>JANDEH010000006.1:45931348-47260847 GCA_024610705.1 Tetragnatha versicolor
GTTCAGTGCTTCTTAATGGATCTGTAAAAAACACATTACCTTGGGGAAATGGTAAAGGAATGTTTACATTGCTCTGTTGTTAATTTTCTTGGAATTATAAGGCGATCCGCCAATTCATGTCACCATAAAACTGTTAAAATTCCGCCACTGAATAAATATCCGCAATTTTCTAAAGAATACCCCGGATTAGTACTACCCCTGTTTTAAGAATGTTTTATAAAGTGAGTAAGTGCAGTGAACTGGGTTTTGTGAGGAATTGCGAAGCGGTCCAAAAGTGTCTGCGTCAGCAGTTAACGTGAGTTGGCGAGCGATAGCGAGCAGGGGGCGGTAGCTCCCTATTAAATAAAAATTTAAATAAGATTTAAGATGACATACATAAATAGCACATGATGCCCTTAAATCGTAATTTCTGGCGTCATCTAAAAAAATCTAATTTTTCACACATTCCTTTTGATGGTTGTTAAACTTTGGTAAAAATAGAAAAAGGGGTATCTTTTATACAATCGAAGCGATTATTTAGTACATAATTTATATTCTTTCAAACAATTAACTTGATTACACGGTAGTGTATTGCTTCTGAATCTAAAAAAACCGCAAAGATAAAGAAATCTGTGAAAAGCAGAAGTATATATTTCTCAACTCCGTAAACTCTTTACCTAAAAATCTATTTGAATTGAATCTCACAACATATTTATTATTTATGTATTCCGGGCTAAGTGATAAACCGGGCATTATAAATAATTCCCGAAGTGAGGCGGGCATGTGATAAATTCAATGACATTTATAAATGAATATTTACATTGCCCGCCTCACTTCAGGCATTATTAAGAAAGCCCGGATTTATGACATTTTCCGTAACATATACACTACAGTTTGGCACTTAACAGCTAATTTAATTAGAAATAAAAAGGCAAAATAGAGTAGGAAGAAACACTTTTTTGTAAAGTGAATTTTGCATTGATCATAGGTTACATAACAAGCAACAGTTAATGCGATCAAATCCCTTTTCATTTATGAAATTTTTATCGTTCTCACTCAAGAAAACACACAAAGAGATTATAGGCTTGGGAACCAATTCAGAGAATTATGCTCGAAAAACACGCATACACGTTTTTCTTCAGAAAAGCAAGAAACCCCCGACCATTTATCTTTCACTGACTGAACACGACTTCCACACCCTCCTATGATTTTAGGCCCAAACCCACCCATTAACTTGTGGGGAGGAGAGGTTGACCACTTCACTTATATTATCCATGAATGGAAACATTTTCTCCGAGTTCGACTTGGGAGGTACAGGAGACTATAGAAACTTAAGTATAAATTCCTACAGGTAGGTAATAATAATAGTAAGTCAAAGGAAATATAGTGGATAGGTATTGAATTTATTTAAATCTGCTCTGTGTTGATATAATTATAGTGTTAAGATGATTACAAGTAGTTTAAAGTTTTCCCAGAATCAATAACCTTTTCTTTTTTAATATAGTGTCTTCCAGTACCATTTGAACTGATTTCATCTGTTTCAAGTGTCTGTGCATGCTTTTGTCAATGACTAGAAGGGTAGATTAGAGTTGAGTATATGGAACCGAAAAAAATGTTAAAAGTTTCCTAAGTAGCACAGCTCATACCAAATATGTAAAATTTACGTAGTCATACCGCCAGGAGATAGGGGAAATGATAGGGGAATTGATTTTTCCACTCAATTTCAAGAGTGGTGGTAATTCATAAACGCTGTAAAACGCTTTGTGCAAAATCTGAGTGGCTATCATTTGGCTTTGTTCTTTTCAGAGTTTTGTGGTTTTTATGTTAAAGTTTTTCTCCTGGCGGTAGGCCTATAACTGCAACTAGAGGTATACCAAATTTTTCCATGCATGACAAAAACTGGAAATGTTTATGCTGCTTGGGTAAGAAGATTAATCGGTATCTATATATCAAAATACGTTCAAATTATATAAACTTTCCTTTCCTTTACAATTTATTTTAATAGAACAATGCAAGATACAGACAACTAATAAAAAGATTATCTAATTAGATACAATTACCAGCTCTACCTTATAAATAAATATTTTTATCGCGTACAAAAATATTATCTGAACAAATAATTATTTCTTTGGTAAATAAAAGCTTATTAAAAGAAAATGTCATAACAATAAAATAACTTCGTTTTTTTTAGCATATTTTTTACACTGAATATTTGTGTGGAAAATGAATAAAGTTATAGACGTTCTCTCATTAAGTAAACATGTTAAAAACACACTATTTCTTGTCGTAAAAATTTTTTAGTGTATTGGATATGACTACCACTATCGTATTGCTTATTTTATTTCTCAAATTGAAGTATGTAAGTCTTGATTTAAAATACTGTGAATATTGATTAAAAGCCAAAGAGTATAATCTTTACGTAAGCTAGCTTATATTGGATTGAGGGTAGTCATAGAGCGGCTTAATAAAAGCCTTCATATAATGAGACAGTAATCTTCTTCCCCTTAGGGATTTGGATTCATCTTGTCTACTACTTTTGTCTTTTATTTATTTCTAAATTCTTAGTTAATTAAAGGGTTCCCGAAGCATGTTGGAGTAAATCTTTTGAAAAGAAAAATATAAAATATTTTTAAAAAAATCTGAGGAAATGAAAAAATGTAATATTTATTTTTATTATATGAAGTGAAACATTGTTATTTTAGTTTTATTAAATGGCAGGTATAACATACTTAATTTTTTTTTCACCAATTTTTATTGTTACATACATGCACTGCACATTTGTTCTCTAATCTAAAAAGTGATTATTAAATTTGAAAAATAATTGAATTCCACGAGATTTGTAAAGGATTACTAATTAACAATTAATTGATACTTAAATTTTTTTTGTTGGATATATTAGTTTTCAATAATTGTCTCATCTAATTGACTACAAAATAGTATCTAATATAATACTCAACTGAATAAAATACTGCATGAACTTTATTCAGTTCATATTTAAACCACTAGGTCAAAGAAAATGTAAGGGAAAATTAGTTTTTAAAAACTAAATACTATTTCTTTTTTTTCAAGCATTTTATCGCTTTTTATTATCTATCTTGCATTCTTTGCTAAAAGCTTTTCAAATTCTTGAAATTCTAAGAACTGCTAGTTTTTTTTACATATATACTCTCTATTCACACTCCCTTCTTATTTTCTATTCAGAAATAAAATATAACACCATATGAATATGCTTTACTTGCTTTCAAATATGCAAAAAATGAGACTTACATAGAAGTTCAGGTACTTAGGCCATCAAATAATGATTCACTACCTTTCATCTTCTATGGAATCAAGAATCCAAACCCGAGGGTTGATTATATCGGTGTCGTGCAGAAAGCTATCGTTTATGCTTCTTTTACGATCAATTCCCCTTCTCCAAAAAAGTTAAATCGTCGCGGTAAGATAATATCTCTACAGTTATTCTAGGGAGAGTTGCACAGCGCAGCTTGCTTGAAAAAAAAGGAGAAAAGGTTTTATTGTGTTGTGCCATACAAACGTAAAGTAACCCCTGTAAAAAGGGGGTTTTTGAAGGGTAGTTGATCTTTTTCTTTTCTTATTGATACATCATAAAGGGGAATACATGTTTCTATTGAGACTGGTTTTGTCACCAAAGTTTGAGAATGTTTAGTAAAAATGTGTTACAATTCAGACTGTTAAACTTTTGCAACCACTTTATAGATATTAACAAACATGAATTTGATAATGTAATTATCTTTTTTAAAAATTTTTTCACAAATCAGATTGTTAAACTTATGCAACCACTTTATAGATATTAACAAACATGAATTTGATAATGTAATTATCTTTTTTTAATATTTTTGAAGGACAATAAATTTAACTATATATTTTTGTATTTAAGCGTAAAATTTATGCATATCCATTATCCCTTGATATTTTAAAAATTAAAAACAAGTTCTTTAGTCGTTGATGTTAAAGCTATAGGTAACTAACTATTTAAGATTAATATTATTAAATTATTCTAAACTTTTGAAATTTATTTCTGAATGTAAAGACAATGAAATTAAGTAGTAGAACTTGCTTTAAATTTTCATGCTTAAAAATAAATAGTTTGTTCACTGAATATAGTAGTAGAAACGAATATGATAAATATTCTTCACCAAGTGTGCAATCTTAAAGTACCTAAGAATATAAAATTTAATTATAATTTTAAGTTATAAATATTTTGTTAGCTGCATCAGCTCTTGTTAAGTTTTAATTATCCCTAACCCTTTTTATAAAATAAATTTTATTAAACTATTTAAACTAGTCAAAATTGATCTTTAGACATGGTTTGTTCCGGGGGTTCCAGATTTTAAATTTTTAAATATATTTTTGTGGATATAACTTTGATAAAAAAGTTATAAAATTTAACCAAAATTTATCAACTTAATATTTCGTGGCACAATAATACACTGTGCAAGAATTTCAAAACAATTACACTTTACATATTTACAAGTAAATATTTCTTAGAATAAAAAATCTACTAAAAAGATATATTTTCATCAATATAAAAGGAAGTGTGAAAATAACACATTTTAGACTCCATTCAGTTATTATTTAGTTAGCAAATTTGTGGTAAAACATTATTGTTGTAATGTGAAATTATGTTAATTTTTTTTCTATCTAAGTCATTGAATCAAAAGGTTTTAAAACCATGAAGAGTATACCTTTCATTTAAAAGTGTGGAGAAAACAATATAACTTTTCCAAAGGTGCCGAAAAGCTTTAGAAGAATAAATGTAATGTACCAAATACTATATTTATAAAATTGATTCTACCGTGGCCATGATTCTACCCTTTTACACAGGTTGTTTAAAGGAAAGTCCAGTCACGAAATCTCACAACCATCTCAACTGTTTCTCTCTTCTATCTCTCTCACTCTCTCTTATATGGATCTAACTCTCTTCTCTCTCTCTTTAACTCACTCTCCTTACTCACTCTCTTCCCTCTCTCTCTTTAACTCTTTCTCCTCTCGCTCTCTCTCTGTTTCTTTCCTTCTTGTGAAGCATCATCCTCAAACCAAAGCCTGCATTACCACAGTTTTGCCAAGTTGGCGATTCACAGCCAATTCTGGAGCTCCGGCCATCCCGTCGCTCGAGCCAATTTGTCGCTTGCTGACGAACGGCGCGCGTGACAAGAGTGAGGTAAAAGGGAGCCGTCAGCCGAAATCTCGCAGGGGCAAAGGCTACGGACTTTAATGTGGGGGAGGGAAAGAATCTCTGATCGCGGGGGTCGATCATCCCTCTTTCTCTCTCTCTGTTAGCATCTCTAATCGAGGGGAGGGGGAGGAGAGTTTTTGTCCGTTCGATCTGATGACGAGGGCTTTCATGTGGTGTCTGTTTTAATTAGTTGGTTGTGGATGAAATAATTAAAAAGGGTGTTTGCGTGTCAGTGGGAATTAAGCTGTCTTTTTGAAAAGTAAAATTTAAAATTATGATGAGATTTTATTTTTATTTGTTGAAGGTATTTAGTTTGTTGAACTGTGTTCCGGTGGAAGAATATTTTACGGTTGTTCTTGCATCCAACATTTTCAAATCGTTAAGTTTTACGTTAAATAAATTATATTTCTCATCAACTTACTCTTTTATAAGTAAAAAGTATACAGTAAGCAAATTTAGTAATTAAAAGAATTATAATAAAATGTATTCTAATTTTTGAAGAATATAAAGTTCTAAGATCTATATTTCTCATAGATCAAAAGTATAATACTTGACATTAATTTCAAACAATTAATTCAAAAAATGAAACTCGTATTAATTTTAGAGTTTTTCTTTACATAAACATAGTCTTCAACAAAAATATTTTATTATTTATTTGTGTGTAAGGTAGATTTTATATTCTATCCTACTTCTAGATTCTATCCTAAATCCATTTTCAAAAGAAAGAGAACAAGAATTAAAAACTAAATCACGAATTACCAGTGGCAGCTCGTGGGTAGTTATAGTAAATAATGATAAAATGTCTTTCCATCCTACCCCCGTAAAATTTATAACGTCAACGCCTGTATAAACGAATACTGACAAACCAGGTATTTGCCCTCAGAGAATCCGAACTCCTCAAAACTATCACCCGCAATAACCTCTTAATTGATAGCACTTAATTACGGCTAAAGTACAACCAAAATCTTCACGCGCCTTTGACCATTCTCCAATACAATGACATTTCCTTCTCGACGATCCATCTTACGAGTAATGGCGGCACTTATCAAAATTACGTAACAAGTCTCCATCGTTAATATTTTCGCATTAATAACTCCACTGACATAGCAGGAGGGACACTCAACATCTCTTGCCGAAATTAAAAACGATGTAGAGTCAATATTAACTGCCACTGCGAAATGTGAGTGTCATTATTGGACCGATAATTGTCCCAATCGCATAATGCTTGGCTTCTGGGCCCGCATTTCAAAGCCACAAAAACCTATCATTACATGAGCTGTATTAACAAGTTTGGTATAGAGGGTTGCTTTTCGCAATTTTTGGCTTCGGGCCGGGAAACCAATGACATTGGCAGTTTTGATCGGAATTGACTGATTTAGCTGCTGAAAATTTGTGAGTCACCTGTTTATTTTTGGTAAAAGGATAGATCGCCTTCATTTTATTTAGCATTGTAAATGCGTTTTTAAAGATATTTTTTTATCTAAATTTTTATTACTGATCCAAATTAAATCTTAGGCATTGTATAACCACCAAATATTTTCTGGAAATTCAAAACCCTATTTAGAAAACAGAACAATCACCAAAATAAATATAAGTACATTAAAAAATATTTTACGGTTAAAAAAGTTGATGGACTTATTCCCTTCTTACACCTTAGGAAATTTTTCTGAAGAAAAACCCCATTAAATTGACATTTAAATTATATTTCTTCTTAGTTCACACAATACAAGGGAGAAATAAGAAGAATAACACAAATGAAATTCAAAATTATAATGAAACTGAGTCATTATAGAAGTATCAATGGAGTAAGTGAATATGAATGGAGTCAAACATTACCTGCATAAAAAAAAGTTTGAAAATACTTTTAAATGATGAGTAAATTTTATTTTGGCTTAGTTTACAGTATAAATAATAGAAAAGGAAAGACTAATTAACTTTTATTCCAAACTAAATTAAAAAATACAATAATATTTTCACCCTCTTTTCACTCATGTGTAGAGCCGTAGAGCAAAGCTTGGGGATGTTTTTAAGCACAAAAAGTCAATTTGTCATTTTTTGGACTTATTCCCTTCTTCTAACTGACGATTCAATTATAATGCTGGACTTATTTCTTCTACGAAATAATTAAAAATATTCCATCGTTTGTTGTTGTTGTTGTCGTGTGCCACTTGGTACTACCCAAGCTCCTCAAGGATTCAAGGCAATGGGGGTGCGGCTCCTGAGAAAGTGAGGCCCATAAATGGCAGGAGTCCGACTTCTGCCTCATGATATGATAGTTTGGATATCCCGTTCCGCCCCGTATGTTCGGTCATGAGATGATAGATGCTTCCACTATCTATCGCGACCTCCACATTTTTGCCATGTATCTGAAGGGGAGGGAAATAGTCTCCAGACACCTGGACTCATGGTAAACTGCGCCATGACGGACCACAGGACTTTCGGACCCACAGATTTAACGAGCACGTACTCCGCATATACTCGGTGGGTCTTTAGCGGTGTCGGGAATCAAACCCGGGATCCTCCGAACCGGAAGTTTCCATCGTTTGTACTTTTAATGTATGTAAAGAAGACACTACTACAAACATACATATCAGATCAAAAATTAAACTTCAATACATTAAGAAAAGTAAAAAAAGTATATCGTTCTGTCATGGACTTTTTATGACAAAAGGTTTGTTTTTATCAACTAGCTTAGTTACATGCTAAATATGGGTTCGGGTAAGCACTAAAAACTGACATCTGATTTCTACAACACACAAATGTTTACGTATGAAATAACGTAAGTAAATCAACCACAGTTCATAATTTATTTTTTCCTCAACATGTTTTTAGTTGAACAGTACCTTAAAATATTTTACGTTACAACTTATCCAATAAAATTCTATATTAGAGAGCATTACTTTTAAATAAATATTCGGGTTTTTTTTTTACATTATTTACAACAAATAAGAATAAATCCATCAATACGGGTTGTTGAGTTGAATCAATGCATAAAATATTTTAAATTCGATTCGTTATTTATTTTAAGTTTTCAAATACCTACTATAAGGGACATCCATAAATTACGTGAGGTGTTTTTTTTCAAAATCTGTACCCCCCCTCCCCCCACGTGAGATTTACCTACAACCTTTAAAAATAATTTTCCCTCCTATTCGTTTGCATTTTGTGCTTCACAGCACCTAAAACTTTTCCGTTATTAATGATGTGGGGGAAAAGGACATTATTCCGCCAAAAAATCACCACAGTATCTTATCTGTCGGTATTATTCCATTCTCATACTTAAAAAAATCGTTCAATTTCTAACTTAAAAAGTTGACGTGAGATTTTAATCAGAGACCCTCCCCCCTTGGTGAGATTTGGTGAGATTTTTCCAAACCCCTCCCCCCCCTTTTTGACCTCACGTAATTTATATGTCTAAATTAGGATATACGTAAATTAGGATGTCCCCTAATGGTAAAAAAATGAATATTATCTTTTTTAATCAGACTGTTAATTTTATAATTATGAGACCACAGGTTTCAAGTTTATCCATTATATTTATTTTCACAGCGTTTATAAAGAGGTTCTAAATATATTAGGGCAAATTGGGTTGAAAAAATGTAATGTTACATAAAGAAACATGGCTTTTATACATGGCTTTTACATGGCTTTTTATAGACTTGTTTTAATTATTTAAACCTTCTTCGTGTTCAAAGGTGAAGTTGATCAAATAACTCAAAAGCTTTACTTTTTCAAGTGTTAAGCTATGTTACTAACACCCATTTTTTCACATTAGGCCCTAGGTTTTCATCCAAATATACTTCAAACAAGTTTTAAATCTGTTGGTTTTGCGAAAGATTTACTACAACTAAGACGCCGAGAGGTCAAAAACTCTCATTCAGTATTATTTTCAAGAAGTTTCACGCCAAGACTCTAAGACAGGTTATGATTTGTAATGCAAGTTCATTTAGAAGAGTGACATTTCAAGTTTTTTTTCTTTGTAGTATTACTTTTAGTTTTATCCCCGGGCATAAGGTTCAATAAAGTCTAGCCATATTAAAGGTTTTTACATTCCTCTGTTCTTCATATAAACTTTAAAAGCACTGCTATCTGTGAAATTAATATTCAATTAATAATAAAAGTGCTTATTATTTTATTAAAAAAATAAGTGTGTAAACGATTTTTAGGAAATTTATTTTGAAAGAGATCTAGATCCTTTCAGCAACTTAAATTTCTTTTAAAACTTAAAACTATAATGAGGAAGTTGCATGATTTGTTTTTATTTTTTTAATCGATTCCTCTTGCAAAAATAAGCAACTACCCAAAATTTGAGGCCGATCGAGAAATTTTTTGATTGTCAAAAAAATTAACAAAAATCCCCTTTTTAAAAGCGCGCGAAAACGCCAAGAGTTTGGATGTGACGTCATCTTATACTAAACATTGTTGTAAAGCAATGGAGTTGATGGTATTATTGTTGACGTCATCTTATAGCTTAAACAATAAACGTTTTCAATCACGTGTTTTTTTCTCGACTTTTAAATTAAAATATTTAATTACCTGTACATTTTTTTGAAAAACTGACTAGATATTTCATTTTACCATACAAAAAACGATACGGAACACTTGTTTGTTTTTGAAAATCTGACACATGCAACTTCCTTATTAGATTGTTGATTGAAATGATGTATGGTTATTCAAGTAATAAATTGTTACTTCTGTTGATACTTCTTGGCTTCGTTTAATATAAATAAAATATATAAATAAAGATAAAAAAATTTACATTTTCTAAATTCTTTGAAACTTTTTTTAAGAACTTATATTATATTAAATTAAAATAACGTTTCATTCTACAGCTAAAACAGTACTTATGGATAAATGTCTCTTAAAGAAGGGAAGAAAAGTTTTTGATTATTTTGCATACATTGAAACTTGGCTAAGATATGTAAAATTTACAAAATGATTTAAAAATATGAGAAAATATACTTTATAAGCTGTTTGTTTAATATCAATACGGTTTCCAACAATAATTATTAGGTAATTAGTAAAATTTATTATTGCGTGCTAAAAAAGTTAAAAGATACAATAAAATACCTTTTACCTTACAATAAAACATTGTAACCCCTTATAAACCAAGTACTTTTTGAAAATAGGATGGAATACAATACTCAAATTGAATACAATTGAATACAATGCTCAAATTATTCTGTTTAATTTACATTATATTTCCGTACAATGATAAAAGCGAAGAAAGAAAATCCGAAAAATATTTCCCCTAGTCTGTTACGTTAGGTTACATACCCTTAATAAAATTTGCAACCTGTTCTGATCCATTGCTTTCCACCGCATTATTGATAGTGGGCCAGATTTAGACACGATGGTACTCACTTGGGAAAAAAATCACATAATTCAATATAGATAGTATCAAATAAAATCACGAAATATCTCGGCAGTGAATTTTGAACCCAAACATGAGAAGAATAAGAGATAAATCCTAAACCGCAATTCTACCCTGATTTAGGTGATCTATAACACCCCCTAAAGATCTCCCATTTCTTATCCCCACACCTCCCCATTAAAATATCTAATACTGTGTAATCATCTCACCACAAGACTAGATACTTTGTCTGGTAGGTGAAAAAGACCGTTCTAAAGAGAGAAAAGCACGACTTCACTATTACTCTTATTGATGTTTCTCCTCATCCCTTGTCTTTCTCCTTAATTATTATTTTAAACTAATACATTCCCAGCGCAGCAGGCTCCCCAGCTGTGATCGATCGCTCTGACAAATTGATTTTTCGCAGGGGTAGAAATTGAGCCCCAATTAGGGAGATGATTTTTTCTCTCTCTTTTCGTCCTAAGGGATCAAGGGAGGGGTCAAGCACCGATCGTGACGGAACTTTCTCAAAGAGGAGAGGAATGGTTCGAAGAGAGGTTTGATTTCTCGAAGTGCTTCTCGAGCACGATTTCTTAATTCATTTGCGGTGACGGTTGCAGTTGGTGCCGACGTCACGAAAGAGCTATTGATGGAAATGGGGAATTTGGAAACAGGTGGTCCTCAGGAGGATAAACTCAATAGGAGGCTGTAAAACTCATTGGGCTAAGAATTGTCTGACTGAGTCACTCAACGGTTATTTTGAAAACTGAAATTTTATTTGGAAGCCTTCAAACCTCACAATTGTTAAGTGTTTAAGTTATTGGATATGAATACACTAAACTAATAAAATCACTCAATCGTAATATTAAAAATGCAAGGATATGATTATAAAATTTCCATTTAATTTTTAAATATGATTATTTTATTAAAGCTGCTTGATATTTTAGTATTTATATATTTTTTGAAATTTTTAATCTGTGTTTATCCGTCAGATATTTTCGATCATTAAAATTTTCATTAATCAAACTGATTGTTGGTTGAACCTTATACTTGGTCCTGATGCTCTTAAAAATCTTTATTCGAGATTTTAGAGTTTATAAACTATTTCAATAAGCAATATTTCAATCAAATATTGAATTTCTTTATCATTTTTTCAATAAAATTTTAACTGCAAATACCATATATTAGAACTGGTAAATAGTATAAAATAATTAGGTTTATATATGTAGACTCTTATAATGAAAAACTTATTCAATGAAAAACTCACAACTGCAAAAAGCTTCGCTTTATTTTAATTAAGTTTCACCTCCTTAAAAACAAAGTTATGCAGTTCTTAAAAAAACATTTTACTTTTCTTTTGGTTTTTCTCTCTAATTAACTATGAAATGATAATTGGGGGTGACAACATTAAAATTACATTACTGCCTCTAATTTCAATTCAAAATAAATATTTTAAAATTAATTTATTGTTGACTTTAGAACCTTAAATTCACACCCTGTAGACATGTTCTTTCATCTAGTTTTTCTATTATTTAAAAACTTACATCAATACATTATAGTAATCCATTCGCCTAAGAGTGTATGACAGTTGATAAATCATGCTGTAAAACTTATTTTAAAGTAATAAGGGTGAAACTATTATGACAATAAAAGGAAGTAAATAAATATTTATAGTCCACTGAAAATAGCGAAAAATAGGGCCGAACCTCAAACAAATTGCAATAGAAGGTTTCTCAACGGTTTTCACTTAGAAATGACCTCAATAATAACATACTAAAAATCGGCCAAAATCGGCCGGGGGGAAGTTTAATTTTTTTCAAATTTTTAAAAAATGGCCGAAAAAAATTTAAAAAAAAACCCAAAACAATAATATTGACATGTGATACATGTTTATAGGTTATTTTTGAGTGCTGAAACCGAATATTGCATTTAGTTTGGAAAAAAAATTGAAATTTTAATTTTTAAAATTAATTTGAATAATTAGCTATATGAAAAAATTAAAAACCCCCTAAAAACCTAACAAAAACATGCAAAGAGATAAATCCAACGGTTTTCATTTATAAATGATCTAAATATTAACATACTAAAATTTAAAATTTTTACGAGTTAAAGAAGTCAAATTTTTTTTCAAATTTCCATTTTTTTTTGCGAAAAATGCATTTTTTTTTCAAATTTGTGCAAAAAACTTTAGAGGCTTTTGAAAAGGTCATTTTTCGGTGGATATTGTCCACAGATAGTTATATAATGGAAAACCGGTGGAATTGACCCTCAATGAATTAGTTTATTATTTTAAATTCTGATGTAAATATGCCAAAGTATTACCTTTTTTCACATTTGTACTACATTTTACCAATTTCAAAATTTTAAATAAAATAATTAACTAATTCATTGAGGGTCAATTCCACCGGTTTTCCATTATATAACTATCTGTGGACAATATCCACCGAAAAATGACCTTTTCAAAAGCCTCTAAAATTTTTTGCACAAATTTGAAAAAAAAATGCATTTTTCGCAAAAAAAAAATGGAAATTTGAAAAAAAATTTTACTTCTTTAACTCGTAAAAATTTTAAATTTTAGTATGTTAATATTTAGGTTATTTCTAAATGAAAACCGTTGGATTTATCTCTTTGGATGTTTTTGTTAGGTTTTTAGGGGTTTTTTAATTTTTTCATATAGCTAATTATTCAAATTAATTTTAAATGTTGAGTTGAGTTGAGTTGGTATGTGTACTTTGCTGCAGGTATTAACCCGGCTTCGACACTATTGTTCCTATGTTATGTTTTTTTTTACGTTTTAATGGAATCGACCGTAATCAGGAATTTTTCTAGAGCTTTTTGTTTCTTGTAGTTGTTTGATTTGTAGTCCAAAAATAGTTCTTCTGTTAGTGGATCTGGGGCAGTAGCTTCTAGCAGTTCCATTCTAGCCGCATAATACACAGGGCAGTGGCACAGAATATGCTTCCGATCTTCCACCTCTCCACAAATACAATTGGGCGAGTTGATTATGTTGAATCGGTATAAGAGATTATTGGTTATCAACATGTTTGTTCTGTATCGTGCTAGAAGTACATCTCCTTTCCTGCTTGATGAGAGTTTTCTAATTTGTGGGGTCAGGTCATTTAGGTAATGGAAGTCTTGAAAGTATTTTGTGATCCTCCACTGATCTTCTTCTTCCATCCAAAGGTCTTTTCTGATGGTTTGGACCAGGTCCTCCATGCACACTACTTCATCTAATGGGGTATTGGCATTACAGGAGACCGCAATACTGTCCGCTTTCTCGTTTGGAGCTATTCCTCTATGACCTGGCACCCAGACAAGCTCAATTTTGTCCGCTATTTCTATTGCTTGGTTTAGGTATTTTTGGAGTTCAGTTATGACGGTGTGACTCTTTGGATTAATGGAGCTTAGGGCCTGTAAGACACTTTTGCTGTCGGTGATTATTATGTAGTGATTCTTGGTGGTGATAAACTCTGTGGTTGAGTATTTAATTGCCAGGGCTTCGGCTTTAATTTTAAAAATTGAAATTGAAATTTTTTTTCCAAACTAAATGCAATATTCGGTTTCAGCACTCAAAAATAACCTATAAACATGTATCACATGTCTATATTATTGTTTTGTTTTTTTTTTAATTTTTTTTCGGCCATTTTTTAAAAATTTGAAAAAAATTAAACTTCCCCCCGGCCGATTTTGGCCGATTTTTAGTATGTTATTATTGAGGTCATTTCTAAGTGAAAACCGTTGAGAAACCTTCTATTGCAATTTGTTTGAGGTTCAACTCTATTTTCAGTGGACTATTATAGAAAACTCTACCTAAAAATACAACTTTAGAGGGAGGACAATGTTGTTTTTCTTTTCTTCTCAAAGGACTTCTCACGCCCAAAAGCAAACAAACACACGCCTTCATTTATATTGCTGCATACAAAAAAAATGGGACTCGGGTTATTGCAATCCTTGTGTCGGAAATATCATGCGTTTATTTTAATCAACACGTTTCTCCTTCCGCGTTTCATTCATGGACTCGAAGGTTCTTTCAGCACTCAGTTTTCGTCTACAAATTCTGAGCCTGGGTAAATGGTTGGTATTAGATAGGGTAACTTTTATAGAAATACAGTAAACTTCTGTAGTTATGTGTATTTTTATGGGGTTAAATTGTTTTACTAAAATTATATATCAAGACAAGATAGATTTTTATTGGTGAATTTCTACACCATAGTTAATTTTTAAAGGAAGATTTTCAGCGTCTTTTATGGTTTGTAAAACCAGTTAACAACATCTTTTTCATTGCATTCTTAGTTGCTTATTACCCCTGTAAATTTAAAAAGGAAAGGTTAGAAAGTAACATAAATTAACAGATAGACTATTAAGCACTTGAACTTATATTTTTTTTCAAATAAGCAATTGATAAAAATTAATATATACTTCGAAATTTGGAAAAAAACAGTTAAACAAAAAATACACACGATAATTTTTTTTCGATAAACGAATCTGAAACAGTTTGTTACAAGGTTTAAAACGATCAATTTTGGAATTAATCCAGATTTCATTTTTAAAAAATATAGTTTCTCAAAAATATTTCACTAAATTTTTAATGATTCCTTTTTGCATAAAAGATACAATCTCCCCGGATCGAAGTTTCTCCCTCTTCCATACACATTTTTTCTGTTGTCAGCCGTGTTTTTCAATCATATTGCAAGTAAATAACCGAAAATGTAGTCTCCTTTGAGTAATTCCTTCCTGAGTAAATCCAAAAAAGCAATCTGTAGAGAGCTCTTAATATCTTGTCCCCTCAATCAAAATCCAAGATTTACCAAGTCGTGAATAGTAAATATACCCATAGCAGCGAAGGTAAAATTCGTGGGTAACCGAATGGGCCGGCGAACGGGGAATAATCCCCTCTTGGCGGCGCGGAGATCCCGCCGCTTGGCGCACAAAACTTCGCAACTAGGCAACCGGCAAGGGAAAAACACTTTCTCCTCCCGATTTTCAGTTTCGCATCATCCCGAGCCGGCCGGCGCTCTCCTCTCGTTCCCCGCTCAGCACGTGCTCTTCATTCACAAGATTCCTCGCGATGTGCGGCGGCGGTGATCGCGGAGATACGAGAGAGAGTCGGGAAGTTTAAGTACCCGGAACAGTCAGAGAGTGGGAAAAGCCAGTTCATTCATTTTTCTTCGAGGAGTACTCTCGAGTTTCAGAGAATCATCAATCTTTTGTGAATCATACCGTTTGTGCGCTAGTGTGAAATAAGGAGAGTTGTAAATATTTATTTCGTTTTTTATCTCGGACTGCGATCGGTCATTTGTTCGAGTGGAATTTTTTTTAATTTCGAAAAGAGAGAGATAGTGTGTTCTGTTGTTCTCAAATGCTAACTAAGAGCGGAACTTGTGCCTGGTGGTGTTAGTATTTGTGTGTGTTACGTGTTAACGTGAAAGATTAGTTACTTCTCCTTGAGTGTTGAGCTCTTTACTTGTGGGTGGTTGAAATAAAAGTGTTCTTCAATAGTGTTGGAGTTTTGTGAGATCTATAGTGTTCATATTACATATCTATCTTACCATTACATATCTATTGTTGTGAAGTCATACTTCACGGGAATAGTGAATCCTTTCCCTATCGAAAACGCACCTCCAACAGTATTATCCCTTCATATGAAATATTTACAACTAAATTTTATTTCAACGTGAGTGGTGAAATCTTTCACGAACAAGCAATAAATCTGCAACGGTACTATAATTTGTATAAAAATTTCCAACAGTGTGAGAAAGATGTACAACACGTGAATAGTGACGGAATCTCATAAACAAAAAAATCTGTCTGACGCCGAATAAAAAATTTACGTTACGGTACTCGTTCGAAACTGTGTACACTACCTAGTGTGATGAAACCTTTCCAAAACAGATAACAATCTCAGTATTCGACTTTCATGGAAAGATACCCGGCGCGTGCCAATTCAAACCATCGCGCCCCGTTGTGGTTCCGAGTTCAAGATTCGGGCGAACAAGAAAATTCGCTAGAAAAGTGACAATTTATCCATTGTTGTCTCCGCAGTTTGACAGTCAGCTGGGTTCTGTTCGCTAATTGTTGGCAATGAGCCTGGGTCTCAACATTCCGAGCTTTTGTTTTGCGAGGAACTTACTTTTGCTCTTTGTTCTGCAGGGAGGACTGCAGGAACTGAAAATTTACAATAAACCTGGTGTTGCCGAAGTCTACTGTGATGCCGCATTCCAGGTGAGTCCATTTATAATGTCTTTTTTTGTCGTCTTCTACTTCAACAATCATTTACTGTTTTCTCTGTGCATGTGTTACCTGTGTCACACCTTTTCTCCATGTGATGGATGGTACTACTGTAGGATTGAAGGATCTGGTGTGAAACGTCGAGGTTGATACCTTACCTAGTAGAACAGCCCATACCAAATATCTCAAGTTTACTTAACTGCAACAAAAAGTAAACGAAATTTGGTCATACGTGACGAAAATTTGATTGGGAACTAAGTAGTCTAGTTATAAAAATTGTGCTATAAGATTTTTTTAAAATGGTAACAAATTATTTCGAAGAATCCTACTTTTACCAGTAAAGTTATTTTATATTACAAGAGTTATTTATTATTTACACGTTTGCAAAAAGTGCACTGAAATCGTTTGTAAACTTTACATTCCATCGAAATGGCGAAAGATACTTGAGAAAAAAACAATGCTTATGCGTACATTTTGTTTGAATTGTCGACAATCGTTTAACATTTCAATTGCTGAAAATCAATGAAGTTAGATCGGTTTCAGTTTTCAACTTGTTGGTGCATTGTTTTTGGTGATATTTTACGTTAACAATTTGAAACTTCTTTCAAAAGTTATAAGCTACAAAACAGGCACGCCGTAAAGGCGTTTATCAACCTAAATCCTTACGATTTAAACTTTTTAGGAAATAAACCAGTGCTGTTTATATCGAACGAAAATAACTTACCTTTTAGCTTACACAATAACCCTCTAATTTCTGACATTGCAAGGAGAAAATTTTCCTGTTGCTTCTTGATTCAATAACATTTTTCGTTTGAGATACACTTTCATTCCAAGAAGAGTTAGTGTGAAATTTATGAAAACACATTTATTCCTAAAGAACACGCACTTGAGTTTTTTCAATCCTTTAGTCAAAAAATATGGAAAACAATGTCAAGAGCGTATTATTGATTGTCCCGTTTCAAAATATTCATCTCTGTCTAATGTAAATTTTAAACCACAGCGAAGCGGAAATATTTAGTACTTGCGATATGCTAATTTTTCTTACACCACACATGACCAAAGAAATTTCCGTAATGTTGTATAATACTGTAAAATCCATTGTTCTTGTTGAGAAAATTCGTGAGATACATCAGTGCGAAAGAATGGACAGAACTTTTTTCAATCAAATTAAGTCTTATAAATTCGAAGTTCTAAAAGAGCTGTCCAAGAACTTGACTCATGAAACTGCGATGACCAATGGGGGATTCTTTTCTGACTGAATTCTTTTTCTTTTTACACTTTTGCATCTCCTAGCAATATTGCATACATTTTCCCGTAATTTATAATGCATAAATGTTTGTGAATTAAAGGGTTAAATGCTATTGCAGGTTGCAGAATTTCCAGGAAATTTCAGGGAACACATCATGATGTCTTTTTAAAAGACATCGAAATGTTTTCCTAATTCCTTTGTTTTTGACCCGTCTTTCTCATCCTCCTCCTGAGTTATATTATAGAAAGTTCACTTTTATCTTGAGTATTTGACAGTGAACGAGAATGGGAAACCAAAAATAGTTCTCCGAAAACACTGAACAGTTTATTCAACATTTTTACTCGCATTGCATTTTGAGGTGTCTTACTATAGACACTATTAAAAACTAATGAACTGCAATAAACCAAAAATGAAATCGCGTATTTATTTAAGAAAAATAAATTACAGTAATCGATCCTACATGACCCCATGAACTGCAATGTTGGTGAGGGTTGGATTGGGTTGCCAAATTAATCAATAATAGTAATAATAATAATGGAAGAAAAGAACAAACAAAATTACAAAAATTGCAATTTTTTTCTTGTGTAATAGGAAACTACAGTTTTGTAGTATTTCGCATCCCGAAGCAATAAAAAACTAATGATTTGAAAGCTTTTCCATAATTTCTTTAATTAAAATATGGTGAACACTTAATAAACCTAACAATGCAGGTACAAGAGATCTTTTTTTAACCGTCTCTAAATTACAGTAGACAATAAATACTCTTAATTCGCTTAGTTTCAGTAAGGCTCCGT
This sequence comes from Tetragnatha versicolor, assembly GCA_024610705.1. Taxonomy (NCBI): domain Eukaryota; kingdom Metazoa; phylum Arthropoda; class Arachnida; order Araneae; family Tetragnathidae; genus Tetragnatha; species Tetragnatha versicolor. The sequence goes on from JANDEH010000006.1 coordinate 45,950,149, forward strand.
AAAAAATTAGGCACCATGGCTCACAAAAATTAGCGAACCACTGAACTAACCACCGGAACGGCGCGTTCCGGTCTCAATAAACCACAGAGACTGATTATCATACAATTACTTCAGACACCAAAAACATCAACGTATGGTGTAAAAGGGAAACGAACTTAGACCTTGATTCCGTTTAGTATGTCTGGGAGAAGCGTTATGGACTCAGCCTTTGTCTACTTTCAACTTGAGTATCTGAGTGACCATGAGGATAGCCAAAAAAGACAGCTAGCCAACAAAACAAATAAAACAATTATATAAATTGAACGGAGCCGCTTTTATATTTGCCGACTCGGAAAACTGTTTCTCCCTCTTTGCCCAAACTACCCATAATTTGCTTTGCTAAATTCAAATATCCGTATTCCTAATCAAACAACTTCCCAAGGAGCTCTTATAACGTCAAAGTATCCTCCAAAAAGGCATCGAACTCGGTCCTTGAAACAACTAATGTCCATTGAAGTGTTTTCTCGCTTGGACAACTTTCCGCTTATCTCGAGAGCATCCGAATGACCGCGAGAATTACAACCTTATTCGCGACTGCATCAGAAAGCGTTGACATCTGTTGACGCTTGACAGCTGGATGTTTCTTTATCGACGAACCAACAACTTTTGACCTCGGAATTCGACTCGAGTGTGCGGCCCACACCTCTATGCATTTGGAGTCGACGTCATTCCGGATTCCATCAGAGAACCATTGATGCATTGTTTTTCATCCGCAATCGTCAATGAATAAATTGGGCCAATCGTTTCTTTTGCTATTTGGAGCCAGTGGGAGACGAGAAGTCATGAACTTGTTGACCCTTAATGATTCACTTATAATAGCATTCTTTCGTTTGCAAAGGACTTCTTTCACTATTTCCGCTTATATTTTCAATCGTTTTGTTTAAAATTGAGATGTTTTATCAAAAATATCAGAAATATCATGTTCTCTTATAAATATCAGAAAATTTTAAAGTAAATACTAAATTAAGTAAAATTTGTTCTCATGTAAAAATTTTACTTTAAAGAATCGTTGTTGTAATGATGGTTTAAATATTTTGTCTTTCTTCAAATATTTATCTTTTATTCTTAGATAAAAGTATGCATGTAATGTATATTTCACTCAAAACTAAATTTTAATTACCTCATGTAAGTTTTCAAAGTTGAGTTACGTTATCAAACAACATATTTTTGTTTACAATTTTGATGTTATCAAAAGTTCTGAAAAGTTATTTTCCCTTAAAAAAATTTAGTTATACTTAAAAATTTCTTCTTCTAACTCGTGTATTTATATTAATATTTCTTTTTTTATTCAACCTTTGTACAATCATTGTTTTCCTATAAATAAACACCATAGAAATACTATATTTCTTCATCTTAAAAATACCAAAAAACTTTATCATGCTTAAAGTATTGATGATGAGCAGATCAATCCAAATCTGATAATGATCTTTATAGCTAAACACCCTTTGCATGTGTTTTATTATAAATTGTCTCAGTTTTATACTAAACATCTTAAAGATTAAACAATTGAAACAATTAATTTCAACATACGTTTAGCAATTCATAAAAACCTTATCACTCTTAAGAAAATTTATTCATTCTCTTCTCTTTTAGAGTATTACTTAGTTTTTATAAAACTAAACATGTTAAAGCTTAAGCAATTGAAACAATTAATTTCAACATACATTCAGCAATTCATAAAAACCTTATCACTCTTAAGAAAATTTATTCATTCTCTTCTCTTTTAGAGTACTACTTAGTGTTTATACTTAACATCTCAAAGCTTAAAAATTTGAAACAATTCATTTCAACATACGTTTAGCAATTCGCAAAACCTTATCACTCTCAATAAAATTTATTCATTTTCCTCTCTTTTAGAGTACTACTTAGTGTTTATACTTAACATCTCAAAGCTTAAAAAATTGAAACAATGAATTTCAACATACGTTTAGCAATTCATAAAAACCGTATAACTCTCAAGAAAATTTATTCATTTTCTTCTCTTTTAGAGTACTCTTTTCTTCTCTTTTTACTTAGTTTTTCTACTAAACATCTTAAAGCTGAAATAACTGAAACAATTAATTTCTACATACGCATAGCAATTCCTTAACCTTATCACTATCAAGAAAAATTATTCATTCTCCTCTCTTTTAGAAGTTCTTTTGACGGCATCACACCCCACCCCCAAAAACACCGCCTATTATATTTCCCTCCCCCTAAAAAAAGGAAACAACAGAGAAACCGGTCAGAATCATCATCATCCCTCTACCTATCTCCCCACTGACCCAATAACTTTCCGCGCGTATCCCAGCGTTTTTCGCACTCGCTTTTCACCAATCGTAAATCACGTCAGCAGAAGAAGATAACCATTTGTCAACAGAGCCTTCTGATCGACTGCCAAAACATAACGCCGATCCGAAAGGCCTCCAATTCCCACGTTGTACGTCAAACGGGGGTGCTCGTAACATTTGACACTCCTGATAGCTCCTCTCAATTGCTCGCTGCTACAGCTACACCTGAGAGCTGAGCAAATCGTAAACGGAGGTCCGGGATACGAGACGCATTTTTAATGGGGAGGTTAGGTCACTCATGCTCTATAGACTTTCGCACTTGCGATTCATTCATTATTCTCGTTCTGTCCGTTTTCTTGAAGAATGTGGTTGGTTGATAAAGGTGGTGGATGTTCTTTTGGATCTCTTGAGGACGTTTTTGTGTTTTACGATGTCGACGATTTGCCGTGTGTTGGATGTGACGGTGATTAATGGTTTCGGGAAGGTTGTTCTCACAGTTTATCATACCGAGTCGTGATGGCTTCCCTCTGTAGGGTTTCGTTTTGAGACATGTATGAATAAGTTGTGTGTAACGTTGAGAAAATGAATCTATGGAATTTTCATAAAAAAATTGGCTTCTGTAATTTAAACCATTTGTATTGAGGTAGACTGTTTCTCATGTAATTTTTCCGTTTTTATACGTTTATTTAGAGGAATTTGTTGAAGAAAAGGAGAGTGAGAAACTCCATAGTCTAGGTAATTTAACAAAACAATAATTTAATTCATAAAAGGTTATATAGTACAAGTATTGTATTTCATATCGTCTTTATTGCTACATTTTAGATAGTGAATCATTATTCGTTTCGGTCGTTAGTTTGTTGATTTTTCATGACAGAAGGCCCACAGTAAGACATAGAGTGCCAGACAAATACGACACAAATAATTATTAATCGTCAAAAATTTTTTCTATTGTCTACTAACATAGTCTGGTCTTGTGTCGTCTTAAATTATCCTTTTGTCAAACAAAACATACTAAAAAAGTTTTGTCACTTTTTCCTTCAAATTATTTAATTCTTTAAGATAATAAGCTGTATTATATTAATAGTAAGTTTTAGTATCTACAGTTGAGTAAAAATTATATAAGTTGTCGAGTTTTATTCTTCTCACGAATCTCAACTTCTGGTCCCTATTTAATCGTATTTTACACCTTAATGAATGTAACTTAACAAAGATAAAACAACTTCCTTGTTTACTTAAATAAAATTATTGAAACACCTGTGTACTGATAAAAACTCAAGCCTATTACTACATTCACACATGAAAAGTTAATCTAGTTTAAGTGCTAATCTAGATTAAATATAGCATTGTGGCAATGCTATATTTAATCTAGATTAGCACTTAAACTAGATTAACTTTTCATGTGTGAATGTAGTATAACTTTCTTTCCTTATTAGAACTTATCTACAAAGATTATAAAGAGACTGAATTTTTTTCTGTCAACTTATCTCTTTATAGGCAGTTTTCTCGCACACAGGATTCTCTATACTTGAAAACTCAATCCACTGTTTCCAGGAAATACAACTCACCCTATAAACCACAATCTGGCAATACGACCCTGCCGACAAAGAACTTTCTCCGTGCCGTCTACAAAGCCCCTCTCTGTGCCAGCGGTGCCGTTAGCGCGACACACGTCCCTCAAACGATTCTATGAGACAGAGCACGCTCAATTCTCATCGCCACTTACGCACTAAATGCCCCAGCTTACGGGCAGAGGGCACGAATTATCTACTAACAGGATTGTCTTAGGAAAAAGAAGCATTTCAACTCAGTCCATGAAGAGGAATGAATTTACGAGTTTTGGCAAGTGACGCTTAGGACTGAAGACGAATTAAAGAGAGAGGGAACTTTTTTTCCAACTGAGTGTGTTGCGCGCGCGATTCTTTATGTGTCTGTCGCCAGTTTAGATACGACAGAATAGCTGAGTTTCGTCCCCTCGTTTGGGGTGTGCGTTAACACTTTGCGATAAATGAGAGGGAAGTTAGTTTTGAGAGGAAATAGTGTAATGAATGTTATTTTCTGTTTTAAAGGTTGGAAAGAAATGGGGAGTTGGATATTAAAAAAAGGAGTTAGTGAGGTTATGATGTTTTTTTTAGAAATGTGTTTGTGTTTATTGAAGGGGTTTAGTGCAGTGTTTTTTTTGCGACTAAAATAACCATTTTTTGTCCTGTATTTCCTTCTCTAAACTAGATTTAAACAACAGACTGTAATTCTCTTATATTGAAATCCCCTCAATAGAATGGCATCATCATTTTATTACATGTTCGAAACATGGGATTCCCGAAGTCATTGATAACAGGTCTATCAAGCTGAAATAATATTTTTTTAAAGTTTAACTCAGAACGTAGTTATTTTATTTTTTAACTACGTTAGAATAATTAGTGTAAAAATGTTATTAAGAAGCTGAGGTTTGTTACTAGAGTATGATATTTATGAAAATGATTATCCGGAAAAATCAAGGGCTTTATATTCTGATAAACTTATTTGAAGATTTATGAGAAAAGATATGTACTGGATAAAATAAATAAATTGTAAAAAAATACCCAGATTTTTGAAGATGTGAAACATTTTAATGTGGTCTTTCATTACTGAAAACGTAAATTATGGTTTAATATTTTGAAAAATTTGCTTTCAATTTCACCCTTTTACCCCCTAGAAATTAAACCTGGATCCCCCTACCTCACAGAATAGGTTGTTGAATCATATTAATAGCACAATTTCATCACTGAATAAGATATCTCAACCATTTAATTCCCCCTAATGCATATGTATTTTCCGCACAGTTTTCCATGTAAATAATACCACACAATTTAGAGAGCTATTTAAAAATTCAGATTAATTTTCAATTTCATAATATTCAGTTTTATTCATTAAAAATCAAACTAAGAACTATAAAGAGTTTTGTTGTATTTCATTTCTCTCCTTTACTTTATTTTTACCCTTTCTCTTCAAATCCTTCTTTTTATTTCACTCCTAACATTTGATACCTCCTTGAATTAATTCCACGTTCAAAACCCGTGAACTTGGAAACATTATACACCAATTAAAACCAAGGATCTGTCTACAATTGACTTGCATTTCACAATTCCCCCTTCTTTTCTTAATTTCATAAATTGCACGGAATATTCAATCCCTTCCTTGTTGATCCAAATTAATAACAACTACAATTTTAGTAACTAGTCTTAGAAACCAACAAACAAACCTCTTGCTTGTCCTTTTTAATCACTGGAGATGCTTCTGCTATCTAAAGGGCATTACTCTGCAACCTGATATAGGTCCCTAACGTCTCATTACTGTTCTTAGTATTTAACCGGATAAGTTATGTCCCGTACGACCTCCGCCTTCAAGAGACCTTTTTTTCGTCAGTTGGAAGATGGTAGGAAAGGCGATAAAATGAAATATTTAGAAAAAGGTCCAACCCACATACTGTGTAATTGGTTTCACACGTAGGATTTTGCTTTTAGTTATATCAATCATGGAGGATGCTATGTTTGGAAAATGATGTTTGTTAGAACCGTGAGAGGTTTATACTAATAGGTAGGAAATATATATATATATATATATATATATATATATATATATATATATATATATATATATATATATATATATATATATATATATATATATATATATATATATATATATATATATATAACTTATATTTTTAATACTTATTACATCACTTCATTCTTTTTGAAAAACTTGAATTCAGTTTTTAACATTCACTTTAATCAATAGTTGATATAATGTTCATATCTTTATCTGTTTCTGATTTTCTGTAAAGTTATTTATAACTCTTATAATTTTTGTTCAAAAGAAACTTATACCAATATCTTTACCTTATACCCTACCTATACCTTTTCTTCTGCGTTATTCTCCATCGTTTACCACTTTTGGAGATTCATGGGAAATATAAATTAAAACAATTAGCGAAAGTAGAATAAATATTTATGCTATGCAATTGTAAAATACCTCACAGGATTGTAAATGACATTCAAATTCATAATAAAGTGGGAAAAAGCTTTTATTACGTGCGTGTATAACTGGACTGTTCTGGATATGAACTTACATAATACATCCCGCATAAAAAAGAAGTATCTACTTTTATGCTGTGACGATAAGTAACGAATAAACAAATACTACGTTTTAAAATATAAAATTATAGCATAGGTTTTTCTGTAAACACATCTTCCTTTTACCTCTAACTATTTGAATCCAAAATGTCTCGTCTCAGATATTTCCCCTTCAATCCTAAGAAACTTAAGAAATGAAAGGGTTAATCATAAATTGACTTTTCTTTGCTTATCTCTTATCAATCAAAACTACTTTGTAAGCGATTAGAACCCTTTCGATAATGCATTTCTCTAAAAACATTTCGTGGAAGAACTTCAAAATCACGATAATATCCCAATGTATTTTACGTCACCAAATATAACGTGTCTTTCTAAATATGCAGCATTAAGAGAAGCTTCACTCCTCACGGATGCGAGCTTCTCTTAAGTGGCCAGATGCGTAAATGAGGAGCTTTTATGATAAATGATGGAGATGAAGAACGTGTGCTCGAAATTGATAAGAATTAGATAGGAGGGATGAGTAACATAGGTGACTAAAGAGTGACTACAGGGTGTTGACGACTCGACATGGGAGTTGTTTATCCAGTTTTAAGCATAATAACAGCTAATATGGCAGTTTTAGTAATATAAACAAATAAAAGTGAATTTGTTTTGTTTGGCTAACGGTACGACAGAGGCTTATCTGGTGAACTTGAGAAAATTGTGTTAATTGTGAACTTATGAAGTTGTGTGAAGTAGTTTCGCAGTAGTAGTTTTAAAATAGCAGAAGGTGGTCTTATAGGATTCGAGCTATTAAAGGTTCACACACAGTCGGGTCGTGAAAATAAGTGAATGATTTCAGAAAGTTTCTATCCATGTACAAGACAACAATAACAATCTGAAAGTCAAATATGAGCCTCAGCAATCTGAAGGCAATTGTCCGAATAAAGGTCCTCCAGGGGATATTTCAAATTTCACTTTAATAACATGGTATGGAAATAGTTCAGTTTCTTGAATTATTTTGTGTATTTTAGCTAATTGGACACTAAATTAACATTGTCTGGTTCATGCATGCTTAATATTTTACTGTTTAACTTTGTTGGGTTTTTATTTTTCATAAAAGATGTATTAGCAATATTACAACGCCTTCTTTTAAACACATAAAAAAATCTTTGTTTTTAATATGTTTACCGGAATTTCATTTTATCAAACAGTAAAAGAACTATTTATGACAAACATGCTTTAATTTTCAATTAAAGATAAGCTTGACTACTTAAAAGTGTGCAACTGGGTCTTACCAAAACCTACATAGTTACACCAAAATAGCAATACCCAACCCATTACTATTAGATACAAACCTTAATATTCATCTTCCAGTCATAGATAAATATCCGGTCGAGTGATAAATCATAGATCACAGTACCAATACCAAACACAACATGGACTATCAACCATATTTCATCTTCCCTCAGTCAGCCCAGAACATATGCCGATTTAGTCATGCTTCCTGAACCCGGAACTGTTCTCCAGAAGTTGATGAGAGTCGGATATGGCGCGAAACGCCTCATCAGATGGGGAGAGAGAAAAAATATATGCATTCCTCCCACTCTCGGGTAATTCGCGCGATATTCACAGTTTCTGCTGGGATGGTCGGTTCCATTAATTGAATTTGCCCTGCTTTGTCATGCCGTGTGTGTGGTCATTACTTCGGTAGGGGGTCGAGTGGACAAGTGAATGGAATGGAATGTAACTGGCAATAAATAAGGGATTTCGGTGTTTTGGGAACAAGTTCGAAATGCGGTGGACAAAGCTCGGATTGTTTGGGGTGGCTGGTAGATAAAGGTACTTTTGTATTGTTTTATGTACTCGTAGTGCATAAGAAAAAGTTCTATGTTTTTTATTATTCGTCTAAAGTTGTACTGTCGCTTACTCACAAGTTTGTATAGAGTTGTAATTTATAGTTTAATTCATTTTGTGTTTGAACATGCATGTTAGAGCTCCCTCAATTAAAAATAAGGGTACTTGAATTTGGATTTTATCTTGAAAACATGTAAATTATTCCCTTTAGCTTCAATAGAGGTTTTATAATGAAATGTAAATTAATTATTGTAGATTATCTATATTCAAAAATAATAGGTAATAGCAGATGATAGAAATAGAGTTCATAAGTTTGTGTTGTATTAAATTAGCAAAAGATTAAATTTCATCTTTCAGTGTTAAAAGTAGAAAAAAATTCAATTTGAGAGAAACAATTTGCTTGATTTTAGAATACTTTATCACCCTGAAATTCATAGTTAGTAAATTGCTTTAGTAAAAAGATCCTTACAAAACTTTATGCAAAATGAAGAAAAATGGTTTGAAACACAATAAATACGTATGTAAAGTAGGTTTAATAATGATCCAATTAATAAGCTTTAAGTAACAATATAAATATCTACAAATGTTTCTAAAATTGTCTGAAATCTCCTAGCTTCTATAAAGAGCACTGATAATGTATTAATTCATTGATATTTTGATCGTATGAAATTAAAAAGTGAAGTTAAAAAATGTTAAAACTAAATTTGTAACTTTTAAAATTTACGTCAAATAAATACGTCAAATAAATACCCAGTGGCTCAGTGGTATAGTGCTTCGCGCTTCCACACCACAGGCCCGGGGTTCAATTCCCGGGCTGGGCAAGGTCCACTAAGCCTTTCATCCCTTCAGTGGGTCGATAAAATGAGGACCAAGCGTGCTTGGGAACTAAACACTGGGGGTCTCGCGTTAGAATGACCACCTAACAGGGACAAATGCCTAACACCATGCACCCCAGGGCCCCACGGTCATGAAAACGAAGATGGGCATCGTAGGCCTTGGCCCACTAGGGCTGTTGCGCCAATGAGTTTAGTTTAGTAGTAAATAAAACCACTAAACAAACTTACTCTACAGCTTAAATTTTAGGTTGATACTAAAATAAAGTATCCATTACCATAACCAGTAAATGTAATTATTTAGTTAAATGTATCAAAGAAGTAACTTTTTTTTTCAAATCAGTGTTATCCATCAAAATATTTAGAAAATAAATATTTATTCAAAAGATTTTTAAAAGAAATTCTGTAATGCAATAACAAATGACAAGCTATTTTCAATCAAAGTAAATAATAAAGTTTTTATTATTTTCGAGAAATAGTAATTATGAAAGCAATTTTCAAAAATTTCAGTGAACAAATATTTGTTACATTCTACTTCAAAAGTCAAAGAGTTCGAATAGATGCAATTTAAATCCTTAGCATATATATTTATAATTTATCTATACTTTCTTATTTTCCCCCTGTTAGTTCATTCAACAAATATCTTACTGAAAGGAAACAAATATGAAATAAACACAAGCCAATAACTTTTTTTAAAATTATTTTAAAATAAAAACTCAGTAATGTATCAATAATCCTTTAACTTTTCTTAAAAGCTAAAGAAATTTGTTGAAAATAATTTTTGTGTTTTCATACCCTTATAAAGGTTTTAAATGTAATTTATAAAAACTAGAAGGAAACTTTTGGGTAACACAATTTTGGAATACTTTGATAATATCTGTTGTTTTGAGTTGTTCAAGAGAAGATTCTAAATATTTATATGTAAATGGAAAAATTGTAGCTTTTGTTTGATTTATGATTTAAAAGAGCATTTATAAAAATGAATGCATTAAAACTAAAATAAAACTTACACAAAATTTTCTTTAATAAAAGAAAAAGAAAAATGGGTAGAACAATATCTAACGAGTCGGTAGCAAAGAATTCGGTAGGCTAAATTTTGAAAATATTTAGTAAGAACTGTTTTGCTCATGAACCTCTGTAGTATGAAGCCTTGTGTATTGTAAGCAGATAAATTGATTCTTCACAATTAATAGACTAGATTTTACGTAGTTGATTGCCTTGTTAATTTGTTGAAACGGAGATGGAAACCACCTTCACAGGACAGGGATAGATATTCTGGGCAGGGAAAAATATTTTTATTGATCTGCAGGGTTAAATTTGAGATACGTAATAAAACATCGAATAAAATAATCGAAAATAAAATTAATAAAAGTTCAAATATATTGGTTTCCAACACATGCTATAAATTAAAATATTTAGATAAAATATTTTCTAAAATAATTAGATTAATTTATGATTGCCTTGAAGGAAACTATATAATTTGATAATAAAAACCTACGAAACTTTATTAGTCTAAAAAGGATCTTCAGAGTTTGATTTAAAAAACTAGGGAGCTACCGCCCCCTGCTCGCTATCGCTCACCAACCCCCGTATACTGCTGACGCAGGACCTTTTGGAATTGCTTCGCAATTCCCACAAATTCCAACTCGCTGAACTTAATACACTTTATAAAACAATTAAACAATTTACAGAAAAAAAGTTAACCAACTTTCCACAAATCCCCTCCATGAATAAATCTCTCTTAAAAGCTTGAATATATGTTACCGCTAAAGTTGATAATTAGTTAATCTGAAGAATACCTAGGTAAACTTAAGATTAACTGATTTCTGTCGTTAATGTGCGGATTTTTGAGTTTTTCGCATTTTACCTAGGGAATCTACACTATAACGGCCTCTTGATAGTTAAAGTTCAAAATAGTTTGTTTCGTTCAATACTTTCTGTTAAAATGTTGAGGTTCTTACTGCGCCATGCGCTTACCCCTGCGCAGTTGGGTTTCAATACGTAGTTTGTTGTCATATTTGGTGTTTTGATTTCAAATTTAGTGCGTAGCACTGGTAGTTGTCATGTTGAATGTTAAAACAAAATAATACAAGCAAGTAAGTACTGTAAATTTACATGATTAAGTACAGTATATTACTACTAAAACGGGTATTTTGAAACAATTGTGTTGAAGCTCCGACTTCAGAGTGACAGAGATTTCTTTTAACGAAAGCAAATGTCCCAGCTGTTGAAATATCTTTTCAACAAACGTTAATTCAACAATCGCTGGAACCTGGGCAAGGGTTTAACATATGTAATCGATCGCGAATCCTAGCAATAGTTCAGGGCAGGCTGCCAGCTGATTACACCGCGCTTTCATTAAGATTTGCTAGTTTAAGTGCTCATTGAAATACGCTGTCAAATCGAGATCGAAAACCACAATTGATACAAATCTCAGTTGGTACTTTAATATTCTATTATTATTGTTTTTATATTCTAGTTTTAAAATTGCTATTTCATTACTATTTTTGTGGGATTTGCGTGTTTTGTGTAATATGAAAAAAGTACCGATCCCCCTTTTTTGATTCGTCATTGTTACTGTTTACCCCCAAAACGAGTTTGGTTATAGTTAGGGCAGGGGGCTTTGGGGGGGCGGCAGCCCCCCCAACCTCCTTAAACTTTTTATAAAATAAAATAAAATTTTGTACTTTAACGGATCACCCTCGTTAATATGTAAAATAACTGATTACAGGTAGTATGCAGATTAACGAGTGTCTAGTCGGTAGGGTGCAGAATACCTAGGTAATTTCAAGATTACCTAGGTAATCTTAGAAATTGAAAAAAAATTCGCTCTTTAACGGATCACCCTCGTTAATCTGCAAATTACCTAGGTTATCTGTAAATTAACTGATTTCCGGACTTTAACTGTAACACTCGAATTTACTAATTAACTAATTAACTGTAACTATTAACTCGAACTTTCAAAATTTAAACGAAATGTTTTTAAAAATATTCATCTTAATTATTTTTAATCTTTGATTATAAAAATGACTAATTGACTAATGACTAAAATGACTAATGACCAAACTAAAACCATTATTTTAAAGTAACTCGTTAGTATAATATGCCTAGTGTTTATCATTTATATTTTTTAAACCCAGACTTGTTAAACAATACCGTTTAAGCAATTGAAAATAATAAGAGACAAAACATCACTCTCTGTTTACAATTAATTTCGATAAAATCAGACTCAAGGTTAATAGAGTACTCTATTAACCTTTAGAGTATTTTAGAGTAGTACTCTATTAACCTTGAATCAGACTAAAAATTATAAATATTGGACAAAAAGTGTGAAATTTTAGTATAAAATGGCGTACATGTAAGTTTTTAGAACATGTTTTTATCAGTCTTTGAGTGATATTTCATCAAGAAAGTACTTTTTTAAAAGGTGAAAAAACATGTTTCATTTTAAAATATAGCGTCAATCGGTCGTTGTGATTATGCATAATAATTTGATCTTTGTAACTGCGACCTTATCCGTTATCTAAAAAAATGGAAATATTTTGAAATTGAGAATTTTTATGAAAAATCGAAGGGTTTACTCGGAAATCCGGAAATAATCCGGACATTTTGATACCATATATGTGTCATTCGGTTCAGTAAATAAAAAGCCTTTCTCTGGAAACCGTTCACCAAAAACATTTTTTTAGAATAGAGAGATTATTTTAAAAACAATTCCAGGGAGTGATAAAAGCAAAAGTTTAATAAGCTACCAGGATGACAATGATGAATTATCGAAAAGGTCAACTAACGTAAGTTGGGAAAATAGCCTATGATGAAGAAGTAAAAAGTCTGAAGAAACATGGAAGTTGGGAAAACTGTATATGGGGAGAAACCACATGCAAATGAGATAGAAACCACACAGTTACTTGGAAAGAGAAGAGTCTTCGTAGTCAGGAAGATGAATTCGGCGCATGAAGCACATGGAATCTAAAAAGTTCGATGGATAATAATATCGGAAGGTTCCACAAGATTAGTAAGTTAGAGAAACGTTTGGTAAGTGTTGGAATGTAAATAAACCGGTACGATGGAGTAACATCGCAAGAGTATACAAAGTTTGGAGGAAAAAGAAACTTCAGGTACATGGAGCAAACGGGATCAATTGGCGAGGCCAAGCTCCCCTCGCATCCCATTCACGGTATCAATCAAAAGAGCCGCGCGTGTCCCGAAATAGCCTCGGACCCGCACGTATTCCGGCAAAAATAACCCTTCCACTCCAAACACACGCCCGTCCTCGCGCGGAATACTCAATTTTTAGCGCGCTCCGATTCACCGAACCCAAGGAAAAAGGTGAGCGCGCGCGCCATGTGCTAAGTGTTCGCGCGAAGACAGATGAAGTTATTTAACACGCGATGTGTGCGAAGAGAACACTGCAACAGGTGGCTAGTGCTCTGGCTGAGTTATGGGCGACTTCGGGAAGTTTATGTGGAATGGAGATGCTTAATGTTGATTGTGCTCTCATCAGATTGTTGGCTCCAATTAGGCGAGGAGTGAGTACCTCGCGGGAGAAGAGCGAGAAGAACCAAGTTTTGGACATTCTGGTCGTGTGTGTTATGATAGGAAAGGGTTATAAATATTTTCACGTGGTTGTATTTCTTGTGGGAATGGGTTTTATCTGGATATCTTCCTTCGAGATGCATTATCATGTGGTGAGGAAAGAGTCAGATGCGACGGGAATTTAGCTTGATGATGCTAATTTCGTAAAGATTAGAATTTCGAATCTTAGCTTTCTCTCATATATCTGTTTGATACTAAAATACAAATTATGTACACGTACACTCAGTAATTCAGAATGGCTCCGAGACTTCATTAGCCATTGAGCAGGTTACCTTAATTATTTTGGAAATTCCTGTCACGTGAGTTGTTGACGTGACACGCTTTCTTGAACGATTCCTTCAATCAAAGGTTAACTTATTTAAGGAATGCTATATTTTGTTTTTCATAAACAAATGATTAAACCTTACATATAATACTCATTACACAACCTTTTAGTCTTAAAACATACTTCCCGAAACGTCATCGATAGCTTCATCACCTAAGAGGAGTACCACACAAAGAGAAATAAAAGTTTCAAATTTGAGTAAATCGATGTTCTCATTTTGGTATGAAACTTTTTGGTTGGAGTGACATTAACATTCAGTTGGAGTGATAACGTGTAACACAACGTTGTGACGTCGCAACTTATTGGTCCACTTCCCACGTCGTAGTAACGTGCCTATATGATCTTCACATTGTACCCTCATTATAAGAATGTCATGGACGAATTAAAAAATGAGTACATGATGCTTTATTTTTGAGTATCAGCACATTTTCAAAAATGAGTACATACATGCATGTAAGTGTAAACTCACAACTCTCAAGCGTCACCACCAACCGTGGACCGGTTTCGTCCTTGTTAGGACTCATCAGCACGGTATAGGATGGTAACGCAAGAGAGTGGAGGGGAAGTACTAGTCTAGCCGACTATAACTGAAAAAGTGGTGACTATTGATTAGTCCTCCACTCATCTGCTGGAAAGACAATGGCTTTCCTAGGACAGATTTAATTCCAGAAAGGCAAGGTACATGAAAGGAGAAATAAAGGACGAAACCGGTCCACGGTTGGTGGTGACGCTTGAGAGTTGTGAGTTTACACTTATTGTCCGCTTAACCAGCAATAATTGGTGAAATTCTCCTTTCATATACATGCATGTTTTCAAATTTGAGTAAATTTTGATCGGAGCCTGTTTGAGTGCGTGACATACTCAGATTTGAGTAATTTTTACTCCTTTTTGAGACTGTCGTTTTAAGAGTGCATCAGAGCTACAAATCCTGGATTTTATACTACCTGCTTATAAACTCAATATCTTCATTTACAAACAAACCCTCCATCTTTCTACCAACCCCAATTTCCAACAGCACCTTCACATATAAACAATAACCCAGACTTATCCCCCCAACACACCCAAGCACTATCAACCCATTCAAAGGGAACAACCACACTCCACAACAGTGCACCACTTCAAGTGCACCAGGGCGCCGTATACGGCAGCAGCTGGAAACACTACTACTACGTCCCGTATCTCCACCTCTAATCGACATAGCGAGTTTTTCTGCAGACCGGGGGCATAGAACCATTGTCCAAACACACTCGGAGATGAGAGAAAGAAGTGGCTTATTTCCATAATCGGGGAAGCAGAGGATTAGGTCTGCATTGAAGAAGTCGGGGACCGGTTCGGCTGTGGCTATTAGTAGTTTACTTGATGCAGGTCTCTGGGGTCGAGAGCAATTGAATGTGGAGTATCGAGTAAATCGTACGTTTTATTTGGCAGGCAGGCTCTGAAATGAGAGTTGGATTCCGTGAGAAAAATGTTTGGACGTACTTAGAGGGGATATTTGATATTAATGGAAGAGAAATGGGGGTTATTTTTTTAGTACATAGCTACATGATGTTAATGGGATTTTTCAGAAAACTGGTTGGTGTTATATGCTTTTATTTATGTGTAACATGAAAAGGTATTTATAATTTATATCTATGTTTAAATTTTATTGTTATCGATTTAAATTAGATCTATGTAACTATCCTTTTACTTGGTACAAAATATAATGACAGACTTACTGAGTGGCTTCTGAAATTAACTGAGGGTAATTTCTGAATTCCTGATATTTATCCTAACCCTTTGTTCCCACTACTTCATTTCTTAATGTTTATAAGCATAACATTTTGAGGGGTTCAAATAAAATAAACTATGTTCTTTTTAAAAATAAATGTAAACGTTTTAAAACATCAATTTGTTTTAAATACGATTAATAGAAGTAATTTAGTTTAAAATCAAAAAAGAATAATGACTATCAGTACTATTTTAAAGAAAAAAGTATGAGGGATAAAATTACCTAGGTACCAATTGGTGTTTTTACTGATGTTATAATAAATTGAGCCATATACCATTTTGCTTTTAACAATACTAGGTATTTTAGCTTTAGTTATTTTTAGACACTCGATTATTTCTTTTAAAATATCTCCATAAGTGTCATTTTTTTAAACATTACCGTACCCAGAATCATATTGCTCGTACAACTGACTTAGTTTTAGATTTGTATCGAAAAAGATTATTTATTTGCTGGAAAAAATTATTGATTACTTGATCCATTTGTTACAGCCTATGTAATGTAAGATTTAAATAACACACAATATTTTCACTCCTGTAGATTAACGTAACTAAAATAACGTCTCTCTAATTACAGCCATTGATAAAAAACTCAGTGTTATTAAAAAACCCATTTAAACTATTACTTCTCAAGAGTAATGGCGGAAGTTGGGTAAGAAGAATGAAGAGCAGTGTAAAGTAGGGAGTGCTGAGTGGGAGGCCGGCTAAAAATGTCCATGAGCTGAGGTCAGAGATGATTTTTACGTTCGCGATCTACAAAAACAAGAGGTGTTAGTGTTGTGAGACTTTGAACTGTGAAACGGTTTTATTCCATGATTTTCTTGGAGCTCTTCCAATAACATTGAAAGGGAGAGAAAATAACAGAAGTAATTCATATATAAGTTCTGGGAGTGTCATTCTTTAAGTCCTTTTCAAGCCCCTCACATACTTCTCATTCTCTGTGTTGACAGCTTCAGTACATTCTACTAATGAAATATTTTTTTCTGTGTTCAAGGCATTCAGAATTAACACTTTATATATGTTTATTGGTATTATCTAGCTATTAAGTATTATTTATTACTCTATCATAAATTTGAACATTAGTTCCATTTATTTACTATTATTACACAAACCACTTAACATTGTATTGTATAAAAAAGAAGAAACATATCTTACTGGAATGACTTATAAAAGAATTTCAAACTTCAACATTTTTTAAGATTTCGTTATCTTACTATACATTTAAAGAAATTTAATTTTTACTTGAAGATCAATTTTTGTTCAATTCTTCATAGATTTATTTTACATGTTTTAAATCGTCGGAGTTTCCCGAAAAAAAATGAATGAATTTTATTTAACCCTCCTGAAATTTTACCCATAGTGGATTTTTCTTTTTATACCTATAGCACGGATATTTACTTGCGAAAACATTTAAACTTTATTCGCTGCATAAAGAAATGAATTGGGGGATATTATTCATCTCTTATTAGATTCTAAGAAGATAATTGAGTTATATTCAAATGTTCTTGCTCCCTGACTCAATAAATTTTACAAATTCCAAACTCTTAAGAAAAAAAATCGTATTTAAAACTTAGGCTTTATTCTATTAATATGAATAAAAGTAACAATATAACAGACTAACCACCTCTTTCACCTATTAGTAGTAATTTACAGACAAGTCTAAGATTTCAATGATAATTGAGAACCATTCCATTTTTAACCTTTTTATCAGGTCTAATTTTAAAGTACTCTTAGGTAAATCAATATATAATTTCCTGTGAGGGCTTATAAATATAAATATTTCACATTCACACATATGAGTGCTTAGATAGTCTACTACCTTGAATTTCCTCTTCCACTTAATATTTCAGTTCAGAGAGGCCTGTATCTAGTCTCTTATTTCATTTCCACTTCCTCGAAATAACATTTACGTTTCCTTCCCCCCCTTCTCTCCAGACGAAGAAAAGAGAGATAGAGAAAAAAAAAAGAAAATGTCGGTGTCAGATTTCTGTCTGCGGTCAACAGTTCATAAATCGAAATGAAAAAGAAGAAAAAAAAACGTCCGACTCTTCTTTCGTTTGGTTTGGGTTTTCGACCCGGGAGAAGTTGAGATTCGGGCTGTGCACCTGATCACCTTTGAACAGAGGTTAGTCTGGTTGAGAGAATAATTATTCGAGTTGAAGAAAGGGTTAAAAATTCATTCAAATGTTTTCTTAAATTTTTATTCATGTCAAAAATTCTTTCGAATTTACAAACTTTGACCCGTAGACATGAATTCGCGATACATATTTGTAGATAATTATCCAATTTCAACTTAGGCATTATTTGAAAATCTCTCCAGCCCTCTTTGATTCTTATTTAGGACTTTTTTCATAAATATCACATGAATATTAGTTGATTCCAATTGCATTACAAATTCTAAAAGATCATTTGTTTCACAAATTATCATAATAAGTATTAATTCGAAGATTGTTTTAAGATAAAGCGGTTAACGCATTTTAAAAATATAGTAGTTACCTCAGAAATTTCATTCTAAATATCTTTAATTTTCTCCCTTCAGTTGAAAAATGTGAAAAAAAACCTGGTTTGTTTAAATTTCAACTTTCTTCGGAGGGTGTACGCGTATGAATAAGAAAACCCAAAATAACCAAAGTTTAAAAGAGCTACAATTTTAAAGGTTGATTCTAAAAATATATTTTTATTATTATTTATTGTTGTTTCTCACATAATTTCTTCAGGCTTCCTTTAATTTGACCCTTGACTACTTTCTTGTTAATTTTTAAAAGGATGTAAACTCTAATTGTTGTTTCTGCTATATTTAGGATAATCTTTACAAAGGCTAATAAAGATCTGGAATTTTAAAGAAAACTTAAATACTTTTTCGGTTTCCAATAGGTAGACATTTTAAACAAATAAACATATCTGGCTAAATAACTTATAACTTTACAACAGTAATTTTACAGATTCGTACTGCGTTCTTTAAAATAAGTTTCATGAAATAAAAGTTATACACTCATGTTGAATTATTTAAAAAGAAAACAGTGTTTTTTAATTTTATTGCTAATCCTTTTAAAATATAAAAAATGACATCAAAAATTTTAAAGTTTTAAATTCCATTTTTAAATAAGTTTAAGCATATTAAACACCCGTTTTTTGAGAAAACTCTTGTTAAAATTTTAGTTTTCTTATTAAAAATGATTTCTAATTATAGTTTATAGTAAATTTTTAAGGATGTCAAAATACTTTAATTACATATTTAGATCCTTATTTCTGGCAAAATGCATACTTTTAATGAAAAATTGTGATATTTATGAGGTATCTTACTAAAACTCGGTAAGTAAAATGATCTATTATTTATTCTAACGAGAATTTTAATTTCACTGAAATTTCTGGGCTTCACTATTTTTCTTTTGTTCTTCAGCTGTGATGTTTTTCTAGTATAAATGCTAGGATGCATTTAATGACCTGTCATGCCAATTATTCTTATTAAAACTCATCTGTTGAAAAGAAAATAATCCCGTCTTAAATATATACAAAAAAAAGTTTAAAAATAAAACTCTTCATGATTAAAACTTCTGGACTTTTAAGAATTTAAAGCATTTCCACATTCTAAAAACTATTTATTTGATGAGTATTTTTAACTTAACAATTAACTTGCGTGTCATCTACATTATGTACCCCAAAATAGTATATAATTCATTATGAATCATTGAAATAAAATTGTAGAATGAGAATGCAGAATTATCCACATCTTAGCTGGAGATGACCACCATGAACACAGAAAAAAAACTAGCCGCATACAAATTAAGAATAACATCATGATCACAGGATTAAAGTTATGAAAATATATACAACAAGAACTAATATTTATAGAAGACTCCAAGACTACCCGATGGTTCAGTCTCAGTCAGAGTTATACTTTATTTTAAGAAAACTGTATACTAATTTGATGTCTTAGTAAACCTCACCAAGACCACCTAAACCCTTTTCATAGGCCCCATTCCGCCAAATGTAGAAAAAAAATGTTCCAAATTATCTTCTTCAGCGCGACCAGGTAATTCTCGAAATATACCAAGGAGTGCCGGGTTTACCATTTCCCTTTCCTATCTAAATTGCAAACGATATTTCCGACATCAGAAACCGCCTCCCCTGAGAATCCAATATGATTGTTTGGGGGCATTAATTGAGCTCAACCCCGCCAATTACCCCTCAGCTAATTCAACTTGTTAAAAGTATGATTATACGCTATTTTGGGCCGAGAACTACAATTTATTGGAAATTGCCTCCTTACCCCTCCGGGAGCCATAATAAATGAAATTATTATTTGCGGTGTGGCGCGTTATTAGCCGAGGTTTGTTGTTTTGTGCAGCCTCCTGTTAACTCTTATCTGCATCGTTTATTAATGAATAGTCTATGCAAATGTTGGGTGGTTAGTTAAGTGGTGTTGAGGGTAATTGGAAGTGATTTGTTGGGTTTTTTGTTGGGTTGTATAAGTAATGAATGTGAGTTATGGTTTGTTTTGTTGGCTGAGACGGGAAAATAACTCTAGTTTTGATTAATGTGAGAATTTCTGAAGAATTTTTTGTGGATTCTCAAAAGTTTTGGAAATGAAAAATTGATGATTTCTTTTGTTTTTGATTTAGAGAAAGATAGGTGTCTTGTTAAAAAACACAAAATATTTTTCTAACAAACGGGAACTCTCCAGATATTTGAGCTTAATTGAAACCTTCATTTATATAAACTGTGAGCAAATCCGTTTAAAAAATTTTAATTAATTAAATGAAGATTAAGGGAAGAAAAGGTATTCGCCATTCATTCTTTACTTATGTTTAAAAACTATTTTTGTCCCGGGTATTTTTAATTTTACATAGAAAATTCCGTTGAGCAATTATTATCAAAAACTCTGTAATTCAACAGTTCTTTTTGCATAAAGTGAAAAATAATCATAGTAAAACCTGTTTTACCTGTCTTTAGTCAAATAAGGGGTGCTGAAAGTTGATAAAAGAGATTGGTAAGTATAATGGATGTTTTCTGATAGGCATCTAACACCTTAAGTACAGGTCTTCGTATTATCTTATAAGCTTCGAAAGCTAATTTTTTACTGATTACATCATTCTACACACATATTCATAAATAATAACCCATTCCTTTATTATCTCTCATCTCTCTATTACTACCTGTCAATAAACTTAGAAATGGTTGTTGAAATGAAATCGTGCTTTTCAACTCGTCCGCTGATAGGGACTACTTATGTCTTATTCAATCTTTTCTCACCGAAGAGTTTGAGAGTTATCTGTGGTGAGCATAACCATCTCTTCCATATTTTTTCATGTAATCCTCAAGCTTGTCACGTACAGATGAAATCTCACAAGGGTAATTCGCTTGCAAACAACGGAGCTGGGTTCCCATTAACCTTGCGTTCCCAAATATTTGATAGACTTGCATTGCATTCTCGGGTTGAAGAAGTCATCTCTTGTTCTCTGCTCAACGGGGATTCTTAATAAGAAAATAACTGTTATCTTATTTTACAAGGCGGCTTACGCTGAAAAGCAATTTGTGGTCATGGAGAAGCCACTGATACACATGTCTGGGAAAAAATTTAGAAACTGGTTCTATCACTTTTCAACAGCGCTTAGGTAACAGTTCTATAATAAATTTGTTTTTTTTGACGACACGCCCTGCATGATACTCGGAAGAAAAATTAACCTTCTGTGTAAGGTAATCGTGGGGTAAAAATTAAATCGTTCCCAACAGAATCAGATGTCCGTAACTTGGTTTTAAATAGAATCATTTATCTTGTGGGTTTGACTGATTACTTCCATCGTAACCAACACCTTTTTGTCATTTGTTTTTGTAAGGAATAGTGTCATCATAAATTCATAGAGCTTTAAATTCCATTCAAATGTTATTTGATTTATTGCCTTCTCTATAAGATTGGATGGTAGCCCGAATAGATTTGTTTGAGCAAAATATTTCTGCTCTTCATCTATCCTTCCTTAGGCCTTCAAAGTTTAAAAAGATATATTGATATTCATTGTATCTCCCTGCAAATTATCTTAACGCTGTTATGAATGGTTCTGCTTCATCCTTCCATTCATATGTCATAACTAAAAAAATAATTTGCGTTTGATATTATATTTTCAGTATTAAGTTATAAGAGGATTGAATAATCATTTTCTTTGATGGTAAAGATGACATCCTATCTACTACCAATGTAGAATATATAATCTTCCTCTCCACAGGGGAGTTTATCATGGGTCCTGGAGTAATAACCTCCTCGATAAAGGATCATTCCAGAGTTTCAGACTGTCAAAAGTATCTTAATGGTCCAGTCCCTCAATACACCCACATACACCTAATTCCTTAACCATCCCTTTCAGTCCAAGCCGTCCCAAATTTTCCATAGGATTCATCGGTAATCTAGGGCGGCTTAGGATTGAAAGGGCTTATACTCAAAAGTTTAACCTTCAATAAAGATTGAGTCTTCATACGTGATTTGTGCTTCTAATTTCCCCTCATACTCCACCTCGTCCGTCAAACCAACTTCTCGGTAGCCGAACCAGCAGGGAATCCGGACAGTTATCAGCAATCCATAAAACACTTCGATAGGTAAGAAGCAACAAATCCCCGACAATCTCTTCAGTCGTGGTTGGCCGGAGACAAGCAGAAAGTACGTGTCCGAAAATCCGTATATCCATCTTCATCATGTAACTCGAGTCGGACTGATTTTTAACTCCTAAACTAATCTTCACCTGTGTGCGTACGTAGTACGTGATGTAGAGGTATGAAGGTAGAGGAGCACTTTTAATGAAGGGGGAGGGGGACATGCGGCGAGAGGTTTCCTTTTGTCCGCGTTCGAGAAATGCAACGTAGGCGAAATTTCGGGACCCCGCTTTTTTGGTGGTATTTTCTTGGCGCTTCTGAATGGCTGGAGTGAGGAGGAGTATAATATCGTTGACTTTTCATTGAAGGGGTTTTCTTTTCTTTCCGGAATAAACTAGTGGGAATTGTGTGGGGAATCTTGGAGTTATAAGTGGAGGGTATATTTTAGGTTGGTTGTATTGGAATTATATCATGGAGGAATTTTTCTCATCGGAGAAGGTTGTGCAACGTGAAATGAAATTATGTATGTTAAGTATTCAGTTCTATTTATTCGGTCCTATTTAAGGCCTTATAAAAAATCAACTTAAGTAATTAATTACTTATGTAATTTTAGTTCCTGGAAGATATTAAATGACATGTATAGAAAAAATTAGCCTAAAAATACATATATTTAATACTGACAGATAACACAGGTCTGCAAAAAAAAACTTTTTTCGAGCTGTTTTGGATATTTCACCTGAACTTTGTTATTTTTGGTGCGCTGAATCCAAAAATGACCTCCATTTTTTCCTGGGACGTCACGTTTTTTGACAATTCAGATTTTTAGGTTTTATTGGGAAATGCCTTAAAATTTTGTTAAATTAACTTTTAATACTAAATTTTTTATTCAAATTTTTTTCACCAAATCCTTTTTTATGTTTTTGATGTGCTGAATCTAAAACTGACCTCCGTTTTGTCATAGGACTTCACCTTTTTTCACAATTTGAGTAAATATGTCAATTTTTTAAGAAAATAAAAGTAAATATTTAAAAAAATTATTTTTCGACTCAAACTTTATTTGAAAACAATTTTTTATGATTTTTGGTGAGCTGAATCCAAAAAATACCTCTTTTGATTTTTAAGACACCACATTTTGTAACAAATTGAGCAAATATAGCAACATTTTACATAAAATGTAAGTATACTTAAGAAGTAGATTTTTTAATGAAAATTTATTTTTAAGGTTGTTACTTCCAAGGTTTTTTTGTGCCCCGAGTTCAAAAATGGTCTCGGTTTTGCCATAGAATGTCATGTTTCCTGACAATTTAGGTAAAAATGTAAAATAAGTCATTATTTCAATTTTCATGAAAATAGGTTCATAAAATAAAATTATTGTTACATATTCTTCATGAAAATCATTATATAACTAAAATAAACTTATTTACACAATCTAAAGCCAATTTTTCCTCCTCATGAAACTCCCCTTGGTACCTTTACCCTTGTGAGTAGCAAAAAGAACGTTTCTATGAACTATACAACAAAAATCCTTCATTATTCCCCGATTAAATCTTCCCTAATATTTTCTTTCCATCTCTATAATGTCCTGATGAGATAGTTTACTATATGCACCATTCACAGCTCCTAATTTTTAAAACTAAAGGAGCTAGAAATGCACAAAAACTATGAAAAATGGGCAAATTCGAATATAATTTTGCAATTTGTGAAAAATCCTGACGTATAGGATTTTTTTCAATATTTTTTTCGTAATCAGCACATCAAAAAACATAGGAAATCGCTAAAATTATTCAAACAGCTTTTTCATTGCAGACCTGTGTAATAGTTATTCTTAGAACTTTTATAAGGTTCTTTGGAGTAAATATATATTAAAGGGTTTAAAATTGTGTGTTTTTTTTATAAAAGAGATAATATCAAAATTTCCAAAATGTATGCTCATTTTAAAACTCATTCCTATAATTTTTTAAAAGAAAAACAAAGATATTGGTTTTGTTATTCTTGCCAATTTATCTATTATTATTTTTTAAAGCCTCCTTTTGTTATGTTTTTAAAATACTATTAGGAATTTATTCGGTTTCTTCATAAAAAACACCATTTTTATCAGATAACACTCTAACATATTATACACTTTCCGAATAATTTTGAACTTCTTCTAATTAAATTTTGAAAGCCTTTCTAAAAAGTGCATTCAAACCACTTCAATTTGTTACTTCAGTAATCATCCCATCAAAGATTTTGAAAGTATGTCCGCCTTGAAAAAAAAAGAAATGCTTTGAAAAATTTAAAAAGTTGTATTGATGATTCCTTTTTTAAATCCATTACATATATAAAACATTACTAATTAATGTGAATGGGTTTGAAACTACAACACTCCCGTTTTTCTTTTCTTTTTTTGTAGTTTTCACTTAAAAACTCCAAAATATTCCAACCTTGCCACCAAAATCTGTTTTGACACCAAAATAACTTCCTTGATATATATCCTCATGGGAAAAAAGTTTAATTGCCCAAATGTCATTTTAACGTGTTAAAGCGAGTCATACGATAGTATGCTATCTCTATAGCCAGAGTGAGTTACATCTCTAACCGGCTGGCATCGCACGCAATGTTTTTTACCCTCTTTTTTTAAGTCACGGAAAGAGAAAAAAAATTTGAGATCTTTTTCGTGATCCTTCTCCCAGTGTCTCACCATCTGCTAAACGTGTGTGCAGTGTTATCTAATTTTTGGATTTTTGAAAAGAAAGGTTTGATAGGAAATATATCCGCCTTGGTGAAATTTAGAGGTATTCTGAAAGTGTTATTTTTGTTTGCGTTGCATTTTATTGATTCGAGTAGTAAATATTAGTGTCGTAAAGCCATTTCAAATATCCATTTTGTTTTATTGCCACATCCCTTTTAAAGAATTCTTACACCACAATTAATAATGAATTTCTATGTTTTGAACTATCTTTTAAGCAACAACAAAAACAAATAAACTATCCGTGAGGTTATTACCTTAATTTAACCCATAAAACTGATTTCTCTCTTGAGAAATAATTACTCAAGAAGAAATAAGAATGCAAAGAAAATTGCTTGAACTGTAAATGATATCTCAACTTTTTTGTTCAACATCATGCATTATGAATCCCATTTATATGATAGATGACCACTACTTAATAGAATTGCGTCACTTGAAGTTCCTTTCTCTCTCAGTTTAAAATTTATTTTTAGATAGAGTACATTTCTATTAATTTAATTGTGCTAGCTATATTTTTAACGTTAAATTGGTTCATAGTTTATCATGGAGCAGAGAAAATTTTATTCGATTGAAACATCTTTTTATATAAACAATGTTTATAGATTGTGTAAATAAAATAGGTCTTTTCCCACTTTGGTCTTTTCTTTCTTTTCCCACTAGTCACAATGCATTTCTATTGCACTTCCACGCCGTTGTCATGGTCGCCAATTTTATTTACACGGGCTATAGAACAATATGAAAGTAACGATAGTCAATGTATACTCTATTATTTCCGTAAGGTATTAGAACATTAGGGAATCTAATAATTCTAATGTAGATTGTCACAAAAAAAAGGTGGAGTAATTTTTGAGAGACCACCACCATAAAAATAATACCACCATAAAAAATGTAGTTTTCCGGCCAAAAATATTTAAAGTGTAACAGATCTCTTTTGAAGATATAATAACAATCTGGTTTTTAAAATTAGTACCCGACAATAGAAACGTGTACAAAAAAATAGGAAAGAAACCTTCCAATTTCATCAGTTTCCTTTTTTATAATGTGTTCTCATTAACCACCTTAGTCACGAAGGCACATAATCTTGAGGTATTTTTATAACAGTAAAGTTTCTAATAGATTGATCGGCTACTTGAACCCACATCAATGCAACCCATTAATGTCAATTTTTATAGATAAAATAAATTTCCTTAAGAAAATATGGCCATAAAATATAAACGACCTTTGTTATTATTTTTTTACAAATTAATCATCTCTCCACCCACATCGCTTCATCCTATAATTCCACATTCCATTCACCTTCCGTTTTTTCTCAATACCTTAACGTCTAATCGCTCACAGCTGTTTATATTTTCTCAGAATTCAACTCTAATTTTGCAAAAACGAAGCCTAAAATTACCATGCAACTAAAAACCGAAACAACATAAAGGGACCGCTTAATGAACCAAGAATATACTCGAAAGAATTCACCCCATTTTATAGAAATAGAAAACTCTCTTTTTTACTACGCCTTTGAACTGGCTTTATCTTTTGTTCTACCTTTACAAGCTTCAGTGCGTTAGGTCCATTATGCCTCCACTAAAAAGAATACCGGTTGAGTGACAAGCACAATACTAAGGTCTACAATGTAACTTTAACTTAATGACAGATCTCGTTCTTTCTATCTTTTTTTACTATCTTCTCTAACTTTTTTTCTGAAGTGAATATCTCTTTTTCGTATCGTCCGCCTTCAGTTCATGATCAAGGGGAAGTTTTTTTTTCGTTCTTAATGAGGCGGGTGGTCTACCCCTATTTGAAACGAAATACGAAAATTGTTATTATATGAAGTATAGTATTTGGAATAGAGTATCTTCAGTTTTTTCTCAGCTGCATTATTATTGCTACAATAGGGTTTTTTCTACCCTATACTCAATATGAGAGGGGGGAAAGGAAACGATGTATGTCGAAACACAGTTCTCTATAAAACCAAATTATATATTATTCTTTTTGTACTCATCTTTTTTGAAAATAGAAAGAAAAGCAATCACACACACAGACGTTAGAAATTTTGCGTTGTCTTGAAATAATAGAGCCATCTGAAACCTGTAAGCTATTTTGCATGACATGTACTTTTCTACGCTTCCTCAGTTTCTTATTTTTATCCCATAACATCTTACTATTACTGAGCTTTAAAAAAACCAGTGGAATGTTCAGTCAGAGGATCGCATTTTCGCAGCAATGTTAAAAGTTGCTATTTGTACTTGAATAACTGATGGACACAAAATTAAAATAAGAAATATACTGGAAAATAAACATGATAAACATACAAATTTTATTAGTTTTTTTACTTAAAAATACTTTTCTGGTTGATATATTTTACATGATTTTTATTTTTAAATTTATGTATCTTTTAAACGTTAGAAGTCTAATAAAAACTTATCGATTCCTTTTTAATTAATTGATGACTTCCTTCATTGCTTAAAACCCTGTTTGACTGATACATAGCTTTGTCAATATTAGCCTAACTTTTTATTTAATATTTTATTAAAAACTTTAAAGTTTTATTCAGCTCATACTACAACTAATTTACTTAGGGCCAATGGCCGGTACTCCTTCTATAAATCAAGGGATAGAATTTATTCATGTAAATATCTTTTTGTTTTCAGAAATATGTTTTTTACCTTCATAATCAAAATGCATGAGCACTTTTCACCTGCCAAAAATAGAAGTTGCATCATTGTGGATAAGACAATCTTCAAATTATCTTACCCAGGAATTAATTGATGAAAAATTAGGCAAGAATGGTTTGAATATTCTATTGAATAATTCTCAAAAATTAGAAAGAATTATAAAATATATTTCCCCCGAGAGCTTTATTGTTTATATCAAATAAAAAAACTACATGTTCACGTATTACTGAAATCAAATGAATTAATTTCTACTCAGTGGGAGTTTCCTGATGGCTTACAATCGCTTCTAACAGATGATTGACACCAGGTTTATCAAGTAAAACTGATCTAATATTTTATTTATTAGACTAAATGACAGGTATGAAACTCCTAAATGACGTTACCCGGGGCACAATTTCTTCTTACGCTGACATTACGCCTTTTCCTCCAGAATTTTCACCCGATTTTGACCTTAAGGATCTAGTATTAGATGAAAAGATATTACACATTCAAATTTTTTGACACTCTATAATCACGCTACTCTTTCGCGTAGAACTAAAATATAATGAATCACCTTCCTCTCTAAAACATTTATTTCAATCGCACTAGAAATAAAAGGGAGTTGTAAAATTTTTACGCTGCCAAAGGTTGAAATGGGAAAACATTTATTACGAACATTATTCAGCACTAGTGGCAGTTTTCTTGCTGAGTTTTATGCGTTATTTCTTTCCAACTTTTCTTAATTCATAAGCTGAAGGTGATTTCTCTTTGAACCATCGACAACTCCCAGGTAACAAATCGTTCTTTATGATTGGGGGTAAAAAAAGTCTGTATTATGGTTATCTGAAACTGTCGAAGTCGTTGACCCGTTATAGGTGTGAAGGGAGGACAGGGTATTTTTAGTGGGAACCCGTTTCAAAGATCACTATCTCAATGATATGCGTCGTGGTGTGAAAAGGGTTTAGTATTTTTATAAAAAAAAAGGGGGGAGAGAGGTTATAGTAGTGTGTTTCCCCTCACCACAAACTTTATGGTTCTCAAATAGTTCATAGGGGCATGCGAAAGATTATCCTAGGATAACAAAAATCATGAAATAACATTTTTTGCCAACATGGGCCTCTTAACGCTTTCATTCATAATATTTCTTTTTAGTGTTATCAGAATAAAGAGGGTTTTTTATAATATGTTCGTTTTCTCATTACCATTTTGTCAGATACGGTTTGCTGAAGAATTTCTTTTCAAAACATCTGGAAAAAAAGGGTTCAAAAAATCATCAAAGGGTTTAAAAGCTGGTCACGTGAAAGACAAATTGCAGCAATTGCAATACTGAAAATTTTTACATACTAGGGGGCTCTGCCCCCTGCTCGCTATCGCTCACCAACCCCCGGAACTGCTTCGCAGTTCTATGAAGATCGCTTCGCGATCTTAGCGAGCAGAGCTCGCTTGTTTCATCCAGTAAAACCTGGAACTTGTCTGCTTAGTTAATGATCATTTCAAATCGAAACCTTTTATATCTCTAACTTACCAATAACTTAATGCGGACCATTACTACAAAAATATCAAAATAAAACTGTTACTAAAATATTCCTTTTTAGTTTACCAATAATTTAACCGAAATGTTTACAAAAATATCCAGCAAGTCTACTAATTATCATCAACCATCTTAGAGAAAAAAACATGCCATTAAAAAAACTTTTAAATTTATAAAATGCACGTGTGTATCTAGTGAATCATCGGGGATAAGAAATAAGAAATCAGACTCATACAATAATCGCCTGTTTCTCTAGTGAATGACCAGAAAGAGAAGAAAAAATTTAAACTTGGTATCTTAATAATTCTAAAACTAATTGGAATTTTTTAAAAAACGAAACGCCAATCTTTCTATAAAAAATAATTGTATGCGTGCTTAAAATATCATAGCTCTACTGTGATTAGTTTTTTCTATTATAACGAAAAAACCGAAAAAGGGTAAAAAATTTCGAAACTTTAGAATTTAATTACTCCAAAAATAATTCGAAATTCGAAAAAAGGGCGACGAGGTGCACAACTTCATACTTAAGAGTATGTGTCTGCAAAAAATCATGTTTCTGCTGTAAATAGATTTTGCTGGGGGCGAACTCGCAGCCGAAAAAAATAATTTTCGACTTTGACATTAAATAACTCCAGAACTAATTATTTAATTAATTAGGTTTGGAAACTAAAATGACCCTCATACATTTGTCTACCAATGGTCAAAATTTCATAATATTCCTTCAAATAGTTTTTGCGTAGTGATAGTTCAAAGTGTTCAAAAATAACATTTTCTGAAACAGCGGCGGCGGTGGCAGCGGCGACTGTTACTTTTTTTTAATATCTCTATATTAAAAAAAAGTAACAGTGACCGCCGCCGCCGCCGTCACCGTCACCGCCGCCGTCGCCGTCACCGCCGCTGATTTTGAAAATTTTATTTTTGAATACTTTGAACTATCACTACGCAAAAACTATTTGAAGGAATATTATGAAATTTTGACCATTGGTAGACAAATGTATGAGGGTCATTTCAGTTTCCAGACCTAATTAATTAGATAATTAGTTCTGGAGTTATTCAATCTCAAAGACGAAAATTATTTTTTTCGGCTGCGAGTTCGCCCCCAGCAAAATCTATTTACAGCAGAAACATGATTTTTTGCAGACACATACTCTTAGGTATGAAGTTTTGCACCTCGTCGCCCTTTTTTCGAATTTCGAATTATTTTTGGAGTAATTAAATTCTTAAGTTTTGAAATTTTTTACCCTTTTTCGGTTTTTTCGTTATAACAGAAAAACTAATCACAGTAGAACTATGATATTTTAAACACACATACAACTATTTTTTATAAAACGATTGGCATTTCGTTTTTTTAAAAACTCGAATTATTTTTAGAATTATTAAGATTCAAAGTTTCAATTTTTTCATCTCTTTCTGGTCGTTCACTAGAGAAACAGCCGATTTTTATGCGAGTCAGATTTCTTTTATTTCCAACGATTCACTAGAGACACGTGCATTTTATAAATTTAAAAGATTTTAAGGGCATGCTTTTTTCTCTAAGATGGTTGATAATAATTAGTAGACTTGCTGGATATTTTTTTAAAATATTTCGATTAAATTATTGACAAGTTAAAACAAGGATATTTTAGTTGCAGTTTTATTTTGATATTTTTGTAGTAATGGTCCGAATTAAGTTATTTATTAGAGAGATAAAAAGTTTCGATATTAAATGATCATTAACTAAGCAGATAAGTTCCAGGTTTTACTGGATAGTTTTTAAGAAGAAACAAGCGAGCTCTGCTCGCTAAGATCGCGAAGCGATCTTCAAAGAACTGCGAAGCAGTTCCGGGGGTTGGTGAGCGATAGCGAGCAGGGGGCAGAGCCCCCTAGTAGAGAGAAATAAATAATTTAAAGATACATAAAAAGTAATTTTTATAATATTTTATAGTATTATTGTTTAACAAAATCTTAACTATAAATAGTGACTAATTATTTATGTAAAATAAACTTTAATATTATAACCCAGTAAATTTGGGGTTTTTAGCGCACTAATTTATAACTCGCTGAAAATTTCAGAATAAGTTCTTTATGACGTCTATAACCAAACCTCAAAAGTCCCCTAAGTTCCCCAGCCGGCTTTATTCGAAAATGGTTATCAAAGATGGCCGCCAAGCAATGCAATCTTTCATTCATAACTAAGGAAAAAATCAATATTTTTTAATGCTGTAAAAGTTTATATACTCAGAAAAAGACCCTTTATAAGTTTCAATAAATTTTTTTCCATAAAAGAACTTGTAATTTGGAATACAGAGAGTTAGATGAAATCAACGTGAAAATTTGCGTGTTTTTTCACGTGTTTTTTTCCACATGTTTTTCCTTATAACTGTAACCGTATAAAAATCCCTTAATCTAATTAGAGTATTTTTAAAAGTACCATAAACCAGGATTATTTTGTAAAAATTTTTTTGAAAATCCGTTGAAAATTTACCGAGAAGATATTCCATTTTAAATGGAGGCATGTTCAGTAATGATGAGTATAAAATATTATAACTATCGTTAATAGTGTCCTTGGTCTCTTTTGACAGATTTCTTTTTAATAGGCTCAAGCTTTTGCGAAAACAACTAAAATTACGGTATTCTATTTTACTTTAAGAAGATTATTTAAGAAGCTTTTTAAAAAAGGGATGTTCTGGAATAAATATATTAAATTAGTAGTACATAACAAAAGAGATTTATCCAAAATTGTATTTATTTATTACTAAAATTGTATTTAGAAATAAAAATTCTATAACGTAAGAAACTTTAATCGTTTTCCTCATCATTTTAATCAAATTCAGTAGATGTAGGTCCTGAATTTTCACAGATTTCTCCTAAGCAAGAACCTAAGCAAGATCGCCTAAGAAACTATAATTGAAACATTGGAACCCTGTGTTGAACCTCCAGATATATGCTCATTTATAGAAGAAGGAGGATACTTTGGAATGAGGGTAACACAGAGATATATGTCTGAAGTATGTTCCTTTTTTTTCAAAAACATTTCTCTCCATGCGATGCTATTGTTTTTGATGGGTACAGTTCCGTACTGTCAACCAAAAGTGTGGAAAGGGAAAGAAGGGCCATGATCAAAATGTCTGCCATAGTAGCTTTTGAATGAAAACTTGGTTGCTACGGCCAAATAATCAAATTTTTTGTCAAACTCTACAAACAAATCCTGACTCATAAGAATGGTTATAAGTTACTTTCAAGCTGAGGGTATAACTGCCTTGCAAGCGTAGGATGACGCCGATACTATTATCTGTTCTACTGCAATTAAAGCTAGTCAAGATACGAACAAACAAGTTATAGTAGTTGGGAGCGATACAGACTTATTAATTAATCTAACAGTGCGATGTTCTCAAAGGAAATCGCTGTTTTTTTTTGCGACCCCAAACAACCAAAAGAGGACATAAGTGTTTCGACATAGCTAAAACTCAAGAAACTCTGGGCCCAATGAAAGATACAATTATTTTCATACATGCGGCTACTGGATGTGACACGACCTCGGCAATTTTCAGGAAGGGTAAATCATCTGCTTTCAAGATAATAAGGAAGAATCCTCATCTGCATTCCTTAGTTTCACAGTTTAATATTCTTTCACTTGATCCCCAAAAAGTTATTGAAATTGATGATATATTTATAAAATACCTTTTCGGAGGAGAAAAGAATAATTCTCTTGATGAGTTACGACTCACTACCTTAGAGAAAGGAAAAAATTTTTGAATTTTTATCTAGTAGTTCTTCCCCCAACTAGTGCAGCAGCTTCTCAACATTCACTTCGAGTTTACCTACAGGTTTTGCAGTGGTTAGGAAACAACCTAAACCCAACTGATTGGTGTCGTTTCTTAAATGATGGCAAGTTACACCCGGTTCCCTCTACTCTTCCTGAAGCTCCTGATGCACTTTTACAGCTAGTTTCATGTGACTGTAGTTAGTACTAATAAAGAATGTGATGTGAAATGTCCATGCAAAAAAGCTGACCTTCAATGTACAAAATTTTTCAGCTCTTTCTTAGGAGAAATCTGTGAAAATGCAGTCCTACATCTAACTGAATTTGATTAAAATGACGAGGAAAACGATAAAAGTTTCTTACTTTATAGAATTTTTACTTATAAAAATACATTTTTAGTAATAAATAAATACAATTTTGGATAAATCTTTTTTGTTACTTACTAATTTAATATATTTATTCCAGAACATCCCTTTCTTAAAAAGCTTCTTAAAACATCTTCTTAAAGTAGAATAGAATACCTTAATTTTAGTTGTTTTCGCAAAAGCTTGAGCCTATTAGAAAGAAATTTGTCAAAAGAGAACAAGGACACTATTAACGTTGGTTATAATATTTTATACTCATCATTACTGAACATGCCTCCATTTAAAATGGAATATCTCGGTCCATTTTCAACGGATTTTCAAAATTTTTTTACAAAATAATCCTGGTTTATAGTACTTTTAAAACACTCTAATTAAATTAAGGGATTTTATACGGTTACAGTTATAAGGAAAAACATTATAAGGAAACATTATATATTACAGTTATAAGGAAAAGCAAATTTTCACATTGAAGTCATTTAACTCTCTGTATTCCAAATTTACAAGTTTTTTTTATGGGAAAAAATTTATTGAAACTTAAAAAGGGTCTTTTTCTGAGTATATAACCTTCTACAGCATTAAAAAATATTGATTTTTTTCCTTAGTTATGAATGAAAGACTGCATTGGTTTGCGGCCATCTTTGATCACCATTTTCGAATGAAGCCGGCGGGGGAACTTAGGGGACTTTTGAGGTTTGGTTATAGACGTCATAGAGAACTTATTCTGAAATTTTCAGCGAGTTATAAATCAGTGCGCTAAACACCCCTTTTTATGCCTTAATTTACTGGGCTATTATACTCGTATTATACGATACGTGACTTTTACAAAAAAATAGTATAAATGATATATAATAGTATAAAAATAATAATAGTAAAACAATAGGATGATAATAGTATATAAATGATAAAATAGTTTTTAGGAATGAAATTTTACAAACATTTGCAGTTAAATACCAATTGCATTGAACACCTTTTCATGCTTTCTTTTTATTTTGAGAAGGAACATTTTTGAGGACCAGCCTCTTCTTTTAAACAAAATAGTAAGGTGTGGGTTTAAGGATAAGAATGGGTATTTATTTCGTTTTAATAGGAAATTCATTTAAACATTTATCTGATTTAAGTACGAGTATATAGTTATTTTTAAATTGGTCCTGTTTAGCATTAAATGATTGATCACTAAACGATTTCGGAAATTAATTCTAGAGGAGAGTGAGTCAAAAAGTACTTTGTTCAACCTCAAATGGACCGCATGTGATACCAATATCCCTGTTCATGCTTCGCTCTCATTATATACTTTCCAAAATAAAAAAACCTCATGAGATGAGATACTATCTTACACTCTTCTCTACATCCACGATAAGACATCTTTGATCAGGTAGCAGCTGAGTCTTTTTCGTAACATCCGCATTTACCACATTTATAGTGAGATATTTGCATAATTTAGATCTCATCCAGGACAAAGAAGCCTGTTGTGAGACGGACCAAGCCTTTCCACGAGATTCCCCTTCAAGACTAGTTTGTGCTTTTCTCGAGTCTTTATTATCAGATCTGAGATGCTCTGGAGTCTGACAGGAAGACAGAAGCTGCTTTATTAATGAGTTCGAAATGAAAATTATATCTAGAATTATGATCAGAGGGAAGGCATCCTGAGGAAGTTTTAACCTTGGTGCAGTGCTGGGTGGATTAAAAATGGGGCTAAACTATCTACTTTGTATGCAGTGTTGGATGGGATGATGAGATAAAAATAGGCGTGGAACACAACAGCGTTCAGTTTTGTAATATTTGGGAAATCTGTCTTCATATTTGGCATATCTGATGAACAAGTTTTAAGAGAGGCATCAAAAATATTTTTATTTTAAATTTACTTAATTTTTATCGGATAAAAAAGCGATTCTCTTATAAAGTGTGGCGAACTTAGTCACCAGTATAATAGTCAAATAATTCAAATGGGCTATAAATACCGACTGAAGTGTATAAAACTTAGAAGCATACTTTTGAGTTTTATTCACTTCAGTCGGTAATTATAGGCCATTTGAATTATTTGACTATTATACTGGTGAATAAGTTCGCCACAAGAGTAACATATAACTGAAATGTATATTCAAGTGAAAAGTTTAAATACTCTCTAGTTTTACTGTGTATTCTTCTTAACAGGAAACAAGTTAAAAGAAAAAACAAAGTTAATTTGATAAAATCAAGATGGGGATGAGGGAGTACCTATAGGTCGGTGGACCTTTAAACTCCAGTAGAACTAAACCTTTTATAACAGGGTCAAACTCATTTTTAGAGTTATATGATTAGACAAATTCAAAATTAAATTTAGTTTAGAAAACAGCAAAGGTATTCTCAAAAAGTGTTTTAATTTATCACGAAAAAGTTTGGAAAGTGCAATAATAAAATAAAATGTGATATGATGTGACACTGTTTAGATAAAAACTAATTAGGAACAAACACTGACAGAAAAAATCAAGGGGGGGATGAGGGAGTACCTAGGTCGGTTGACCTTCCAACTCCAGTATAACTTAGCCTCACTGAGTGAGGCCATTGGCAGAGCTGTTACAGAACGTGTGACTGAATGTCACGGTCAGCTGAGCGAGCTAGCTTGATGCTAACACCCTCTTGATTTCCCCAAGTAACATTGGAACTCATTTTATCGACCCCGGAGGATTGAAAGCCTGAGTCTGCCTTGCCCGGAGGTCTGGGTTTGAACCCCGTACCTGTGCCATGGGAGTGCGAAGCGCTACAACAACGCCATCGGGCCTCTTTTTGATAAAATGTTTCAAAACCTTAATTTTTTTTATTATCTCACAAAAGAACTTATAAATTTTTGTCTAAATTCAACGAGGTTTCAAAGTTTTACACTTTGTTCAACACTTCAACACTTTGCCAAAACTCGTAAGCAAAAAACAAATCTTACACATTTAGATCTAAATACATCAACCACCCAATTTTTTTAGCTTAATTAAAAGTTACTAAAGCCAGAATTATGTCTTAGTCCGAGCTCATTTAGCTCTTTACTTGAAGAATTATGATAATCCTTTTTTCACAAACTGGAAAAAAAAACTATTATAACAGTCCTTTCTTTCGCATGCCCTGTTCTCATGAGAAGTATTAATTTTCTCCTGTCTGTAGCGAATCGCCATCTCATTTTAAACACGCTTGAAATGGAAATTCTAAGAAAAGCAAAACACAACTACTAAGTTATCTGTTTTATTACTGAAGGACACTTGTCTCAAGTCCGTCGCATTGATTCATTTCTGGCCATTATCACTCCCGGAACGCCATTTGTTGCCGAACAGGAACTTACCGCCTTCAGCGTAATGCCGTTATTAAAGCTTAAATTTCATTAATGTATTGTAAATCAGTCTCCGCAAGCGTGAAGTAATAAACCTTTTCACTTA
The DNA here is from genome assembly GCA_024610705.1 of Tetragnatha versicolor. Classification (NCBI taxonomy): domain Eukaryota; kingdom Metazoa; phylum Arthropoda; class Arachnida; order Araneae; family Tetragnathidae; genus Tetragnatha; species Tetragnatha versicolor. Next base: position 45,986,915 of record JANDEH010000006.1, read on the forward strand.
ATGCAAAAATTAATGCTTTTCTTTTCAACCCTGAATACGAAAGCATCAGGGCGTTTTTACGATCGAAAAGGCGGTGTGTCTGAGAGAAACAAAGCTCTGGAGGTCAAAAGGCTGTCCTGCTGGGTTTGCCGAAGAATAATGGAGTGCTGGAGATGCTTCAGATATTGGCGGGAATCGATCATCGAATAAAGCACACTTCGTTACTTCCTGTAGACCCGACGTGACGATTGTCTTTCATTTCGTAATTGCTGGAATGATGGAATGCATTCATTCCTGTCAGTGGGCATCTTTTTAATAACGAGGAGATTCGTTAAATTTAAAATGATTTTTACCTGATCTTGAAGAATAATTATATCGCCTGATGATATCTTGAATGTTTTTGTATAGTTTTTTCTTATTTATCATCTGAAATTATCCCTATGACAACCACAAATTACTGATTATTCCAAGCTTTCGGCTAATTTTTCATAGCGATTGGTATCAAATTAAACCAAGTAATGAAACAATGTATTTTTTTGTTCCTGTTTAATAAAAAAGAGAATGCGTACTTTATCAGTTGTACCCAAACTGAATGTGTTATAAAAATCATCATTATCAGCTTACAAGGTCAATTTGATTGTAGAGAAATTGGCATAGAAACCTTGTATACGTTTGAATTTAGAAATTAATTAAATTATTAACTAAATTGTTAAATAAGTAGTGTACATTTAGTCTGTACAATGTCTTTTAAAAATAACATATCTTGTACGTATGCCTTAAATTGCATTAACAATAGTCAAACCATGTTCTAAACATTTTTAATGGGCTTATTTTCACAATTACAAATCTATTATTGTAGCAAAATTAAATTATCTATTCATATAGAAAAGCACAATCTAAATGAGTTTTTTAATACGTACCTATTTATTTTTTTAGTTTCATTTAACTGTTATCAAGTTGACAGTTTAAATGTTTTATTCATACATATACATTCTGCAAAAAACGTTTTTTTTTCAGTGTTTTGGAATTTCAGTACTATCGAGCAACAATATATTACGCTACTTGATAAAGAAAAAAAAAGAATTGAATTACCTGTTCTTTGTGAAAGAACACTTATTGTACCTAGTTTCAGGGTGTGATATAAATAACAACTCTATTCAAAGTTTCAGTCAAAACAGTCTTAATCCAGACTCTTAAACTGAAATTACAACACAATCCCGAATGAATTCATAAAAAATTTTATTACCCGAATTTGTAAAGCTGTGATACCCCCAGAACTACATCAAGACAATGCCTGCATTCATCCAGTAGATGAATGTTAAGTGTAAAAGAAGAACAACTTAGTATGCTTCACAAGGTAAAAACTTCAATCTTCCTCAAATGGGGGATATCTCTGCCTACATCTCTGTAAGCAAACACTGCCATTTGATCCGCTGTAAAAAGAGAGAAGATTTACGATCCAACATGTAAACTTTAATGCAATAAACGGCAATTTTACACGGACAGTAAAAACTGTATGACCTGCGCTTTTGTCCCTATTGTCATTCCGGTCCGTTTTTCTTTGGTATATCGGTTGAAGTCTTTTAAAAAGTACTTAATCCCTCCCATAACAATGTAGTAATCTTCCTTAAAATGAATTATTGCATCGGTCGTTTTAAATTTAGTACCACGGCACGTAATGCTACGCAGGCCTTGGGATAGCTAGCTATATGGACAAAGTGAAGAAGATTTATGAGTGTTGTTTTTTGTTGTTGGCTGATGATGTAGGTTGTATATTTTGTTTGACAAAGGGATTTAGTCATGACAGGTTTTTTTGTCGTGGAATTGGTCCGTTGGAGTTATGTTTTATTTGACAATCTGATTCTAAAAAAAATTTTATTTACTCTAATTTAAAAACCTTCAGTGAATCTACCAGCACTTATAATAAAGCTTCACTTCTAATTGCTAAACACTTATAAGGATATTTAGTGTCTTGTATTATTTCTTCTTTATAAGATATTTTGTTTTCACGCGATCTATAGTTGAATTACTGGACACGTTACTACATTTATACATTGAAAGAATTGCCAACAAAATGGTCTATTTACGATCTTTTACTTTATGTTTAGGTAAATGATTAATTTAACTATTTTTATTTATTTCATTTAATCTTTTAATTGACTTAAGCATTCCCAGTCAATTTTTTGTGTTTTGATTTGACTGCACTGCAAAACATTTCTCAGTAATTTTACAGCAAAAATTGCTGGCAATATGGGTGCCAGCCAGTTTTGCAGTCATTTTACAGCAATTTTGTAATTTTTGACTTAACAGCAATTTTGTAATTTTACAGATTTTTGTGTTAACATTACAGCGATACTGTAATTTTACAAGAAGTCTGTTTTAAACAGCATTTAAGTACATTCTTAAAATGACAGTCTCAAAAATGAGTAAAAATTACTCAAATCTGAGTTAGTCACGCACTCAAACACGCTCCGATCCAAATTTACTCAAATTTGAAAACATGCATGTACTCATTTTTGAAAATGTGCAGATACTCAAAAATAAAGCATCATGTACTCATGTTTTAAATCGTCCATGACATTCTAATTAAATGGGTGCAATGTGTTACAGTTATGATGACCATACAGCCACGTTACTATGACGTGGGAGGTAGACCAGTAAGTTTAGTGCGACGTCACAACGTTGTGTTACACGTCAACACATTACCTTAATGAATCTTTCGATATATTGCTAAGATTTCAATTTTCAAATATAAACTAAAAATAAGCATAACTTGAGTGGTGACTATTAAATTGTTTGAAAATAACAGAGCGGCGGAGTGGAAAAGAGAGGTACAACTTCTGTAACTGGTCATTAGCACGGCATGTGCCAGTAAACTATAGCAGGTGTCGCTTTAAATTTACAGCATAAAAGGCAGTTTTTTGAGATTACAGCAAATGCGTAAAATATTAACAGCAGTTCATGCTGTTAAATTTTACGGAATTTTTTAGTGTGTATTAACAATCATTTGAAGCTTTACTTAGATCGATTGTTACATGCGAAATAAATATTACGGTAATTTTATGGAGTTTCTATCAAATTCTGAAACATGGAAAATATCACCTATGGTATAAATCACTAAGTAGAATTTTTGATAATTAAAACAAAAGTAAAATGTTTTTGTTGGGAAAACTCTTTTGGTTGTCCTCTTTTTTTAAATAATAAAACTTTTATACTAAATATTTGAAATTATATTTTTTCATTAAAGTTTCATTTTAAAACCATTTTACCTGTTAGATATCCTACATTGACCCTAAACTAATGGTTAAAAATATACAACGTTATTATCACAAGTAACCTCATTTCTTTTTCTGCATATTTTCTCTTTCCTCTTTAATAAGCATGCTGTAGAAAATGCATTATCTAATATAATGACTAATAAAAAAACTCCAAATAAAAGATTAAACTCAGAATATACATATTCAAGTTTAAGGTACAAGTTACGAAACCTCACCTCGACCTAAATAAACGAATGCCAACGGTTCCTCCCCATTTTCTTCAACTCCCATTCATTCAGCATACTCTCATTTATAAATTACCACATGTTTACAAGCCAAATCGAACATTCCTACCACATGAATCGAATCATTTAGCGTCTTCAGGTGTGTGGGATAGAGAAGTGCCGCCATATCTGTAAGTGTCACGAAGGCTTTTATTTGGGTAGGATTTCGATGGATGGCTTAGCTCCAAATCTCGTGATAAAGAGAGATGACGTTTGATGGATTAGAGTTTTTTAGCTTTTTTCCATGTCTGCGAAAAAAGCGAGTTTAGTGAGGAAACCAACTCTTTGTAGTTCGTTACTTCTCTGTCGGGAATAAAATTCGAATAGTCGTGTAAATGACAGATAAAGATGTCATTGGAGCCACTGAAAACAGGTTGTCGCACTTGTTTGTGACAAGAATCTTCTAACCTTGCTTTTTAACTAGAGGGTCGTTTGTAATAAAACGCGAAGGGTTTTTATTACAAACGAAAACAAAAAGTTTTTACTATTTAGATTCGTGTTTTTGTTTTTCATTCTTCAAACTGATCACATTTTGGTTTTATTTTAGAAGTAGTAAAGAAGTAAAATTAATTAAAAATTTGTGTGCGATATTTTAATTCAAAAAATTTTTTAATTATGTAGTTAGTTATTTACACTAAGAGTTAAAAAATATTTTATTACTACCACATTTAAAAAAGGGTGTAGTTTTTAAGATAGTACAATTATTTATTGAAACTACATGGAGAAGATGAATTTGATGATAGATCTTTTCACCTTTTAAAAATAAAGAAACGGTGTTTCATCTTATACCCATTCTTTCATATCCTTTTATTTTAATCAGAATAATCTCTTTCCATAAAATCCTCCATTTACAAAATTAAAAAATAGTCCATAACTAATTTTTATATCGTATTTTAGAATGCCCTGCTATCTCAATTTCTTGTAGGCTCATTTTAAAAGAATTCACTTAAAAAGTTCCACTATACTTTTTAATTCATATGTAGTTTATTCATGCCCATCATAGATTAACGAACCAAATTTTTTCTGTGCATTAGAAGCTTTCTTTCCCTTTTCATTAGATCTAGATATATACTTTTAAACACTTTTCAAATTTTAACTTGTTCTTATTCCTTTCTATTTTTCACACAGAGCTGTATTTGACCCGCATCCAGTCCTGGTTGTAAAACCGAAAAAAAAATTATGCGGGCTTTCAATGTTTAGCAGAACGGTATCTTAAGTGCTCTAAGAATATACCTTTTTTATGCTTTCTTTTCTTAAGAAATGTAAAGAATTAAACCATCTGCTAAGTAAAAGGTATGAATTTCACCATGGGGGTTTGGGTTTAATTTTTTTCTGACACTCGCATTTACTCAACTTTTATTCAAAGGCACTCTTGCAGCTAAGAATTATTACTTACACAATGGTCCTTGATGATAATAAGTTTTGATGTTTTGTTTTAATATCAACGTAATAACTACGGTTAGAATTATTTATTTTACTTATCGTATAAGTCTTTAATATCTAATAATAAACAAAATAATAGTAATATAAAGCTGTAAACTATTAACTCTATAAATTGCTGAAGATTATTTTGCTTGTCAATAAAACAAAAAGTAAGCTTTTTTCTAGTTATCACCTCTCTGGAACCATCCTTTGAATCTTAGGACAAATAGTTTGATAAAGTTTAAGCAAAGAACTCCCTTCTGCAAATTAAAATGCGTTGTACCTTTGATAGGTAACTTGACAGCTTCTGATAGTTTCCTTCTCTGTTCCAAGACCTTCCTCTATAATTGCTTAGTTAAGGGTTCCGGAACCGAACTGACTTCCGGAGCAATCGGGGAAGAGACTGGGAAAAGTTTATTAGATTGTCTAAATAATTTGATTGTATGTAACTACAAGCACAAAGGGAAAACGGAAGCTCTGCAAAGTAAGGGCACGACAGAAATTAACAATCATTCAGTAAGATTTTTTTATTCAAAGAATAATTACGATTTTTTTTTCAAAGAATAATCTTAATTTTTCCCCATTGATTACTTTCTATGAGTTTATAAAACCAATCTTTCGCTTTCTCTTATGCGCATATTGTTCGATGTAAAAGCTCAAAAGCTTTAATCTGATGCACCTGTAATATTTTTAAATTAGATGTAAGAAAAGTAATAAAAGTTTCATTTATGAGTGAAGCTATTATTTTATGTAATTTTCGACTGCAAAATCTTGAGTTTTTACAGTTTATAAGACAAAGTACTGGCGACCACTTTTCACATAAATATCATTATTTAATTTTTATGATTAAAAACCCCTTTTAATATAGTAGGCACTGTAGTAGAAACCTTATGAATTGATATGTTCTTTTTGAGTAACTCTTTCAAATAGCTACTAATAAAAATTATTTAAGTTGATAACGTATTCATTTTCCTATCCTGCTGATCAAAATAGTCAAATGTTTAAGTTTTAAATTTTTTTACATATTTTACACATCCACACAATATAAAAACTTTATACACTAATTTTAATGATATTGGCTATTGTTTCAAAACCAGAAAACAAATCAAAAAGACTCAAGAAAACTATTCCAAATGATAGATATTCATGAATAAAAGCGTAAATATAATATATAATTATGTCATGACACTTCTGGTGAAATATCATGACACTCTGGCAAATTTAACATGAAAAAGAATACTAAACAATCACGATCACAAAATAATGGATCCATATGAACAAGACACCTGTCATATCAGGTTTCAAGGTATTACTGTGACCCATTTTGTTTTTATACTCTTTTTCATGCTTAGCATATTTTAAAGGATTAACATCCATGGTTAACTTGCCGAGTGTCTGTAGAAGCTGAAAAAGAACAGCTGTTTATCTACCTCAAATCACTCAAAAATGGAGATACGATGAGGTTTTATAGTATAATGATGCGATCTTTATTTTAGGTCAGGCTATTATCATGATCCTGGAGAGTTTTTTTCGTAGTATTTTTTTCTGGATTTTCTAAGTAATTGAGCGATCGTGCGTTATCAAGATATACTTCCGAAGGATACCTCCTTAATAGTCACGTTTGGTTATTTTAACTGATGGAACGTGAAATTATAATATCTAAAAGTGATATATGCAGCTGTTGTTTTAGTGATTTTAAATAAGCGTTTGTGTTTTCCATGCTTTCAGTTAAAATCTGATGGATAATTTGCAATGAAGGGATAATCACGAGTTTCTCATATGTACTCATGAACTTAAAATTAGTCAGATGATGATAATAATACGTCTGGTTTTAAAATTCAGTTTAATAATTGAAAAAAGTATTTTGAGATTAGAATCAATGGGTATATTTGTTTTTTTTAAATCGATGAGAATAAATTGAAAATAAAAATGTAGAGGATTGATGAGAAAAATGAAGGGAATGTAATATGTTTCACAGGACCGCAGAATCTGTGACTTTTAATCCATTAATAATTTAATTAATTAAATTTATTTATTCAGAACGTGGTACTCTTCAAATGGAACAGAACTAAAGGACTTTAAAGGGCAATTCCAGTATTTTTATTCGATATAAGTAGTACCTACTAGAGAAAATATACGCGCAAATTTTTTTTACTATGCGATACATATTTATTTTTTTACTTAATTTAAAATATGAATTTAAAAAAGGGGCCCAAAAATGTTGAATTTCAAAATGTGACGTACTTTAATCCTAAACATTGATTTTAAACAATGGTTCAATGTAGAATTGCAACATCTCTTAAAATTCTGAATATTCAATTTGAAATTACTAGGGGGCTACCGCCCCCTGCTCGCTATCGCTCGCCAACCCCCGTTAACTGCTGACGCAGTAACTTTTGGACCGCTTCACAATTCCCCACAAAACCCAGCTCACTGCACTTACTCACTTTATAAAACATTCTTAATACAGGGGTAGTACTTCTCCGTGGTACTCTTTCAAAAATGGCGAATATTTATTCAGTGGTGGAATTTTATCATTTCCTTTATGGTAACATGAATTGGCGGATCGCTTTATAATTCCAAGAAAGGTTCATATATAGTTCCCGCTAAATATGAACCTTCCCTTAATGTTTCAGTGCTTCCCTTAATGTATCTGTGAAAAACACAGTACCTTAGGGAAATGGGTAAAAAATTTTTACATTGCTCTGTTGTTAATTTTCTTGGGGTTGAATTCCGTTATAGTTCCCGCTAAATATCACTAATCTCTTTTGGACACTATAAAGTATAAATATTGCTAAATTGTTTCAAATTCATAGATTAAAGGGTTTAATTAGATCTATAACTTTTCAGTTTATCATTAAAAATTAGAAAAATTGGTTTACATTTGAATATTGAGCGTTCGAAAGAGATTGGCGATATTTAGCGGGAACTATAACGGAATTGAAATGTAGGAAATGAAATGTAATCAAATATAGTAATGATTAGGTTGCCACAACTACAAAGATAAATATAAAAATATTAATTTGTCATTTAAAAAATAAAAAATAAATTCATTTATTTGATTTTCCGGGATAGATGGCCGTGTTTGAATGGAATTTCCAAACGTTTCGCTCTCAGCTTCGGAGAGCATCCTCAGTGGCAAAAAATCAACTGATAAAATTGAAAATAAAAACAAATACCAAACAATTACAGTATTTCAATTTTATCAGTTGATTTTTTGCCACTGAGGATGCTCTCCGAAGCTGAGAGCGAAACGTTTGGAAATTCCATTCAAACACGGCCATCTATCCCGGAAAATCAAATAAATGTATCTTCAGGTCGTGGAAGTTTTCGTCAATTTATAAAAAAACAATTAATTACATATAAGTTTAAAATATAATGAAAACCGTTTGAACAACAATTAAACCCTTTGTGAACAACAAAAATATAAATATTGTTAAAAAAAACACAAAATATATTTTATAAATTCGTGTTATAAATAGAAAGATGATTATTTAATCTATTTGAATATTAAAAAACCAGTGAAATATGTTTTCAATTGTTTTAAAATTCATAGTTTCTTGCTTTGTAACTGCGACCTTATCCGAAATCTAAAAAAATGGAAATATTTTAAAATTGAGATTTTTTTTTAAAATTCTAAAGGCACTTTGCACATCCTCAAAAGAATCCGGACAGTTTGATACCAAATATGTGTTATACGGATCAGTAATTAAAAAGCCTTTCTCTGGAAACCGTTCACCAAAAACTTTTTTTTAGAATAGAGAGAAGAGATTAAAAATTATCTCCTGATTTCAAAAATATGCTTGTCTTTTCCCACAATTTTTTTCAGTTAATTATGATTACAGAAAGCGCCTAACAGTGTGACGTCACATGTGCCTCTTGGAAACACCGTTTTCATAGAAACACTAGGCTATAAAAAACTATTTCAAAGCGGAATGATAGTAAACAAGGCACATTTGACGTCACAAACTTTTTCTGCTCAGACAGAAAATAAACAATTTTCAATTGAAAATAACTTAAAATTTAGGGCTTTGAAAGGTAAATTAAAATATTTTGGGAGGTTTTAAGCCATTCTGAATACATTAAGATTAAAAAAATTTGACTGCAATTATCCATTGTTTAAACAATTCAGAGTGATTGTTGGTTCCCACTTTAAGGCCGAAACAAATCTGACGTCATTCAATCCTAAGCAAAGGCAAAGGGATTGTCGATTTTTATTTTAAAATATTAAATTAACTATTTTTTTTTAACTTTTCAAGTCGATTTTTGAATTTAGACACATCTTTTTACTGGAAAAATGCTTTTTTCTGATATAAAAAAATACTGGTATTGCCCATTCATTATTTTACAAATTATCTAAATATTAATATTTTTTTCGGTAATAATATGTTATATTAGGGTGGTCACAAAAAATCAACTTTTGAAATCCTTAGGTCTCACCCCCTTAAAATGTGCCAATAGGCTAAAAAATGAGATTGGCCAAGTTTCAGCTCAATCCGATAATATTAACCCGTGCCTCATCGAGGTCAAAGTTCATAAAAACAGCGATTTTTAACAAAAATTGGTAGTTTTCGCCCCATAAAACTAGAACCGTTTGTCCCAGAAACCCGTTTAGGGTGTCATTTAATAGGTAATTTAATACACTTTAACTTTAATATAGTCAGATTTTATTTACTCAAACGGATAGGGCGCTATTTAGCATTTTCATAGTGAAGGTCCTCAAAAGCGAATTTCCTTGCAAGAACCCTAGAACATTACGAAGTTAAAAAAAAACTATCTTTCCTGTCTTTCCCTATTCATTTTGGCTTCAATAGATAGTATATGAGTTTTTAGACCCCCTCAGAGAATTCTAGGGTATAATTTCAACCCCCTAGGTTTCGGAAAAAAGAGAAATATATACTATATATTTTTTACAAATTTTTTTGACTGTTAATGTGTTAAGTTTGTGTGTGTGACTGTTAAAGTTGGTTCAAATACATTATTAAAAGTTTAATTAGGTAGAAGATCAATGATAAAGGGGATTAACCTTTCATTTTAACCCCTATAATCTAAGCAAAAGAAGCGCGACTGTGAGAGGTTTTGCTAAAACCCATTAATACCCATTAAAGTGATAAAAATAGCTTAATTACGAATTGTTTCATAAAAACATCTAGAAAGATATCATTTGGTGTTAAAAATGATGTTTGAGGTTATTTATATGTAAAATTATAATAATAGCGCCCTTATGGACTAATTTTTAAAAAAGCTTTTCTTACCAAAGTTACTCGCTTCGAGCTAATTAAACTGAAAGTATGATCGTAGAATAATGTATAAATCAACTTATTTGTAATATATACTTCAGTTTTCATTTGCCTATCGTTCCAGAAAATTCACTTTTAAATGCATAACATAATTTAATATATAAATTATCATCAAAAGTTTTCTTTCTGTACATCACACATGTTTTCATATTTCTACTTAAATGCGTAGTGTGAATAAAGAAAATTAATTTTCTTTAAAAAGTAATTTTCAAAAAAATAGTCTCAAAATTGTTTGATAATTACAATAAGGTTTTTCTATAAAATAAGCAGGGGTAGATCCAGGTTTTATATTTTGGGGCCCATTTCATTATTTTTTGTGAAAAATGAAATGTTTTTTTGTGAAAATGAAATGTTTTTTTGTGAAAAAGAAATTGTTTTTGTGAAAAATTGAAGCAGTGATAGTTAGCAGTGCGTAAAAGTAAAATTGACTCACAAACCAAGAAAATCATGAAAAATTCAAATATTTTGTGAATGTTTTCTTGCAAATTATCACTTAAGCTAATTTGAATTTCATGAAAGGGGCGTTTTTATAAATTTGTTTTTGTAAAGGAGCAGATTTTAAGGGGGAATTTTTGTGAAGGGGCAGCAAAGGGGCCCCAATTTTTGTCCGGATCAACCCCTGCTAAGCTTATCCATTTTTACGATTATGACTATAACTTAGATGTTACTTACAGTAATCCAGCGAAAGCTTAAAAGTGATATACTGTTGGAGTTTCTCAACCATAGTATTTTTCAGAGAAATCTTGTTTCCAATTTATATCAAATATTTATCATGGGAAACAATAATTTTTACTGAATATATGAAAATATTTTGAATATTTCCTATTTTACGCGCTATTTTTGTCTCCTTCAACACAGGTGTGAATATAATTGGTGACTAAAGAATAAAATATTAAGTAATTCGATTATAGATCAAACACATATGTTTTGAAACCTTTTCATACCTATTAAAAATTAATTATCTTCGAATGGTAGGCAAATGAAACCCCTGAGGTATATTTATTAAAAATAAATCAATTTATGCATTTTTCTAATATCATACTTTTAGGTTAATTAGCTGAAAACGAGCAACTTTGGTAGAAATAGGGTTTCTTAAAATTGAAAGTCGGTAAGGGTGCTATTATTATAATTTCATATACATAAATCACCAATTCTCATCTCTCTAGGTTTTTGCTGAAAAAATTTGTATATTAGATCTTTTTATCACTTTAAGGGATATTAAAGCATTTTTTAGCAAAACCTCTCAGTCGCGCTTCTTTCGCTTAGATTATAGGGGTTGTAACGAAAGGTTAATCCCCTTTATCATTGATCTTCTACCTAATTAAACTTTTAATAATGTATTTGAACCAACTTTAACACATTAACAGTCAAAAAATTTATAAAAAATATATAGTATATTTTTCTCTTTTTTCCGAAACCTAGGGGGTTGAAATTATACCCTAGAATTCTCTTAGGGGGTCTAAAAACTCATATACTATCTATTGGAGCCAAAATGAATAGGGAAAGACAGGAAAGATAGTTTTTTGTAACTTCGTAATGTTCTAGGGTTCTTGCAAGGAAATTCGCTTTTGAGGACCTTCACTATGAAAATGCTAAATAGCGCTCTATCCGTTTGAGTAAATAAAATCTGACTATATCAAAGTTAAAGTGTATTAAATTACCTATTAAATGACACCTTAACCGGGTTTCTGGGACAAACGGTTCTAGTTTTATGGCGCGAAAACTACCAATTTTTGTTAAAAATCGCTGTTTTTCTGAACTTTGACCTCGATGAGGCACGGGTTAATATTATCGGATTGAGCTGAAACTTGGCCAATCTCATTTTTTAGCCTATTGGCACATTTTAGGGGGGTGAGACCTGAAGAAAGTCGAAAATTTTTTTGCCCCATGTTACTTGTGACCACCCTAATGTTATATATTAAACCAATTCTAATTCCTTATTCAACTACCATTTATAAACGTAAGTTTATTCTATATTCCCAAATCAAGTCTAATCGTTTACATAACTTTTACTCTCATTATTTAACTATTTTCATTTAATATCAAGATTAGCAAGCATTCTGAGGTCATCCATCTCGTTGAACTGGGTAGCAAAAGCAAGGCCATTTCGTACCTTTACTACATATGAGGTTAATTTGCTTCATTCATTTATATTGACTATACATTTTTGAAAAAATTTCAGTTGTTTACTTGAAGAAAAAAAGCGTAAAATGAGCAAATTGCCTACTAGTTAACTCCAAATTCCAAGTAACACTTATAGGTAGAACTGTATTTATATACATTAGAATTCTACATTCGAGCTCCTTTGCCTGAAAATATTACAGCTCTGATCACTGTGCCCCCCCCCTAAATTAGTCACTCCATTATTCTTATTCAATCTCTCAACACCATCTTGTAGGTGTCTTTCAAAAAACGGGCGTTCCCCGAACACAATTTGAAAAATCACTTGTAGATATTGTTGAGCATGAAAAATGATAACCTGTGGAAACCATTTTTGACAATACCGGTGATTGTCATCTTTTGTGAAAACAGTCGTTTTTTAATGTTTCGAGGCAGTGGGCGTAGGGATTTATCCGTAGGCCATGGCACTGACTCTGACTCTTGTTATCTACTCTATGCGACGCTATTACTCAAGAGAATAAATGAAAACATGAACTCTGAGTGTAACAGAGGTAACCTCTTCCAAGTGTTTCCGGAAAGGAACGTGAAAGAAAATACATTCTTACACCTTGAAAACTATTACTCCTTTCACATTAAGCGTTATTTATATTTTTTTGGCAACCAGAAGTCACGAAAAGACCATTTCGAAGATCTGAAAGCCCGAAAAAGCTTTTTCTTTTGAGTGTATCAGAATGGAAGGTATTATCTTAATGTGTATATTGTACGTTGTGCAATGTGCGTTTTTAAACTTCGTAAAATAAGTTATTTTTGTCCAATTTGGGAAATGTTACAATATAAAGTGTAGATTTGATGCAATATTTTTATTAAAAGTAAACGATGTCCAGCTTCACCCTCCCCCACAAATGCCTCAAGTTAAAAAACCATAAACAAACATTTATAGATACATTGTAATTTAAAGGAAATAAATATTCAATGAATTAGGAAATGTGCTATTCGTTGTTTTTTGCTTTTTCTAATTATTTTCTTCATTAATAAAAAGAAGCTTCTAAAAATTTAGATTTTCCCTATTTTGCCTCAGTAGTGGATCCAGGGGGTGACAGGGGGCCCATGGCCCAGAATGAAAAAAAGTTTATTGGGAGAAAATGACTTATAAAGATAATTTCTAAATATAACGTTTCTCTTAAAGTTCTCTTAGCGAAGGTTCTTTTAAGAAAGTATAAAAATCTATTACATAACAAACACTGTTCAGTTAGCTCCTTTATAGACTTCACTTTAAGGCTTAAAAATAATTTCTAAAACTTTTTTAAACTTTTCAGAGGAAACAATCAAAGTTTGTAAAATACATTTAATGTTTATTTAAGTTTTTTAAACTAACATTTTGTTGGATAGCCTCTTTTTGAGCGCATATTTCTAAATAACATAATACAGGGGTAAAAAAGTATCCTATATTTCTTGCACTGCTTAAATTGAAAAGTTAATAACTTAAAATCATATAACAGTATGAATTATAATTTTCCTGTATTAATTACATGCTACAAGAATTATAATTTTCCTTTATAATTTTTGTAGCATGTAATTAATACTAAAAGTAGTTGGAAATTTACTGTTGCTATTTCATTATCTAATGGCGTCACTAGTTTTAAAGGATGTGATGATGATATTACAGAATTCTTAATAATTTTTTTTGTTTTTAAGTAGGTATATCACTATTTTTCAATTTCTTCAAATTGCATTCCAATTTTTATGACACTAACTGTTTTCATTTCTTTCGAGAAATGCACTCTTGACATTTACCTAACTTAGCATAAGAGCTAAGTTAAAGTTATAAGAGCTAAACAACTTCCTCTTTTAAAGTTTTGAATGAGTTTTGAAATAAGTACGAAAAATATACTTGCAAGGATAGAATAATTCTTTTGCGTTTCCCTTTCAAAGATTAGCTTTTCCTTGTTTTAGATCAGGAACCCTTTTCTTATTATGTTGGTAGATGAAATTATTTTAACTAGTTAGACAAGGAAACTATTAAAAGAATAGCTTATTAGGAAAATTTTCTGACCATATCTTCAATTTTCTTTCGAAATAATTACATTGTAACTGTCAATATTACATTTTTTGTTAAATTATCCTATGTATGACGTATTTTAAACCTTTTTTAAAAAAATGAAAATTCTAAATTCTCTAAGGATCACTGTTGTCTTACATAACAATAATAATTATGATCATTACCTTTTATCTTGAAAAGAAATTGAAAAGTTCAGTAATATTCATTACTTTTCTATTTAAAATTTAGTACGATACGACATTTTATTTAGTTTATTTATATTTCTCTCTCTCTCTCATCATTAACTTAAAAATACCTAATTCTTAAAAATAATTTCTTAATATTTCTGATCATATATTACCAATGTAAAGGTCTATACCTATAGTCTATACCCCTGCTCAAACAGAGTAGGAGAAACTTATAACAGTTAGTGTATAAAATGAAAAGATAAAAAAACGATAATTTGTTCAAATACTTATGACTTGTAATATTAATACTGTACTAACCAAGAAAAAATTGTAGCTTCATGGTACGTATGAAAGTTGAAATTTCCGAAAGAAAATATAAAAATCCATGAAGAAATGAAAATAGTCGAAATATATCCGATTATATGTCATTGTATTGAAGTCCTTATTGTTGGGCGTAGAGGGTATTAGACGAAATCCTGTGTCATCAAAATGATTTCATGGGCTTCACGGTGCATTATGATTCAACGGTCACAAAGTCATTGCAAATTCAGGTCGAGGTGAAAGGTGAGGCTCTTTGGGGTGCCTATCGCTTCTTAATTAAGTTAAGGTTACACTTTCCTTACTAAGGGGTTACCAAATTTTGGGTCACAAAGTAGAACTATCAAATAATAGCTGCGATACGGATGTTACTTTTTTTTCGTGGGCTAAGATTGCGAAATATGGGGCGTTTTTCTCTTAAATTATAACAATAAGTGCAGTAATGCTCACTGTTTTCGAGAAGAACCATGTTATTTGATAATGATTTTGTGTTAGGTTCTGGAACTTTACTTTTTATGCCATCATTATGGTATGTGATGAAATAGAGCGTGAATAAAAGGTATTACTACTTTGGAGCTTAGGGAGTGGTGGTGTTACTTTGGTGTAGAAATTATTGGGTGGTAAATTTTGAAAAAGGTTGAGTATATTATGAGGGTAAACTGGTTTCAGTATATTTTGATAATGTCTGTTAAAATCGAGATACTTCTTATTTTAATTTTAAAATTTAATGTCTTATATTATTTCGTCATCATATTTTTATGCTTTTAAAACCTAAGGTTATGAAATATTTATTCAAAAAATAACTGAAATTATTAAACTTATTTTCTTTATATACTGATTTGTATAGAAGTTTAAGGTCTAAAATTAACACCCTTTCCTTAATCATCTAAAATAATCTAGGGTTATCTTGAGCACAAGGGAGTCTTTTACTCTTAAATTTTCAAGAAGCTTAATATAAGCCCTTTTTAAGGGTTAAGCACTATCTCTTTCTCAAAATTTATCTTTTAATACTCTTGAGTTCTCAAAAAGAACATTTCAAAACAACACCGTTTTTAAGTGTTTGTTTGACGGGGCTTATTTTTAAAATATCCCACCCATTGTTTTCAAAATCTTCCCCTTTATTACTTAAGAAGAGGGTGGTAGTGTTTTAAAAATCTTCAACTGGATACTCAAACCAGCATCAAACTCAGAACTCAGAAACCTTTTTTCATTTGCTACAAAGAACAGGCCTGTGTTTTAATGTTTAAAAAATATTTAGTTTTTATGTTATTATCCTTCATATCTCTTGATAACCTTTTAACTTAAAACCAGTATTCTGTATGATTGAGGTATGAATAAACTAAACTATTTTGTCTTTGTCGGGTGTGAGAAATGAACTTATACTTAATCTCCCGTTAAAAATAATGGAATGGAAGTGATGATTTATTTAAGAACACTGTTGAGAACCAGCAGTTTAATCGCTGAGTAAAAAAGGACTGAAATAAACTTGTCGAAAATATACCAATACGTACAAAAATAAACTCAATGATTAGTTAAAAATATTAACTGCAAATCAATACATATTTCCTTTACTTTTTATGTTCAATCACAATTTAAAGTATAATAAATTAGTAAAAAATTGGAAAATTAACAGTAAGAGAACAGACAGACATTTTTGACTCGATGCTTTTACTCTCTATTCGGCATTTTCTTCTATGTTTCAAAAAAGGAGTTAAAATTTTAAATTTTACGCTTAGGAAAAATCAATCATACTATTAATAAATTATTTTTCACCATTTACACCTCCTCCATTCTTTTTTTTATCCCACTTGAGATCTTTTATTCAAGAATATCTTATTCATTAAACCCTCCTTCTTTTATTCTTTCTTTTCTCTCTCACACTCTAATAAGAGACCATTCACAAATTTAGGGGGAGGAAGGGAATCTATATGCGGGGAAATGGAAAAGGGGCAGTTCAGTCTATGTGACATCACAATTTAAAAACCTTTCTTTCACTGCTGTTAAAAAGGTAAAAGATGCATTTCTTTAGCTGTTTGGTTTCATTTCCAGTAAGAGATGGTTTTAAAGGCCATGAAAAAAAGTCCAATAAAAATTCAACTCTTCAATTTATATAAATTCTAAAGTTTCAAAAAGTGTGGTAACACAAAAAAGAGGGGGGATCACTGAAATGTGTCAAAGTGTGACATGAGGTAAGGAAGGTGTGTAAAAGTAATTAAAATATGTGTGGTGTAATATGAAAAACTCCCTATTATTCCAAGTGATATAAAGAAGACTGAAAGGAAGTTTATACAAGAATAAGAAAGGAGACAACTCAAGTTATCTAGCCTTAAATATGTAGACAGCAAATCATAATGAAAACCACCTCCCTGGAAATGTTTTTTTTTCAACCTAATCATTGTTTGTTCAAATAAGCAACAACGTTTTCCACCGTCATCGCCCGCACAGTAGTCTCTTTAATCCCGTCTCATGCCAACATGCCCCATTACAGGGCATTAAACGCGGGCCACCTACAACGAGCCACACAATACCGCCTCCTCTATCAGTCGGACCCGTCTAAATAAATGCGAAAAGGCAATATTTATAATCGCAGATAACCATCGGGATGAGATGAATCCCGACCATTAATATTGCGACTGGACGGGGGGCCTTGTACGCCCCCTTTGGCTTCCGATGATGCTTCGAATTTGCCCCCCGTGGGGTGGTGCCCCCTCCCCGCACCTCTCGGTCGCAGTTAACGTGGATGTGAGGTTGCTGATCCGAAGAAGAGCGCAGGCGCCTGGATGTGTGGAGGTTGGGGTTAATTAGACTTCGTGATCACTTCGAATTAAGCACGAATGGAAAAGCAAAAGAGAGTTTCCCACGATTAATTGGGGAAGATTTGATTGGAGAGCTGTTGCTATGGTTTGGTAGCTTTTAAGTTCCGATTTAGGGTCACCTGTGATTGCGTTGAGCCGGAATTATTCGATAAATGTTTTGTGTTGTGTTTTTTCTCTATCATTCATACTCCCCTTTTCTATTTTTTTCTCAATAATATATTTCTCTTTCTAGAGAAAGATTCAAACGTATTGCGAAAAATGTCAGCAAGTTGGCAGTATGATAATAATAGTAGAATAAATTTTCACATTACTCCTTACTTTTTCACTTTTTATTCTATAACTGTTCTATATTATTTCAAATATTGATATTATTATTTACTCTTTACATTTAGTAAATTTTAATTAGATTCGGTATCAATTTACTCCTCTTATAAAAGCTAAATTTCAAATTATTCTTATGTTCATTCATCAGTTAAATTCTGTTCCCTACTGGAGAAAAGCTGGCTCTATTCAAACTTAATTTATTGAATCTCCTAAACAACATTAAAGCGTTAGTAAGACCCTGGGAAAGAGTGGTAAAGAAATTCAGTTGTCCAGTTGTCAGTTTTTGAAGAAACTGAGAACGTTAAAAATGTAAATTTATTAAATGGGAAACTTTTTAAAATTTAACAATTTTCAAACAAGTTTTGGTTCAATTCCGTTGCGTTAGAGTTCCCGCTAAATATCGCCAATCTCTTTTGGACACCAAAAAACATAAATATTGCTAAATAATTTCCATCTCATAGATTAAAATGTTTAATTAGATCTATAACTGTTCAGTTTATCATTAAAAATTAAAAAAAATTGTTTATATTTGAATATTAAGCGTTCAAATGAGATTGGTGATATTTATCGGGAACTCTAACGGAATTGAACCCAAGTTAAGTTCCAACTTCATTAGTACACTGAATGATGTAAAAGCTTCCCCCAAAATAGGGGATCAGCCCCCCTGAAAAGTTTTTTCAAATTTGCCTTTTGAAAGTAGTGTTTTAACGTGTTGTGCCCCCTATATTAGTGGATTTTGTGATACCCCACAATAAACACTCCAAGAATCCATGTTTGTAATCTGTCGGGGGGGGGCGATCGGGATGTACGGAAGTGGCTCTTCCATGGGGGTTAGTCACTTCTCCTAACATCTGATTACTAGTTCCTAACCACCTGCGCAATTAAACTTTCCCCAATTCTAACAAACCCATGAGCTCTCTCTCTCAAGAGAACTCCATCTCACTCATCTCCAACAATACTTTCACAAGCATACTTCAGCAAATCGAACCCACTCATTCACTTCAACGGACCATTCGCACGCAGCGGGGAGGACCCCTCTTACCAAACCCACATGAATCATCTCCGGTAGCGGTCAATCGGCATTGATAGGTTCATAGCCGAGTGGTAAATACCGGTTATCCCTCTTCTGGAGCTGTAATTATATTGCTAAACGGTTCTTGTAGACGGAGGTCTGACTAAAATTAATGGTAGCCCTGACCCTCCGTTGCCCAAACAACACATCATTTGTCAGTATTTGTTCATTGTGGATTTGCCTCCGCTGTGACAATGAACCGGTTGTGCGATCACTAATTCTAGGGTGGGACAATTGGTTTCTGTTCATTGTTCCATCGCGGTTGAGGGGGTCCTTTTATAGTGTCTTTCGGATCCGTGATGGAAATAGAATTTGAATTTATTGTGTGGGCTTGGTTTTTAATATTGTTTTGGACGTAGGTTGCGAAATTAAAACTCATCAAATAGTTTTTGATGGAGTGTTGTCTTTTTTTTCTAACGACATTTCGTTTGTGCCTGAAAACCTATGGGACGAAAGTAACCACTCTCTCTATGATCAGTTATTTATCATGAGTTTTAATATGGTGCATTATTATTGAAGTTTTGTGTAATAGCGAAAAGGATTTTTTAACCTCCTAAGCTTGTAATACATACATATTTCATATTGATTTCAAATGTTTTATGAGTACCTAACTTCTCTTATACTTTTTCCTGAATCACTAAGTACTTATTATTAAATGATTTTACAAAATTTAGGAAAAAATCTTATGAAATGCTGATAAAAACTCTGAAATTAGAATAAAATAAGGAAAATGTTAATTTCACAATTGAATAAATGAGACTTTTATCTTTATAAGATAGATTTATTTCAAATAGAATATTAGGGTTTTTTATGATTTACTAATTTATGTTTTACAAAATATATTAGTTAACTAACTCTTGTTGCTTCATTTACCCTTACACTATGTATTATATTTAGAGTAAACAATGTCAAACTAAATCAAAGGTATGAACTTAATAAACTCTAATATCTTTAGTTAAGGTTGGCTTTCAAGGATATATACAAATTAAGTGAAAAATTTCTTTAATATGGTGCTAAGCTAACTCAATTGCATACTTAAGTAACACTTTGTATGCATACTTTGCACACTGAAAACATTGCTGTAATATTATTACTCACAGACAGCAAATTTTAAATAAGACTAGGTATACTATAAGATCACTTCCTTTTCACTCGAACTTTTTAAATTAAAACAATTACGATACCGGATAACTTCTGAATGGAAAAATAATGCTATGATAGGCATATAAAAAAGGTCGGGCTTGTTCATTATAAGGTGTTAAACAACCCAAGTCAAAAGCAGCCAAACTTCCTTTAAACAATCAACCAGATCTTTCCACCGCATTTCACCTTAAACCACTCATCACCCTGAAATTGATTGATAAAATAATCCCAATCCCTCTATTAGATCTACCAAATCAATCAAGATCACCTCGAAGAAATGAACCCATCCCATACCCCCAAACCAAGATTTTATCTACCCCTTACGAAACCTCACATCGAAAATAATAATATAATCCCCACACCTTTATATTCATGTGCGCCACCTTCGCTTCAACACCCTCCTCATTGATTTACTACCCCAAAAAATGTACGATCCAACAAATAATCCCTCGACCCCTCTATGGCACGTTCCGTAAGAGATAATGCCCGTCTATATATTCCCGCTCGCCGCTCCCTTGACTGTAGGGAAACCGCTATCGTCCGGTATAGTTTATGGGCTGACCGTGAGCAGTAAATATCGGTACCAAAATGTATCTGAATCGCAATTTGACGCGAGTGCTGTGGAATTAGGTGAGAAGTCATGCTGTGGCGTATGTGTCTGAAACGGTCATGTTTGGGCGTTGGTTGGGTTTGTGATGGGGAATTTTTTTTGTGTGTGTGGTGGTTTATGGGATTTCGAGTCGAGTGTTGTGTCTTTTGGCGGTGTTGCTGCTTATTTCTCGAGGTTGTGTTGTTGTTCTGTGAGGAATGAATGAATGTAGGTGAAAATGGCGGTTTTTTGTGGGATGTTTTTGACATATTGTTATGAGTTGCGTTTGGAAGTAATCATTTGGTACTAAACAAGAATAAAAGTTGAGTGTCGTGGAATATCGAAGTTGGAAAAAAAATTGTTAGTAAAAACTACCCTAGAAGCACAGTTTATTCTAAACATTTCAGGTATGTAACTGCAACTAGAAGTAAACGAAATGAGTCCATACATGACGAAAATGAGAAGAATCTTAAACATTTTTAAGTATTAGTTTTCAGCGTTCATATCAGCCTTAAATATTGCTATGAAATGAAAGCCATATACCATTTTTCATTGATATGGTACCCTTCTTATAGATATGAAACTCACAAGATAGATTTCCCTCAACAATGTTTTTTCTAGTTAAAAAAATTACGCAAAATATTAAGCAAAAAGTATAAAGTAATTACCGTAGTGTTTTCAGAAAGCGTCAATCAAATGTAAAAATTAAAATTTAAAAAAAATAAGATTATCTAAGGTTCAGTACCATCCCAACAGAAAAAGCAATACATTCTTAACACCAGGTCCTTAAAACTCCTTACAAAAGTATCAAATTCCCCAGTAACACATAAATCTTCACAACCTTTTATTAAACATTGAATCAAAAAACCTTCCAAACTGATTTACGACCCTGAAACCTCCCACCACCCAAGCCCAATCCCCCCATCATTAATCCCAGAGTGGAAAGACTAATACCCCTAACAGAAAAAAGTCCTAATACGTGTGTCACGCTCTCCAACCACCTTGCAACACGCCACCCCAATCATTGTCCCCGTTTCAACACTTCCAAAAAAGTCCAGAACACATAACTCACATTTCGCTACCGTTCTGCTGATAACCTTTCTGTTAATATCGAAAACTGAACTGGCCACAGCATTCCTTGAGCAGTCGAGGCCGCTTTTTTATGATTGATCAGCTTTGCCTCTTCATTTATCCTCCTGTCCACCCAACATCGTCTGAGGCCATCAGGGGCCCCTTGAAGTGTCTGTCAAATAAGGTCCGTACCTTATTCTGTCCTTAAATTACCAGTTGCTTTAACCGGATATATATGTGGGGTCCTGCGTGAGGATGGAGGCCCTTTTATGGTGGTTCTCAGGTGGGTGGTGAGGTCGTTTTAAGTTTTTTTTGTTAGATTGAGAGATCCCAGGTGAATATGAAATTTTTCACATCCATTTTGGTTTTATGAAAAAAAAAATAAACGAAGTACTACAATTCCTCCTGATTATAGCTGATTATACTACTCTTGAGGTCTCTGAAGAGTTGTCATTATGAGCCTTGGGTTAAAAAATATGATACGTAACTTAGATATTAAGGAAGAATAAAAAGTAAGCTCACACACATATGCAATATCACATCTAACTGAAGGAAATCCATAATTTTTGAGTCTGCTATTTCACCTTTGGATCTTTCAGAAATTATTTCAAAAGTAACATCTTGGGAGTTAAAATTATGAAGTAAAATGTAAAGTAAAAAGATCTAATACTGTCCCTTAAAATATAATTTATCTTATAATTGACTCTAATAGACCTAAAAGATAAGTAGTTTTTTTACAAAAGGAGTGGTTACGTAATGTAGTTGTAATTATACCTCTTAGTTTATACCGAACAAAAAATAATTCCAGTGTTCTAAACTAATTTTATAAAAAACAAATATACAATAAAATTTACAAATAAAAATTTTTTATAGTTTAAATAATATTTTGAGAAATGACCTATTCTCAGTATTTTATCAAATTACACATTTACCTGCTTATTTTTTAAAAGAGTTTTCCTACATCTATTTACAGAATATTTAGTGAAATGGACTAACTACTAATCCTAAAAAACAACAAAATAGTTATCTACATTGAAACACACACAACTCAATAAAACACTCTCTCTCTCTCAAACAAACGCAATTAAAACAAAAATTAACAGAACCCAAACCTCACGGCAATTAAGTCCGGAACCATAACTACCTCGTTAAAACTTCCCATCTCCCCGAAAAACCATCCAGAAACCACATTTCCTCTTCACCAAGTAAGTTCTCTGTGGTATCTATATACCTACCCGAGTCCTACTTCAAATGTTTTATGCCTCCCTCTCCAGACCTTTGTTTTCCCTGGAGGAAATCCCTTCCCGTCTAAACGTTCCAGATAAGTTGATCCCGGTTAGACTCTTCTCTAGAGACCACTTGAGAAAAGTTGGTGAGAGTTCAACCCATTATCATCCGAGGCTACTTTGGGAATCGTCCTATCTATCTACTCGCGTGTGGTCTATTGTAAAAAGCATTTCGACTTGATTGTTGGTGGAGATAGCGCTTTTATATTTCGGAATCAAATTACAAAAGGGTGGGATTAGAGAAGGATCCGTATCCTGGGAGGGGGTCGTGTGTTTCGGTCTAATTTAAAGTATAAGTGGTTCCGTTTTTTCAATCATTTGTGAATGAATTTTTTTTGTGGTTGAAGGTGCGAGAGAAGGTATTTTTATTGGATTTGATGCTAAGGAAAACATCCTGTAGCATTGAGATTCAAGAAATTGGATTCACAGAAAAAGTAAATATTTTTGCTTGTAAATGTTCATTTAATAAGGGGATATTCAAATTGGAACGAACAGCAATTATCTATGCAAATAGTTATAATACAATAAAAGTAGGTACAGCAGAAAGAAACCTCTCAAAAAACAATGCACGGTAAATACTTTTAAAATTACACCTTTTTTTTTTAGAAGAATAGCACACTTGCACCTCCTGCTTTTAGAAATTGAATTTTTAAAGATATCAGCTGGGTATTCATGATTTTTAAGGAAGTTTATGTTATCGCATTTTTTACTTTCATGTCATGAAACTTTTGAAAAGATATAATTCAAGAATTTCCTATTTATTGAAATATAATGCTGATATCAACACACTAGAATTTTAGAGAACCTAATTTAAATTTAAGAATAAAACTTATTTCAAAACGAGTCTTTTGATTGGACTCTTTTTATACCATTTTATCAAAGGAAAACATTTCTGTATGTTAACTTATTTTGAGTTAAAGTTCTATACTGTGTAACATGCCTTTAATAAAAATTGGATGGAGACCATTGCCTTTAACTATAAATAGCCTATCAAACAAGTATTTCTAAGAACAGCCTATTGAAAGAATTTTCAGAAAATGAAACGTTTTTAATACCGTCAATTGATTTAAACGTAAGTTTTTTCATCATCATTGAATCTATCTAAATTTTTAAGAGGTCTTGCGCTTAAGAGTTTGAAAAGAAAACTATCTTAAAACGAGGTCAAATATCGTTTCCTAAAATAAATTTTGGTAAACTTTCTTCAGAACCAGACATATATGGGGGTAATTATTTTCTTAAATTAAACGATCTAACCTACTGAAAAAGCTTAATTTATCAGGAACATATCAAAAGGAAATTTTTAAGATGGTGTTTTAATATGAATTTGATCGGATGTCTGAAAATTTTGAAAGTAGCGAAAGAATAAATTGCCTTTTTTCACCAAAAAAAAGAAACTTTGCTTGCTTTCAAGGCGTTACCATCACTCCCATGGCTTAAGTCAACGAAATTTTCTTGCTTTTGGGTTGCGTAGGTTGAACTACTATCAGCATTCCTTTAATGATAGCTACTCATCGGTATTCCGGTTTTCTCATGGGTAGATTCTGGGAAATGTTTTAAAAAGCGACAACCTGCACAAGTTATTTATTTTTTTAACTTTTTCTTTTCATGAGTTTGGAAGGTTTACGGTTATTTTATGCTATTCTGTACTACATTCTTTCCACTCAACAGTTCATTAACTTACAGTAGCAACATTATAAAAATAAAATTAAATTAGAACTTGAGTTATTTTATGTTCTTTCATTAGAAAAATATCTCGTCATGTTGTTGCCTTCACTCACGGTCGAGGATCAGGGGTTGGGGGAAACTTTACAAGAATTTTCAAGATAATATTAAATATAAAAAGTTAACTTTTCCTTGCTTCAACAAAATTGTAACTTTCATGAGTGATCCCGCAATATCCTCGTTGTGTATCCACCTCCATATTTTGTTACTTATGATGCTAAAGCCTCAAATTATTTGTCTTCAAAAGTATTCAGAATAATTATCATGAAGGAGTATAAATAACTTGATTTATTTAAAAATTTTATTGTCAAGTGTTAAGTAGCTTTCGAGCAACTTTCTCTCTGATATCTGTGATCCTATGCCACAGCTCGGGGTTAAATCCTACATCGCAATCAGTCTCTGTTAAAAGTCGGATGGTAACAGTCTCCTCTACACATGGTAATATCATCACCACCGGCCCAAAAGTGCTAATAATCTGCATTTTATTTTGAAGAAAACGCATTCAAAGTTTGTCGAGATTCTTCAGATGTATTCTCGAAATTAATTGCTTAGTTTTCAACCAATTCAATTATTATTGTTGATGGTGTGCCCAACATCCCTCAAATACAACAAAAATTAACTTAGTACGTCAAAATGAGCATTAAAGGAGATTGGTGACTCCAGCGTCGTGATAACGATATTCCACTGCCTTTTCTGCTTTTACACCACAAAAATCTCCACTTAAAACCTCTCTTTGTGCACTCCAATTCATATTATGTATTCTTCGCCTCAACCGTTGTTAGACAATTACCATCGCTTCATTCTTTGAAGAAAACTGCATCTCTTATCTAAGTACATTAGAAAGCCGTCCGGGCTCATTTCCAGCACATCATGTAACTGCCAACCCCAATGTACAATTGACAGGATGCTGAGAAGTAGTGCTTCTTTGAGGTCTCCAGTTTATCTGGTTGTTATCGCCAAACAGCATCTGCATTGGAAATCGCAAAGAGAAGAACATTTGGTGGCCGAAACGTTATTTGATTAATAGTCCTAGGAGCTCTCACTGACTACTAAGGAATTGTCTGGGTCACATGTGTAGAAACATAGGTGTGATTGAAGCGATTTGTCTATCAGCGTCTTTGGTGGTTGAGGGAGAATTGCTTTTTTGCGATGCCGGTCGCGTTGCTCTGTCGCAGTTGAGTGTTTTGGGTAATTGAATGAATGCCATTTGTTACTGTCTAGATGGTATTTTCCTCGAATTCACTAAAATGATTCACTAATGATCATTTATTATATTGATTGGTTTGAAATGTTTTAAAATAATACACTGTTAAATTTCAGTGCATTTAGAGAGAAAAGGATATAATTTTTGATTAAATTGAACACTTCTGTTTCGTATTTATTTCATTTTCTGGGATGGATGGGCGTGTTTGTTGGAATTTATTTCCAGACGTTTCACTCTCTTCTTCAGAGAGCCTCATCAGTGGAGAAAAGATCAACTACTAAAAATTTAAAACTAAATAACAAATTTGTTATTTAGTATTTGTTATCTGAGCTCATATAGTATGTGATTTACACTTACTATAAGAATTAACCATGGTTTCTTGGTATGTTCAATGTAATTTTTTTTAAATTTCGAATTCGAACATAGTTTATTCGGTACTCATTGGGTTCATAGTCCACTTTATATCAGTTTCACTCTACTTATAAACAAATAACTGTTTAAATTTTTGAAATTATTAGACTTAAGATTAAATAACATAGTAATCGACTTGCTATAGAAATAAAAGGGAAAAAGTTTAAAGGAAAAAAGTTTAAAATAAGATTTTCTATACAGTTGGGAAAGAGACATTCCATGACAATTTCTTTTAAATATAACTGAACCAATGAGAAATAAAAATTAATCTGATATCCAAAGATAGTCTTATTTTTGTTCCAAGCAAAACACAAAAATGCTCTCTTTCCTCATTAAACAGAACTGAAAGTGTTCCTTAAAAATATTTTAACCACCCAATTCTGTTTTTATTACCACAACGAAAAAAAAATTAAGTTTGATGAAGCCTTTAGTACATCATTCTATTACACTTACTATCTGAAACTGTTCTTATCAATACATACTGACTATAGTCTTCTAAACTTGCCTAACTCTTGACAGAAAGAACCGCAACCAACAAGTAAAATTTCTTTCCTACATAAAACCACAGTCACCTAAACCACATCAAGCATAAAATTGCCCATTTTCTTCCCTCTAAAAAAGGCGTTAACGACCAACAAGACGAATGACGAAATTACGCAAAGCGATTAAATCCCAACTTCGGCCCCAGACCAAACAAGCCCTTTTGATAAATTGCAAGCTAATGAATATATCCGCGCGGGCCTCGCAGTTTCATTATCGAGATGCTTACGATTCTTAAAATAATTATCTGGTTTCCCTATGCGCCTTTGCCAAGTCACTACGGCGGCCGTGATCTCCTGACAGTGAACTCCTTTGCGTCGGCGAGCGAATAGGGGTTAGAGAGAACATCAAATTGTAACCCTGCATGGGCCAAAAGAAAATTCTTACATTAAATCTATAACTGGAAGTACTGTAGGGTAAAAAGCAGTGTTTTTTTTCTGAGAAATGATTGGATATTGGAAAATTTTTACACATGAGTAGGAGAGAGAGAGGGGGGGAAGAGAGAGAGAAAGCTTATTTTATTTAGTTATTCAAAATAATTCGAAACACATTCTCTCGGTTGGTATTTTAAGCTTAGATGTCTTGAGAACATCTCATAGTTTAAAAGAAAAATATTTCCTCTTGACATTTTATGCCTCGGTTCTGGCTTCCTCCCCTTGAAATATTTTTTAAAAATTTCCCCGAATTTTAAAAATCGAGATTTCCTATTCACCAGATAAAATTGAAATCCTTGTCCTTCTACTTCTATTGAGAAAGTTTGAGATTCATTTATTCCTTTAATTATTGGGGAGTATTTCTTGCAGTAATTGAAATAAAGTCGATTGGGCTCTTACTTAAGGGTTTTAAAAGGTGAAAAATTTCATGTATCTTTGCAATTATTTTTCTGAGTGTTGGTTTTAATGTTGATTGTAAAATTATCTGATTAACTGTGTATTGCCACATGTCTTATATCTTACTGACAAAAGTACCAACTAAAATTCTAAAAAAAGTAATAATAAATAGCAAGGAATAAACTTTAAGAAATCAGGAGATTCGGGTTGCGGGCGAAATTGGCACGGTCCTCCAAAGGTGTTAAGAACCCCGATTATATGCGAACTCAATTTCTTCCTTACACCACACTTTGCATCTTGGCTCTCTTCTTTTCACGAACGTTTGGAAGTGTAAGGTTTCTCAGCTTTTGTGTCTCGTCTGTTTTCCGAGGAAAGGCTCAGCAGATTGAGGGCGGGTGTGACTGACAGGTTTTTTTGTAAGGACTTTGGGTGATGAAAAAGAGTTGGCGAAAAGATGATAGTGATGAAAGCATGGAAGTAGAAAGCGCATTAAGAGCCAATTCGCAAATGTTATGGACAAGAGAATAAAAAAAAATAAAAAAAAAATAAAAAAAAAAAAAATAAATAATAATAATAATAATAATAATAATAATAATAATAATAATAATAATAATAATAATAATAATAATAATAATAATAATAATAATAATAATAATAATAAGAGATTGTTCGAAATCTTGCGTTTTTTATTTGTTTTTACTGCAGTTTAAACTGTCATCTTTGTTTCGATTGAATATTGAAACAGTCAATTTCTGTATTTGAAATTGCAAATGTTCGAAATGTCAACTACTGCAAGTATTGAGTTAACTAGATTGTATTGGGATTTTACTTTTGGATAATGAAAAGTAGGAGAAAGTGGGCAAAAAAAGGAAGGTAATAAAATGAGGGTGAAAAACACAACAGAAGATAAGGATTATGTCATCCTTAGAATAGATTGAAACATTGTCAATTTTCTGTGTTTGAAATTTAAATGATTCAAAATGTCACCAAATATAAGTGTTGAGTACTAAACTAGATTTTATGGAATTTTGGGTTCTGAAAAGTAGGAGAAAGTGCACAAAAAGGAGACGGTAATAATATTCCAACATTAATTTAGGGACAACTCAAATTTGTTCTTCGTGTTTTTTTAATGTAGTTGCATTGTTAAGTGATGCATGCTAAAAAAGATTTGTATTATGCAGCATTCGTATTCTAGTTTTCCCAATCAATTTTATGCAAATTTTACATTGCGTATTCACTTGCCATATCAAACGAAAACGATACAACTAGTAAGTCCATGTGCGCAATCTTGTTCACCATCCTTTTGACTTGACAAACCATTCCAGTCACACTCCCGCTTCCAATTTAAAATTCAGAACATCTACAAAATGGGCGCGATTGCACGCTTCCGAACACGTTCCCAGATCGCATTCTTGGTCATTCGAAACGACCCGGGGTCAAGGCTATATGAAAGAACACACAGACGATCCTTCGAATGATGTTATATTATACTCACTCCAAGGAGTAATGAAACAAGACCCACTCTAGTAAGCATGGTATCAAATACAAATGTGATAGAACGCGTGTTGTTTGCTGGGAGAATTACTACCTGAGCCGTTAAATTACCTGTTTGTGTCGCTTGTCCTGTAATTTGGGAGATGGACCTCCCAAGATATGATTGAAGGATTTTATGTGTGCTCGGGAAGGGTTATGACGAGTGTTTGCTTTCTGATTCATTTGTGGGGTGTCATAAGTGATGGAGTTGAATGGGTTCCTTTCTATCGTATTTCGTCAGCTTTGGGTTCCATTTTTCTTTACCATTATTGCTAAGTCTATGGGTATACGGCATTGTTACGTTATGAAAGGTTGCGTAGGAATTTCTGCTTGGTAATTAATAGTTGCTTATAACTTCTAAAGAGGACAGTATTCGATTTCATAAATATTTAATGACTTTGGAAAATAAATAAGTAATGAATTATAATTAAGACTGTTGAAATTAACATGAAAATGAACCAAGAAAGGTCAATGAAGGAATGCAACATTTTAAGTAAGATAACCCATAGAAAGTACAATGGAAATATTTTATGTGTGTTGGATTTTGTTTTTTGTATAAACTAATGACGTCTTTTTAAAAGAACACAGACTCTAACATTTTTTGTTATTGGCATAAGTTAGCATAAAACTTCGTGAAAGCCATAGTAGTTAATAGAAAAAATAGAAAAAAAATAAGTTTTGTATTATATTTTAAAAGAAAGCATATCTGTTAATAGGTTTCTTGTAAGGTGTGTTTTCTCATTCTGTGACTACTGTTTTTTGTAACTTCTATTGATATTTTTCTTAAACCAATCCTAACAGAACTATATTATGGTATATTATTTTCCCCGCGTGTTTTCGTTTTTTATTGACTCTATATTATTTACTAATAGTAATTCTACAGATAATAATACTAATGCTATTACTAGTACTAATAGTATTCACTAATAGTATTTACGATATATTTCTTTTTAATTTATCAAATTTTTCTCCTTTACAAAAGATTATACCTACATTAAATTTTATTTTTTAGGGAAGTGGTGATGGTAGAGGAGATGTTGGAATCGAAGAAGTTGATGTAAGTAGAAGTTATTGTATTTTAAAGGATAAATATTACCACAAATATCAAGAGTGAAATCAGTAGGCTTTTAAAAATCATAAATATTTAAATTATAACCTGCTGTATTACTTTTTTATGAATGACAATTTTAAATGCGAGCTTTTTTTTACTGTGATGTGTACTTATGTGTTCATAACTTTTTTAGTGGACTTAAGATAAACGTTTTGATTAAATATCATAAATAATTGGTTATACTTATCCCTAGTAAATATATTCTTAAATAGTATCAATTTCGAGTAGTCTTTAATTTCCTTGCACTTTACATGCATCTGTATCATAGTGTTGTTACAGTTTTACTATATTTAAAATATTGTCATACAATATGATGATACAACTTTTAACGACGCCTCAGAACATTTATAAGCCCTCGTATGTTATTTATATACCAGATAAAAACCATTTCTCTCTCATCATTTATCAATTTTTATCTTAGATTCCATCTTAATCATTCTTATGAATTTTTCGTATCCTTATCTCATCCATTTATAAGCATGTTTTACACATGGATACGCCAGAAATGTGTCAATGGCTGCCTAAATGAATAATTTAAGATGAGTTACCCTGATAACATCTAAAGGTTCATCTTGGGTGTCACTGGGAACACAAATCTTAAAATAAAATTGCCCTATTGCTGAAACCTGATCCGCGAACTAAGCTAGGTTCATGATTAAAGATCGGTCTCTGTTAAACCGATATCCTTGGTCAATTACCCGGATATAATACAGAACAAAGCTTTGATAACTCCTGGGTCCTATTCCAGTCCTATTCCGTGTTCTATTATAGAAACGCTGTAATCTGAGATTTAAATGGAGTGACGGAACTTTGAGATGTGTCTCTTTTCTAAATATACGATTGTTTAGTTCTATAGAAACCTTTGGGGAAAGGTTCCTTTAGTTAGAATGATAAAGCGTCTGCTGGTAATTATAATTAATTAAGTATTGAAAGTGATGTTCAATGTAAACAGTAAGCTAAACCTATTGAAAAACGATTAATGTTGTAAACATTTTTGTTGTATTTTAAGGATAATCTATAATTTATTTTATCATAATTTGAAATTAAATTAAAACAGAGAGAAGAAAACTTTTTTTATATTTTTTGTGAAATGTATGTTTTAATTAACTAATTTTAAAATATAATTAATCAACCTTAATTTAAAAAATATTCTCTAAATATTAAGTTTAAAATACGATGAAAAAATGTGCAGATAAAAAAATTATATACCATAAACAACTCACATAACTAATATGCTACAGCTAAAAAAAGAGATCGTGGTATTTTTAAATTCATTTTTAATATACATTTTAAATACTTGCAATCCCACTTTATTAATAAATGCCTTTTTATTTCGCGAAACACTTAACAAGTTATCCAATTATTACAGTCACACTTTTGTTTTCAAACAGTGCTTTAAAGAAACTAAAACTAGTAGCAATTTGACACGTATCTTTATTTTTAAAGTGGTTGAATTTCGGATTCTTTAAGAGTAAACTGTACTTGTGTGAAAGAAGAATAAGTTCTGGATAATAGCAAATGTAGTTTAATAAAAATAACGTCACTTCCACATTCAGTGTATTTTAAAATTTAAAATTAAAGAATACTAAAACTCATGAATTTATTTCTCTTTATGTAATATACCGTCTTAATACCGTATCCTTTCATAAAAACATTTTAGTAATCGTAATTTGGGATTTCTATCAATTTAAAATATTTTCTTTTCAGGTAAATGATGATGATCAGTTGGAAGTATTCCCCCAACCCGCCAAAGGTGAAGAAGGTAAGCCAGACAAAAAAATTTAATAAAACTTAATTCCCCTTTTCGGACTTAGAATGATGCGTAGTTATTGCATCCCCATGAATTCCCAAATTTAACTTTTAGATGCAAATGTATAAGTCTAAAATTATGTAGTTTGAAATATTGATTAAAAAATTAGTAAAAATCCATTATTTTACCTTTCATGAAATTTATTATCATTTGCTTCTTTAAATTTTATAAACACCACCCTTAAAAACCGCAAACAAAATATAATGCTTATTTAGCTTTAGAATTTAGAGTCAATCATTCTTTTGTACAAAGATTGTTGAAATACGCTAGTATTTTTTTAAAAATATATCTTCGGCTTTCTACCGTATCTTGACATAAATCTAAATCAAATTATTATTCAAGATGCATAAAAAGAGAAGTCTGGAAAGTCAAAAAGGAATGACTCTGACTCTCCTACCTGCTCTATATGATAATAGAGCTACTCGTTTTCCTGGATCATTTATATCCTAAATTTCTTTTTTAAAACCTTGGGTTTGATATCCAGCCTCTTGTGAAGTTAAATGAGGTACATGGGCATTTGTATGTAATATCCCAGTTATGCTTATCAAGAAGGCTGGATTTTATTACTCGTCATAATCAAAAAGAATTAAGCACAATTAATGGGATGATCAAATTGACATGTGTAGTATAAGCTGGAACTAGACTTGTAGACTTTTCTACAGGATAATAATTGTATCAATAGATTTGTGTATGACAGATGTGAATGAAAAAGGAAAACTAGTTGATCATGTCAGTTAATGAAAGCCTTTCAGTCTTGAAATGTGGCAATGTTGCTCTCTAATAATTAGTTAAATGATACTTTCTAGATAGTTTCAATACTGGCTAAATATAATATAATATAATAAGATCGGTTAAAAATACTTTCGTTGGTGAATCGTTCTCAAGATTTTTCACGGTTTTATAACAATGGACTATATTCGGTCACCCCCGTATTAATCACGTGATAGGGAAAAACAAACTCACTATACTAGATAGCAACTAAAATTGAACCTACTACTTCACTGGCAAACAAAGTAGTTCCCCTCGAGGTGTCTGAATTTCGAGTGAAACAAATAACTTCAATTTTAAAATATGATTATTTCGTTAAACCAATGTATAAATAGTGTCTTTTTATTACAACTCGCGTATCAAAGTGCCTCCTATCAACCCAACAGACTCTGTGTTTACTCACTTTCTCCTTCCGTGTGAGGTATATCATCATATCTCAATGCAAACTATCTCTGTGGTAACTAATTGCAAGCTCAGTAGGTCATATAATGTATAAAATGTGACGTCAAGACGGATATAGTCCATTGTATATAATTTATGTTCACTTCTAGTTAGTTCATTTTCCACGATTTCTCGTATGAATTTTCAAACTGGACAATTTCTGGTATTTGTAAATTTAATTAAAAATGTATAATATTTGTTTAGACAAACATGAGAGAGAAGGTATTCATGAATATAAATTTCTGAGGGACATGTTTTATCACAAAAGTGTAAAAATAAATAAATGAAATGATATTTTTAATGTCCATAATATTCAAAAATTACTCTTAGGTTCTAAATAAAATATTATTACTTCCTCGCTGAAGTAAAATGAATGTGTGTAGGTACAGGTTATTGCATATAATTTTTAAATGGAGGGGAAATTGAGATTGTTTACAATAAACTATTTTAGAACATTTGTTTCACTTCACATTGCAGACTTGATCAAATCATACATCAATTTTTCATGACTTCTTTCCTGTACTTTTGTGCTTTTGTCCCAACAGTGACGTAGCGTGTGGGTTGAAAAATTTATTCCTTGGAAAACCGCAAAACACGGTCTAGTTAACCCTTCCATATTTGGTAAACAAATGAAATAGGGATCTCAAAAATGCAACTGCTAAATATTTAATTATAAATTTCAACTAATATATTTACTAATGCAATAAAACATTCACCGACGTAATTATCACTGAATATACCTAACCGTCTACATCCGTGAAAAATTATATCAAGTTACTTGTAGTACATGTTACAAAAATAAAACGTATTGCATTTCATGTCGAACATTAATAAGCATCTTCTTAATATTCCTATCTCTCTAATCTATAAAGAAGCCCTTTCTACATTTCGCCGTCAAGTGCCAGTCGGCTCGGATATACCATTACAAACGAAACGAGACTTCTCTTCACAACAAAAAAAAACCGGAGCACGCCGACCCAATATATCTAATTGCACTCGTCTAGTCACCACTATTATTTTCAAGTAACCCGAGCGTAAAAGATGACGTCTGTGACGCGGAATAATCAAAAAACGACTTCGTTTTTATACCAAGGGAAATAAAGATTCGCACTGCAACGACAGGTGTCATAATATCGCCTGAAACCGAAGGACGAGAGAACCACCTTGTGAATCTTCACCTGTCTGGACGAAAATGAAACAGCTTAGGGTACGAAATATCCTCCTCGAGTCAATGCCAATCTTATTAGGACCGATTGAGTCATCCGAGTGGTGATAATCACTTTCTTCCCCACGAATTCTCTCTCAAAAACAAGATAATTATTTACAGAAGACGGAGAGTGATTACACGTCTCAAGGATGGGAATTGGGAAGGGTGATTATGATTACGTGCGAAAACGCCTGAGTTTGAATAGTTGGGCTGGACTAGGTATGCAGGGCTTCCGAACGTAAGGTTTCACATGCGTGTATTCAAAAACATAAAAAGAACGGGTAACTAGACATTTGTTTGGGATGGGTTTTGACTCAACATTCTTCCTGAGGTATCTCCTTAAGAGTGCGTTAAGTTTTATAAACTTTTAAAATTACTTGATGCACTGAATTTCAGACTATGTAATTATTGCCCCTAGTAAAATTGTGGGTACTGGGAGCACTCAACCAGAAAAATTTACGAAATTTCTCCATCGAAACAGAGTTTTAGTTCTTATTGAGACCCAAGGAGCACTGCTCTAATTTTTGTAAGGTTTCTAATTTTTTAATACGAGTTTTTGCTGCATAGCCGCACACCGAGCAGGCATAACCAACCACCGGTCTGAGAACTGTTATAGATGAGCACTTGTTATTTAAAGACAATACCAAATTCCTGACAATTAATTGATAATATAATTTTTGAGCTATCAACACAACCACAATAAAAACTTCCTCGTTTTTCATGGTGGCTCATTTAAGCTAGCAACAAACTTCACTACCTCGGAACACCTAGATAAAGACTAAATTAACCATTCCCCACAAACCCCCTATTCATTCAGAGAAAGCTACATCTCTTCAATGAGCAGATTACAGTACCCTAACAGAGCAGTTAAAGAACGATTAAGTACCAACCCCTACCTACAACTCACCGTTATCAACCATCACCCATCGTTCGCCTCTGGAAACAAAGAGACACACGATGTTCCCTTACAAAATAAATAAGTAGCCACAACCCTCATTTTGCTATCTCTTTTTTTAACGAGAAAGCCCCGTGAGCGAATTTTTTTCATTCACAGTGAAAGCAAAATTGTGGATATGGCGAGTAATATTTTTATAGCATAATATGCTACTTTTCCCTGCAAAATGTTGTCTTGCTAAAGAGTAGGGGTGCTAAAAAGGAT
Organism: Tetragnatha versicolor; assembly: GCA_024610705.1. Classification (NCBI taxonomy): domain Eukaryota; kingdom Metazoa; phylum Arthropoda; class Arachnida; order Araneae; family Tetragnathidae; genus Tetragnatha; species Tetragnatha versicolor. The sequence continues at coordinate 46,022,859 of JANDEH010000006.1, forward strand.
TTTTTCCATAAGTGATTATTACTCTTTTCCTGTTTTCTGATTTTAATAATTTATTTCATATTGTTTGCAATTAATTTTATTTCTGGGAAAGATTCCGAAAAAAAATATGCAATCCATTTTGTAAGTACAAAAGTACTTACATTTTGTAAGTATAAATTGTACAAACCTGGTCTTTTTACAAAGACTGGGATTAAGTGAGCCGCTATTACAGCAAACGGGTTGTACTGTAATTAGTGGAAAAATTGCGTTCCACCCAAAAGGGCTTCAGTTGCTTTTGTGTTGCATGCTGTTTGATTTGGTTTGCCTTTTTTCAGGTCCACCTCCGTTGATTATACCTCCTCCTCCGGGGCCGGGCTCATTGGGTGCAGAAAGTAAGTCGAGGTGGTGGACAGTTTCTTTTTTGTTCTCTGAGTTTGCTCATTTTTGCATTTTGTTTTGTGCTTCTTATGGGGTGGGTGGTTGAGCTTGTGTTGCAATGTTTTTATTTCGGAGCTCTGAGGTGTAACTAAGAAACGGTGTTCCACAAAACGGCGTTTTTCTAGTTCCTTATTTTACCTCACTTATTGTTGTTTAATTAAGGAACATTATAAGGGAAGGGATTTTGATATTGTAATTCATAATGGAAACAGGGCCCAGAGCCAGTGATTAGTTTAGAAAAAAATTATTATTTTCAGAACGCTGTTTTGTTAGGTTTTAAAAAATCGTGTTAATATTTTATTCGGTTCATTTCATTCATTCTTCATATTTTAATCAGTGCTTTTAGTTCGAAGTTCAAACCGTCGATTCGGGGAAAATTTATTATGTTGAAAAATGCTGTGTGAAATTTACTTAAATTTTTGATTTAACAAGATTTCTGTAAATGTCTGGAATAGAGAAAATCTTCATGCACCAAAAGTGAGATTTTTCATTCCCGGTTTGAATTTTATACAGATTAATTTAAATTTTTAATTAGATTATTTCAGTTTTCCAACTATGAAATACCTTTTCCAGCCATAGCTTAAAAATTTAAAAACGTTCTCCATTGTTGTACTCTGCATCTAAAGATTCAAGAGTTATCTAAAAGGGGAAAGCCATACTGTAGCAAAAAAATCATACTACTTACTCAAATCATGTGAAATAAAATAGTAGCTATGTTTTTTGCACTGTGGCAATCGTCTAAAAATTCCGGAGATGAGATCGCTTTATAAATAAATGTTCGTAGTAAGTGTTTGCTATCTCCAATATGACTCATTTACACAATGCAAACTTTTGACACGTGTCATCCCAAACAATCAGAAAACTAGAGCTGTGACACAGAAATAGCAAAGGTGAGAGCGATTCTTGATTTGTATCAGTAAGACTCAAAGGAGTATTGAATTTCCCTTGAGTCACAAAGGAGCCGACATGATCCTTTCAGAGATTATCTAGTTGGACTAGTTCTGTCAGTATTAATTCGACTTATTTAAGAGACATGAAAACAGGATTGATTGTAAAGAGAAACTGAAGATATTTGGTACTGATGACAAATCGATTTGTAAAGTTATTATAACTTAAAAGCCCAGTCCTGAATTGAGAAATTATCGGTATTAAGATTAAGTTACACCTCAGTGAGTTCTGTAAAATATAAATACTTTAATTTGAATATTTTTTTAAATCTCCTTAATTATTTGCTTCTTAAGTTATTTTGAAGAGGGAGAAAAAGATCATGGGTTAGACGCCAATGTTTTATGAAAATTTTTCATATCCTCTTGTAAAAAAACATATATTTTAGAAGAATTAAATTTTCCCTAAAGTACCGTGTTCTTTCAATTTTTTGGCACGATTGAAATAAAATAACAGAAAATAATGTTTGGTTTCATGTCTCATTAATTCCAAATAATGTTTGCAATCTTATTCGTATTGACTCAATTCGTACGACTCTCAAATTTCTCTGAAACTAAAAAAATATTATCCCTTCTGAAAATCTTTTTTAGGAAGGAAAGTTAAGATTTAAGAGTTCAAACACCCTAATTCAACAAAATAAAGATTACTATTTCTAAAAAATATTATTCATAAACTAAAAAAAATTTTTCTTTCAAAGCGGCAATTAATATTTGTTTAGAGTTCAGACTAAAAGTAAACAGTCATTTTAGAATTCCCCAACATACTGCTTGGAAATAAAAATGCGTGTGGGCAGATAAAAAAATATTTTCAAGACACATTTACTTTAAAAATAAAAAGTTGCACTTAATTTGGAAAATATTCTTGTTCTATGAAAGAAGTACCTGGACCGAAAGGACAAAAAGGAAGACCGGGAAGACATGGAAAACCAGGATTGAAGGTATTTGTTTTAAGTTAATTTACAAATTTGTATCAAATGAGATTCAAAAGTGTATCTTTTTAAAAGGATTCAACTTTTTAAATGTCATAATAAATCCTAAAGAATTTACTTAAAAAAAATAAGTGTTGCCTATTTTTATCATGTTAAAATGTTTTTATGCAATCATCACAACTTCCGTTTACTTACCCTATTGAAAGACTATTTTAGATTACTAAAACGTATTTTACATGAATAGCTTTTATAAAAGTTGGAGAAGCAAGCGTAACTATCGTTTAACTAATTCAAACTACCGCTAATCATCACAACATTAGCACCAATTGCTTTCAGTTGAATAATAAATCAATTTCTTCTGTCCCTGAATCTTTTCTTTTTCCCGTTGTAAGAGGGGATCGAAGCTATCTCTCTGGACGTTTCCATGAATATTTAATGCACCCATAACTAATTTCCCTTGCTAATTCCATATTGAATGGACTTTGAATTACCCTCTTACAAATATATTTATAGCAAATAGATAGTAATACCCCCTTAACATAATGAAAACTTAATCACACCCGACATGAAACTTGTAATTATGTGCATAACCCAAGCTTATCACTGGTTGTATCTTAAACCATTAACCGTTTTCCAAAAGGTCAATTAATTTGAAGTTTCCAATGAATAATGAAGCGAATGTGAGAAAATTGAACTTTCTGTTTTTTGTTGCAGGGGGAGAGCGGACTGATAACCGAAAAAGAATTGTTAAAACTCGCCCCGAAACTCAAAGGGGAGAAAGGAGACACTGGACCTCCTGGCCCCGTAGGCCCTCAAGGGGAAAAGGTAAGACCTACCTTTCTGTAAATTAATGGGTCCACTTCGTGACATGCCCAAACGTGATTTCGTTGCTTTCAATTTGCCCTGCTCTTCTTATGTGCCTAGATATGGGCGGGATTTAATGAGTTAATGAATTGCCTATCAGTGCTTGTATTAAGAGAATATGCAGATGAGGCTGTTTTATAATTACCATCCGGACGACGTTCCTCGTGTGTCCGACTTGTGGAGGGGTTATGAATGGACTGGGATATGTTTCAAGGGAACGTTGTTTTATTCATGGAAATTTTGGTGTCAACTCTATCTATGGTAGGGAGTATATCAATATTCGGTAGCTACTGTGGGGTTATGTCTTGACCATAAATTTCATGTCAAGTGTCTTCTTTTTATAGTTTATACGTGATCAACATGTATTATATAATTTATATTTGATGCAGTTAATGAATTGAAACATTTAAAAGGGTATGCATGATTTATGAGGCTTGAAAATTTTGTACTCTTTAATCCTTTGGATGTAATGATTATCAAGAGAGAAATGATATCTTGATTGTAGAATTAAAAATTATAAACTAATGAATTCAGTGAAAAGAGCAAACAGGTTTCTTACTCTGGGTAAATATTCGTCCAAGGAAAGGAAACATTTATATTTTTTACTTCTAAATGGTTTTACTATACACATTTAAATATGGAATACCATCACATTAAAAAGGCTAATATGCAAAATAGCACAAAGTAACTAGTTTACTGTTACACTGTTATAATATAAAACGTTGTGTAGGTTAAGCAGATGAATAAAAAATATGACAAAGTATTTAATGATAATTTAACAGAATTGTGTTCTGTTTTATACGCAAATAAGGGAAATAGAAATTCTAAAAACAAACCATATATAGATACTATTGTGTTTCAATATAGTCAGGTAAACGATTGAGCTTGTATCTTCTTGATGGTTTCACAACTGTATGGGTGGATACGCCTTTCAGTGTAGGAGGACGGCAATTTCCTATTTGCTCTGATTTGAATTTTTCCCAGGGCGAATGCGTATTTACGCCATTTCGCGGAAATGGTTTCTTGGGTGGAAACTCCGAGGTGTGGAACGAAGGAGAGTTTGGATCTGGAGATGATCAAGTAAGCCTTTTATTCTCACACTAAATATATTCAAAACATTAAAATAAAATAAAATATATTATAATATTTATACTAAGTAATCACGTCAATCATTGATCACGGAACACTTTGGGGAGGGAATATTTTTTAAGCTTTAAATTCAGTTTTAAGAAGAACCCTGCCCAAAGTGGAAGTTCGTATATAAATAGAAAAGGTCCACATATCCATTATCTTCTCTGTGGTTTAAATATATACCTTTATCTTTAATCTAGTGAAAATAACCCATTAAGTGCATTTCTTTTCCCATACTTTTGTAAAAACTTAAATTATTCTAGATATAATTCCCCTTTCAACCTTGATCTACTCAAACTTGTTTTGTTTCAACTGTAAAGCATTTTTCTATTTCAATTCCTCATTTTGCCTACTTTAAAAAGTCTGGCGGTATTTTAATAGACGTCTGGAACGCAACAAATTACTTTCACTCAAAAAGAGATAAGAGTAAAAAATATAATTCTCCATCACCATTCATACTTCTCTATCAACATTCAATAGTTTCACAAAATAACAATGCAGATTTAATTATTCCTTTGAATTGTTTTAGAGTCCCAAGGAATGGTTTCCTGGAGTACTGCATCAAGGATCAAACGGAGGTCCCTGCGTTTGTAACATATCTCTAAAACACCTTGAAAACTTCTCAAGCATCAGAGGACAAGACGGTCTACCTGGTAGTAAAGGAGAACCGGTAAGGAGAGAAGAGAATCCATTCCTTCCATTTTTTATTATCTTGGTGTAGATAATTATTATTTTAACAACAAGTTAATTCTGCCTAATAACTGTAACATGTTTTCTATGGATGTACTGTTTTACAGGGACCTCCTGGTCTACCAGGACCACCAGGGATTGGAATGCCGGGATCACCAGGACCCAAGGTATAAGTACAATTAAATCAGAACCAAGTTCAAAAATTAACAAAATTTTATTAAAAGATAATCTTGTGTTAAGGAAAAAGTACAAACTTTTTGTGCATTGATATTATCATTTCTGTTAAATAAGAATACTTCCATATTGTATAACTTTCAACCACCTTTCGAAAAATTTCCTTTGCCTTTAAATCTTAATTGAGTCACTAATTCAGTAACCTCCACCGTAAAAATAGGGTAATGTCAGCTAAAGAATTATTCCGGTTTATCCTCAGGAAATTGCCAGTTACCCGGAATCGGACAAAGGAGAAACAAAGAAACAAACCTGATCCCCAAATAGTGTAGTAGGGGGTATCTCACCCCTTTTAAGTGAAATTGGATGGGTGGATAACTGCTGATTTCCCCGTTATACCCCGTGTAATTCCTTAGCTGACGTTACCCATAAAATCAATACCAACCTATGCACTAATCTTTTCAGGGTGACGAAGGGCAAGTAGGCCATCCAGGCGCCCAGGGTCAAAAAGGAGATCCCGGAGTAGACGGAATGCCCGGAACACCAGGCCCTCGTGGCATGCCTGGGCCCCCAGGACCCCCAGGGCTAGCAAACGGACACGCTCCTTTCGATGTAAGTTGATAAAACCATGCATGATCTGTTCTATGATGTTCTACACACGAGTGAACTAATGAATATATGAAGAAGTTTTTAAAAAGGCAACTGTTTTGTTTTGCACGTTAAATATTTAAAAATTGTACAATGTTTCGTGGATACTTTGATCCCCTTCGTCAGCAAGGCATCCAACAGCCTGATAAAACAAGAGTCATTAGGTTACAGGTACAAGAAAGGTGCCAGTAACCTGTAACCTAATGACTCTATGCATGTTTTGTCAGACTGTAGGATGTCTTGCTGACGAAGGGGATCAAAGTATCCCCGAAACATTGTACAATTTTTAAATATTTTACTTGCAAAACAAAACCGTTGCCTTTTTAAAAACTTCTTCGCAGTCTTGCACGGAGGATTTTATTCTTATAAAGAATTTATGTTCCCTTTTTTGCAGTTAGATGGCGCGTACGGCTCGGGATTGTATCCAAGCTCAGGCGACGGCCCCTTCGGCCCCTACGTCGGTCGCCCGGGTGTGCCAGGGGTGCAAGGACCCCCTGGTTTACCAGGGCCGGCGGGAGTTCGCGGAGAGAGAGGATATGCCGGGGATAAGGGAGATCGAGGAGAAACGGGGCCCAAAGGAGACAAAGGAAACCAGGTGAGAGAAATTTTCTAGTGTTAAGAAAAATAGATTTGCAAGCACAGACAAAACTGTGCGGTTTGTTTGTGGATCTGCATCTTAATAGAAGAATGCGTTTTTGATTAAAGGGAATTTCTGGATTTCCCGGAGAAAAGGGAGATCCGGGTCTTGATGGTCGAGATGGCGTTGCAGGTTTACCTGGTTTGAAGGGAGAAAGAGGAGACAAGGTTAGTATATGATATTTTCATTAAGCAAACTAAATGCTTAACTGTTTTTATTAAAAATGAGGATAGAAATAAAATATATAGTCCCTTTTTCTTATGAATCACAGTATAATCTCATCGATATCTTGAAATCAAAGGGAACCAAAAATAAATTCGAGTTGTCGAGTTTTCCAGATAACAAGGTAACTTCAAATAGAAAATTAAATAGTAGTACACTGTAAAAAAAAAACTGTAGAAAAACAGAAATTTTCAAAAACAATGACTTTATGTTTACAGAGATATTCTGTCATGTAACATTCCCACCGCACTTCTACTTATTTTATGTAAAATAACAGCTTTTATCTAGTTTTTTAGCTTATCTGTACTTAAACAGAAACTTACTGCATCGAAAACGAATACAGCTATTGGCAACATTATACTGAATCTTCGTTGGTTCAGTGGTAGCGTGCGTGCTTAGCATGCGGTAGGTCGTGGGTTCTATCCCCGGATATTAATTAATTAAAATTAAAAAAAAACTCTACTAAAATAAGTGCATGCGCACAAGCGGAAAATTACTGAGAGGCAACAGAAAAATCTGTAGCTCACTTGACAGAAAGTTTCTTTTTACAGCATTTACCTGTAGGTAACAGCTTTTTTCTGTTAACAGGATTTTTCGGCCTACAAAAATTTCCTGGCAACTTTTGCTGCCAGAAATTTTCTGTTTTTTTTTTCAGGATTATTTTTTACAGTGTACTTTATATTAAGGTGGAAAATATTTTCTCGAGATAGGGTAGGTGGGGGTAAAAACCCGCACGAGGCAAAACCACGCACCGCGATTTTTAATCGTTAATGATCGATTAAAAAGTTGAAAACCAGGTGGTTGGTTTGTCTTATTGTGACCTATTGTTCTACGAAAGTTCGTACCCCTAAGTCACTCATGAGTTTAAAAAATGCTGTAAGTTTGTTTTTCATCATTTTGATGTAATTTTTATGATCTTTTACTTAAACATTACATAAAATAGAGCTTGAGGAGAAATACAAAAAAATATCCCAATGATAAGATAGCAATTCAACTTCAGCTTCATTTTGAAAAAATTGCCTCAACATGTCTCTAAAAATAATAAGGCTTGTTTTTCAAAATAAAGTAAAACGGGGCAAATCCACGCAGGTGTTTTGGGGCAAATCCACGCAGCTTAAAAAGCTCAGGAATTCGTCCCAAAAAGGAAAATGGGACTAATTAATCTCAAAAGAGGTTAATAAAGGTGTCCGTGATGCCAACCCTCTATCTGAAGTCATCCTTTCTCCCTTTTGAAAGATATCTGGGCAATCAGAAATGAATTGCTTCAACAGGTTGACAATTTTCATTAAAACTGATCATATTTATATTTAATATTATTGGTTGGCTTAGAAATATTAAAACAACATTAAGAGGATTATTTCTAGTGTTTTTATAATGAAATATTCTGTGTATCCATGTTTATTTCACTTGGGCACCAAGATTTTCAAGTGCGGGTCTTTGCCCCATTTTGCGAGGCAAAACCCTGCAATTTTTTTTTCTACTAAATTGTAAATTTCTCCTAAAATACCATCGATAAGAGTTTAATCTTGGATTGGTTCTGTAGGTAGGATCTCAATCTAACATCTCCAATTGAAATTTCGGGATTATCTACCCCCTTTCGACGACAATGTTAAAAATACTGAAAACTGCTTGGCTTTGCCCCCACCTACCCTACATTAAAGTTTTCGAGTTATCAAAAGTTCAAGACAACGAAGGTATACTGTATGTGTGTATACCTACAGTCCATACCCATTATGAAAACTAAGGAATATGTATATGTTCTTTTAATGAAAAATAGAGTAATGATTGAACATTTCTACTGGAGATGAATGACACTGACAGTGACGTTGATTTATCTCGATGTAAATACATATTTTCTTGGATTTCTTTTAACTTCCTTTCCGAGTAGCAAAAATGTTTCTTAAAAGACCTTCACTGTTTCCAAAACATTCAATAACTGATTAGACCTGACATTAAGAGTGAAAATATGAGGTATGAGTCAATTTAGGATAATAACTATTTTAAAGCATCTAAGAAAAAATAAGATGATGAACTAATTACAAAGAAATCATCAAACTTTTATCATATTTTTTCTCAGACAAAGATAGAGAAGATAAGTTCCTTTTACTTAAATACATTTTACTACATCTACTATATTCCTTTTTTCAGAACTTGCCCATTAATTACCTATATTACGCTATCATCTTTTTGGGGAAAAATAACTTGACTTATTAATCTTACTTAATCTACCGCACACATTCCTGGAAAAAAATGAATTACAGGTCTTTTTACATCAGGGCTCTTACGCTAAACCATTTTTATCTTAAGCTAAGATCTTCCCAAGTTCCATCTTCTATAACCCGAATACTATTATTACGTCATTAGCTTTATCCTTCCTTCTTAAAAACCAACCTATGCATACTACATTATTTAGAATACACGTGCCTTGTAAATTGTATTTAATCAGTGTAATAATCCAAAAAGAAAACGTTCCATCCTTTAATTTCTGCCTGCGTTAATGATGCTACAAACCTGTGTTTAAGTTTCGATGCTAAAGTAATGATGGTAGCAATGTGTGTATATCCCATGTTTGTTTAATGGATCTTTATTTCTACCTATAGCTGATTGAAAATGTAATTGAGTCATCTAATAAGATACTTATTTGCATTTATGTATTATCAAAGGATATCCTGGAAATTTGTGATAGTACCTTTAGATATGCAATCGTCAAAAATTATGCTTGATTTAAAGCACTTAGATTTTTATTTGTTTTATACTATCTACTTGTAACAATTTTCATATAAAGGATGTTTCTTGGTTTGGGTGGTCCGTGATTTTTTTCTTGGACACAATAATCTGCAATGGTGGTGTTATCCGCGTGTTTTGAATTTTATTAGTTGTCGCAATATTTCTACTGTTATGAAAAATAAGTTTGAAATTTCCTATTAAAAATAAGTGAGCAAATAAATGAGTTAATTTTCTTTTAAATATCACAGGTCTGGGAAAAATATCTTTATCTAACTGTTTGGGTTATTCCATCTGAACTTCCACTGAATCCGAAAATGACCTCCATTTTGTCCCAGGATGTCACGTTTTTTGACAATTCAGGTTTTTATGTTTAATTGGAAAATGCCTAAAAATTTTGGAAAATGAACAAATTATGCTAAATTATTATTCATTCAAATTTTTCAATAAAATCATTTCTAATGTTTTTTTTGATGTGCTAAATCTAAAATAGACACTCCGTTTTATCATAGGACTTCACCTTTCTTGACAGTTTTAGTAAATAAGGCAATTTTTAAAGAAAAATTAAAGCAAAAATTTAGAATATTTATTTTTAAACTCAAACTTTATCTCTCTGAAAATCATTTTTTGATGTTTTTTGGTGTGATGAATCCGAAAATGACCTCTTCTGATTCTTAAGACATCACATTTTGTGACAAATTCTGGAAATAGAGCAATATTTTCTTATTCAAATTTATTGTTAAGGTTATTAGTTTTAATGTTTTTTGGTGTCCTTAATTCTAAAATGATCTCTGTTTTGTCCTAGAATATCATGTTTTCTGACAATTTTGGTAAATTTGTAAAATAAGTCACTACTTCAACTTTAATGAAAATTGGCTCATATACAGGGTGTATCTGAAATGGTGCAACAAACTTTCAGGGAGGATAGTACTCTTCAAGACGAACAAGAATCGGTATGGAAAGGGAGGTCCCAGACCAAATCCCAGGGAGTTAAAAATGGAGCGACACCCCAAAAAAATCATTGAAAAATTCAATTTGTAGAAGAACTACTATTGGTAAAAACTTAAGTATGGTCTCAAAATTGTGGTTTAATATGATCTTTAAAATTATCTCAAAATTCTTCACTTTTTCTTTCACACCCTGTTAAAGTTTGTTTTTTGTTTTCTAGAGCTGTTTCCAGAACAGCTGTTTGTGCACGCAAAAAACAAACTTTAACAGGATCTCAAGCGTTTAATATTGATTGTACTTACGTGAAACTTTGGACTTAAGGGTTTTCAACTATGATCTTTCGATTATTAAATAAAAAGAAAGAATTTAGAAATACAAAATAAAAATTTGGTAGAGTTTTCACATTTTTTTGTGGTTTTGAAACTTTTTTTTGCAATAAAAAAATTTTAAACTGAAAACTTTTAGGATAATTTTAAAGATCATATTAAACCACAATTTTTCAGACCATAATTAAATTTTTACCAATAGTAGTTCTTCTAGAAATTTAATTTTTCAATAATTTTTTTGGTGTCGCTCCATTTTTAACTCCCTGGGATTTGGTCTGGGACCCCCAAATCCTATGTGATTCTGACTCGTCTAGGTGTCTACTAACCCCCCTAGAAGTGTGACCCAACATTTATGGGACACCCTGTATATCCTTCATGAAAATCCTTATATGATTAAAATGAGCTCAGTTACACACTTTCTAAAACCAATTTTTCCTCCTTATGAGGCTTCTCTTTCAGTAGCAACAAAAACGTTTCTTCGATTTATACTACGAAAATTCGTCATTATTGCATTATTAAATCTTCCCAACTATTTTCTTTCCGTCTATATAAGATAATTTACTATGTGTATTAGGTACAGCTCCTAATTTTTAAAAGTAAGGGAGTTGGAACTGTACAAAAATTATGAAAAATGGGCAAATTTGAAAGTAATTTTGCAATTCGGGTCAAATCGTGACGTATAGGATTTCTTTCATTTTCAATACATTTTTTTCGCTATCGGCCCACCAAAATGCAAAGAAAGTCACTAAAATTATTCAAACAGCTTTTTCGTTGCAGGCCTGTGTATTTTGTACATTTAAGAGGACCTAGATAGAGTTATAAATAACCTTAAATTGAAAACTGTGGTATTGTGTTGCATAGACAAAAATTACTGTATTTAGTGGCCTTATTATTTTAAACTACCCTATAGTTAAATCACTCCTCCATCATCCTTTGAAAAAAAAAGGAAATCTTATAAAACTAATAAGAAAAAAGGAAAATATTTCGTGGAGATATTAAAAGCTTTAAAATAAAAATTAATTTTAAAGGGAAACATTTTAAAGATTTAAAGGGATTTAAAATAGCAAAAAGATTATTTTTCTTCTTGTTCTTGTCAAATTAAAATATTGATTAAATATTGCATTTAATTGCTTTTACTTTTACATTGGATGTAATACCAACTAAGTCGAATAAAATCAAAAGAATTTATTTCTGTTATCAACTCACTAATTCCTGCTCACTTATTTGCATTTATTATTTAAAATCAGTGCCTAACTAATGCTTTTAATTCCAATTTTAGGGAGATTCTGGACCTCCAGGAGAAGGGGTCCCAGGTCCCCCGGGTCCTCCGGGATTGTCAGCAATTTACAGAGGTGCTGATGGGGAAACTGGGGTAGAATACACAGGGACACCTTTCAAGGTACAGCTATTCTCGCATATTTATCGTCCTCGGACACAAGTGCGTAAAAAATATTATCAACATAATTAGTGTATAATAAGATCCCTTTTAGGATCTGGACCCTATTAAAAATATATAAACGTGTTTTTAATCTTTATCCTATTATAAATGTATGATATTTTACTCTAAGGTATCTCTTTTATGATTGTTAAATATTAATTGAATTTATTACAAAAAATGTATTTCATAATGAAAATTCGTTTTTAATAATCACTTCACCATTTGGCGTATCTTTGGAGTCGAGCTAAGAGAAACCATCATTTTATTCCTTATAATCTTGTAAAAATGCATTGATGTGCAGAGATTTTTATCTCTTCGCGTAGTTTTGTGATTAAGAAAGTTAACTGTAATTTACTTATTTTTTAGGGTGAACCAGGTGAACCCGGTCCAAAAGTAAGTTACCTTTCTTCTTATTTTTTTAGTTCTTTACTGATAAATAGCCACTCTTTTTAGTTAAAATATCATTCTCTAACTTCTTTCCTCCGTGATGATGAAGAAGGATAAAAATATTTTTTAAATAGAGGCAAAAACGAACATTAAAAAATGCTAGGTAGAAATATTGAAAGGTGTAATTTTTAGATATTCACCGTTTAAAAGTAGCTCTTTATACAAAAATGTTAATTAGATAATATAAATCAAAGTGCACCTTGCTTTGGAATGAGATACTTTAAAAGATAAACGGAGTGACAAAAATGAGAGAGAGAGGGAGAGAGAGAAAACAATAGGAAGAGTGGAAAATGGGAAAAAAATATTAACACAGGGAAAAGAAAAGAATAGCATAGATCTAATATGGAACGAATGAAAGAATAATCAGCGAGATAATTAGAGAAACTCGGAATGAGAAAAGCGAAAAAAATGAAAGAAGATACAGGAAAGTGAAAATGTCTCCTCCATAATTGTGGTGCTGCCATCTATGAAAGAAACTCAATACTAAATTTATACGCGATGTTGTGACTGCTTAAAAATATTTATTTTTACTTTTCCTATCTGGTAATATATGTTTCATAGAATTTCAGAAGTTCTTCAGTTCTTTGTTTTCAAAGATTGTTTCTTCCAAAAGTAATTTTGTTTATTTCTCAGGGAGATCGAGGTCCCCGTGGTAAGTTGGGAAGTCCTGGTCCAGCCGGACCCAAGGGAGATACTGGACTTCCTGGATTACCAGGGCCTCCAGGACCGACCTCAGTCATCAGCCAAGATGGTGATGAAACTCTGGTAGTTAAAATGTTTCATAATCTTGTTCATTTTTTTCATTATTTATTGGGAAGAGAAAGGTTTTTCTGAAAGAAGTTTTTGTGGACTGATTTAGGAGTCATATATTTTTTAACCATACTAATAGGAGTAAAATATGTCTGAATATAGAATAAAACTTAATACCTGGAAAGAAGTTTTGGGCCTTGGATAGCCAGATTATGCTCGTAGTCAGTAGTTGGAGAGTTCATAAAGGGCTGTCCATATCAATGATGTCGCAATTTTTTTAACATTTTCGACCCCTCTCCTATGTTACATATCGTTGTACTTCACCATACCCCTCCTCCTCTTGTTCCCCTGCCAACAATATGTTTAGAAATTAGAACAAGGTTAATTAGAATCGGGTGGGACCCAATATTTTTTTTATTACAGTTGAAGCTTACTTATCATTTCAAATTTCGTTACAAGTACAATTTTCATAATAATGCCATTTTTGCTTTTGATAAAAATTAATTTTTCCAGAAAAAAATATTTTGTTGATTTGAAATGTGTGATGTCCCAATTCTTTTCACTCCCTTCCTCCCATTTTTAAAGTGTCACATATTGAACCCACTCTCCAGGCGTGACATCATTTGTGGATAGCCCCTCCTAATCATCTGGTACTGGTTTACGACTGTATTCACAACTAACCTAACCTAAGGTTAACCTGGAATCAAAATTTCTAATTGATAGTTATAAAAGCGAAACAAATTTTAAGCCAATTAGATCCGTCGAAAAATTTCGATACCAGGTTAACCTTAGGTCAAGTTAGTGGTGAATACAGCTTTAAATCATTTTCAATAAAAAACAGTTTTGAAATACTCGGGAAGTAGTAGATTACACCCTTTCGTCGCAGATCCCAATTAGGTTTTTTGCTCTCTTCCAGATCCTCAAAGGCGAGAAGGGTGAACGAGGCCGCAGAGGAAAGAAAGGGAAAATTGGTCCCCCAGGTCCTCCAGGTACGGTTGGACCTGTCGGCGAGATCGGATTACCTGGATTTCCTGTGAGTATGGGCTTTATCCATCAGTAACTTCACATTCGCTTAAAGAAGCGTTACTGTTTATTATACCGTTGTTTTATTCGTAGGGCCGACCTGGTACTCCCGGCAGACCAGGCCAGAAAGGTGAACGCGGTGAATCCATCAAAGGCGAGAAAGGAGAGCGTGGCGCTCCTGGACTCGGTGGCTATTTGGATCCGGTAAGAATCAGTTCCTCATAGTTCTTGCATTCATTCATTAAAACTACACCGTGTCTAGAAATTAAGAATAATTTGAATTTTAGGGAATAACGACCCAAATCTTTGTGCCCGCAAAGTAATTTTCAGGGTCCCTAGACATATGTTGAAACGATTATGTATGAGAGCTTCAAAAAATGTGGTTACCGCCCGCCAATAAATAATCCAGGAGCTAAAATACGCCCAAAAGAAAGATTGAGGATTTTTCATAGCTTAACATTGTCTAAAAATTATGCTGAAGGTATTTCAAGCAATTAAATTCATGCAGAAGGTTGAGCAATACTTTATCCTTTAAAAATAACCAGGTATTTTTTGTTAAATGATTCTGGGTTGAATGGTTATGGGCTTCCGTTCCGAACGAGTCCATTATCCACCGAGGGCCTCCGGAATGGGACGATTCGGCACCGGTCCGTTTCGGCACGCAACAGAATTTTTTCTTCTAATTTTTAGAAGGATTATGAAAGAGTTCTATTTACTTTCATTTTATTTCTGGCGCCGAATCGGCCCGCGCCGAATAGTTGTAGATCGGAGGGCCTCTGTACGTACACCCACTTAAATTGTTTGGATAATTCGATCTTGGCCAGAGATTTCAATTCTTAGAATTGTCAATGGAATGAATTTTATTGATAAAGACAAAGATTTATGTTATTATTTAAAAAAAAATTATTAATTTTAGGACACGAATGTAGATAACAAATTTAATGGTATAAGCTATAAAAAAGCATCTCGTAAGATGAGAGCAACTCGTAAAGATGTGAGTTTTTGAAATATTTAAATGTCTTCTTTTATTACAGGACGGTATTAGTGTTGTTAGTATTGGTAAGTTCTTTTGCTTGCTTTCTTTCTGTTTTTTTTTTCTTATTTCAAATTAATGGACGTAGACATAACCGTTCTTCTGTGGCAGGTCCAAAAGGAGAGAAAGGCGACACAGGTGACGTTGGTCCAGTCGGGCCGCCCGGGAGACCCGGAGACAGAGGAGAACCTGGAAGAAGAGGTAAAGACGGTCTCAAGGTATGGATGGCCAACTCCTTTTCAACCTTCGGTTACCAAAAATCTTCTAAATAAAAGAAGCACTTTTAAATTTTTGTACTTAACTCGGAAGTTATTTGCCTCGTATACTTTGACTCAATGCTTTTAACCATATTTTTTTATACAATACCCTCCTCTTCTAGACCCTCATAACTTTAGGGAAGCATAAATGGTGGGCTATACCTAACACTTTATTCACATCCCTGACCTTTGACTGAAATCAATTCCTGATCAATTTTCCAGGGTGAACCCGGGCCCCCTGGACCACCCAATGGTTTGGCAGATGGGAGTTTTGTGCCAATACCTGGACCACCAGGACCTCCGGTAAGTTTTTCTATGTACTAGATGAGATGAGATGAGATTTTTTGGGATATTTGCTTGCTGATGAACAGCTTCGTCCTCTTTTTTTCTTATGCCATTTCCAGGCTCGGACTGGCCATGCGGGCATTTGGGCAAATGCCCGGTGGGCCGCTACTCATCGAGGGCCGTTTGTGGGCCGCCTACTACCAAAATATTTTACAGTGGTATAAATGAAAAAGATCCTGTAAAATTGAATCCGCACTCCACAGGAATTTCCAACTAGCGGCCCACGAATTCTTTTTGCGCGGCCACTAAACCCATTAATTTAACAGCAATTAAATTCATTAATGGTGGAATAAACTACTTTATTCAAAAACATATTATATTATTTAAAATATTTTTATGAACGAATTTTCCTGGTTTCATCTTTAAAAATTCTACGGCATAAAAGGAGCGAACCTTTTTGGATGTCACCCAAAATAAGGATCCCAAATGAGTTGAAACAGTACTTTTAAGAGTAAAATGTCCAAAATTTTTCTGGGGGAAGACCCCCAGACCCCCCTTTCTATTTTGAGCTACATTATTCACAATTTATTTTAATATTAAGTTCGTCAAGATAGAAATTCTTTCTACCCACTGAATTTACCAACAAAGAATTAAAAGTCTATATTTGAGTTTATTACGTATCCAACTAGGGACTTCGAGGTGGATTTTAGACTATTTCTTAGGGGTCAATTTTCAAAAGAATTTCTTGGGGAGATACCCACGAGCCCCCCCTGAAATTTTTAATTCTATGAAGTTATATTTTCCATAAAAATTATGCGGTGGGCCGATTCAGACTTAAAATGCCCGGACCGAAATTTCTTCCCAGTCCGGCCCTGGCCATTTCAGAGGGAGTAATAAATGGAGTTCAATTTTCTACAATGTGTTGGAGAAAAACTATTATCGCTTTGATTTCGGTTCTTTTGTTTAGTTTTAAAGTTTCTATGTACTACTATTAAACTGAAGTGTTTCGAAGCACAGTCAAAATATGATTTTGTTTTTCTTCCTTCAATGCTCAGAATGTGTTAAGCACACAATGTGTGCAAACTAAAAGTTTATTTGTATGGTTATCTGAGTAAAAATAGTAAAACTCTTGATTATTGTTAATAGTAGATGGTGAAAATAGGATTGACTATAACATGAAATATGTAGATTTCAAACTTAAAATTAGATAGAGGAAGAAAATTAATGTTGTTTCCTTGAAGTATAAATTTTAGGGCATGAATATTGAATTTTTGATAAATTACGAAAGCTCTGGTAACTTTTTCTGCAAGATCTTTTCTGTTTCTGTGTATGATTATTTTTTGCAGTATAGAGGTCCATCGAATCACAATAATGAATCAAATAGTTTTTTGCCATTTGTACTTTCGAACTTGAAGTACACTTCGCCACTTTCATATAACTTAACTCGTTGAAGTGGAAAAGTAATGACCAACAATATAACCTGATCGTTGTCGTTAGGGTCCTCCCGGAGATGCAATTCAAGGCCCGCCTGGACTGCCAGGTCCACCCGGAGCACCGGGAGGAAGTTCTCATAGGAATCCATTCTGGACTGGTAATGATAACGCTGGAAGAAGAGGTGAGCGATCCGTTTGTTTACTTCCGCAAGAGTGAACTGTTTGAGCTCTATAGTAAATACTTAAGCTCTATTCCTAATGTTCAAGTTTCGCTCCCCTATTCTCTTAACCCTTTATCTGCTGACGGTACTTATAAGTTCCACCAACTTTAAAATTACATAGAGAATAACACCATCCTTACGAATATATTGACGATACTTTGAAGGAGCAATCTTTTAGTTTTCCTCTTCCAGGATAAAAAGGCAGCACGGGTTCCATAATGAGTATTTTAGCGGGAAATGTGAATATAGATTTAAAACTGAAGTTGTGCTTTTAGCTCCCATGATTGTCTAGAGGGAACATGGTCTGAAGTCACTGAAGCAAAAAAAAGTCGGCCCGTTCGATCGCATGTTATGCTATTGGAGGCTGTCACTCCAGTTTGTTTTATAGCTTAGCGCCGCCTCCCAGAGAAAAACACGAAAATCGGCCCCGACATGAACGTGCTTATAAGGCATTGAAGATTTATCAAACTTACCAACTTTTATCATATACTATAACTGGTGACTTACTTCGTGTTCCATGAAACTTTTGCATACGCACTCTTCAGAAGACCTCTTACCTCTGAATAAAACACAAATAAGCAAGATGGATTCTAGTAAAACAATTTAATAGGGATGTGCAAATATATTTTGTTTGAAAACTTAGTTCAGTAATTTTATATTTTAATCTAAAGTAAAGTGTCATGGAACATAGTAATATTCACCGGTATAAAAGTATTTTTTCTTCTTAAAATATTGGTTAGTTACATAATGCATTACTCAAAATGACGGAAGTACATCACGTTTGCTTCACCTTGATTGATTGATTTCCCATTGCCAATGCTCCTTTCACTTAATCCTTGCTCTATGGGGGAAGAAGCTGCATTGTAAGAAAAGTTCGTCCTTTTACGTTAAAATGTCTATAGGTTTTGACAAAAATTTCTGTATACCTAGAAAGCGAACCTTTCCGTGAATTTTTCCCAGATAGAGAATAATGATTTAATAAATTCACCACAAAGAGAATAAATTTTAAAAACAAGTATGTACGAGTCATAATGGAGAGTTGCAGCATCTCCTAAAATTCTAAATATTCAATTTTAATTTATTAAAAATTATATCTCCTGATTCCAAAAATACGCTTGTCTTTTCTCACAAACTTTTTTTAAGGTAATTATGACATATTTTAATACAGAAAGCTCCTAACAATGTGACGTCACATGTGTCTCTTGGAAATGTGGGAAACACCGTTTTTATCGAAACACTAGGCTGTAAAAAAACTAGAGCTCAGTCTTTCCAGTCTTTCAAAGCGGGATGATAACAACAAGCGGGAGCAAGGCACATTTAACGTAACAAGCTGTTTCAGCTCAGACAGAAAATAAGCTATTTTTAATTGAAAATAACTTAAAATTTAGTGCTTTGAAAGGTAAATTAAAAATTTTTTAGGAGGTTTTAAGCCATTCTGAGCCTTAAGATTAAAAAAAATTTGACTGCAATTATCCAATTCTTTTGATCAGCTAGATGTAGGACAAGTTTCATTTGCTAGATGTGGAAAATGTGTGCCGGTGACTTCAAAAGACCATTCGGGATTAAAAAATTTGTATTAATTTTTTTAATTGTAACAAAAGCTACCTCTCGTAACTACTCTAAAAGAACTCTCAGGCTTCTTCAAAAAACATAAGTTTCACTCATTTGACAGGAAAGAAAAAAGCAGTTAGTTCCTCAAAGTACAGAAATTAACCGACAACAGTGCTGCCGGTTAATTTCCGTTATTTGAAGAAAGAAATTTTTACTGCGTACATTGGCTATAAAATGTGCAGATGTCTTCAGCATCTAATCAAAAACTGATTTTTAATGGTAGAATAGATAATATAAATTAAAAGAAGTGCATTTGAACATAATACGTTTCATTTACAAGCTTATCGGGGAATAAAAGGAATGAGGTCTTTTGCAAGAGCTAAAGGTAAGCCAAAAATTGTAAAGCATCCCGTTATTTTTAATTTAAATTCCGACAGGCAGACCCACTAAAGAAATTTCTGAAAATCAATCGTTTTGAAATTATATGTCGTCTAAGAAGTTTTGTTTTATTAGGTTGTTAAAGCTTCATTTTCATACTTGACGCTTAAAAAAACTTTAGTTGCCACCTGCATTTATTTTTCTTTTTGAAGTTTTCTTTATGCCGCAAATATAAATCAATAGCTGAAAGTAATTTAAAACAAAGTATACATTCATCCCCCCTTAATGAGTAAAAGCATGCATTTCCTTTGAAGTTTCAACGGACGGTTCTTCCTTTGTTTCAGGAGTGCAAGTGTTCCCTGGTCCCCCAGGACCCCCTGGTCCACCTGGCCCTCCAGGGCCTCCTGGTAAGCCTCTTTATGAGAGTGCTCCCGATGAACTTAGGAGACCTACTGTGGTTCCCGGGGTAAGCAATAGAATTTCATCTTTATATTTAAAATCATATTAAAGCTTTCTTATTGGGATAGGATTATCACATTGAGAAAAGTATTGTAAATTATTTTTTTATACTTGGGATAGTAGAATTTTTAACTGAAACCTTTTCCTCTTGCCAATAACTTCAACTAACTTTACTAATTGGCAAAAATATTTTCTTGTGAACAAAACTATCAAGTGTAATTTCGAGTTCCTAATATGTATCTAAATGAGATTCGAGTTCGTATCTTTTATAAACCTTTCCATGGGTTTTTTTAAAAGGAGCATTATGAATAGGTAATTTTCAATACTAATACTATTTTCAAAAAATTCAAACTATGCTGTATATAACATTTTATTTATATAAAATGGACTTTTTCTCTGGTTTTGAGTGACCAACAGTTGATTTTTTTAATTATATCGGTTATATAGGGAAAATCAAACTAATTTTTTTCATTTTTTTAATTTTTTAATTTTTACGTTCCCTCTTCAGGCTGTAACTTTCAAAAACATGGATACCTTGTTGAAAATGTCGGATATAAGTCCTTTGGGAACTTTAGCATTCGTTTTAGAAGAAGAATCTCTCTTGGTGAGAGTAAGTGAAGGATGGCAATACGTGGCGGTAAGTAATTCTCGAGCAATACCATTCATAATTTTAACACAATTTAATACTACCTGATCCATACGTTTTTCATCTTTCCTTACAGCTGGGATCTTTGGTTGTTCAATCCACTCCTAGTCCTACCGTAAGTTTTATTAGTTTTTGCTTTTGATCATAATAAGAACTATTTGTTTTCCATGTATCAACTCATCATGGTACTTTTTTTTAGAAACCTCCCACCACCTATGCTCCGTTTAGTCCTCCAGTTGATAACTTGAGGCTGGATAAGGCTCCAAGAGTAAGTAAATAGTTTCTTTATAGGAATCTCAAAGAAATCTTTAAAAACTTGATATCTGTCTTATTCGCTTGCTTCTTTAGATGTATTTCGAAGTTGAATGTAATTGTAACGATTTCTTATATTTTTCTTGCTTCCTTTTATGGAAGGTGTGGAGAAAGGTAAGTTTTCTATGAATGTTGTAGTTTGGTGTGCTTGAAAGATTAATTCCATGAGTGTGGGTTAGCTTAATGAAATGACATACACACTTCATCGGAAAGATTAATACTTATGCCACAAAAGAACAGAACCATCAATCCGTTTTTTTTAAATCGAGAAAATGAATTCAAAGTTAGTGGATAATATAGGGATTTTTAAAGATACCTGAAGGCCGTGGGGAGCCTAGATCATCGGTATGGGACGATTCGGCATTTTTTTCTTCTAATTTTTGGAAGGATTATGAAAAAGTTCTATAAACTTTCATTTCATTTCTGGTGCCGTAACGGACAGCGCCGAATCGGCCCGCGCCCAAACTGCCAGCGCCGAAACGGCCGCGCCTTGATCCTTGACCGCTAGATCCTTGTGGTTAAGGCATCGACCCCGGGGTGGTCGGTCAAGGCTCAGTTTACCATGGGTCCAGGTCTTCTGGAGACTTTTTCCCTCAGTTTCAGTGACATGACAAAATTGTGTAGGTGACGATAGATGGTGGTAGCTTTATTATTTGAGGCTTAATTCGGACCCCGTAGTTGTTAGATGTCCTCCGAAGTAAATGGAGCAGAGCTGTTACAGAATGTGTAAGCTGAAAGTCACGTTTAGCTGAGTGACTACTTTGATGCTAAACCCCTCTTGATTTCCCTAAGTGAACATGGTACTCATTTTATCGACCCCGGAGAAATGAAGGGCTATGTCTGCCTTGCCCGTAGACCGGGATTTGAACCCCAGGCCTGTGGCGTGGGAGAGCTTCTCGAGTTGATATGAAGAATGTAGGATAGAATGGCTGGCTTTTTGTGAAGTCACTAGTAGTCTGGCAATCGTGTTGTAACCATTTTGAATTTCTTTCAGCTCCGCATGGCAGCCTTGAACCAGCCTTTCAGCGGGGACATGCACGGTGTTCGCGGTGCCGACTACGAATGCTATCGTCAGTCCAAGCGGGCCAACCTACGGGGCACATTCCGCGCCTTCCTCGCCTCCCGCGTGCAGAACCTCGATAGCATTGTGCGGTTCCAGGACGCCGGACTGCCAGTCGTCAACCTCAAGGTATTCATTAGGGTGTACCGAAAAAAGTGATGAAGTGATTTTTTTTTCAGATTATCCATAGTCACCACTTAGAGTAATTAGAAAAGGATTACGAGTCAAGTACTTTTACCTTTAATCTAGAGAGCCTCTATACGAGAGAGAGACGACAACTCGCTTAAAAGCGTCTCTGCGCATCCAGTTCTGTCCAAAATTCTATCCAAACTGTATCATGCCGCTTGTCTCGAGTCCAATGCTAATCCAATGGAGGGAAATAGCTGGGGCGAACAGAAAACCTGTTTACCGATCTGTGCGCGCTATACTGAGTTGTCGCCTCTCTCTCGTATACAGGCTCTCTACTTTAATCTAGCGGCACCTGCAACTTTTTTTGTGGGAGAAACGGTTAGCCTCGTTGGTGGACAGAAAAATTCCTATTTTTATGCAAGAAAAATGTGTAAAAATTGGTGTGTTAAAAATATAAAATCAAGTTTAATTTTTAAATCTTTTAGGAACATTACAATTGAGTATCCGCAGCACGACTCTCAGACGTGAGCGAGTAATAAAAAGCAAATGCCAAATTTCATACTTGTATAGTTATGTTACTTCAAGAATTTTTTTACGTACAATCTTAAGTCACCACTCAAAAAATAAGAAAAAGATTTAAAGTCAAGAACTTTTCCCTGTACTCCAACGGTGCCTGCTATCCGTTATAGTCTGTTCATTTAGAATACGCACCTGATCCGAATTGTATTAGAAGTAGTTACTATTGTAATTATCATCGAAAAGTTATTCTTGTGCAATGATAAGGCAGAAATGAACAATGAACAGACTAAAGTTTGTAACCATAACAGTTCTGCTGGAGACTGGAATCTAGCCCCCTATAGTCTGTGTAATTAAAATAGGCGGTTGGACGTCATCAGTTTAAGTTCGTCGCCTAGGTAACGAAGGAGAAAACGTAAGCGATTCTACTTTATTTTTGCACATCAGTTACGGCAGGGCGTGAAATTAAATTGAAACTTTGAATCTTAATAGTTATAAAACGAATTCGAATTTTTTAAAAAACGAAACGACAATCTTTTGGAAAAAAATAATTGTCTATTTGTTTAAAATTTTGTACTTCTACCATTATTAGTTGTTTTTTTATAACGAAAAAAAGTGTTCCGATTATTTCATTGGCTGCTGCGACACGAGTTCGATTCAATGACAATCTCGGGCGGTTGTGGGCTTGGCGTGATGTGGGGAAAAAATAAGGCTGGTGGAAACCATGGCAACGCACCGGGGAAGGGTGTTGAGACTGGGGAAATCACGTGACTTTTCAACCGCCGATTCTAATTACACAGACTATAGTCTCAGAATAGTATACAATATTTCGGGGGTAGGAGTACTTCTTTTCTTCTAGAACTTTGGAGTGGTATCTAGAGGAGGGGTTTCTAGGAGTATTTAGAGAAAGAATGTAAAAAATAAATTTATATTGAAAAACTGGTGAGGGTCCTCGAAGTCGATGAGAATCCATTACCAGGTGAAAATTCAGTCTTCAATAGTTCTTGAAATCCAATTCAGCATGTGACCGGATGACCTAGTGAACTGCAGCATTAAGCTACGACTACTGAGCTATATAACAAACTGGAGTGTCAACCTCCGATACTCTAACAAGCGATTGATCATGCCAGCGCGGAAGGTTACAATGCCCCGATTGCTCTCAGCAATCGGGGCAAACTGGAAGCAAAGTTGGAAGAGCATTTCCCCTTTTTAATCCGCCCATGCCTGTTTTTTAAAATATTATGAGCAAAATTTAGAACGGTCGTTTCAATCTGTGCATACAACTGTGCTACCAGATGGAGAAATTTAAAAGAAGATGGAAATCCTTTCCGGGGTGTGATGCGGTTTCAGCACGCTAACTAGTCACTCCAGTTTGTTATATAGCTCAGTGGCTACAACTAGGATGGTCGTAGGATTAAACACCACATTCTACTGTGTGGTGTTTTTGTCATTTCCGAGTTAATACATTAATTATAAATTAGAGAACTTGTCCCGTGGTCGCAGGAATGGGTGGTGTGATTGTTAAGGTACTGGAATCCCGTTCTGGAGGTACCTCTCTATTTTTTTAATGGTGAAGTTTTTCAACTTCAAATTAATTAGAAGAACTGGCCAGTAGCAGTACGGATGGCTTAGTGTGTTAGTGCATCAGAGTACGCTGGATCCATAAGGTCCTCAGATCGAATCTGAGCCTCTACCCAGGCAAAGCACCCGGAAATAAATGCAGTTGGGCATTTATAAATTTATTCCTTCCTATTAAAAGGGGCCTTAACCTTTATATTTTTCATAGTTAAGTGTAACCGTAGAAGTCATATTCTTCAAAAATAAAAATATTTCGAAGACTTATTCGTACAATTCAAGTACATCCCATCTGGTAGGGCCGGACTGGGAGGAAATTTTGGCCCACAGGCATTTTAAGTTGGAATCGGCCCACTGCAGAATTTTCATGGAAATTTAACACTATGGATGTAAAAATTTCCGGGCTTAGTTGGTAAAGTCGAGGTCCTGTTGTACAGATGGTACTGGGTTCAAACCCCACTAACTTAACTTTCTTTTTTAGTGCATTTTACAGCCAAATTAAATTTTAAGAACTAAAAATTCCACACTATACACTTTGACCAGAAGCTGCGTCCAAAATGTCCTTAATGGCTTACGGCCGTATTCACCGGTAACCTGACCGGCGGTCAGGTCAGGAAACCATGGTTACAGCCTCTGATTGGTGGAAGGAAAATATTGAATTATTTTTCCACCAATCAGAGGCTGTAACCATGGTTTCCTGACCTGACCACCGGTCAGGTTACCGGTGAATACGGCCGTTAGTCGGTAAAGTCGCGCTCCTATTGTACAGAAGGTACTCAGTTCAAACCCCACTAATTTAACTTCCTATTTTAGTGCATTTTACAGCTATATATTAATTTTTAAGAACTGACAATTCCTCTATACACTTTGACCAGTAGCTGCTTCCAAAACGTCCTTGATGGATCAGTTGGTAGAGTCGCGGTTCTATTGTACAGAAGGTACTCGGTTCAAACCCCACTAGCGTAGCTTCCTATTTCAGTGCATTTTAAAGCTACATTAAATTTTTCAAACTGACTATTCCAATATACACTTTGACCAGTAGCTGCTTCTCAAACGTCCTTGATGGCTCCATTGGTAGAGTCATGGTCCTGGTGTGCAGAAGGTACTCAGTTCAAACCCCACTATCTTAACTTCCTGTTGTAATTATGTAATATTTGCCTCTCCGTATATGCTTTCAACTTTCTTAATTGTTGTCTTCTAACTTAACCTAAGCAAAATGAACTTAATTTTCTATGAGTACCTGATGTTGTCTGACCTAGGGGATAAAAACTGGTGACTGAGTCGAGTCCGTTCACCCGTCGAAGATGTCGGGGCTCGGACGAGAGGAGGTCTTCTTGGCGGACCTGATCTGCTCCCCGGGGGGTCGCGGGCCTAGGGGGTTCTTCGGATAACCCCCGAAAGTCCCTTCGCCCTGGGGGCCAGCGGAGAAGGTTCCGTCAAGAAGCCAGTTTTGCCTAAAATTTTAATCTTGGTATACAATCCGCAATTTGTGTCCGGTCCCCTAACAGTGTGCAATATGGGGACGACCCCCTTAGTTATTGGATTGCAAAATTTTTACTCCATTACCCGTCTTTCGCCATTGTCCTTGCATTCAATTTTATAGTTAGATACTTTTAACTGTGACTGTAACTGCAATAGTTAACTGCGACCGTAACTGTATCAGTCAAAATGTTTTTAAATGAAGGATTTCTCCAGGATCGAACCCCCAACCTTTTAAGCCACAGAGGCATGCCATACCACTGGGCTAACGGCCCCACGTTAGTGCGAAGGCAATAGTTGATATGCATTTTATTTTAAGTAGAAAAGTTGAGTAATTTTGCAAAAATCTCGCAATCCCACCAGGGTTTGAACCAGAAACCTTCTGCACCGAAGACGTGAACTTATCTAACCAGGCTACTGGGTCCACATCAGTGAGAAGGCAGTGAATGAAATGTATTTCATTTTTAAGTTTTCTTTAGAGTAGAAAACTTAAGTAATATTATTAAAATCTCAAAACCAGGAAACCAGGGTTTGAACCAGGAACCTTCTGCACTGAAGACTGACACTTAATAAACCAGGCCACTGAATGCACATCAGCTAAATGGCATGGATGAAATTTATATTTCACTTTAAGCTTTCCTTAAAGTAGAAAACATAATTTAAATCGCAGAATCCCACCTGGGTTTGATCCGATAACCTTCTGCACTGAAGACTGAGACTTAACCAACCAGGCCACTGGATGCACATCAGCTAGAAGGCATGGATGGAATGTATATTTTATTTTTAGCTTTCCTTAAAGTTAAAAAAAGTAAGGCATAAAATTTAATCTCTAAAAATCTCAGGATCCTTCCTGAAATTTTTCAGGTGGTCGGTATTTGGCCAACATTTTGGTTTTACTTTATATAATTTTACATTTGTTATTAAAAAATTTATAGTCAAGTGTAGTCATCAGTTGCCCAAAGACGGGTTGGTTGATGCCTAGTGTCATGTTCGAGAGTGCAGAACTAGTCAAAGTGAATTGCTTAGAGAACTCGCCTATGTTAACTTCAAATGAGAATTTGCCGAACTTAAAATATTTTTCTTTATTTTCGGAGTGGTGACTATTCAATGCATTAGTATATTTTCGAGCCGAAAGGATCTTGGATTGAATCCTGTCTACTGGTGAGTGGTATTTTGTGTCATTCATGAATTTATATTAACTTAGAATAAAATGAGGGAAACAAATAGTTGCAGGAACAGAATAGCTGGTATGGCTGATTATAATACCACTAGGGTCCCACTCACCTCATTCAGTATAGACCTAACAGAGGATTCATCTCCATAGACGCTAATGGCAACTTTTTTAACATGTATTTTCCTATAGTCAACTTCAAGTACATCGGACCGCCTCCTATAGTTCGACGTCACTCCTGCTATGTCTCTATCATTCGCCCACTGAAGCTGTCACTCAAATCCATGAATTAATTATAGATTAAATTAAAATCGATGAAATTAAAATGCCGCTTGAAAGAAGTTCTATATCCAATCAGGAATCACTTTCGCATTTCGCCTTCTCTGATTGGCTGCTAGTGAAATTAATTATAATCTGCAAGCATGAATTAAGT
This sequence comes from Tetragnatha versicolor, assembly GCA_024610705.1. Classification (NCBI taxonomy): domain Eukaryota; kingdom Metazoa; phylum Arthropoda; class Arachnida; order Araneae; family Tetragnathidae; genus Tetragnatha; species Tetragnatha versicolor. The sequence continues at coordinate 46,050,106 of JANDEH010000006.1, forward strand.
TAAGTACTTAAAGAGAAAAATTGCCGTTTGGAATCTCTGTTAGCTCTTTACTCTGTGGTTTTACTGTTGCTCAAAGTTGAACAATTACCATAAAAATCATATATTTCATACTTAAAACTTTTTTTAAGGGAGAGGTAATTTTCAATGCTTGGAAGGATGTTTTTACTGGAGCAGGAGCCCCATTTCCATATCCTCCTAGAATCTACTCCTTCGACGGCAGAAATGTCCTCGCTGATAACAGATGGTAAGTTCAATCTTCAACGGTTTTTTTCATCATTCTTGAAAGTCATATTTTCGGAATTTATAATCCTTTACGACCGAATTTTCTTCATTTACGTAGTTGTTCTTAATGAGAAGAAACACGCTCTTTTTGTGTCCAGCGCCCCCTGTATAGGACTATTTTTATAAACTTCATTTAATTTCCAAACATTTACCATAAGATCTTTCCTAATCTTTTCATTTTTTATAAGTAAAGCCTTTCGACATGCTTTATAAACACGAAGGCTTTCACGACCCTGCGGTCGATGGCTAAAATTTAAGGACTAAGACGTTTCGTCCATGACTGCGATAGACATCGTCAGTGTTTAGTAAAAATCCGAAGTCGAATATTGTAGATGACTGATTGTGAAGTAGAAAAGGAGCCACTATTGTCTGGGTCTCTTCTCAAGGCGGTTGGGAACGGGGAAATCCAATTTCAAGGTGCGGAAGATCAGGGTAGCTAGCTTGTCTACTTAAGCACCTTCTTAAAAGAAGAGGGAAGAAGGAAGGTGGAGTAGTTATTGGCAAGAAGTAACCGGGGTTCTCTTTCTCTATGAACCTTCCCAATCCTACGGAGAGAATGGCCTATCTCTTTAGGGGTTACACTAACCGCCTATCGAGAAAAGATAAACAATATTTGTATAGCTAGATGGGGCTGCAAGCGAAAGGATACTAGACTGGTCTAAGGTGGAGGTATGTGTTGCGATTGCGTCATTTGTTCTATTACCTCCATCTCAGACCAATCAGAGTCCACTTCCAGATCATTCATCTACAACCTACTACTTCAACACTGATTATGTCTATCGCAGTCTTGGCCGAAACGATGTGGTATTTGAATTTCAACCAACGACCACATTCGGATAGATTTCGACACGCTTTTTAATACGAACTCGCTGTCGTGTCCCCTGCAGGTCCCAAAAACTGGTGTGGCACGGGTCGGACAAGCACGGTGTGCGCGACCTGGAGTCCTACTGCGACGCCTGGCATTCCGGCGGCCTCGGCAAGGTCGGGATGGCAAGCTCGCTTCTGAGAGGGCGCCTGCTGGACCAGGAGCGATACTCTTGCAACAACTCCTTCATCGTCCTCTGCATCGAAGCCACCAGCCAGGACGACTACAAGCGACGGAGGAAGCGCGAAGTAGATGACGAGGACGAGCCAGAGATGACGTGGGAGGATTTCCTCCTTAGCCGCAACGAGACGACGACGGTCATGTGAATGAATTCATCTTGAGGACGTTTGTTGAGTTACTTCTGCCTTCCCACCACCCGCACAGCATGAACTTCGTCATTCCCCCCCCCCAAAAGACGTATATTTGACGTCCTGATTATGTAAATGTCGCTTAGTTGGCACCAAATGTGCTGTGTGGGTCTTGTGCGTTCCAGATAGGTGACGTTGTATGTTTATGTTGAGTTTATTACTTTCCACTGGGCAGCTCGAAACGTCACTGCCTGTCCACACAGCATGAAAGGTCAAAATTTACTTACCTTTTTGTCATCCAAAATAGTGTGTATACTTTTGGTCCAAGATGCGTTAACTTTTAGTACGAATTCTTGCTGTGTGGGTTTTGTGTTTTGTAGAATGGAGCAAAAACTCTTTGATGTTCGTTGACATTCAGCTAAACTGTCCTTGTTGATGTCAAGTGAAAGGGTCGTTTCGATAGTTCCTTTTGATGCTTCCACTTATGAGTTTTAGTAGGGGGTCATCCATAAATTACGTCTCGCTTTAAAAACACAGTAGTAAATGTATATAAACAGGATAGAGAAAGATTTAATTGATCTTTCATAAGAAAGCCAGAGCACGTAACTTCATGACGTCTGGAGGTCAAATTAAAATTCAAGATCACCTCTAGATTCACTTCAAAAAAAAATTTTCTAAACATTCTCATCAAGCATATCTTGAAGCTTTTCTTATTGGATTAAATCGTTTGGTAGTTGTCCTCCAGCCTCAAAATTTCAGTGTCATCGTATTCTGGTCATTTTAATCCAGATGGTCGTGGTTTAAGGCAAATAGGAACCATTAGTGTTAAGTTAAACTATCCAAGGCTTGAATATGACTAGGGCTCTGTGGGTGAATTAGGTACAAATCTCTTGAGATAGCTACGACTTGTGTGTGAATAAGTATAAGAACCTCTGAAGGAAATCAATCATCTGTGAACATGTACATTATTTAAAAAATGATAAGAGTAGCTTGGGTAAAACAACCTTGAGAGATGCTAGTTTTTGCGACATTGTTTATGGATAACCCTTGTAAATAAGGGAGTTAAGATGACTCCTCTGGGTCTAACCAGATCAAAATCGCGATCAAATTTCTAATTCTAGAGCTCAAAGTGGAAAGATGCACTCATTAACTTTCAACATAATTAGCAGTCTGTTACATTTATTGCATTATGCAGTAGTGGTGCCAATGTTCTTGACTGTGTTGTGAGTGATCATTTTGATCTGAAAAACATGATATGTGGGTAACACTTGAAACATTAAAATTTAATGTTGAACATATCTTTCTTCTGAAAATCTATTGAATGTTTAACTTGGTATGTTCAAGACAAATGTTTGTGAAGAACTGTATTGGTCAGTGGTTGTTGTGAAGTGTATAACTGTGAGAAATTATGTTTTTATCTGAAATTTTAATCAATGAATACCTCTAAAATGCTCTACTCAAACATTGTTAAATCTGAGAAATTTTTAGGATACTTAAATCTAAACCTCTTGGAAATCCATATCATATATTACCATTTTATTTTAATTAATTTACACTTTTAATCATACCCTTCCTTTAAAAAATTATGATACATTTATTGTGAATAAGGCACTTTATATTATTCAATCATATAAATAAGATTTACCGCAACTTGATATTAAAGAACTTAATTATCAACAGAAAATTTTTCCTATATTCAGTAGCTCTTGTATACATGCGAGAAGGCTCTTTAAAAACACACTGTTAAATTAAACTTATAAAATATTAAATCTTATGTTGTAATACGAAACCAAGAATGCATTTTTGAAACATTAATTTCAAATCAAATGTATAAAAAAGCACGGTCTATTACTATGCGGCGCGGCAGTTTTTGCGCTTGCCGTTTCGGCGCAAAAAATATATGAAAGTAAATAGAACTCTTTCATAATCCTTCTAAGAATTAGAATAAAAAAATTTTGTTTTGCTCCCATACCACGGCGCCGAATCGTCCCATTCCGAACAAAACAATTATTCATTTATCATTGACATTTCTTTATATCAGTATGGAGGTTTGAAAATTTCAATTAATATTGAAAGAAGAATAAGATGAGTATGTCTATTTATTCAGTTTTCATCTAAAAAAAGTGTATTCCTCAGAAAGTATAAGGTGCGTTTTTACAGATAATTTTTCAGAACCAACAATACCGTGTGGAGAAGGCACGAGGAAGCTAAAACGGCAGCTATGATGTGTAATCATGTTAAAGTCACATTAATTTGTAGCATTTAATTTTCGGTCTGGCAATCTCTGAGCAAGAACAATGTGGAGCATTTCTGTATAGTTATTTTGTGTGGATAGATTGCTGAGTCTTACATTGTTTCGTGCAAATGGTGTGGTTTCATATCATGCTCCATCAGTCGTACTCCAAATCTTGGTTCCAGATATAGTATAACCCATACTGGTATTTCTTTTCTTGGTAACATTCGTTCTTCGACTTGAAACGCGTTTATTTTTGCTTAATTAAAGTTTCCTATCCCTAGGAAACTGCGCATGCAATGGAATTTTCTTAATCATGTTTCATTTTCATAACGCCCTTTTTGAAATTAAGTTACATCTATTCTATAGCCACCAGCCCATCCATTTGATAAATTTCCCTTTTCCAAGTTATGTCTAGATTTAAAAGTGAATTCTTCGTCCAAGGAAGAAAACCCAAGAAATGGGGTTATACCATATTTGATCCCAAACACTTTTCTATGTTTATTGTTCATTGCTTACTTCATCTTATGCTAGTCATTATTAGCAAACTTGTGTTCAGTAGTAGACGAGTTATAGGTGTTGTGTCCTTCTCTGTCTGTCAACTTAAACTCTTGCAAATTGCTGGAGGCATGAGTACTAGATCAAACAACCTGTATATAAGCTTTGCTGAAATTCGTCTATTATTGCATTCGAAACTATCAATTTTGTACTTTATATATATTTTCTAAATTCTTCTCTAGATGTTAGTGTGTGTTCCTACGTGTGTAAGTTCATTATTTATTTATGTATAGATACTCGACCCTTGCTAGTTATGTTCTCATTTTATCTTTCAATCTCTAATAAGTCATTTAATATAAAATTAGTTTTGTATTAAATCACCGGATTAAAAATCTGCTAGCATTTAAAAATTGATCGACTTAAAAACTACTTTCATTCATCATAAGTATTTCAAAGGTCCTGTGTCTAAAAATATTTAAAAACTCAATTTTTTAGATATTAGCTAAAAAATTTATCAACAAAACATACTACATTGAGAGTGTCTTCTGTAAATTTCAGGTAGGTTCTAGAGAAACGTTTTTCTTGAATCTTTTGAATTAGTAGCAATTTTTTTTTTAAAGAAGGCATTTTAGGAATTACCTTAAACTATAAGATTATACTTACAAGGTCCTTCAATTTCTTAAACATCATTTGTTATTACTTGTAAAAACAGCTTTTTTTTCCTTCTAAGGTGATGCTTTTTAAAAGTTTAAGGTTTTTATATTTACAGGGAACAGATTGGTAAGAAAGTAAAAAAACTGTCAAACAACATAAGCAATAATTAGTCCAAAAATTGTTTAGAAACTTTGAAATAAATGTATTGTATTAATTTTTTCTGTACTATTTAGTTTTAAAAATAAATTAATGATCCTTTTAAAAATTGGGATTTAAAAAGCAGAAGACATTTTGTGAAAACTAAAATGTTATAAGAATCTTATCTTTGCATATAGTGAGATAAATTAAGTTTCTTAAGAATTTAGCAATTTGTGAAGACTAAACAGCACCATTATTTTAATATTTAATGATTTATTCTTTAATGTTGGATAAATTCTTTACTCAAGCAATGACGCTAGTCAATTCTTAAGAATTCACAAAATATAACGATTTAATAACTAGCCAGGGTCTATTGTGAATGTTCTGGGTAAATGTGCGTGTATCATAATTTGTGATTCATCATCCTGGAATAATATATAATTTTGATATCTTTCACAACTTTCATCTGTTTCTTCTACATTTTGCTATTATTTAATTGTAATAGTCAGTTATCAGTTTAATTTAAATGAATGTACATTAATAATTGAAATAACATTAAAACTTTGATAGAATGATGATAGTTTGATTTTATTTCCACTATTTTCTTTAAGATCATCTGTAATGAAGTTCCTAAGTTATTAATAAACTATGTTAGCTTAATTAATTATCCGATCGCTGATTTTTACAACCTACTTAAACTGTAAAAGCTTAGTTTAATAGCATAGTTCAAATAAGGAATTCGAAGAATTAATAAACTACTTGTGCCCGGATTCAATTTAATTCCAGCATCCAAACCCTCCCTTAAGCTAATTCCGTAGCTGAATTGAGAAGTATAAACAAGTTCGGACCCTTACAACACCATCCAACATTGTGGCGGAACTGAGGAGCAATTGCATTATCCAGACCCTCCCATAAGCCAATTCCGTATCTGAAATGAGGGGTTAAAATTATCTCATTAGCTATTATCGTAGCTGAATTGAGGACTATAACCTGGTCCTGGTTCGGACCCTTTTACAAGCCATTATCGTAGCTGAATTGATGAACATGTTCGAACCCTCTTAAAAGCCGTGTCTGATTTGAGTATAACCTGGTTCGTACCCTCTTACAAGCCATTACCGTCTCTGAATAGAGGGAAATAAAAATGCTCGGACCCTCTTATCGGCCATTGTTGTAGATGAATTGAGGGGTATGAAATGTTCACGCCCCTTTAAAAGCCAATTCCGTAGCTAAATTGAGTAGTCTAACCTCACTTACTAGCCATTACAGTAATTGGATTGAGGGATGTTTCCATATTCAATCTTTTCATTGGTCACAACGCTTATGTTTTACCATTAATTTACTCAGATTCTCACAATATAAAATCCCCGATTATGACCAATTAATCAAGTTTCAGGGTTGACTAGGTTAAACCCAATGAGTTTTATTATTGAAGAAAAACATTTAACGAAATAACACCAAATCTGCAATTGAGTGGGTTTTTTCAAAAATTTAAGATGTTAAAAGTTCAAACTAGTAGTTATAAAAAATTAAGGATTTTTTAGATTTCAGTATTTATTTTTTAAATAGATTTCTCTCTATATTAAAAAAAGTTACTGTCACCGCTGCCGCCGCTGCTGTTTCAGAAAATTTAATTTCTCAACTCTTTGAACTCTCCTATCGCAAAAACTACTTGATAGAAATTTATGGAATTTGAAATGTTTGTAGAGGAATATTTGGGGCACATTCTCGAACAAAAAACTAACTTATGAGATAATTAGTACTGGGGTATTTTTAAGGTCAAAGTTGAAGTGTTTCTTTTTTCGCCGCGTAATCCAGTTCAGCGAAATCTATTAGCAGCAGAACTATGATTTTTTGCAGCCTAATACTCTGAAGTATGAAGATGTGCACTACGTCGCCCTTTTTTCGAATTTGGTTTAGAGTAATTAATTTTTTAATTTTCGAAATTTTTGACATTTTTTCGCATACTTTTTTTAAACACTTATATTATTATTTTTTAGAAAAAGATTGGCGTTTAGTTCTTTAAAAAATTCTAATTAGTTTTGGAATTATTAAGCATCAAAGTTTTATTTTTTTCATACTTTAGGTAATTTAAAAACTAGTTTTATGATGTTTCACATGAAATAAACCATCTATTTAGTCTATTAATTAGTATTTAAATGCATTTTCCTCAGCAATTTTCCTTAAGAACGCAGTTTCAATAGAAGACAATAGTGTAATGATAAGTTAGTCGCTTGTTGAAGAAAACATACAGAAGTTTTTTTCTCAACGGTTTTATATGTTTTCGAGGGTGCTGAATCCAAATCTGAACTTTGCATACAAAATTTCGAATGGAATTTTGGTGAAAATTCGAAAAAACGCTAAAATTTCACCCCATTTTTTGGTTTTTTGCTTGTAGAACGGAAAGTATGGGTTTCTCGTGAAAATATTAAAAGTAAAAAATAAAGATGATAAAACAAGCTATCAAATTGTCATTTACAATTATTTTGTCCGACTAATAGTATGGCCACTAGAGCGCGTTGAAAAAAGGGCAAAATTCACCCTAGCGGTGGAAAAATCCAGAAAATTACCCTTATATTCCTAAAAAAGTCATATTTCGATTTAGATAACTAAGAAAAACTACATTTTTAATTTCTTACATGACATAATCCTACTATTTATCTCAAATATTATTTATTCAATGAATGTTCTTTAGGAATTCCCTCCCAAAAACGCAGGTTTTTTGGCAAAGAAAAATCCAGTTGCTATTTTCTTTTTTGTCCTAGGCACCGATTCCCAATGAAAACTTTTGTTAAGCATTAAAATAAATTTTTTATCTACTACACTCATTGCTTTTTATATTATCCTCTCCTGCTCACAAACTTATAAAATCTATGAATAATTTTTCTTTCTGGAAAACTATAATTTTCTGTTGTAAGATAATAAAAACTCCTCGCATGATTGTTAGTGTTGATACAAAAATTCACACAATTCAATAACTTCTTGACACGTGCAATTATAATATTTATTTATCAGTTTCTACACCCAGGAACGTGAATCCAATTGATTTGTTAGGGAAGAAATTAAGCATAACTTGGTTATAATATAAAATTACATGGTCACAAAAATTATCCTAATATATTCTTTAAAGTGATGAACATAAGGGTTTTCTCCATTCGGGAATGGGATTATGTCATGTAAGAAATTATAAATGTAGTTCTTCTTAGTTATTTAAATCGAAATATGACTCTTTTTTAGGAATATAAGGGTAATTTTCTGGATTTTTCCACCGCTAGGGCGAATTTTGCCCTTTTTTTCAACGCGCTCTAGTGGCCATACTATTAGTCGGACAAAATAATTGTAAATGACAATTTGATAGCTTGTTTTATCATCTTTATTTTTTACTTTTAATATTTTCACGAGAAACCCATACTTTCCGTTCTACAAGCAAAAAACCAAAAAATGGGGTGAAATTTTAGCGTTTTTTCGAATTTTCACCAAAATGCCATTCGAAATTTTGTATGCAAAGTTCAGATTTGGATTCAGCACCCTCGAAAACATATAAAACCGTTGAGAAAAAAACTTCTGTATGTTTTCTTCAACAAGCGACTTACTTATCATTACACTATTATCTTCTATTGAAACTGCGTTCTTAAGGAAAATTGCTGAGCAAAATGCATTTAAATAGTAATTAATATACTAAATAGATGGTTTATTTCATTTGAAACATTATTAAACTAGTTTTTAAAGTACCTTATTTAAAAAAAAATACTTTATTTTTTAGATGAAAGTTCGATTTTCTGGATTTTTACCCGCAGAAAGAATTTTCTAACGCAAGGTGGCCACAGAAAACTTATAATTTCAATATTACCTGATACAGTCAAGTCCGCTTAATGTGATCGCAATTTTCCGAGACTAAACTGATAACATTATCCGATCGATAACAATAAGCGATCTCATATCATAAAACAGCAAACAGTGTTACTAGATTGTTTGCTTTAAAATAAAAATCATGTAATCGTAATAAATGTATTTAGAACTCTATTTTTAAACTAGGAAAAATTTTAAGGGGAAAATATAAGAGTAAGGTAAATGTGGGTATAGTGGACACTAAGGAAAATTTTTGCTTAAATTCTCAATATATACCAACCTATTTGCTTGGAAGCCGTTATCATCCTATTTTTAGATTTATTGGATCTTCTTCTTTCGATTTTACCATTAAAAAATTCAATTAGATTGGGTAAAGTATTTTTAATTAATTTTTAAAAAGTACTCCAAATTGCATCTATAGTGGCCACATAGATGTAGCTGTTGTATCTATGGTGGACACCTCTTGCATCAATAGTGAACACCTCTCTTTTTCTGCCTATATGAGGGGTTTATGCATGAAATTGATGGGGTTTTTTTTGGTATAGTCGTTTATTTCTAATTAAATCTTCCTTCCCCAACAAAATGTATTTATATCAAATCAAATAAGCTTTATTTAAAAAAATACTTGAAAGTTTCCGGCCCAAAGCCTACGCTGTAGCTGATTTGAGAGGAGTTAAAACATATAATTCAATGTTTTGGAAACCTTGGTTCCCGAAGTCAGAATGAAACCAAATTCATACAACACTCATTTTAAAGCACATTCAACAGTTTATGAAGAAAAACTGATCCAAATTCAATGTTATTTAAGTTTCTATTAGAAGCCATTGCGGTGGCCACTATTAGAAAATCTAAGATTTTGTGTTGGTATAGTGGCCACCCCCATAAATCCCTCGTAAAGTCAAAATTTTAAAATAAATTTTATTTGTTATCATTTTATACACTCTTCTTTATCTTAATATAAATTAAAAAGTCAATCAAACGACTATAAATACAAAAAAAATCAGTTCCGATATACCCGTTTCCTTACGCGATTCAATAAGCAAAATCAAATTTCAGTCACTCGGCCGATGTTGTTATTTTCAAATATTTAAATATCCTTCCCATGCTGATCTGTGGTATCGGTGGTAATTTACCAGCTTACCTGATTGTACAATCTACTATGCCTATGAATTTTGACGCTGTTTGATGCCTCTAACTCGTTTTATTTCAAATTAATCAGCTATGTGGCCACTATTGTACAGTGTCCACTATACCCACATTTACCTTAGTTCAGTTAATAGAATTAAAATAATCGCTTATTGTGTATTTTTATAGAAAGGTCTCTCTTTTTTCCGCTCCATTATATCCTTCCACTCCAATAAACCACTTTTTACATAATCTGAATTTCATTAAACAAGGGAAAATAAAAATCTCTTATCAGAAACATCTGCAAAGCGTGGATCTTGGTGTTTCTTTAACCAATCACAAGTGTGGATTCGGACCCCCCCATAATCGTTTTCTTTGAATATAATATACGGAATGTTTTACTTTTCTTACCCGTACTAAATTTCAGAAAAAAGAAGCTCCAGATGTTCTCAGAAGATTTTTACTTGTAAAAATTGGCCTTCAAAATGAAACTCGAACCCAAAAGCTGTCGTTTTAAAGGGGATATGGAAAATTTTTGGTAATATTAAGCGGATTGATGATTCATAGTTGATCACATTAAACGATGTATTTTACATTAAATTAAATAGGAATGATCGGGACCTGTTGATTCCGATAACATTATCCGATTGATAACATTAACCGTGATCACATTAAGCGGATTCGACTGTAATAGTGATAATTCAAGGTTTTTGCGGATAATCTGGTATGATTTTCCATGATATTTTATAACGAAAGAAATTTTAATCTGCAAGAAAACATAATCAGTAAAGCGGAAGAAAGAAGGAATATAAATGAGATTATTTTAAAAACTTTTATCAGAAAGGAACCCTAGGAAGCCTTATTTTAACATTTGTAACTGTTATAATTAATATAGATTTTATTGTAGGAAGGAGAATGGAAATGCGCATTTCAAAGACTTGAAAATCAGAAATTTATACAGGGTGTAAAGGAAAGTCCCTTTACCCTGTAATAAATTACTAACAGAGCAAGCTAAAGCTATGCAGTTAAGGTAACGGTATAGTAAAGTGACTATGCGCAATCGAATGCGAGCAACCGCAGCGCCCTCTAGCGAAAATTTTATGAATTAAAAATTTTATTTTATAAACTATTAGAGATATGCTAAAATAGTCAATTACAAAGTTGTAGAGCACTATCGATTTAGTAGGAAAAGACACCTTAAACACAAAAATATCTAGAATAGAACCCCTAAAACGCACGCTTAATTAGGTTGAATTTACGTTGATTTTACGTCTTAAAACACTTCTCACGAGGCGAAAATGAGAAATTTTCAATTTAATAACTTAAATAAATGAATAAAAGTATTCTTAACTCATTAAATTGAAAATTTCTCATTTTCACCTCGTGAGAAGCGTTTTAAGACGTAAAATCAACGTAAATTCAACCTAATTAAGCGTGCGTTTTAGGGGTTCTATTCAAGATATTTTTGTGTTTAAGGTGTCTTTTCCTACTAAATCGATAGTGCTCTACAATTTTGTAATTGACTATTTTAGCATATCTCTAATAGTTTATAAAATAAAATTTTTAACTCCTAAAATTTCCGCTAGAGGGCACTGCGGTTGCTCGCATTCGATTGCGCATAGTCACTTTACTATACCGTTACCTTAACTGCATAGCCTTAGCTTGCTCCGTTAGCAATTTATTACAGGGTAAGGGACTTTCCTTTACACCCTGTATTTGAAACTAGGCAATTCCCAAAATTTCCCTAATAATAAGGAAGTTGCATGTGTCAGATTTTCAAAAACAAACAAGTGTTCCGTATGGTTTTTTGTATGGTAAAATGAAATATCTAGTCAATTTTTCAAAAAAAAATGTATAGGTAATTAAATATTTTAATTTATAAGTCGAGAAAAAAACACGTGACTTTGTTTAAAGATGTCAACAATCATACCATCAACTCCATTGCTTTCCAACAATGTTTATCGTATGATGACGTCAACATACGATGATCCCCAACTCTTGGCGTTTTCACGCGCTTTTAAAAAGTAGATTTTTGTTAATTTTTTTGGCAATTAAAAAATTTCTCGATCGGCCTCAAATTTTGGATAGTTGCTTATTTTTGCAAGAAAAATCGATTTAAAAAAATAAAAAAAATCATGCAACTTCCTCATTATCAGATTCTTTTAAATTACCTGATAGCAATTACAGCAGGGTTGCTGTTTTTTTTTTTTTTTAAATAAAAATCGGATTTATTTGATTTAAATCGGATTTTTTATTTAAATAAATAACTAGCTCTGAACTTCCTGAAACTGGTTAAGAATATACAGATATTGTAATTCAATGTGATATAATAATTTAGGATTAATTAATATCCCAATTTTTATGTATTTTATGCATTAATTAATTGAATTAATTAAGGGGAGCAGTTCGCTGCCATTTCATGGTGAAATGACCAAGCCCATCCTAAAATGGTGAATGAACAATTATACTATTAGTTACTAAAATTTTTATCCTTTCTAGAACTATTTTTTGCCCAATTGTGGAATCAATAATAGCTTTAAAAGAAATTATGACAATCATTTCTAAAAAAAATCTATGCCTCATTTTTGTGTAAAAATTTTAATCAATCTTGGAATTATAAAAATTCAGTTAAATTAATTTTACTAAAAGTATTATGTATACTTATTTCTTTAAAATATAATTAGTAATAAAAATAAAATAAACAACTTATTGACAGTCATGTACATAGATAATAGAGTTCTATTCGCTGTAGTTATGTAAAAGAAAACAAAACATGACTAACTATAAAAGCAAGCTAACGATAAAAATCATTCACATGCTTGTATTTTAAAAAGTTGATGAACTATATAAAAAATTAAAATATTTTAATTCTTGTTTAGTTTATCACAATTATTGATTCCAAACCCTGCTACTTACCCCTTTTTGTCATAAATATTTTTGTTATTGGTAGTAATATTTCAATATTTGTTCTTGAAATTGCCGGCAATTTTATGTAGAGTAACCTAAACCTATCTCCCAGTTACATACCTAGAAGAATTTCAAAACAAAAATTGTAAAATGCAAATAATCTTGCAAACCATTTTAAAGCAAACACACTTAATTTTTTATTTAAATTGTGGAAGTTTAACTTTTTTGATTTAAATCAATGATTTTTTTAAAAAAATTAAGTGATTTAAATCAAGCAACCCTGAATTACAGGTTTTTCAATTTTCCCTGACATTTCCAGGTCTGTGATGGCCACCCACTGGGATGGAGATCCATTTCACCTAAAATAAACCTACTGGGATGGAGTGCCCTTTCATAGAAAAAATTTTCTACTAAGGACTTAGGATGAAGATCCATTTCACCTAAAAAAAACCATAGGTGTAGGCATTGGCGTTGCTGATCCCCCAGTGATTTTAAGGCGGCTTTGTGAATCAAGCATTAAACTTTCACTTCAAGAGTTTTTAAGAATTGCTTTTATCTTTCAACTAAAAAGGGGTGGTCTGGGGGTCCTCCCTCAGAAAATTTTTTGAAACTAGACCTTTTATAACAGGGTCAAACTCATTTTTAGAGTTATATGATTAGACAATTTCAAAATTAAATTAATTTTAGAAAACAGCAACGGTATTCTCAAAAAGTGTTTTAATTTATCACGAAAAAGTTTGGAAAGTGCAATAATAAAATAAAATGTGATATGATGTGACACTGTTTAGATGAAAACTAATTAGGAACAAACACTGACAGAAAAAATCAAGGGGGGGATGGGGGAGTACCTAGGTCGGTGGACCTTCAAACTCCAGATTAACTTAGCCTCACTGAGTGAGACCATTGGCAGAGCTGTTACAGAACGTGACTGAATGTCACGGTCAGCTGGCTTGATGCTAACACCCTCTTGATTTCCCCAAGTATCCTTGGTACTCATTTTATCGACCCCATGAACCAGGTGAATCTCTCTTCTCCAGGTTTCTGAACCTTTGAAAAGGTATGATGAACTTTTCCCATAGAGATATAAATGAAATTACATGCCATCATCAACAATTATAATAGAAATTCAGAACATATTTGATCAGACAGATACTCAACAGCAGTGGTTCCCAAAGAGGGTTCCGTGGAACCCTGGCCTGGGGTTCCAAGTGACAAACTTTTTATTGCATTAAAAAAATAAGAGTGGAGTAAAAAATTAAGAATGGACAGTGCAGCCCCCCTTTGGACCCAAAAAGGTTCTCAGAATGAGGTAAAACCCTACAAATTTCAAAATTTGTTCTGGAGGAAGACACCCAGACCCCCCACGGTACCACAAGGGGATCTAGCGTGATACTGTTTGGAAAATCCCCAGCATTTGGTTTTGGACATTTTTTTGTCAAAATTAAGATAAAGGTAATGGTCCAGAAAAGTCCCCCCTTTAGACCCAAACAGCTTCTCAAAATGAGTTAAAACTCTACTTCTACAAGTCAAATTTCAAAATTTTTGTGGGGGAGGCCCCCATACCACCCAGCGGTACCACAAGGGGATCTTGAGTGGCACTTTAAGCAAATCCTCAAGAATTTGACATTTTTTCCAAAAGGTAAAGGTGATTGTCTGGAAAAGTGCCCCCTCCTTGGACCCGTGCAGGATCCACGCCTGGTTTCATTTAATATCGGTTATTAAATTTTGAAAAGTCAATGATTAAAAATTATCAGGGTTCCGCGATCATTGGCAACAAATCTGAGGGTTCCACGACCAAAATAGTTTGGGAACCACTGCTCTACAGCAACCACCAGCTAGGTGATTGCTCTAGCAGCTGAACTCCCGTTATTGACAACTCAACTCATTGCTCTTTTTACCTTGTGGAGGGGATCTGTTTCCAGTGGCGTAACTACCCTATTGGAAAAAAAATTTCCTTACCGGAAAAATTAAACCGGCTTATGGAACACCGGGTCTAGTATGATATCGGAACCAGTATCATATCGGAACCGATATCATACTGGAACCAGTGTTCCATAAGCCGGTATATACTGGTTCTGGTTTATACTGGAAATACTCCATAACCCGATATCATACTGGAACCAGTGTTCCATAAGCTGGTATATACTGGTTCTGGTTTATACTGGAAATACTCCATAACCCGATATCATACAGGAACCAGTGTTCCATAAGCCGATATATGCTGGTTCTGGTTTATACTGGATACGGTATGATGATGGACCCAATACGTACTGGAAACAGTATCACTTTGATCAGGTATTATACTGGTTCCAGTATTTACTGGGGCTGGTGTAGTATCTGATCCAGTATCGCACAAGAATGGGTGTTTCATAAACCAGATGACTCAGCACTAAGTCCAGGATGATCTGGTATACCAGACCAAGTATAAAACACTGCTTCTAGTGTGACCCTGGTTTCATTGCAAGAATTCGTGTTCATTGTTCGTGCTGTAATGAATATCACACCCAGTACAATACAAGAATAGTTCACAGAATTATGTTTATGTAATGGAAACACAGGTGTTTACAAGAAAAAACACACAATACTAAAATAATCATAAGTATCAGCAAAACAGGGCTCAAAGCAACACTTTAAAAATATAGAATGTTTGAGCTGCATATAATCTTATAAGTATTAATTTAGTTCACTGATCCGCCGCTAGATGGCATTGTATTTATTGTATATATCAATGTATTTATATTTTACTCTTTAATAAATAGTCTAGCTTAATCCTTCGAAGAGTGTGGTTGTGTGTGACAAGGGTCTCGCGGAGCTAGCCGAAAGAACATTTATTGGCGCCCGAACAGGGGCTGCTTGATGAATGCCACATGCCGCGTATACCACGCTTTTAGTTCTCGTAACAAGAATGTAGGCCAAGTGGTTGGACTTCTCAGGAAAAAGATAAGTTTTATATAAGTTTAGTCAGTGAGAAGTTTAGTAATTTCTTGTTAAGTTAGTTAAGTTGTTGGTATAAGGATTAAATTTATAAGTTTATGATTTTGTATTTGATTTGGTTGTGCTTTAGTGTATTAACTAAAAATGAGTAAATTAGATAAGTTAGTAAAAACTAGAGCTACGCATAGGACTTTAACAACAAAATTGTTAGAGAAAATTAAAGCTTGTGATTTAGATAATTGTGATGATGTAGAAATATCTAGTCTTGTTGAACAGTTAAATGAAAAGGATAATTCCTTAAAAGAGTTAAATAGTCAGGTTCATGAAGCATTAGATTTAGCTAAGTTAGAAGAAGATATAGTAAAGTGTGAGGAATATGGGGATAGCATAATCACTTGGAGGTGTAAATTAAATAGTGTTTTAAAACAAAGAAAGTCGGAAATCGGAGTTTCAGTTAAAGATTGTAACAATCAGTTAAAGATTGCAAATGAATCTATTCAAAAAACAGGTGCTGAGAGTATTTCCCAAATAAAATTGCCATGCCTTAATATTGATAGTTTTAGTGGAGATCCGACAGATTTCCAAAGGTTTTGGGATCAATTTCATGCAGCAATAGATAATAATTTGTCAATAGCTAATGTAGACAAATTTAATTACTTGAAGTCGTATTTGCAAGGGGAAGCTGCAATTGCCATTAGGGGGTTTTCGTTAACTAATGAAAACTATAAGTTGGCTGTCCAAACTTTGAAAGAAAGGTTTGGATGTAAATCCCTTATTTTGCAAGCTCACCTATCTAAGTTATTGTCCTTAGAGCCAATAAGAAACTCTGAGATAGCTTTAAGAAAATTCTATGATTTCATACTAACTCAAATTAGAAGCCTAGAGGCACTAGGATTAAATGTAGAAGAATATAATAATCTAATTTGTCCAATAATGATTAAGTGTCTTCCAAAAGAGATAATTACAGAAATTACACGTCAGTGTAAACTTGAGAATTGGGAGATTTCTAAAATATTAGAGATAGTTAAATCGGAAATTCAGTGTAGAGAAGCTGCCAGTTTTTTGTCTTCTCAAAAATGTACGCAAGGTGGTAACGTAATTAGTAATAGTCAGAGTTACGCATCAAATTATAAAAGAAGAGTAACTTTTACAGCTGCTTCACAAAGGAATCAGAATCAGGCTATGGGTTGGTCAGGATCAGGCAATATGGTAGATGATAAAAAGGAAAGGAAAATTCAAAATTGTATATTTTGTGAACGCGATCATCTTGGGGTCAATTGTAGAAATGTTTCTGATGAGGATAAAAGGCAAAAATTAAGGAGGGAAGGTAGATGTTTTTTGTGCTTTGGGAAACACTTGAGAAAATTGTGTAGGCTAAAAATAGATTGCTCAAACTGTGGTGGTAGGCATAACGAGTTGTTCTGTACCGCGATTGAATCTAAGTACATGGTAGAACCTCTATGGGTAGAACACGGATCAAGGTCAGACGAAAAGGAGCATACTGCTAGCGAGTTGGCTATAAATCAGTCAGGGGGTTCAAGTGGTTCCGAAACGAATTCGAATGTTGGGATGACTCATTCAAACATTGAGAGTAACATCTCCTGTGTATTGCCGGCTTGTAGGGTGAAGGTTCTAAATCTGAGAGGCTCTAAATGGGAGAACGTTTTGATGCTTTATGATTCTGCTTCGAGTTGTTCCTGGATTAAAAAAGAGATAGCTGATAAATTGAGCTTACCCATTTTGAGAACTGAAACTTTAGAAATGTATACTTTTGGGAATAAACCAGTCAAAAAGGAATTTGAAGTTACGTCTTTAATTTTAAGGCATAAAGATAATCCGAATAGGCGTGCTACAATTGAAGCGTATGTAACAGACACTATTTCACATGTGCAGTTTAATGTGCCAAAAGGGGAAATAGAATCTATGCTAATGAGGTCGAATATTCCATTAAATGAGGTAAATTTGGCTGGCCAGGGGGAAAGTATTTCAGTTCTGCTAGGATGTGGTATTATGTGGAAGTTTTTCTCAGGAAATAAAATTGAGTTGTCTAAGGGTTTGTATTGCATCGAGACTCTTTTGGGATATGTAATTAGTGGTAGTTATCAGTCAAACAGAATGCAGGTTTCATCAGTTCATTTGTGTGTATCTGGATCTAGTAAGGGATCACTAAAGTTTGTTAAGGACTTTGAAACTGTACCAGATAAAGGGGATACGGTAACTACTAATGAGTTGAATTCTAATTTAAAAAGAATGTGGGATTTGGACAATATGTTTATAGAACCATTGGGTGTTGAAACGAGCGAGTCAGAAACTGAGTCACAGATTCTAAAAATTTTCGAGGATGAGATTAAGTTTAAGAACGGTAAGTATGAAGTGAAACTACCTTTCAAGGCTGAGATAAATTTAGATGATAATTTCTCTCTTTGTAAACGTCGGTTGTTAGGTCTAGTTGCACGTTTTGAGAAAGATTTGTCCCTATACGAACGCTATTGTACTGTTTTAGAAGAGCAAATAAGGTTAGGTATAATTGAAGAGGTATTTCTTGAATCAGATAAGGGTAATCAAAAACATTACTTACCTCACCATCCTGTCGTTAAAAGTGATAAGGATACAAATCGTACGCGTTTTAGGATAGTTTTTGATGCCTCAGCTAGTGAAAGGGGTAGTCTATCTTTAAATGAAAATTTAAATGCAGGTCCAAATTTGAATCCTAACTTGCTATTGGTACTTCTCAAATTTAGGAAAGGTGAGATAGGAATAGTTGCAGATATAGAGAAGGCATTTTTACGGGTTTTACTCTCAGAGGAGGATAGAGACTATCAAAGGTTTCTTTGGATTAATAAAATGCCTCCAAGTGAGTTAAGGGTATTCCGTAATAAAACGGTTTGTTTTGGGGTTAAACCATCTCAATTTCTTTTGGCCGCAACTATTAAGCACCATATTAGGAAGTATGAGAAGTCCAATCCTATGGCTGTTAAAGCTTTGAGTAGTAGTCTGTACGTAGATGATTTAATAACAAGTGAAAGTTCCGTACGAGACGCCGTGGTAGTATCACATGACTCTAAAAATATCTTGAAAGATGCGGACATGAACTTGCGTGATTTTAGAACAAATAGTACCGAATTGCAGGACTATTGGAAGCAATCCAATATTGAACTCAGTGAGACAGATGTGACTGTTCCAATTAAAGTTCTAGGATGTGTGTGGAACACGAGAAATGACACTTTACGATTTGATCTTGGTTATCTAGTGGATAGGAGTCATGATTCACCATGTACGAAACGTGAAGTCCTCAGGGTGTCGTACTCCGTTTATGATCCCATCGGCACTGTTGTACCCTTTACCGTCCGGATGAGAATCTTTCTGCAGACGTTATGGCAGAGAGGTCTGGACTGGGACGAAGAGCTGCCAAGTGACCTCCTTGCAATTTGGAGGGCTTGGTGTGCTGAGGTACATCTGCTGGAAGACATTGAAGTGCCACGATGGTACTTCCCCAATTCGATTTCACAAAATGAATACCAAATTCACATCTTTTGTGACGCAAGTGAAAAGGCATTTGGTGCGGTTTGTTACGTCAGGTATCCCACTAATGGTAATGACCTTAATATTACCTTTGTGACTGTCAAGGCACGAGTGGCACCAGTCAAGAAGGTAACTCTTCCGCGTCTGGAGCTTCTTGCTGCTTTGGTGGGGGCCAGAATTCTGAGGTCCCTCAGAGACGTCTTCAACATCACGGACAACTACGTCATGTGGAGTGACTCTACAGTTGCACTCTACTGGATCAAGGGGGATGCCAGGACATGGAAGCCATTTGTATGCAACCGAGTTACTGAGATCCAGGAGCATACAAATCCCGCACAGTGGACGCATTGCCAAGGAACCGACAATCCAGCTGATCTCCTCAGCCGAGGAGCACCTGCCAAGGAGTTGATTCATGGAAAGCTGTGGTTCGAGGCACCACCATGGCTAAGACTTCCAGAATCAGAGTGGCCAAAGAGTGCAGATGTGACAACGAGCAGAAGATTCGACGAAGAGGCAGCGGGACTTGAGAGAAGAGCGAAATCTACTTCAGCCAACATGACCGTAGCTGAACGATCCGATGGTGATGTCATCATCGACAGGTTCTCGTCATGGAGCAAACTTCGCAGAGTGATTGCTTGGTGCTTACGATTTGCATCAAACTGCAAGAACAGCAGTTTCAGAGCTTCTGGAACACTGTCTTCTGACGAACTTACGTCTGCGACTGACTGTATCTTAAAAATGGTGCAAGGAACTGGGTTCAAGACTGAAATTGACTCGCTTTCTAAAGGTCAGCAACTGAGTTCTTCTAGCCACATCAGAACTCTAGCACCCTTTATTGACACCAAGGGCATTCTTCGCGTTGGCGGAAGACTGGCCAATGCGAGCATAGCAGAGGGAATCAAGCATCCTGTCTTGATTCCCAAGAACCACCCAGTTTCAGTGCTCATCATACGACATTTTCACGAGTGTAACCTACACGGAGGTTTCCAACTTACCTCTTCTGCCATCCGAGAGTGCTTCTGGATAGTGGGAGCTACCAGAGCAGTGAAAAGGGTATTGGCACGCTGTGTAAGATGCCATAAAACTAACCCTCACACTGCTAAACAGGTAATGGCAGATTTACCTGCCACAAGAGTGACACCCGGCAGAGTCTTTCAGAATATAGGGACAGACTTTGCTGGCCCATTTTCAATAAAAGAACGTATGGGACGTGGTGTAAGGATTTTTAAGTGTTATGTATGTGTGTTTGTGTGCTATGCCACAAAGGCAGTTCATTTAGAACTTGTGAGTGACTTAACAAGTGCAGCATTTATTGCAGGTTTAAGAAGGTTTGCTGCACGTAGAGGTACTCCTAGTATAATTAACAGTGATTGTGGTACAAATTATGTGGGAGCTGAACGGGAGTTGAGGCAAATTGCTAAACTGTTAAGTCAGGAAAATTGTCAGGACTTCCTTACTCAGGAAGGTATAAAGTGGAAATTTAACCCACCTGCAGCACCTCATCATGGAGGGTTGTGGGAGGCGGTAGTTAAATCAATGAAAGGGCACCTTAGAAAAACGGTAGGTGACCAAGTTTTTACTTACGAAGAGTTTTTAACTTTAATTCAACAAGTTGAAGCATGCCTCAATTCGCGTCCACTTACTCCAATTACTGATGATGTCTTAAGTTATGAAGTATTGACTCCAGGTCATTTTATAATCGGAACAGCACTTAAGGCTGTACCTGACAATTGTTTAATAAATGAAAAATTGTCTCCTCTGCAACGATGGAAACTAGTTCAGAGTGTAACACAGCATTTCTGGAAAAAATGGTCCAGTGAGTATTTGAGTTTACTTCAAAAGAGACAAAAATGGTTTAAGTCTCATAGTAATTTAAAATTAAATGATTTAGTGCTTATAAAGGAAGAAAACTTGTCTCCTTTAAAATGGAAATTAGGAAGGGTTATTGAAGTTTTCCCTGGCAAGGACCACAAGGTAAGAGTAGTGAAGTTGCAGACTCCAAATGGAGTATTGGTTAGGCCAATAGTGAAACTTTCACCACTGCCATCAAATGATGAGTGATTAGTATGTGTGTTTTCATCTATTTGTATTTAATCGGAACTTTGAGTATTGTATATGTGCTAGTCTAGTGTTTGATAAGGTTAACTTCAGTATTGTATTGTATTGTATTCAGTATTGTAATTGTGTAATAGGTATTTCAGTTTATGATGAACCAAATTGGTTCATGGTCCCGCAGGATGTTTGAGCTGCATATAATCTTATAAGTATTAATTTAGTTCACTGATCCGCCGCTAGATGGCATTGTATTTATTGTATATATCAATGTATTTATATTTTATTCTTTAATAAATAGTCTAGCTTAATCCTTCGAAGAGTGTGGTTGTGTGTGACAAGGGTCTCGCGGAGCTAGCCGAAGGAACATAGAACATGTCAGAAAAAATTCAATATTGTAAAATTTTTCTTGTTTACAAATATAGATCAATGAACAATGCAAATTGATGATGATGATGTCGTGTCTATGATTGTGCAACTATATGGCTCCAAAGCTGTCGAAGACAGCTTTTGCAAACTTGACAGCCCTAGATGTATAGAGTAGGTCTACTGGGTCCTCCAAGCCGATATTAAAAAGTTTGGCCTGGATTGCTGGACAGCTGAAGATGTGTTGACGGAACAGTGGGTTGTCATCTGGTCAATGAGGACAAAAGTTGATGGAACTACGCTGTCGGTCCGCAGAAATCCTCATCCCCTTTATATGATTTGTCCTCTTAGTCTGGTTATAATAGTCGATATGGCTCTGTCGCAGTTCAGTTCCGTAATGGAGTTTCTTTTAACTTGCTGACCGATTAGTCTTCGGCCAGCAACAGCATTGGCGTCAATGAGGGTTAGGCAGTTGTATGGCTGAGGAGAGAACAACGCAAATTAAGAAACCAATAGCAATTTTTATTGCACTTGAATAAAAAAACATAACTTATTAAAATGAATAAGTGGCGTACATAGAAATTTATTTCAGGAGTAGCCCAAGATTATTTTTTAGCCCTCCATGCGTATTTAATTGGTCCAATATAATTTTTTTGTACATTTTTAGGTAGAATTTGCATCTAAAATAACTTAATTGAAGTTTGACTCTAAAAAACATGTTTTTAATTAGTTTTGCTGCAACTGGATAAAAAATATAGGACAGTACAGGACAGGGGTTAAAAATATAGGACAGCTATGAACCCTGACAAAGTAATAAAATAAAAGTTTAATTAAAGTTCAATTAAAATATTTTTTTTTCGGATAGCATTTTTTAACTGCCACTGTGGAGGATAAAGCTATGACCTCCTCCTTCCCCAAATAATTCTTCAAAAAGAAACGAAATCCATCTAATAGCTAGGGTTATAAATAGAAAAAAGATTTTTCAAGCATCATGGTAAAAAAAATAAAAACACATAATTGAGACGTGACATTGACTACAATGAGGAATACCAACATTTTCTGAAAACAGAAAAAAGGCATTTTTCCAGTTAAAGAAATATATCTAAATTCAAAAATTGACATTGAAAATTTCCAAAAAATTAAGTTTATTCAATCTCTGTATAAATAAAAGGCTAACGGGCGATGTGTGTATGTATGTGTGTGTGTGGGTATGTCCGGGGTAATCTCTTGAAATAGGCCACGGACCGACACCAAACTCGACGTATAGACGTATTCCGAGTCGGGGAGTAACTTGGGATAGTTTTCAAAGCTTTAAAATCGAATAATTACGAGTAATTAGTGAATTTATAGCCGAAAACGCTTATTTCTCCATTTCTCTACTAGAGTAGACTGCTCGACTCACTATTGTTAACTAGATGAAAACCTTCAAAAATTAAATATTTTAACAGGAAAAACTCTATAGTTGTCCATTTAAAAAGGATATAAGTTGTGAAAACGCTAAAATAAATTCAAATAATTTATTTTGAAACGTTAGTTTCCCCTATTTTAAGATATTTTCCTTTAAAATTTAAATATTTATGGAAAATTGTAAATTTTATTTTCATGGAAGAGGACTTTAAAGCAAAACATTGTTTCAAATGAAGCGGTTCACTAGACTTTTAAATTTACTAGATCTTTTATTATTGTTTCAAATTTATTATTTTTGTTCACTAGACTCATTAATTTACTAGGAAACATTGCCGAGAACACCGGGAAAAGAAAAGTTACCGGGAACATCGGGATTGGGAAAAAAAGTACCGGGATTACCGGGACATAAAAATTACCTCGATCAGCGGGATTGGAAAATTATCGGGAACATCGGGATAAGGAAAATAACCGGGAACATCGGGATATGAAAAATTACCGGGAACACCGGGATATGAAAAAGGCGTCTGGGATACCGGGATGATTGGTAATTGCTGATTTAAAAATTATAAATATATTTTGAGAAAATTTAATTTAAAAAAAAAATATATACATTCCACCCGTGCAAGGCCGGGCATATCCGCTAGTTTTTAATAAAAATAGATGATCCGAGCGAGAGAAAATCAGACTTTGCAATTGTTTAGGATTGAATGATGTCACATCTGTTTCGGCCTTACTTAGTAAAGTAAAGGCAACAATGGATTCGAATCTTAAACCCTTGTTTGAAGCCCTTAAAACCAATGTTTTGGATTAAATGACGTCACATGCTGATTTCCCAACCTTTTTTTAAAGGAAAACTTTGAAATTAAATTTAAAAATAACTAAGCATCGTAATTTTAAAAAAATTGAGAGTATATTCCTCTTTTGAATGATTCTATCGAAAAATAAAATAAAAATACTGGAATTGCCCATTCATGTTTTTCCATATCAACACTTTGGACTGCATTCCCTTTAAATAATGCCAAGCTGTTTTTAACGCCAAAGGTTCAAAATACCACTAAGAATAACAAACCAGCTTAAAACCCATGTCACATATATAAAAAAAGCAATGATTATCAACTACTTTTGTATCCTTAAATGCATAAGATATGCAAATGAACACTGAACAAATAGTAAATTTTAAGAAAAGGGTACAGGGGTAAAGATTTCCTAAGCATAATTACAAACACTAGCGGATCCAGGGGGGCTAGGGGGCTCAAGCCCTCCCAAAATGAAAAGTTTTACTCTATATAATGACATTTTATGCACCAAACTGAGTTAAAACCCTGTTATTTTAATATCAAATTTTAAAAAATTTTATGGGGGAAGACCCCCCAGACCCCCTTGGCACTTGTAACTCTGTTATTACAACTACATTTTACTGAGTTTGTGTCAAAATGCAAAAAATCTATATCCGAAATTCGGATTCAAAAATTTTAAAAAATTATTAAGACCTTCAAAAATTCTGTATTATCGTCGGTATCAAAAAACTGTTAAAAAGTATAATGACATGAATCGCCACGTTAATTTTTATTACTGCACTGAAATTCAATTCAATAATATACTTTTCCAAAAAATTTCCCCAGATGGCTAAAATTTCCCCCATCCTAGATCGCCAGATCGGACATATTCTGCATCCCTGGTTTAAACAAAGAAGGGTTCTTGCATAATATCCTGTCAACCATTCAAAAAGGGGATGTGGAGGTCATCCCCCAAACAATTTTGGAAATTTAACCCTAAAAACAGGGCTCGCCTTGGTTTTGATGTACCTTCTCCGAATATCGGGTTTGTATTTTTAAGGTAGGATTTGGAAACAGTTAAGAAGATTTGTTCCATATAAAAAATTTCGTAATTTTTTGCAACTTTTCTTGGTTATTGTCGCGGCACCCCTGGCATACCCTCGCGGCACCCCAGGGTGCCGCGGCACACAGTTTGAGAACCTCTGCACTAGAGCAAACACCACTATCTTTATCAACAGTAAAGAAAAACATTAAATTTTTAAGAGATTTTAATAAAAAACCGACTGTTGAGGAAAGTAAAATGTAGCTACTTACTTCAAGTTTTATTCCTTCCACAACATGTATCCAAACACCAAGATCACAGGAATAAAAATTCCAATGCAGCCCCATCTGTTAAAGAAACAATAACATTATTTACCACATTTCATGAATATAATCTGAAGAGATTTGCCCCCAGCCAGTGGCGTAGCCAGAAAAAAATTTCGGAGGGGGATGTTGATTGTTGATATTTCGGGAGGGGATATGGGGTATTTTTAGTGGTTTTCTCTGGTCAAAAAGGAAATTTCCTGAGTTTCGGGGGGGATATATCCCCAAATCCCCCCCTCTGGTTACGCCCCTGCCCCCAGCTAATCATTAAGTACCTAACCATTAATTTATAATAGTTAACTACTATCCTGAAGGAGGAATCCTTTCAATTCGAAACCGCGAAAAAAAAATTTATAATAGTTACTTTTACTTATTAGTTAGCAATGTCGGGCATTATTTTTTTGTTGGGACACCTAAACAGCTTGTGAATTTACAAAACATATAACTTAACAGAATTGACTTAAAATGAAACCTACTTTGTTATGTTAATCGTTTTCATCAGAGTACCATTACATTTTTATAGACAGTAAAATGTGGAACAGCTTTAGAAAGAATCCTTCAGCTGCCAGATTCACCCACAGCTCAAATAATGACAACACTTAAGCATGCTGTTGTGGGTGTGGTTACACATGGTGGCTGGAGGATTCTTTCTAATGCTGTTTTAAAAAATATGAATTCTTATTCTTACCCTAGTAAATTTAACCTCTTACACGGTTCATTGATGGCTGGTCCACTATAAACTACTTAACTTTTCCAGTTCTACTCAGCTCAAAATTTCCATTGAATTCAAAAATAAATTTGGGGGGCTAGGTCTCAGATAATTAATCTTCTCGTTAAACCCTCCAGCATCTGTAAGACATAATCAATTTTGTATACTTAATTTAACCAAAACTTATGACTTCAACAGATGTATTCACCACTAATCTAACCAGTAGTAAACTGGCAGTCCCACCTCTGATTGGCGTTAACCTAGTTTCACAACTTTAAAGACTGAATCAAAGTTTGACTGCCGGTTAAGCACTGGTCAGGTTAGCGGAGAATTACACAGAGAACTACCCAAAACTTGCCCCCTGGACCTGCAACCATTTTTTGAAATCTACACTAAGCATGAAAGCAGTTTTTGTTAATCAGCCCAGAAAAAAAAGAACAATAAAAACATTGTTTCTCTGGAGGAAGAATACCATAAACAAATGTGAAATTTTTTCCATGGAGAAATTTTTTGGCATGACCTCTAGATTATTTATCAACAAAAGTCCTAATGAATAAACATTCAATACTCTTGATCTATACTACCAGGTCTCCTTATAGTTTTCAAAACAAAGTTTAGTCACTTTAAGGTGTCTCTGTTTATACATTTTCAGCCATACATTATATTGAAACCATTATATTCTACTGTTTAATGTTGGGAAATATTCTGGGTACTTTTCAGTTAGCCGGGCGCAACCATAAAATTACCAAACAATGCAGAATTGGTGACCGTTGACTGTTTTATCATTAGCTGACTTAGCTTGCATTTGGTTCACAGTTGGTGACATTTGCACCCGGCTAATGTAAAAGAATCAAAAGAGTGAAAGACAGAAAATTACAACCAACCTATTAAATCAAAGAACCTGCTTGTGTATGTGCTTTCAAAATCAAAACAAAAATTCCAATTAAACTAAGCACACAACCATTGAAACAAAAAATATACCAACATCAACTCCATACAGCTATTGATAATTATTTTAATATTTTAAAGACAGAACAGCTTTGATAAGAGTTGACCAGCCGCCATGTTTACCCACAGTTCAAATGATGACACACAACCACATAAATTTAATTTGAGCTGTGGATAAACATGGTGGACTCTTATCGAAGCTGTGCCTAAAGACTTCCAAAAATAAAACCCATAAATGTCCAGTAAAAAACCTAGTAAGTCATACACCGCTGGAGCACAACACAGCTATCATTACTAAAATAATACAAAAAAAAAACAATACTTATTTTGCAACCTCCATTCATATTTTACCTCTCAGTCAAATAACAGATAAAGACGTAAAAATTGTCTTATTGGTGAGATTACTTTAAAAACGTATATTACTAACCAATGATAAAAATAGCTTTCTGAATGGCATGCAGAGCTGATCCCGATTCTCAAATTTATTGTCACTGCAGTGGTCTGTCCAAGGCAATTTTACTACCGTTTTCCAGTACCTTCACAATTTCACCATTTGATGAAAAGGTACTTTCAGTCACACCATATATTTTTGAAAGAAAGTTATTTAGGAAGCTATGTTCTCTTAAAAGTTAATTTTTATCCATTCTAGACTAAATTTTCTTTTGTTTTTAGTGTTTAAAAATGTTTTACTTGTTATTTTGAACAAAAATTTTCACAAATTCATAGAAAATTTTCACAAATTAGCACTAAATTTTCACAAAATAGGTACCTTTTTAAAAATCCTAGACAGACCCCTGCTGCTTAGGAAACACTTATTGTGTTTTGAAGAGACTTAAAAAGGGTGGCCAAAAACAGTCCTTTTTTTCAAGGAGTGAGCCATTCCTATCTTCCAACATGAAGAACATGAAACTTGGTCTAGAAGAAATTCAATTTCTTATACCAATCAGCGAAAATATATTATTTAATTGGATAAATATTTCATACCATTAAATATCACACTTTGATTTTATCTGCTTTCGTTTTTGCACAACCCGTAGCAGCGATGTATCTTGTAACAACTTTTACAAAAATTATAATAATTTTGATTTGAAAACTTAAACAAAGTTGATAAAAAGATTAATATAAAATAATAGGGCAGAAATCAAATAACTTGACTTACCAATGCACTCTGATTTTCTAACGGAAATTCACGGAGCACACCACCCAAAACAAACAATAACAAGTGGAAGTAAGAGTTGAAGTTGTTTTCCAATTTATTCTCACAAATTATTTTATTATTTTTAAATTAAAATTCGGTGAATTTAGATTCAAATTTGTGATATAAGAGAAACATTTTAAATATATTGTTAAAAGAAAGAGCACAGATTTTTTACAGATCTCTGATTGACGAACGTCGAACAATGTTATTTTTTTTGCGTGTTTTGGCACTTAAATTTTTTTGGGGGGGTTAAGGTTTGGGGTCTACTCCCCCCGAAATTTGGAACGATTAGAAATGTATTAAAGAATCAAAGTCAATATTAGTTTGCGGTTTTCTTATAGAAATTTTTTTTTAAAATGGCTAAAATGGTCCAAAAACATTATTTTTTGTAAATTTCTCTGGAACTAAACTAGGTAGAGCTTAGAGTTTACGAAATTCAAATTTTTTGGAACGAATTGCTTCAGAAAAGTGTTACTTCACTATCCGGAGTGTCCTAAAAAGTGAAAAATGGTCCGGGAACGTTTTGGCGGGAAAAAAGTGGAAATCTTAATTTTGACCCATCTCCTAATGCGATACATGGTTCGATTCCTTAATTTAAGAGTGCACATATACCGAAATTTCAGAAGTCTAGAGCAAGCGGTTCGGATGTAATCCGGGAAAAACGGAGTTTTGGGAATATCGTTTTTTTAGGAAAAACTCTTGATTTAACTACCGCACACCTTAATGATTCACATATTCGTAATCTGTGAAAATTTCCCAATTTACCCATATAAGACACTTGGGGTGGGGTCGAATTTTTTCCGTAACTCTCCTGACATGACTTGTCCCAAAAAATGGAGTGTTAGGCATCAGATATAAGTAGCCCCAATCATGTTCTAAAAAAATCCTGGATGACGAAAAAATCACCGTAGATTCCCGTAATTCTGGAAAAACTTTGCCATAACACACACGTCC
Organism: Tetragnatha versicolor; assembly: GCA_024610705.1. Lineage (NCBI taxonomy): Eukaryota > Metazoa > Arthropoda > Arachnida > Araneae > Tetragnathidae > Tetragnatha > Tetragnatha versicolor. Next base: position 46,079,193 of record JANDEH010000006.1, read on the forward strand.
AGTTTTCATCCAGTTTTTGTCCATTCTCTACCTATACGTCCAGAAGTGGGGGAGATTTCATCTATGGCGAGAAATTACCAAATCTGGATGTCATTTGTTGTCCTAATTAGGACAAAATTTGGCTCATCTCCTACAGAGCGAGAAGTTTCTGCAACTGGATGTCAATTGTCGTCTTAAAATGGACAAAATCTGGATGTCACTTATATGACGAGAAATTACAAAAACTGGACGTCAAATGTTGTCGTAAAGAGGACAAATTCTGGATATCTCTTTTATGACGAGAAATTTTCAAAAATGGGATGTCGAATGTTGTCCTAAAATGAACAAAATATGGATGTCTATTTTATGAAGAGAAATTAACCAAAACTGGATGTCAAATGTTGTCGTAAAGTGGACAAAATCTGGATGTCTCTTCTATGAAGAGAAATTAACAAAAACTGGATGTCAAGTATTTTCTTAAAGTGAACAAAATCTGGATGTCTATTTTATGAAGAGAAATTAACCAAAACTGGATGTCAAATGTTGTCGTAAAGTGGACAAAATCTGGATGTCTCTTCTATGAAGAGAAATTAACAAAAACTGGATGTCAAGTATTTTCTTAAAGTGAACAAAATCTGGATGTCTATTTTATGAAGAGAAATTAACCAAAACTGGATGTCAAATGTTGTCGTAAAGTGGACAAAATCTGGATGTCTCTTCTATGACGAGAAATTAACAAAAACGGGAGGCAGGGCCGGCCGGACTGGCTAGCAGTTGGATCCGGCGGGAAAATTTCATGTTGGCCCCCTTTTTTCTCTAAACAAGTGTTTCCCAACGTGGGGCGCACGCCCCACCGGGGGGCAATATCATTTTCTAGGGGGCAATTTGAAAATTTTCAACCAAATTGCCCCCCAGGTGGAGGCCAATCGAGGCGGAAAATTTAAAAAGAAGTTTATCAAATCTGATCCTATTATCCTATCTGAGAATGAATGTCTGAAATCTGGGCCAGTATGTATCAAAACCAAGTTGAAACCCTGTTTTTAGAGTCTAATTACCAAACCTTTTCTGAGGGATGACCCAAGATCTCTTTGTTCTTAGAACGCTCATGTTTGAAACTTTTTTACAGGTTCATCAAAATGCAAATCTTACCAAAAAATTTAAACCCCCCTTAGTATTTAGAACTGAATTACTTATAACTTGATTTAGTTCTTTAGCATGCAAATTCTACTTAAAAATGTTCTGAAAAGCTTCATTAGACTTATTAAATATACATAGGAGGGAGGGGCTAAGAAATAATTTTGACTCCCTCTCAAAATATATGTCTATATATGCCACTGAGAACGGGGGCATGGAAAATTTAGAAAGACTTTGGTGGGGCATGGACCGAAAAAGGTTGGGAAACACTGCTCTAAACATTTCTTATACCGATTTTTGTGTCGAAAGGCAGTGGCGGATAAAGGATTTGTGTTTTTTTTGGGGGGGAACTAAAGAATATTCCAAATGAAACTGAATCTTATCAATGGTGAAACACGTGGGGGTGCGTACTAGAAAACTTGGGGGTGCAAGCTGTCCCTGATGACTTTGAAAACATGATTTTCCCCTATAAAAATGGAATTTTCTCAAAAAGTTGGGGGTGCGTGCCCCATGCCCCCCCCTTAAATCCGCTCATGATCATAATATAAAAAAGTTTATTACGGGAGGTCAAGTGTTTTCTTAAAGTGAACAAAATCTGGATTCTCTTTTATGATGAGAAATAACTGCTGCATTTTGCTGAAATAGCTTTATTTCTCCTCCAGAAGAGATCTGTTCACCCCATTGTTACAAAAAAAACGTAATGCAAAATAACATGTTTTAAAAGAAAAACTAGATTAAAAATTAACTATAATCTAAAAATATATTTCAACAAAATTCAAAATTTTAAAACTGGTAAGTATAGTACAAAATATTTTTATTTGAGAGTAATTTTTAAATAAAAAGTTTCATGGAATAGTTTTGTTGTTTACCCGCAAAAAACAGTCAATAAAATTATTGATTTTCATTACATCCCGTTTTTATTTTCATTTGGAGACAGAACCTCTCTAAAAAAACTCTTTTGCCAAGCAAAAAAAGGCATCGCGTGTCCGATTTATTTTAGAAAGTCCTTTTCTTATTTACTTTTGAGTTGCTTTTAGTGAGATCTTTTTTATTCAAAGCTATGAAAATGTGCATTTATTAAAGGAGATGATTAAACATGATCGTTATACTTTAAATTAATTTCTCTACTTTACATTCAATTTTCCAAACTAACTCTTTTATCCAGATCAAAACAATGCGTGAAATGTGAGATGAGATTTGTGTCCTCGAGAGCTCGTGAGTCTTCGGACACGTGAGTCTTTCTTCCAACTTTCATCTGGGAACACTAGTTTCCGCAACACTCCCCCCTTGAGTTCTTGACTTGCGAAAGAACTCAATATCTTGTTCCGTACTCGACTCAGATCCCCCTATTTCCAAGGGGCATAGCTTTTGCACAGCCCTCGTGATAATTCCGGATTTGGTTCGAAGTTTGGCCACACGAGCAACATCACTTTTACCAGGCATAAGTTCCAATATCTTGGCAAGTGGCCAATCTAATCTCTTCAAGTTGTCAGCAGTGACAATAACTATATCCCCTACTTTAAAAGGGCTTGCAGCTTCATCCTTGGGATTGCATGCTTGCCTCAATCGACCTAAATATTCAGTGCGAAATCTAGTCCTTAAATCTTCTTTTACCTTCAGAGTATAAGACAGACGTTTATTGATCTGGCTGGGGTCTAATTGATCCACGATAGGAGTACCCACATGTCTAATTTCCTGTAAAAACATCGCTGGAGTAATGGGAATTAGATCTTCTATGTCGTCAGAAACGTAAGTCAATGGACGGTTCTTCATTAAGCTTTCGCATTCACTCAACACCGTACTCATTTCTTCACCATCATGGACATTCTTCCGAATTCCATATTCCACAGACAAAGGCTTCTGTTTAGACATCAGTCCAACTCCAGAGTACCCTTCTTTGTCACCAGCAACCCAATAGCAGTGGTATCCAACAGGATTGCTCTCTGGTGGAATTTTGTCTTCAGAGCACTCAGTTTCTTGTATACACAAGACGTCGGGGTCTTCATGTGTAAGATAAGTCAACCCATCTTTCTCGAGCCAAGCTCGTAATCCATTTACATTCCAAGTAGCTATTTTCAAATTCCAAGACTTTCCTTTGGCGTTGGTTGACTTGTTGTCAAAGTCCAAAGCATTCACATGAGGGATCTTTTCTCTCTTGGGTGCAGCTTTCGAAGCAGTGGCTTTGCCTTTCTTGGAAGTACTAACAGAATCTTCACTTTCTGTTGCTCGCTTCTTCCCGCGTCCTTTTCCAGAAGTTCCAGCTGCAGCTTGAACCTTGCCTTCCTCAGATTTCATGAGATCCAAGGCCATGTCATCAATGTTCTGTTGCCTTAGAAGGGACACTTTGACATTCTTGGCTTCTTCTAAATCTTCTGCATTAAGTTTTTTGTAGATTGCCTCATCAACAGTCTCTGTTGGAGGAGTTTTCCTCTTTCTTCCTTTAGTGTTTTCTTTTTCTGGTTCCGGTGCAACATTTTTTTTGGCCCTCTGGGCCCTTGGTTTCGCCTCAACTGCTGCTGCAGCAGGTTTTCTTCCTCTACCTCGACTTGGAGCTGCTTTTTGAGGCTTTGCCGAATCATCTTCATCAGTTTCTTTCTCTTCAGGTATAGTGGCTAGTTGCTCTTCACTCTCATCAGACTGATTTTCATTTGCTTCATCTTCCTTACTAGAAGCTGGTTTTCTGCCCCTACCAGTTTTCTTGGTGTTCTTTCCACCTCTCTTCTTAGGCATAACTTCAGTTTCTTCCTCTTCCAGGTTTTCATTCTCTTCATTTTCATTTGTTTCCTCTTCTTTACTGGGAGCTGGCTTTCTACCCCTACCAGTTTTTTTGGCCTTTCTTCCACCTTTTTTCTTTGGCATAGCTTCTGTTTCCTCTTCTTCAACCTTATTCTCATCACCACTGGTTTCAGGATCATCATTTTTCTCTGACCCCTCTCCAGCATTATTTTCATGGCTATTAAGATCATCTGTTTCATTATTGACTTTTATTTCTTTCCTCGGTCTGCCTCCTTTCTTTTTCTGGGGCTTTTCTTCTACAGAAGGGTCACTTCCCATATCTTCATTCTCTGATTCCTGGTTAGAATTTTTATCATCTTCTGAAGATGGTTTGGAACTGCTTTTGTCAGACACTTCATAAGTATCGTTTTTAGAAAGTTCTTCAACCCCATTCTGATCAGCTTCGCCATTTGAATGAACCTCAGTTTTTGCTCCTTTCTTGGGCCTACCTTTTGCTTTCTTTAGAGGTTTCTTACTGGAAATATCATCAACTTCTTTATGAGAATAATTAGTTTCTGTACCATTTTCAAAAGTATCTATACCTTCCGGAATTGCATTTGCTGAATCCATAGCTAGACCCTTTTTATAGTCCGCTATTTTGTTCTTTACTTTTAAAGAGTTAACGGTGTTCTTCAATCGCTTCTCAGCCAACTCCTTATTAGTTTGAAGAGGAGGATGTCCGGTAAGCCATGGGATATTCACCTGATACCTTCCTTCTTCATTCCATTGGACTGTCTCTTTGAAATGTGTCAAGACAAAATCACTCATTTCCTTTTTAGATAGTGATTCCACCGGATCTCCAATGCCCAATACGTCTAATTCCCCCAAATTACTTATCCTCATAGTGTTAATATGCAGAGAAGGGAGCAACAATGAACTGTCTGTTTCCTTTTGTCCTAATTTGCCTATGACAGTCCATCCGAATTTCGTCCCCACCGCAGTCAAACCACAATCTAAATTTTTAACTTCTCCTGTGAAAAACTTACCCGCAATATCAGACCCAAGTAACATATGAATTTCACTATCCTGACTTCGACACAAGCAACTTTTTCTTTTTGGCGAAATATCACTTAAGAAAATACCCTGTCTTTTCAACTCTTGTATACACACATCACCTTGTATCCGAGGGATATGCTCACATATTTTATCTTGGTCCATTAATTCTACCACGATACTATATCTTTCATCCAAGCTTCGCAAACAGGTGGAGTACAGCTTGTGCTTCATTATCCTTTTGGATCCTCCAAAAAGTCCATGCGTGACGGTTTCTTCTTTTAAACTCTTCAATTTCATGGTCTCTGCGACAAACCGTGAAATGTAAGATCTGCTACTTCCAGTATCTATAATTGCTCGAACCATTTTTTTTAAATGACCATTACTGATACATATCAACAGGGTTTGTAAATATACGACCGGAGTATGTTCTTGATTGCTTAAGTCTGTACTAGTTTCAGAGCTACCACAAACATCTGACCCATCTATCGAATAACATAAATTGGTGTTATGTGATTTACCGCCGCAGAAAATACATTTTACTTCAGCCCTACAATAACGTGATATATGCCGAGCATTTATATCACAACACCTGAAACACAATCCTTTTCTTTTTAGGATATTTATTCTCTCATCCCTAGGAACACTGTGGGCATAGTCACAATAGCTATCTTTATGAGTCAAATCACAAAAGGCACAAACTTTCTCTCCTTCTGTCGTATGATTCTCCGTGGTTAATAATTCACTAGCTGATGGAATGTTCCGACCACTCTTATCTTTTCCCATATTATTACTCTTATTAAAGTTACCTCCAGAGTGGAAGTTGCTTGAAATATCTGGTAACCGACGTCGCTCTTTACTATCACTTTCCCTATTTAAAAACAAAAGGGCACCTTCTCGCGCCCTCAGCTGCTGAGATAGAAATGAAATCAAATCTTCCACCCGGTCGGTATTTTGACTCTTATGAAAGTCTAGCAACAAATCCTGTGGCAATAATTTCAAAATCAGTGGCAGTAGAATGCTTCCGTAGCTATCAGTCGGTACATCCAACGATTCTAAGCTCCTCATTTGCGCGTTAAGGTTATCGAACAATTTCCTGAAACTATTTATATCGTTGGAGTTTCTAAGAGGAGGTATAGCCAATAAACTATTCATATGTGTCGTAATGAGTTTGTTTTTGGAACCAAATCGTTCTTGTAAAATTGCTATAGCTGAAAAATAATTTTCGCTGTTTATCAAAAGTCCTTCTATGGTTCTTAGTGCCGTGCCCCCTAAGTGAGCTTTTAGGTACGCAAATTTATCCACACTATTCAAAGAAGTATTGCTGTGTATGGACGATTCAAACAAACTCCAAAAATTGATCCATTGATCTAAGTTGCCATAAAATTTAGGTATTTCCAACTTTGGTAGTTTTACTTTAACTTGTTCATTTACTAACAGCCTATCATTACAGTTTTCTCTAGAAACAAGTGGTCTTAACTCACCTAATGCTTTTTCTGCTTTAATTCTCCATCCATTGATTACTGTGGCGAACTGCATTGCACCTTGTGTTTCCTCCGCCAACTCGTCCACAGGCCACATCACACTCAACTCTTTATCGATTTCCTTTAACATCTCGTACTGTTCTTTTAAATTACCAAAAGCTACAGCCAATTTCTCACTATCTTGTAGCGTAAGTCCATCCTCAATAATACAATAATAGCAAACTAATAGTTATAACTATTAGTTACTACAAAAAAAATTCAAAAAATTATTAATATTAATATTTTCGGGTTTATAAGCTTTCTTTGGACTTGTGTTTTTTCGTCGAAATCTAAACTTTTTTCAAAGTCTAATCACTGCCTTAATTAGCAACTGATTTTCACCAAAATCGAATATGAGGTGTATGGTAGGGTATATTTTAAGATTTTAAGGTCAGAAACTCGATATCGATTTTTGATTTTGGTAAGAACTGCGACTTTAGTGCGACTTACGTACAGGTCCAGGGACCTTAATTTTTGTCACAAATTAATGGAATTCCAGATTCTGAGAGCTTATGGGATTGCAATGAAAGAAAGGTTAAAGAGGTTGCCACCAACCCGATGAAAATTGTTTAAAACACGGAATTCTGAAAAATTCAACAGCTCTCTTCAGTGATCTACGGTGTTCATAAGCCTATATCGGTTCTATAGACAGCCGGTTTTTAAGAGGAGGGTATAATTTTCATAGAAGCTAATATCGTCGAAAATATGTGTTCCGGTGTTAATATGCTTCCCAACTTAGTTTTAAAAAATTACTTTTAAGTGCAAGGGTATTTTTTAAAGTTCAAATCATTCAAAGTTGATCTGTACATCGAAAAAGATATTTCAACCCTTAATTTTTTAAGTGAGGGGGAACAGTGATGTTAAAAAAATGTAACGATACCATTTTATTTTTTAAAAAATTGCTAAAGCTGTGGTTGGGATTTAGTTTGGTCTTTTATTTCATTTAATAAAAGTAATTGTCTATTTTAATGCCTTATTTCTATTCTCAGATCTAAATATTAAAAATTATTTAAGTCGGAATGCTGCCAGGAAATTTCGAAAAATTTGTATATATCTACAATGGACTTTCATACTCTAGTTGCTAGACTAAATTTAAAATTACCAGTATGCTTTCATACTGGTTTCAAATTTTCCGGAATATTTGAAAACTTGTATGGTTTAATACTGGTTTCGAAATTTCCAGTATATATGAAAACCAGTATGAACATTCCTAGTATGGTTTAATACTGGTTTCAAAATTTCCAGTATATTTGAAAACTAGTATGAACATTTCTAGTATGGTTCAATACTGGTTTTAAAATTTCCAGTATATTTGAAAACCAGTATGAACATTTCTAGTATGGTTTAATACTGGTTTCAGAATTACCAGTAAGATTTTTATACTGGGTTGAAATTTCTAGTATGATTTTCATACTGGTTTTGAATTTCCAGTATGGTTTTACTGGTTCCAGTATCATTTTTACTGGTTCCAGTATGATTTTGATACTGGTTTTGTGAACTTTTTCCAATAGGGTAGAGTTGACTCATGGGGGGTTACACCAGTTAACCGCGCACTCAACATATTTCATAATTATCATGTAGCTTTAATTTAAATCAATCAATTAATTTAATCAATTAATTAATTGGCAAAAATGAACTTGAAACTTGAGTACAATTTTGTTGGTGAGACCAAGATAAATAGACAGCTGTGGATCCAGGATTTGTTTTTTGTGGGGGGCTAAGAATTCTTAATATCAAAATCGTCTTCTTATGTCCTAAAGGGGGGTCTGGGAGTCCTCCCCCCGAAATTTTTTTGAAATTTAAGTCAAAAAAGCAGATTTTCAATTCGTTTTGGTACACTTAATCTGGATTTCGGACATGTATTTTCATGAATTGAACTTCCATTTGGTGGGAATTTTGCATTTTGACGAATTTTTTACAAAAAAGTTGTAAATAATAGAGTTCCAAAGGGGGGTCTGGGGGTCCTCCCACAGAAAATTTCTGGAAGTTTGATCCTAAAAACAGGATTTTAACTTGTTTTTAGAGTCACTTTCCCCTGTTTTCTCATCCCGAGTTCCTGATTCATAAGTACCAAAATTCCAAGGGGGTTGGGGGTTCTTCCCAAGAACAATTTTGAACCTTAAAAGTATAGTCCACTGAAAATAGAGTTGAACCTCAAACAAATTGCAATAGAAGGTTTCTCAACGGTTTTCACTTAGAAATGACCTCAATAATAACATACTAAAAATCGGCCGGGGGGAAGTTTAATTTTTTTCAAATTTTTAAAAAATGGCTGAAAAAAAATTAAAAAAAACCCAAAACAATAATATAGACATGTGATACATGTTTATAGGTCATTTTTGAGTGCTGAAACCGAATATTGCATTTAGTTTGGAAAAAAAATTGAAATTTCAATTTTAAAAATTAATTTGAATAATTAGCTATATGAAAAAATTAAAAAACCCCTAAAAACCTAACAAAAACATCCAAAGATATAAATCCAACGGTTTTCATTTAGATATAACCTAAATATTAACATACTAAAATTTAAAATTTTTACGAGTTAAAGAACTAAAATTTTTTTTCAAATTTCCATTTTTTTTTGCGAAAAATGCATTTTTTTTTCAAATTTGTGCAAAAAACTTTAGAGGCTTTTGAAAAGGTCATTTTTCGGTGGATATTGTCCACAGATAGTTATATAATGGAAAACCGGTGGAATTGACCCTCAATGAATTAGTTAATTATTTTATTTAAATTTTGAAATTGGTAAAATGTAGTACAAATGTGAAAAAAGGTAATACTTTGGCATATTTACATCAGAATTTAAAATAATTAACTAATTCATTGAGAGTCAATTCCACCGGTTTTCCATTATATAACTATCTGTGGACAATATCCACCGAAAAATGACCTTTTCAAAAGCCTCTAAAGTTTTTTGCACAAATTTGAAAAAAAAATGGAAATTTGAAAAAAAATTTAACTTCTTAAACTCGTAAAAATTTTAAATTTTAGTATGTTAATATTTAGGTCATTTCTAAATGAAAACCGTTGGATTTATATCTTTGGATGTTTTTGTTAGGTTTTTAGGGTTTTTTAATTTTTTCATATAGCTAATTATTCAAATTAATTTTAAAAATTGAAATTTAAATTTTTTTTCCAAACTAAATGCAGTATTCGGTTTCAGCACTCAAAAATAACCTATAAACATGTATCACATGTCTATATTATTGTTTTGGGTTTTTTTTAAATTTTTTTTCAGCCATTTTTTAAAAATTTGAAAAAAATTAAACTTCTCCCCGGCCGATTTTTAGTATGTTATTATTGAGGTCATTTCTAAGTGAAAACCGTTGAGAAACCTTCTATTGCAATTTGTTTGAGGTTCGGCCCTATTTTTCGCTATTTTCAGTGGACTAGTAGGGGTTTTATGCATTTTAAGACGAATTTTTAAGGAAAAAAAATAAGTAAAAAATTGATGTCGAAATTTCGGTGGGAGTTTAGACCTCCCAACCCCCCCTCGGATACGGGACCCAAGATGAATTAAATGCAATCAAACTACAAATAAAGTTTCCGTATCTGTTATGCCATTTCTAAAAATTATCAAATAATTTATCTTTTAAATAGAAATAAATAATCAAACAAACACACTCCAACAAAAAACTGAATGTTTAAGGTGATTAAAGTTTGAGTTCTTTCATAGGTGATGGATTAACATATTAACTATAATTAGAACTCGTAAAAGTGGTACAGATTACATATTTATATATTTGTGTCATAATAGACTCATAAAAATTATAATATCAGAAGTTAACATTTCTTTTTAAAAAAGAAAAATGGAGAGGGAGTAAAGAGAAAATGAGAAATTGAAAAAGCAGAAGAATGAAGCATAGGGTGGCACAAACGATATAAACAAAAAACTTTTTCATTTATAGAAATAATAAAAATTCAACAATTATTTATTTTTAAATCAAATTGAGTCTTTTCCTTCAATAGAATTCACCATTATAATTTACACAAATCCAAAATTACATTAATTTAAGTTATTGTATTGGTAACTAAAATACCACTTACCAACTCTGCAGAGGCATTAATATCCAATCCATGGTGTCTTTTTGGATCAGGTGGTCCTTCACTTAAGCTTATGTCACTATCAGAATTGTTTTCAGCAAAATATTCGTTGATTTTTCGTTTGCGATTCATTTTAAAAAGAACGCAACTTATGTTTCAAGTCTATCGGACACTCGAGAAGACGGGAAAATGCGGCTACTAAGTTTAAATTGAACCCATCTGCTGACCCCTTCCAAAAAAGCAACCCCCCTGGGTTCTAAACCACTCACACTGTCCCTCAACATTCCTCCCCAAAGAGGGAAAGAGGTCATCTGGTATTGCAAGGCTCGCGGATCCAATCTTGGAAAGATAAGAAACTGGTCAACTCCGTGGGGGGGAAGGATTGAAAGGAAACAGTGTGTTTGTTTAGAGAGGAAGTGTGGAATTGCGGTATGCAGAAAGATAAATGTTTGGGGTTGGGCGTGGGCGTGCACCTCTGCAGCAAGATCAGGACCCCATTCTTAAATTAAAAATATGAATATAATAAGAAAAAATAGCATGTCAAAGCAATGGGGGGGTTACGTCCCCAATAACCCCCCTCCTTACGCCTATGTCTTTTTCAAATCTGTACCTTATAATTACTAATTGATTCCTGGATTGGTAGATTTTGTTATCTATCCAGCTAAAGTTCTTTTAGGTCCAAAATATTTAATTATTTTTATTGCTGCTAATATTACTTTTGGATTTTAATAAGGTGAAGGTTCTTAAGCCGTCGACCGTGCCACTGAATCCAAAAATGTTATCAAATACCATTGACTATCCTATACCACTGAATTTAACGACTGCTGAACAGCCGAAAGCATAATTTATATATCTCTCAATTGCATACAAAACAGCTTTGAGATTTATTAACAGGGTTAGATTTACCACTGGAAATACAAGGAAACTTTCATTACAATATATGTTTTATTACAAAATACTTCTTTGATAAAAAAAATAACTGTTGAAAACTTCTTCAATTTAAAAAATAGTTAGAAAATGTCTCTTTCAAATTGAAAGGAGTAGCAGAAAACACCTTATTACATATTACCCACCATTTCATTTTTCCAATAAACAGGTTGTAAGATGAGTGACTGTTTTGGAAACTAAATAAGGCTCACTCTGCATAAAACTCTTCCATTCTTTGGATTTTAAAACACTGTAATAATTTCTTAAGATGAAATCATGGGCTACCGACACGAGCTCCTCATCCTCATGTTTGTCTGCCAGCAACAAAATATTGCACACATTAGAAATGGAAACACTAGTGTTCAAAACAGTCTTGCATTCAATTTTAAGGGAGGGAACTTGGTACTTATCAGCTGCATAGTACAGCTTTAAGGCACTTTCCCATGGCAGATCCTCCACAGCGCCAGAGTATAGGAAGGACAAAAAGCGACCAAGTGTATTTACATCCAGATCCGTAATTTTCATGGAACCAGATGCTGTTTCTGACATATCACTGGACAAGAGAGACTTCAAGACAGTAGATCGGGCACTTAGAATGCCTCTATGTGTAGCAAAGGTAACGTTACCACAGTGAAGATGAAAATCAGCATAATCTTCATCTTGGTAAAGAGCCATGAGTTCTTTCGAAAGAATGGTCACAGAAGGTGAAGGTTGATTCAAACATATAGGTTTCTCTGCATTTCCTGAAGGGAAGGGTTTTATTTTTTTAACACATGGATCAAAGGATAGAGAATATTTTTCTTTCTTACGTAGGGTCTCGGTAATAACTTTTAAATGAATGATAATTGAATTTTCATCCTTCATCACCTCACTTTTGAGCAGTGAATCAGAAAACATCCATTCCTGCATACCCCGAAAGATATGATCATCTTGTTGACTCTTTGTGATGGAATTGTCTTTGTCTAGCAGGGACAAGGAGACATGGATTTTAAAATTATTTAAAGCTGAAGCTGGTTTCAAAGTAAATGTTACAAGAGCAGAATCTGTTATCGCCGTAAATAAATCCAATTCTCCACTTCTATAACCATCGTCATCAATTTCATCATCAATATCATAATAATCATCATCGTCATTATCATTATCTGCACTTTCACCGAGCATAGCCATTGTATCACAGCTTTCATCCTCAGGAAGACCCCTTATTCTAGAAATCCACTTGCGTTCTCCAATTTTCATTTCCTGAAACATTTCGGTAGACACTTCTAAGGATACATCATGGGCAATTAAAGTTGTTTGACTGCTATACCAAGAATTTTGGTCTTTCCTTAGCCGACATATTAGAGTTAGTTTGTCTTTTTGCTCGGGATTTTTCTTCCTAGTTTGAACAACCTCATCAAACTTTGGACCAGGAGGAAGCACTGCACAACCTTCTTTCCATTCCGGTTGTTTTATTTCTTGGAAACAAAGGATAGTTCCATCAGAACCAATAAATGACATTTCAATACTAGATGCACCTTCATCATAAACACGTACGACTAGGTGCTTTCCATCACCATGCAGGCCAGCAGGGAACAATTCTAAATCACAGGAACAGTCTTTGAAATGTTTTTCGTGAATTTTTGGATCCCATAAGCAAAAATTTTTGATTTTCCACTCTATAACTTTGAAATAGAAACTAACTTCTTCAATATCTTGATTCTCCATTGCGTTTCTATCCTTTGAATCCATTGCTCAGCTCATGAGGCGGGAAGACACTTCAAATTCAAACTAACCTGAACCTTGGACCTGACCTGACTGACTGAAAGCAAACAAAACAAAAACATTCACATGTGACAATGGAAGTACGTCTTTGTGGAAGTGCCTTTAGAAGTATACAGTGAAGCCTAAATAATCATACCAGAAAGTTATTAGGAGGGTTGGAATCGTTCACTGTAACTGTAGTTCTCGTTTCTTTGGGTGTTGGAAGCGGGTGTGAATTATTTTGATCTGTTTTTGTGAAAGTAAATATTAAATTTCATGGCTGGAAGATTACCTGCAATAGTTATTGACAATGGAACGGGGTGAGTAAAGTTCTAAAAAATCTACCCGAGTCCGTTAGTTTTGTTGCCTTTTGTGTAAGGTTGAAGAAATCAAATCAGCATCTGAAGTGTCAAACATTGTTATCGATTTTCATTTCCGCTGAACTAATTTAAGTTTTCTTGTGAAATTATTATTCATAATTATCAAATTGAAGTCTACATCATTAAGAATACTCTATATTAACTATTATTTGTTTTAAATTTTGCAGAAATAATCTTTATAATCCCAAACACATCTTTGTTTAGAAGTCATAAATTCTTTGTTTTGATTATCTAGACCTGTATACCTATTATTTATATGAATATTACAATGTTTATAAGTTATCTAATTAAGTTTTATTTCATACATCATAGCATTTAGATATCTATTTACAAGTTTGATATTGAATTTTAGGTGTTTACAACATCTTTTGTTTATATACTTTTGATAATGTTTTTGCTCTTAGATCTCAATAAACTCTTTATTTCTTAACCCTACAGTGCATACTGTAGCCATTTGGCTACACAAAATTTTTCCCCATTTCCTACTCAAATATCCATATCCAAACGACAACACCGGCTAAGATTCTGTAATCGGGCACCATCGCCAAGAAAAGTCGCCAAGATATTTGGCGACTTTTTCAAAATCGTCACAATCAAAATGGCTGCCGAGAATAGGCAAAGGCAAACTCAAAAACCGAAAATCCTAATCTGAAAACGGCAAATAAAACATGCCATAAATAGCATATCGATACAAAAAGACCATCGAAAATCTTAAAACCTGAAAATGGGCATTTAAAACATATTCTTAAAAATATAAAAACAAGCATTCCTTCAAACCTAAACTTATAGCTAAAAATAGCGAATGAGACCTACTTTGGTTTATTACTGAAATTAGTTAAATTTCTGAAATTAATTAAATCATTTTTAAAATTGCTTCGAGCCTATTACTTATATCAGAATTTTACTTTTCGAAATTTTTAAAGTTAAATTCCTAAACTAAAGAGACTAAATTCCTAGAAAAACATACTCTTTATTTTCTCAAGACTAATTGTTTAAAAACAGTTACCATGAGCAACAACATAAATTGTTGCCACAGAAATACAAAAGATAATATCATTAGTTAATAATTACATATCACTAGTTAATAATTATATTACTTTCGGCCATCCTGAGGTGCAACACAGTGACGTTTTTCACAATTTGACTTCATTTTTTCTCGTGCTTTCAATATTTCGTATCGCGCTTCTTCTCGCAATACTTCAGGGGATGTATATTCATCCGACGTTGGATTATTACGTCCTATTATACTACTTGACAAAAAAATAGGGTCAAAATGCTTCTGACACAAATCAAGCAGATTCTTATATAAAATGACTCCCTGAATCCAACCAAATCCGACCCCTTTTTTCTCCATCAGGCTCAGATTTTCGGGGAACAGCCCCTCCCCCTTTTTACGTTATTCGATGACGTAATGACTTTGAATTCGATTTTCAGGGTCAAAAACTATTACTTTAGCCTTTAAATTACACCCGAGGGAACAAGAAAGGTTAAAGCTTCTAAAATATAAAAATTTATAGCAAATGGATAAGTTTAAGGGGGTTATTACCCCCTAAAAATGCAAAAAAAATTGTTAAAAATTATTGAGATTATTTTTAGCAATTTGTTCCTCTTATCTTTTAAACAATTCATCATTAAGGGGACCTAACCCTTCCCCAAGGGTCCAAATTTAATGAATATATGCAGCAATGATTTTTGCTAAAAGCGGTTTAGGTGTTAACGCCCCCTAAGATACTCTCTGAATCGCGCCGCTACTTGCGAACTCAGGAATGAATAGTCATGTTTTGAAAAGCTCAAAAATGACATAGTTCTTATATTTAAGGTCTATTCTGAGGGAAATTTTTAAGTTCGTTAAAAACTGGCCAGTTTTAGGGTGTTGGGATTCATGTTTCAAGTTTATAATAACAAGGCTGATAATAACAATTGGGGGACGTCCATTTAAAGATTGAGGGTGATGGAGGAAAACGATTGAATTCTTCATATTTTCGTCATATTTGAGTTCAGGAGGTCACTTTAACAAGAATCGACTGAAATTTAGTCAGTTGCAGTTTGAATTTTTTTGTATGGCAGTTTAACTCTAAAGTACTGCATTGAACCCTTCCGCCGGTGCTTCGGGGGCGCTAACACCTCAACCACTTTTAGTAAAAAATAATTGCTGCATATATTCCTTAAATTTGGGTCCTTGGGGAAGGGTTAGGACACTTTAATGATGAATTGCATAAAAAATAAGAGGTAAAAATAGCCAAAAATAATCTTAATAATTTTTAACGATTTTTTTGCATATTTTAGGGGGTAATAATTCTTTAAACTTATCCATTTGCTACAAATTTTTATATTTTAGAAGCTTTTACCTTTCTTGTTCCCTCGGGTGTAATTTAAAGGCTATAGTAATAGTTTTTGACCCTGAAAATAGTATTCAAATTGCTTCATAATAAATCATGATTATACCAATTGATATTTTAAATTTAATACTTTACCATGTAACTAGTCAGTGAACCTAGTGTTTTATTATTTATATTTTTTTCAAACCAGACTTGTGTTAAACAATACCGTTTAAGCTATTCAAAATAATAAGAGACAAAACCTGCATGACGCTCCATTGTTTATAAATGATTTATTTGGTATTAGATTCAAATGATATCTAAATATCTAGATTGGTCGCCACAATCTAGAGTTTATCGCCAAGTTTCTAGAAAGTCGCCAAGTTGGCGATGGTGCCCGAATACGGAATATTCCCCACAACACCATGCAATAAGCACAACAAATTTTGCATTTCATTGTATTAAAACTTAAGACTGCCAGTCGATGGCAGCAAAGGTACTATTTTCAGACATTTGTTTGGAGCTGAAGAGACGAAAGTTCCGACACCAAAAACACCAAAATAAAAGGACAATATAAATTAAAATAAAAATTTTTTTCAGCTTGAAAAAAATTGTTTTGAAAAGATAAGTTGTTTTTTTATATTTTTAGAGCATTTGGTTTTATTTCACTTCACAGTTAATTTCAAAAGGGACATAAATTAATTTCACAAGGACAGTTTTTTGTCAATTACAGTAGAACTCCAATTATCCGAACTCCAACTATCCGAATCGCCGATTATCCGAATCGATTTCAGAATTAATAAAAAAATTCCGCCGCCAATTTTGCCGTTTTTAATGTTCTTTTTCGTGTTCTATTTGACATTTCCATGTTCGCTTTGTTCTTTTTTCGTGTTCTTATTCATTAGTTATTCAGGGCCGAATGTTATGAAAGCAATGACTGTCGAAGAACGGTACGTACTGTATTCTGAAAACCACTTGTAAATACTTTTAGTATGTGAAATTCCTTTTCATTTAATTAATAAACAGCTCTTTTTCTTTAAATATAATTTTTTCCTCCTATTTTTAAACTTGCATACAGCAAAGGAATTTTTTTTCGGAAAAAATCCAATTATCCGAATTTTTGATTATCCGAATGGGGTTCGGTCCCAATTGATTCGGATAATTGGAGTTCTACTGTAAGTGTAGAAATTAATTGGGTAAATGAAGCAAATCAGGCCCGCAAGCTGAATTTGGCGATTTTTTTTGTGGCCAAGTGGAAAACCGATGGCATCCGAGCATTGAATTGTTATCGCCAAATTTGGCGCTGAAAATCTACGGGCCGGATTCGCTTCATTAACCAAAAATTGAATTAATTTATTTTAGTATTTTTTTACTAATTTACTCCATAATAGAATTCAGATAAATTATTTTCAATTGAATTTCAAAAATCATGCATTGTAGGGTTAAAAAATCGGTTAATGAAGCGAATCCGGCCCGCAGATTTTCCGCGCCAAATTTGGCGATAACAATTCAATGCTCAGATGCCATCGGTTTTTCACTTGGTGACAAAAAAATCACCAAATTCAGCTTGCGGGCCGGATTCGCTTCATTTACCAAAAATCTATTGAATAATTATCGAAATCTTGAAATGGGTAATTATAAGGTACATATTTCACAATTAGTAACTAGGGGAGACCGGGCAGGGATGGGACACCTTCAATAAATCTTAAAATTATAAATAAAATTAGTTTTTCGAGTGTTCCACAATATTCATGGAAAAAGTGTACCATCCCTCCTCGGTCTCCCCTACCTGTTTAAATTTTTTGTAGAAGTTATAATTTTATGAATTGCTGTAGGGGGAGACTGGAGATACTTGAAATTGACCGATTTTCTGTAAATTTTAAGAATCCGGTCCATGGTGACTTCTTGGCTTGGCGAAATGATTTCTTACCAATGCCTGGAATTGGTGAGAAAGCACTTTGTGGCTCGTAAAGATGGAGAATATTGTATTGGAATCTATGGTTGCTGTACTAAGCATTGTACACTAGAGAGAATCATTAATCGCCTAACTTTGGCCAACCCTTAGCGATTGGCCCAGATTGTATAAATTAACCCGATTTTCTCAAAATAATATTTGTTTTTCAAAAAATAACAGTACACCATAATGAAGTACGTAATATTTCTAATGAGATGTACTGGTTCATTTTTATTTAGCTAGGAGCGGTTAGAGCATTCTGTAGAAATACCATTTTTATGTTTCTGTGTAAAAAAGGCTGTAGTTCAGCACGCTGTAGCATCAATACCTCTCATTTTAAAAAAATGTTGACTAGTTAATTTTGTTGCAAATTAAATGTATTTTCATTTTTGTGGGGAACATGTATTTATTTAGAGCAGATGGGGAAAGTGAGCGTTCTTCGCTTTTTTTTGTTGAAAGTTAAAATTTAACTGCTCTTCAAAATGCTCTAAAACAGTGCTTCTAAAACTTTCAATCGACGCAGCCCCCCTATATGTAACTTCCAGACATTGCAGCCCCCAAGATTTTGAGAAAAAACCTAAACAGTGGGGGACTCACTAAGTTGATCCAAATTAACACTAACTTCATAACAAATTCCAAACATTTAATTTAGTTTTTTACATGAAATATGAAGGAAAAGAATAGTATAATACTTACATCATAATATTTCATTTCCTAAATTTACCCCTAGTCGGGCATTTAAATACCAAAAGTTCGTCTAGATAGTTTGAAAACTGTTTTCGACATGTGTTTCCATCCCATGATTTAAGAATGGATTTTCCAGATTTTTGGCAAATTTTAAAAGTTATGAATGTTGTGATTGTTGGTTCCATTCAGTTTTTCACAAAATTCCTAAAACAAGATACTGGCAGAAAAACCTGTATGAACCCCTGAATACATTAAAGATTTAGGTTTATGATAAATAGTATTAATACTATTTACTATAATTAATTCAAGCCAGGTTTTTATCTCATAGAAAATAGTATGCATCTTTTTTTTAATATTAAACTCTAAATTCACAGGTACACAAAGCTTGGCTTTGCTGGTAACAGGGAACCCCAATTTATTATTCCATCTGGTAAGTTTATTTATATTGTTAATTTCGTCAGCAATAAAAGTCACCAAACAAATTGAATTGTCAGTTTGAAGAAGGGAATAAGTCCAAAAAATGACAAATTGACTTTTTGTGCTCAAAACAATCTCCAAGCTTTGCCCTACACATGGGTGAAAAGAGGGGGAAAATAACTAACCCCTATAGGGAGATATCGCCCCTTGAAGTTATGAAATCGATATCCATACAATGAAAATTCCATTTCTTTTTTTCGATTTTCTCAAAACTTGATTTTTGGACTTATTCCCTTCTTCAAACTGACGATTCAATTATATCTAGGCTTTAACATTATATCTAAAATATTCATCCTTTTTTTCTAGCCATTGCCATTAGAGAAACTGCTAAAGTAGGAGATCAAGCTATTAGAAGACTTGGGAGAGGCATTGATGATTTGGATTTTTATATTGGAGATGAAGCTATTGACTCCAAGGGGTACTCCGTAAAGGTATTTGATCTTAATTAGTGTAATTTCAATATTTTCAAGCCACCAACCATTTTGTCTGTAGGTTCAAGATGAGCATTAAATTATGATTAAACAAGGTGTAAGTGACATTTACTGATGAAAAACTATGAAAATGTTTGTGCAATGTGGAATAAAAAAAGAAGCACTCTAGTAAACAACAAAATAAACATTTTTCATCTTAATTTTTGTAAAACCTCTAATAAGGCCCTATTTTTATCCACACTGTGGGTAATATTCCGTAATCGAGGTTTCCGCCAAATTTTGGCGATGACCATTTTAATGTATGCAACAATGTTTAATGTTGGCGGGATTTCCTCCACGCTTTTAAATCCGATCTCACCAAGTTTGGCAAAAACCTCGATTATGGAATCTGTCCCCACACTGTTAACTCATTTTCTCTAAGGAGAAAGTACCTATGGAAAGGTCCCCTAGGAATGACCAAAAAAAAGAGTTTTTGTAGATTTCAAAAAATTTCTGGGGAGTGCCCACCTGTTTTTAAAATTTAACATGGTTCTGTTTAAATTAAATTACTTATATTTATGTGTTGACAAAGAGTTAAACATTTTTTTCAAAATTTAGTACCCTATTCGACATGGTATTGTTGAAGATTGGGACTTGATGGAAAGATTTTGGGAACAGTCTATTTTCAAGTACCTGAGGGCTGAACCTGAAGATCATTACTTTCTGTTAGTAAGTAGACTACCGTGTACCAACATGAAGAAATATTCCACTTACCTGTAGAATGTATCTCACTTTGGTGTTATTACATTAGGCATGCTTGTAATTCTAAAACTTTTTTTACTCTGTGTTCCTTAAGATTTCTTCTTTGATAAAAGATGTGTTGTTTTCTTCATGTGTTAAAACTCTATCTATACAAAAGATGCTTAAATTAAATTATTTCAGTTAATCATAAAAACAAGACTTAATTTTTTTTTCATTTAAGACATTTTAGTATGTTTAAGGTTAAAAAGCTTTCTTGATTATTTTATTATTTCTATTTTAGACAGAGCCTCCTTTAAACACCCCAGAAAACCGAGAGTACACAGCTGAAATTATGTTTGAGTCATTTAATGTTCCTGGTCTCTACATTGCAGTTCAGGTATTTATACTTTTTTTAACTAAACTACTTAACATTTTATTTCCTTCAATTTGTTTGCCACATTGTTCATTTGGATTTTAAGTAATAATTTCAAATTCTCCATCTTCTCAAAATCAGGTTATATGCTTTGAATCTCAATCTGGTAAAATAGGCTAGCACAACTTGGTTACTCAATTCCTGGGCATGTTTGATAAAGATAATGTTTGCTGAGAACATTATTTAACTACTTTATTGAGATTTATTTCCTCCTCTATTTCTGAAATCTAAAAAAATAAAAGTTACTTTGAGGGAAATATAATTAGATCTGGGTGAATGAAAAGTGTTACATATGTCTAAGAAAAACACATTTAAGGTCAGTCATGAAATCTGACTAATTTCAATAGGTAGTTATTCAATTTGAGTGTTTCCTCATTTTCAGAATTTTCTGCTTTTTTTTATTAAAGTTGAAACTGTTTCATACTTTTTAAAAATATAAAGTGCTCAAAATGTGTTGTTTATACTTGTTGCATTACCAAGGTTTAATGCCAATGCAAGTGCATATCAATTTGAAAATTAATTGAATGTTAAAGCACCCAAGTTTTTATCATACCAGTAACTGTTTTACTGTTTTGAATCTAGGCTGTATTAGCTCTAGCTGCATCGTGGACTTCTAGACAAATGGGTGAAAGAACATTAAACGGTCTGGTGATAGATTCTGGTGATGGTGTGACTCACTGCATTCCTGTGGTAAGTGATTTTGTAAGATAGTCGGAGTCAGAGATATTTTTAACGCCTCTGAGAGCGTATTTCACGCATTGAAAATCGGAAACACACTTTTAAAAACTAGCCAGGTGTATTTTCACGCTTTGAATTTTTAACAAAGGCTTTCCTTAAAGAAATGCATGGCGCCCCACTGAAATCGAATAATAATTTTTCTACTGAAATTTGATATATTAAATAAATATTTCATTTAGAATGTTTAATGTAAAATAAATAAATAAATTTATAATGTTCAATATTTTCTACTACTTTTTAACATATGCTATATTTTAAAAACCAAAATAGTATTCTCATTTTTTCTATCTCATTTTGTCCATTAAAAAATTTGAAACAATTTTCGTATTTCACGCCTCCTAAAAAAGTCAAGGAGTATTTTTACTCCTCCAAAAAAGTCCTAAGAATAACACTGGTCAGAGTTATAAGTAAAATTTTCTTGATTATGTTTTCAAACTATTCAATAGTCATTTTAATTTAATATTTATTTGATAAAATGGGTAATCCAGCCAAAAATTGGGGCCGTTTTGCGGCCCCCTCTTAATATTCAAGTTAGTAAAAATGACCCCATTACAAAATTCAACTTCGTAAAAACGGCCTCTTCACAAAATTTCGATTTACAATATATTACACCCTTTCAAATTTCAAACAAGCCCTTCAAGGATTCTCGAAATGAAACCGATTCTCAAACTAAAGAACGATGAAATCAGCTGTCGGTCGATGACTCTCTTTCCTCATTAAAAAACATCTGTGTTCGGGCTGCGGAGAGTGTGTTTACAATCCGGTAACCCTAGGCTCTACAATGTTATCATACATGTGATTCTTCCTCCAATTGGCGGAAATCCGCTAATTCTCTCTTGGAAAAATTAAAATCCGACAATTAGCTCTGTAAAATTATAATCCGCCTTAAAAATTTCTTTCCGCTAGCCAAAATTTCACGGCCAAACTACAGCCAGCGATGATTAGTCACCGCTGCGGCAATGTTTTCTCTGGCTTTCTCTTTCACATTGGCTGCCTGCTAATTTGTATTTTTCCACACAATCCCTAGTTTTTTTACTTTCCATATTATTTTCGAGAAAATTGACGATTTACAGCGGAAAAAAGTCTGAAAGGCTCGATTTATTGCGCAAGTTTCGTTTTCTTTGAGTGTTCCGTTCCTCCCGCGACTTCTTTCTGGGACGGCAGTGGGCGCCAAGTTGAAATCGGCGTCTTCTCAGGTTGCTCATGTTGCATCTCACGTCTTCTCATGTTCATTATTGCGATGTAATAAAAACAACTTTACTGTGGTCAGAAGCCATAAGTCGGGATCAGTCTGCAAAAATGTCAAAAAATAGCGATTTTTTGCGAAAATACTGTTTTTTTGGCACATAGTTGAAGTTGGCTTCCTTTTTTCTTTTCACATTGTAAGTGCTATGCAGAAAAACTTAAGCTTGGTCAGAGGATCTTTAAAAGTATAGATCGCAGAATCGTATTAGATAGTATAAAAATGTGACCCAGACTCAGATTGCATTTTTATCGATTTTAGTCATTATTTTCAGCTATTTTTTCTTAACGATTTCATAAGTTGTAAATTTCTCCTGGAAGTTCGCTTTGAAGCAAGATAATGCAGTGTTTTTTTTTAATCTATTTAAATTTACTAAATATTTTCAGCCAATTTACTGTCAGAGCAATCACATGTATGTGTTATGTGTGGAAGCGCGCTCGTATTTTGGAACGTTATGTAAATTTTTTTTGCTGGGCTTTTTTTAAAGACATACTTTACCATGTGGCAACCCGTAGCCCACTTTTGTTTTTCGTGATGGATAGCTTTTGCTTTATATTATTACGTATCAGCTTATCAGGTAATAGTTTTGTTTTTAATTTAAAAATTAATGGTTATTTAAACTTTTGGTTTACCTTAACTGATTTTTAATATGAAACGAGGACGTCCCTTTTCTAGTGAAGGTTCTTCCAGGAATTCTAACTATTAAGTTAAAAAAATTTAAAGAATGTAAAAGATAAAATAGCGCAAATAAAAAATTCTAGGTTTTACGTAAAAATGTTTTAAGATATATTTTTCAAAAAAAAATTCCATTTTCACAAATATAATTTCATTTTCACAAAATGTGGCCCCAAAAGTTGAAACCTGGATCAACCCCTAAATAAACACATAGCAATGAGCTAACTCCAACATCTTTGGAGTTAGCTCCCTGTTGCTGCAAGAACCTCAATTATTGTGTGTAAATTTTAAAATTAATAGTTTAGTTAATTATACTCTAAGGTGAATAGAATTAAAAGTATGGCAGTTTTGGACTAATGACTTTAATTCTATGCATAATGCATAATATTTATGACTTTTTGTATGATTGACATTGCTGCAGTTTGTTGCAAAAAAAATCTTAGTGTATAGTAGAAAAGAAAAATCTGAATGTTTTGGGGAATCACAGATGAAAACAATGTCCATCCTGGTATTTCTGACTAGATCCTGATTTAAGAATTTTCTGAAAAGTTAATTGAGGAGTACTCAACTGGCATGTTTATTACTTTTGGAATAGACTCAAAATCCAGTAAATTCCTTTTTGAAGAGAGAAGCTCATTTTACAAACAAGTATGGCACCACTTTCGATCTATGCACTTTTATAAAGAGTCAGTTTTGGGGAATAGGAATTTTGCGAAGGGTCCTTTTTTGAAGATCAAAATTTTATGAAGGGTCTGTTCATGAATATAAAACTTATCAACATTTTATAAAATTTTGTGAAGGGTTCTTAAACAGGCCCATATTTGTTTCTGATAACCCCTTGGATAATTAAATTTGAACTTTGGGCAAAGATTTACTTTCGTTTTTTTTAGATCGTTTTTTTTGCAGTTTGGGGAAGTAGTGTACCTGGGACTTAAGTGTACTTCGGTCCTACACTGTTTCTAGCTAAACTTTTTGTAGTATGGCAACACTAGATATGTAGTTAGCCTCCTTACAACCAACTTATTTTAACTAAATTTTTATTTAAAAAGTTTTAAATTTGAGATAATATAGGTTAAAAACTGATTTGTCCATTAAAAGTAGATTTTCTATGTTTAAGCAAAACAAGATTAACTGTATGAATGTTGTTTGGTATTAACAGGCTGAAGGCTACGTCATTGGAAGCTGTATAAAGCACATTCCCATTGCTGGTCGCAACATCACTTACTTCATTCAGAGCTTGCTCCGAGAGCGTGAAGTTGGCATCCCACCCGAACAATCATTAGAGACTGCGAAAGCAATCAAAGTAACTTTTCACTTACCTTGCAATCTAAATTATTCCATATGTTGTATTATTGTAAATAATTTTGTGTTTAATTTAGGTGAGTGTTGATTTTAAATACAGATGTAGTGCTAACAGGAATCCTTAATTTGTCTTATTTGTCAGTCATAAAAACCAGTTGTTTTTTTACTAAATTAATAAAAACCGTCGATTTCTTTAATGATAAAAACTAAAAACCATTTGGTTTGTTTATAAACAGATAAAAACCATTAGGGTTTTTTTACTAAATTAATAAAAAACCGTTGATTTCCTTAATCTGATTAATTATCTCAATCATTTATCCAATTTCAATTAACATTAGTTGCTTAGATTTCACTTTTATTTATTTAAAAAATAAAATTTTCTCTTTCTAAAGAAATTTCTTAAGTTAATAAATTAATCCATATAAAATTAAGATAAATAATTTGATTATTTCAACCATTTATCCAAGGTAAATTAACACCGATTTTTATTCACTACAATAATATTAGATAGTCAAATTGGAATATTTTAAAAATAAAAATTATTTTTAAAACAAATTAATTTTATTATAATTAACTAATTAAATTAATTAATTGAAGTATTCAAATCATTTATCAATTATAAACAACCCCTGAAATAAATGTCTCATTTACAAACATCACTGCTAAAATAACTTACTCTGAAAAAAATTCTAAAAAAACTTGGTTTAAACCAAAAAAAACAAATAAACCCGGTTTTTTTGGTTTTTAAAACAGGCATGAGATTCTTCCGAATTTTTCCGGAATTTCCGAATTTTCCGATTTTTTTGAGAATTTTCGGACTTTTTCCGAATTTTCCGATTTTTTTGAGAATTTTCAGACTTTTTCCGAAATTTTCAGACTTTTTTTTACATTTTGAAAATTAAGCGTTTCTAAATGTTAATTTTTTTACATCCTCAAAAAATTTTTGAAAGAAAAATTCAAGTAACGTAAAAACTAGAACTCTACCTCCCCTTATCAGCGCCCGTTCCCCATCGTTCCGGACAGCGCGTATCGCTCTTCGGTTGACCTTGCCCAGTTGCTTTCATTCTTTCTGTAGGCGCGTAATTTTTTAATTGTTACATTAAGATGGAATATTAGTTAAGAACCTGATTAGTAATGACGACCTCGCGCAACGATATCGTTGTCCGTTTGGATGGAACTGATGTTCGAGCGATAGACAAAGGAATCGAGAACAGCTGGAGTTGGCTAGAGAAAAAATTGATGGCGTGTTCGTTCAAGAATCCATAAGAAAAATCAGTAAACCCGGATTTGCCTACTGCTTAATATGATCTTACGATAATCTTCATATTTTATTTGATTTTTTCCTTCTCACTAGATATCACCGTTGTAGTCAAATAATTTGAAAGAGAACATCTTGGCCTTCATCACCATGTAATATTTTTAATATCTGAGGGGTTTTTTTTTAGGAATATAGCAAGATTTATGCATAATGCATCAACAGCTTTAATTAATGTGAATGAGAAGTGATCTTTTTTTCCCTAGCTGATATAAACTTTAGCATGTGTTTCAGCTGGTTTCAGCACCTTTTTTTCTTTTATTGGAACTCAAGGAGAGTTGGAGTGTTTATTATGACAGTTATTACTATTTATTTCTTCAAGATTTCGCTTGCATTCGGATGGAATTATTTATTGCTAAAACAGAAAACATGTATGTGTTTAAGTGTCTAGTTGAAATGGAGATGGAAATAGATATTTTTTAAATATATATTCAGAATTTAAGATGCTTAAACGATTTCTGTGCGGTAAAAGTAGCTGCGCGCTTTGCGGGTCTTAAGTGAAAGAAGATATAAAAAGGTTTTGTTCTAAATAATTTTATTTATCTTCATGAATAAGTTACTTGTGATAAATATCTCCTCATTTTACGACATTTTCCTCAGTTTTATGCATCTTGGGTATATGGAATTGTTAATTTTTAAGCATTATTTGTTTTTAAAAATTTTCAAAGAAAATAGTGGGATAGCAGTACAATTTTTTCAGCATTTACTTGGAATGTGTTATGCTGATCATATGGTAAAAATTAGGTATTTTAGACCACAATTTTAATTTCTACGATTTTTTACTGATGTTCATCATCTTAGACGCAAGTAGGTGCCAAGTATTACGATTTGACCGTAATATTTACGGATTCGATAGAAAATTACGGTGTTACGGACATCGATTAAAAATTACGGATTAAATGAAGTCTCGAAAATTTCTGCGCTTTAAAAATGTATTTACTTCCCTTTTCTCCATGCAAAGTACGATTTTTCATGGTTTCGTCAACTCGTAGCCTGTATGACAACCTGGGGAAACTTTAATATCGTTTCCATCAATGTTGAGTGGAATTTGGGCCTGCTATTGGTCTATGGTTTTGTTTGAGGGAGGTCGGATTGTTGAACCTTTCTTCCAGGCATGAGTTTCTTCCGCAGAAAATCGAGACGTCCCGCTTTTTCATTGTTTCGCGGCCCGCGAACTAATTCAGGCACCGCAGCGCTCCTGTTTTTCCTATTTTTCCTATTTTTTTCACATTAGCTCCTTTTTTCCTATTTTTACGGTCCATTTTATTTTTCCTCCTTTTTTCAGCGTTTTTCTCCTTTTTTTCCTATTTTTTTAACCCTTGGGATCGACTTTCTTCGTTTATGTTTTGTTGTGGGTATGGATTGATGTCATTACTATTGGCCCGTTGTCAACGCTTTGGCATACGAAAGGGAGTGATTCGTTTCCTTCCAGCGGGACGCGACGTGGCCGCCGCGGAGCTTCCTCTCCCGTTGAGGCTAAGCTGTCCTCCGTTGCTTTTAGCCCAAGAAAACGGTAGTTTTTTCAAAAATTTCCTAGAAGTTTTTTTGACGGTTTTATTTGTTTATGAGGGCGCTGATTATAAATTTGAAGTTTGCTCCCACGTGGGGGGTCGCCTTCATATCGAAACTCGCAAAAAATTGATAATTTTTTGCTCTTTTTTCGATTCGTGGCTTATATTTCAAAAACTAAAAATTTCTCGAAGATAATTTCAATCACAAAGTTAAAGTAAACAAAATTTCCTACAAAATGCTCTCATCAACTTTGATTTTCTGAAGAGTGGTTTTGCCGCTAGAGCGCGCTGAAAAACATCGATTTTTTGGCGTTTCCGCAAAAAATGGAAAACGCTTGCTTCTACCATCTGCAAAATGAAAATTATTTAAGTTATCAACAAAAATTTTATACCACGTGAAAGAGCATTTAATTTTCTATAAATAACGTGCTTTCCATCATCATTGTTTGAGAAGGGGAGAGGGAGTGAAGGTGAAGCCAAGATCGATAATAAAACTGTTGCGGCTCGCAGACCAAACAGACTTTTGCGGTTGTTAATCTGCAATCTGTGCTTTATTTCCGGTATATTACCAATAAAATTGGTTGTTTTAGATCAGTGATTCCCAACTCAAATATGTCCGCGGACCACTTCACGTAAATTTGAACCTCCGCGGACCATCTCTATCCCTACCTTTATCTTCAAAATTTTAACCTTTTTTCAATGCATTCAATTCTCACAGATGGTCAAAAGTTTTGTCTTTTTTATGAAATAAGAGAAACTAAGTTTTAAGTATGTTTCTAAATTGGAACTGAAAATCAAATAATCTATCAAACTTCAAAGGAAAATTAATATTAATTTTATATCAAATTATTTATAAATATACCTTTTATAAAAAAAAACATTTAACTATTCTCATCAAGATCTCACGAAATTCAACAAATAAAATAAAATACATTATTAATTACAATTGTTTTTTATACAGTAAACTAAATTAGGAAATTTTATACAAAAATTCTTTTTTTTCAGCAATATATAAATTTCCAAAGCAATATTAAAGCAATTAACAAATAAAAATTTCAATTTATCTCATACGAGAGGCTTAACCATGTAACTTTATCTTGGTAACTTATCTTTTATGTAATTGTTCAGGTGAGTGGAAATGATGATGGTTTTAATCCATCCCAGTGTCCGCTCATGGATCTATTAACCCTGGAAGGGTTCACACCTACACCCAAGTTACAAGTTTAAGAAACATCATTATAAAATAGTTATTATTTTTTCTTTTTCATAACGAAACCAACAGCAAAAGTAATATTACGAATATTATTAGTAGATTTAAATTTGAAAGAAAGTACTTAGCTTGAAATTAAACAGCAGGACAGATGAGATGACTAGGAATTCTGTTGATCACAAAAAAGTAAACTTGACCTGCACTGAGTGCAGGAAATTCTACAGGCGAGGCTAACTGATGTTCTCCCGAAAGAAACCGCGTCGAAAGTAAGTATGTAATTATTTAAAAGGAGCGATTAAAAAAGAAGATAATTTATGTGCTCAAAAAATTTCGCATTTCAATAAATTTTTCTTATTTCTTCGAACAAACTACAACAAACTGATTTCACTTGTATCAGAAATTCCCTCTTTGATACACTTCCACGCTTACTTCCTATCAAACCATGTAAAAATTCGATCATTCGATTCTTTATTTGCCCCACCCTGGCGCCTCTCAGTTTTAATTCATCTGATGTGCACTTTGCCATATCAATCACATTTCGTATCTACTATGCAATAAACTACTTTTTGAATAAAGTAAGTGAAACGAACAAATATGATTCATAGGATAAAAGAGAAGATTTTTTTTACTTATGACACCGTAGGATTTTTTATTTATGTTTTTTTGCATCTATGGTTTTTTACTACTTCCTGAAAGGTGTTGTAATGAGGAAAACTATTTTTTTGAATTTCCACACATTTTTTTGGATAAGTTTAAAAATCTTCTCACGGACCACCAGTGGTCCGCGGACCACCTGTTGGGAACCACTGTTTTAGATGAATTGATGATTACGCATGCTTAAAAAAATAAGTTTTTAAATTTATTTATGAAATATTGGGTGTTTTAGGAGGAATTTAAATAATTTTTTTAAATTCCTATATTAAATTATGGGAGTGTTTTAATAAACGAATTTATATGTTTTTTTGCATCGCTAAATCAGAATTTCAAGTTTATTTTAATTTTAAAAGTCATCTTCACATCAAAAATTGTTAAAAATCTCAAATTTTTGCTCTTTTTTTCGGTTTTTCATCAATTTTCCAAAATTATATTCATTTTACAAAAAATAGCATGGAACCAAATTAAATTACGTAAAATTTCCTATAAGATGCACTTGTTCATTTTTATTTTGCGAGGATCGGTGTACATTTTATAGCATTTTGAAGAAAAGCAATTTTCATGTTTTTGTGTCAAGTCAGGAATTGCCAAATCTTATAGGAAATTTTGCGTACTTTAATTTGGTTTCATGCTATTTTTCGTAAAATTAATATTGTTTTAGAAAATCAATGAAAATCTGGAAAAAAAATTGGAGATTTTTTGCAATTTTGATGTGAAGATTACTTTCAAATTAAAATAAACTTTAAATTCGGATTAAGCGATGCAAAAACATAAAAATTCGTTCATTAAAACTCTCCCATAATTATAGGAATCTAAAAAATTTATTGAAATTTTGCCTAAAACACCCAATATTTCACAAATTAATTTAATAATTAATTTTTTAAGCATGCGTAGTCACCAATTCATCCAAAACAACCCATTTTATTGGTAATATACCGGAAATAAAGCGCAGATTGCAGATTGACAACCGCAGAAGTCCGTTTGGTCTGCCAGCCGCAACAGTTTTATTATCGATCTTTGCTTCACTCCCTCCCCCTTCTCGAAAAATGGTAATTGAAAACACGTTATTTATATAAAATTAAATTCTCTTTAATGTGGTATAAAATTTTTGTTAATAACTTAAATAGTTTTCATTTTGTAGAGGGTAGAAGCGCGCGTTTTCCTTTTTTTGCGGAAAGGACAAAAAAGCGATGTTTTTCAGCGCGCTCTAGCGTCAAAACCACTTTTCAGAAAATCAAAGTTGACTAGTGCATTTTGTAGGAAATTTGGTTTACTTTAACTTTGTAATGAAATTATCATCGAGAAATTTATAGTTTTTGAAATATAAGCGAAGAATCGAAAAAAGAGCAAAAAAGTATCGATTTTTTGCGGCATCGCGGGAGCCCTCATACAAATGGGCGTCGCCATAGGTTGACATCCCTGTTGTGTTATTTTAACTCTAATTTAAGAAAAATATTCCTTTATTCTCCTATTTTTTAAGAAAAATATTCCTTTTTTCTCCTATTTTTTTTAGAAAAATAATCCTTTTTTTCTCCTATTTTTTCTTAAATTCTCCTTTTTTTCCTATTTTTTTTACGAAAAATCGGCTGCGGTGCCTGCTAATTGTAATTCAGATTTTACTTTTCCTGATTATTTTCAAGAAAAATCACGAGTTTTCGCGGAAAATCGTGAAAGTTTCGTTTTTGTTTAATTCGCGGAGTGTACCGCTTCTGCCGCGATGCTTTCGTGGAAGGCCGCGGACGTCAGGTTTAAGTCGGCTTCATCTCGCGTTGTTATTGCGATGTAGAAAAAACAACTTGACCGTGGTCGAAGCCAACAAGTCCGGTGTTACTAAATCGTACAACAGCTCTGGTTACGGAAAGCTTTTTTTGAAACTTAGCAAAAACTTTTTTCGGAAGTGCCCCCGGCCCGTGGGAGCAGCACGATAGGGGCCGCCCGTCGCGAAAGGAAAAAAGAGAGGCAAAGCCCTCACTTAAAAAATTTTGCTGGTGTTCCAAAATAAGCTAAAACCTTGATTTTTAGGATCAAATTTTCAAAATTTTTCTGGGGAGACCCCCAGACCCCCTTTTGGTACATGGAACTTTATTATACCCAATTTTTCGTATTATTGTCATTTATATGCCAAAAATCAAACTAAAAATTTATTTAAAAGATACATTGAACCCATAAAACTAAAAGGAGAGTTTTTTTTTCACAAAATTTCGTTCCCGCAGTTTTTCCGAATTTTTGCTTTTTTGTCAATCTCATCCCTGTTAAAAAAAAAAACAGGTTTTTTGCCAACCCTGGTTTTAATATAATCTGCTGAAGATCATAATACCTTAGAAAGACAAATAAATTTAGATCTACTAAAACTTAAAGATTGGTTTCTAACAAATGATTTGTCAATTAATAGTAACAAAACGAAATATTTTAACTTCAGTTTTATTTACAGAAATAGTTTAGATCTTAATATAAAATATCACAGGGGTCCCCAACCCTATGCCCGCGGGCACCATAGCGCCCATCGATCGGTCTAGGTGCGCCCGCTGCAAGCCCAACGATAAAATATTTCAGATTTCCACTACCCCATAAAATTCTAGAAATGAAATAGCGACATACATTTCAGAATTTCTTCAAGTAAGGCGAGAATAAAAATTTTGGATCTTCAGAATGACATTATCCTCAAAACTATTATCAGATGATATGAGAAATTCTGGAATATAGTTGACAGAAATAAATTTCCATTCTTAAAAAGTGCAGCATATAAAATAGTTTTTTGGTTCCACACACTTATGTGAATCATTTTCGACAATGAATATAATAAATTCAAAAAATATAGATCACGACGTAAACACCTTGACGATAGCTTGCGGGCAAGAATTTCATCATAATCTCCCAATTACGAAGCGCTGGCCAGTGAAATGCAATGTATTTTATATATTTTATAAATAATTTTTATACTTCGTATGTTTTGCAAGCAATTTAGTTGTAATTTATTTTACAAAAGAAAATTAATACTAATTATATTTATTAGGTTAAATTAATTTTTAAAATTAAATTTTTTGTGCATTATATGTGGTGTGCGCTATTAACTATGTCCACCAACTATAAATTTATCTTGAAAAATTAATGGTGCCCCCCATTCGACCGATATTCTGTTATGTGCTCTTAGGTACAAAAAGGTTGGGGACCCCTGAAATATCATGATTGTTTCAATATTGTTAATAATTGTAATTGTCTGAACCTTGAACGAGTAAGTAGCTTTAAATATTTAGGTTTACACATCGACCAAAACTTAAAATATGCATCACACATAGAATTTTTAATAAATAAACTCCGTTATTATTTATTTATCTTTTATCACTTAAAAAATTATGTAGATAGATCCTTTTTAAAAATCTTATACTATTCATGGATACAATCTATTTTACAATATGGAATAATTTTTTTGGGGGGGTGATTATTTGACAAATCTGCTACCTTTAATAAACTTACAAAAAAGATTACTTAAGTATTTAAATGATGATCATCTTTTCTCCATAAAGAAGCTTTTTTATTATGGAACATTACTTTATATTCATAACAATTTTATTTCGTTTGAAAGCTCTTATACCAATTATAATCTTAGAAAACCGCCTCTTCTAAATATTCCGAAACCAAACAAAGAAATTCTACATAAAAGTTTTTATCTGCCAGGGTCCTTTCTACTATAAAAAATTACCTACACAATTGACTACAAACTCCAATAAATTTTCTTTTAAAAGGGAATTATTCAATTTTTATTAAACTCAGATGAATTTATTTTTTCCTGATTAACATTTCACCTTTTGCCTATTTATTTCTGTGCCCAAGATCTTTCTCCAGTGTCTTTATATATATTTTTTTTTCGAGGTGTGTTGGTGTGTTATCTTTCATGAAATTGGGTTGTATTTTGTGTGGAGCCATATGATTAATGTAATTTTCTGGGCTGTCCTCTTGCCAAATTACTTATTTTTGTATTTTTTTTATATTTATATACTTAATTTTTTTTCTCTTTTTTCTTTATATATAAGTGTGTCATAGTAAATTTTTTGTTTCACTTGGAAGGGCCAATTTGGCCCCTTAGTGAGCAATATATTTTTTTTCTTTTGATTATTTCCTTTTAATGTTTATGTATTTGTAAATGTTTCAGAATAAAATTATTATTATTATTATTATTATTATTATTATTATTATTATTATTATTATTATTATTATTATTATTATTATTATTATTATTATTATTAAAAAAACATCAAATAAAGAATATGAAGATATCTGTAGTTTTACTTGGTATAATTTATTGTCACTACCAGAAAATTGTTTCTTGATTGTTTTTATTACTCTCATTTTGGTACAAATTTGTCCTTTTTTTCATGATAATTTGAATTTATTTTGTGTTTGTATTCTAGGAAAGATTCAGTTACATATGTCCTGATATTGCTAAAGAATTTGCTAAATATGATCAAGAACCATCAAAATGGATGAAAAAGTATGATGGTATCAATACTATCACAAAGCAACCATTTTCAGTTGATATTGGTTATGAACGTTTCCTTGGGCCAGAAATATTTTTCCATCCAGAGGTAAGTAATATTTTTTTAAATTCATGTACTTTCAGTCACTAAATCTAATTCCATTGCAAAGTTGTTTGAGTTGTTGCTGCAATCACTTAAGTTGTTTTTCAAATATAATT
Source organism: Tetragnatha versicolor (assembly GCA_024610705.1). NCBI lineage: Eukaryota > Metazoa > Arthropoda > Arachnida > Araneae > Tetragnathidae > Tetragnatha > Tetragnatha versicolor. The sequence continues at coordinate 46,113,049 of JANDEH010000006.1, forward strand.
TTGGTTCCAGGTCTCAATTTACAATGGGGTGCTCTATGCCCTGCCCTGTTATGGGCCTTGCACTAAAATACAACAAACTTAACATTGCAAATGTTTGTAGGGCTTTCAGTGAGACCATGTTTAGAGGGAATGTAGAGGGTCACTACCTGTAGAGGCATTAAAGTCAAAATTATTTGTTGAAAAAAGTAAAATTAAAAGTATGGTGAGATCTTGTTTTAACGATGACGCAGGAGAGACGATTATAAGACAAAACGTTTATTGCATAATCATGCATGTGATTAATCTGCCAATTTGTTTGACAAAATTAAATCTAGGAAACTTGATTTGCAAAACTAAAATTCGGCTTTAAAAAAATCTTTCCAATATCCAGTCCTTTTTCACTAGATGCTTTGGCTGTGAGTGTTATTACTGGGATTGCCTAATTTTTAATTTTAAGTAAAATCAACAACAAAAGAAAAAATCATAAAGTAATTTTGTGAATAGAAGTTAATATTTATACAAAAAAAAGTCAGACCTAATAACCTTTGTTTTGTGATCAGATCACTGGAAGTAGAAGCCAATGGACCCCTTCTATTTGAAATAAAGAAAAATAGAGATGCCCTCAAAAACTTTTTTAAAGTTTTCAGCCAATTTACTGTCAGTAATCACATGTGTGATAATCTACCAAGATCTGCCATTGCACCGACAGATTGGGCTTTTTATAGTAAAGGCTTCTTACTATTGCCAAACCATAAACTAAAATATAACGTTAATCTTACAATTCAGCTTTTCTCGTTACCAGAAAATAATATATACTAGATCTACATACAAATTATGATGTCATAGATTTTCATATTCAGAGAAGGGGATATATAGTTCATGTATGAGTACATGCAGAGTTGTAGTGATTAATCGCCACAGCGTATAATCTACAAAATAGCTCTAAGACTCATGGCTTTGACTCTTTAAAACTTGCGATAACACAATTTCTTAGGTTGTACTTTCCCATTATATAAGATCTAAGGAAAGAATTATTTTCCTATGATTAGTGTCATTACATGTCTCATAGCTTTTTTTATGTTCTAATATGTGCTTCTACAATCATTCTGCATTTTTCAGTTTGCAAATCCAGATTTCATGGTGCCAATTTCAGAAACGGTTGATACATGTATTCAAAGTTGTCCTATTGATGTTAGGAGACCTTTATACAAAGTATGTTAACTTATCATTATTTTCTAACATTTATGTTCTTAATTTTAGTTTTTCTTTGAAAGTTAAATGAAATGTATGTCCGATAGTTTGGTCACAATAAAATTAAATTTTACTTACAAAATATAATTAACTTTATTGTGAGTATCTGCCTCAAATAACTACCTCTTGATGGTAGTTAACTTTTTGAAAGAATCCAATCTTAAAAACAAAGCATTTCAGCAAGAGACAAAACACTGGTGCTATAACAGTATCTGGGCAAGGAATGCATTTACACTGGGCAATTCTACGGGTAACTGACTGGCATTTTTTAAGAAAAACACTTAGTAATTTGTAATTTTCTAACCAAAAATAAATTATAAAAAAACATTTTCCACCCAGTTTAGTTCTTTCTTGTTAGCTAAATCTAATGGCACAATTAAATTTCCAAAATATGTTTTTATTTATTTTTGAAAAATTTTAAACAACATGGTAACTGACTGACATAAAGGATTCATAAATGTCAGTCAGTTACCCGTGGAATTGCCCCACCTACAATTTTTTATGAATAAAACTAGTCTCTCCTTGAAAGACCACTGAGTATTGTGAAGTTTAGTACTGAGGAAGTTATGTTTTATAGTTAAACTAATTGCCTTCTGAAAAGAAAGACAAGCTATGCAACACATGTATCTCACTTTTATTTCCCAAGTGTTAGATAAATACCATAGTTATCAAACAAAATTTAAACTTCTCTATATCTATAATAATTGTTCCAGTTATTATAATACTTTTTGTATTTTTTTAGAGACTTTATTGATTTACGCAAGTAATAAAACTTAATTTTTTCTTTTTTGTTATTATTATACATCTATTTCTTTTAATTTGTTCCTGTCATTTATTATTTGTAATTGTTTTTTATTTTCTTTTTAATAATGTTCCACTCAGTTTTTAAAAGACTAATTGCACAATTTGTTGGTTTATTCTCTTATTTATTTCTATATTATCTAATAGTCCTATTCTTTTTTTAGAATATAGTATTATCCGGTGGATCCACTATGTTCCGTGATTTTGGTAGAAGACTACAAAGAGATATAAAAAGAGTTGTGGATGCTAGGCTAAAACTTAGTGAAAATCTCAGTGGTGGCAGAATCAAAGTATGTTATATTTCGCTTCTGCGAAGTTCTTTTTTTTCCTAGTTTATTTTGTCTATGAATTCATAAAATTTTTTAATCTTAACTTAATTTTTGTTTTTAGCCTAAGCCAATTGAAGTTCAAGTTATATCCCATCACATGCAAAGATATGCTGTATGGTTTGGTGGAAGTTTGTTAGGATCTACTGTAAGTTGAATCTCTCTATGTAATGTTCTTTTATTATAACATGTTCTTTATGTTCATGGTAGCCAATTTAACTGTTCTAAATTCTACCTATTCAGTGGTAATTCTGGGAAGTTTCTCTGTGCTCTGTGGCTGCAATGCTATGATAAATCAAGAACTGTGACATTTATATTTTTTGTATTAAAAACATAAAAGTATCTATTATATAGATATCGCCTTTCGATTGTGGATTTAAGATTTTTCTGCCTTTTAAGGGTTAATTCATGGTACATAAAGAAAACTTTCTGAATTTTTTCAAACTCAATCTTCTTACATCATGTAGAAAAGAGTTATTGGGTTGTTTTCTAGTAATTTTCTATGCTATTTATTACATTCTTGCCCTCAAAGTTAATCACCTTCAAATATAAAAACAATGTATTTTGAAATATTATTGTAGTAATTTACAAACTTCACTTTCAATAAACTTATGCCATTAAAAAAACTCTTTGGGAAATGCCAGTCATAAAACCCCAATTTAAAGGGCCAAGAGTAGAATATATGGTAATAATTATATCCGTCGTTAGAAATTGGGAAAAAATACACTGGTCCTGTCAACCCCTACTTTGCAAACCTTACTGGTCCTCAACCAAAATGAACCGTCTGCCAAATTGAAAAGGACATTTTAATTTTTTTAAAGTAACTATTGCATATTAAGTGAATACAAATAATTAGTTAAAATTAAACTGAACAACAAACTTATTAATTAAACAAATAAAGTAGGAAATATCTTATTTATTAAGTACTTTTCTAATTTAAATGTTAATATTGCACTAATTGGCATAAAAATTCTTAATTAGTTTCGCAGCAAAAAACTAGCAGCTAGACTGGAGAAAGAGATTTTTTTGCCACTAGTCTGGCTGACCAGTGATTTTCTGACTGTAGTGATCCAAGCAGTTTTTCAGTGGTCTCGAACCAGCAGACCACTGCAGTTTTGAATGCTGATTATATCGTACAATTTACATGCCAATTCATATCTTTCTCTCCTCACACCACACAAATTTCTCCACCACATTAAAAATCCTTTTTTGTATTATAGTGATATGAAAAGAACTCCTGCAGTACTGCACAAAAATGTTTTATAAAACTTCTAGTACCTCATTAATTTTTAACATTATTAAGCTCTTTAAGTACCTTGTTTCAGACATGCTTCATTATTGAAGTAATTTTTAGTGTTGTTGGTTAAAGTGAGTTTTTCTCTTGCAGCCCGAGTTTTACGAAGTATGCCCTACTAAAGCTGCATATGAGGAATATGGTCCCAGTATTTGCCGTCACAATCCTGTGTTTGGTGCCATGACATGAAGAAGCTGAAATTAGAAGCATCATTCTCACTTGGAAATAAGATTGTAATATATTGAAAAATATTAAAAACTAACACTCCTGAGATTACATTAGCTACTGTCGAGGACTGTGATGTGTGCTTTCACAAGATCAAATTTCTTCCCAAATTCTCAATGATGTTGCTCATGCCATGTGAAAACCTATGAATATATATTATTGTCTTGTTTTTATTACCAATTTTTGTTTATTTTATGAATAGCAATCGGTATGTAAGTTGCTGATTTATTGAAGGAATTACCTAGTTACGATTTGTAATTATTTTGCACCTGTAATTTTTATAGACACTCCATTTACTGATATTTATCAAAATAAATTTTGTTTTCTTTGTACTTGGCGTGTGTTTCTTGCATTGAATCTAAAAAAGAAACATCTTGTTCATAGGATCTACAGCATCGTTTAAGTACAATAATACCTTGACAATGGTAGACTTTCTATCTAGAAAACTGGAATACTGTAGTATCTAAGTAAGTGCTTCTATATCTCCTAAAATTTTTGTTGGGGAATATTTAATCACATTTTTCCTATAATGACACTGATTGAGGATATCGTGGTATGGTTTTTGTTTGCCATTGTATCATCCAAACTGCTTGCTTCTTAATTTTTGAAGAGGAGATTATTTCTGTCTGGAATTTATAAAGCAAATGAGGTACTAGAATTCTTGCTGGTCACTTAAATGGAATGTTCAATATGCTATACACAAAGGAAAAATCTTTACATTTCAAGTCAGTTATACTATCTGGCCTGTATGTGTAATTACAACATTTTGTTCAAAATTAAAATGCATGTGAAAAACAGGGGGATGGGAAAAAAACTTACACATTTGATTTCAGCATAAAAAAAGTTCCATTAGACTCACCCTTTTTTTGAACTTGTATCAGAAAAAGTTAAATTTTATTTATTAGTACTTTCATTGGGAGCTAATTACAAAAAACAGTAAAACACTTTTGTTTGTATTCACTGATAACCTGACCGACCTGTAATCATCAGCTAACCTGTTTGTTGGAAAACTAGTTATCTTTCTATTACTGCCAATAAGAAGTTGCATGGTTAACCACTGGTCAGATCAATGGTGAATACGGCTGTTATTCTGTGTGATTTTTTAAAAAGTATTTCATTTATCTGACTACCTGGAACTAAAGTTGTATGAGGCATCCCATAAAGTATGCTGTTTTTTAAATAAGATTTCAGGACTGGAAAATAAACATATAATTTCTGAAAAATTTTGAAAAGCTTACAGAAATCTGGAGTTTATTTAATAACGTTTTCTTTCTTATGACTGCTTTCGTTAGTCCTTTCTTTTAAATTAATGTGTAGAAAAGAAACTTTTTTTATTTTAAATAAAATCTCAGCATTTTTCTTAAAATGGGGTATACTGTGAAAATGATGCTGGCAACACTCCTCATCTCCAATTTCAGAGAACTATTTACATGCAAAAATAATTACAAACTTAACTTATCCCATTGCATTATACTCTGTTCATTTAAAATTGGCGTCTGAGACATAATGTATTATAGGCAGTTACTACTGCAATTATCATCGAAAATTTTTTCTTGTGCAATGAAAAGGTAGCCGAAACAGAAGTATAGTTAAAATACAGCAAAAAAATCTGTCACTCAAGTTTTGTGATGAGCGTTTTTAGAGAGTTTTTGATCCAGATCCTGTTTCAGGCGCCAATTCTAAATGAACAGACTATAGTTTGTGGTATTTCTATATAACAGTTTACTCTATTTCCAAATGTAAGTATCTGTTTTTAAAGTTTTCTTTTAAGGTCCTGAAATTGTATTTTTAAAATCATTAAATATAGAGTTTTTTAAAGGGCAAAGTTTGTGGAATTTGAAAGGGGTCTAAAAAACTATCATAGAAATATTCTTGCTCAGATAATGAATAAAGGACTAAAGAGCTGTTGTGCCTTTTGCAAAATTAAATTAAAGCAAAATAATAGTTATTTCTACCTGCATGCCTTGGCTTTAGCAGCAATTAATTATTCAGTGATTTGTTTGAAATCAGATTACCACCGGTACTCATTCTAGAGTGATTTGTTTTACTTTAAAAGATGTATTGGGAGAGTATATAATTTATATTTCACACAATATGGATATTAGGGTGTATCGAAAAAAAAACTTTTTTTGATTTTGATGATGCTTTAGTGCGGAAAAGTTGTCTAAGGTGGCAGAGAGTACCTGTGAATTTTTTCAGAATTTTCGGATAATATCTTGAGGTGCCGCCAAGGCCCTGAAGGTCCCCATGTTAATCCAATGGAGCGCGCAAGCCAAGAAGGCCGAAAATTGGTTTTTCGCTCTTCATTTCTACCCTAACCACACGACGAATGTCTTCACTCGAGTTATGGACCCTATATGATCTAGGCTATCCGACAAAACTTGAATAATAGCCTAAATCTCTATATTATGTTGATTGTGGGCTCTGATTTGAACGCGATTTTCGACGAAATTGGAGCATACAAAAAAACGTAATATAGAGATTTAGGCTATTATTCAAGTTTTTTCGTATAACCTAGATCATATAGGGTCCTTAACTCGAGTGAAGACATTCGTCGTGTGATTAGGGTAGAAATGAGGGGCGAAAACCCAATTTTCGGCCTTCTTGGCTTGCGCGCTCCATTGTATTAACATGGGGACCTTCAGGGCCTTGGCGGCACCTCAAGATATTATCCGAAAATTCTGAAAAAATTCACAGGTACTCTCTGCCACCTTAGACAACTTTTCCGCACTAAGGCATCATCAATATCAAAAAACGTTTTTTTCGATACACCCTAATGGATATGGGTCCCATCAAATTAATATCCATTCTTATACTTGAAATGACCTGAACACCCAAATATTGGGTCGTAAAAAATTTATTTTTCTCCCAGAAAACTCGTTTTATGTTCCTACAATGATTACTACTGTTTAAAGTCCGGTACAGCGTACATTAATGCAGGCACCGCAGCCGATTTTTCGTAAAAAAAATAGGAAAAATAGGAGAGTTTAAGAAAAAATAGGAGAAAAAAAGGATTATTTTTCTTAAAAAAATAGGAGAAAAAAGGAATATTTTTCTTAAAATAGAGTTAAAATACCACAACAGGGATGCCAACCTGTGGCGACGTACATTCGTATTGAGTGCTCCCGCGATGCCGCAAAAAATCGATAATATTTTGCTCTTTTTTCGATTCTTCGCTTATATTTCAAAAACTATATATTTCTCGAAGATAATTTCAATTACAAAGTTAAAGTAAACCAAATTTACTACAAAATACGCTAGTCAACTTTGATTTTCTGAAGAGTGGTTTTGATGCTAGAGCGCGCTGAAAAACATTGATTTTTTGGCCTTTCCGCAAAAAAAGGAAAACGCGCGCTTCTACCCTCTACAAAATGAAAACTATTTAAGTTATTAACAAAAATTTTATACCACGTTAAAGAGAATTTCATTTTATATAAATAACGTGCTTTCCAGTACCATTTTTTGAGAAGGGGAGAGGGAGTGAAGCAAAGATCGATAATAAAACTGTTGCGGCTCGCAGACCAAATGGACTTTTGCGGTTGTTAATCTGCAATCTGCGTTTTATTTCCGGTATATTACCAATAAAATGGGTTGTTTTGGATGAATTGATGACTACGCATACTTAAAAAAATAAATTTTTAAATTAATTTATGAAATATTGTGTGTTTTAGGCGAAATTTCAATAATTTTTTTAAATTCCTATATTGAATTATGGGAGTGTTTTAATGAACGAATTTTTATGTTTCTTGCATCGCTAAATCCGAATTTCAAATTATTTTAATTTGAAAGTAGTCTTCACATCAAAAATTGCAAAAAATCTAAATTTTTTTTCGGTTTTTCATCGATTTTCTAAAACAGTATTAATTTTACGAAAAATAGCATGAAATCAAATTAAAGTAGGTAAAATTTCCTATAAGATGCACAGGTTCATTTTTATTTTGCAAGGAGTACGTGTTATAGCGTTTTGAAATTAAGATATTTTTTTTTCACTTTTCTACAAAAAAAAGTGATGAACGATTTTGCCCACAACAGCTCTAAATTAATTCTAGTTGCCGATAAATAGCTTATACCAAAACATTTAATTTCCTACAAAATGCACTGTTTAATTTTAATTTTATAATGAGAGGTATTGACGCTAGAGCGCACTGAATTAGAGCTGTTTCCTGACTACACAAAAACATGAAAATTGCTTTTCTTCAAAATGCTATAAAATGTACACCGCTCCTCGCAAATAAAAATGAACAAGTGCATCTTATAGGAAATTTTACGTAATTTAATTTGGTTTCATGTTATTTATCGTAAAATGAATATTTGTTTAGAAAATCGATTAAAAGCCGAAAAAAAGAGCAAAAATTTGAGATTTTTTGCAATTTTTGATGTGAAGATGACTTTCAAAATTAAAATAAACTTGAAATTCGGATTTAGCAATGCAAAAAACATAAAAATTTGTTTATTAAAACACTCCCATAATTTAATATAGGAATTTTAAAAAATTATTGAAATTTCGCCTAAAATACCCAATATTTCATAAATAAATTTAAAAATTCATTTTTTTAAGTATGCGTAGTCATCAATTCATCCAAAACAACCCATTTTATTGGTAATATACCGGAAATAAAGCGCATATTGCAGATTAACAACCGCAAAAGTCCGTTTGGTCTGCGAGCCGCAACAGTTTTGTTATCGATCTTTGCTTCACTCCCTCTCCCCTTCTCAAAAAATAGTACTGGAAAGCACGTTATTTATATAAAATTAAATTATCTTTAACGTGGTATAATATTTTTGTAAATAACTTAAATAGTTTTCATTTTGTAGAGGGTAGAAGCGCGTTTTCCTTTTTTTGCGGAAAGGCCAAATTTTTTTGCGATTTTCGATATGAAGCCGACCCCCCCCCACGTGGGAGCAAACTTCAGATTCGTAATCAGCGCCCTCATAAACTTAAAACCGTCGAAAAAAAATTCTATAAGAAATTTTTGAAAAACTACCGTTTTCCTGGGCTAAAAACAACGGAGGACAGCTTTGCCTCAACGGGAGAGGAAGCTCCGCGGCGGCCGAAAGCTGGTAGGAAACGAATCTTTCCATTTCGTATGCCAAAGCGTTGACAACGGACCGATAGTATTGACATCAATCCCTACCCACAACAAAAAAAAACGAAGAAAGTCGATCCCAAGGGTTAAAAAAATAGGAAAAAAAGGAGAAAAAAGCTGAAAAAAGGAGGAAAAATTAAATGGACCGTAAAAATAGGAAAAAAGGAGCTAATGTGAAAAAATAGGAAAAATAGGAAAAACAGGAGCGCTGCGGTGCCTGATTAATGTATTCCATGGACACGCCACTAACTAAATTAATAGATTTGGGGATCTTTTTAACATTATGATTCCATTCATTTTACTTATATTTACCTTAATGATATTAAATCATTTTCTCGAGTTTTACTAATGGCGGGATAAATCAAAGAAAAAAACAGGCCTACTATTTTCATTTCAATAACTAACATCTTTCAAATCAAAGTGTAATTATCGTTTTCTTTTAGAACATCGTAATAATCCAATTCCGTATTGGACAAAAACAGCAGCCACACTACTCCACTCACAAACAAGTTCATCCCTTCCGTTCAGTATCACAGAAAATACACATTATTTCCAACCCTTTTTTATACTTCTTCGTACAAACCTCAGCTTTAATTTTGACAGATGAGTTTCAGACTTAGCTATTTGCGAGGCTGCTTTGAAAAATGAGACGAATCCCCGAGAACACGCAACTCCTATCCCCCAGCAATTAATAGCTCGCAATGAAAAAAAATCTTGGAGTTCTTATATTCCCATTGTAATTAAAACCTTGCGAGAAATGTATGACAAACTTGTATTTTTTCGCTTTTACAGTGGGTAATGAGAGGTACAGCAATCAGCTTACCAAGCGCTGACCCCCAACATCGTTTTGGAACTTCTTCCGTTAATTACAAATTCGCGTGCCTTGGAATACGAGATGGTCTGAGAGGAAAGAGATACCCGTTTTTTTTGCACTGCTGGGTGATGTTTGGAGTTAACCGAAGACACTAATTTGAAAATAAAGGTTAAATGTTCGGGGAAATTCTATTCCAGGTGTGGACCACCCTAGCTTATTTAAACATTGCGACTAGGACGTAAAATTCCAATTTACATCACATCCCTAGTTGCACACGGTAGACAATATTACTGATATTGCATGAAAATGATATAATATTGGTTGATATCGCGTCGCGTGTGCTATATAGTATGCTAGATAAAGCATTTAGTGTGTGAGGAAAAAAGTGTCAATGAATGTTTTGTGTTTCATCAATTGGTGTCATAGAAATAAATACAAGAACTCACAGAAAAAAAAATTCATGAAAATACCTTGAATAATTGCGGAGATATTAGCATATAAAAATAGCACTTTTTCTGACCTCAAAAAAGAAAAAGTTCGCAAATTTGCATGTTTTTTTATCAAGCTTTGCCTGTATTCAACTAAAAAAAAACAAACCTACACAATAACACTGAAAAAATTGCAAATTTTAGAACTTTTTCCTTTTTGAGGTCTGAAAAAGTGCTATTTTCACATGCTAATATCTCCGCAAACATTCAATTTTCATGAAATTTTTTTCTGTGAGTTCTTCATAACGATGACAACAATGCCCTCGCTGAGGTTTTTGCTCTATCTCCTATAGTTTTTAAATTAATTTTTTAACTTTTTTATTTCGCGGCTAGAGGTGCTATATGTCATATCACCATATCACGTACCTAGGGGTAGACCTTACTTCCACGACCCTAGGACACGTTAGTTCCAAATAAAAGCCGCAAAACGGACTTTTGAAACACCCTCTGTGTAAGGTCCAAAGACTATTTTCTAAATGCATATAATTTACATAACTCCGGGCCGAGATAGCTCAGACCCATAAATTTCTTTCGACATTTCCCAATTCCTATCGAGCCTATCTCCTAATTAGTTTCTGCGAGCGCAATGTGCTCAACAGCAGCCCCTGCCGATGCTTCATGTGTTGCTTGCTTTGCTCAGTATAGGTGTGAGAATCACAGCGAACCTGTCACGAAGACAGATGAGTTACTAGCTCTCTCATCTTGCAGAGAGGCGGGATTGGAGCGGAAATCGGTTCTGTTGGACCATCTGACGGGAAGAACAGATTTGTCTTCCATTGAAGATCCTGGCTGAGATCTGTGTTAATGAATAATTTCAACAGCGGAAAATGGAATCAATTAAAACTGGGGAATCAAATGTGTCTGAAGACCTAAGAGCAGGCCCGTATTCAGGGTTTTGCCATCCCTCTACTTCAACTGTCTTTTCTTTTAAAAAAAACTTTTTTGCCTCAATTCCTGTCTGAAGTCAACGTTTTCCTTTGAACTAATGTGATAGGTTCTCTCCACCAGAATTTTTTTAAAATTTGACTATTAAAAATAGTTTCAACCCACTTTTAGACATCTTTGGGGAAGAACATCCCTCTCTATTCTACACTGCAGAATTTTCAGGGTAAAGCCAGCAAAAAGTAATTATTAAGAAAAAATCCTTACATTCACCCCCTTTACGTTTCTGTAAATTTTGCCACCCTGTGCAGTGCTAACGCACATGTTGCACGAGCACATGCCTATGCTTATGCCTAATACAGCCGTGCCCAAGTACATCTTTAATGTTGAACGTGGTACTAGTTAGAGCATGTTTAAAGATTTATTTTTGAAAAAAAAGTCATACATTTGAAAGCTATGAGCGTTGAACCAAATGGAGAGTTTAACATATCTGAGACAAAGACAGATCATTATCGATTGGAAAAACAAGATTTTTTTTATTATAAATAGGTTCTAAACTATTTTTTCTAAATTACGTGTATGTTTGGCTTTTAAGGATGGTTTTTGTCCCCCTTGAATTGCCTGCGAACGATCACCATGGACTGGGTAGTAAGATTTAAAAGGTAAAATTTTTTGTTATACTGATTTGAGTGGATTACGGAAGGTTGGTCGGAAGCTCAACATCATTATCAATTCCTTTTAAAGATATTGTTTAGTTATATTCTATTGCATTACTGCCATGACTCAAAAATAGCTATAAAATATTTGTTTCCAAAAATGTGAAATATAAACACAATTGAATCGTCAGTTGGAAGAAGGGAATAAGTCAAAAAACCAAGTTTTGAGAAAATCGAAAAAACTGTATAAGTATTGAAATTTTCATTGTATAACCACCAAATTTTTACTGCAAGTTCAGAACCCTATATGGAAAACAGAGCAATCATCAAAACATATATAAGTATATTTAAAAATATTTTACTGTCAAAATAAGTTGATGGACTTATTCCCTTCTTCTACCTTATGAAACTTTTCTGATGAAAAAATCTTTAAAAAACCCTTAAATTCACATTTAAATTATATTTCTTCTAAGTTTACACCACAAAAGGGTGAAATAAAAAGAATAAGACAAATAAAATTCAAAATTATATTGAAACTGAGTTATTAAAGCAGCAATGGAGTGAGTGAATATGAATGGAGTCAAACATTCCCTGCATAAAAAAGTTTGAAAAAAAAATTAAAAATTAAGAGAAAATTTTATTTTAACTTAGTTTACAGCTCAAAGAATATGAAAAGAAAGACAAATTAACTTTAATTCCAAATTAACTTAAAAAATGCAATGAATGGACATCGATTTAACAACTTCAAGGGGTGATATCTCCCTAGAGAGATTAGTTATTTTCCCCCTCTTTTCACCCATGTGTAGAGCAAAACTTGGAGATTGTTTTGAGCACAAAAAGTCAATTTGTCATTTTTTGGACTTATTCCCTTCTTCAAACTGACGATTCAATTCAAAGTGACCATGTGGCCTTAATGGCCTTAATGATGGTGTAGAATTAGTAATTAAAAAGGGAAAAACAAGAACAGAGCACCGTGTCTTTATTTTCTTTATCCTTATCTGTAAAAGCAATGTAATCTATATTTAAGATGTTGGTTGAACAAAGATAAGATTTGTAATACACAGTCAAAAACAACTAGCTATATCATTATCAATGCGCATTCTTAGACAGCGCCTTGTGTTCTAAATTTGATCTTATGTGAAACAACACACAGTTTATTCACATTTAAAATACATACAACAATTGCGTATCACAAAAGTTACCACAATTCGTTTAGTTATATCACATACGAATTAGGACAAAAACTCGATGGGTTCTCAAAAACCGAATGAAACTAAAGTCTTCCTTCATATTTTTTTACTATGGTTATTAGAATTTATATTGGATTGTTATCTTTTTGTGCTCTTCAATCAGAATCTATCTATCTTTCTTTGGGAGTACTAACATGCATTCAAATAAATTGGAAATTTTGTCAAGGCTTTACTAAGATTGTACTGCAAAAAAATTTTCGAAACATACATACATAGAAACTTCAATTAAACCATATAACCACTTATATCTCTGACCTTTCTACTAGTCTACGATATGATCGAGTCAATGCACAACTTACTTAAAATTAAGTGAAGGATTTAAGAGATTTCTTTAAGTACTTTGTTCCATCGTAAGATTATGTATCAGCTTTTCATAGTGATACCTCAAAAGGTCTCGACATTCACAAAAGTGGTAAATCGTATTTTTAAATTAGAAAACGCTATTCGCAAGCGCCCAGGTATGAACATTGACATTGAACAAAGACACGAAGCACACGCTGTGTCAACTTGAGCAATTGTTTGAAAGATGATGAGAGATGTCCAATGGATTAGTTGATGGATCGGCACGGTTCCACGGCAACACGATTTTCAACAAACACATATTAATTTCGAATGATGGTGAAGCGAAGGTTTCAGTATTTCTGATGACTCTCTTGAATAGTTATCGACTTGGACAGTGTGGCAAAGGAATCGTCTCTCACTGTCCACAATGAGTGTACATTCGTCCGTTCCTTTCCAAGTATACTGCAAGATTTAATCATAATCTCGGGAAGTCTATGACTAAAAGGGTTAACGTAAGCCAAACTGCATAATTGTTGAAAAGTTTTGAACCAATATTACTGTCGAGTACTACCTCATAAGTTTGAAACCCATGAAATAGTACACCACAAAATCACTTGATGAATATCAGAAATAGTTTTTTTATTGAAATTTCTTTAGGGAACACCATAGCAAGAATGTAAAAATAAATTGACATAGAAGCGTAGCACTTAAAACGATGAAATAATCTTCATAAAAGATCAGCTTTTTTCTGCTTGAAATTTAAATTGGTTTTATTATAAAATATTGAAAATATTTTTAGACGATATTAAATAAAGAACTGAAATATATAATCATCTTCTGCTTAAAAAATTCAAAAATACACGAGGAAAAAACATTTAATATTTCTGTAATTGTATTTTCGATGAGGTTGATACGCTCGCTCCTCCCAGAAATTATTGTAAAAACTAATAAATAATTGTTTAATTTGATGTTTTGAAATTGGGAAAAAATCCTGTAGAAGTCATTGCAAACTTTGAAATATTTTTCACATCATTTTTCTCCACATTGATTCCTTTAAAAAAATTTATTATTGTCTCGGACTCATTACATCGTTAAAACATTTTTTCTCTCCTCTTCTCTTGCAATAATTTTAATTACTCTCTCTCACTCTTATTCTTATTAATTTTTACTTTTTTTTAAATGAAAGAGAAATATACAATTCCATCTCACTTTACTCATTCATTCCCTTTCATTCACTCTCTTGTATAGGGTGGTTATAAAATAATGCACCTTATTTAAATTCCTCTACAGACGAAACTACTGGTAAAAAATTCTGGAATTTTAAAGGAGGCATATTGAAGGGGTGGGATTTTTTTAAACAAAAAAGTAGGAAATTCATTAATTTAACTAAATTTTTGTCATCAGAAGTATAGAAAGTAAATATCTTCATTTTTTAGGGATAGTTCAAATTTTTCTTCTTAAGTGTCTGATTTGATGGTTTGAATAAACATTAACCTTTAAGACTTCTGGTGATTATCCAAAAACTTAAGGCAAAAAATTATATAAAGCGCCATCTATGATGAAGCAAATGAACTATTTTTTTGTTTAAAAAAATTTATATCCCTTCAAAAAGCCCCCTTGAAAATTTCAGATTTTTTTACCAGTACTTTCGTCTGAATTTTAAAGTAGGTACGTTATTTTATAACCACCCTGTAATAAGGAACTTGCATGTGTCAGATTTTCATAAACTTTCAAGTGTTCCCTATAGTTTTTTTGGAAAACAAATGAAATATTTTGTCAATTTTTCAAAAAAGTGTACAAGTAATTAAATATTTTAATTTAAAAGTCGAGAAAAAAACACGTGACTGAAAACGCGAAGTGTGTTTGCATGCATAGTGACGTAGAATTTCATCGGGCAAAATTGCAATCAAAATTGAACTTCTATGTTTTAGTTGATGATTCCTTTTTTCTGAAGTGTCCGATATGAATGTTTTAATAAATATTTACCTTCTAGACACTTCTGGTGACGGTCAGAAATCCAAAGCAAACATTTTAGGCAATGTCAATAAATTGTGACGTCACTATGCATGCAATTAAGCGTTTTCTGGTGCTTCGGAAAAGACGATTTTTGATAATTTTTTTTGCAATCAAAAAATTTCTCAATCGGCCTCAAATTTCGTGTAGTGGCTAATTTTTGGGTGAAGAATAGATTAAAAAAATAAAAAAAAATCATGCAAGTTCCTTATTCAGTGTGAACCACAGGACTTTACTATGGTGTCCCTGGGGCTAGAAATTTTGAGACCCCCCCCAAAGCTTTAGCATTAACGAAAAGGCATTGTTAACTGAATACAAATCATAAGAGATGATATCTTCAACTTCGGTATATTGTCGACTATACAAAGCAACGGACGAAATCGTACACTGGAGGCCCGCAGAACCCCGAATCATCACCGACCGCCGCCGTCTCACCTCGGCGAGTCGTGCCGATGATGGTTGGCGACACATTGTCATAAACTCTGGTAGTCGCCTACCACCATCCTCATCTCCAGATCGTTCATGGTGGAGGCGCTGAGATGGTGGTGAGGCAGGGAGTCCAGGGAGAAGCGGAACTGTTGCTGGGGTGGCGGAGGTGGCTGTTGGTGGGTGGTGGAAGGGGGGTCTTCCGTCTTGATGTCGAAGAGGGAGTCGTCGGGGGACGAGTGTCGCGGGATCATCTCGCTGTTGGAGTCGCCGTCCTCGTTGAAGGAGTCGCTGGCCGTGCCGCCGCCCGTCTTGCAGGTCTCGCCGCCCAGGACGTCCCTAAGAGGAGGGAAGCGTTGTTAAAACCATGTTGGATTGAATTTCATTGATGATAAACCAAGTTGAATTGAGTGTAAATAGTAATTTATTAATGAACCATTCATGAATTACCACACACATTTTGTTGGAGCAGGACAGATAACTTTTAAAAGGGGGAGAGTGTACTGTAAGCAGTGGCGGATCCAGGGGGGTGGCACTCTGGAAAGTGCCCCCCTTGGAGACCCAAAAAAGTTCTCAAAATGAGTAAAAACCCAACTTTTACAAGTCTTATTTCAAAATTTTTTCTTGGGGAGGACCCCCATACCCCCCATTAGTATAAAAATGGGGTATTCAGAGTTTATTTTTAGGAAATCCCCAAACTTTTGACATTTTGGTTCAAAAAGTAAAGGTAATACTGTTGAATAGTGCCCCCCTTGGACTCAAAACGTTTCTAAAAATGAGTTAAAACCCTACTTTTACGCGTCAAATTTCAATCTTTTTCTGGGGGAAGACCCCCATACCCCAAATGGTACCACAAGGGGATCTTGTTTGGAAAAGAGCCCCCCCCCTTGGAGCCGTGCTGGATCCGAGCCTGACTGTAAGTAGTTTTCTATGCTAAAACAGGAAAGTTTTAGCTTTGTGCAGAAATGTGTACTGAAATGTAAATCCCTTTCGCTATATGCATCGGCGGCAGATCCTGTTGGATACAATAAGAATATGCTGATAAATGAGTATGATGGATTTAGATGGGACACCTTGGAGGCACGGATTCAGGGGGTGGCACTCTGGACAGTGCCCCCCTTGAACCTAAAAACGTTCTCAAAATGAGTTAAAACCCTACTTTTACAAGTCATATTTCAAAATCTTTTCTGGGAGAGGACCTCATACCCCCCACCAGCGGTTCCACAAGGGGACTTTAAGAAAATCCACAACATTTTGTGGCAAAAGGTAAAGGTGAGGGTCTGAAATAAGTGCCCCCTCCTTTGAGCCATGCTGGATCCGCTCCTGACATCTTGGGGAGTCCTCTTTGGGGGAAAGCTGTCCCTCATGGATCTGGAAACGGGGAAATGGGACCTCCTGAAAAAGTTGGTGGGCACTGCTTCCATATGATTCCCCCATAAATCCGCTCTTGAGGGGTGAGTACTAATCATAAGGACTTCCCAAATATTTCAATGTAGCTCATGGAAGCCATTTTCAAGTTACCCCCAGTCAATAAACATGCGTAAAGCCCTATCAGTGATCCAACACCTTCAGCAAGCAAAATAAATAGCTAAAAAGGAGCATACAAGTTAATTCAGGACATGATTTTTTATCTGCCAAATAAAAGGGGCCAATTTGGCCCCTTAGTGAGCAATATGTTGTTTTTTCTTTTGATTGTTTCCTGTTAATGTTTATGTATTTTGTAAATGTTTCGGAATAAATTATTATAATAAAAAAATTATTATATTATTATTAAATACTTTATAAAAAAACTGAGTGAAGAAAACATAACACATACTTGCCAACTTTTGAAAACTTACATCAATAAAAATTCTTTGCATAGCATTACAAAACTATATCTTGAAGCTTTCCGCGTTATAAATAAAGCCTGGAAAACATCAACGCGAATTCCAATCTCGGTAGAATTGTTTTTTCCGCATTGATACAATTGTTTTTTCCGCAACGAGATGAAGCAAACTTTACGGGTGAGCGCGCGTCAATACTCGTCGGCGAAGCCGAAAAAAAAATTGCAAAAAAGCCAAATTTCTCTCAATAAAAGAGCCAAAATTGAGAAAATCGTAAGAACAGGGATTAGTATTGGAATCTGGTTTTGAAGTAAAAAAATACGATTAGTTAGTAATACGAACGTTTACTTCGCGAGTGTTTTATGGACATTTAATGGATAGTTTAATGGACAAAAATGTCAAATCCGTAATATTTTTCAATTAATCCGTAAAACTAAGGAAAATCCACAAATATTACGGACAATCCGTAAAAGTTGGCAAGTAAATGAAACATGATTCTTTGATGGTGAACTCATTGTTTGACATAAAGCTTTTACCTAGAAAATAATAAAAATTTCCTGAAGAACTAAAAGTCCTAGAATGTACAGAACACAAACAATAGAGTCCAAAGGAAAGCTCATTCATAACCTATTCAGTTATGAATGAAAACAAGCTGCCCCTCACAGTTTGGTCCCGCTCTTGTTTAGCAGGAAACAGATGAGTGACTTGTGTTTACATTAAGCAAGGGCGAGTTTATGCAGGGATTTTAAGGTCTTAGGTTGCCTTATGGCACAGCTTGCCTAGGATCGCCTTTCCCATCCCCGAGAGGTTTATAATTTTAGAAAGAAAAGAAAGAGGTTCTCTCAACACCTCATGCCTCGTAAACCGTATGCTGGAGCATGTTCGTTGGCGTTTTGAGCCTCTCCATCCTTTTCTTGGCTCTCACCGCCCACTGTTTGATGATCCAGGAAATGGTGGATATGTGGGAGAATTACGGTTAAGAGGAGACATTTTTGGTTAAGGGAATTATTGTTATGTGCTGGTTAATAAAATTCCCAGAGCAAGCTTTATAATTGAATCGTCAGTTTGGAAAAGAGATTAAGTCAAAAAAACAAATTTTAAGAAAATAAGGAGAAAGCTGTTTTTTAAGTAATGGATTTTTAGTTGCACAACCACCAAATTTTTACTGAAAATTCAGAACAATCGTAGAAAAAATTATCACTTAAAATTGTTTTACAGTTCAAAAAAGGTGATGGACTTATTCCCTTTTTTTTCAAATTTATTTTAAAAATTTGAGCTAAAAAATTTTTTAAAAGCCATTTTAATTGACAAACAAATTATATTGCTCCTTAGTAGTTTATAACACAAAAATTAAAACAAAAAGACATGCAAATAAAATTAAAAATAAACACCATAAACTGAGTCAATCAACAAAGACAATAAAACTTTTAAATAAAAAATATATGTTTCTTTTTTATAGTTAATAGCACAAGAATATAAAAAGAAAGATAAATTAATTTAAATTTCGAATAAAATAAAACATATATTGAATGGACATCGATTTCGTTAAATTCAAGGGGCTATATCTGCCAATAGGGGTAGTTTATTTTTCTCTCTTTTTCTCACTCTTGTGTAGAGTAAAGACTGATTTTTTTAGCATAAAAGTAAATTCCCCATTTCATTCACTTATTCTATTTTTAAATAGCAAATTTTTCAATTAAAATTTGATTGAGGCATGATTTAGTTTTTAAGCTATGATTTTATATCTAATCTATATTATAATCTATAGGGGAGAGTGTTGTACCTCTGGACAAAAATCACGTCTGGATTTTTCTAAGACAGGTAAAATCACATTTTTTAACATTTAAAGTGCCCAACCTATAGTCCTTACCTTAGCAAAGATGGTAATATTTTTTATTAGCTAAAATCTAAAATCTTCAAAATTGGATTTTTAATTCATTTTAATAACTTGACGAAATTTGTGTCCATAGGTATACAACAACGTGCTCTCCCTATGGACAGACCCAGTTGTACCTGTGGACACCCTTAAAATGGAAATTTTTAGTTGAAAAAAGCTAAAAATGAACATTATTATTGGTGCATTATCTTTTAATAAACTATTTCAAGCATTTTTAAAATTGGGAATAGATTTTTAAAAGTAATGTAGTTTTAGAGCGTAAATGATCATTAAAACGAAGTTGAATGATAAAAGTCTTGATTTTTTACCAAAAATACATAAATCACTTGGGATTTTCAGATTGAAGTTTGAGGTAATAGTTCCATCAATCATGCTGATAGATCTGATCACTTCACTGATCCATAAAAACAATTAGATCGACACTTAGTTGTGCAAGCATTTGGTGGTAATAACTTTCGCAAATCTTCTTCGGTGGAAATTTCAAGTTTTTTGTAATCATCATACTTAAATGCGATAGGGTGCTTAAGATTTTATACCATATTTTACATTAAATGCAAAGTAAAATAAAAAATTTAAAAAAGTAGTTTAGATCACAAAATATTTTATTTTTCATCTAAAAATCACTTGAAAATAATCGCCGACAAATAGATAACCATTTAGAATTAATTTAATATGCATTAAAATGTATTCACTTTAATGAAACCTGATTCAAAAACGCCGATTAGCTTACAGACACCCACAAGAACGTGTCCGTAGGTACAATAGTCCACTGAAAATAGAGAAAAAAAGGGCCGAACCTCGGACAAATTGCAATAAAAGGTTTCTCAACGGTTTTCACTACCTCAATGAATGACCTCAATAATAACATACTAAAAATCGGCCAAAATCGGCCCGGGGGAAGTTTATTTTTTTTTAAATTTTTAAAAAATGACCGAAAAAAAATTAAAAAAACCCAAAACAATAATAGACATGTGATACATGTTTATAGGTTATTTTTGAGTTTTAAAACCGAATATTGCCTTTAGTTTTGAAAAAAAATTGAAATTTCAATTTTTAAAATTAATTTGAAAAATGAACTATATGAAAAAATTAAAACCCCCCTAAAAACCTAACCAAATCATCAAAAGAGATAAATCAAACGGTTTTCATTTAGAAATGACCTAAATATTAACATACTAAAAGTAAAAAAAATTACGAGTTAAAGAAGTTCAATTTTTTTTTAAATTTCAACTTTTTTTTGCGAAAAATGCATTTTTTTTTCAAATTCGTGCCCCAAACTTTTGAGGCTTTTGAAAAGGTCATTTTTCGGTGGATATTGTCCACAGATAGTTATATAATGGAAAACCGGTGGAATTGACCCTCAATGAATTAGTTAATTATTTTATTTAAAATTTTGAAATTGGTAAAATGTAGTAAAAAGTGGAAAAAGGTAATACTTTGGCATATTTACATCAGAATTTAAAATAATTAACTAATTCATTGAGGGTAAATTCCACCGGTTTTCCATTATATAACTATCTGTGGACAATATCCACAGAAAAATGACCTTTTCAAAAGCCTCTAAAGTTTTTGGCACGAATTTGAAAAAAAAAGCATTTTTCGCAAAAAAAAATGGAAATTTGAAAAAAAATTTAACTTCTTTAACTCGTAAAATTTTTAAATTTTAGTATGTTAATATTTAGGTCATTTCTAAATGAAAACCGTTTGATTTATCTCTTTTGATGATTTGGTTAGGTTTTTAGGGGGGTTTAATTTTTTCATATAGTTCATTTTTCAAATTAATTTTAAAAATTGAAATTTCAATTTTTTTTCAAAACTAAAGGCAATATTCGGTTTTAAAACTCAAAAATAACCTATAAACATGTATCACATGTCTATATTATTGTTTTGGTTTTTTTTTTAAATTTTCGGCCATTTTTTTAAAATTTTAAAAAAATTAAACTTCCCCCGGGCCGATTTTGGCCGATTTTTAGTATGTTATTATTGAGGTCATTCCTAAGAGAAAACCGTAGAGAAACCTTTTATTGCAATTTGTCCGAGGTTCAACTCTATTTTCAGTGGACTACAACACGTATGGTGTCCGAAGGTACAACACCTGGTGTTTTTGCATTTAAAGTTCTATAAAAAATTAAAGAATTGAGATCTGAAATTTTCTAATATCAAAAATAAAAGGTCGAAATCTCGGGGATTCGCCCCTTATATCACATTTTATCGTATTATAATTTAAGGGGAAGAAAAATATTAATGTAGTGATGCACTAAAAAAAACTTTGAGCACCTAAAGACAGTAAATTTATTATATTAAATATGAATATTATTTTAAAGAGCCGATTTCAAGTTAGCAACTAGATAGCATCTGTTTACATTCAAATTCAACCACAGATTCAAGTTTCCATTTTTTCCCGAATTTTAAAATGCGGTGGCTGAAGGTACAACCGTCCTTAGGTACAGCACTCTCCCCTATACTATTAATCTTAATCTATTTATCCCGTATAATTTTCTTTTTTAAATTTGACGAAATTTGAAGTAGAAGTAAGTATTTTAACTCAAGATCCTTTGGTTTATACCCATAGAGCCGAAGAGACCACTTCTTGTAAGCGGCAGAATTTTTGAAGAAAACGGAATAGAATAGATATCAAATTTGGACGAGGGCTAGGGTGTTTTCCAAAGAAAAAAATTGTAGTTTGAGTCTTTAAAGTATTGTTTTAACTAATTAAGAAATTATTTTCTTACACCCGAAGAGGACCGCTCCTTGTAAGGAGCAGGATTTTCAAGGGAAAAACTGCATAAAAATTAACGTCAAAATTTTGGGGGCTTTAAACGCCTAACGTCCCCTGGATGAGGACTTGAGGACCAGCATTTATATTTAAATATAAGTGCCGTACACTATACTATTACACGGTTACTATAAGTTTTTGTCATTGTGATTTATGGAATCGTTGTAAAAAATTTATCTATATTAGATTTTATAGGTTGTTTCCAAAGGGATTTTACATCAAGCCTGTAAAAATACATACTAAAAAGTCACTTAAATTTACGGATATCTAGAATTTAAGGAAGTAAAAATGTTATGGCTTAATTTTACACACTGAATAGATAACATTTAGTTCAAATATTCTCTATATAGATTGAAGAGTCAAAATTTGATTAATGGAGAGTTCTAGTTGGGGATAGGAAAATGCATTAAAGATAAACAAGAATTTAATTTTTCAGTGTTTGTTAGTAGATATTCAGTATCAGTAACACAGTAATTTCATTAGATAAGTTATTATTATTATTATCATTATTATTAATATTATAAATTTTTTTTCTCATTTTAAATAGAAAGACTTGAATAGCTGAACATGTTCACAAAATGTTTATTTTTAAGAATAAGTATGAATTTTTTAAATCTCATTAAAATATTTAAGGTAAGATAAATATAGACTTTATTTAATAACACAGTTTGAATAAATATATTTTTACAAAGTTTTAATGGAAGCATGAAAAATCACAATTTATCTTTAAAAAACATTGATCCAAATTTAATTAAAGCATTTAAAATAGCTTTGTATTTAAAAAATTCAATTTTTAAAATACATAGCACTTAGCTAAACTTAAAAATAACATGTTAATTCCCCAAAAACATATTTTAACTTTAATCAAATATTTAAGATAGACTTTCTCAGTAGCCTTCCACTAATACTTTAATAAAACTATTTAAAACAATTAATATAAAAATAAACTTATCAAGATTTTTTTTCATTATTTGATAACTCTCTTGAAATTCATCGTAAAATCTAAAGAAAAGGTAAGTATTAAAAAAGGCTATGAAATTAACAAGATAAATAACCAAATTGACGTACTATAAGCCATTTAAATAAATTTTTCTTTTTATTTCAAGTGAGAAAATTTATAGAGAGAGAAGAGTTGCTTGTGCACAAAATAAGTTAAGGAACATAAAAATATCTCTTAAGTTAAAAAGAGTTTATGAAAAGTACTTTGGGGACTCAAGTGTCTATAAAGAAAGTATTATAATTGAAATTAAAGCGGAACTAAGTTTTCAGAGCAAAAAGTTTCACAAAGAAGAGGAAGTAGATTATAAACCGTCTTAATACAAATAAGCCCCTAGTTTCGTGAAATAACAGTGAAATTACAGCTATAGAAGAAAACCAAACCATTACTAACTTTCAACTAATTATATCTTCTACAAAATATTTTATTACAGCTCTGTTAAGCGATTTAATCTCAAATTGCAAACGAGTTTTTTTTTAAAGTTTTATCTCGTTCTGTATGTTTAGAAAATTCTCATGTATTGTACGAGTGAAGAGTAATTTTATTCCAATTTACTCAATTCGAAAAGTTTGAAAAGTTATAATGGTATATTAGTACATTACCAAAGCATGCTAGTCGAATTAAGTTTCACGTGTAACAAGGTAGGATAGAAAGGAGCTTCTTTTCAAGAGACCATTAAGAGAGTGCATAAAAGTTTTGTAAAAGTATTGCATTTCTTTCAATTCGTTTTTCAGTTCTAGATCAGCTATTCTTGCATGAGGGTACTTAGGGGACAACAGTGAAAACATTTGATTATGGTTGAATTCAAAGTAAGAATAAAAGTATGGAATACAATATTTTTTTTCCTTTTAAAACTAAATAGCTTAGAAAATTGGTATATCCTGTTTGTTTGTCAATTCTTTACAAAAGTTACAAAATAATTGAATTATAGTTCAACTGATGGTCTAAAACTTTCTTTGCTTATATCTCGATTGAAGACTATCTCTTTCTTTCTTTCCCTCTCCATTTTCCTTTATCTCTTTTTATATCTTCTTCTTTCCTCCCCATTTTTCTGTCTATTTTTTCTATTTGATGCCATTTTTTTCTCAATGGTAGGTCTTTTCCCCTTGTCTCTCCTTCTCTAACGTGCAACGATGTAAAAAAAAGAAGAAAGCAGACAATTTTCCGTTTAGTGGACACATACAGTTAAAGTATACTATTACACTCGACCAGGGGCGTCATTTCAGTTTTTGGTTGGGGGGGCAAGGAATTTTTTTAAATGGGTCTGGACCTTGCTGTAACTAGGTTTTTCTTGGCGGAGGTTGCCTCAACTTCACTAAATTTAATAAGGTAATATCATGTCAAAATTTGACAACGTGAACTCTAAGGAAAAATGGGGGGTCTGGGGGTTCAACCCCAGGAAAATTTTGAAAATGTGGCTCTTAAAGTAGTGTTTTAGCTTGTTTTGAGACCCTTTGGGCTGCATCCAAAGAGAACAGTTTCTTGTAAACCACATAATTTTCTAGGGAAAAGAGTTGTAAATAAACATCCAAGTTTTAAGGTGGGCTAGGGGTCCTCTCCCAGGAATTATAATTCCCCTTTAAACTAGTGTTTTATCTCTTTTGCAAACTCTTTGGAGAGCTTCTTAACAGAAAAGCTTCTTGTTAGAGGAATAGTTTTCAAGGGGGAAAACACTAAATAAGAGACATGAAAATTTTGGAGGGGGGCTGGGGGTCCTCCCCCAGAAATTTTTTGAAATTGGACAATCAAAAGTAGTGTTTTAACTCCTTTTGAGACATTTTGAGTTGCACCCAAAGCTTCTTGTGGAAGTTACAGAATTTTCAAGGGACTTGCAGCTATTTTTCACATTAGAGTGGAAACCTTGGGGGGGGGCGGTTGCCCCCCCCCCCTGCCCCCCCTAAATGACGCCCCTGCACTCGACACTACACAATATTGATAAAACAATAAGAACAACACCATACGAATTAATGACAACCTGTAACATTTGACTGAATTGGGGGATTCAAGGAAACATAATTTTTTAACTTACCCCTTTAAAGAGTAAGTTATTTTTTCTCATAATTTACCTATGTGTATCTTTCCCTACTCAGGTATGTACTAATTGTCATTTACCATTCCAGCTTATATCCCAACAGACCTCATCCATTCATAGATACTTACAATGAGTGGCCGCTCCAGGCACACTAATAGATTTTTTTTGGGGGGTAACTCAAAATTATTTCTATGGCCTCCCTAAAGCTTACTTAAAAGGTAAAAAGGTTTAGGAAGCACTTGCAGGAATATGCAATAGCGTGTATAGGAACTTTTTTCAGGTGAAAACAAGCACAAAAAGGGGTCTGGAGGCCCTCTCTTAGAAAATGTTTTGAAATTCATTCTTTAAACTTGTTTTTGCCCACTAAGCCAAATTTTCAGGGATACGCCCTTGCTGGAATGTTTTTAAACTCTTTGTGTTAAATGGAAAGCCTTTGTAATTTTCAACAAAAATGGGGGAACCCAGAAAGTTTGCCCTTTAAAAGTAGTGTTTTAGCACATTTTGGACCCTACATTTTAGGATTTTGTGCCACCTCTAAATGTTTGTCCAGTGCCCATCAGTGGATCTGTTTTCACCCCAATCGCCCCAGTGGATCTTCCACTGCGTACAATTTGAGTAAATGCTTCTGATTGACAGCAAATATATTAACAAAGATTTAAAATAGTCTAAAAACCGATCAAAGACTATTATAGTATATTATTCAAACTATTTTTAAGAACGCTTCATTTCCTCTATTTCCAGATGAAACAGTAATCATTTTACGTTGATTGCAAAACTTCTGAACTAGTTATGTCTTATACATTTTTAATTTTAATTTTTGAACATTATCACTGTCATTAAGCCATTCTTTTCAAAAAAATACTTTAAAAAAATCGAGTTTATCTGCCTCTTTTGGCAACATAGAGCGGTCGGCACATCATAACGAGCCCTCCATTAAAAACCCGCGCTCAAAACTTCCCTCCAGCAGAAAAAAACAAACCTGGAACCCATCACTTAATTAGTTTACTCACACCCTCCCACCGCACATCAAATTAACATCCCCGGCCGGCATAAATTAGATTCGAGCTCTGCTCCAGAAACACGAGTAGCGGACCTCAGCTCGAGTCCCCATAATGAGACTCAGAAAAAGTGCTCAGGAAAAGAGAGCAGCAGGGAAACCCGACCTTTCTGTCTCAGCCCGGAGAAACAACATCCAGAAGGGGTATAGAGTTTCCATTCGTGGCGTTGGATGACGTAAATAGCCCCTCGGTGTGTGCATGTACCAAGATCCGCCATCTTGGATGTCTTCCAGTAATCTCCCTCTTCCCCCTACCCTTGAGAAAAAGTTTTCTCTTCTCTGTGTTGGAATCTTTTTTGCGGTGTGCCTCCACAACGTTTGTTTGTTTGCTTGCTTGTTCCGAGGAACAGACGATCCGCAGTAGGGATTGTGGATGGAGAGGAATGACTTTTTGTAATGAGAGGACGGTTTTATTGACGAGCCAGGGAGGGTAGGATGATGGCCAGGTTGACCGGGGATGTTTAGTAAATGAATAAGTTAAATGTAACGATACAGGTATTCAGACACATTGGTAGCTCTAACGATATCGGAAAAATCATTTGTAATAACAAACATTTTTTTGAAACTATACTAGACAGCAACTTAAGTTGAACCTACTACGTCTCTAACAAAGTAGTTACCATCGTGATGTCTGAATTTCGAGTGAAACAAAGAATGTCAATTTTAAAATATGATTACTTCATTAAACCCATCATGCATAAATAGTGCCTTTTTATCACGATTCGCGTATCGAATTTCGTCCTATCAACCCAACATGCTTTGTGTTTACTCACTTTCTCTTTCCGCGTGGTGACGTACTGGGTTCAGGTAACGTTGCTGATAAGTTTAATAATTCTTGAGGGAAAGTCCATAAATTATATGAGGTCAGAAAGGGGGAGGGGTCAAGCAAAATATCACTGGAGAGGAGGGGGAGTCATTTTAAATCTCGCCTAAACTTTCAGTTTAGAAAAACTACGTTTTTTCTTTTATATTTTTAACTCTAGTCAATCGTGATAATTTCAAATTAAGACCATGTTTTTGATTTCAACATGTATTAGTATCAAAACCTTTGCAATGTGTGCGCTAATTGTAATGCTGATAAAATGAAAATAGAACTTATCAAAGAAACTAATTTTTTTTAAGAGTGATTGAGAAAATATCATATGAGAATTTGAGGGGAGGGGGTCCAGCAAAATCTCTCTAAATCTCACCCAAGGGAAGGGAGGGGTTCGAATTTGAAAAAAAAACAACTCAGGTTATATACCAAGAATCATCATAGTTATTTTAAATCGATTGCAAGATTATGGTTCAGGTAAATGAAAAGGGTGTGTTCTCCATGTATACTAAATAAGAGAAATTCTCAATGTGTTCATGTTACAGAAATAATAAATTTGTCTTAAGTTATATACTATTTATATGTTTCTCCGGAAACTGAATTTCGATCTTTTGGATATATTGAAAAATATATAGACTTAATAGGCTCAGTGCCTTTAAAGAATATCTCCTTAATAATATCAAAAGAATGGCTAGGGTGCGTTTTGAAACATCATTAAAAACAAACACTATTCTATTTTTGTTTTATTAACGATTATTATTTAACGAGTTAAAAGATAAGTATAATTTAAAGAGAAAATATTGATAAATCGCGGAATAAGTAATAATATTGAAAAACACAAGCAGAAAGAGCGTAAACTTCAAGATTCGTCCGATTATTTTCATATAGGGCCACTAGGGGGCTCTGCCCCCTGCTCGCTATCGCTCACCAACCCCCGGAACTGCTTCGCAGTTCGTTGAAGATCGCTTCGCGATCTTAGCGAGCAGAGCTCGCTTGTTTCATCTCAACTATCCAGTAAAACCTGGAACTTGTCGGCTTAGTTTATGATAATTTAAAATCGAAACTTTTATCTCTCGAACTTATCAATAACTTAATTCGGACCATAACTACAAAAATATCAAAATAAAACTGCAACTGAAATATCCTTGTTTTAACTTGTCAATAATTTAATCGAAATGTTTTTTAAAATATCCAGCAAGTCTACTTATTATCATCAACTATCTTAGAGAAAAAGCATGCCATTAATATCTTTTAAATTTATGAAATGCACGTGTATCTAGTGAATCGTTTGAAATAAAAGAAATCAGACTCACATAAAAATCGGCTGTTTCTCTAGTGAACGACCAGAAAGACATGAAAAAATTGAAACTTTGAATCTTAATAATTCTAAAAATAATTCGAATTTTTTAAAAAAAGGAAACGCCAATCTTTCTATAAAAAATAATTGTATGCGTGTTTAAAATATCATATTTCTACTGTGATTAGTTTTTGTATTAAAACGAAAAAACCGAAAAAGAGTAAAAAATTTCGAAACTTAAGAATTTAATTACTCCAAAAATAATTCGAAATTCGAAAAAAGGGCGACGAGGTGCAAAACTTCATACCTAAGAGTATGTGTCTGCAAAAAATCATGTTTCTGCTGTAAATAGATTTTGCTGGGGGCGAACTCGCAGCCGAAAAAAATAATTTTCGACTTTGACAATAAATAACTCCAGAACTAATTATCTAATTAATTAGGTCTGGAAACTGAAATGACCCTCATACATTTGTCTACCAATGGTCAAAATTTCATAATATTCCTTCAAATAGTTTTTGCGTAGTGATAGTTCAAAGTGTTAAAAAATAAAATTTTCAAAATCAGCGGCGGCGGTGACGGTCACTGTTACTTTTTTTTAATATAGAGAGAAATTTTATTACTTCAAGTTGCAGTTACGTAAACTTGACATATTTGGTATGAGCTGTGCTACTAGGGAAAGATGGGAAAGAATGGAGAACTGCAGCAAATCTTAAAATTTTAAATATTCAATTTTAATTTATTAAAAATTCTCTCCTGATTCCAAAAATACGCTTGTCTTTCCCCACAAACTTTTTTAAAGGTAATTATGACATATTTTATTATAGAAAGCTCCTAACAATGTGACGTCACATGTGCCAGTGGAAATGTGGGAAACACCGTTTTCATCGATACACTAGTCTGTAAAAAAACTAGTGCTCATTGTTTCAAAGCGGGATTATAGCAACAAGCGGGAACAAAGCACATTTCACGTCACAAGCTGTTTCAGCTCAGACAAAAAAGAGGCAGTTTTTAATTGAAAATAACTTAAAATTTAGGGCTTTGAAAAGCACATGAAAACATTTTTTGGAGGTTTTAGGCCATTCTGAACACATTAAGATTAAAAAAAAATTTGACTGCAGTTATCCATTGGTACTTCTTATAAGAAAATGACTTCTTTAAAGAAAAAAATTTTCATTGAAAAAATGAACCTAAACAATAGTTGTATCACACAAGTCTAATTTCGAGCAATAATAACAAGCAATCAAAGTCAACCCCACTATAAATTTCATTCAGTTTTTTATGAAAACCAAAGCACTGTTCCACGTATTAAATACATTGCTTTAACATTAGTATTCAATAAAAAACATCAACCATGTTTATCCAAGTAAAAACAAAAAAAAATTATCCCTCATAACGAAAAATATCCGTAAAACACTATCACAGACAACTATCTTATATAACTACTCCCCTCCTAAACTATTACATTTCCGATCGGTTCTTGTGCATGAACGAAACGAAACGCTTTATATTCCTTCGGACAAGAGAGATAAAACACAACAGTCCCAGGTATTCCGACGTTCCGCGACACCCGAACGACATTTCCGAGACAAAATCTGTTTTCTAGTGACATTTCTCAGTAGAGAGAAGGGGTCCTTCCGTGAGTCACTCTCGGGATAACAAGATGCTGAGGCTAGATTAGAGGCAAAGCCAACCACGGTCAGGACAGCTGTCATCAATGGTGTGGGGTCATTCATTGAAGTGTGTTTAGAGAGAAAAACAGCTGAAACGGGAATTTAGTGTTTGAGGTAATGTGAAATGTACTTAAAACAACTGATTGGGGTACTTTGGATTGTAAATACATCGTTAACCCATGGAAATGGCATAAGGAGTGAGAACATACCTCTAAAAATTTATAATATATGCTATTTAAAAATTTCTAATACTCCTATGCTATAATAAAAATTTATGAAGTGATGAGATACTATTTGTTTAAAGAGTTGAAAAACAAGTTTACTCTTTCCATTTTGAAATATTTCTCAAGGAGCTTTTTTTGTATTTTTTCCTGGGAGGATTTGCTTTTCATCATTTTTATCCGGTTCCAGAAAAAATGTTTTTGAAAATACATTTGTAAGCTAATAACTATTATATTTTTAGTATATACTGCAGTGCTTCTTCAAATATATCGAAAAATATATCAATTCAACACAAAAGTCAACATTAAAAACACCTCTTCGAAAATATTTTGAATGATTTAATAAGTTTAAAAATTTAGGGCAGAGAAAACTGAATAATTGAAATTAAAAATAAGCAAATGCCACGTAATTATAAACATAGCAATCATGTATATAAATTTAATTACCCTTTTAAAAAATTGAAAAAAGTAACTTATTTCATAATCTTAACCCAAAAATTTAAATAGAAACGACTAAAATTACCTAGTTTTAGAGTTTAATTTCTAACTTAAAAAGGAAGATAAGGTTCGAAGGAATATTTCTTTTTAATCTTATCACCTACATTAGTAAATGAAATTTATGAGTTTCCATGTATGATGATGATATCCCAACCTCTGTATTTGCCTCCTATATGTAACCTCTGTATTTCAAACCACCACTCATTAAATATTTAGGGGAAACATTTTGACTTTTTAAAGGACAATACAGCAATAACTAAACCACGAATTGAAGTGTCAGGAATGCGTGGAGGGAGACCACTGACTTCTCCCCCCCCCTCATTTCCGGTCGACCCCAGAGGGGTGCTCTCCCGGCTGTTGTCACCCCTCCGGTAATTATTTCAAGACACCCGAATGAGTGGGGGAGTCGGTTTCAAGGTCACGGGAAACAGGGGAAGAGTTGTGGCCCGTTTCACGGAGGATCGGGCCAACAGATCTTCAACAGACCACTTTTCAGGATGAGGAGAGGGAGAGAGCTGTTGGAGTTGTGGAACGAGAGAGACGCGTTTTCTTTTTAAGAAGATATTGCAAAAACCGTAATCCGTTTTTGACAAAATCAGTAAAAAATTATTTTTTTAAAAAGTAATTATTCCTTTCATTTCAGTTTAATCAGTTTTCGTTGATATTATGCTACGGAACAATAAATACCAGAATGGATTCATGAGTTTTTGCAATACTAGGGAGCTACCGCCCCCTGCTCGCTTTCGCTCGCCAACCCCCGTTAACTGCTGACGCAGACACGTTTGAACCGCTTCGCAATTCCTCACAAAACCCTGCTCACTGCACTTACTCACTTTATAAAACATTCTTAAAACAGGGTTAGTACTTCTCCGGGGTATTCTTTCGAAAATGGTGGATATACATTCAGTAGCGGAAATTTAACAGTTCCTTTATGGTAACATTAATTGGCGGTTCGCCTTATAATTCCAAGAAAATTAACAACAGAGCAATGTAACATTCCTTTACCATTTCCACAAGGTAATGTTTTTTTCACAGATCCATTAAGAAGCACTGAAACATCTCAGGAATAAATTTAACGTTCTTAAAATTTGTAACTATTTTCATCGATTGGCTGTGAAAAATGTAGTAATTACCCTAAACATCACGAAAATTTAGAATTTTATCTTCATGAGAACAAACAAACGTCGAAGTTGTGTCAGTTTCATAGCAATGACACGAATGTTTAGACTTCAAACATTTTCGATTTTTATCTTAATTTCTAAAACAGTCCCCCATGTTATCTAGTTGTTTGCGTTTTGGCATTATGAAATAAGGTGTCACATTTTACTACCTTAAAAAACATACTTGCAAAAGAATATAAAAATAATAATAATTGTAAAAAATAAATGCAAAAGTTCAAAATTTCCGAAAGCGAGTTTATATTTTGTTGTAAATATGGTAATGATTAGGTTGCCACAACGAAAAAGATAAATGTAAAAATATTAATTTGCTATTTAAAAAATAAAAGATAAATTATTTATACAAAAGTTTTAAATATAATTAAAACCGTTTAAACAACAGAAATATAAATATTGTTAAAAATAACCCAAAATATATTTTTTAAATTCGTGTTATAAATAGAAAGATGATTATTTAATTTATTTGAATATTAAAAACCAGTGAAATATGTTTTCAATTTTTATTGAAATTCATAGTTTCTTGCTTTATAACTGCAACCTTATCGGTAATCTAAAAAAATGGAAATATTTTAAAATTGAGATTTTTTTTAGAAATTCTAAAGGCACTTTGTACATCCTCAAAAGAATCCGGACAGTTTGATACCAAATATGTGTTATACGGATCATTAATTAAAAAGCCTTTCCCTGGAAACCGTTCACCAAAAACTTTTTTTTAAAAATAGAGAGATAAATAGTTATATCGATGTTTTACTCCAATATTGGTATATTTTAAGTAACGTATGCTTTTTATCAATAATTTAGAAAAGTATGAATATAAAAATTTGTTTTTAGAAAAGTGTAGGTCATATTGACTGAGGTTTTTTTATTTGAAAGGTCTTGTTAAATTCTCACTTTATTACAAAATAGACAATCCGAATCTGGGGGAATAAATACCTTTTTTAATTAATCATTTCGTTTGATGCATAGTATCGTCAGTATAGTCGTTAAATAATATAGTCTTTAGCATGTTATGGAGATGTTACCAGATACCTGTGTCACCTTGTTCATCTTTTATCGGCATGTTAACAAGTCAAAATGTAACAAGTAAAAGAAAAGTCAAAATGCCATTCCGAAATTGACAGCTATAAAGTTTTTGAGAGTAAAAAAAAAACAAAGCAAAATATTATTTCTTAAGCGTATTTTAATTATCATCCTTGTTAAAAACCGAGCGTATATAACACATCGAATTTTATAAACAAATATATTTCTCCTTTAAGTACTTACTGATTCATAGAATTTTTTTTTCAGTCTATGTAATTTTAACTAGAGATTACACTGAAAAAAATTTCAACGGAGATATTGGAATCACGAAAGTATTTTTAATTATTTTCCTGGATAAAAGTGAAATTTTTGAATATTCGGGGAACAACCATTACCAACATACCACCACACCCAAAAAAAACAATTTATTTTGTCTTATTTTGTCTACTCCATTTAAAATTATTTCATGATGTCGTTTCTACAGATACCCGAACCATTGTTTATCGGTTTTATTATAGTTATTACGATCGCCATCTTTTGCATGGTGTGCATGTGCAACATCGCTCATACTCACTCCAAAAATGTTAATTGATTAGAAAATAAATCGGGTAGGTGGTTTGGTTCTACTGGTAACGATGTACCACGACATCAACATCTTTCAGATTCGCCTTTTGATTTTATTTCTGCTTTTCATGTACCCAAATTTCAAACACAAGATTTACGTTACATATTAATCACCAGAATCAATCCTCTGACTACCTCTTTTCCACGCTAATTCTCAAGAACAGAGAAAACCCTGATCCTGACTTTCTCCCAACAATCCCATCACATCTTTTCCCAGAAAAAAAACTCCTCAAACTTTCTCTCCCGCTACCGCAAATCCCTCGTGAACCTCATAAATCTGAGTTGCGTCAACGAATGTAGACAACCTCTCTCCTCATTCCAACGCGACAACAGATTTAGCAGTCGGAAACGCAGGCGATTGCGACTCGCCTGTTGTTTGTGTGTTGAAGACACGCAGAAAGTGTTTGATGTAAAACAACGGGATGAAGAGATATTATTATGTTGTTATTACTAGTGTTGGGGTTTGAAGTCAGTGAAATTTTCTTTCGAGGTTACTTCACGGTGGTTTGGAGAGGGAATTATGCAGCGACAAAGATTAAGTGGAGTCAGTTTTAATTTCCATAAGTAAATGACAATGTAGAGGTTGAATATCATCTGTACAAAACTTTTCGAATTTAAGGAAAAGATGTAGTTTTTTTCCTAGAAAGCAAGATATCAAGATTATCCTTTTGTATGATAATATTGTCAGTACTCTGGATTACTTATATTACTTTCCAAAATATCGAAATCTTGATATCTATCAGTACCTACTTCGCTCCAAAGATATCCAGATATTTCGATTGTTTATGTACCAAGTTGGTTAGTTAAATACATACTTAAGATGTAACTATCTGAATAGTATCAATTTTTAACTTTTATTGTTTCTTCGTACAGCTCTTGAATTTTTCAAGGTAAATTTTAGAAAGCATTACGTGTGCATTGTCAATAATGTAATCTTCACATAGAATTAT
This sequence comes from Tetragnatha versicolor, assembly GCA_024610705.1. NCBI lineage: Eukaryota > Metazoa > Arthropoda > Arachnida > Araneae > Tetragnathidae > Tetragnatha > Tetragnatha versicolor. The sequence goes on from JANDEH010000006.1 coordinate 46,147,677, forward strand.
AAAATTTCCAATTATTGTTCTTTTTTAGGATTTAATAAAAATTAATACTGTAATAGATAGTTATTTTCATTAAATTTGAGCAAATAATTAGGGTGTACTGTACATCACATCTACGAAATAACTCTTTGTTGCCCATTTTGAAGAATTTTTCTCAAAAAGAAAGGAAATGGTTGCTTAAAAGAATGTGAGAGTGGTTTTGTTTGAAGTCATTTTATGCATAAGATAAAATCTAATCCTCTGGGTTGTAAAAAAAGAATCAAATAAAAATGAGCGTGGGGTCATTATGAAAACAAGCAATTAAATAAGTTCATTCAATGAAACATATTCTTTGGAGATTTGAGTTACGTTTCAGAGATGAAAAAAATTGTTAAGTTTACTAAGATCTTTATCCTACACACTGAGTATTATATCCTTCAGAAAATACTTTTTTTCCAATGTCTATTAATAAAAACTTAGATTAGGCACAAAATGGGATAAGGATATGACATAAATATAAGGTATTGTAATCCTCAATTCCATACTTTTGCTAGAAAACATACACCTATTTATCCAAAACCACAAAAAAATTCAATTCCTCATTGATAAAAAAATAAAGTCATATACATAAAAATTCTGATGTGGTTGATAGGGTTTAGTTAAACATTAAGAAAAATTATTGAAATAAAAAAATGTGAAATATGTAAGAAATGTCTAAAATCCCATCATCGAAAGTAATTTTTACAAAGATACACAAAGAACTTATTATAATAACATTTCACTAAAGGCAAAACAGATATATAAACGCTAAGTGGAATGCCTGCATAAAAATTTAAACGTAATAGCTAATTTAATAACTGATTCTTCTCTTATTTTTATCAAATTTTTTGTAAAAGTTTTGAGGTAAACAAGTAATTTCTTTTAATAACGTTTCTTGTAACACAAGATAGTTTTGATAATAACTAATTTAGGCACATTTTGATTTTATTTAAGTAATTGCAGTTTTTGTAATCATCGAGAATTATACCTTGATTAACTTTTTATCAACTGAAATTCATTTATTAGTTTACATTTTACACCATTTCCTAAAACTCTATTTTACATTTAATTTTTTATGTAAAAGTGAAAAAATAAACTTATTATAAATCAAATAAAGGTATCTAACATGAATGAATGATAATAATGAATGATGAAAAAACCTATGATATATGATAATCTGAACAAAAAGATAATGATTTATAGTGGAAATCAAAGTAAGTACATATAAGTTTTAATTTTTTTTCTAAATGGAGTAAAATGATAAAACGAACTTATGATTTAGAAAAAAATATTGTAACTCAAGTGAAATATGAATAGTCAATGCAATTAAAAAAGGTAAGAAAACACCTTCAACATGATTTTATTGTATAACTTTGTATAAAAGTAAAAAATATTAAAATAACATAAACTATTCCTAGAAAAAACTCTCCATTTTAAAGTTGGTAAAATTATTTTTAAATCAATTGCTTTATGAAAAATATAACTAAGCAGCTGTTAAGAATTTTCCAGAAATCCTAAAATCTTTCATTTTTATACCCATAAAATGTGTTTCAACTGATAAAATATGATATATTTACTGAATGTGAATATCATCCTTTGTTTAAAGTTAGAAAAATTATGTTTTTAATTGCCTAAGATACTTATACTAAGATACCTTAAGATACTTTATTATCAAGTAAATGAATGAAAATCGTAATGAGATGGTGGTAGTAGTTTGGAAAAACAAAAAATAAAGTGCATTTAATATAATAATGACTTGGAAATTGTAAATGATCAAATCTGAGTTATACTATAATTTTCCAAAATATTTGATTATCACTTTCATTTTTCAAAAAAAAATTAATAACCAAAGAAAAAACAGCTTTCAGTACCTCTCTGATACTGTATAAAATTTGTAAGTAAGACGTAAGAATAAAAACGTTTAGGTGCTTTAGCACTTAAAGCAAATCTTATTATTGGTAAAATTTTTTATACTTCGAGTAAGTATAAGAAAAATTTAATAATTGTAAATGTCAGTGTTTATGATATCTACCTAAATATTTAATAGCCAAATCTAATTATTTTATTCATCATCAACTAACACTCGTAGGTTTTTTTAAGTGTTGGCAAGTTCGTTTTAAGTGGTTTTTGCTGATGGCCACACTCCACATCCGGTAAAAAATTATGTATAGTAGTATTAACGCAATAGATATGAAAGATAAAGAGAAAAATTCAGTAAAATGTTCAGTCAATTCTACTCTTAACACTATACTTATAAGTTCATACTTTGATTTTTTCAAGGGCTATTTTTAGGACATTAATTTATATCTCATCGAACTATATTCACACCTAATAAGCAGAAGCATGTTTTTGCACATCTGAGGTTGCCGACCTAGTGTTTACAAAAAGATCTCCTTTAAAAACATAGAAGTTCCAACTATCGATGATTGGAAAAAAATTGATAGATAAATGGGGAAAGGAAATAATCTTATCTGGAATTAAGCATCTTCGAAAAGATACTTCTTGTTTCTTAGTTATTTCGGTTGATATGATCTTGAAATGTTAGTAGCATTTATGTTATATCATTTAGAAGTGTATAAACAGAAAGTAATTTGATATAAGTACTATGAAAATATTACAATAAAACTTCATTCAAGTTTTGTTAATCCATTTAATTTTAAGGAAATCATTTTATACTAAAAACACCCTAATTATTGTTATTTGTTAAATAGGGAAAATGAAATTCAATATGAAATATCATTTGAATCATTGAAAAAAATTTTTGGAGGCTAAAATAAGTAACAGATAAACTAACATTAAGAACTCTAATACGTAAAAAAGGTTTTGAATACACTTATCATGAGTTTAAGCTTAATTAAGCATGGATTAAGTTAAAAATTCATTAGAAATGCCAATAATTAAAACAGTTTAAAATTTCTTAGACAATATTAAGTTCCATTTCATTGGAACTGTTTTAAATCCCTCAAAATTAAAGTAAAATACCTAGGGTACTTCTCAATCTAATTTAGTTTTAAGAAGTTTTTATCTTATACTTTCTATATAGAGAGAAAAAGAGGAGAGTTGGGTAGTTAAATATTCTACTATTGAAAAATCTAGATTTAACTCCTAATTTATTATTACATGTAGTAGGTGACCTATGTTTCAAAGGAATTGAATAGCTTGCAATTATAATCAGTTAATAAACATAAAGTGTTATAAACTACAAAAATATAAATTTCACATTATGGTGTGGAGTATTGTAGTACATTCGAAAAAGAATTTGGATACTTCAATATCAAATTAATCCCGTTTATAATTTCAAATTAATAAAATAAACAACCTTTTTTTTATTAAGTTATTAAGTTATATAACTTAATAAAGTTAAATATAACTTAAGTTATATAACTTAATAAAGTTAAATATAATTTAAGTTATATAACTTAATAAAGTTAAATATAACTTAATAAGTTGTTAAGTTAAGTTTTTATTAAGTTATATAACTGAAAACCAAAGGGATTGTCAAAAAACTGTTGGCATAAAATGGAAAACCCTCAAACAATACTTGATTTGATAAATTTGTAAAACTTTCTTTCGTTTGATCATTTCTTATTTGTACATTTACTCGTTTTCTTTAAGGAAATTTATTTCACTTCATTTTAAGCCAAAATCATTCTAATGAAAATGATAGTAATAAGAATGAATTAAACATTATCAATTCAAAGATAAAACAGATTATATATCCGATGATGTTAAAACTGAAGAAAATATTGTTCTTTTATTTAGTTTTTATGATCTGCTTTTTATCAGTCTTTTGATTATAATTATAACTTAAAATTTTGATTATTATCTTATTTTTTCATCTAAATTTAGTAAGTTAAAATAAATAAACCTTTATTAAAATTATTATTAAATCTGTGCATTCACCATTGATGCTTCCTTTGTTATATAAGAGAAACACAAAAATATAAAGCATACATTGCTAAATTCATATTAAAAGAAAATATAAGAAAATAACTATTGTTAATTCTGTATGTTATTTTAATGCCTAACATTTAATCATGGAAATTGATTAATTATAATAAATTAAGTAAACTTTACTAATGAAAATATTTAAGTTATAATTTTATCTCAATCTGAATATCTAATGTTATTTAGGATTTAAGCAACTATGAAATTAACTAGAAAAGTATAATGTATTTCAATGCTCTGGATCTGTAAGTATGCCCTGAAATTTTTTAAATTAAAAGCAGATAAGAGGGAAACTTCTTCAAAGAACACACACAAATATCCCTGATTCATCTATGATAATTTATTTAAGTTCTCTGCACTAAGAAATTTTCCCCAACCTAAGGTTAGATATTAATTTCACCGTATTTTAGATACATCTCTAAGGATCCCTGTTGCATTTAAACAAAATTGTTGAGTAATTTTAGCTTTGAAAACAATGTAGAGATTCCTGTTATTAAAAAATAATGATTTGACAACTTTGTTGATGGAAAAATATTTTTCCAAAGCATCTACTCAAAGCACAGGTTTTCTTCAAAATTATGTCTCTTGTGTAGGCCAGATATCTAGTGCTTGTGCTAGTGTATATTTGTTATTATAACTTTCAAACACTTTGATTTGAGAACAGAAAGAGAAAAAGTGTGAAGATAAGAATTAAGGAGAAGGTGGAGAAAATGAGGGAGATAACAATAGAAAAGAGAAAAAAGGGGAAAAGATGGCTTTAGAAAGATAGAATGTGTATGTGAAAAAATGATTTAAAGAATATGAAGTATTAAAGGTAGAGTAAAAGTAAAAAAAGAGAGAGGAAGGATGAGAGAGAAAGGTAGATTAAAAAAGAGGGTGAATTAAAAAGGGAGAGTGTTGTGTGGAGAAAGTGATTAAGAAGGATGAAATGAGTAAGAGAAGATAAGGGAGTACATAAGAGATTCATTACCAAACTTTTGATTTTTGTTTAGGAGGTGGGCTTTGAACGAGTCCACAATACTATTTTCTTGAATTATCATTATAAATGACTTATACCTTAAAATAACTTAACTTATACTTTAATTTTTAATGAAAATAAAGAGATTAACTTTTTAATAAGTGGAAGAGACTTCATTAAAGTTTTTAGTTTAAAACTATGAAGTTGCACCCTCATAGCGCCCCTGGAGAGATTGAAGAAGAAAGAGGCAATAAGAGAAGGATGATTAGGGGGATAACGATAAAATGAAGAGACATAAACCCCAAATATCCTGCATCCCAGCAAGGAGAAATTACCAAACCCTTCACTATAGAATCTAGTCAAAACAGCTTACCGGTCCTTCTGTTCAGCCGCCCGGTCCCTCTGCCGCCTGTTCTTAAACCAATTGCTGACCTGCGTCGTGGTCAGTCCGGTCGCGTCCGACAAGTCCCTCTTCTCCCTGGGGGAGGGATAGGGATTGAGGTGGTACCACTCCCTCAGAATATTCCTGGACTTCTCCTTGAAGCAGTAACTAGTCTCCTCGCCGTCCCAAATAGTCCTGGGCAGCGGGAACTTCCTTCGCACGCGGTACTTGCCGACGGCCCCCAACGGCCGACCTCTCTGCCGCTCGGCCTCGATGTAGTGCGCCTTCATCCATAGCGCCTGCAGCTTAGGGTGGGCGCCGGCGGCGAAGGAGTGGCTCTCCAGGATGCGGTAGAGCTCCTTGAAGTTGCCCCGATGGAAGGCCACCAGCGCTTTCGCTTTCAAGACGCTCTCGTTGCGTTGGAGTTGCTCGCAGGCGGGCAGCGACCACAGGAAGCGGCCCAGGCGGTCGATGTTGCCCGACTGTTGCAGCACTTCGCAGACGCAGGCCACTTGCTCCTGCGTGAAGCCGAAGGAGGGCAGGGAGCCGCCGCCCGTGGGGGAGCCCGCAGGGTCGCCGGTGGACATGCCGCCGTTCTCAGTCGGCTGCGGAAGCGGGCATCTTCCGCGCGGAGGAGAAAGAGAGGGATTTTTGGTGGGTTGCCGGAGGAGAGGGGTGCTCTTCTTCTTCTTCCGCGGTGGTCGCCAAGGTTGGCGGGGTTTGGAGTGGATGAATGGAGGGGGAGGTGTGTGAATATCGCGGTTTTTTCTTGCTTGTTGACGTTTTATCATTCATAAGTTTGAGGATGATGCTTGCTCGTTTGATAAGAAACTGCGGAAGTATCAGGAAAATTGATCTAGGATTCAGAACAGAAGGTCCGATACCGGAACAGTCTTCCGAATCTTCTCCTGCATCCAAGTTCTTTTAATAATAACAACTTATTTCTCTTTTGTTACTTAAATCTTTCCATACCTCGCTCTCCTTTCTCCAATACCCTTCTTTCTCTTGGTGCAAAAGAAAGAACCTAGACGATAAAAAGGTTAGAAAATGGGATGGATAGTTTAGATAGTTTGTCAAAAGTTTAGTTAGAAATAGTTTTAGTTAAAGTATTTGGGAAATAATTTTCCCTCTCATTCTTCACTTTCATCTTTACTCTCTCTCTCTCTTTCTCCCTCCTCTCAATTCCGTCCTATTAAAAAAAGGTTTCTTTTCTCATTGTACATTATTAACATAGTTCAAATGTACAATATTTCAATTGTACATTTCTCATTGTGCGTTATTAAAAGAAAACACTATGGGGTTATTATTATTACATATTTTGTTTAAAAACTTTGTTGAAAAAATAAGAGATTTATTAAATATTTTGGTGCAAAGTTTCCAGTTTAAAGTTATTATTAAAGTTTTATCTTTGTAGATCTCTATACTCTTATAAACTACGGGATTTGTGATCTTGTACTTTCTCATTGACAGACATGGGAATTTTGAGAGTAAATAACTGGAAGTCCATGGCCAGGGATAGAAGAGTTTGGAATTCAATAAGGAAGTTGCATGTGTCAGATTTTCAAAAACAGACAAGTGTTCCGTATGGTTTTTTGTATGGTAAAATGAAATACTATCTAGTCAATTTTTCAAAAAAAATTACAGGTAATTAAATATTTTAATTTAAAGGTCGAGAAAAAACACGTGACTGAAAACGATTATCGTTTAAAGATGTCAACAGTCATACCATCAACTCCATTGTTTCCAGAATGTTTATGGTATGATGATGTAAACATACGATGATCCCAAACTATTGGCGTTTTCACGCGCTTTTAAAAAGTGGATTTTTGTTAATTTTTTTTGGCAATCAAAAAATTTCTTGATCGGCCTCAAATTTTGGGTAGTTGCTTATTTTTGCAAGAAGAATCGATTAAAAAAATCATTCGACTTCTTCATTCTGAGGAAGGCAAGGCCCCCCCCTGGGCTGTCTGGCCATTAAGGAAGTAAGGAAGGACTTTCTCATTAATTGTAGTTATTAAAGCATGCATATTTATTTTTAGCAATTACACTGTTCTACACTGAAAAAATTTCCTTGATGAAAATAGTCATTTCTTATAGATTTTGGGTCGCTGAATACGAAAATCACCATTAAAATTCTCAATTGACTCAGGATTTTCGTTGAACAGCCCCTCCCCCTTTTCACGTTTTTTAACGACTTTATAACTTTGAACTCGATTTTCAGGGTCAAAAAGCGTTACTTTAATCTTCAAATTGCCCCCCAGGGGACAAGAAATGTTCAAATTAATAAAATATGATAAATTTATAACAAATGGATAGGTTTAAGGGGTAGTTAACCCCCTAAGAATGCAAAAAATTAGCTAAAAATTATAGAGGTTTTTATACGCTATTTTTTCCTCTTATTTTATAAGCAATTCACGTTTGAAGGGTCCTAACCCTTCCCCAAGGACCCAAATTTGATGGCAATATGCAGCAATGATTTTTGCTAAAAGCGGTTGAGGTGAGAGCACCCCCAGAGCACCCACGGAAGGGTTCAATGCCGCACTTAGAGTTTAACTGTGCTGTACAAAAAAAAATTTGAAGCCACTTACTGAATTTCAGCTGATTCTTGTGTAAAATGATCTGCTGAATTCAAATATGACACCCATTTTCCTCCATCACCCTCAGTTTTTAAGGGGATGCCCCCTAATTGTTATCCACAGCCGTTCATCTATTAACATCTTGAAACATGGAATCCTCACTCCCGAAAACCGGTCAGTTTTTAAAGAACTGAAGAGTTTCTACTTAGGATAGACCCAAAATATAAGAAAAGCGTCATTTGTAATCTTTTCAAAATCATCGATATTAATTCCTGAACTCGCGAGCGCCTTCGCGATTCTGGAAGTCTTCCGAACTCTTCCGCGGGGACTTCTGGGAGGCTAACACCTCAACCGCTTTTAGTAAAAATTATTGCTGCATATTGTCATCAAATTCGGGTCCTTGGGGAAGGGTTAGGACCCTTCAAACGGGATTTGCGTAAAAAATAAGAGGAAAAATAGCGTATAGAAACTTCTTTAATTTTTAGCTATTTTTTTGTATTTTTAGGGGGGTAATTACCCCTTAACCCTATCCATTTGTTATAAATTTATCATATTTTATTAATTTGAACATTACTTGTTAACTGGGGAGCAATTTGAAGACAAAAATAATGCTTTTTGACCCTGAAAATCGAGTTTAAAGTTATAAGGTCGTCGAAAAACGTAAAAAGGGGGAGGGGCTGTTCCCCGAAAATCCTGAGTCAATTGAGAATTTTAATGGTGATTTTCGTATTCAGCGACCCAAAATCTATAAGAATTTACTATTTTCATCAAGGAAAAAATTTTGAAGGTCAAATTTGTAGAACAGTGTTATTTGACGAGTAATTTTAATAACTTAAATATTTAAGAAACTAGATAGGTTCAATTAATTTGTTACCCTTTATTTTTATCGGAGTCTTTTTTCCAAAGTTTCCGCTTTCTACGTATCTTAATATTTCCAATTTTCAAATAAAACAGAATTGTATTATTAAAAAAATAAATCGACATAATCTTAGCAAATGTGAGGAGAACTTTCTAACGAAATTTTGAAGATTTCTACAAGTATTAAACTCCTATAAGTCAAATATTTATTTATTTAAATTACTTGTAAAATTTGTCCATAAAACCTTTTTTTAATAAATGAATTCTTACAACCTTATAATTTTTGATTTATTAAAATGTGAAGAACTTATGCTAAAGCGTGGAGCTTACAGTATTACGTATACTACGTGGAGCTTACGAAGACAGTTAAAAATAAAATTGTAGAAAAGTATACTAATCATATCAGATCTACACTCCTTATCTTCATTTAGTAATTTCAACACACAAAATGCATATATAATTTTTCTATTTTCATTGTTTGTTCATTTTTGCATCAGTTAAATTTAAGCATGTGGCATTTTTGTAAAATGAATTTAGTTTGAGGATCTGAAAAAAAAACTTACAAGAAAAATCGTTTAAGAATAGTTAATTGGCCATTCTAAAAAGTCAAACACACATCAATTTCTTAAAACGAGAACTTAAATCTCTCCGGTCTCAGCAAAGGATAAATCTATAAATGTTGCAACCCCGCAGCACTTTCACTTTTACAAACTCGCGGACTTCTCTCATTGGACGAAGTTGGGCAAATGCCGGCCGGTTGTCATGACAACCAAAATAGCGGTATTTGGGAACTCCGCCTCGCAGCATACGGAAGCGAGGAATATCGAAGAGTTTTGACTTCGATTAATTATTTTGTTTTTGCTGTTTACTAAAGTCAAAAGAGATTGAGACAAAATGGAATTTTTAAAACCATATTTTGTAATGATACCACGCGTTTTAAAGTTTTTCCTTTTTACCTGTAGTTAACGTGATTTTCATTTATTTCTCCATTTTTTGCACGCGGAAAGCATTTCCCGTTTCCAGAAAGTCATGTGGGGTTACAAGTGATTAAGCATGGAATATATATTCACGAACGCACCAATTAATTTCAGTGGTTTCTTCAGGTTTTTACAGTTAATAACGAAAAGTCTTGAAAGTAAAGTTTCATCTTTCCTTCCTTATTTTACTTATTTAGGAATGAAAAAATTATGCGATAAGAGAAAAGGAAAGGGAATTAAAGAGGTATTAAGATTTTGTTATATTATATATTTTTTGAATGATGAAAAGTGAGAAAGTGTATTAGAAGTCAGATGCTATTTAACGGTTGCTGTAAATGTCTCTAAAAACCACGGATGCTCATTTTATGGTTAATAAATTTAAGGATAATTGTAAGTTCTATGAAGCAGATTGATTTTCTAAGCTTAACATTTTTACCCAATCATGAGGCTTAATGTAAAAGCTCTGATATAATATATCGACGCCTAGGAGAAAGAAAATTAATATCGTTCTTTGCAATAGTTAAAAGGCTTCTCCCAACATTTTCTTCATTGGGTCCAAGATGTAAAAGAGAAGCTGCATTTTAATCATGCCACCCCTCAATAGGTAGTGATGTGCTTATGTTTTCAAATTACTTCTTACCCTAAAACGTTTTTAAAGATGCTGGATCTCTTTGCTCTTGAATATCTTTCTGTTTTTCAACATCCTTTTTGACTTTCCGCTTCCTTTTACTCTTCAACATCCTTTTTGACATCTCTTTCTTGAGGATCTCTCCTGTCTTCGACATCACTTTGTTATAAAAAAACCTCTAGGGGAGAGGTGGACAAAACCGGGTAGGTGGACAAAACAGGGATTTGGGCTTTATTCATTGATTTGGAGTGATAACTAGCGAAAAATGCTAGAATTATTTCCAGGCATGAATCCCGACAACTGATAACTTCCAGTAAACAGGAGTTAAATAAACCCATCCATTTTGCTGAGGGAATCATTTTTAAGTTTCATGAGAAAAGCTCACCATTTTAGCGTCTGCAATATTACGCCACCAATCTTAATTACCTACGGATAAACTCTCGGTAAGAACGGCGTATAATACCCTATTATTCATTTGTTATTTTGAAAGTTTATATTGGTGTATAAGAGTTGTTTTATTAACGCTAGATAAAATTTCTTGAAAAAGGCACGATCGGACAAAACCGGGATGTGGGTAAATTCGGATGAAGCTTGCATCTTTTGCTTATATATGAACATTCTAAATCTAGGGAGTTTTGGATATAGTGCTTTCACAACAAACTGTAGTCGCATGAAATGATGAACTAGATCAAACTTGAAATTTTGTTCTTAAAACGTTTAACCCTTAGACCGTAAATTAAGTTGTTATTTGATGAAAATTTTATATTCATTGAAATTCTAAAAGTTTATTATGTGATACCATTCAATTTTTCTTATTATAAACAATGTTTTTTCGAAGTTACTATGTATGTTATTTTGATTATTCCATCCTTTGTCCTTATCTTAAAAATGTGCTTTTATGACCTATATATTGCTATCATTTATGATTAATTTGATATTTTTTTTCTTCATAAGGAACCAGTTTATTGTTTTAGCACCAATTTTGACTGCTTTGATCACACATTAAGTGAATATTCAAAAAATACAATTTGGGTCCCGATTTTGTCCGACCTTCCCCACTAGCAATTTTGATTACAGGGCTTATTATTCAATTTTATTCATACCCATACATATTTTTAAGAGAGAATTATATGTCCAATTTAATTAACAGAAAATAAACAACATTATAAATATTTCTTAAAAACATAATTCCTCTCCCCCAAAAAAAATTCAAAGTGCTTGAAAATATTTCCCTAGTTCAATTTTTCGTTTTTTTTTGTTGCGTTTTTGAATTATTTATGCAAGAAACAATATATATTTTCGAAACTTCGGTGCTTTTAACATCTTACTAAAGCATCCTTTCATTACCCTCCTCCTTATGAGGAAAATATGCAAATAGCAACCCCCTTCCCCTTAGGTACTTACGTATTATTTGAACGGCCTCTTAACACACAATTAAAATTTTAGTCCTTCAATAGGTACAGACTTAAAATTTTTTCAACAACGTTTTCAAAAGCAATCCAATACACAAACTCACTCAGGTATTCACGTTAAACAATCCCTTCCCTCACACTCACATAAACCTATCTCCTCCATTAAATCGGAACTTCTCCAATTTCTCCCTCCTTCCATTGTCCGATGCATCCAATCCGATGATTTATCGTCTCATCGAAATTCTGCAAACTCTGCAATAAAACTGGGCAAACACGTCCAGCTCAGCAGCTCCCTCAATCACCATGCTGTGATAGAGAGCGTCTCACAGCCCGTCTGAATTTGAACCAAAGCGTTATATAGTTAAGCGAAGACAATCCAATGGGACGACCAGTCGCTTTTTTTATAGTGGCGTCCTCTAGCGGACGGGCGGGGAACTACAGAAATCTCAGAGCTCAAAATTTGCCGCCATTTTATTCCCCATGTCACTCAATCAATTGAATCGACGGTGGCGAGTATTGTTTTGATTGATCATTAATTTCAGATCAACATTAACAATTATAGACTAGCTCAGGCCATATCAAGATTGGAATTACGAAGGTAAATATTTAATTTTTTTTAGATCCCAGTGAAAGTTATCTTACTCGACAAATTATATATTTATTAGCTATTGTTTACTTTGTTCAAATGGAGCTTTTTATTGTTTTTTCAGTTGTAAGAAAAAAAGAAGAGATTTTTTTTATTATTTTGTATAAGATATTTTTTTGCTTTAGTTATAAATTACGTATTACTTGTTATTTTTAATTGAAACAGGGATAAAAATATTTATTGATTTTATTGTTTTTCTCGTTCTTACTTAGCTAAATTACTCATTTTTCTAGAATAAGGAAATCCCATATTTTAAGAATTCTTATTCGCTTGTTTTCTATTAAACTTTGAAGTACTGTATTAATTTCTTTCGCATGAAAGTTTTATCTCAGGAGAATAAATTTATAAATTTACACCAAGATAAAATAAATATCATTGAATGCAAATAAGTTAACATTTCAAATTTCAATGCTTTGTTTAATATATCAATAATTAATAGTATACTGTTAAATTTTTACCTGTAATTACTATTTTGATATTGTGATCGCTTGCTATTAATTTTTTTTTCATATAAAAAATGCTGTTCTTTGTAAATCCATGAAACAAATATTGAAAAGGGCAGATTGTGAAGAATTTCAAAATGATGTAATTTAATAACTGTCATGTATTTCAAGAATTAGTGTTGAGTAATGTAGTCAAATAAAAATTTTTTTCTAGTGATAAATTCTCTTCATTTCTGAGTTATCTTTTGATGACAATAACATAACCATTCTGATAGTGAAAAACAGATTACTGTATTTAGTAATTTAAAAAAAATATTTCTCCTAAGAATTGTGACCATCAAATAGTGACAATCCAACTATATTTAAGTCATTGAATAATTGATAAATTTTTGTAGTGCTAACTTTTTTACAGTTCAGAACCTTCTTGTAATTTGAGGTTTTTTTTCAAGATTTAGTTCATATTATAAAATATAATTTTAAAGTTTTACAAGCTACTCCAGGTGTCTGTTCAAGGAAAATTTACTACCTTTTATTGGTACCTTCACAAAATAAATTTCTATAGGAAAGTTCTCTGATATAAGCTGTTTTATCCTATATTTAAAATTAATAAGTCATTCTAAACAAAATTCTGATTATTTTTTGATACTTTGAATATTATGTATATGTTTATGTTAATTTATACACGACAATTTTAATTTTTATAATTAAAATTCTGATTATTTTTTGATGTTTTGAAGATTATGTATATGTTCATGTTCATTTATTCACTATAATTTTATTTTTTTCCAAGTTGATTTAAATTTTCCCAAAATAGGTAGTTTTAAAAAAATCCTAGACAGACTCACTCTTTTCTTATTTCAAAACTGGAGTGTTAAAAATGTGTTTGTAAAATCTGCCCCATTATCCTACATATTGTAAATAACTTTCCAGTTTTCTTTAAAGGGACATTTTTAAATTTTTTTGCAAGGATTTAGATATTGATTATAGAATAAAGTATGTTTTTATTAGAAGTTAGAGATGGCATATTTTGATATTGTAGACTGACCAAACATTTGCATATGCACCACCGTCAATCTTGCTTTAAGCTAGCTAAATTCGAGAAAAAAAATACCTGTATCTAATTAATAATTGAAGAAAATATTCACTTAAAAGATAAGCTTTAAGTACGAAAGGAAGACTAAATTAGGGTATAATTTTATTAAAATTTTAATCAATGAATTATGTGAAAATTGTTGAATCTTAAAGAATTTCAATAACTGAATCAACTTGGTATTATTTTACTATAAAATCTCATTTTGGAGGAAACAATTGTGTTCTTGGGAAATTTTTGGGCCTGAAATATTTCCTGCACCCCTGAAATATCCTATTAAGAATATTTGGATACATAAAAATGTACAATATAAGAATCCTAATTTTTTAATTTTAAATATCATTAACGGTTTTATGTATTCTGTGAAAACAAAATAAAGCTGCTAAACAAAACCATAATATACTATTGCAGTTTTAGGTTTTTTTTATAATTTAAAAAAATTAATATTTTATGTCTTAATATTTTATTCTTTTAATGATTTAATGTGATGAAATTAAAATAAAATGATTTCAAATTAAAATGTTTTTTTTACACAAATAACACCAGCTTTCATAAATGTTTCAATGTTTATTATATTTTATAATCAGCAATGATACTTTAAAAATAAAAAATTATCAAATTTATGGGAAGCCCAATTTATTTTATTTTTCTTCAACAAGACTAAACAAAATAAATTTTAAGGAATGGTAAACAATGCTAAGGAAGGTATTAACACGCATGCGCGGGCGGCCGCCCTCCGTCATCGGCTCACTCACCGCCCGATCGCTGCAAAAAATTGGCGCTGCGATCGCTCAGAAAGTTGCGACCGCTGTTACCATGGGAGCGTCGTTGCTTAAGTGTTGATAGCTTTGATTTGAACTAACCTTTTCCGAAATCAATCAGAAAACATCCAAAACTTAAATAAACTCTCATTAGATTTGCTACTTTGTAACGTGACCTGTCATCGGACTGTTACTGTTTACGATCGGTTTCGATAACGGCTTCTTAAAGCGAGGTGTTCTCTGACCTTGGTGTTCCTAGACGTCCCTCTTTTTCGATTTCGTTGCTGAGACGGAGATATCGGTTGATTGCAATGGGCTTAATTTTGAAGTGTTTGGGTTAAATGTCTGAGTAAAAGCTGAAGTGTTTCCTGTTTATGATGGTGTTGACCCGGGACCTTTCCCTAATTGGTAGCAATTACAACGAATTCGCTTTTGATCTCGGTGGCAAGAAAGTGAAGGTTCCTTCTGGAATATCGAGTTAATATATCTGAAAATCTGATTACGGTATAGTGCTTGATGGGATATCCTTAGTCAATAAGAAGTAGAGCACACCCTTCATTGATATATCCAAGGGGCAATTTACAGGGCCGGACTGGCTAGCAGTTGGCCCCGGTGGAAAACTCCATATTGGCCCCCTTTTTTCTCTTAACATTTCTTCTTATACGGATTTTTGTATCAAAAGGCAGTGACGGATGAAGGATTTGTGTTTTGGGGGGCTAAGAATGTTCCAAATGAAACTGAATCTTATCAATGATCATAGTATAAAAAAAGTTATTAAAGTCGTATTGTAATTACTTAAAGGGGGGGGTCTGGGGGTCCTCCCCCAGACATTTTTTTGAAATTTAGATTTAAAACGCAGGTTTTCAACTCATTTTGATACACCTAATCCGAATTTCGAGCATAATACCTTTTTACAAATTTATTATATTTCTTTGGTATAGAAGGGATTTTTGCGTTTTGACGAACATATTATAAAAAAAATTGTAAATATTACAGGCCCAAGTAGCAAAGGGAGGGGTCTGGGGGGTCCTTCCCCCGAAAATTTCTTGAAATTGGACGACAGTAGTTTATTTTATCAAGGGTAGTCGCTAAGCCGTCTTCTTCGGACCCTAAAATAAGAATGAAGTTAATGATTTGGCCCCTGTCTGCCTGGCTTTCCCCAGGTAGCCACCCGGGCCCGGACTGGCACCTTATGAGATAATTCGTATTAACAAGGTGCTTAACTTCGGGTACTCAACCCTTTCAGTTCTAGCTGTCCCAAATTTACCATTGCCAAAAAATTAAAGAAAAATTGTTTCTTCGTTAGTTAAAAAAAAGGCAAATTAACTTTTTCGGATAAAATAAATCTTCAAGCTTCGTTCCAAAAGAAAAAGCTCCATGAAAAAATAACTGCCCTTTTTGGCAGATATAGCCCCTTGAGCTTGGTGAAATCGATATCCATTCATTGTGTCTTTAGATTTATTTTGAAATTGAAGTTAATTTGTCTTTTTTTCTTACTCTTCTCTAGACTGCGTCTAAACATTATTTTTTAAATTTAAAAGTGTTTACATACCTTTTTTATCCATTAAGGGGACTCAGTACCCAAATTTTAATTTTCTTTAATTTACAAATTTTTTCATTAAATATAATCCAAGCAAAAAATCTATTTTTTAAAAAGCAGTTTTTGAGAAATTTCGAAATTTTCAAAAATTTCAACTAAGTTTTAAAACGCTACTTCTTTTTCAATTATGATAATTTTGGTATGATTTTTTACCCCAACGTAATCTATGTTATTGTCCATGGAACTATGCATTCATATTTGCGATACTTGTAATAGTTTTTAATAAAAACAAATTTTCTCCAAACACCATCATGAAAATAAACACATTTTTCACTTTAAGACCTTATATTATACTCTGAATCCGTAATTGGAATGCATTACTTTATAGAAAACACTATGGTTAATATATATACAGAGTTTCAAGTTAAATAGTCCAGTAGAAAAAAAGCCTTATGGCTTTAAGTGCGAAAAAAGTAGTTTTGAAAAATATTTATTTAAAAAAATATGTGGTAACTGTGCTCAATCAAAATTGTAAATTTGTTATGCTTAGAATTCGCGCATCCCTATGAAATTTGCAGAATCAGTTTATGAGTATAAACATCGATTTGAGAGCAAAATCCTTAATTTGTTATTTTGACCGATTTGGAGGTACTGAGTCCCCTTAACGTTGGACTCGTACAATATTTTTTACTTTTTATCTTTCTATTATTTACTTCGCCTATACGATGTTTGTGTGTGTAAACTGTAAATATACTTATATTTTTCTGTGATTCTCTCCTGTATTCTAAACAGGGTATTGAATTTCCAATAAAAATTTGATGGTTACACAATGAAAATTCCATTACTTATGTAGATTTAACTATTTCTCAGTAAATTTGGTTTTTGGCCTTATTCCCTTTTTACAATTCAATTGTGATGACATCATAATCCTGCATCAATTAGCTTATAAAAAATTAAAAAGCAAAAAAAAATACCTAATGATTTTGCAAATATTTCACTTCGCAATTTTAGAACTTGTTTTCGTTCTTGAAAAATTTGCACTCTTATAACCAGTGTTATTCCTAGGATTTTTTTGGAGGAGTAAAAATACTCCTTGCTTTTTTCAGGAGGAGTGAAATACGGAAATAACATAAACTACAAATACGTAGACAATTTTTTTTTCATAAAAACGCTCTCTTTATATTATGGACGAAAAAGGAAAAAGAAAAAAAAATTAGTATGATGTTTGGTTTTTAACAATTCAAGAATATGATAAGTATTTGTAGAAAATGTTAAAACAAATAAAAAACAAAACAATCCAAACAAATAATTAGTAGAAAATATAAAAGTTGGTGTTTAGAGTAGACAAAAAAATATTAGTTGTTTTCGGTAGGGCTCCATACATTTTTTAAGCTAAACCTTTGTTGGAAATTCAAAGCGTGAAAATACTCCTGGCAAGTTTTTAAAGGCGTATTTCCGATTTTTAATGCTTGAAATACGCTCTTAAAGGCGTTAAAATTATCTCTGCTTATAACTTAAAGTGGAAACCAATTGAAAATACAGGAAAAAAATTGAAAACCCTCATTTATATTTTTCTAAAGTCACACTGATTATCTTTCTCAAAATCAATTCAAATGAATTTTCCGCTTGGTTTTGGATAAAGATTTTCTTAGTGGGTGAAGAGAGTTTTTCATTTCGTGGATGAAAGGGGTCCAATACAGTTTTGATACCATATTTAATATCAATCACTTTTGATATTCATTTTGAAGTATCATCCAAAGTGAAAAGTTTCACTCATTATTTTTCTATACAAACTAACTATTCCCAAGAGTGATTAACTCAAGATGAACAGTGAAAGTAAAACAGTGTGAATAAGTCTTAAATAAGCCTTTATGCTTCATCTTTAAAATTTTAAAATTAGTCTAAGGAATGTTAGTCGGGAAATTATAAAATAAAAAAATGCAATTTTAAATTTCTGAAATGGGCTTGATACAGTAATACACTGTATAAAAAATAATCCCGCCAACGTTTGTTGCCACAGAGCTTTTCTGTTTTTTACAATTATTTTTACAGTGATGTTAAATTATTATTTGAATTAAAAACAATTAAGAATTATAATAAATATATAACGTATTAAATTTTAATTTCTTAAAATCTTTGATTTATATTATTTTTTGCTTGAAGAGAGAAAAACAAATTTATTTAACTTTGAATGTTAGCCAAAAGTCTTATTTTTTACCCTATTATTACAATTTTAGAACATCAATTATTACTGAAAAGAAATATTTTAAATTTATGTTACCTACTGCATAAGTTAAATATTTAAGGACGTGTTTTTAAATTTAAAGCCGACCCCAAATCATTAAAATATATTACGGTAAGGTAATTTATACATAAATAACTTCTGTATAAATTATTTAAAAAACATTAGTATCTGTCTAAAAAAATGTATTAAGTAACACTTAAACTCTAATAGCCGTAGAAATAGCAGTGTCTGAATTTTCTAAATATCTGACTATTGATCTTTCGATAAATTCGCATGAATGATGTGAACTGTTGCAAAATGTAAATAATTCCCGGGCTTTAGAATATTATCTATTAAATATTGCGAATGAAAATTTTTGATTTTTTTTCGAACTATTTGTAAAATTGGTCTGACTGTAGCGGGTTTTGATAAGATTTAGTAATACTTATGTCATAGGTTTCAAACCAATTCAGCTAATACAATAAACATAGCAACTATTTATTTTGGATACTTTTTTGCTATAATTATTAAGAAAAAAAAATATTATTCTAGGGCATTAAACTGTGATTAATACGGTAAAGTTTGTAAAAATCCGACAAACATAATTTAATATATATAGTTAAGAATTTTTAGAATAGCGATTTCAAAAATTGCAGATTTAAATTGTTGTGAGACTTAAATAGGTCTTAAAAGATTATGGACAAAAAACCCCCAAAAGAATAACATTAAATTAATAATTTTTAATAAAAGAAAGTGTTTTAATTTTTAAAAATAAAAAAATCAATGCTTATGACTTTTGAATGTTTCTTATTCTTTACAAGTTTTTAGCTACAAATAAGTCAATAAGTGATTATATAAATTACATAGTTATATTTTTTTAACAAAAGACGTCACTTATTCCTTGTTTTAAATTAGTTTGTATCAAATGTTAATTTATTGAATGAAAATTACATTGAACTACTTGAGAAATGAAAAATTAAAATCAAGAATTAATTTATCAGAATAATGATTTGATTAGATCAGAGTGTAAGAAGGAAGTTTACTTTTCTACTTGAGAAATGAAACTACTTAAGAAATGAAAAATTAAAATCAAGAATTAATTTATCAGAACAATGATTTGATTAGATCAGAGTGTAAGAAGGAAGTTTACTTTTCTGGATAGGTTCAGTGCATTAAAGAAAGATCACCCTAAACTAAACTTTTTAGGATATAGTAGAAGAAATAATTTTATGAGTATTGTACCTATTATTTGAAAATTTACCATTGCATTAATTCTGATGATTAAATAGTTAAATTGCAAAGAAAATAACTAAACAGGTAACAATTTTGGTTTCTCATAAATTTTGCGGATTCACGTAAAAATTTTTGAACATTATTTTAATAATGTCATTATAAAAAGTAATGTCTTTTATTTTGAAAATATTTTTATTTTAAAGCTGTTTATTTAAAAAAATAAACAGCTTGAAACTAATGCGATGTCAAGGAGTATAAAGAATAAAGTAATGAAGTATAACAAAGGATAAAGTTTTAAAAGAGTTATTAATAGAAATAAGTTTAGGAATTGCACCTTACTACACGTCAAACGACAAACGACGGCATAAAACTAAATAAAATATGTATATCCTTCACTCGGTTAATATGTAAAACGTATGTGATGATTAAGGAAATAGCTAAATCCTCAAGCGCTGACATAATCTCTCAAGTTAAGAGGGATAAGCAGTAACGTTATCTAACCAGGAACTCCATGTATCAGATTGAGTTTCAAGAACATGCTAACGCTTGCAAAATTTAGTTAAAATCAATAAGCTCCAATCGAGATGTCATTTTGATACTTATAATAAACTGCGATAAATCAGTTATTTCTGTCATGGAAATTTAATCACTATCTCATCTGTTGGTGAATTTTGTAACATTTGAGTTGTTTTTTTAAAGTAACCAGATAAAATTAATTAACTTTAAAGGGTTATTTACAATTTTAGAGTCATTTTTAAATAACAACGTTATATACTAACAAAAGAAACATTTCGTAATAAAAATTTATAGGGTTACTTGGGGTAAGTGGGTCACCCCCATAAAACTATAATATGCACAGGTAATTTCACACTTACTCGCATTGATTATGTTACAGCTTGTCACACCGATGAGTTTTGCATATATTTGAGATTTGTTTAATTTATTTTTATAGAACTAATTTAAAATAGATTCCCAGAATGTATTTTTTGGAGAGTTCAAGACCCATTTTTCAAAGAAGTATTTCCAGGTAAGTTTTCATTACATTTTAATGTTTATTGAACTGTTTTGCAGAGTTTGACCTAAAATACATACTACAATTTGAAATTTTTCAAAATTTTTAATTTTGAAGTGTTTGAGAGGGGTGTGCCACTTACCCCATGGTTTAAGCATGGTTGGGGTAAGTGGGACCCCTCTTTATTTAGTAAGTGAGACCCCTTATTATGATATAAGTGGTTCTAGAGGGTCTCTTATGATATAGGAACTATTACTGAAGACATGGGCGGATTTCAGGGGGGTTATAGGGACAATTTCCCCCAATATTTTCAGAAAATTTCTATTTACAGTAGCAAGACCTTTTACTCACCACTTCAAAATTAATAAAAATTTATAAATAGTTTGATCGACATTTTATATCAAATTTGCGTTTTAATTTAAGTTATGGTGAGTAAAGTGAAAGATCTCATCGACAGTGTTCATTCTCATTTAGTGTGTCCGATTTCTTTTTTTTATCTTACAATGTGTATTAAAGTGCCAAAATAAATCTTAATCAACCTTATTATGTTTTTCAACACTATTTTATATGCTAAAGTAAAAGATATCCATTTGGCCTTTCGAAACATTCTTTAAAATACTTATTTTGCTTTTCATTCTATTCTTACCTTTTCATATTGATTTTGATGTGAGTATATTTCTCACTCATGGATACAGTTACAATAAAATATTTTATATTGAAATTTACTTTACTTTATCAAGTAAGACCCACTTACTTCCAGTTAAGTTTTGCTTGCTTTAAATATAAATAAAGAGGGGGTGACCCACTTACCCCATCTCTTGGGGTAAGTGGGTCACCCATCTCATTATTGATAAAAAGACCAGTTAAGAAAAATGTAAAGCTTTATTTTAGAAACTACTGATAAATTTTTGTTTATCGATAGACTCTTTTAACTAAATTAGTCAACAAGTACCAAATAAACCCTTTAAATTTTTTTCTATAAAGCTCCAAAAATGTACTAAGCCAAAAAGGGGTCCCACTTACTTACCCCAAGTGACCCTATTTAATTTAAAATTTCAATTACTTAAATTTAAATTGAAAGGGTTTTTAATAAGTTTTTATATATATAGTTGTAATTTACTAAAACTAACACATTTTGGTGGCTAAACTTTAAGTGAGTACATTGAAAAATAGGATCCTATACTCGAAAATTCAGGCAAACTTTCTCCGCAAAACTGGCAACCCTGAAAAATACCCATTCTCAAATTTCGGCTGTCAAGTGCAGTTATCCCGTAACTGTAGCGGGAACGAGGGAGGGTGGTAACTTTATACCATTGCACCTGCTATTCTCTTCATACGAGGTCTCTTAAAAATAACACAATGAAAAGTTACAGCTTTCAGATTTACTGATTTTGAGCTATCTTGTTTGGGCATCGGTTGTATAGTAAGAAGATATATTATTTTTACAAATCTACACTGAACATTTTTTTATCACGATGTCTTAAAGTATCTTCAGTAGAACAAGTAAAAATATCAATACAGAGGAAGTTTTTTAGTCTTTAGTTTATATCTCATCAGGATATTGTCCTCAAGTATGGAAGAAAACCTTTTATAGTTCATCTTTAAATCTAA
The DNA here is from genome assembly GCA_024610705.1 of Tetragnatha versicolor. NCBI lineage: Eukaryota > Metazoa > Arthropoda > Arachnida > Araneae > Tetragnathidae > Tetragnatha > Tetragnatha versicolor. Next base: position 46,169,991 of record JANDEH010000006.1, read on the forward strand.
TATCATGACATTTTTGACAGCAATTCTAAAATTTTGAGGTAGTGCATTTCGATTTAAATGTGTTTGTATCAAGTGCCTCATTAACTTAGTAAATAAAAATATTATCAACTTATTCTATTGAGCTTTCTGAGCTTTATTAAATTTGAAATGTTAGTTTGATATTTATTTATTCAATGTTTTAGATTTGTCGAATTTCAAAAATAAATAGTTTAAAATCGTGTTTAATTTTTAATGTTTGATCAACTGCAAAAAGATTATTTTCCAATTTTTAAAGATTGAAAAACGGTTATTTAAATATTTTTACAACAAATAGATGTAACTTTAAATGTTGAATACACATTTTCTGCAAGAAAAGTTATGACATTGGTTATTAACTTAAATACAAATATATTTATAATTAACTTAAATAATCAAAACATATCTATTAAATTTATCTATGCTTTGTTGTGTAGTACCCAACAATAGAATGGGTAATTTATATCAGTTTTAGTAAGCTATATAAAGTTGAAGTAAAACTATAATTTTGTACTTCATGAAGAATAATTTATAAGTTTGGCAACGTTAGTACTATCAAGCATTAGAGCTTTGTAATATTATTAAACCTTGAGCTTTTCATTTCATAAATGATCCTCGGAATCTGTTAATAGAGATATAAGCCAAGCAGATAGAGACAGTCAATGCACTATCTTAATTGAGGGCTGCAGGGCCCCTTGAATGCCACATTCAGCCCCTTCATAGATCAAGTTTCTGGCTTAGAGAGACGCCAAATATTCCACATTTGGCTGAATATTGTAGTTTTTGGGAACTGTCTGTAGTAGTTTTCTACTATAAAGGAAATAAAATTATAGATGAGCGGAGGGTAATATGGAATACCATTTATATCTTTAAAAATAACTCTATTGGTTTTAACTAAAAACCCACAAAATCATTTTAAGCACATACTATAACTAATGGTAATGAAGTGTATATGGTGGAATAAAACATGATTTAATTTGTTTCTATGAAAAAATTTATTTAAAAAAAGTTACAAGTGGTGGGTAATATGTAATAGTGTCGGGTAATATAGAATACTTGTTTACAACCAGTGTTATTCTTAGGATTTTTTCGGAGGAGTAAAAATACTCCTTGACTTTTTTAAGAGGAGTGAAATTCATTTATGAGGAGTGAAATACGGTAATAACATAAACTGCATATGCAGAGACAATTTTTTTTATAAAAACGCTTTCTTTTTTAAAGGACATAAATGAAATAGAAAAAATGAGGATGCTATTTTGGCAACAATTATATCATCTGTTAAGTATCTCTCTATTCTAAAAAAAAAGTTTTTGTAAATGGTTTCCAGAGAAAGGCTTTTTAATTACTGATCCGTATAACATGTTTTTGGTATCAAACTGTTCGGATTCTTTTGAGGATGTGCAAAGTGCCTTTAGAATTTCTAAAAAAATTCTCAATTCTAAGATATTTCCATTTTTCTGGATTACGGATAAGGTTGCAGTTAACAGCAAGAAACTGTCGTACAATTTATTATACCTTCAATCACAATGACCAACCGACGCTACTCATTAACGATGAAAATGATTCCTTTCACGCTTTGAAAATGCGCTTCAAAATATGTACTTTCTAAATAAAATATTTTTAAAAGACTGATAAGAGTTTTCCAGAAACTCACAGATCTACTATTCAAGTATAGAATTTCACACACCAAAATTAATTGTTTGTAAACATTGAGTGCAATGTAGATTTTGTCTCTTATCATTTTTAATAGCTTAAATAGTATTGTTTAAAAAGTCTGTTTTAAAACTAAAACTTGAATGATAAAACACTAGATATTTTGACGAGTTACTAGGTACTATATTAAATTTAACAGATTCATTACTGAACGTTTTTGTAAATATTGAATAACAATAGCACGAGCAGACTTGATGGATATTTTCAAGGAAAACGTGTTGATTAAATTATTGATAATTTAACCAATAAATATTCTAACTTTTAAGAGAGTGTGCTTCAAGAAAGTTGGTTGAAGTTTTTTCTACTAATTGTTATAACGAATGTTTTATAAATAAATAATTTTAGTGAGCAGGGTTTTGTGGGGATTGCGAAGCGATCCGAAAGGCCCTGCGTCAGCAGTTAACGGGGGTTGGCGAGCGATAGCGAGCAGGGGGCGGTAGCTCCCTAGTTAGCAGAAAAAATTAAACATCTCTGTATAAATAAAAGGCTAACGGGCGATGTATGTGTGTATATATGTATGTGTGTGTGTGGGTATGTCCGGGGTAATCTCTTGAAATAGGCCACGGACCGAAACCAAACTCGACGTATAGACGTATTCCGAGTCGGGGAGTAACTTAAGATAGTTTTCAAAGCTTTTAAAATCGAATAATTACGAGTAATTAGCGAATTTATAGCCGAAAACGCTTATTTCTCCATTTCTCTACTAGAGTAGATCTGCTCGCCTCACTATTGTAAACGAGATGAAAACCTCGAAAATTAAATATTTTAACAGGAAAAACTCGATAATTGTCCATTTAAAAACTATATCAGTTGTAAAAACAACAAAATAAATTCAAATAATTAATTTTGAAACGTTAGTTTCCCCTATTTTAAGATATTTTCCTTTAAAATTTAAATATTTATGGAAAAGTGTAAATTTTCTTCATGGAAAACGACTTGAAAATAAAACATTGTTTCAAATGAAGCGGTTCACTAGACTTTTCAATTTACTAGATCTTTTATAATTGTTTCAAATTTGTTATTTTTGTTCACTAGGCTCATTAATTTACTAGGAAACATTGCCGAGAACACCGGGAAGCGTATTTCCAAACACGCACGTGTAGGAATCCCACCAGAGGCAGCACTAGCGCGGAAGTGTGACGTTTGGTGGAGAAGCCAATAAGAATTGAAGACTGTAGGTTTGCATTGTTTATGTTCTTAGGCGATTTGGCGCTCAATACGAATTTGCGTTCTTACGAATCTTACGTTTTCATGACTAGAAAAATGGGTCGGATTAAAAAAAGTTTTCATTTAAATTTAATAAAATATTATAAGAGCTCCTTTTGAATGACAATTTGTTTTTGGTCGGAAATTAAATTTTGAGATAATTTATTATATTGGACCCTGATAAAAAAAACTGTTAGGAAATATATTTCTTTTTGAGGTTTTGGAATATTTAAAAAAGGAGGTTTTAAATTGTAATAGGAATTTGAAGTTTTGAAGGAAGTTGTTATTATGAATAAGAAAAGTAACATTCTATAATATAGAAGTTTCTTTAGAGATAAAATTTTTTTATAATTTACATATTTCATGTTATTTTTTGTAGATTTATGAGAGGTAACAAATTTCGCATATAATTTCCATCCAAAAAATTTATTCCTTATTGTAAAATAGATTGTATCCATGAGTAATGTAAGATTTTGTATGGTAATTTTTTTTGCATAAATCATTATAGTCTAAAAGTTATTTCATATTTAAATGTTCAGCGATCTGAGTTTATATGATATATTTTTTCACATCACTTTGTATATTGATTTGATACAGTGGTGAAAATTCTTTTTCATCATTTCAAATAAATTTACAGTCTGTGATATAAAATTTTCATTCATTCAAACAAAACGTATGTAAAAAAATTTAAACTTTCAGAGCTGAGTACACATTTAATTTTATTGTTTTATTCCATTTAGGCACCAAAATAGCTTTACGCAATTTTGATAGCTTTTAAGCATGTGGTGTTAAAAGAAGTTTTGAAGAATAAAGCCTGTTCAAGCAGGCCGTTTTTGGAGCCGCTGCGCCGACAGCTAAAACAGTTTTTCAAGACCAACAAATTTCAGAAAACTATTCTCCCCTCTCGAGCCTAGGAAAATCATTCCTAAATGATCCCCATCATAAAAAATTAAGTACTTTTCCATCTGAGACTTAAAATGCCTGGGCATGGACCACAATTTCTTCCCAGCCTACTATAGAAGAACGCGTGAAAGGGAAAATAAACAAAATGATGCTCAGAACAAATGAAATAGAACAGGAAGCCACTTTTTTTATTCTCAGTTCCAACTGCATACATTAATTCCTTGAAAATGTTTCGTCTTCATAGAATTTAACTTAAAGGGGCCAATAATTTATTAAAACGCTTAAATAATGGGGATTTATCAAATCTCAAAATATTTTTCAGCTCTTTGAGCTAGAAGGTAAATTTTTACAAATGTTATTACATCTTTACCTGAATTTTAAAATACTATAAACTGTAAAATTTAATATATATTTAAAAGGTTGTTACATTTTAAAATAAGTATTATCAATAAAATATTATTGTAGATAAATCGTGCTATAAATTTTCACAAGTTTTTATTACTCGGAAACTATACTTAAAAAAAGTTTTAAAAATTGACGCTTGAAAGACAATTAACATCCAGCTAAAATGTATTACTTGAAAGTTCAAGACAATTAAAGACATATTAGATTAGGAAGGCAATTAGATTAATTACAACAAAATATAACACACAAACTGAATGTTACAAATTTTCTTATTTAAATAATTACAGCTTCAGATGAAAATTGAACGTATATTACTATTTATTACTAAAGTTAACAAATAACAATTGCATTTAATCGCCTTTATTACCCTTTTCAATCCTTGTTTAATATTTTTTGTTCGCCCTCTTACAAAAAGAATACCGTAAAACCTCTTTCCAAGACTTATCGCCAAAACCGAAAAAAGAGCGATAAAGAGCCTAAAGCATCAAATCGTATTTGCGCCAAATTCTCCAGATCCTCTATGAGCGCTAGTGCTGCCTCTGGTGGGATTCCTACACGTGCGGGTTTGGAAATACGCCACCGGGAAAAGGAAAATTACCGGGAACATCGGGATAGGAAAAAAAAGTACCGGGATTCACATAAAAATATTACCTCGATCAGCGGGATAGGAAAATTATCGGGAACATCGGGATAAGAAAAGTACCGGGAATATCGAGATAGGAAAAGTACCGGGAACATCGGGATAGGAAATGTACCGGGAACACCGGGATAGGAAAAAGATGTCTGGGATACCGGGATGATTGGTAATTGCACATTGTTTCAAATGAAGCGGTTCACTAGACTTTTCAATATACTAGATCTTTCATTATTGTTTCAAATTTGTTATTTGTGTTCACTAGACTCATTAATTTACTAGGAAACATTGCCGAGAACACCGGGAAAAGGAAAACTACCGGGAACATCGGGATAGGAAAAAAAAGTACCGGGATTACCGGGACATAAAAATTACCTCGATCAGCGGGATAGGAAAATTATCGGGAACATCGGGATAGGAAAAGTACCGGGAAAATCGGGATAGGAAAAGTACCGGGAACATCGGGATAGGAAAAGTACCGGGAACATAGGGATAGGAAAAAAAAGTACCGGAATTACCGCGACATAAAAATTACCTCGATCAGCGGGATAGGAAAATTATCGGGAACATCGGGATAAGAAAAGTATCGGGAACATCGGGATAGGAAAAGTACCGGGAACATCGGGATAGGAAAAGTACCGGGAACACCGGGATAGGAAAAAGACGTCTGGGATACCGGGATGATTGGTAATTGCTGATTTAAAAATTATAAATATATTTTTAAAAAATTAATTTAAAAAAATATATTACACTCCACCCGTGCAAGGCCGGGCATATCCGCTAGTCTCTGTATAAATAAAAGGCTAACGGGCGATGTATGTGTGTATATATGTGTGTGTGTATGTATGTCCGGGGTAATCTCTTGAAATAGGCCACGGACCGAAACCAAACTCGACGTATAGACGTATTCCGAGTCGGGGAGTAACTTGGGATAGTTTTCAAAGCTTTAAAATCGAATAATTACAAGTAATTAGCGAATTTATAGCCGAAAACGCTTATTTCTCCATTTCTCTACTAGAGTAGATCTGCTCGACTCACTATTGTTAACGAGATGAAAACCTTTAAATATCAAATCTTTTAACAGGAAAAACTCGATAATTGTCCATTTAAAAACTATATCAGTTGTAAAAACACAAAAATAAATTCAAATAATTAATTTTGAAACATTAATTTCCCCTATTTTAAGATATTTTCCTTTAAAATTTAAATATTTATGGAATTTGTAAATTTTCTTCATGGAAAACGACTTGAAAATAAAACATTGTTTTCAATGAAGCGGTTCACTAGACTTTAAAATTTACTAAATCTTTTATTATTGTTTCAAATTTGTTATTTTTGTTCACTAGACTCATTAATTTACTAGGAAACATTGACGAGAACACCGGGAAAAGGAAAATTACCGGGAACATCGGGATAGGAAAAAAAAAGTACCGGGATTACCGGGACATAAAAATTACCTCGATCAGCGGGATAGGAAAATTATCGGGAACATCGGGATAGGAAAAGTACCGGGAACATCGGGATATGAAAAATTACCGGGAACACCGGGATAGGAAAAAGGCGTCTGGGATACCGGGATGATTGGTAATTGCTGATTTAAAAATTATAAATATATTTTGAGAAAATTTAATTTAAAAAAATTATACACTCCACCCGTGCAAGGCCGGGCATATCCGCTAGTTATAAATAAAATAATTTATTTTACATTATACATTGTAAATGAAATATTTATTTAACACTACAAATTTGAGTAGAAAAAGTATTTTTCGATTTCGATGGGGTGCAATGCATTTTTCAAGGCAAAAGCTTTGTTAAAAATTGAAGGAGTGAAAATACGCCTAGCTATTTTCTAGAAGCGTGTTTCCGATTTTCATTGCGTGAAATACGCTCTCAGAGGCGTTAAAAATATCTCTGTTTACAACTATTGAAAAACTAATTAGATTTCAGACAGCATAGTTACTTTTAACTATGAAAACAATATTTAAAAATTATGTTCAAATAGTAATGTTTTTGGGCCTATTTATTCTATTTTTGAGTCTAGAAGCCAATAGAGAACAGCTAATGCATTGTAACCAAATTTTTCCTTGTTGATCTTTGGAGAATTTTCCATTACAAAAGATATTTGTTTAAGATGATTCAACATCTTTGTTTTCCGGTCCTTAAGTTGATGGCGTGAAGTAAATTTCAGATGATACATCAGAAGGGACCTAGTATTCCATAATATCCGACACACCATCTTGGATTATGAACTATTTTATTCGCGAATAAAGCAATGATTGCTAGAAAACGACTGGCTAGAGCATAAGAAACTATTATTCCTTCAGTGTACATTATGCTTAATAGCAAAATTAAAGACTCATAATTACTGGTAGGTTAATATCTTTGAACCTTTACCGGAAAAAACTTTCAGAAATCCTAACACACATTTTGTTTTGCAGCGACTGCAACGACAGAAACCTCGTTATTCCAAAAAACCCGACCATTTCTATAATAACCCTCCTCTCCTCTATTAATATTTTCAGGCTAGATTTGTTAATATCATTAAATAGAAACGGATTATCCAAACTTATTTTTTTCTTAATATTCTGCAGACTTATATTTTTGGTTGCATAAAAATAATTTATAAAGGTCAGCGTAAAACGAGCTCCTTGAAAACTTTTTTACGTGTGCTTCGGTATCACCCTTAACAATGGCATACTTTTTTTAGTACTTTACACATTTTTAAATTAATTATTATACCACAAAAATAAGAGTGAAACACAAACTTATTGTTAAAGTGAAAATTTAAAAGTATTGCTGTTTGTTAAATTTGATTATTTATTTTTCATTTGCCTTTTCCCCAACATTTCAAAAATTTAATTTCTTTTTCATGAATTTCCCTTCTAAGTAGCTAAAATATCAACACTCTAATTAGCTTATAGAGGGAAAAAATGTATTTTGTGACGTAACAATAAATTTATTATATTTGAAAAATATTCTAAATATTAAATCAGTAATTAATCAAATTTAGCAAACTTTGGGGTATGTCCTTTAACATAAGTAAATATCAGGTACTACATACTACATATGGGTCGGGGTAATGGTAGGGCAGAATTTTACCTGCAAGGGGACAAAGTTAAAAAGGTAATATGATCAAAGATTTAGGGGTGATAGTAAATGAGGACTTTAAATGGGTTCATCAGTGTTCATCTGCTAGTAAAAAAGCTAATAGTATATTGGGATACATTAAAAAAACTGTTTCTTCAACGTCCGAGGATATTATTTTTCCACTATACAGAGGCTTGGTGAGACCTCATCTAGAGTATGCTGTTCAGTTTAGGTCTCTATTACTTAAAAAGATATTGATTCAATTGAAAGGGTTCAGCATAGGGCTACTAAAATGGTCAAGGGTATATCCAGTTTAAATTATGAGGGAAGTTTTAAAGAAGCTAAATATGTTCACTCTAGAGAAAAGAACACTCTTAAAACGATTGCATCAAAATTGAGTAAAAAGTACTCAAAAAGGCTCCGATCCAATAAGTACTCAAATTTGAATACATGAATATACTCATGAAATGTGCATACTCGAAAATAAAACATCGTGAGCTCATTTTTGAGTTCAAGCTCAAGATGTTTCATTTTTGAGTATGCACATTTTCAGAAATGAGTATATTCATGTATTCAAATTTGAGTACTTATTGGATCGGAGCCTTTTTGAGTACTTTTTACTCAATTTTGATACAATCGTTTTAAGAGTGAAGGATTAGAGGGGATTTAATTCAACTTTTTAAAATGGTAAAGCAAGGGGACACAGAGGGACTAGATTTCAATACGGGTAATAGAACAAGGGGTCACAATTTCAAATTGAACAAAGCAAAATTTAAGTCGTATTGTAGAAAGCTTTATTTTTTAACAGGGTAGTGGATAGATGGAATGCGTTGCCTGAAACAATTGTAAATTCAAGTGGGGTAAACGAGTTCAAGAGGAAAATTGACAGATACTGGGATTCCGGTAGTTTGGGTTAAAAAGACTGGACCAACCTTGCTGGGCTTACGCCTGTAGTTGGTCGACTTAATTTGTAATTGTATTTGAGAAATTCTACGAAATGACAAAACACAATTTCTTCACCAGCTATTTTTGAAAACACGCTACCAATGTATAACACAAAACTGTCTCCTTCCCAAAAATCAATGAGATGCAGACTTAATCCAACGGTCAACTGGATTTCCCTATTCCCTGGTCAGAAATCGCGGAAAGCGCCGGAAATTAGCATCACAACCGTGATCTCCCGGGGATTTCCCTCTTTCTCCTGGGAATCATCGAGATGAGGGTCAATTGATTGCGGTGTATCCTCTCGACGTAACTGAATGCGTTTTTTTTCAAACTGTGATAGTCCTGCTCACAAATAAAGAAGCAATGCGGAGAGTTGCTGATTGCTCTGGAGCTTAAAAATTGATGCAGTGATTTAGCAAGGAAAACATTAATCGAAATTTACTTCAGGAGGCAATCCTCACTGTTGTATTTTAAATACCAGATTTGTGTTGCTGAGCATTAGGGTGGCCCTCTTTTCTATGGGAAAAAATAAAGAGTTATGAAATTGTCACGGCACCCCCTCATTTTTTTAGACCTACAGAGAAAACTATTCAGGCAAAGTTTGGGCTTTGTACCTTAATTAGAAAGCGATGACCAAGAGGAGTGAAAAAGTCCAAATTCAAAGATTTTTATACAAAACAACTAAAATACCAAAGATCAAACCCTCTCATTTTGTTCATGATTTTTTATAAGAAACTACTAACGTTATAGATATGATGTTCCAGGTTTTGTTTTTATCACCTTTATTTTGGTTGAAGTAATTTTCTAATGCCCAAAGAACTTTTGTAAAGTTGTTTTTCCTGCATTTTTAAACAGCTAATAACTCTAGAACTATACAACTTAAAAACCTGAAATTAGTCCCATTTTGTTTGTAATTTTTTTGTCTTTGATTTAATGTGCATCATGACCATCATTTTCAAAATATTTTTTTTTTCAAAATTTAAAAAAGTGAAAAAAAATTTATGAAATTTTTTTTTTGAAAATTAAAAAAAAATATTAAATCCTTTTAACTCTTAAAATGAACATTATTACCAGATTTCAAGTTGAAAATAAAATTTAATCATGTATAAAAAAATAAAAATATTTGAAATTTAGGCGAGTCCCTAAGCTATCCCTAAAATTATACTGCAAAAGCAATTCACTCATGGAAAATTCATAAACTTACTTGAGGGTGTCCATATGACTTAAAGCATGCAAAAAACGTCAAAATTTTTTTTCACTTTTTTAAATTTTGAAAAAAGCTTTTTGAAAATGATGGTCATGATGCACATTAAATCAAAAACAAAAAATTTAAACAAAATGGGACTAATTTCAGGTTTTTAAGTTGTATAGTTCTAGAGTTATTAGCTGTTTAAAAATGCAGGAAAAACAACTTTACAAAAGTTTTTGGACATTAGAAAATTACTACAACTAAAATCTAGGTGATAAAAAAACCTAGAACATTATATCTATAACTTATCTTAATATCTATTATTATTATTATCTATCTTATTCGTACATTATATCTATTCCCAAAAGTACTTTTGAAACCAAGAAACAGCAGCAATATAAACTGTCAGATAGTATTTTTGGATATTTCTGCTTTTCTCTTTAAAACTTTTATGGACGACTGTTAGGCAATGCATTTTAAAACTGGCTCATTTTTTCCATTACTTTCCTCTCAAATAAGGATCATCCATAAATTGTCACACTTTTTTTCAAGATTTTTGTCACCTCCTCTCCCGTATGACACAAGGTGTCGTACTTCACAAAACAACCTCCTTTGTTTGTCACATAACAAGCTCTCTTGCCGACAATATATATGTTACCGCTAAAGTTGATTAGTTATTCTGAAGAATACCTAGGTAAACTTAAGATTAACTGATTTCTGTCGTTAATGTGCGGATTTTTGAGTTTTTCGCATTTTACCTAGGGAATCTACACTATAACGGCCTCTTGATAGTTAAAGTTCAAAATAGTTTGTTTCGTTCAATACTTTCTGTTAAAATGTTGAGGTGCTCACTGCGACATGCGCTTACCCATGCGCAGTTGGGTTTCAATACGTAGTTTGTTGTCATATTTGGTGTTTTGATTTCAAATTTAGTGCGTAGCACTGGTAGTTGTCATGTTGAATGTTAAAACAAAATAATACAAGCAAGTAAGTACTGTAAATTTACATGATTAAGTACAGTATATTACTACTAAAACGGGTATTTTGAAACAATTGTGTTGAAGCTCCGACTTCAGAGTGACAGAGATTACTTTTAACGAAAGTAAATGTCCCAGCTGTTGAAATATCTTTTCAACAAACGTTAATTCAACAATCGCTGGAACCTGGGAAAGGGTTTAACATATGTAATCGATCGCGAATCCTAGCAATAGTTCAGGGCAGGCTGCCAGCCGATTACACCGCGCTTTCATTAAGATTTGCTAGTTTAAGGTATCCGTACACCTTTGACAACTTTTTTTTGAAATTTCTATAATAACCTAATTTTTTCTTTAAAATATCATTAGTTACCCCAAAACTTAGTTAAAAATAAAAAAAAATTTTGAAAAAAAATTTTTTTTCTTCCGATTAAGGGTAAAAAATAGGGTCAAAAAGGTCAAAAAACAACCATCACGCATTTTGAAATTACACAAAAAGTTATTAATATTTTTTACTTTTGTAAATTGGATTTCAAAGAGTGATATGAACTTTTGGATCTAGACTAAAAGTTTTGAAAAATATAAATTTTTAAAGTTTTTAGAAGCTTTTGAAATTGAAATACCTTAAAACTCATGAAAAAAATATAAACAATGATATTACATAAGCTGTTAATTTTTTTCTACTCAACATATTACCATGATTGTAGTCTAGATCCAACACCTATATATCTAAAATATGTATACCAAATTTCATGCAAATCCAACAATAACTTCAGGAGATATTTAAAAATGCGATAAAGCAAAAACACAAAAAACCCATTTTGAGAAAATACGAAATTAAACTTTTAATTGCACCTAACTTACTATGGTATATGTAATGTTTAAAATTCTATAACTTCAGTTCTAAATGTCCTAGACACAAAATTTAAAGTGTTTTTTGAAGCTACTGAATAGGGCTACAAGTCTAAAGCAATTTTGGAAAATCAAGGTTTTCATGCAAATTGACCTAAAAAAGGTGTACGGATACCTTAAGTGCTCATTGAAATACGCTGTCAAATCGAGATCGAAAACCACAATTGATACAAATCTCAGTTGGTACTTTAATATTCTATTATTATTGTTTTTATATTCTAGTTTTAAAATTGCTATTTCATTACTATTTTTATGGGATTTGCGTGTTTTGTGTAATATGAAAAACGTACCGATCCCCCTTTTTTGATTCGTCATTGTTACTGTTTACCCCCAAAACGAGTTTGGTTATAGTTAGGGCAGGGGGGTTTGGGGGGGCGGCAGCCCCCCAACCTCCTTAAACTTTTTATAAAATAAAATAAAATTTTGTACTTTAACGGATCACCCTCGTTAATATGTAAAATAGCTGATTACAGGTAGTATGCAGATTAACGAGTGTCTAGTCGGTAGGGTGCAGAATACCTAGGTAATTTCAAGATTACCTAGGTAATCTTAGAAATTGAAAAAAAATTCGCTCTTTAACGGATCACCCTCGTTAATCTGCAAATTACCTAGGTTATCTGTAAATTAACTGATTTCCGGACTTTAACTGTAACATATATTTAGAACAAGATTGAATACTTGTTAATACAATACTTAATACTGAATACAAGACTTAAATACTTATAAAAATTTAAACGTTCTTCCTATTCGTCATTTATTTTTTTATCAAACAGTTGTTTATTTTAATACGCATCGTAATAGTAATGAAATAAGAAACATAACTTATAACTTGCGTTCAAAAAATAATTACCAAATACCCAAAACACGGAAAGAAATTTTTCACAAAAATTATGCTTACTTATCCCCAAAATTTTACAATAGCCTACCTATTCATATTAAAACAGAAATATCTCCATTAAAATTTAAAAAATTATTAAAATTGTTTATTTACTCCATAGATAATATCGAGGATCATTTTTGATTATATTCTCTAGCACTTTATCCCTGAAGCTCACCCAACAGCATTTTCACTTGCCATATTTTTCAGTATCTTTTTTATCTATTCATGTGTATTTTTTTTGTTGTTCTTGTATTTAATTTTCTATGTTACTTTTTTGATAATATTGTGTTTTTTGTGTTTTTTTATGTTTTTCATTTTATATAAATTGTATTATTTCCCCTGTATGAGGTTATCTCACCTCCTTGGTGACTCAAAAGAAAATGTCTTCCCCTTTTTTGTGTTCTTTTTGTATTATTTTATTCTTTCTTTTTGTATTATTTTATTCTTTGTTTAAATTGTAATAAATAAAGTTGTTGTTGTTGTTGTTGTTGATTGACAGGAATATCTGGTACCCAATTTTTTTTCGAGATGAAGTGTACCCCAGCTTATAATTTCAAAGTGAATTCTTATACTGTATTTTTCAAAATAATGTGATTTATACCTATGTAATGTCCCGTCATGTATGTCAAAATAATGTGTAATATCACAACTCTTATAACCCCCTCTCCTCTACCTCTTTATCGGAAATGGAAAATTCTAGCCTTGTTTATATTTTTTTATTCGATAGATGTATCCAAGAGAAAAAAATTTTTGAGCAAAAATTTTTTAATACAATGATTATTTATTTTTTAAATTTAATTTCCCAGTTTGAATTTAAAACTGGCGCAAAAACGTCAAATGTCAAAATGTGACGTCATTTAACCTAAACATTGATTTTAAACAATGGTTCAATTGTTTAAACAACTAGGGGGCTCTGCCCCTGCTCGGTATCGCTCACTAACCCCCGGAACTGCTTCGCAGTTCTTTTCAGATCGCTTCGAGATCTTAGCGAGCAGAGCTCGCTTATTTCATTTCAAGAGTCCAGCACAATCCCGGGCTTCGTTAACCCGGGCTTCCCAGCACAATCGTCGGCTTAGTTAATCCTCCTTTAATACCCAAACTACCTATCTCTCTAGCTTATCAATAATTTAATTCGGATGACTACTTTGAAAACATAAAAATAAAACTGCTACTAAAACATCCTTGTTTTAAGTTATCAATAATGTAATCGAAATGTTTTCAAAAAATATCCAGCAAGTCTACTAATTATCATCAACCATCTTGGGGAAAAAATACGCCATTAAAAAAATTTTAAATTTATAAAATGCTCGTGTGTATCTAGTGAATCTTCGGAAATAAAAGAAATCTCTGTATAAATAAAAGGCTAACGGGCGATGTGTGTGTGTATATATGTGTGTATATATGTATGTATGTGGGTATGTCCGGGGTAATCTCTTGAAATAGGCCACGGACCGAAACCAAACTCGACGTATAGACGTATTCCGAGTCGGGGAGTAACTTGGGATAGTTTTCAAAGCTTTAAAATCGAACGTTTTCGAGTAATTAACGAATTTATAGCCCGAAACGCTTATTTCTCCATTTCTCTACCAGAGTAGATCTGCTCGACTCACTATTGTTAACGAGATGAAAACCTCCAAAAATCAAATATTTTAACAGGAAAAACTCTATAATTGTCCATTTAAAAAGGATATATGTTGTGAAAACGCTAAAATAAATTCAAATAATTTATTTTCAAACGTTACTTTCCTTTATTTCAAGATTTTTTTCCTTTAAAATTTAAATATTTATGGAAAAGTGAAAATTTTTTTTCATGGAAAACGACTTGAAAATAAAACATTATTTCCAATGAAGCGGTTCACTAGACTTTTAAATTTACTAGATCTTTTATTATTGTTTCAAATTTGTTATTTTTGTTCACTAGACTCATTAATTTACTAGGAAACATTGCCGAGAACACCGGGAAAAGGAAAATTACCGGGAACATCGGGATAGGAAAAAAAGTACCGGGATTACCGGGACATAAAAATTACCTCGATCTGCGGGATAGGAAAATTATCGGGAACATCGGGATAAGGAAAATAACCGGGAACATCGGGATATGAAAAATTACCGGGAACACCGGGATAGGAAAAAGGCGTCTGGGATACCGGGATGATTGGTAATTGCTGATTTAAAAATTATAAATATATTTTGAGAAAATTTAATTTAAAAAAATTATACACTCCACCCGTGCAAGGCCGGGCATATCCGCTAGTCTCTGTATAAATAAAAGGCTAACGGGCGATGTATGTATGTGGGTATATATGTGTGTGTGTGGGTATGTCCGGGGTAATCTCTTGAAATAGGCCACGGACCGAAACCAAACTCGACGTATAGACGTATTCCGAGTCGGGGAGTAACTTAAGATAGTTTTCAAAGCTTTAAAATCGAATAATTACGAGTAATTAGCGAATTTATAGCCCGAAACGCTTATTTCTCCATTTCTCTACTAGAGCAGATCTGCTCGACTCACTATTGTTAACTAGATGAAAACCTTCAAACATTTAATATTTTAACAGAAAAAACTCGATAATTGTCCATTTAAAAACTATATCAGTTGTGAAAACATCAAAATAAATTCAAATAATTAATTTTGAAACGTTAGTTTCCTTTATTTTAAGATATTTTCCTTTAAAATTTAAATATTTATGGAAAAGTGTAAATTTTCTTCATGGAAAACGACTTAAAAATAAAACATTGTTTCAAATGTAGCGGTTCACTAGACTTTTCAATTTACTAGATCTTTTATTATTGTTTCAAATTTGTTATTTTTGTTCACTAGACTCATTAATTTACTAGGAAACATTGCCGAGAACAACGGGAAAAGGAAAATTACCGGGAACATCGGGATAGGAAAAGTACCGGGAACATCGGGAGAGGAAAAATTACTGGGAACATCGGGAGAGGAAAAATTACCGGGAACATCATCGAGATAAGAAAATTTACCGGGAACACCGGGATAGGAAAATTATCGGGAACATCGGGATAAGAAAATTTACCGGGAACACCGGGACAGGAAAAAATTACCGGGAACACCGGGACTTTAAAATTACCGGGAACACTGGGATAGGAGAGAGGCGCCTGGGATACCGGGAAGATTGGTTATTGCTGATTTACATAATAATAAATGTATTTTAAGAAAACTCAAAATAAAAATACTTATACACTCCACCCGTGCAAGGCCGGGCAAATCCGCTAGTCTCTGTATAAATAAAAGGCTAACGGGCGATGTATGTGTGTGTGTATGTGGGTATGTCCGGGGTAATCTCTTGAAATAGGCCACGGACCGAAACCAAACTCGACGTATAGACGTATTCCGAGTCGGGGAGTAACTTGGGATAGTTTTCAAAGCTTTAAAATCGAATAATTACGAGTAATTAACGAATTTATAGCCCGAAACGCTTATTTCTCCATTTCTCTACCAGAGCAGATCTGCTCGACTCACTATTGTTAACGAGATGAAAACCTCCAAAAATTAAATATTTTAACAGGAAAAACTCGATAATTGTCCATTTAAAAAGGATATAAGTTGTAAAAACACCAAAATAAATTCAAATAATTAATTTTGAAACGTTAGTTTCCCCTATTTTAAGATATTTTCCTTTAAAATTTAAATATTTATGGAAAAGTGTAAATTTTCTTCATGGAAAACGACTTGGAAATAAAACATTGTTTCAAATGAAGCGGTTCACTAGAATTTTCAATTTACAAGATCTTTTATTATTGTTTCAAATTTGTTATTTTTGTTCACTAGACTCTTTAATTTACTAGGAAACATTGCCGAGAATACCGGGAAAAGAAAAATTACCGAGAACATCGGGATAGGAAAAAAGTACCGGGAATACCGGGACATAAAAATTACCTCGATCAGCGGGATAGGAAAATTATCGGGAACATCGGGATAGGAAAAGTACCGGGAACATCGGGATAGGAAAATTATCGGGAACATCGGGATAAGGAAAATGATCGGGAACATCGGGATAAGGAAAATAACCGGGAATATCGGGATATGAAAAATTACCGGGAACACCGGGATAAGAAAAATTACCGTTACTTTATTAAGAGGAAAAAAGACACCGGGATAGGAAAAAATTACCGGGAACACTGGGTAAGAAAAATTACCGGGAATACCGGGAAATGAAAAATTATCGGGACCACCGGGATATGAAAGAGGCGCCTGGGATAGTGGGATGATTGGTAATTGCTGATTTAAAAAATTATAAATGTATGTTGAGAAAATTTAATTTAAAAAAAATTATACACTTCACCCGTGCAAGGCCGGGCATATCCGCTAGTCAGACTTATAAAAATCATCGCTTGTTTCTCTAGTGAGCGACCAGAATGAGAAGGAAAAATTGAAACTTTGTATCTTAATAATTCTAAAACAAATTCGAATTAAAAAATTCGAATTTGGAATTCGAAAAACGAAACTCCAATCTTTCTATAAAAAAGTTCTCCAATAAATCTGTTAAATTTAATGCTACCTAGTATATCGTCAAAACACCGAGTGTTTTATCATTCATGTTTTTGTTTAAACAGACACTTTTTAAACAATACTTTTTAAGCTATTGAAAACAATAAGAGACAAAACCTATATTACACTCAATGTTTACAAACAATTTATTTTTTTGTGTGAAATTCTTTGTTTAAATAGTATATCTGTAATTTCTGAAAAACTCTTATGAATCTTATAAAGATATTTGATTTAGAAAATATTTTGAAGCGCATTTTTAAATTGTGAACAGAATTATTTTCATTATAAAATATGGCGTCGATTTGATGGTCGTTTTGATTGGAGGGATAAAAATTGTAAGATAGTTTCTTGCTGTTAACTGCAACCTTATCCGTAATCCAGAAAAAGGGAAATATTTTAGAATTGAGAATTTTTTTAGGAATTCTAAAAGCTTATTGCACATCCTTAAAAGAATCCGAACAGTTTGATACCAAAAACTTGTGATACGGATCCGTAATTAAAAAGCCTTTCTCTGGAAACCATTCACAAAAACTTTTTTTAGAATAGAGAGATTCAAAGCTATTGTTGTTTTTCACTTAAAAGTAAGGCCAAAACAGATCTGACGTCATTCAATCCTAAACAAAGGCAAAGAGATTGTCTCGAATTTTATTTTAAAATATTGAATTAACGAAATTTTTTTTGAAACTTTTCATGACGATTTTTGAATTTATATCTATTTCTTTAACTGGAAATATTGGTTTTCCTTCTAAAAAAATGCTGGTATATTGCCCATTGTCACAGATTGATAAACCCCTCAAACATGACATCATTTGTCGTTACTCTTTCAACATAAAATCATTACTCCAAAACAGTCATTACTTAACAACAGCACCCCAATCAGAACATAACTGCTTAACTGACTCCAAATAAACCTCACCCCTAAAAAGTCATATAATTGGACGTCGCCGTCTTTTGTTCGTCCCTGGGGGTCCACACGTGCCCACCTCGGTGGCCTCCACCCTCACCTGTCCACCTACTGAAACTCGATTCCGATCCACGCTCCAATGGATCGGTCCGTTTCCGTTCCAGAGAAATGGCATGATGCCATAATGCCGGAAAAACTACATCATCATATGCCGAAACTCGATGCCCAAGAGAGGATCTTGACTCGTGGAAAAAAATTTGGAGTTGGATTTCTGGGCCGAGGTGTAGTTTTCATGAAGATTCGTATGAAGTTAGGGTAGTGGTGATGTGAAGGATAATATTGGAGGTTTGGTTTCAAAGTCAATTATTGAGAAAAATGACATTTAGGATATTTTTTCTTCAAGCTATGATGTCTCTCTCTGTACCAGAAAAATTTAAGTGAATTGCTAATCTACTCCTAAATTCCCAATTCTAAGCTTGTTTTTTGACGATACGAAGGAAACCTTTTAAATAAATACAAAAAGCGTCCACCGTCTTGTAATAACTTATCTTTTAAAAAGTGCAAACAATCTTTAAACGACATTCGTGCACAAAACAGTTTTACTAGCCTTCTTCTCATAAAATCATTAGGCTAAGTGAAGGTCTAAGAGTTAAAGTTCGTTTCAAAGATTTCCCCAGACAGTACATAGATAGACACAAAATCATTCCGACATTTCTTATGGTAACCCCTGACATTTCAAACATCTTGACACCTCTAAATAAATCCAAAAATTGATGTGGATGAAGTTAGACTCAACAAACAGACTTTCCCAAACAATATCCGCGGCCAAAATCAACGGAAAATAACGGGCACTCGTTAACTTCAGCACCCTATTAACAACAACGTCTTCACCGAGAGATCTCACCTCCAGATCCAGATCCCCCTCTTCATTCTTCCGGCCACAGTCGCTGAAAAACGTCGTGCGGCAGAAGCTGATGAAGTAGATTACATTTGGTGAGATGACAGCAACTGGCCAGTGCCAGGCTTGTCAGTGAAGAGTACTTCGACCGCTCTGCTACAGAAGTAATCTACTACATCTCATCTCTTCTTGTTTTTTTTCAAAGTTTCGGATATTTTTTAAATTTTAATGGGTTTTTTTAAATTTAAACAAGGTTTTAAAAATTAAATGGTGTTTTTTCAATTTCAGGGAGTTTTTAGTAAGTAAAATAGGTTCTTTCATTATTCAGTGGGTTTTTTCATTATTGAATGGGGTTTTTCAAAATTTACGACGTTTAAAGTTCAAACTAGATGTATAAAATAAAGAAGATTTTTTTAAATTTCAGTGGGTTTTTTCAAAGTTGAATAGATTTCT
Source organism: Tetragnatha versicolor (assembly GCA_024610705.1). NCBI lineage: Eukaryota > Metazoa > Arthropoda > Arachnida > Araneae > Tetragnathidae > Tetragnatha > Tetragnatha versicolor. The sequence goes on from JANDEH010000006.1 coordinate 46,189,622, forward strand.
TTCAATATTGAATGGGTTTTTTCAAAGTTTAGGATATTTTTTTAAATTTTAGTGGTTTTAAAAAAATTTAAACCAGGTTTCAGTAAATAAGGGGTGTTTTTACAATGTCAGTGGGTTTTTCAATGCATAAAAACTTTGAAAAAACCCACGTAACTGTGGAAAAACTGATATTATTTTGACAGAACACATTTAACATAGAAAGAACTCACTAAAATTTGAAAAACTCACTTACTATGAAGGAGAAAACCACTTAATTTTGAAAAAACCTAAATTTTTTTCCGAAAAAACCCAGTTTTATATGTTTTTTTCATGGTTTTATTGAAAAAATCCGAAAAAACCCAACCCACTTGTTTTTTTTTTTAAAAAAACCGGGTTTTTTTGCCAACCCTGATCTTTATGGGCCGCACGACGATTTTCAGCGACTGTGGCCGGAGCCTAAGGCGGCCGCCACACTAGCGGCTTAAAGACGCCAATGTCATAAAAAAGTCGTTAAGATTCCTGTCAAGATAGGAGAGACTGAGGCTCAACTCCATGCTTTCTCCCTTATTTTGACAGGAATCTTAACGAATTTTTTATGACTTTGGCGTCTTCAAGACGCTAGTGTGGCGGCTGCCTAAAACTCCCCCGCCAACGACATTTCAGTCTTCATTTCCATTTGACTTCTAGTCTTCCCGAACAACACCCCCCGTTCATCACACCGCTCTAGTCCAATTACGCGGGCTTTTTGGACATATTCTGCGCCCGGCATTTTTTTATTATATTCTGATGGGAGCAGAGAGGGAAACCCGATGCTATTTGCGGCGCGTTCAGGTTTTAATTGCTCGAGAAGTGAGTCAACTCTCCTGCACCGACTCTTTTTCTCTTTCTCTCTGCCACCGGAACTAAAAGTGTTTTAGCTGACTCTCGAGAAATAACGATGGAAAATAAACGGAATAAAAATTGCATTTGCTGTCAGATGTCTCTAAGAGTGACGAGCGATGCCAGCTGGGATTTGTTAAGCTCGTCCTCTCTGAGCTTTTTGCAATCACGTGATTTTTTTACTGCTCCTTCTCACTGGTTGTTCTTATGCAGATTTCATATTTTTTAGGGCTCATTCTGCTTGTATTGGTTGTTCCCTGTTTGTTGCATTCATCTTACTTTTTGCTATGAAAGATCCCTCGCAATAGTGTGAATGAAACTTTGCTTTTTCTGGTAGACTTTGCTGTATCACAAATCGTTTATGACTTTTGACAAATAACAGATCTAAAAAAACTTCTAGACTGTATTTATGTTTCAAAAGAGTATAGAAAACGTCCAGATTAAGGTATTAAGGTAACAGGAACAGGAATTAAGGTAAAGGGGAGCTTTATGAGAAAGAAATTGAGGCTCGTAAATGGCAGGAGTTCGACTATCGACTTGGATAACACTGGTAGCCAAGGTTTTTGGCCCAAGATACTTTTACAGTATTTCTAGGGTAACTTTTTACTCTGACAACTTGCATATTTGAATTCAGCGTAAAAAGTTCTATTAGAATCATCCGTCACCCCTTTTTGTTCTTGGGCCAGGAAAAAAAGTTCAATTTTGTTGACTAGTATTATAGATATTTTCACTATTTATCTTCACTTCCATAATTTTGCCATTTTCCTGAATGAACCACTAGGCTAACCACGCATTTGAGCACTGCCGCATTTAAAAAAGGGAACGCAATCTATAGAGGGGAGCTAAACATTGGCGTCGTCAGCTCCTGAAAATTGGGGGGGACGCCTCAAGGATTCGTAATTCGTACCAAAATGTTTTACAAACTATTGAATGACTATAACTATCCCAAATATAATCGTTTTTCTTTTTCACCCTCGTTTAACAATTTTAAGGGGTGTTTGAATCAACTAATTAACTTCTGTCCAAATTTTTTATAAACCGCTTGTAACTTTTCACTAAAAAGGGGGGGTCTGGGGGTCCTCTCCCAGAAAAAATTTAGAAATTTGACCTTTTAAATACGGGTTTAAACTTATTTTAAGTGTCATAAGAGAGATTACAGTTTAAAAATCATATTTTTTATGCTTTAACCAGTACTGTAGCTGGATTTTTTTGTTGGAGTCTCATTAAATTATAATTTTTTTTAGCTAGAAACAGAATTTTATGGGAGATAATGTTTTCCCATTCTTTCACTTGCTTCAACCTACTCTATATGAAATCGTGTTCTAAAAATGGGGGATCCGTCCCCCTCTTGTATATGCCTCTTAAATTAGGTGCCATTGGTATATTGGCCCCATCCTTTATGATTAAAAGTCGGAGAAACACACATTCAGTAAATTTTCGGTCGCCCTCAAAAGTTAAAAACAGTGTTTTAAACAATGCTCCCAATTATTGGGGGGACGCGTCCTCCCCCGGCGACGACGCCCGTGGAGCTAAAGACTTTCATTGGGAGGCTTGGTGTCCTTTATTGCTTTGGAAACATCCTTTACCTTTTAAAAAATGGAATACTGAAATGGTATGGGAAGGTTTTGCCATAAAGAATCATTTTGAACTGCGTATATATCTTGAAGCATCACTCTTTATACCTTATTACAGGGACTTCATGAATATTTTCAAAATTTTCTTCCTTCCAGAAAAAAAATCTCGAACATTTTTGCATTAAGCAAATAATCCCAAAAACTTGATTTTTAATTTATTTTTTGAGAAGCTTTAAATTGAAACATATTTCTAGTACAATTCAATTAGTCTTTGTAAACTAAAAATTACTGTGATATTAGTTATTATTAAGTATGAACTCCAACTCTCAAGCTTCGCTTCCAATCATGATTCGGTTTCGTCCTTGTTAGGACTCATCAGCACGTCATAGGAAGGAAACGCAAGAGAGCGAAGGGCAAGAATTAGCCTAGCTGACTATAACTGAAAAAGTGGTAACTATTGATTAATCCCCCACTATCTGCCGGATTCAAGTACAGCGCTGCGTAATACCAATTTTTCTCTGTTCCAAAAAAATTTGGGAACAACTGGACACAACAATCAAGGGACCATTGTAATCAACACCTTCTAAAATTAAAGACCTTTGATAATATCAGCACTAAAAAAATCCAGCTTCAGGGGACTCGTTACCCTAGTAAAAGTCCACAGAATGCAGCTCCTCGACCACTTGACCTGAAAACTTCCGGAACTTTCACCTTTGGCATCCATTCATCCCTTTTCCCCGGAGTATTTTAGGAGATTTCCAGAAAAGGCTTTTAACTCCTCTCTTCAAAGAGGAACGGCGAGAGGAGAGATAAACAATCTGGTTTCAGGAAATCATTGGCGAAGAATCAGTGTTGCCTACTTGATAGTTTGCAATTTTTAGTGATCGTATAATAGGGTTTAAAAGGGTCATACAGACAAGATGTAATCTAGTAAAGAGCTTGCCATTTTTTAATAGTTTATTGCTCTATGATAGCTTTTTATGCATGCTATAAAAGAAAAATCAGAGTTTAAAAGAGATTTTCAAGATATTGGAATAAAGACAGTTTAACAAAGATTTCATTAAAATAACTTACATTAAGAGGTATACCAACTCTTTCCATTATAAAACAACTGTATGTTTATAACTATTATTATTATTATTAATTATTATTATTATTGTTGTTTTTGTTGTTGTTGTTATTATTATTATTATTATTATTATTATTATTATTATTATTATTATTATTATTATTATTATTATTATTATTATTATTATTATTATTATTATTATTATTATTATTATTATTATTATTATTATTATTATTATTATTATTATTATTATTATTATTATTATTATTATTATTATTATTATTATTATTATTATTATTATTATTATTATTATTATTATTATTATTATTATTATTATTATTATTATTATTATTATTATTATTATCATTATCATTATCATTATTATTATTATTATGATAATATTATTTTTGTTATATGCTATCTCTATATCTGTCCTATTTTCTTTATAAACTGGGCAAGAGTTTTCGTGCTTCTTAGTGTTTGAGAAGGGGAAGGGTATAAGGAGGAAGAAGCCCTGTATCATTAAGAAAAGTAAAAAAAAGATTAACAAGTCACTAAAACGATAATTTAAAGAAAATTGAGGGAAAATCACGAATGTAAAAGGTCCTTGATCATATCAGATGGTCTTTTTAAAATTTTTTAAAAAAAATCGAGCGTTTGAAAACTTTGATTTTAATTAATATCTTGTGTGTTAAAGAGATTTTAAATACATCTACATCAATTAAATCAATATCCGTACATAGAAATTACACAATATATTACGCAGAAATTTTGAAGGCAATTTACCTAATTAATTATCAATTAAATTAATCTTCAGGATTAACATAAAATGAAAATTTGGACTTAAAGTAACACGTAAATTTAAAATATTACCCCTTAAAAATCTTGGTTGCAAGCAATAACTGAAAGGACGAACCTGTTCGAAATATTCCCCAAAAATTTTTTAAAAATATGAAAATGATAACGGTACTTTGAAGGTACTAAATTTTAATTTTACATAGTACTTTACTTTTACTAAATCATAAAAACTAACATAGGGGAGAAGGAGGTTAATAAAAAACAGGGGTAATAAGAAACATTTTAATTCGCTGCTTTGTGTGTGAGCCTAAAAATCTGAAAAAAATTACAGAATATCTTTAAGACAAACTTTATATCAAATACAAATACAAATACAAATTAAGTCGACCAACTACAGGTGTAAGCCCAGCAAGGTTGGTCCAGTCTTTTTAACCCACACTACCGGAATCCCAGTATCTGTCAATTTTCCTCTTGAACTCGTTTACCCCACTTGAATTTACAATTGTTTCAGGCATCGCATTCCATCTATCCACTACCCTATTAAAAAATAATGCTTCCTACAATCCGTCTTAAATTTTCCTTTATTCAATTTGAATTTGTGACCCCTTGTTCTATTACCCGTATTGAAATCTAGTCCCTCTGTGTCCCCTTGCTTTACCATTTTAAAAAGTTGAATCAAATCCCCTCTAATCCTTCTTTTCTCTAGAGTGAACATATTTAGCTTCTTTAATCTTCCCTCATAACTTAAACTGGATATACCCTTGACCATTTTAGTAGCCCTATGCTGAACCCTTTCAATTGAATCAATATCTTTTTTTAAGTATGGAGACCAAAACTGAACAGCATACTCTAGATGAGGTCTCACCAAGCCTCTGCATAGTGGCAAAATAATATCCTCGGACCTTGAAGAAACAGTTTTTTTAATGTATCCCAATATCCTATTAGCCTTTTTACTAGCAGATGAACACTGATGAACCCATTTAAAGTCTTCATTTACTATCACCCCTAAATCCTTGATCATATTACCTTCTTTAACTTTGTTCCCTTGCAGATAAAATTCTGCCCTACCATTCCCCCGCCCTATATGAAGTACCTGACATTTACTTATGTTAAAGGACATACCCCATTTTTCAGCCCATTGTGATATCATATCTAGATCCCTTTGTAAATTTAGTACCTGCTCCTGAGTATCTACCCTCCCCCAAATTTTTAAGTGATCAGCAAAGGTGCTGATCTTGTTCCTAATGTCCTGACTAATATCGTTAATGAATATTATAAAGAGAATTGGCCCTAATACTGATCCCTGTGGCACCCCACTCATGACCTCTGCCCACTGAGAATAATTACCCTTGACTTGCACTCTCTGTTTCCTACCTATCAACCAATTCCTAATCCACAGCAGTGTTTTACCTCTGATACCCAATTTTTCCAATTTGAGTAGCAATGCCTCGTGTGGAACCTTATCAAATGCCTTTTGAAAATCTATGTAAAATATGTCTACACTATGTTTTTGATCCAACTCCTTTGTTACTTCGTCATGGAACTTTAAAAGATTAGTTTGACAGGATCTACCCTTCCTGAATCCAAACTGATTGTCTGAAAGTAAGTTACCCTCCTCCAAGTATAACATTATATGCTTTTTAAGTATGGTTTCAAAATCTTACAAATGACTAATGTTAAGCTTACTGCCTGCTTCTATAATTGCCTGGATCCCATTTTGGTCCCTTCTTATAAATTGGAGTTACATTAGCTAATTTCCAATCTATTGGCACCAAACCCGATTCGTATGTTGATTTAAGAATTGTCATTATTATGTCCCCTAATTCCTCTGCGCATTCCACAAGCACTTTTGGATAAACATCATCTGGTCCTGGAGCTTTAGTTGGCTTTATGCTTCTTAAAAGATGTATTATTTCCTCCCTATTAAAACAACAGTCCGAAATTTCCACCCTTCCATTATACGCTAATGCATAGTCACCCATTAATTTAAAATTCTTATTAAAAACCTCCATGAAAAATATATCTCATCTCATAAAAACATATATATCTCATATCTCATAAAAACTTAATCGTTTTAGAATAATTAGTAACTTTAGAGAAAATTTCCCATTTTAAGTTGATGCCGCTAGCAAAATCATCACCTAAAGTCATGCTTTTTCAACTATTTAAATTTATTTTGGATTTGCAATTATTTGGTATTCTTTTAGTGACCTTTTTAGAAGGTTAAATAGGCTGTATAATTCACTTTTTGTTACTCAATTTAGGGTTGGAGATCATTCTTAAAAGTGCCCTGTTTCTAATTATCCCATTTAAACAAAACTTTGGGGGTAATAAGAAACACTAGCATTTTATACATAAAAAATTATTTATCGAATTTTTCTCTTTATTATCTTAGTATTTATTGTTCTTATTTCATTTATCAATTTCAAAATTTAAATTAAATTAAGTTTATTTTTACTTCATTTTCCTGAAAAGGATATGTGATAAGGCAGAAAATCTCAATTGAGAAAATTTTGTCTCTCTTTTGTCTCAAAAAATGAAATAAGAGAAACACTATTTGATTTTTGGTCATGATTTTCAAATGTTTTATATAAAAATATAGGATCATTTAAAACTTTCAAATTGTAACTCTTTAAAACTAAATTTTAACTAGGCATATATCGAACGGTTTTTAATGACATTTTTTGAAAATTTCTGAAGTTATAAAATAATCTTTGAAGATTACATTAATACCTTCATTTGATTTTAAATTGTTTGGATTAGTAAAATATCTGGCTTGTTTCTTATTAACCCTCGTGGGGTAACAAGATACAGTCGCTGTGGGGGCTATAAGAAACAAGTAAGAACCCCTTTCGCCTTTTACTTAGCAAGTGCATTATATTTTCAAAAAAGGCTATGAAGAACATGTATGTTTTTCATTTTTCAAAAGGGTAAGAAATTTTATTTCAAAGTTTACCAAAAATATATTTAAAAAAAGTAGTGTATTAATTAAGAGATTTATTTTAAAAGTAATACCACATAATCATTTATCCTAAAATTGTAAAAACTTATACAGCCCATGATACTGATAGGAAAGTTTATTTTAGTTTATTAAAGTAGCTATTTTTTAGTAATTACTTTAGGGAATTTTATTTTTTCCCCTAGATTGATATTCCATTTTTCGATTCCAAATAATAGCTCCTTTTTTCAAAACTTAGATTTTATTAAGAATTTAAGAGGCGGGTCCCCCCAGAAAATTTTGTGAAATTTTAACAATAATAACAAAAACAATAATATATCATTGAATTTTTTTACACGGCTAATTAAAATATAACGAACTATAGATTTAAAATATACTAATACCATTCAGATGTATTTAATGAATTTAAAATAAACTTCATTGAAGTACTTATTGCGAGAAACAGGAAATACTATCTTATCAAATATTGTTTTGTTTATAGTTTAATGCAAATATGAAAGTGAACTTTGATTAGAAAATTTAGGTTAGATTACATTGCGTTCGTTACTATTGACCCTTTAACTAAAATCCTTATCATATCACAGACCTTAGACCTTTCTGATTACAGCACGACAATAATTAAGTATGTGAACTTGAAATAGAGATTTTTTTGTGCAATGAGTGCTAGACTTTTAATTTTTTTATTTGAACATTAAAAATTGATGGTGAAGTTTTTTTATTAGTTTATTTTTTCACATGGACTTTTTAGAAAATTGGAAACAAGTAAATAAATTGAAAACATGTAAAAGTAATTTTTTCCTCAATGTTTAAATTTTTTTAACACGTAGTCGAAAGATGTCAGCACCTGCCAAAATGTTTTCAAATGGAAAAACACACTGCATATTTTATAAAAAAGGTTTTACTTTTGTCAATTTATGAATAACACGCAGCCATCGAGAACTTTTCAAATTAATTTTTATAGCTAACATTAGTGAAATTCATTTCCTTTACTAATTCGTTATCACTTGGACTAATCATCTTGTAACTATATCGATTTGTAGTGACATCTCTTGGTAAAAAGATGAAATATAACTTCAGATTGTTATTTTTAAAAATCGATCGTTCCGCACGCTGTTTCGTAGTGACATCTAGCAATGGCAACGAAGAAAAAAACTTATCAACTATGAGCAAATATGTGTTGTAGTTTAAGGAATCATCTCTAGATGGCACTGTATTGTGGGAGTAAATTTACTTTAATCCTGTGTTTTAAAAACTTGCAAAAACGATCTTCAAGAAACAACCAAAAACTGAAAAATTTTAATGTGTGAAGAAATTTGTTTAAAAATAATTTGCTTATTTTTCCTCTCTTTTCCAAATCTTAATAGGGTATTTTGTTCTTATTAATTATATTAGCAAGCAATGAAAATAAAATACAGATAATAGTAACTTATTTTAAATTGTGATAGAAAAATAGAAATGAGGTATTCTCACGTTTTGGGATTAAATTTTATTAAAATAGTAGATAAAAAACCATGAAGAATGGCGTTTACATCATGTATTTTCGTAGCCTAGTTTCTGAGATATAAATTTTTGAAATTTCGTTTTTTGTTTTGGCGCGAAAACACTTTCGAATCACAAATCATGCACTGTGAGGTCACATCCAATAGGAGCCCGTTTTCTGATAACGTGACTTTTCTGACGTTTTGGCAAAAATAAAATTGAATTTTAAATTATTTAAAACGCATTTTTGAACATAAAAATCAGAAATTTGGGAGTTTTAGACCATAATGTATCGAAAAAGTATAAAATCAAGCAAATCCCTCACTCATGCAAGTACCTCATTATAGTTAAGAACAAAAATAAAAGAAAGGAAAAGAAGATAATGAAATATAGATAATATAAAATAATAAAATAAACTACTAATAAAATAAGATACTAAAATATGAAAAGGATAAAATAAGATACAAAAATAAAATAAAATGAAAAACAGCGACGTGGATTCACATTGTACCTTTATGGTTGAATAAATTATATTTGTTTAGATTTTGGATGTTTTATTACATCGTAGTTTTTTAAGCTATTTAAATTGAATCGTCAGTTTGAAGAAAGGAATAAGTCCAAAAACCAAGTTTTGAGAAAATCGAAAAAAACTGTATAAGTAATAGAATTTTCATTGTATAATCACCAAATTTTTACTGGAAGTTCACAACCCTATTTAGAAAACAGAGCAACCATCGAAACAAATATAAGTATATTCAAAAATATTTTACAGTCAAAATAAGTTGATGGACTTATTCCCTTCTTCAACCTTATGAAATTTTTCTGATGAAAAAATCTTAAAAAACCCTTAAATTCACATTTAAATTATATTTCTCCTTAGTTTACACCACAAAAGGGTGAAATAAAAGGAATAAGACAAATAAAATTCAAAATTATAGTGAAACTGAGTTATTAGAGCAGTATCAATGGAGTGAGTGAATATGAATGGAGTTAAACATTCCCTGCATAAAAAAAGTTTGAAAAAATTTGAAATTAAAAGAAAATTTCATTTTAACTTAGTTTACAGCTCAAAGAATAGGAAAAGAAAGACAAATTAACTTTCACTCCAAATTAACTTGAAAAATACAATGAATGGACATCGATTTCACAACTTCAAGGGGCGATATCTCCCTATAGGGGTTAGTTATTTTCCCCCTCTTTTCACCCATGTGTAGAGCAAAGCTTGGAGATTGTTTTGAGCACAAAAAGTCAATTTGGCATTTTTTGGACTTATTCCCTTCTTCAAACTGACGATTCAATTCTTCTTGCTTGTTTTTTATCCAATCTAACTAAATGGCAAGTTTAAGCGTAATGATGGATTTTTTGTAGAATTATAAAAATGGGTAAAAATTGGCTAATTTTGTTCACATAAATTAAGAGTGATTTTGTCCTTCTTGTCATGTTTTTCTCATAAAGATAAAGTTATCAATTACTAGCACTTAAACTGTATTTTTATCACCTGTAGAACGGGTTTTTCCTTCATAGTATATACTGTACAGAAAAAAAACTTTACTTCAATGTTTTCTTTAATTTTTTAATCGTCGGAATTGAAAACAAAATCTTAACAGAGTGGGACGGGGAGCAAAATGCTTCATTAACTGAACCTAATTGTCAATATAGGAATGGACCACTTTTATACGAAAATATATTACCTCTGTAATTAATTGCAATTTACATATTAAGAAAAATTGTGTGCCACCTGTAACCAGGCCCGTATTTAGGGTTTTTGCCGCCCTGTGCATATCGATTTATTGCCGCCCCCTCTACTTCCTTTCCTGTTTCAAGAAAATACCCCCTTGTTTCTTTTAAATTATACTGCTCAAAGGTGGGGTCTTTACCTTTTGACACAAAATATCAAAATGTTGGGGATTTTTTAAAAAGCATCACGTAAGATCCCTTTATGGTACCGCTGGGGGGTATGGGGGGGCCTCCCCCAGAGGAAATTTTAAATTTCGACCTTTAAAAGTAAACTTTTAACTAATTTTAAGAATCTTTTTGGGTCCATCATTTTTATCTTTTGACACAAAATTTCGGGGATTTTCTCAAAAGTGTCACGCAAGATTCCATTGTGAACCGCAAGGGGGTATGGGGGTCCTCCCCTAGAAAAAAGTTTTGAAATTTAACTGGTAAAAGTAGGGTTTTAACTCATTTTGAGAACATTTTTGGGTCCAAGAGGGGCACTGTCCGGAGTGCCCCTTATGGACCCAAATGGGTGAAATTAGTATTTAATCCTATTTAATTAAGAATATAAAATATTTTTCTCCATTCCGGGAAACAATAGCCATCGTTTGGTTATTTTGGGGAGATGTGACCGTTGGATGCTGGGAATGACTCAACCCGAGAAACTAGAATCCACCCGTAGTGAAAACTGTGTGGTACCATATTTTTTTAAAAAGTAGCATTTTGAACTGTTGTAATCTGCCGCCCCCCAAAACTTTGCCGCCCTGTGCTATAGCACATGTTGCACGTGCCTAAATACGGCCCTGCCTGTAACTATTATTAATTTATGTTGAAAGGACATGGATTTCTTTTACCTTCCCCTATACTATAATTGAGGAATATTTTATCATTACTGTAAAGAAATCAAGTTTTTAAAAACAGAGTAATTTTATAAGTACCAAATTTTTATTGGAAATTGAGTAATTTAATCCATTGAACTACATCCATCTTAAGAACACTTTAAACATTTGTTTTTACCTATCCCTTTTGAAAACAGGTATTAGAAAATTAAATTTAAAAGCATAGTGCTAGACAGTATACATTATAATAAAAAAATTAAAGTATTCAAGACTGAATACACCCGAGACCCGCAACAAAGAAATATATGAATTTGAGATCTTGATAGCTTCGTTATAAAATATTCTTATAACTGAATCATTCACAGAATTACAGACAAAGAAAATAGCTAAAATTAGCTATATTATATAAGTACCCCGGAGGAGAATAAATAAATAATTAATAATGTGATATGAATTTTAATTTAATTTCACTGGAAAAATTAATGGGATATTAACCATCGAATAGCGCTTGCAAAAATTAAGATCCCTAGTCACTCTATGTATAGAACCCCCACTCATCATCAAGATCATTAAACCAATTAACGACTGAGTAGCAAAGAGGAAATGAACGCATAATACTCGTTCCCTTACCTGAAAGAGGATGGCTCAATGTTTTAATCTCCTCAAATTTAAATAATAAGTAATACAAACATCTCCATGTTGTACCACAGTAAACCTCTTCATTGCAGTGGTGCGAGAGGGGAACTAATTTTAATGTGTAAAAGCAGCAAAAAGTCCAAACCAGTCCCGATTCCCGTTTCCTGAACACCGCGGTTCCCATTTCCTAATTTGTGGCACAATAACTTACACAATTACGCCTCATTATGACAAAGCAAGTCGGAGGACAGTAGCAAACGGATGCGAAAAAATGATTACTTTTTGATGAATGTTTTAGGCAACGCACACTTAGCACTTGTGATAACAATTTCAACAAAGAGCCCGCGTGTTTTGCATTTTTAATAAATTCCCCGTTCGGTTGGTATTGAAGTCGGGTTAATGATTCAGGAACTTATTCCCCGGCGAGTTAATTGCTGTGTGTGTGGAAATTTCTTCTTCTTGGCGATTTTAGGGACTCAGGAAAGTGGTTTTGTTGTTTGTATCTGAGTTAATTTGTTTTGTGCGTTGCGGATGATTATATTTGTTGAGTTTCATTATGCTCTTTTTGCTTCTCTTTGTCGCTTTTATTACAAAAGAATATGCGCATGCGCATTGATGGGGTTTTGGCGTAAATTTATCACCTGGTGGGTGTGTTAAACTGCGTGTCTTACCCAAAGCGTTTTGTTGGAAGTAAATTCCTATGGTTATATCACCATCATCACATCTTTTTAATTTGTATTCAATTTATGTTTTTCAATTTTGTTTTTAGATGGTTCTTAGTTGGAGAGTTTAGGAGACATTTGCTTGCTCTAAGATGAACCGCTTTTCCATTTTGTTAATAAATATTATTATTATTATTACTATTACTATTACTATTATTATTATTATTTATTGAAATACAAACAAAAGAACAAGAAAATTTACAAATCCACATAGTCACCTGGGATCTCATGGTCCATGTAGGTGACCGTAATTATAAGTAACAAAAATTTAAAGTAAAAACTAGGAGAAGAGAAAAAAAAACACAGGAAATACATACATGAGGTGGATATAGTGGCAAACAGGGCGCCAATAAATTATATTTTTGCCATAATGATGAGTTAAAGTGCTTAAAACTATTTTAAATCATACATTAAACAGAACAAAAGAAATAATCAATATCCTCAATAGTAAACAGATATTCTTTTAATTTTTTTTTGAATAAATGTTTTGAAGGGCTATTTTGAATATGTATAGGTAACTTATTAAAACACTTAGGGGCTATGTAACAAAAATTTTTACAGAATATGGACTTATTAGGTTTAGGAACAAAGTATAATATGTTAGGTCTTCGTAGGTTTACGACATTGCGTTTTTGACAAATGTTGGGGTTTAGATAGAGATGGAGGCAAATTTTAAAATAAAAAAGATGGCGAATTGGAAGTATATTTAAGGAATTGAAGTAGTTAATATTATTTGTGTGTAAGTGCGCTTCATTACTTAAAAACCTCAGGAATCTCTTTTGCAGCCTCTCAATTCTTTTTAAGTTGATCATGTAATCCCCTCCCCACACAACTAAACCGTAATTAAGTTGTGAATGAACCCAAGAATAATATAAATTAATTAGTAATTTATTATTTATCTTTTGTTTTAGGTAATAAAAGTTACACAGTACATACCTTAGTTTGTCTGATATATATTTTGTATGAGATTTCCATTTCAAATTTGAGTCTATGTGAAGTCCGAGGTATTTTATTGAGGATACGTTATCTAAGGGTTTACAGGTGCAATTGTTATGAGTATTGCAGTATTTTTCATGGTATTTTACAGAGAGATTATGTGCTTGGTTTTGGGTAAGGGAAAATACCATATATTTAGTTTTATCAACATTTAAATTTAAATCATTATGGAAAAACCAGTCGCGAATTTTCATAAGGTCATCATTTATCACAAAATTAAGGTTTTCCGTAGAATTTTCCGAGTAAAGTAAAACTGTGTCGTCGGCGAAACTTATCAATTTACCATATAGTTTAAGGTTGCACAGATCGTTAATGAAGATTAAAAACAAAAGGGGACCTAAATAAGGTCCCCTATTACTATTATATATTACTATTACTATTATTATTATTATTATTATTATTATTATTATTATTATTATTATTATTATTATTATTATTATTATTATTATTATTATTATTATTATTATTATTATTATTATTATTATTATTATTATTATTATTATTATTATTATTATTATTATTATTATTATTATTATTATTATTATTATTATTATTATTATTATTATTATTATTATTATTATTATTATTATTATTATATCACTATTACTATTATTATTATTGTTGTTGTCCAATAATAGTAATAATTTTTGTGTTTATTAATAAATACTCTTTTAATTTCATTTAATCTTCAAAACTATTTTTAACACAATTTTTATTAATAACGCACTTAGGGTTGAAGTTTCTTAAAAAGGAATATTAAGTTTTTGGAGCAGGAAAGTTATTTGGTTTGTGGTGCCGCACGGTGGATGTTATTTTCTTGATATTTTCTTTTCCCAAAATGTTTGGCAACACCACCTCTATATAAGGTTGGCCACTAATTCCCACGGTACTCCGCTTCACCAGGCTGCCAGAGCATTTGGCTATTTTTTATAAAGGATTTGGTTTTATAAGTTTTTAATAAATTTTGTTGGTTTAAAACCTTCTGGCTAATTCTTATTTAGAACACGCACTAGTCTTACTTAACACCCAACCAAAACCTTTATAACTGGTGACCTTGCGTTTAAGTTTAACGATCAAAATTTTTTGTAGTCAAAATTTCGTTCGTTTTTGAATGCATTTACTGGCCTGGTGTTGTGCAGTCATTTTGCGATCGGAGCAGGTAAAATTTTTCTCTTATTCGCTTGAACATTTTTGATCTTACTCTTTTCTCGCGATCATGAGTGATCCGACTAAATTACCCTCGGAAACGTTACCCGCATCGGCAACTGCAGATTCGGAAGTTGGAGATTATCATCCTGCTGAAGTTTCAAAAGTTGCGTTTAGGGCACCCCCTTTCTGGAAAACTGACGTAGACCTTTGGTTCTTACGAATTGAATCTGGTTTCGAGATATCCGGCATTACAGATGCCAAAACAAAATTTCATTGCGTCGTGTCATCCCTTGATGCTGAAGTTTTGGCTCATGTCGCCGACATTGCTCGCGCCCCTGTAACTAAAGATTCTTACATTGAGTTAAAATCTAGAATCTTGGCTACCTTTTTACCATCCGAAGACGCTATTCTAAAAACACTCCTAAAAGACATTAGCTTGGGTGATCGGCGTCCCTCGTGGCTCCTTCGGGAGATGAAAACCTTGGCTGGTGCTAGAGTTGACGATAAAGTCCTGAAATCCCTTTGGCTTGAACGCTTACCAGTTCGCACCCAGCAAATCCTGGCGGTAGGCGGTGACTCTCTGGAATTACTATCGGGGATCGCCGATAAGATCGCAGAAGTTTCGGATGTCCCTGGGGAAATACAGGAATGCTCATCGTCAGCCGTTAATTTAGATTCCTTGCAAAAGGAGATCTCGGCTCTTCGGGAAACAATTCAAAAGCTAACAAACACGCAAAAAGGTAGCGGGTACAGGAGATCAAGACGATCTAATTCAAAGAGTCCTGGTAGACGACGATCAGATTCCCAGTCTCAAGGCATGTGCTGGTATCATGCACGTTACAGCGAAAAAGCCGTCAAATGCGTCCAACCCTGTTCTTTTCAGGGAAACTAAACTCATCCCCTGTTATGGCGGCAACCGGGGATGATCAGAAGTTTGCTCGCCTATTCGTCTATGATAGGAGAACAGGATCCAAGTTTCTTGTGGACACTGGCGCAAGCGTAAGTGTTTTACCTTACAAGAGTTCCACTAAAGCATCTGACCCTAACTTTACCCTCTATGCTGGTAATGAAACCCGGATCCCGACCTACGGAAGCAAGGAACTCACCCTGGATTTTGGCTTACGCCGATCTTTCTCTTGGTCCTTCTTCCTGGCCGATGTGAAGAACTCCATCCTAGGAGCTGACTTTCTTCATCATTTTGGTTTGCTGGTTGATATGAAGAACCGTCGATTGATCGACAGACTGACATCAATGTCGGTCAAGGGTTCCAGCGCTCACGGACCATCCTTAGGACTGAAGACCTTAGGTGACTCTTCTCCCTATCACAAGCTGCTCAACCAGTTCCCGAACCTGACCAACCCAGCCTTTCTCGGGATCGATCACGGCAAACATGATGTAACCCACTGCATCCTGACGAAGGGACCTCCAGTGTTTGCCAAGGCTCGGCGTCTTTCACCTGAGAAGCTGTCTGCTGCCAAGAAGGAGATTCAATCTTTGCTGGACAAGGGAATTATCCGCCCTTCTAGCAGTCCCTGTTCCTCTCCCATCCATATGGTGCTGAAAAAGAATGGTGAGTATCGGTTGTGCGGAGACTATCGTCGACAGAACGCCGTCACGATTCCCGACCGGTACCCCATTCCTCACTTGCATGATTTCACCTTCGGGTTGCAGGGAAAAACCTTCTTTTCAAAGCTCGATCTCGTGAAGGCCTACCATCAGCTGCCCTTGGAGGAGGAATCCATAAAGAAGACGGCGATCATCACTCCATTCGGATCCTTCGAGTATCTCCGGATGTGCTTCGGGCTGTCCAATGCTGCCCAAAGTTTTCAGCGATTCATCGACAGCGTCTTGAGAGGTCTCAACTGCTACGCCTACCTGGACGATGTGCTGATCGCTTCTGAGTCCGAGGATCAGAAGTTTGCCGAGTGAGAAGTTGCCGATCTGAGTCCGAGGTTTGCCAAGGCTCGGCGTCTTTCACCTGAGAAGCTGTCTGCTGCCAAGAAGGAGATTCAATCTTTGCTGGACAAGGGAATTATCCGCCCTTCTAGCAGTCCCTGGTCCTCTCCCATCCATATGGTGCTGAAAAAGAATGGTGAGTATCGGTTGTGCGGAGACTATCGTCGACTGAACGCCGTCACGGTTCCCGACCGGTACCCCATTCCTCACTTGCATGATTTCACCTTCGGGTTGCAGGGAAAAACCATCTTCTCAAAGCTCGATCTCGTGAAGGCTTACCATCAGCTGCCCTTGGAGGAGGAATCCATAAAGAAGACGGCGATCATCACTCCGTTCGGGTCCTTCGAGTACCTCCGAATGTGCTTCGGACTGTCGAATGCTGCCCAAAGTTTTCAGCGATTCATCGACAACGTCTTGAGAGGTCTCAACTGCTACGCCTACTAGTACAGTCAAATTAGGGTTTGAGGTAGACATTTAGAAATACAAGCAGAAACCCCCTGGGATGTGTTTAGGGGGGTCTGAGGATGCCTCACCTGAAAATCCCAAAAAATCCGGTGACGGGTTTTCCGCCATTTTGAAAAAGAAGTCGGCCATATTGGATTTTTCCATAGTTCATAAAAACAGCTATAGCAGGTGAAGTAATTGGTTTAAAATGTTCGTTCTTGTTTTAAAATGCGTAATTCAGTGCGTTCTTTAAGTTTGTCGTCAATTATTGGTTCTAAGCAATAAATTTTTTAAAAATTAAGCTATAAAATAGCAATTTTTTCGTATTTTTTTCGGTTGTAATTCTTTCGTTTAATACTGCGTCGTAACTAATATAAATATCAAGACCGAAACAACTGGAACTTGTTTAGGAGTGTTTTAGGCTATACCATACCAAAATTCTAAAAAATCCCACCATTAGTTTTCCGCCAATTTGAAAAAAACGATGGCAATACTGAATTTTCAATGTTTCTTATAAACTGCTATAACAAGCGAACTTATTGGAATAAAATGCTCAATTTTTTTTATAAAATGAGTGTCTAAGTGTACGTTTTTGAAATATCCTGCAGTAAGTTAATGTTCTTAAAGATTTAATTTTAAAATCTAGGAAAAATTAGTAATTTTTCTGTCTTTTTCTGTTGTAGTTTTTTTATAGTCCAGCCAAATTAGACATTCAATACAACAGGCTGAAAATTGGTGGAAATGTAGAGGATAGTGTCCTTCTTGATATCCTGAAATTTCCGAAAAATCCCTCCAAGGGAAAATCCGCCATTTTGGAAAAACCAACGCCATCTTGGATTGAGTTTTCAAGAATAGCGACTGAACCAAGGGGCCGATTAAGTTCGTTTTTGTCCCAAATTGTTCAATATTGTGTATTTTAAGAGAAAACATCAAAATATTCGAAATGAAAAACTTAATTTAATAATAATTAGTTTTTATTTAATTACTGCTTTGCTGTCTTAAAATGTTGGTAAGCATTCAAGATAACAAGCTAAAAATTGGTGAAAATAGAGAAGGCAGTGTCCTTATTACTATCCCGAAATTCCCAAAAAATCCCTCAAAGGGAAACCGCCATTTTGAAACAACCGCCGCCATCTTGGGTTGTTCTTTTAAGCATAGTGACTGAACCAAGGGTTCGATTGAGTTCGTTTTTGTCCCAAATTGTTCAATAATACGTATTTTTAAGATAAAACCTGAAAAAGTTCGAAATAAAAAACTAAATTTAATTATAATTAAATTTTCTTAATTAATGATTTGCCAGGTGAAAATGTAGGTAAGAATTCAAAATAAGAAGCTGGAAATTGGTGGAAACGAAGAAGATAGTGTCCTGATCGATATTCCGAAATTCCCAAAAAATCCCTCCAGGGGAAAATCCACCACTTTGAAAACACTATCGTCATCTTGGACTCTCAATTTAAGCATAGTGATAGTGGAGTTTTCTCTTTCCACAACAATGAAATTTCCCCAAAAAGGCATTATTGAAGCTGAAAAAAACAGCAATTTTAAAGTCGAATATTTCAAAACCTATTCGTGCGATTTAAGTAAATTTAGGCTTAAAATGTAGTTTATTTATTCAAGAAAAACATCCATTTAAGTGCATTGTCAAAAATGTGACCGTTTGATTGCAATATCGTTTGAGAATAGTTTGTTTTCTTCAATTTGACCGTTTTGTCCATTCTTTTTTATTTGGTTGCAACCAAACAGTGATATTTTTTACCATGCACGTAATTGTATGTTTTTATTGAGTAATATATCTACATTTTAAGCCTAAATTTACTTAAATCGCGCGAATAGTTTTTGAAATATTCGACATTAAAATTGCAGTTTTTTTCAGCTTCAATAATACCTTTTTGGGGAAATTTCATTGTTGTGGAAAGAGAAAACTCCACTATCACTATGCTTAAATTGAGAGTCCAAGATGACGGTAGTGTTTTCAAAGTGGTGGATTTTCCCCTGGAGGGATTTTTTGGGAATTTTGGAATATCGATCAGGACACTATCTTCTTCGTTTCCACCAATTTCCAGCTTCTTATTTTGAATTCTTACCTACATTTTCACCTGGCAAATCATTAATTAAGAAAATTTAATTATAATTAAATTTAGTTTTTTATTTCGAACTTTTTCAGGTTTTATCTTAAAAATACGTATTATTGAACAATTTGGGACAAAAACGAACTCAATTGAACCCTTGGTTCAGTCACTATGCTTAAAAGAACAACCCAAGATGGCGGCGGTTGTTTCAAAATGGCAGTTTCCCTTTGAGGGATTTTTTGGGAATTTCGGGATAGTAATAAGGACACTGCCTTCTCTATTTTCACCAATTTTTAGCTTGTTATCTTGAATGCTTACCAACATTTTAAGACAGCAAAGCAGTAATTAAATAAAAACTAATTATTATTAAATTAAGTTTTTCATTTCGAATATTTTGATGTTTTCTCTTAAAATACACAATATTGAATAATTTGGGACAAAAACGAACTTAATCGGCCCCTTGGTTCAGTCGCTATTCTTGAAAACTCAATCCAAGATGGCGTTGGTTTTTCCAAAATGGCGGATTTTCCCTTGGAGGGATTTTTCGGAAATTTCAGGATATCAAGAAGGACACTATCCTCTACATTTCCACCAATTTTCAGCCTGTTGTATTGAATGTCTAATTTGGCTGGACTATAAAAAAACTACAACAGAAAAAGGCAGAAAAAGTACTAATTTTTCCTAGATTTTAAAATTAAATCTTTAAGAACATTAACTTACTGCAGGATATTTCAAAAACGTACACTTAGACACGCATTTTATAAAAAAATTGAGCATTTTATTCCAATAAGTTCGCTTGTTATAGCAGTTTATAAGAAACATTGAAAATTCAGTATTGCCATCGTTTTTTTCAAAATGGCGGAAAACTAATGGTGGGATTTTTTAGAATTTTGGTATGGTATAGCCTAAAACACTCCTAAACAAGTTCCAGTTGTTTCGGTCTTGATATTTATATTAGTTACGACGCAGTATTAAACGAAAGAATTACAACCGAAAAAAATACGAAAAAATTGCTATTTTAGCTTAATTTTTAAAAAATTTATTGCTTAGAACCAATAATTGACGACTGAAACTTAAAGAACGCACTGAATTACGCATTTTAAAACAAGAACGAACATTTTAAACCAATTACTTCACCTGCTATAGCTGTTTTTATGAACTATGGAAAAATCCAATATGGCCGACTTCTTTTTCAAAATGGCGGAAAACCCGTCACCGGATTTTTTGGGATTTTCAGGTGAGGCATCCTCAGACCCCCCTAAACACATCCCAGGGGGTTTCTGCTTGTATTTCTAAATGTCTACCTCCGGCCCTTTTTTCGCCTAATTTGACTGTACTATACCTGGACGATGTGCTGATTGCTTCTGAGACCGAGGACGAGCATCTCAAGGATCTGGAGAAAGTTTTCAAGCGTCTCATCAGCTTTGGAATCATCTTGAATCCAGAGAAGTGCCTTTTCGGGCAAAGCCAAATGGAATTCTTGGGACACCTGGTATCAAGCAAAGGAATTTCCCCACTTCCTGAGAAAGTCGAAGTCCTACAAAACTACCCACAGCCCAAGACGGTAAGTGAGCTTCGTAGATTTCTCGCAATCTTGAACTTTTACCACAGGTTCCTGAGAAATACTGCCGACGACCAAGCACCCCTGCACGACCTCTGCAAGGGAAGGCTCAAAAAGGACACTTCTGCAATCGAGTGGTCCGACGAAGCAATGTCGGCATTTGAGAAATGCAAGGATTCCATAGTCCAAGCTACGGTTCTAGCCTACCCTAAGTTGGAAGCTGACCTGTCCCTTGCAGTCGACGCATCTGATTACGCTATCGGTGCTGTCTTGCAGCAAACCCACGGAGCAATAACGGAGCCCTTATCATTCTTTTCAAGGAAGCTGACCGACACTGAAAAGAGGTATTCCACCTATGACAGGGAGCTCCTGGCTGTTTACAGCTTGGTAAAGCACTTCCGCTTCATGCTTGAAGGTAGGCAGTTTAAAGTTTTGACTGACCACAAACCACTCACTTTTGCTTTTAACAAAGTAAATGATAACAGTTCCCCAAGACAGAGACGTCACCTCGAGTTCATCTCCCAGTTCACCACGGACATCCGTTATGTGAGCGGGGAGAGCAATTCTGTAGCTGACGCCCTGTCAAGAGTTTCTACCATTGAAGTTCCTAATGCTATTGATTACCAAAACATGGCACGTGCACAAGCAGAGGATAAGGAACTTGATCTTTTAAAATCGTATACCGAATTTGACTTCAAACTTCTACAATTAGAACCTAACGGTCCTAAACTTTTCTGTGACATTTCAACTGGAACTTTAAGACCTTTTGTCCCTACTAATTTTCGTGAATCTGTTTTTAGAACTCTCCATCAGCTTCATCATCCTGGAGTGAAAGCCAGCGTAGATCTTATACGTAAGCGCTTCATTTGGAAGGACTTACGACGAGACGTTACCAAGTGGACCCGAGCCTGCCTCGATTGCCAAAGATCGAAAGTCCACCGCCACACGAAGAGCAGACTGGGTACCTTTCCGCTCCCTTCCGCGAGGTTCTCCCACCTGAACTGCGACATCGTCGGTCCTCTTCCATCATCAAACGGATTCCAGTACCTACTCACCGTCGTCGATCGGTTTTCCAGATGGCCGGAAGCGTTTCCTATGGCTGACCAAAAGGCCGAAACCGTGGCCAAGACCCTCTTCGACGGCTGGATTTCCCGCTTTGGAGCACCGGAGTACATCACGACCGACCAAGGCAGGAACTTCGACGGAAACCTCTTCAAGGCCTTCACGCAGTTTCTGGGCACCCACCGAACGAGGACAACGGCCTACCACCCTCAAGCGAACGGAGCTGTTGAAAGGCTTCATAGACAGCTGAAGGCGGCAATCATGTCACACGCCACTACGAAATGGACAGAAGTCTTGCCTGCCATCCTGCTAGGGATTCGAGCCTCTGTCAAAGAAGATTTATCTGCTTCTCCCGCTGAGATGGTCTTCGGTTCCCCACTGCGGCTCCCCGGACAATTTTTCCGAGAAGAAAGACCCCCGGTTACAGAAGAAGAGTTTCTTCGTCAGTTGAGGGATAGAATCGGTAAATTAAAACCACAGCTGATGTCACGACATGGTCAACAAAAAGTATTTGTGCATAAGGACCTATCTACTTCATCGCATGTGTTTTTAAGACAAGATTGCGTGAGGAGACCCCTTTCACAACCTTACCTAGGACCATTCGAAGTCGTCAAGCGTTACGATAAATTTTTTACACTTCTCATCAAAAACAAAAATGTTAAAGTAACTATTGATAGGTTGAAACCTGCTTTCATTTTGAACTCTAATGTTAGTGATCCTAGTATCCCCACTAAGGAATACACGACCCGCTCCGGTCGCAAAGTTAGATTTCGTCTGTAGTTCTGATGTTCAATTTTTGTATCAATTTATGAGGTTGTACTATATTATGTACTAATGTTGTTTGCAAACTGTTTTCGTCTCTGGAGACTGGTGGGGGAGTGCTGTGGTGCTGCACGGTGGATGTTATTTTCTTGATATTTTCTTTTCCCAAAATGTTTGGCAACACCACCTCTATATAAGGTTGGCCACTAATTCCCACGGTACTCCGCTTCACCAGGCTGCCAGAGCATTTGGCTATTTTTTATAAAGGATTTGGTTTTATAAGTTTTTAATAAATTTTGTTGGTTTAAAACCTTCTGGCTAATTCTTATTTAGAACACGCACTAGTCTTACTTAACACCCAACCTTCTTTATAGGTTTAAGACAATGATATTGCTATAAATATTTATTTCTAGGATATTCTAATAGCTTGCATAAAAAATAAATATGTTACTTAAACGGGAAAACACTAGAAATAACAAAAGTAATATTATTTAATGTGTAAATGAATTAGTACAGCTCAGAAATCACAGTGACTCATCATAAAAATCATTTAAAAATAGACTAACTGTGTGAGGTAGTTTTACTTGATTTTAAAAAAAAAGTTTTAGAACTTGTACCTATACCTTTTATGAAATATGCATTTATTTCGATTGTAGATATAAAACATTTCTAAATGATTATGTTTACTCTGTTAGGATATATATAAGAACACTAAAAATTTTTCTTATTTTTTTACTTTTAAGGGGACTCAGTACCAAAAATTTGGTCAAAATTTCGAATTTGAGATTTTGCCATAAAAATGATGATACTACCCTTAGAATTATAATGATATGAAGTTTTTAAATATAAGAATTGTGAGGTTTTTTGACCCAAAGATAGGCTTACTGAAGCATAGCTTTCAACCTTTAAACGGGTTTTTCGTAAAACAAGGTTTTTATCGTTTAAAATCCTAAGGATTTTTTTCTAATTGTCCAAATCACTTAAAACTTGGTAGTCATTATCAGTAATGTATGGTAAACACCTCTACGTATGGATTTTAAAATATATTTACTACAAAATTTTTTACAAGGCAAGAAAGTAGAAGTTTTGAAAGTTTTTTAAAAAAAATGTCAAATTTCAGATTTTCTTTTATTTTTCCGAAACCCTGGTAGATATTTAAATTTCCATACGTAGAGCTAACAATATATGGTGTACTTATGTTGAGAAAAATATCAAGTGAAGAGATTGTACATTAAAGGAGGAGTAGCATTTTCAAAAAGGGTAATTTTGGCAACTTTTTTTAAATTTTTGAAATAAATCAATTTTTGAATTAGCTTTTTGTGCAAAATATGAATTAGTATAAAGTAAATACATAATTTAACGCCTAAAAAGATAATAAAATCCTGTTAATAGTGTAAAAAATGTTTTTGGTACTGAGTCCCCTTAAATTTACAAAATCAGTTCATAAGGAGGACACTTTTGATTGATACTGGTGGTCAACGTCAAAAATTTCTTCAAGCATCCAATTTTACTAAGAAAATCATAAGATTACCTAGAAATAAATTTAACGTTTCTCTCATCTCCTAAACATAAAAAACTAAAGTACAACATAAAAACAACGTGATAAAATACCTACACACATCCAAAATAAAAATTTCGAGAACGAAGGAAAAAAACCAATCTATCCTCCCAATGTAAACCGAAACTTCAACCGCGCGTTAGCATATTCCTCCTCCACATTTTCCCGAAAAAGCCGAAAGAAAAAAACTATTTCATTTGCAATCTCATCCAGATTGGCTACAGCGGAAAAATCACAAAAGATTCGCTTTCAAATGATGGCAGCGCTGCAGCAAAACGCAAAAAGTGCATTAAAACGGGGTCCCACAGATAATATCGAGTAAGTCATAATTCGCTATTATTTTGAAACCTTTTGTTAAGCGCATATCGAGTTTCAACATCATTAAAATCCTCTGCTACACCGGTGTCTTTGGTCGCTTTTTTTTCGAGCGTAGTTATGAATATATTTTTTGGCGCTCGTTTATTTTCTTATTTGTTCCTTTTGGCTTTTTGACTCAGGCCGGTATTTTAATGGGCATGGATTAAATAAAAGGTTGATGACGTTAGGTGTTCAGTTACTCGGGTGTATAATAATGTATATTCGCTTCTGCCAATCCTTTAAACTGATGGAGGGATTGTTTTAGATGCGTTTTGGTGGAGTGGCTTGGCATGGTTTTGGCGGGTTTAGCGACCTTCTGGGGAATTTTATTTGATATTAGAAAATGGCTTTAGGGTAGGTGGGGTTAAAAGGTCGCACTTTGGAGGTTTTTCAAAATTTTTTCAAAGACGGAAATTTTTTTATTTAATAATTTTATGCTTCATTTAAAGCTCGATTAGTTGGCTAAACTTTTCCCAATAGAAATTGCAATTAAAAATCTAAAGACAAATCGTAGTGGTTCTAGTAATTGCTTTTTGGTGACCTTTTGTCTCATATCGTGGAAGGGAGGCATAAGTTCAAAATGTAAGAAAAGGGATCTAAATGAAATCTAGAAAAGAATATATCAAATATTTAGCTAAGAATGAATACGAGGTGAGAGACTTAATCTTAAATATAAAAAATAGTCTCGAATCTAATCAATAATATTTTTTAAAAATATTAAAATCACGGATGCTAAAAAACATAATTAAATTATTTAAAATCCTAAAATCTATTTTTGTCTTCCTAGTTAGGTAACGTAAAAATGTTTTTGATGATTAAAGATTTTTTACGGAAAAAAATACTTAGTACTTCTGGGCTACGTACTTTTTTCTCCCCAAAACAATTTAAACGTTTCTTTAAAATAAGCCAGAAAACGTCTCGAGCAATGGGAACTGGAAGAAGATTATTTTTTATTTTGCTTGAACTTTATAGTTTAAATCATTTTTAATTTTTGAAAGGTTGAAATCAATATCGATACCCTTTTTCACATAACATTCAGACAAAATTAGAACATATGTTACGGGCAAATTGATTAATTGGGCATTATTAATAATGCCCAAAGTTGAGGCGGGCAAAGTGATAAATTTCATTGATAAATGCCATTGAATTTAACACATTGCCCTCCTCCACTTCGGGGATGATTCATAATGCCCGATTTATTACATTGCCCGTAACATATGTATATATATCATCTTCTAAAAAGTTACTTTTCTTTTTTTTTCATATGAAAATCGAGATATAACTCTGAAATTTACCTGAGGTAAGATTATAAAGTATTACCTACAGCAGTGTTTCCCAACCTTTTTTGGTCAACGCCCCACCAAAGCCTTTCTAAAATTTCCATGCCCCCCATGTAAAATAACATATTTTTTAATACTCAAAATGTAATATTAAATTAAAAAACGTAATTGGATGATTTTTGTTTAGAAAACTAGTGAGTTAATTTTCAAAACCCATAATACAAAACTAAATTTTAAATACAAAATAATTTTAATGAAATAGCTTTTCACATATTTTAAATACATAACAATCATAATGAGACCCTTGCAGAGGCTTTTGTTTTGAGGGGTTGACTCCAAATTTTGAGGTACAGCCTTACGAGTACTTTTGTGCATAAAGTTTTAAATGACTTATCAAGTAAAATTGGAGGGGGGGGGGGTTCCCCCCCAGAAAATTTTAGAAATTTACCCCTTTAAAAATGTGTTGTAGTTAATTTTGAGAGCCACTAAGATAACACCCAAAGACCCCCGCTCATAGTAAGTGGCAGCATTTTCAAAAACCCTATCATAATTAAAGTGACAAACAATAAACGAATAAGTTATAAGGGGGATCTGGGGTTCTCCCCCAGAAAATTTTCGGTATTTTCTCCAATCTGGGGGGCAATTTGGTTGAAAATTTTCAAATTGCCCCCCTAGAAAGTCAAATTGCCCACCGGTGGGGCGTGCGCCCCACGTTGGGAAACACTGACCTACAGTAAAAACACAGATTCCTTAAACTTAGAGCGTGTGTGTAATGTAAGGCATTTCTACAATGTATGTGGGTCTACTGCTCTCGCATACTCATGTAAATTTAATGGAGACTAACTTATAGCTTTGATGAAGTTTTCAACTTATTATTTTCTTCTCAAAATTATTTTCTTTACTTTCCCTAATAACGTTCTTACATTTTTTTATTCCGAAATATATTTTCTTTTTAATTTTATTCTTTTTCTTTCTAATTTTATTTTTTCTAATGGTAGGTAACATATCTGATTGTTTTAATGATATAGTAAAACAATTTTTGTGAATGGTGCAAGCTTAGTGGAGAAAAAGAGCAATTAAAATGTAACGTATAGTAAAAAAGAGTATAAAAATAAAAAGTATATACCCATGATCTCTTTCACGACGATATAAATCTTAAATTGAATGGACTGGCTGAGAATTTTTGTTTTATGCTGGTCGGGTATTGGTGGGTGTTATATTTAAATCACTTTTTAAAAGTTTTGTAAAAGTACGCTGAAAGTTTATCATTTCAAGAGTTCACTTTGTAGCTTTCTCTGTGATTTTATCATGATTTATTTGTGGGATTTTTTTCATATTACGGCTAACATCCTAACAGTTAATACAGAAACTGTTTTTCCTCTCAAGAGGCATTAGCATTTTTAAATTACCAAAATAATAAAAAAAATATTGATTTTTTAATTTTTAATATTGGTTGTATTCTTGTATTACGTGTCTCTGTTCAACTGAATATTGCCATGTGTCATTGGATATGATCATAGATGAAATGAAAGTGATATTTAAGATTTATTTTTCCATATAAAATATATGTATTTCCCTATACCAACAATGGAATTAATTAGCTAAAAAGATGAATTTCCGCCTTTTCCTAGCTTTTGGAAATACGTTTAAATATACCACTCTTTTTCAATTGTTGTAATCTTTACAATAGTAAAAATTGCAACAATTATTTAAAAACCTAAAAATTTTTACATTGTTGTTTTTCATTGTTACTGAACAAAAATTAGAAATGATCCTTCACTTTGCGAAAAACTTTTGATCTTAATGCTTTGAATTTTTTCGTGCGATAATTTTGATTGAAGCTGTATTAGTTTTGATAATTTTGAAGAATTTTTGCTAGTTTAAAGCTTGAATTCTATCTTTTGGATAATTTGGTGGCCTTATTTGCGTATTAAAGAAATGAAAATGGGATTAAAAAAATGGATTCGAAAACAAATGTAAGTATAAAGTTACTGTTGAAATGTATCAATAACTTTTGGTATAAATTGTACGCTATTACACATAAAATATATGTCCTTTTTGATAGATATATTGAGTTTTATGAAAATTCATACACTTAGAAATAACTTTTTGTTTTATTTTGTTATAACTGTTTGTTTTAAGTTCTTTTAAAAAGAAGCCATCATCGTCACAATATCTCCTGTTATAGAGAAGAAATACTCTATTTACTCATTCAATATACTATACATATTTTTTAAATAAAAATTGTTTTATTTACATAGTAAGTATTTAAAATACTAATAATTTGTTTTTGTATACCCTAAAAATTTACTTAAATGATCTTTTTATATCAATTAAGAATAATAGCTTATTATGATGCTTATACATTCCTCCTTAAGAGGCTACCCCTTAGGTCTTCCTCAGGATACGTACCTAACATTCAAAATTGATATAGCATGAGAAAAAGGATAGTTTTGTGGAAAAAATGACAGAGTATGTTTAAAGTTTTAGAATTCTGATTCGTAGTGAATCAATAAACTTAATTTCTACTAAACAAATATATTGAAAATAAATTTTAGTTCTATTATTTTCATGAAATACTTTTCGTATCATTTTCTCACCATTAATCCGTTTTGATATTTGATTAAATATCTACACCAGTATTTCACTGCACTTGTTTAGGGAACCATAGGGATAATGGATAGGGATTTTCGGTTCTATTTCGTTATCTGCCCCGTTAGATATCGATATCTCCCAAGTTATTTCAGACGCCAAAAATTATAAATATCGCCAAAAGGTGCAAATTAACAGATTAAAAAATTCAGTTATATCAATAATAGCCTTATGAATTTGGTGATACTGGAATATTTGGATCTTAAAAACAGCTTGGTGATATTTAACGAACGGGACAGTTAACTGAATTTATCCCGCTTTTTGCATTAATAGTTAATACTAATAAACAAAATAATAATAATGTAATGATAATATTAATAACTGTAACGATAATGATAATAACAGTGATAATAGTGTAGGCGTATCTACTTGGTCTACGGTCTATCCATCGCGTAGGTATACTTGGGTGTGCTTGCCCGTGCCCGCACGCGCAGGGATACAATCAGACGTGACGCAGCCCTATTAACCCGTAAAGCAGCCCTATCAATCCTAAGCCGCCCAAGATTACCATTGGATCCTATGGGCAATTGGGGCGGGTAGGTCTAAAAGGGTTTTAATGAGAGGACGGTGGCAGACGGCCTTCCCATCCTCGAGTAAGCTTCCCCCCTTTTTTGATATTTTAATTATTTACTTTAATGTTAATGTTTTAGTTCAACCAATGCTTAATAATAATTATAATAATAATAATAATAATAATAATAATAATAATAATAATAATAATAATAATAATAATAATAATAATAATAATAATAATAATAATAATAATAATAATAATAATAATAATAATAATAATAATAATAATAATAATAATAATAATGATAATAATAATAATAATAATAATTTAAATTTTTCAGCCGTAAGGTCAGAAAGACCAAGGTGATCAAAGCCACCCTCATCACAGACGCCGAGCTGGATGCAGTGGAAGAGGAGGACATCTTTGCCGCCGCTGGAGTGGAGTCACCCTACAAACAACCTGTTGTGACCACCCCTGTGGTGGATGATTCGGATGACGACTGGGATGACCTCATTGCTGAGAGGTGTCACAAGCAGGACAACATCGTCGCGGCCACCCCTTTTGGATTATCGGCTGATGCTCAGGAGGTCGTTCCCTTTGAGGCCTTCCTGTGTCCTCCCATGGAAGGGAATGTGCCTGACCCTTCCCCTGTTCCAGAAACAAAGGCTGCCATGAAATTGGTAAGGATATTTTTAAATATTTATTTATTTATCTATATATATAAAAATCAATGTCTGTCTGTCTGTCTGTCTGTCTGTATGTTTGTATGTATGTATGTATGTCCTTTATAGTTTTAAACTTTTCGAACCTACATTAACTATTAAACTATACCACGTTGATCTACTCCCTCCAAGGAAGGTTTCTGAAGAATAATAATTTAAAATCGATGCATCCTAATAACTTTTTTGGTCAATTTTATGCTCAAAAACCAATTTTTCATGCCTGACTTCAGGGCAAAACCACATTGTTGTAAAAAAGATGTAATTTTAATTGTTGCAGGCATATTCTCGATTGTTGCAGATTGAAATCGATTTTTGAAGTTTAAAATCCATTGTTGTAACATAAAAATTAAAATAGATCCTTTATTTAACTGTTTCCTTATTTGGACTGG
This sequence comes from Tetragnatha versicolor, assembly GCA_024610705.1. NCBI lineage: Eukaryota > Metazoa > Arthropoda > Arachnida > Araneae > Tetragnathidae > Tetragnatha > Tetragnatha versicolor. The sequence goes on from JANDEH010000006.1 coordinate 46,219,746, forward strand.
CGAAGCCCATCTGTAACACACCAGAATAGTTTTTTTAATGGACTGGCGAAGCCCCTCTGTAACACACCAGAATAATCTATATATATAAAAATCAATGTCTGTCTGTATGTTTGTATGTATGTATGTATGTCCTTTATAGTTTTAAACTTTTCGAACCTATATTAACTATTAAACTATACCACGTTGATCTACTCCCTCCAAGGAAGGTTTCTGAAGAATAATAATTTAAAATCGATGCATCCTAATAACTTTTTTGGTCAATTTTATGCTCAAAAACCCATTTTTCATGCCATTTTTGCATATTGAAATCGATTGTTGAAGTTTAAAATCCATTGTTGTAACATAAACATTAAAATAGATCTTTTATTTAACTATTTCCCCATTTGGACTGGCGAAGCCCATCTGTAACACACCAGAATAGTTTTTTTAATGGACTGGCGAAGCCCCTCTATAACACACCTGAATAATTTTCTTTAAAAATGGACTGGCGAAGCCCATCTGTAACGCACCTGATGACATTTATTAAAAAACGGAAACCCGGGCGAAGCCCGGGTCTAGCGCGTCAGCGCTACTGCGCCCGGGCAAAGCCGGGTCTAGCGCTTTAGCGCTAGTATTAAACTATAAATAAATATTTAAAACGAAGTTTATTTTTTGAAACTGTTAGAGTTCGAAACATCTTAATTCAAAACCGACAGATATTAACCATAAGACTACTGTTACCAAGGATAAAAAGCCTCTATTTAGAAAAGGCAATATTTTAGTTCCATAAATGATTGGAAATGTGAAAGGAATAAGGTTGTTTGAATGTTAAAATCATAGCTCGCTTTTCGTGTAAAAGAAGGAATGATTTAGTGACTTCAAATTTTGTCATTCATTATATCTATACAGATTGGATAAAGGGCGTGAAAAACAGAAGAGTTAAATGAAGCAAATAGAATTAAAAATACTATTTCATATTTTGTAGTTTTTTTGTATTCGTAAAAAAATATTTATATACAATTAAATTTATTTATTTTCTTTTCATTTCAGGTGCCGGTTTTGCGCTGCCTTTCTGCTCATTTTTGAAAGGACGGTGCTAACCTAAAATGCTATCATTGGTTAATCCAATGAAGGATAATGAAATTTTTGGAAACAACTCAATATCCCATGACTAGAGTTGTTCTTCGAGTGGCAGGCGAAGTTACACCTGGTCACTTCTTTTCAATATCCCAAGACTGGAGCTGTGCTTCGAGTGGCAGACGAAGCTACACCTGGTCACTCCTCTTCAATATCCCAAGACTGGAGCTGTACTTCGAGTGGCAGACGAAGCTACACCTGGTCACTCCTCTTCAATATCCGAAGACTGGAGCTGTGCTTCGAGTGGCAGACGAAGCTACACCTGGTCACTCCTCTTCAATATCCCAAGACTGGAGCTGTGCTTCGAGTGGCAGACGAAGCTACACCTGGTCACTCCTCTTCAATATCCCAAGACTGGAGCTGTGCTTCGAGTGGCAGACGAAGCTACACCTGGTCACTTCTCTTCAATATCCGAAGACTGGAGCTGTGCTTCGAGTGGCAGACGAAGCTACACCTGGTCACTCCTCTTCAATATCCCAAGACTGGAGCTGTGCTTCGAGTGGCAGACGAAGCTACACCTGGTCACTCCTCTTCAATATCCCAAGACTGGAGCTGTGCTTCGAGTGGCAGACGAAGCTACACCTGGTCACTTCTCTTCAATATCCGAAGACTGGAGCTGTGCTTCGAGTGGCAGACGAAGCTACACCTGGTCACTCCTCTTCAATATCCCAAGACTGGAGCTGTGCTTCGAGTGGCAGACGAAGCTACACCTGGTCACTCCTCTTCAATATCCCAAGACTGGAGCTGTGCTTCGAGTGGCAGACGAAGCTACACCTGGTCATTCCTCTTCAATATCCCAAGACTGGAGCTGTACTTCGAGTGGCAGACGAAGCTACACCTGGTCATTCCTCTTCAATATCCCAAGATTGGAGCTGTGCTTCGAGTGGCAGACGAAGCTACACCTGGTAACTCCTCTTCAATATCCCAAGACTGGAGCTGTGCTTCGAGTGGCAGACGAAGCTACATCTGGTCACTTATCTTCAATATCCCAAGACTGGAGCTGTGCTTCGAGTGGCAGACGAAGCTACACCTGGTCACTCCTCTTCAATATCCCAAGACTGGAGCTGTGCTTCGAGTGGCAGACGAAGTTACACCTGGTCACTTATTGTTACACTTAATTATTTGTTTTTTGAATAAACAATTACTTAGAAAAAAATTTCTTCTGTCCTCCTTGTCTTTTAAGGTCAAATTTAGTTATCAATTTTCAATTTAAACCGTACTTATAAAAAGAAAATTTAACTAAAAACACTGCATTTAATAATATTAGTTTGTAAAATCATTGCGTATATTTTTCATGTTAAACACCAATTAATAATTGTCAGGAATATATGAAATAATTTTTAATGGAAGTGTTATGAATTTTACTAAATTACCTTTCTTAACTCAATTAAAATTAGAGGAGAGTAGATCAAAACGGGTGTGCTAACTTTGAAAGTTCAAAAATCATATTTATTGTTTGGTTAAAATTGCAAATTTAATTTTAAATGACAGGTGAGTTATCTAACTATAAAATAAAAATACTCGACAGTGTCGGATTAAGCAAAAAAAATATTACTGAAAAAGAAATATTCGTAAAAAAGCGCTTTGCCAAATTGGTGGCCCAAAGCGGATAAGCACTATAAACGAAAAAATCTTAACACAAATTAATATTTTTTAGAACTAATGTTGAGAACATGGACGGATATGGGAGGAAGACCCTGAGGGTCAAGCTAAAGACTTTTGGGAGGCATTATGTCCCTAATTTAACTGCAAAATTACTTCCAATTAAATAATGGAATATCCTTAAACATTTAGGAGGATTCATTGACCCTTAGGATCCCCCGTAAATTTTCTAATGTTTAAAACCTTAGTTACGTACCTAACTGTCATAAAAAATCATTTTCATGTTATCTACCATTGAATATACGTCGCTACCCGCTTTGCCCTACCCTCTATACCATTAAGCTCCTTTCTTGCTTTTAGGGGACTAAAACCTCAAAAATATAAAAAAACTGCGAGTTCTTCCTCACTATTTCAAAGTTAGATTGTGTCAAAGTAATATAAAATTATCAACAGCAGGGTAAATATACTAATTTTTAAAGATTAAAAAGGAATATATCTTAATTTTTTTTAACAGAATCGTCATATTACGCCATTACTTCATATTACAAATCTGATGTTCTATCAGAGTTGATGGGGAAACTCGGGGGTTAATCACGGCATACACATACCCGCTTTGAGCGACTCTCCCCTACATGTTAGATAAAGTTATCCAAAATTTTCAAGCATCAACCTTTTTCATTAAATTTTAATATTCTATCGATTCCCGGGAAAATACTATTGTTTTTCATGATGCCAATACTTTCTCCTTTATCTATAAAATTAAAATTTGAACAGAATTAAATCTTAACGAAAGCAATGCCTTAAAATTGGCGTAAGATCCGAATGGAGTGTGTTTTTTTACATCAAAAGCAAATGAAACTTGTTACCAAAAACCAATTTGACTAGGTCAGTAGTATATATTATTTTTAACATATTCTACTATATAACATAAACTGCTTTCGAAGTGTAGATTTATGTTCATATTTTAATTTTTTTGTGTGTGCTAAAGGTTCTACCCAAATTTACCTCAATGCATCAATAAAAAAACACTTTCAACCAATTTCCAATGCCACGAACCAGAGCGCACATTAACAGCCACACTCAATCCCGCCAAACGTCATCTCCTTAACAACTTATCCCCAAAAACTCCCTAAAAACTCGGCGATAGCTTCCCTATCAAATTCCACTCAATCTCGGACAGTTCGATAAAACAAGAACAACAATCGAGAGATATAGAAAAAGCAGTGAGCTGCAGCACCCGACATTGATCTTTTTGGGATTCCGGCAACCATGGCCGGAGATAATGGCCCTCCTCTGCGGGGTATCAGTTTACCCTTGTCTTGGTAATGAGAGTCTGTCTTCAAAGCGAGCCTTGCTAACGAACCTCGTTAGGAACCTCCGCCATGGCCGTGATTTGAGGTTTATGTTACTGACATGTCTTTAGCCCTCGTTCCATGTTGACGGCACCCCAAATTGCAGGTGTTATGTAACACAGGGGTTAGTATGGGGAGTTCGAGGGCATTAAGAAGATGATAGGGAGCGTTTGAACCTGGGCCTTAATTCTTCGAACGTTTGATGAATGTGGGGTTTTGGAGGATGTGGGGTTTGGAGGATTATTTGGAATTATTGCGAAATGGAGGTTTTCGGGGGAAATGCTGGGGATCGAGATTGTGTGAGGGGGTAATTGAATAGCGTGGTCAAGAGAATATTTTATGAGTAGCGGTTTAGTTTAAAAATACTTTTTGAAAATACTTACTAGCGAAAAATAATGTTCATGAAAGGGAAAAGCTCTGGCAGTAAAAATTACCAAAGCTTTCCTTTATACGGGATTACTTAGTTGACTGAACTTTTTCTATGTGCTTACGATCTTTTCGCAAAGTTAGGGAACTTTTACATCGGGAATATTATATTTACATAACTACAAATGTCTCTCTATAGACTGTTGTATAATTTTCCTAACTTCGGACATTTTAGTGGGTTATGTACCTATAAATACTTTCATAGAAAAAGTTCCCTAAAGTTGCGAAAATATCGTAGCATGCAGAAAAAGTTCAGTCAACAGAGGAATCCCGTGTAAAGATAAGGTCGGGCAACTTTTGTCTGCTAGAGCTTTTTGTTTCTTGACGATTATTTTCTTCATTGTATTTAATTCAAGTGCTTCTCTAAGGATTAGTTAAGTTGTATTAACTATTTGAGAACTAACATTCTCACTGTTGCTAAATTTCTAGCTTTTCCTTCTTGGATCTAAATTTGGATAAGGGAGAACGAAAAAAGGAAACTTAAAGGGAAAAATGAGGGAAAGATAGCTATGAGGGTGAGAGATTTAAAGAAAGGGGATTCGAGTGAAAAAACAAGTTTACTTTTAAAACGTCGTTCTCTCTTTTATACATATAAGAAAGAAAAGTTAAGCCTTACAATGGGGTTCATATAGATACTATTTATTTCTGTTACTGAATGAATGTTGTTGTTTATGTTGTTAAGGGAACTATGGCATGAGTTCTATAATTATTTTGATTCTAGTTAGCTATTACCAACAATGAGATACTTGGACAGAGAGTGGGATAATGTAGAAGTAGCTTTATTTCTCCTCACCAACAACCCACCATAAAAATATACATTTCCTGTCCTAGAATGAAAAAATATACTACGGCGAAACCTTTTACATTTATAGTTGCGCTTCTTAAAACACGAGTGAAAGAATTAGAGGTAGAAAAATCACAAATTACTCGCATATAAACACATTTCCTTCTGTAACTTTCATCAAATACCATTTAAGATAAAAAATAGCTTAATTGATTTTATATATGCAGCAACACAGACATAACAAACAAATCTCATTATCTCAAGACTCTAAAAGGAATCCATTATCAGCACAACCTCCATTCTTACCCAACAGGCTTTTCTCCAGGTCCAAACTTCTCCCCTATTTAAACCTAACCCAGAAGACAACAAAACTTGAACGGCACTTAATAACTCCCGATCCTTTTAACCTTATCCTCAGCAGAGCAATAATCTACTAGAATCCTTGATTACTCCCTACCTTCCCTCTGTGCGCAAAAGATTGGATTGCAAAATCCAATAACTCCAAGGCATACAAGGGAAACACCCCGACTCTTTTTCAGCCCAATCTGTCTTGCTCCCTCCCCACCCTTTTGATAGGAATCGACTAGGCCCATATTAATCCGACCCAAATCCCCGATAGGAAGAAAAGGGTTTTAGGGCCAAATCAGATCCAAAGCGAGTTAGCCCAAAGCAGCAGCGTGTTGAGTAAATTTGACGCTAATACAGGGCGAGTAGGGGAGAGATTTCGGCCCAATTAAGTTCCTTACACAAATACGTGCTGAGCCGTTGCTAAGGCGATGTTTTTCTGGGGCTGTCCGGGTAGGATTTGCCCGGGTAAAGAGGACTCATTTAGGGAAGGGTTAGAGGATCTTATTTTTTTTTGGGGGGGGGGTAAGGGTTCTCAGTATAGAATCTTGTGTACGAATGGCGGTTGATGATGATTATTTTGAAGCGCTTAGTGTGATAGGCTTTAAAAGTATTTATATTCTTACTGATGCGAAAGTTTTTTAAGTGGCATGTACAGCTAATAAAATCTATTCGGATCCATTAAAGATGCAAAGTAAAAGTTATTGGTACTTTGGATTAGCCAGGCGTATATCTCTCTAATAGGACTACATTTACAATATTTTATTACTTACACATAAAAACATAACACAAATTAAAAGAAATTTTGCTAATTGAGGTACACTTTATTTTCATATTTGATAACTTTTTGATGATTTGGGATAAAACTCGACGTTTGTTCCCAGTAATCATTAAGTACCAAATTATTCTCAGCAAATCTGAGAAAATTAGGCGGCAAAAAGGTTTTAGTTTTCACTAAGTAACTTAAAAAAGATTGACTTTTATTAGTTTTTACTTTACAAAAAATTTATGAAAATTATTTTACTTTTCATGTTAAAATAATTGATTTTTGTGAGAACTCATTCATCCTGTTTTATCCGATCATGTAGAATCTGGTGATAAAGATATGTTTTGAGTAGACATTATGTAGGATAATTTTACTTATTAAATAAAAAAACTCGTGGTAAGCTACCAATAAATAATAGTACAAGCATACTCTGAATTATATTTCACTCTTAACTTGATATTAAAAAGGATTAATTAAAGTACACGATTTTTCAATTGATTTTCATTTGAAAGACGTAAATTACTTGTAAGAATGTAAGAAACATCTGAGTGCTTCATTTCAGAAAGGAGAACACAAATTTAACTGCAAATTTAAATACAATGTCTAATGGGAAAGATAACATTAATTAACCAATTAACACATTAATAACATCAGATTAAGCATCTTTTTACAAGCATAAAAGCGAGAATATCACGCATAATTTTTTTGTAAATAAAAGTACAGAAGTTAATAGTTTAAACTTTATAGATAATAAGTGGATATTAGCCTTCTTGTAAGTTATGTTTAAGACACTACAAAATTAATGATACTTGGAAGATAACAGAATTTTGGAAGAAATATTTCTGTAAAAAAAGTAATTGTATTGAATATTGCATTTAAGTATCAAATAATAACGTTCTATTTCTCATGTATAATCTTTGTACGAATCATTTATTATATTAATAAAAAATAGAAAATGTAAAGTAACAAAAGAGAACGTGTCGTGCAAGTGAAGCTGTGAATATAGAAAGAAGTTTTTAAAAATAGTTTGATATTTTATACATATTTCATACTCGTATGATTAGATACTCGCAATCATGCATTGCTACACAAAAAAAACACTTTTCCGGCACACTCAATCACTCAACCTCACTCACAAAACCAAAATGGAAACTGAACACAAAAGAACTTCAAAATCAGGAACTTCAAATCACACAAATCCTCCCTGAGCAATTCTAATTCAAACAAATCAATCGAGAGATAATATAAAAAAAAGGTCGGTCATTTCAAAAGATAACTCGAACCCCGGTAGTCAACCCCGCACAAAAAAAACCCACCTCTTCTTCCACCCATCACGAAGTCAAAACCCGAGAATTCGAACTTAATTCCCCGCTGTCAAAACCGTAATAACTCAAGTTTCATCAATCACAATCAATAACTTCTCGGCATTAGCGCACTCATTGGCGCGTGGTAGCGAGAGTTTTTTTTTGGCTGGTTGGTTCTATCGATTAGCGAACCATTTGTGCAAGGTTTTTCATTTTCCTTTTCCACCCTCCCCCCTTTTCTCTTTTTCATTTGCCGCCGCGTTGCCAGATTATTTGGGAGGGTAGCTTGCGGCGTTTGTAGCGCAATCGGTCCTTGCACAATGCCAATTGATACAGTGTTCAAACATCGGAATCTTTTGGCGGGGTTACGAGGGCAGGGATCGCGCCAAGCAAAGTTTTAATACTTGAATAATGTGTGCAATCAGTTATTAATAAGCAAATATAAATCGTTGTGTAGTGCTGAATTTTTTTGGATGTTTAGATAACTTGTGGACTAACAAATAAAAAAAAGGATATTGCTTATTATAAATTGATTTGATAGCTTTGATATTTCTGTAGTCCAAAACTCTTAGTAGTTAAGCTAACTATACCCCCCAAAATATGGAGAAAACATGAAAAAATTAAATGAATAACACAAAAAAGTATACGTATTTCAAAGATATATTTATGGAAAATATTAAAGTTGTAGAATTTATGTGCTGAAGTTATTGATATTTATAATGCCTGTAATCTTCATAGAAAAACTCTTTACATAAAGTCTAAACTTGAAATTATCATTCTTCATTATCTATTTGAAGATAGTAAAATTATACAGCAATTTATTAAATTTCTTTTTTTGTAAATAACAGTATTAATTACATAAACCTTTCTTGTGTTGTTTTCACGGCACACAAACTCTTCACGTAAGAAAGAAGGTTTTACAGATCAACAAGTCCTAAAGTTTTTTTCTTACTATACAAACTTAAATCATTCTATTGGGTTGTCCCATAAGTTCTGTTACTTTTTACAAAGTTTTGTGTTTGAAAATTTTTTATGAAAAAAAATGGCAAAAGGTTGAGATTTCAAACAAAGAGGATTTTGATTTATGTATATTTATGAAGATAATGTGTGATTTTGGTAGTTCTCGTGATATTATTTCTTTTCATAATGGTGGTTTGAAAAAAAAGACCGCAAACGACTATTTTCACTCAATTTTTTTCTTTTGTTTAAAAATCTTGGAAGAATGCATAATTCATGGCTAAAAAAAGTTTTACTGTATGTTTGAAATGTTTAGTTCAAGATGTCATAGTTTCAAGATAATTCGATGAGTTTAACTTAGGAAATTTCGGTCTCATACATAACATCTTTTACAAAAAGCTTACCTCAGTAATGTAAGTCATTTCAAAGAAATTTTCACGAAAAAAATCAACAAAATCAATAAAAAAGCTTAGGAAAGAACCAAGTATTCAAAATATGAAGTATATTAAATTATATCTGAACTAAAGTTCAGAAAGTAGTGCGCACAATGCAAGCGCGCGAAGTTTTAGCTTATCAGAAGTACACTCGCTGAACTTATGCTAAGCGAACAAAGAAATTATTTGCTTCATATACGAAAACACCACAATAAAAACAACTCGTTGGGATTAAGAAATAAATCAATGCACTGCAAAAAATTTCACAGTAAATTTACAGCAAAAATCACTGGCAATATGGGTGCCAGCTCTTTTTGCAGTGATTTTACAGCAATTTTGTAATTTTTGACTTTAACAGCAATTTTGTAAATTTAACACAGCAATTCTGTATTTTTACAGCAATTTTGTAATTTTACAGAATTTTGTGTTAACATTACAGCGATACTGTAATTATTCCGCAGAAAAACTAGAAAGCAATGTGCACATCTCAGTTATGTCTTGTTCTTCCATGTTTCTACAAGTATTCAAAATGTGGCATATTATGAACCACGGGAGATACCGATCCGATCTACGAAGGTTATACTTCATAGTTTTAGAATCATGTTGGTTCTTACACCTCATCTAAATAATTTGACTCTTTTAGTGGTGAGCGTAAAAACAAACATTGGTTTCCTGTCCACAAGGATTCAGAAATGAAAACCAGAATTTTCCAGGAAAGTATTAAACTGCTGTAAAAACTCATAAAATCAGGAACGTTACTCATTTAAATGCATTCAACAAGAATTTCATTTTCTTTTAATATTTATTTCGATGACCAATTAAAGAATTACAGATATTACAAGGAAAACTACCAGGAAAATTACTATGTATATTTAATTTATACTAATGTAGGTGGCGCTTCAAATTTACAGCTAAAAAGGCAGTTTTTTTTTAGATTACAGCAAATGCGTAAAATATTAACAGCAGTTTTTGCTGTTAAAGTTTTCGTTTTTTTTGCAGTGTGTATCTGGTCACTAGCACAGCAGTTGCCAGTAAACTATAGCAGGTGGCGCTTCGAATTTACAGCTAAAAAGGCAGTGTTTTGAGATTACAGCAAATGCGTAAAATATTTACAGCAGTTTTTGCTGTTAAATTTCCGTTTTTTTGCAGTGTGCAACGATATTATGAAAAGAGGCTTTCTATGTTTAAACCGTTGAAACAAGCATTATGGTTCAAACTTCATACCAGCTGCTTAGAAAAACAATAGGCATGCTTTAAAAAACACGTGAAATTGCCAATATATGAAGTTTTAAAGTCAAAATTTCCTACCTTAAACTTATCGAATCTTCTTGAAACTTTGACATCATAATCTTAACATTTCGAATATACAGTAAAAAAATTTTTAGCCATCAATTATGCGTTCTTCCTAGTTTTTTAAACAAAAGAAAAAAATTACGCAAAAATCGTCGTTTTTGGTCTTTTTTTCAAACCGCCATTTTGAAAAGAAATAATATCACGAGAACTACCAAAATCATACATTTTGTTCATAAATATGCATATATCAAAATCCCCTTTGTTTGAAATCTCCACATATTACCAGTTTTTCATAAACAATTTCCAAAGACAAAACTTCGTAAAAAGTAACAGAACTTATGGGACAACCCAATAGAATAAATCATCTAGAATTTAACTGCAAATTTAAATCCAATGTCTGATGGGAAAGATAACCTTAATAAACCAATGAACACATTAATAATATCAGATAAGCATCTTTTAACGTAGGAATATAAAAGCGAGAAAATCACGCATAAGTTATTTTTCTGTAAATAAAAGTACAGAAGTTAATAGTTTAAAATTTATAGCTAACTTGCTACACAAAAATATCTTAAATTTCTTTTTGTAAATAACAGTATTAATTACATAAACCTTTCTTGTGTTGTTTTCACGGCATATAAACTCTTCAAGTAAGAAAGAAGGTTTTACAGATCAACTTGTCTTAAAGTTTTTTTTCTTACTATACAAACTTAAATCATTCTAGAACAGTGAATTAAGATCGTGCTCTGCTAATTCTATTTTTAATTACAATATTTTAAAATAGAAAAAAAATACAAATAAATATTATGAATTTATTGGCTGATTAAAAGCCTTTCTTTAACCCTTTATTTACCACATTATGATTAGCTGCAATTTTTTTCGTGCAAATACTTTTTTGAGTCACTAAATTGAAAATTAAGGAATATACATAAATAAAATAATCATCTTTGGAAAATTGAATCCGCTAGAGCCAATTACTTAAATTGATACTTTTGGGTACTGTCAGTACACGGAGTGCTAAAATATTCTCACAATACAAGAAAAACATAGCTTTTTTTTTTCGCAGTAATAAGTCTTAAAAAATAATACACTTAACTTTTGACTTAACTACTTTTTTGCGGGAACAAAAATGACAATAATGTGAATCCGATCGAAATGGCAGCTAAACTTACAACTTCAGTTAAATCTATTCGCATTTCCCGCTAAAATACTCATCATAGAACCTTCGCTGCTTTTTATCCTGGAAGAGGAAAGAGTGTTCCTGCAAATTATCGTCAATATATTCGCAAGGATGGTTGTTCTATGTAATTTTAAAGTTGGCGGTACTTGTAAGTACTGTCGGTAAATAAAGGGTTAAGAATTGTAGTGTTTTATAGTAATGTAATGTAATGTTTTCGTGCAAGAAAGTAGTACAAAAAGTACGAATATTTTTGGAGAACCTTTATTCTTAGATGAGTTCTCTAGCTCTAGCTGATATGCTCGGGGTACCTCAAGGAGAAAAAAATAATGATTTTATCCAATAAATAATTAATTTATGAGTCTATTCAATACATCAACCTAACGTATTCATTTCCTCAGACCACTCCATCTCTATAGTTCTCTATGCTGAAATCTATAGCATTTTTATTCAATCCCTCACATTCTCTTTTCATATCTCCCTTTCAATCTTTCTCTGTTCTGCTGCTCTGTCTTCCGAGTTCCTTCGCTCAATCTTCATTTCTCTCCACATCAATCTTCTTGGATCTCTCCTTTGCTCTTCTAATTGGATAATGTGTTCTAATCTCCATTTATTTACGCCATAAAAATCCCAAAAGGTTCTGTTCATGAAAAAAAATTATCTGTAAGAACGGCCATGTCCTCTGCTATTATCATAAAACGTCTCAATATCCTGAAAACTTCATTTTATTTAGGATTGAATGCATCTATCTACATTGAATGGACTATTTTATACGATGGACTATATTCTACACGAGCAGGAAAAAAGAGTACTATATAGAGACATTTATGAGCTTTTTGATCTATTCTAAAAAAGTTTAATGATGGAATGAAAATATATGAATAATTGAGTTTTCACTTCTATTATTTCAATAATTAGTGGTCCTTGAAACTATACTAGAAAACAAAATAATCTCTTTTATATTTGGTTTTTGTTTAAAATGTTCATCATCCAGCAATTTGTAAACAAGGCGTAGAAAGGAATCCTTCTCTGACCAAGGATTTAACATCGACGCTGATGGCAATGAATATGGCTGTCAATCTTGGAAAATAGACAGAAGGATCTTCTTTTAAATATCTTCTATAGCATCTTCTCTATCCCTTTAAATAGATACCCTACACTGTAAAATATAATAGAAACTTTCCGCATAATTTCCAGAAACGTTCCTGCTTTTAGTTTTTACAGCAGTTTAACACTTTACTTAAAAATTCTGGTTTTCTTTCTGAAACGTTTCTGAATCCCACTGAATCCTGCCAGAAGCGGATTGTTAGTGAGGTGTCGCTGACAAGCATACATTCAGAACTTTTTACAAAACTTTTTTGCTACCGTAATTGCACCGCCAAAAAAACTTCTTTTTGCATCTAATTTTCAAAATTTTCCCTAAGTATCAACTGATCAAAATTTTAGACTTGGATCCTAATCCTAAGTTATATTTTAAATGGAATGTTATTGAGTCACGGTTGGTAAATCGTTTGCTTCGCAAGCGTTAGTTTATTAGCGGTTATTTTATTTTATGCGGAATTTTATTTTCTCCGGAACGTTTCAGTATTTTAACAGTAAAGTTCCTGGTATTTCGCAGATAGCTTACTGGTATTTCTGCAAAAGGTTTCAGTATTTTACAGAAACGTTCCTGGTATTTTCTAGGAACATAACTTCAAAAAAAAGTTTTTTTTTAAGTAACGTTTCAGAATTTTTTTTACAGTGTAGTGAATTTTCCAACAAAACTATTTTTCTTTTAACTGAACTCTATAGTAATCGGTACGATCCGTTCCTCTTCTTCATACGCATTCTTCAGTGAAGTCAAAAGGAGAATGCCCGCCAAAAAAGGCAGCCCGGTAAAAGGAGGCGTAGAGAGCCGACAGCCACGCGGCTCTAATCCCGCGTCGAAGCGGAGTAACCAAATTACCCCGACACTAAACACAATTACGCTCGATCCCAAAACGGGTGATTCAAAAGGAAACAAATAGGCCGAGAGTCCCTGTGGTCTTCTTACCCCGTAGCTTTAATTAGAGGGTCGGTTGTTCCATCTGCCCCTCAACTCTCTCTTCGAAACAACTTTCTTTTGATATATGGGATCATAGACGTTGGGCTTGGATAACGGTAGATTCTGATGTAATGGTGGGATGAGAAGCTAGGTTTTTGCGAATGTTGTATGTGTCAAGGTACTATTTCAGTAGTGGAGTAAAATAACAATATGTTGCCCGGTGTAGTTCATGAGTTAAATACAGAAGTTGGATGTGTCAGATTTTCAAAAACAAACAAGTGTTCCGTATGGTTTTTTGTATGGTAAAATGAAATATCTAGTCAATTTTTCAAAAAAATTTACTGGTAATTAAATATTTTAATTTAAAGGTCGAGAAAAAAACACGTGACTGAAAACGCTTATTGTTTAAAGATGTCAACAATCATACCATCAACTCCATTGCTTTCCAACAATGTTTATCGTATGATGACGTCAACATACGATGATCCCAAACTCTTGGCGTTTTCGCGCGCTTTTAAAAAGTGGATTTTTGTTAATTTTTTTGGCAATCAAAAAATATCTCGATCGGCCTCAAATTTCGGGTAGTTGCTTATTTTTGCAAGAAGAATAGATCAAAAAAATAAAAGAAATCATGCAACTTCCTCATTGGGTTTAAAAAATGTTTTGAATGAACTTATTGGTTAGATAGATGTGACCAGGAGAAAGATTTAAAATCAAATTTAAATATTATAGACAATTTTTTTACTTAAATTTAAGCACTGTTAAGAATACGAAACTTAGTATCAATCATCAGGTTTATTTGTGTTGATCATTGAAAATATGAATTGATATAATTCATTAAATCCTAACATCTTAAAAGTAATCAGAGTACATTTTTAATTTTTCCCACAATAATAATAATAATAATAATAATAATAATAATAATAATAATAATAATAATAATAATAATAATAATAATAATAATAATAATAATAATAATAATAATAATAATAATAATAATAATAATAATAATAATAATAATAATAATAATAATAATAATAATAATAATAATAATAATAATAATAATAATAATAATAATAATAATAATAATAATAATAATAATAATAATAATAATAATAATAATAATAATAATCTCTCTATTCTAAAAAAAAGTTTTTGGTGAACGGTTTCCAGGGAAAGGCTTTTTAATTACTGATCCGTATAACACATATTTGGTATCAAACTGTCCGGATTCTTTTGAGGATGTGCAAAGTGCCTTTAGAATTTCTAAAAAAAATCTCAATTTTAAAATATTTCCATTTTTTTAGATTACGGATAAGGTTGCAGTTATAAAGCAAGAAACTATGAATTTCAAAAAAAATTGAAAACATATTTCACTGGTTTTTAATATTCAAATAAATTAAATAATCATCTTTCTATTTATAACACGAATTTAAAAAATTTATTTTGGGTTATTTTTAACAATATTTATATTTCTGTTGTTTAAACGGTTTTAATTATATTTAAAACTTATGTATAAATAATTTATCTTTTATTTTTTAAATAACAAATTAATATTTTTACATTTATCTTTGTCGTTGTGGCAACCTAATCATTACCAGGGGGGGCCCATCAGCTCTCATTTTGCGTTCAGTTTTGTGACGTCACTGGTTTAAAAGTTCTCCGCCTACCGAACTGAGTGGCCAATCAGGATTGTTAAGGAAAATCACGGAGATTTTTCTGAAGTAGAAAGGGAGAAAAGTAAAACTCAGGGAAAATATAAACAAGTAGTTTTCTTCTTCTTATGGAAATAAATGCTGAAATTAAAGCAATATTTGTTGTTGCTAGCAGACTACGCGCTGTGTTGTCATCGGTTCGATTCCGGCCTTACCCTTTCCCTTGACTGGGTGTATTTTCTCTCTCTCTCTGTCAGTAAAACAATTATGTTTGTGCCTTGACGAAGGATTATAAGCGGATCCTTGGGAACAAGCACACAAACCGGAAAATACATGTAACACCAATCCATGTTATCGCTATGGATACATAGTTTTACTGTATTTTTTTTTATTAAATACTAGTAAAACTTATAATCTGCATATGATGATTATTTTGTTTCCTTTTTGTTAGGATCAAAATATTTTAGATTACATATTGTTATGGAACTAGTGTTTGAGACTTGTAATGAGATTACAAAGATACTCTTGACGGTGATTTGAGGTTATGTATAGAAAAATTTAAGTATGAATTCATTGAACACTTCCTATTTATTACAGATTATTGTGTAATTTAGTTTTTTTTTCAAATAAAAAAATAAGTAAATAAATTAATTTAATTTCTTAAATTTTTGTCTTAGTTTTCGGACCGTAACTAGAAGTCTAAAACGTAAATGTTTTAATGTTTATTCAAACTATCCAATCAGACACTTAAGTAGGCTTACCACATTTTTTCGGGGCCAACCCAGGACATATTTTTGAAATTTCTTTGTAAGTGCCATATCAAATTACCAAAGATTAAAAACTATTCAAACTAATAAACACTAAACAAAAATATCGAATTTTATTTTTCATTTAACATTACTTTTTCAAAAATTGTTTGATTGACTTAATTTCTATCACAAAATTCACTGAAAGTAAGTTTTCTGAAGTAATAACGACGTTAGAAAACGTAAAAAACGCAATTTTATGGCAATAGTTTGGTTATGATTTTTTCATAAAAAAGTCTGGCAAAACTTAAATGTATGAAACCCCGGACATTGTAGCGACCCAGGACATTTCCCCGGACTGTCCGGGATAATCCCGGACGTATGGTAAGCCTACACTTAAGGGAAACAAAATGATTTATTCCTAAAAAATCACGCAATTTTGTTGAGCAAAGGGGATAGTTATAATTTCTTTTTCCTTAATTGTCTTATATGCTAGTTTTAATTAACATTTACCTTCTAGACTTCTGGCGACGGTCCAAAATCCAAGACAAAAACTTAAATTAGTTAATTTACTAATTTTTTTGTTTAAAAAAAATTCCCATTCCTTCAACACACTCCTTTAAAAATTTCAGATTTTTTCTACCAGTAGTTTCGTCTGTAGATAATTTTAAAGTAGGTATGTTATTTTATAACCACCCTGTATGTTTTCCGGATTGTTTGCTTGATCTCAAGGATCCGCTTATTCGTAAAGAAGACACAAGCATCATTTTTATTGACAGAGAGAAAGAGAAAATACACCCAGGGCAAGGCCGGAATCGAACCGACGACAGGGTTAGAGCGCAGACTGCTAGCGTATGTATCGCATCATTAAAGAGAAAACTCCTAACATAGAAAAGTCTTACAACTAAACCTGTTGAACCGAAGATGAAATATCCCTCTCTGAAACAAAAAGTCCCTAAAACATAGTGCCTCTATTTCAGTCCCACCCAAGTGAATGGGATTGGTTAATAAGACGAAAACCACTGACGTCACTGGTTTGAATCTTACACGCCCCTTGAATTTTTCGTTTCTATGAGAAGAGCCAACCCGATAAAAAGAACCCCGACTCATAAAAAGAACTCATAAAAAGAACCCCGACTTCTGCTCCGTTTTCCGAAGTGAACTTATTGCCATCGATGAAGGACTGGATGCAATGCTATCTTTCGCTCAAATGAATGAAATTTGGATTCTCTCTGACAGTAAAAGTGCAATTCAACATCTGGCCGACTTTCACAATGTAAGAGATCATACCGGCACAAACATACTCAAAAAACTGAAGCGCCTTTCCCTCTCTCATCAAATACACTTGCAATGGATACCTTCCCACGTCAACATCACTGGAAATGAGATAGCAGATAGCCTTGCCAAGGAAGGTGCATCAGGTGAAGACTTGGAGCCTGCTACTCCTCTTACATTCTCAGAGCTGTTTTCCATTGCCAAACATAAAATAAATGCCGACTGGCTTGTACCACCGGTTCACAACTGGTACCGAAGTCGAAAACCTGGAGGATGTCTTTTGCTCAGCTGCAGCCGGGAAGATCAAACGGCTATAACGCGACTCCGCAGTGGTCACCTAAAAACACTTAAGTACTCTGGTGGAATTAAAATTTTTCAACCCTGCGCCAATTGCTCCAGTGCACAGGCTTCCCCAGAACACATTCTGAATTGCCTGGGCCTCTCTTACCAGGAACTATTTGACGGACCCATTGTTCCGGTAATTGACTTGTTGAGGGTGAATGGATTCATGGACTTCATCTAGCTCTGCTAGAAATGGGGATTAGTAAGAAGAAGAAGAAGAGCCAACCTAGTATTCTAATAACCTTGATCATTACCATATTTACAACAAAATATAAACTCTCTTTCGAAAATTTTGAACTTTTGCATTTATATTTTACAATTATTATTATTTTTATATTCTTTTGAAAGTATGTTTTTAAGGTAGTAAAATGTGACACCTTATTTCATAATGCCAAAACGCAAACAACTAGATAACACGGGGACTGTTTTAGAAATTAAGATAAAAATCGAAAATGTTTGAAGTCTAAACATTCGTGTCATTGCTATGAAACTGACACAACTTCGACGTTTGTTTGTTCTCATGAAGATAAAATTCTTAATTTTCGTGATGTTTACGGTAATTACTACATTTTTCACAGCCAATCGATGAAAATAGTTACAAATTTTAAGAACGTTAAATTTATTCCTGAGATGTTTCAGTGCTTCTTAATGGATCTGTGAAAAAAACATTACCTTGGGGAAATGGTAAAGGAATGTTACATTGCTCTGTTGTTAATTTTCTTGGAATTATAAGGCGACCCGCCAATTAATGTTATCATAAAGGAACTGTTAAATTTCCGCTACTGAATGTATATCCACCATTTTCGAAAGAATACCCCGGAGAAGTACTAACCCTGTTTTAAGAATGTCTTATAAAGTGTGTAAGTGCAGTGAGCAGGGTTTTGTGAGGAATTGCAAAGCGGTTCAAACGTGTCTGCGTCAGCAGTTAACGGGGGTTGGCGAGCGATAGCGAGCAGGGGGCGGTAGCTCCCTAGTAATAATAATAATAATAATAATAATAATAATAATAATAATAATAATAATAATAATAATAATAATAATAATAATAATAATAATAATAATAATAATAATAATAATAATAATAATAATAATAATAATAATAATAATAATAATAATAATAATAATAATAATAATAATTTTAGAAATATTTTATTGCAGTTGGATTATTATTTTTAAAATGAGGTAAATAAATGATTTTTGTAAATAAATAGAGGACTCGAAATGTAATGAAATGAAAGAAAACAGAAACATAACTACTCCTTCTCAGCAAAATATTTGCGCTTTTCAGAGGCGAAGATAATTGAAATTGTAAGGAAAACAGGTTTACATTTTTGTCCTGTAGAACTACTTTTCTTACATGAAGACTGTTAGCGCAGTGAAGCAACTCGCAAAAATTCTGTATCACTGAGATAACTCTACTACTTCAACGGGGGATTTACCGTAGCCTCAATCATCAATACTTATAAAATAAGATAAGATAATAATTCCGGAAGAACTTTTCATGGTTGAAAATATTATTGTTTCTTTTATTACTCTTTCCTGATGGATGAAAACATTACAGGTAATCTTAATTTTTCTTTTGGAAATGGTATTAGCAGTAGCGCAAAATTACAAACATGTTTTCAGTGTTCGGATTCAAATAATTATAGATATTACATAATGAGAGTTATGATAACCGCAGTTTTCCTCCTAAAGAAAAGTTTCACTCTCTGTTCGTTCTTTTTTAAAACAACATCCTTACAGTTTCATTTTCCTTCGAAGAATCTAAATCTAAAATATCTGTCGCACGAACTAGTAATTAAATACAAGCACATCACTACTTTAATAATGAACCAGGCGTTTTTATGGTAGGAAACTAAAACAAACCCCAAATAAAATTACTCCACTATAAGTTTATCTTTATTTCAATCTATGTCTGGGAAAATATTTAATAACCTTCGCAATAAAAATGTGTTAATTCAATTTTGCTAGCTTCCGTGTTTTATCATTTCTCTTAGGCGAAGTATAGTCCTAAATCATTAAATTAAAAAGGAATGGTTTTTAAATGAAGTTAGGGCATCAGTATTTGGGAAACTAATTTTTGACCGAGATTCACGGGATTTCGTGGCTGATTATAATTTTTCTTCTTGCTGCGTAATTTTTCTGATGCTGTTGATAATTTACTCGAATCATAATTAATGGAAATACTGTTAGTGTTAGATCTTCAAAACTACGACGGGTATCATATTTATTTAATTAGAGTGGACCATACCATCTCGTTAATTTTGTTCTTAAATGTGTTTGTATCATCGAAACGACGATTCTGTGGTATATAAGATTTCTTTAAAACAGAATAGACTACCCAATGAAATATCTAACTTATTCCATAAATAATGTTATTATTTTTACTATTAACTTATAGAAATATTGTAGGAATAACTTTTAGTTATAATACATCGTATTACTGCTAAAACCTACGCTTCACTTAGCCACTAAAATAGTTTCATTACTAAAAGTTAGGATCTTCTCTATAAAAGTGAATGATTTTCTTCTGAGGCTAAAATTCTGTGAGGGGATTTATAGATAGACAACATAATAATTTTTCAACTATTTTTTAGGTAAGTTTTATTAATGAGTCTTAAGAGATCTTGTTTTAAAAAGTTTTTTGAAAAATTTCAAACATAAAACAAAAGTTTTTATTTGGGATGCAACACTGGCATGTTTTGTAATACTTCATATATTAGAGTCGATCGTAATTATTGAAGTTTAAACAGAACTTTAAAAACTGAAAAGAAACAAAACTTCAACAAACCAGTTTAGTTTTGAAAATATATTTTATTGACTTTCTTATGCATCTTTTTAAAAAAACCATCCAAAGATTAATGTTTTTGCTACCCTATTAAATTTGTATTAATATTTTAAATAAAAATAAGGTTTAGCCTTCATACCAAACTGGTGTGTATTACATTCTTCTTTATCATACTCCGAAATTACTGAAAAATGTTGCTACTAAAAGATCCCTATATTCATTATAATTGTTTCCTAGATAGATCATAGAATAACTTTCAAATGTATGTTTATGTGGCGCCATCTAACTTTTATTTCTAGTAAACTGAAATATTTTAATGAATGGCTTGGGGATTTTTGTTCTTTATTTACCTTTATATCGAATTAATTTACCATTTCTTTACAACAATAAAAAACATAATTTTAAAGGAAGAAATGGTTCTATAAGCAATATCGTTAATTTCGAATGTTCCAAACCTTCAAACTAATGTAGTGAGTTTAGTTTTTTATAGCAAAATAAATGGAGAATTATGTTGACAAAACACATAGGCTTAAATTAAGTCATGTTATAGGAGTAGTCTTATGTTTCCTTCTTTTTTTTGGGGTGGGATAAACAAACCTTTAGGTTCTCGTTGTATTTTCCCATTACAACAAATACATTTACAATTCATTAAAATATCTAAGATCCTTTTTTATACTTACTAATAAATTAAAGTACTACAGTGAATTAAACAGACACAACGTTTAAGGCTTTTATAAAAGTGTAATACAGCAATATTACTCGTAAACTGAACTTAAATACAAGGATCCGATTTACACTATATTTCTGAGAAAAATCTCATTCTGTAAAAAAAAAGTGCGTGTTTGAATTTATACCATTGAAGGAAAAAAATGTAGTAGTAGGAGGTATAAACTTTTTAGATTGGAATATGCTTTACCACCGTTGAACCAAAATTTATTAAATTAAATAATGGTAAGCCGCACTTTACGTTAATCCCGAAAAATTATATAGTTTTCAGTAGGCACAATAAAAAGCTCAAAAAGCTTTTTTAATTTTTTCAAGATTTGATTACAGTTAAAAGGTTATTGAACTGAAAGTTCAATGGTTTTCCTTGCTACACTGTAAATTTTTACTTCAGTCATTCTCTTGAAAATATTTTTAATAACTTTTTTTCATATTGCTTCTAAATTAGCTTAGAAATTTTGAGTTAGTTTAAAGCTATCTAAATTACCATAATAATTTTCACTGAAAATAAAAACAAAATTAAGAACTTAAAACAAATTAATTTGAAAATCTTCACTGAAAATGTAGGCTAATTTCTTCTTATGTAATAAATTGGTAAACATTTAAACGTTTTAAACCTTTTAGCGTTACACGGATCCTTTCTTGAAGTGTATACGAAATATTTTATTAGCACGTATAACTGTAAGATTATATTATGGTATATATATATATAATGGTAAGATTATATTATGTTTAAAATAGGTAGTAATATATATATATAATAATATAGTTAATATAGGTAGGGTTTAAATAGGGTAGTGGATAGATGGAATGCGATGCCTGAAACAATTGTAAATTCAAGTGGGGTAAACGAGTTCAAGAGGAAAATTGACAGTTACTGGGAATCCGATAGTTTGGGTTAAAAAGACTGGACCAACCTTGCTGGGCTTACGCGTGTAGTTGGTCGACTTAATTTGTATTTTGTAAAAATTAAGTCCGAAAATATTAAATGTTTACAGAAAACCAATTAAAAATATTGCAACAAAATTTTGAATATTATATGTAAAATTACCTTAAAGTTTTTAAAGTTGCTTCGATGGGAAATTTGTGTAACTCAATAAAATTTTTAGCTAGCAGAGTTTCTCTTACTAAATTTTGCTTTCAATCTACAAGTTAATTTCTGCCGCAATTTTCTATCCCAGAAGATCTTTTAAAATCATTTTACCTCATTAGAAATCTAGGAATATTTCCAATTTTTGCATTATAATTACGCACTGTATTTTTTCTTCTTCAAATAACGGTAACTAACCGTCAGCACTGGTGTCGTTTAATTTCTGTACTTTGTGGAACTATCTGCTTTTTTCTATTACTATGTCAATTGAGAGAAACTTTCCTTCATTTCAAAAGCTCATGAGTACTTATAAGTGTTATATATATATATATACATGTTTTATTAAGAAAATTAATTCAGTGGTGTTGATATTAATTCAAATACATCAAGCATTCAAAGTAAAATTTACTAAATACTTTTAAAAATGTAATTCCAAAAATCCTTTTGTTTCTTATTCTTTGGAGAAGTCTATTAGAACTGAAACAAAATTCTAGCAAGAAGATTAAGCTATTTTCTAAAACTTTTTGCTCTAAAAATATTTCTTTCTACTTCTCTCAATGCTTTTTAAAAACTTAATTAAAAAGTATTTTGTAAACGAATTAGAATTGTAATTACATGTTCTAAATTATGCAACTGAATCTCTTTTTAGTTGGGTAGTTGCATTCAGTATTAATGCACGCCTTTTCTTTTGTTCTCTTTTATAGAATTACGGAGCAGGATAAGTAACTACTTTTTATTTCATAAGTCAATTTCCATAAACCTGTCTGAATTTGCATGTTAGATAATTTTTCAACCAGATTGCATTGATCGCAAATTTTTTACACAATATATTAATCGCGTTTAGGATTTACAACTTTGGGGAAAAAATGAATATGTGGTAAGAAATAGGAATTTCTTTAACATTCTCCCTTTTTAAGATTTAAAACTGAAAACTTTTAAAAACTAATAAAGGATTGATTCTTAGAGTTTTTAAATTGTATTTATATTTTAATATTTTATTGCCAATATATTTCAGTTTTTAAAAGTATATCTTGAAAGAAATTAGTGAATTGAAATCTATCACTATACAGTTTATTACTGCTCTTAAAAATGTCTCGTTCCTATCTTTCTTTTTTGTTATAGATCTCAAACTTTTTCCATTACAAAATAAAATTTTTAAACAAAGAAATTTTATATTTTTTAGTTAAAATACTTACAAAAATTCTGAACCAAAATATGAGTTTACCTTAAATTTTATTGATAAACAATTAAAAAATAGTATCTCATTAAAATTTTCAAAATATTAATTTTTTAACTATTAAAACTAAATTTGGTGAATTTCTTGTAAACTTGACGTAAGAAACAAAATGATATGCAAGAAATTTCTTACCATGAGCTGAAATAAATTATATTTTATCTTATTTATTACTTTGATGAGTGGAGTTAGCTTTCCAAAACGGAAGAAAGATATCTCAACCGATCCCAAAAAAGCTGACATTTTTATTCCTTATCGAAAAAAAACCTATCAAATAACATCTGAACTAGTTCATCACAGTTCGGTGAACTATCCCATCTCCACCATCTGCTCTCACTCCTTTAAAAACCCCTTCCTAACATAACCAAAACCCCACAGCAAAAAGTGTCAACCCTCCCCCTTCCGAAACATCCAGGGGTGAAAGAAAAGCATCTCAGAGAGAACCCCCCTCCCCTAGCGGCTGCAATATTGGATCGGAATTCTCACTCCTCGTCTAAGTGACCTTCTCCAACGCTAGTCTATATTCCGAATCGCTTCTAAGTGTAAACCCAACTGTAACTCTGATTGGCACTAGCGGCTGTGATTGGCAGTGTTGCTATGACAACGCCCACTTATAGTCCCGCCTACGCAGTGCAATGATCCACCAATGAGATGGCGTCCGGGGCCGGTGTCGGCTCTAGACACCTATCGA
Organism: Tetragnatha versicolor; assembly: GCA_024610705.1. NCBI lineage: Eukaryota > Metazoa > Arthropoda > Arachnida > Araneae > Tetragnathidae > Tetragnatha > Tetragnatha versicolor. The sequence continues at coordinate 46,243,869 of JANDEH010000006.1, forward strand.
TGGCGTCTTCCCGCCCCGGAGTTTAGCACTAATAGTAGTGAGAAGCTTCTGGGGTTGCTAGGTTTGGCGTGTTATCCTTTTTTGGTGTTTTTCTGTAGATGAGGAGAAAGAGAAGATGTTTCACTCTACCCAAATGGGAGTTTAACAATCTTTTAATAAACTTCACTGTGATTAATTTGTGACTATTAAAAATTCTTATTCTGTAATGTTTTATATAGGTTTGTCTTGATATTGAAGGAGAAAGGTAAAATGCTAGAACATATTTTATGATTCATATTTTGAAAGATTTATAGGTTGCGCATGGAATAAGGATTGGAAAAGAAAAGAGAAAATAAAAAACAAATTTAAAAAGAAAATGATTTTCCGGAAAAAGGAAGAAATTATCCAAGATCTAATGTAACAAAATTGGGTTAAAAGTTATTTAAAAAGTATAGTGAAATACCGTATTGGTACAAATGGGAGAAAAATAGTTTATTTTTAGACCTGAACAATTAAAGTTCTAAGAATTTTTTATCTGTGAAGTTTTCTATATAATTTATCATAAATCCAGTTCATTATCTGGTATTAACCCAAAATTAAATAAAATTATTCTTTAATACTGCTGAATTTCTCTAAACCTTATAGTTTATAAACATTCAAGTTTTTGAAAAAAAATTCTGCAACCCTTTTCAAAATTACTTGTGGTTGAGTGTTGGAAAAAATTATACAAAGGCTAATTTAGAATTTTCACTTTCATCCAAAATGAAAATTGTAAATTGTTTCCCACTTAACTCTTCCGATTCCTATACAAATATGTGATTTAGAGGTAAGTATCACTCAAGATGAACATTGAAAGTATAATGTTAAGTAAGTGTAAATTAGCCTTAGAATAATAGCCCTCAATAAATCGACCAAAAATGACCTCCCAACCAACCAATTTTCAATGGATCTTTTTATGCTTCATGTCTAGCTCAGAGAAATTTCTACGGAATAACTCAATCAGGAATGGGAACACACATTGCGTCTAAAAAAACCTTCGTAAACACATAGCTATTCAAACCAATTTTTAAACTTAAATATTTTATAGAGGTTTGAGGTAACCGATCGATAGTTTAGTGATACCCATATCGTAAATTGTAATAAGTACTAGAAACAATCTTCCGTTACCTTATATAGGAAAACGCACACTGGTTCAAAAAAAATTTCGTAAAAACATTGTTATTAAAACAATTTCTAAACTTAAATTTTTATAGATATTTAAGTAAAACTATCTATAATTTATATATTAGTGATACCCATTGCAATATTTAACAGACAGTGACATTACTTCATATTGAACAATCATTGTGTAGAAATTTTTTTTTTGAAAAAAAAAAGACAGTTCAAACCAATTTTTTAAGATTAATTTTTTACAAAAATTTGAATAAAGTGTTCGATAGTTTAAAGATACCCATTATATAAGTTGTAATAACAGTGACTATCTTCCGTTACTTCATATCGAGTGGAGAAGGAGCGGCGGCGATCGCCGCAGGAGAGAACCGGTCGCTTGGCGACGACCGAGCGCATCGCTTTCAGCTCGGCAACCCTGGCGTATGCACGAGGGGCCGCCGAAAGCGGATCGCGCTCCTCCTCACTTACGGGGAGCCGCTTCGGATACGGTGTCGATGCCGATGCGATGGCTCTGGCGGCCTACAGCCCCATGTTCGTGCTGCCCACGCTCAACTTCACCGTCTCCCAAGTGGCCGCGGTGTGCGAGACGCTCGAGGAAAGCGGCGACATCGAGCGCCTAGGCCGCTTCCTGTGGTCGCTGCCCGTCGCCCACCCCAACTGCTCCGAACTCAACAAGAACGAGGCCGTGCTGCGGGCGAGGGCGCTGGTAGCCTTCCACACCGGCGCCTTCCGAGAGCTCTACCACATCCTGGAGAGCCACCGCTTCACCAAGGCCTCCCACACCAAACTCCAAGCCATGTGGCTGGAAGCGCACTATCAGGAGGCCGAGAAGCTGAGAGGGAGGCCTCTCGGGCCTGTAGACAAGTACAGAGTGCGCAAGAAGTACCCGCTGCCCAGGACCATCTGGGATGGAGAGCAGAAGACCCACTGCTTCAAGGAGCGTACGAGGAGCCTGCTGAGGGAGTGGTACCTGCAGGACCCCTACCCCAATCCCACCAAGAAGCGAGAGCTCGCCCAGGCGACGGGGCTGACGCCGACGCAGGTCGGGAACTGGTTCAAGAACAGGCGGCAGAGGGACCGGGCGGCCGCCGCTAAGAACAGGTAAGTTCTTTCCCTTCCTTCCCGGTCGACGTGCAGGTAAACACGGCATGATGATGATGAAAGTCCCTCAATTGTTGAATGTGTTTTATTGTACCGTTACGTGGGTTGTATTAAGCTAAAAGTCGGGTCGATAAGTCAGTATACGATATTGATTTGTTTATTTTCGGTTTTTAAAGTAAACTAAATATATAGGGTTCATTGTAAAAAATCCGTGTTCTATTTCAGTATCTTACTTGCACGTCGATTAACTCCATGCACTTTCACTGGGGTTGTATTAAGCTAAAGGTCGTGTCAAAAAATCGGTATAATGACATTTATTTGTTTACGTTTGGTTTATAAAGTTTATGAAAATGGGGTTCAATGTAAAAAAAATTTCTAGTTTTATTTGAGCATTTTACTTACACGTCGATTAACTCTTTTAGAATGGTGTGTTCGGATTTCACGATGATACGTGAATGAAGTGAATATTCGTTTATAAATTTTAAATGAGCAACTGGAAGAAATTATTAGCTAAATGTTTGAAGATAAAAAATATATATTTATGACACCTTTGCAATAACAATTACATATTATTGTAATGGAAACTTTTTTTACTCTTAGATAAAAATGACGATTTCCTTACTATTCCCCAAACTTGGAACTTACCATTTCGATGTAAAAAATATCTGATAATTTCCTTTTTATACTTTGTTTTTGACCTTAAAACAGAGGCTTGATCATAACTGATCCATAATATCTTTCTTGTTTTAAGTTCTGATAAGACGTTGCTACTACAAACGTTAATATTTTTGTTTGAAAATCAGTGACTATTTTAAGTCGTAAAAACAGAAAAGAAGTTACGAAGGTCGCAGAGCACATCAAAACCAAATTTTGTTTTAAGAGTTTTCAGTGAAAGGCGATGAAAACGTTTTCAAAAACATCAATTAACCTTTTACAGGCCGAATTATGATCCAGGTATATTTTACTTATTTTTTTTACATAAAATACCTTCTAATGGTTCAATTAAGAGAAATTATTAATTAGAAGGCGGTAAAAAATTTTTAAGTGTGATTTTCACCATGTTCCCAATTGGGAACATTGGCCACTTCCGACTATACTTCGACCGGGGAAACAAGCGTAGACTCAAATGATAAAGAAATCAAATAAACCCCAAATTTTGGGAAATAACTAACAAAATCAACCTAAATTATTGTTTATCTTTGTGTTTAAGCTATAATGTTATAGAAATTTCAGAAATTTGAAAATAATTTAATGGCAATTTCATGTGACACATAAGCAAAATACCAAAATTTTATATATTATGTAAGTAAATTTTATACACTAGCCTAAAAATACAATGTTAAATTTCGGATATCTAAAACACCTAAAATATATATGAGGGAGTAATTAATATTAATTTTCTATCATCGAATGCCAAGTTTTTATTTTACTACACACAAGAAAAATATTGAAATTATAGTACATTTATCAATAGGATTCAAAATGGATTGTAATAATTTGTACAAAAATAATGATCAAACATTTGAGTAATGAATGAAATAATTGGTTTTTGAATGTAGCATTAATACATTTATAAGAAAATTTTACTGTAATTACTAAATAAAAGTCTGGAACATAACATCCTTATTATCGTATACAAAACGCATTTTGGATACCATATTTTCGAAATTTATTTCGTATGGATAATAAATAACACAATACCAGACTTGTGAAGCTACTAACCTTTCTTTTTTTACTGGCATAAATTCTCTGCCATAAGTTATTAACTTTAGAAGCCGACTTATTCAATGTTTATACACATTCATCATTTCTCTCAACAAAATATCGTAGATTCAAATGATTCAAACGAAAAAAAAATATACAATCAAAACCAAAAACAAACCAGCTACTTCCTTTCTGAAAGGGGACTCCCCTTTAAGCAATTATATAACCTTTTTATTATTTACGAAAAAGAAATACTCCCGTTCTACTGTGTTCTATAATACAACGCCATACTACACTCGGGTTTCCCGTGTATAGCGGCGACAGGCCAATGTTCCCAATTGGGAACATGCATGTTTCGCCAGATACTACAAGCGTGTTTTTAATAGTTATTAATTAAAGTGAGGATATCTATTTAAGGTAAGTCTTTTCCAATATCCTTACCAAATTTCGGAAACTTAGGACGATATTTCGATTTTTCATGAATTATTTTGTGTACCTCTATCGAAAAGCGTAAAAATGGCCTATTTTAAGATTTTTTGTATTTTTTTCTCATAAAGATAGCAACTTCATTTGAATTTTAAAAAATCAAGTCATCTTTCAACTTTACATGGTAAAATTTTCAACAGTATACTGATGGTAGTTATTTTTTTATGAATTTTCAAACACGATGTTCCCAATTGGGAACATTGGCCTGTAAAAGGTTAAAGATATACTCGGGCGTGATGATTTATGAAATGATGTTAACCATATTAAATAGTACTCTATCATGTGTAAACAGTAAAGCCGTTTTTTCTTTTTAAATAAGGAAGCACATTTTTACCTATGCTCGAGCTCATTCACAGCATAAGGATGTGTAATTAGGGGAAGTGTTACATTATATTTTACGCTGGAAATCACTGTTTTATCATGAAAGGTTTTAAAAATTAAATTGAGAAATTACTTAAACATCAATTTTACACTGAAAACTCTCCTTAATTTTATTTCAACTTCAAATTTATTGGTCACAGAAGTGCCTCATATTCCTATATCATTAATTATTTTTAAGCCTTATAATCCCTCATTAAGATTTTGTCTCGTTTATATTAACTGTAGCTTAAACATGAAACAAAATACAAAATTTACTTGCTATTACTATTATTTACTTACTAACATTTATTATTTTCTTTAAAGTTACGCTTTAAATATTTCATCTTTAGTTATTATTTAATAAATCAATTTTTAAATTGGTTTAAACTACTCTTTTAAGAAAAGCCTCTATGAATTGCCGTTAAAAACAGTAGCTAAGTGTTTTGTAACTTAGAGAGAGAGCGTTGATAACACAGATTTTCATCTTCAAGATTGATATACTTTTCTCTTGAAATATTTAGCTTAAAACCATAAATTTAGTAATTCAAATTGGGATTATATGTTTAAAGAACAATTAATCAATTTTATTTGCTTTGTGCGATCATTTCCACTGATCGCTGGCATTGTATACCTGCTGTAAGTTTTCAAATTTTGGCAACAAAAAAAGCATGGTTGATGTAAGGGTTTTCTGTTTCCATACCAACGATACAGGCATTAAAAAGATAAATCATGTAAAATAATTTGAATCTAAAAAGGAAACCTCGTTGGGACTCAGCCCATAAATTTATAGTGTCCAAATAATTTAAAATCTGCATCCTAAATCGCGTCCTTTCAAAGGATGTGACCGGTAGGTAGATCGGATCAACTCCTGTTCTCTCTGGCCTGACACTTGATGTTGCCAGTTTATTGGGCCGTCTTAAATACAATATATTAAAATCTTAAGAATACAAGGGAGGGGATAAATTAGCTTACCTTACTGATCAAACTTGGGGAAGTTGAATTAAAAAGTAAAACTTTTTGATTCATTTAAGAATAGATATCAATCTAATCGAGTAACAATCCAACAAAGCGAAAATAATTATTTTGCGTTCGAAAACTTCTAACAGTTTTAGTTTTAAATTTAAAAAGGGAAACAAACCTCTTTTTAAGTATGACAGGTTCTACTTTACTACTCCTGGTAAAACCTAATCGTCCTTATGATTTTATTTGTTTTAAGATATGGGAAAATCGATACATTTATCATTTTTCTAAATAAATTATTACAAAAACAAATCGATTACAAGTAAATAAGTTTTTAAATTATAGTTTTCACACTTCATGGTTTTTTACTAAGCTTTTAGTTAAAAAATTAATTTTAAATTTTGTCTTACATTATAAAAATTAAAATTGATATTTAATAAACATTCAACTTAAATTATGAATTTGTTATTAATGTGGTTGATTTAACCACATTATAAGTACTTTTATGATTAATTTTTGGGTGACTTATTATCAAAAATTTATTCAAGACATAAAGTCAGTATCACAATTTGTTTTATTTTAAAAATTTATAATAAACATAAGATTTGTGTACTTATTTCGCTACAAATGCTTAAAATAAGATTCACAGGTGATTGGTGAATTTATAGATAAACTGGATCCTCGAACATCCTATTTAAAATTAATTAATCATTTAAAAAAATCATTGGGAACACAGTTTATACGCTTTAAAATGTCATTTCACTTATTATTTTTGTTCCTACAATCATTTCTCAAGTTTAATCGAAGTGAATAACTAATATTGTCTGAATAGGGAATAATTTGGTTGAGTTTATTGGTTGAAAATTTGATAGATAAGTTGAAAAAGAAAAACCAAGTATTAATATAACGAAAAACTGTTTGAATTCTTGAGGTTTAATTAACATAGATTACTCTCTCCATACAGTTATAATTCATTTACTTTTATTAAATTATTTTGTTAAAAAAAATTATAGTTTCAGCTTTTTTTTTTCAGAAATGATAGAACTTGTAAAACACATTTAAGCAAACAAAACTATCCCAAATTAGACCAAAATTAATACTAATAATGAAAAACTTAAAACGATGATATTTTTTATTAAAATTAACAATATTTAATAATAATTTAAGAACGAAAATAGAATTAAAGAATATTTTTATTTTATTTCAACTGAAATATTTTAAATCCTAATATACAATCGTTAATGTCAATTCCAATGTGTGTGTGCTATTTTTTAATTAAACTACTCAGCTGAAGTTAAATATCATACAACGTTGATAGAAATTGAAAGGTTTTTTTAATAAAACAAGATCAAATCTTGGATGATGCATTTCAAAATTTTAAATCCATTCCAAAAAAAAACATTGCAAATGAAATTTTTCTCAAAAAACGTCACAAGTATAATTCCACATTTTTCTTTTTCAAGAGTTCAAGATAATAATACATTAATAATTTCATAAAGACGTCAAAGGTTTTGCTACAATAGACTAGTTAAGCCTTCTCGGTTCTATGAATTGAACTATCTTATCAGTTTTTAGATGGATAACTTAATATATTTCTTAAACGACCCAACGGCAATCTATAAAGAAGCATCAACTTCCATATCTCTATATACTCTTTATTGATTGAGTAGAACCACTGGCTTGAATATCAAATGAGGATAATTTGGAGATAACTATTCAAACGCGTTAGCTATGTCTTCATCAGTCAATATAGTAGACAGGTGGTTGTATACATCCAAGTGATAGATATCTGTTTTCAAGGTTTTTGGCTTTGAAGGGTACGTTTGATAAGTTTTTATCCAAAGCACACGTCACATCTTTTCAAGCGTGCCGCAACTATTCAAAGATAAACCATCTAATATTTAAGTGGTTAATGGTAGGTTGACAATAGGTTGAAAAATAAAATCCATCAATCTGTCTCTAGCGCTAGGGTAAAAATATACCATTTTTTCACCCCATTATTAATACATCAACAAACATTGAAAAAGATTTAAAGTGAAGAAACTGTAACTTATATATAATATATTACATGAATTAAAATTTAGAATACCTACCAAACTTTTTTAATATTTAGTGAAGGAATGAAAAAAAGTTCAAAATTAAGAAGCAGGTCATTTTTATGAACAGAAAAAAGTTGTCAGCTTACATATAACCTGAATCGGTTATTTAGTCAAAAAATTAATTTGTTACTTTTTTGATAAAAAGTTATTAAAAATATTTTCAGAAAGTATACAAAACATTGTTCCACATACATTATATTTGCACACATATGTATAACTTTTACCATTTTCTATAGCATTGAGGTTGAAGATATTTATTGGATTTTTTTAAATTAAAAGATAAAATTTAAATGTGATAGGAGTGACAGAAATTTTAAAGGTAAAGCTATTATTTGTAAATTCTTTTGAACATTCTCATATCTTTTAAGGGAATATCATATTTTTATCCTAGTAAAGGATTCTGTATGTATTAAACTATATTTAATATTGCTTGAATCTGTAAACGTTTTTAAATATGAGGAATTAAAATATTTAAACTTTTAGATGAATTGATAACAAGGTCGTGGTCTTTTCTGTTTATTTAAATTATGATAGCATAATGAAAATTCTTAATGTGTATTTAAAAATCAAAATGTAATAATCTAGATAATTTTATTGTACTATAAGCATAGAAAATATTTGGTTATCTTAGACGAAAAAGTGATGTTCTGATGTTATAATGAAAAAATTGAAGAGTTAAACTTTCTTTTAACTGTATTGAAAATAATAATATATATATATTAATTAAGAGAAATATAAGAACCAAAGTCGATCATTTAGCAATGTAAAAGATAAATTGAATAGTCTTTGGAAGAAGGGAATAAGTCCAAAAACCAAGTTTTGAGAAAATCGAAAAAAAAAAACTGTATAAGTTATGGAATTTTCATTTTATAATCACTAAAATTTTACAGGAAGTTCAGAACCCTATTAAGAAAACAGAGCCATCATCAAAACAAATATAAGTATATTCAAAAATATTTAACAGTCAAAATTAGTTGATGGGCTTATTTCCTTCTCCCACCTTGTAAAAATTTTCTGATGAAAAAATCTTTATGAACCCTTAAATTCACATTTAAATTATATTTCTCCTTAGTTTACGCCACAAAAGGGTGAAATAAAAAGAATAAGACAAATAAAATTCAAAATTATTGTGAAACTGGGTTATTAAAACAGTATCAATGGAGTGAGGGATTATGAATGGATTCCCTACATAAAAAAAGTTGGAAACAAAAATTGAAATTAAGAGAAAATTTTATTTTAACTTAGTTTACAACACAAAGAATATGAAAAGAAAGACAAAATAACTTTAATTCCAAATTAACTTAAAAAATACAATGAATGGACATCGATTTCACAACTTCAAGGGGCGATATCTCCCTATAGGGGTTAGTTATGTCCCCCTCTTTTCACCCATGGGTATAGAGCAAAGCTGGGATATTGTCTTGAGCACAAAAAGTCAATTTGTCATTTTTTGGACTTATTCCCTTCTTCCAACTGACGATTCAATTATAATCGAATATCTATCTATATCTCTACAAGATGTTTTTTAAATGGGTTGAAAATAAATTCCTATCTTAGTTATATAAAGGGGAAATACTGAGAACTAGAGAGTGATATAACATATTCCATCTTGTAGAACCTTTCCTCGACAGAAAAATTCCGTGCAATATACCCTTAACGTCGTTAAGTAATTCAAAGACTAATGAAACACGTGTTTACATATTTTGTTAGTTCTCCATATTTTTTTTCTAAACCGTTTATTATTTTTTTCACAAACTCAATGTGCGCTCTTTTTATCATCAGCTCCATTCGTGGCCCAAACCATTAAGTAGCGCCGAAAACAGCTCCACTAGCCTTTATTTCAATGGCGAAGCAATCATAGAGTTGCGTTAATACTATTTTCATTCCATTTAAACCTTAATGAGTCATTAAGAACGCACAGAATATAAAAATACGAATAGTTTTTTTTCCCAACCCTTTTGTATTTTGCCGGGGGAGCTAAAAAGTCAGCGATAATAAAATCGAAAGAAAAAAAATTCCAATGAACGTTTTCATTGTGATTAATTCCATAAAGAGCGGTGGCAATACTTACAATGAGCTGAAGAGGAAAAAAAAACATTTCATTAACAGTGAAAGAACGGCGAAGATAATTTTTGCTTAAATACTCTATGATGTTAATGTCTTTCCTGCCGAGTATATCTCTTCTTTTAAGTAATTAAAAACTGGGAAAAAACGTTCGGTTAATTTTTAGCAGTCTTCTGCTCTAACTGGATAAGAAAAAAAGAATGGGGATTGGGGAAAGTCAAATTTGTTACGGGTAAAAAAAAGTATCTCTCATTTCGTGCTCAAAGTGTTAAAGTTAGGAAATGGCAGAATCTCGTGCCTTTGCAGATATTACTCATGGAGGGAACTCAGTCAAACGGGCTAATTTTTATGCTCGGTAAAAACGGAATAAAAACCAGCTTCTCGAACCACCGTTTTCAGGAGCTCCCGTTTTTTTTTGTGTGAGCAGTTTAATTAAATATTAATTTTAACAAAAAGTGCAATTCTTTTACCCATTTTAATTTTTAATTGTTTCTTAGGTGCTTTTACTTGTTGGAGCAAATGACAGTAGTCACGGTCGGAGATATACAAGTTCGAACTCGTTTCGATAGTTTTTAACTGTTCTTCACTGATGTGTACTGAAATGAGTTTTTCAGAAAAAAAAAGAAATAACCGTGTTGCTTTTTAACTCTTTAGCTCCCAACTAAGTGCACGCGTCTTTTTAAAAGAAGGGAATGAAAAACTATAGAATGGGCACTGGGCAGTTGTGTAAATGGAAAAACGCATAGTTTTTTTTGAACATTCTACTTCTTTAAATATAAATTTTTTCGAAAATGATTTTTTTACTTCTAATAATAACTCTTGCAATTTTTTCTTTGTAGTAATTCCATTTTTAATGGTTCGGTACAGATTTAAGAACAGTTTAGCTGGTGAGCTGAGTTTCTTTTTAAAATGATTCACAAATATTAATTTGATCAGCTAAACTGCTTTGGTTTAAACTATTTAATTAATGAAAATACTTGGAACTTCATTAAAACAGCGAAGGATGATAAAAAGCTATAAGCGAGGAAAATAATTATATTTTTCATATTTTAACTACGTTTGGGTTGATATTTAAGCATTTTTGGTGTTCTATAATTATTGTCCATAAATGGCGCATATCATCTAAAAAAATTAGTCATTATCAGACCAAAGCTAGGTAGGTTGTTTAGCCCCATGCATATTTAATTGTTAAATGTTGCTTTATAACGCATGTTTATTTAGAATTTGCCTCTTGATATGTTAGTGTAAAATTGTAAACAGCAGAGTTCAAAGTCTAAAAGGGTGTTTATTTTTTTCAAATTTCATTCAAGGTTTCAACTTGTTTTTGTACATTTGGCCCTAATTTTAGGCAGGCGCGGATCCAGCACGGCTCCAAGGGGGGGCACTTTTCCAGACAAGATCCCCTTGTGGTACCATTGGGGTAATGGGGATCCTCCCCCAGAAAAAAATTGAAATTTGATGTGTAAAAGTAGGGTTTAACTCATTTTTAGAAACGTTTTGAGTCTAAGGGGGGCACTTTTCAACTTTATTACCTTTACTCTTAGACCCAAAATGTCAAAATTTTGGGGATCTCCTAAAAATAAACACTGAATACCCCATTTTGATACTAATGGGGGTATGGGGGTCCTCCCCCAGAAAAAATTTTGAAATTAGACCTGTAAAAGTTGGGGTTTTACTGATTTTGAGAACCTTTTTGAGTCTCCAAGGGGGGGCACTTTCCAGAGTGCCATCCCCCTGGATCCGCCACTGATTTTAGGGGAGTTGGCCCTTGGGATCTTCTTACATACGTCCCTCTAAGAGTTTTTTTTACTATTTTCACCCTTTTATCCATTTTTACGTTGCGTTTTCTTTTATAAGCAATGCCATATCCATACACTACTAAAAAAAAGTTCCACCTTTGACCATAAACTGGTTCAAATTTCACTAAAGAAATCACCAAAAACTTGGTGAAACCTGTTACCGAACTTAAGTTGCAGCTAACTTTGAACCAAGTTTGGGGTGAAACAGTCCAACCTTTCCTTTCACCACAAACTGGTGAAAGGTTGAACTATTTTTAACAGTGTACACAAAAAGTGTTCTGTTCAAAAAATATAAAGTTTGCACCAATACCACCACCTCCACCATACCCCGTAGACAGCAGTTACCCTAACGACCCCAGAACATACCCCCTTCTATAAAGAGCTTCATTACACTCCGTACCACCCACCACGATCCTCGGTAACACCTTCGTGTCCGCAGCCTTCAATAAACCCCTCCGCACAGATCCATTTTCGTGTCCAAAAAAAAAGCGTCCAAGACCCTGGGAAAGAGAGCATCACGACACCTCTCCATTCGCAATATCCAAAAACTCGCTCGCGTGTCTATAAAATAACAGGATAGCCCTGATGCATTTCCATAGCATTATGGTCTCGCCTTACGCCCCGGGCGATTGGAGTGTTATCGCCGTTTTCCACCGCCGAATTTCCATAAAACCATCGGAAAGAGCGGTGGCGTGAGGATGGGAGAGATGTGAGGGCTCTCCGAGTCAGGTGTACCCCGTGACCGACCGGTCTTCTTAATTGGTGACGTCGTCGTGTCATTAGGCGGTGGTGTCGTCTTCGGGTGATGGTTTCGTTATCGAACAAGGACGATCGGATGGGATGGAGTGAAACCGGGAACGTTTATCGTTGGCTGGGTATTGAGTTGGGTAGATTTCTTTTCATTGGGGGGAAATGTAGTATAAAAGGTATTTAACCTAATTTTAGTTCATCATTTATTGTTGTTCTATTCTAAGTTATATCCAAAACACACATACACGGTTCGTTTGGTATTGTTCGGTACAGAATGTCTTTATCTGTAAATTAGTTTCCCTTAATCATGAATAGAACTGGTCTTGGTTTCGAAGGATGCCGGATGTCTTCAATTTATTATCAAAGAATAGCCTAATCACATATAATCACAATAATCACAAATAATCAACCAACCCTTTCAAAAGATCGCCAAATGTGGGAAAACTGCTTTTGTATGGTATTTTGCAAATGTGTTATTTCATACTTTTCCCTATTTATTCACATCCATCTCATTCTTTATCCATTTACTTCCTCTGTCCATTTTTGCCTAAACTTGCTCAATTGATTTTTGTGCTCAAGAATCAGTTCTTTCACTATCTCTTTCTCTCTTTTCATCTTATCATGTAAATCCATCTTCTTTTTTTGTCTTCTCCCTCATTTTCCAAAAAGCACCCAAACGAATATTTACTTATGAAAGCGTTTATTGCCCACCCCCTGCCCGATATGAGCTGCATATCCATAGAAAGAAAAACCCTCAAATCCCTTTTTTCCAAGTCACAAACTATCCACTACCAAACACCACCATAAAAATATACCTCAATTCCATCCACCAAACACAACTCTTCACTCAGCCTACAAGATACTCACTCTCAGCATAGAAGATCTCCTCCTCGTCCCACTCTTCCCCACCTGTGCTGCGGCATCTTCCTATGCCATTTCCCTCATTTGCATGCTGCGGAAACCCAAGACGACCCGCTTCCGTCCGGCTCCGGTGGCCCACACGGTCATTACGGAGGGAGACATCTCCCCTCATTGGAGGCCTGCCAAACCATCTCTATTGTCCACTGATATAGCGGAGGTTGCTGGGCTGGTAGAGGTGCAATACCTTTTTAATTCAACTTTTTTTTCTGCACTAGCAATGATTTGACACTTTGAATCGTTATTGTGTTGTTTGCTTTCATCCACCCTAAAAATCAAGTAGGGCTATATTACGTGTCTTGAAACTGGAATGCTTTAGGCAACAAACTCTACTGAGAAAATTTACAAACATTTTTCAGTAGTCAGGGAAATTTTTGCAGTAAGACACACAATTCGTTTACTCCTTTCAACAACGTCATATCTCAAAAATCGACGATTTCAGTTATGGCTGTCTTCAGAAAGCCCTGAAAGCTAGTAGAACTTTGCAAAATCGTCATATCTTTATGCTGCATAGTAAAATATTCATTCGGATGCTTGATATTTATTGTAATGCATTTCAATCTACTTTTAAACTTTCAAATCACTCTCCTGAAAAATCAGTTTTTTAGACCGGATTTGTTACCCTATATTGCTGCACGCACAGTGCATCTCAGTGCCCGGCAGGCTCAGCCTTTCATCCTTCTGTGGGGTCGATAAAATGAGGACCAGGTTCACTTGAAGAAGCAGGGGGTTAAGCATAAACCTAAGCCACTCAGCTGATTGTGACTTTCAGTCACATGTGTTCTATAACTGATCTGTGATCTGCTTATGGTTTCACCCAGAGAGGCTGGATGTACCAGAGTTTGAAATTCTAAAGACCTAGATACTCCCTCAAGTATCTTTCCTTGCGTTTTTTAATGTGAAAGGGGATTACAAGTACTGACAGATGGGGAATCATTGAAGACATTTTTTTCATATCTTTATGTAAAAAAAAGGATTGGGCTCCACCTTACCCCAAATACCTGTAATATGATTTGTCCAAGATGGAGATGATTCACTATTATATCATCACTCTATATCTAACCTTACAAAATGGTCAAGTTCATGCATTGTTGCATCAGATCTCCGAAATTGCAGGCTAGTTCAAGTACTTGGAGACCGGATTTCATGTACTTGGAGACCTTTCTTTCTATCTCCACCTATCTATTTCTTTATTACTTCACAATCATTTGTTGTTAATTAGAGTATAGTTTGAAACATCTTTTGATTGTTGTAATTGCAAATTTTCCAATAAATTTCTCTCACATCTTTTAATAATTATAAGCATAAAAGACATCTCTCGCAGGTGCACACACTCAGTTCTTAAAAAGATGTAGTATGCACATAAATAACAAAGCATTTGTAACTGAAATCGATAATATATCTACAGTTCCCGTGAAAAGAAAGTAAAAAAATCTCATTAAACACGTTTCAAATTTTACATAAAATCGAGAAAGTGGATAGTGATGTTACGTATTTTTCAGAACCTCCGTTTTGAATCAACACCTTCCAATGCTCAAGAATTAAACCCATCAAAGTTTTATTAATTCCGATTAAAAATTGAAGCCTTCAGATAAAAAAGTATTCGTTTCTTTTACCCCTCTGAACCCGATTCTCACTTCCCTTCTTCACTTTTTTCTTCAAAAATAAAAAAAATCTCGAGGTTAGAAAAACGAGCTCTAAAAAAGAAAGAGGGGAAATGTTATTTACATAGCATATCAGACATCGCTCATTGAAATTTCAATTAGAGCCTGTGGAATCCTCCCATAGAAGAAGGATTTCCTCAGCGATGATTTTAATTTCCCATGCCCGAATCGGGGTTTCTGAGAGTTTAATTTCCTTATCGTGAGCTCCAGTTTTTTCTTTTTAAATTTATTTTCCTCACATCCAATATAGAGGCGACATTCCGCAACCTTATCAATGCTTTATTTAAAGAAGTATTAATGCCGTAGCAAGGGGAAGAGTGTAGAGTTAGGGCGAAAAAGGAAAAAAAATCCGCAGAAAGTGAGAAAAAATGTTTGCTTTTGATAAAAAAAATAATAAGGTGGAAAAAGATTGAGTGAAAAAAATTATTTTAAAAGTGGATTTTCGATTCCACATTCGCAATTTTGTGTTTTTTCTCCCGTCTTTTTGCAAAAGTGTTTTAAGAAATGTTGCCGACATAGCTACCAATGTTTGGTTTGTGTGAGGATTGACGCTCATAAGATTACGAAAAAACAGAGATGGAAGATTATGTTTTTTTGTTGAAAAGGGGAGGAAAAAAGTATTCTTTAATGATGGCGTTTGATTTTCTTGACCCAAGGTTTTTTTCTGTCCCGATGTATTTTTAGATAATTTATTAAAGTGTGTACTCACGTACATAAAAACGGAAATATTTTTTATTATGGGAAAAGAAACAGAGATGGAAAACTGATCCATATTGGTACTTGGGAATTGTATGTTTAAGACGCTTTTTCAAATTAATCAAGAAGATAATTTTTGTAAAAAAAATATGTGTGCATAGTAAGTATAAAAATTTATAGAAGTAGCTTTTATTTTATTTCTTGGCCGAAAAAAGTTTTACTTTTTTAAATTTTAAGTATATTGAGGGGTGTAAAATTATAAATTCCATATATTTTTAACATCTATATTAATTTAAGTTATATAGCATAAAAGTTTTAACTTTCCTCCATTTTATCTCTATCTTTCCATGTCATTTTTGAAATCAGAGTATGATCGTATATATTCATTAATTCTCTGCCTTATGAACCGTTAAAAATTGCCTAATTTTTTATACTGATTCCTAAAATTCAAAAGTAAGCCAACTATATTACTACTGATTGCAGTACAAATGTATTGGACATGTGTAATAGATTTGGTATGTTATTATATAGATTACCATCAATTTTTTATGGTACTCAAACCTAAATAAAAAATATATTGACGAATCGAATATCAATTTCAATGTTCAGTTTAGTTAAATACATAATAATTAAAAGTGTGAGAGATTAAATTACTTTTTTCAAATATTGTAAAATCTGTTTACATATAGATTCTTAAGAGAATCCCTCTTTTAAAATCATTAAAATTGTTAGTTCATCCTAAAGTCCTACCACCACAAGAAAAACTTTTGATATATTGTGGCGAATGTTATGGAAACAGATTATTTCCCTAAATTTTGGTGGTAATAGTAATTCCTAAGCACGCGCGCTGAAAAAACGTATTGCGTCAAATATGACTGACTATCATTTAAAGTTGAGCTTTTTTTAGAGTTTTTCTCGTGGCGGTTGGACGACAGAGAAACGAAACGAAAAGATACGCATAAGATAAGAATCAACAGTTTGATGAGAAATGGGTTACGAAAAAGTGTCTCAGTAGAGAAGCCGTTTGTCGCAGCTAACCCTTCAACACGCACCCGCTTGTTGAAAACCACCGTTGCGACGAAGCTCCGAAAATACATAATACGCGTTTACATTTCGGCGATCTTATCGGTTTGTTACTCCACGCGATTAAAATCACCTCAGCGTACGTGACTGGGGGGACAATAACTGCAACCGCCCGCTTCCCGAAACCCCTGACGCATCCGCATATAAAAGAACGCGCGAGTCTTCGTAATTTCTTTGTTAATTATTATCAGAGCTTGGTTGATAATTGTCAACCGCTTAAGTGGGTCAGTCGCGACTTTTGTCACTGGGTTGGAAATCCTGTGCGAGCAATTACGACAAATGGGGAATCACTTTTGAAAGGGGGAAATATTGTTCTTTTTTTTATCACCGGTGGGGTCCGTGGAGCGTTTTTCGTGTTTAGTTCCGCTTGATGATGGCGAGATCCTTGGCTGAAGATCCCTTTTCTCTTTGTTGTAGAGATTAGAGCTGTAGATTAGGCGCCTTGTCTTCCTCCGTTGTGTCTCGTTCTCTCTTAATTCTTTTTAAGAAGTTGGGTCAGTTTATTATTCTTTATATTCTGTTTTGTGCGATCATTATTCATGCTTAGATTCAGCTTCTTTTTTGCGTGAGGGTGAGTAAAGTAGGTTTGGTTAACGGAGTTTTTTTGTTCAGATTGGGGTGAATGTTGATAAATGTGCCAAAGCTGACAATTAGAACTTAATGCTGGGTTGGCACGGTCTTACTGTGACATATTCTTGCTTTTGTTTGTTCGGTATCGTCATCTTAACGCATGGGAAGGTTTAATTGCTTTAAATAATAATCAATTACATGTCTTTTTCATTTACTCTAATTCTTTTTGGATTAAACTTTCCCGAATGTCACTGCTAAGGTGACTAAGGCGGGATGCGCTTTGACAAATAACTCATGAATTGATGAGCTCAACTATGATTAAATGAGGAGATTTCGAAATTAATGATGGTGCGGAAAAAAGAAGGATAGATAAATGAGATTAAATTATGCTTGGAGAATTTTTAATATATATATAATGACAGTTTATGTGTGAAAAAAAGGTTTTTTAAAAAGTATTATCGTCTTTGCTAAAAAAATGTAAGAGCATTAAAAGTTTTTATCTTAAATTTTAATTTGCGAATCAAATAAATTAATTTTCTTTTTATCTTTAATTTTTGAAGAAAATTAATATTCCTAAGCGATTGAGTCAAATAAAGATTTTATGGGTTCATTTAGTTTATAAAGGTAGAATCTAAAGTTGATGAATTTTTGAGTTAAAAATAATTATTTATTTGTGCTAAATTTCCTGGTACTTAAGGGTTATTATTACATAAGGGAAACAAGATAAAAGCAATAAGAGGTAAGAAAAATATTTACACGCTATGGAAGTAGTAAACTAAAATATAACAGATTGAGAAACATTGAGTGAAAAAGAAATATTTAAATTGCTTAGGTTTTGAAAAAAAATAAGAATAAAAGAAGTAAAAGAGAGACAGGGATAAAAGTGAAGAAGAAGGAGAGAATGGAGTAAGAAGAAGAGAGGAGGGGGGGAAAAGAGAAAATGTAAAGTAATATTTAAAAAGTCTATAGGGAAGAGGCAGAAAATACACAAAAATATCTTTTAAAGGTGATATCCTTATGTTGAAGATGCCACATATATAAAACTATTGATGATATATTTTTTAACGGTATTTTAAACGTGTACGACGCAAAAAGAATAGAGAATATGAGAGAAGGAATCATACTTTCATTTAATAATTACTATCCTACGTTTAATAGATGGATAAAACATTCCATTCTCTGTCAACAACCACCCAATAAAGGAATTCCAGACTACTGCATAATCAAATTCCACCGCAGTCCCCACCATAAAATAATAACCTAGCAATTAAGCTGGCGAAGGTGGCAACTGTCGCAAAAGAAGTTGCAACAAAAGCACCAGACGCAGCCGAGACACACGGCTGTCATCGAGGATCACTGAGAACAATACGCGTCCGAAATTTTTACGATTCCGTTCCAAAACGCGCTTTTAGCGATATCGCGAATTATGGTAAAAGTCGTGTCGTAAATCCCGCGTTTAGTGGCTCTCGTTTCCTGTTTTGGTGCTTCGGCTGACGACGCGAGCGACACGGATGCGTTTGCCGGCGAAATATGGCCCAAAGAAGTGTTGGGAAAATTCGGGCTTTTATTGTTCGCAGGCCGCATTTTCTCATGTTCAGTTGCTGGGATTGTTGGTTGCTTGCTCTGTGATGGCTCTGTTGCACGTCCAGTGAGGTGTGGGATTTTTTGGGAAAGGTAGCGGTTATGTCACCCCAAGAGGACTCGTGAAGTGAATCGTTTGGTGTTTCTTATAGGTGTCGTAAAATGTGGTTACAATCATGAATTAACCTTTCCTTTATTTTCGAATTGTTTCTAATTTCTGTTGAAAGGTTTCTGTCGTTTATGTAACCATATTTCCCCCAGTAAGAACTTTTAATAAACTAAATTACGAATTTTTTGTTTGTAGTATATTTAAAATTCTTAATTGTATTGTATTTTGAAACAAAACCAACATGCCTCTACTAAAAAAAGATTAAATTAGATTTTTATGACTCACCAAGCTTTTTCTCCTCTAATTTCCTAGTTTTACCTTCATTGTTATGCAACAGCATAGAAATTTTTTTGTATAACCAGCATGCAAAAGTTATAGCACCAATTACTACCAAATTTATTATGTATGGTAAACTAATTTTTTAATTTCAAGCTCCTTCTTCATTTATAAAGACACTTTTTCTTGTTATGAAGTCGTGTCTTAAAATATAGCCATTAATAAATAAATACATTTTTATTTGTCAGTTTCTTTGTATAATTTAAAAATATTAGTGAAATCATAAATATTTTAGCTCATTTTCCCCTTTAAAAACCAGATGGGATACGAACAATTATCTTAGTGGATAGGAAATGTTAAATAACGACATTTTCTCTCACTTTAGAAAATTATCCGTATCTCATCTGGATTTTTTCTGACGACATATTATAAAAATGAACTTATTGTTAGCAAAACAAAATGTAAATTAAAAAAATGGGGATACAAGAGAGACAAAAAACTAAGGGCTAACAAGGAAAAATGTAACAACATCGTAGCCACGTTCTACGGAATACACACACATATGACCTAACGAGAAAGGAAGGCCCTGCCCATGTTCAAAAGAATCTGTTGTAAGAGTATTCAGCTATCAATTACATTCTACAAACTGAATACTTAAAAACTTAATATACAACTCGCCTCAGGACGTTCTAATGAAAAAAAACTCCATCCACAGTCCTTTCTATACAACATTATTAGCAACATCGTAACCCATCCCAGCCATTCAGATAAGCCAACCTAATTTTTTCTCAATTAACCACCTGTCATTCCTCATCCTAGAGAGGAAACACAGACCGACGACATGGCCGGACAAAAATATTCATCATCAGCATTCTCCTTCCAATTCAACCGGCTGTCAAAGGTGTCCTTTTGGATTGACCAATTACGGCACCTGACAAGCCAAACGTTGCATCACCGTATCGAAATACAATGATAGGTAATTTCGAAGTGGCTTTGGCACGACAAAGGCCAAAGATTCCTTTCATTAAGCCTAATGAGCCTCCTCTCTATCTGATTGTGTTTTTCTCTCTCTCTCTCTCTGATGCAGTAGCTTTTTGTTTCGCCGTGTAAAAACGCTTGTGACGCTTGTATTGCTTGTGCGTGGGGATAAGTAACGATGATAAGTACCGGTGTCTGTGTGTAATTTGAGACGATCTCTCTGTCTGTGTTGGAACGGGTATTAGTCATCATTGGATCTTTTAGGGTTTTAAACACGAGAAACAAAGGAATGAGATAGGTTTATGAAGCGAATAGGGTAGTATGGTGGGGTTATGTGCTATTGTGTATCACCCTGTATCGAGGGTTTTAATTAAGAAATCAGTAAAATGGGAGTGGATAATTTTGTTTTTTAAGATCTATTTTATTATTTTGATTTGTGTGAGCGATATATTTTACAATGGCAATTTAGAAAGAATGGGAGTGAAGGCTTTGTTAGTTTTGGAGATTTTGTGAAATTTGAATTGTTTTTGTTGGTTAATACAAAATCCTCGCTCGTTGAGATCTTAATTGAATAATGTTCGATGAAGTTAAAAGCAATATTTTCACCTTATGTTCTTTTTAAAAATTTAAGATCTTTAAGTTATAGGCATAGTAGTTAAAACAACATAAAATGAAGTTCAATTTGAAAAGAATTCTTTTATTTTTGGGATAACTTTTTCCGAGCGAGAAAAGTTATCCCTAAAGCAATGGATTCTATCACAACTAATGAAGATTCGCGCAATTTTTGTCATTCAAGACCAAATTTTATTCACTTCTGCTTGCAGTTACTACGTAAACTTGACCTATTTGGTACGAGCTGCGCTACTAGGAAACTGTTGCCCAATGCCCATCCCCGAGATATAACAGGGCAAGATAAAGTCCATTAAGTCATACACTTTCATGTAGTCCAACAATATCAATGGACTAGAAAATAGACTATGGAACTAGTTCTCCTTGCCTTCAGAACCTATATCAAGTCCATTAGGTTATATACTCTTATGTAGTCCAACAATATCAATGGACTTGAAAATAGACTATGGAACTAGTTCTCCTTGCCTTCAGAACCATGAAAAAATGACTTCATTCAAAACCACTCCACAGAAATTTAGCAAAAACTACTTCTACACTCTCAGTCCTCGAAAGGGGCAATACATCAGAGCAATTGATTTCGGTGCCTTCTGGATGGCTTCTTTGCGTGGTGCTGATTGTCGACGAGAAAAGGAAGAGAGAGAGAAAGAGCAATTGGAGATGGACGTATTTCAAGTCACGAGATGCAGAGCTGGCGAAATTGAGGCTGCAAATTGCTAGGTGAGATTTGCGTGGGAGCCCTGTCGTTCACTTAGTCATAGATCACTAGTGACGAAAGTGTAGATGAATGAGACGCATGCAAAAGGTCTGTTGTTTTGCGGTGATGTTTTTGTCAGGTGGTTTGAACTGTAGTAAATGGATGGGATTTACTTTGAGCTTTTAGGATACAGTGTTGTTTGGAAATGAATGTTTGATTGTGGGATTCAAGCTTAGCCTCGATATTATGTATGTTGAGCTCGTATTTTTATATGAAAAGTTATACATTTAACCCTTTCAAACCTAAGAAGCCCGATATTACCATAGAATAAGTTGAAGTAATGAATGACGACATTGTATTCTTCTATATATTCAAAGAATTTTAGGGTTTAATGACTTCTTATACGTTTTATTTAAAGAAATACTTTTGAATCTATCACTTTGAATGAAAAAAAAATTCTTTAAATTTCGTATAGGAACTCATCTTCTCAAATGAATCCCTTAAAATTAAAAATTTATGTCAATACGAAATCAGAATTTGCATATTTTAACGTCCATTCGAACTATCCGAGTTTAATTTAAAAGGAAAAATACTTACCTTATCCAATCATAAGGGGGGGGCAGTAAAATGTTAAGCAGCAAGCTAACTGCATTTTTCAATTACTCGTGCCAACTGTAAAAATTAAATAATAACTATAAATAATTTCAAAAATAAAAGGTTAAAAAAGGTATAATATTCTTTGTCCATTAGAAGAATTGAGTGTCATCATCCATAACTTCATTTTTATATAAGTACGAATTGGGCTAGTTTTTGGGGACGCCAGACACACCTTTACTCAAAATCGAAACATGGAACTTACTATAAAAGCATTCCCCTATCACCCCATAAAACACACAATAAAAAATCGCAATCTAACAACACCCCAACCACCTTTACCTACAAAATCCCGTTAAAATCACAGGCACAAGAGAGCAGCCCCTCATTGAAAGCACTCATGCGCTTCATTATACAAGCCGTCTGTCGGGGTCCCATGGCTATCCCCCTCCTTTTTTCACCACGCGCGTGTACCACCACCGCCCCCTACAAATCGATAACTCATCGAGGGGTCAGAGGGGAGCCCAGGGGCAGCGTATTGATGCACAATGGGTCACTTTTGTGGCTTAAACGGGCTTTACACACTTCATATGCTCTCAACAAACAGCGCCTCCGCAATACCCTGGGGCTATGGAAATGATGATGGGGTGAAGTGGATGGATGTTTGGTTGGTTGGTTGGAATGCATGTAAATGAGGGTTAAATGCGCAGTTTTATGGGGTAATGTCGTGTTTTAGTGGGAATGAAAGGGAGAAACATTTTTTTGCTTGATGGAGAGGATACGAAATATGAGGTTTTGTTGAGGTATGATGTTTTTGTTAATTGGTTGTATCAAGGATAATTTGACTTGTTGTGACTAATGAAGTTGTTGTGTTGTATCACATTGACAGATGTTTTAGGAATGAGGTATTCTCACGTTTTGAGATTAAATTTTATTAAAATAGTAGATAAAAAACCATGAAGAATGATGTTTACATCAAGTATTTCCGTAGCCTAGTTTCTGAGATATAAATTTTTTAAAATTTCGTTTTTTGTTTGGGCGCGAAAACACTTTCGAATCACAAATCATGCGCTGTGAGGTCACATCCAATAGAAGCCCGTTGTCTGATCACGTGAAAACAGAAAACACAATGGTTTTCATGCGCTGTGACGTTACATCCAATAGAAGCCCGTTTTCTGATAACGTGACTTTTCTGACGTTTTGGCAAAAATAAAATTGAATTTAAAACTATTTAAAACTAATTTTTGAACTTAAAAATCAGAAATTTGGGAGTTTTAGACCATAATGTATCGAAAAAGTATGAAATCAAGCAAATCCCTCTCTCATGCAAATATCTCATTGAATTGGTTATATATTTTATGACATGGAGCTGTCTTTTGTTGTCCTATTTTAACTCTTCGATTACTCCTAAGTACTAAATCGTTTTTTAAAAGTTGATACAATCCCTTTTGAAGAGGAGAGTAAAATACTTGGTAAATTACCTAAGGAAATTACTAAATTACCATAGGAAAAAGGAGGGTAAGAGTGCGCTGTCGGATAAAAGTACGCAGCTGTTTTTTCCCTGTTCTCACAACAGTGTAAGGAGGAGAAAGTATGATTAAATGCACATATATCATGAGCTATCCTAAAAGACTGCCATTATTATTTATTATTACATTCTGTATATTATTTACCAGGTAAATGTGGTGTCTTAGAGTTTGCACCTAATTTCACTGCAAAGGAATTTTTTTTGTCAAGAAGTAACGATTGCTTTCAAAGTGACGAGGTATGCTTCTTTTTGAACAACTTAGCATCATTAAAATTTAATTGCAGTTATATCTAATTTAACTCCTAAAATAGAATGAGATTATTTTTAAATGGATAAAAAATGTTTTTATAATTAGGTATGCAAAAGTTTTGTTCGTAAAAAAAACAACATATTTGATAATCGTAAATATACTAAATCCTATTAAAGAGAAAAGGTCGATAGAGGCAACAAAGATAAAAAACTAGGTATTTAAGTTTTAACTAAAAACTCATGCGTAACAAAAATAACAATTACGATGAAAATACAGGTTATAATTTATCTTTTTCATATGGAATTTTAATCGTCTAAATAAGAAAAAACATCTCTGTTACTTTTGGAAAGAAATAGAATCAGAAAATCTATCTTCGTATACCAAAAGCTTTCTGCAGTTACTCGATGTGAGTTATCTGGGTCTTCCATAGCATTCGCTTTCAAATGAAATAAAGGGAACGGCACGATCTCACAGAAGGGAATTCCTTTTGCTTTCAAAGCACTCCTTCTTGATTTCCTTAAAGTAGAAGAATAAAAACACAAAAACTTCGCTTTTAGAAAGGAAACCCTGTAAAAGCAGCTTGAAAATCAGATAACGGGAAAATTTCTTCCCGAAAAAACACATTTCTTCGTTCTTCTTATTTCCAGATCTTTGTACGCCATAGTTCACAATGTTCTGTCAAACCTATTCCATTTTCTCTGCTAGAAGCTTTCTTTATAAATGTATACAATCGCATTTTCAGATAGAGAACTTTTGGCATCCGAGCCTTACAGATATATGTACACGCCTCCTGCAGTACATCCAAGTCCTGAGATGGGGGGAAAACATTGTTTTGTTTTCAGGTAAATATAGCGTATACCTTGCAGTCGGTAACGCAATCTCAGTCCAATTTTCAAAGATAGGGTTCCCGGGGATGCAAGAATCGATGGGTCTATTGTTTTGTGAGATGATCGCCGATGATGCGATATCGATTGGAAATTGAATCGATATATAGTGGAGTTTCTCCCGAGCCTACTGATGGAATGGGAGAGAGAGAGGGGGGCGTGGGGTTACTGGTTTTGGCGAGATGTGCGCTTTTTTTCGGTCAATATGCGTAAAAATTGCGTCGGTTATTGCAGCCAAGGCGGTTTGTTTATAGGGAAATTTCGATGAGAGGTGAGTGCAGAGAAAACGGATATCTTGCTAATTAATGGGTACTGTATATCATCCTCGATGGTTGGGAATAATTTTGGGGTTTAAATTATGCTTTAAACGCTTTCAGTCGTTATATTGATTGAAATCTAGTAGTATGTGTAGCGGAAAATTAAAAGGTTGATATATAGCTATCATGGCAAAAAGGAAACATAAAAGATGGTTCCATTAAATTATAAGTGGACCAACATTGAACATAGGTTCACTCATTTAACAAATTGCAAGACTAAAAACAAATTTATTTCAGTTCATTTAAAATTAAAATGGTTAAGAAATAATAAATAATTAATTTAATAAATTGAATACAATTAAAGAAACAATAATTGTACAGATAAATTGTAAAGAAACAATGAATAAGAAAAAAATAACTCAACTTTAAAAAAGCTAAAGCATAAATTTCTATATTTTAATATCACATCCCTATTTTATTTAGATATTTATTCAACATATATATATTTCTCCCAATTTAAGATAACAGAAAGCCTTTAAGCGGTTCACTTTTAAATATTTGGTGTTATATTTATGTTCGCAATACATTTTGAATTGATACTTTTCATGAACTCGTAGTGATTCAGTTATATCGTGCATTCGTAAAGAAGTTTAAATTTTCTTTAATATGTTTATTAAAATTAAAAGTTTATCCATTTCAATTTCTGAAAGTGTATATCAGTTGACTTAACCCTTTATGCCCCGATGGGACTTTTAAGTCCCACTTCCCAATGTTCCGAATTCGTCCAATTTTCGTCATGTAAGGCCAAATTTCGTTTACTTCTAGTTGCAGTTACGTAAACTTGACATATTTGGGACGAGCTGTGCTACTAGGGTTGATATGAAGCTTATATACTTAGTATACTTATAGGGATAACGTATAAAAATATACAGCACAATTTTTCTGAAAAACATAATTTGGGACATAAAGGGTTAACAGCTGATTCAGTAAAACTCTATATCTTATTCTAGTTCATAAGTAATGATTATCGACTTAACAATGACACTTAACGACTTTGACTAATCTCAATAGAAACAATTTAAAAATTAGATTTAATTACACTAGATTTTGAAAATACGTATCAGAAAATATTAATTTAATCGTTAAGAGAAAATCTTTATCTACAATCATTAAGAAAAATCACTGTAAATGCATTAAAAACGTTTGCATCGCTCTATTAAACACAATCAAGAGCGTTTTGATTAAATAAGCAATTTTTCTGCGATTATGTTTGAATGAGAAGATATAGTGCTATAAAAGTGTTGTTCTTATAGTGTTTCTATCCGAATTAAGAAAACAAAACTTTCGAATTCTTAACATACATCATCTTACGTTGCGTTTGTAGATGTTACTCACGGGTACACACGACTATGATTAATTTATTTATAAATGCCAAAAAAGATGAGAACGTTGAAGTTAAGATACAAATCCAGATTCCGTACAACCATATGACATTTTCTTACAACTGTTGACAACAAAACAACTTTCAAACATATCCAAATCACTATAATAACAACACAGTAAGGTGGAAAAGAGTTCTACACAACTAAAGTATTGTAATTTGAGTTTAAAAAAAGCATTTTGGGGTGAAGCGTTTTCAGCGACTCCTCTTATTCAACAATAATTCAACCCTTAAGTTTTGCAATCAATCACCTAAACTCATAAACCATCCATAAAATCAAAACTGATCACAATAAAGACATTGCTCAATACAACTGCAACTGCACCATCCTTTCCTTCAAAGGAGAGATACACTACACAGCAGAGATACTACTTCCAAAAACCTTCACTCTCGCTCCTGACTTCGGGGCGTGCCCACCAGGTGCGGGGGCTGCCACCTCCCACCTGAGAGCGTTCGCAGCCTCCCTGAGAACGGCGGCGCCCTGGCACGGAGGGGAGGCAGGGGCGGAGGAAGAGTGTTTGAACAGCGCTTTCGGAGGTGAAATGCGCGTTGCTGTGGTGTTAAAGCTGTGTGGCTTATGTGTCGCACTTGATGCTCTGCTCCTGTTAAAATAAACTCAACTCGTCTTTCGATCGCTATCTTCTACCCCATCTCTCTTTTTAAGAGCCTCTCTCTTTTATTTAGTATTGAGGGATATACTAGCTGTTATTACGACATCCTGAGATTTAATATGCAATGAGTAGATTATTATGTCGATACTAATTGTAAAATAAAACCTTATTGTACAGGGTGGTCATAAAATATCGACCTTACTTTAGAATTATCTACAGACGAAACTATTGGGCAAAAAAATCTGAAATTTTAAAGAGGGCATTTTGAAAGGATGGGAATTTTTTCAAACAAAAAATAGCTCATTTTCCCTCTTAATGATGTATTACCTAAATTTGTGACTTGAATTTCTTACCTCTCTCTGTCAACTCGGATGTTCCTAAAAGCAGAAAATCTATCATAAAATAAATTAAACTTAGTAGTTTGTAAGTATAAACTAACCATCAATAAAATGAAAACCAAAAGTAGATATGATTTCATCGAATAACAATCCTTCAGTTGTGATTTTATGATTTAAATTTAGCTCATTCGTTGTGTGAACGCCTGAAACCTACCCATTACCTACTATTTATCTTGTTAGCTATTTAACATACAAGAAGAGGTAGACCAACAACAAGGTGGTTGGACTGTGTGGAAAGAGATTTGGAGACCTGAAAGAGATTAAAAACCTGGCAAAACGTCGTGCCTCCTGGAGGATGAATGCAGATGGAGAAAGCCTTGGCTTGCACCAGGCTGTAGTGCTGCTGAAGAAGAAGAAGCTATTTAGAAGATAAAACTTATATGATTAAACTTATTACGATTATATTAACAGTATTTTATTATATGCATCTAGCTTATAAAATAATAGACTCACTAATCAGATAGATGTTAAGACCTCACGCAAAACATATCTCCAAAAATCGCTTCATCAAACAACAACAGGAAATAAACCCCTTTTTTCATCCACTCAAATAAAACAAGCCGTCCATACTATCTTTTTCCACTCCTCAAAAAACACGAGTAGCAGTAGTATCACATCGCAACCACTGATCACTCTCTCCCTCCATCAGAAATCCATCTCTCTCTCTCCCTCAACAAAAACACAACATCTTCCGCCAATATTTAAAAACCACTCTCTTTCTGGTGATCCTCTCCAGACCCGTGGCCAAGACAAGAAGAAGTTCATCTGAAATAAGGAATGCTCGTCTCATGCAGAGATCGCGTGCACTTGTGGCCCGAAATTAATGATTGGGTGTGTGGATGACGGACGCTTCCTGCCGAAATGTCAACAAGGAGGGGAGAGGACACTCCTTGGATTAGAAGTGGAGCGCTTCCGTCCTTCCTTCCTCTAAAGAAAACAGAGGCTGGAATCTTGGTGGTTAGTGGGTGGGGTGGATTGGGCATTATGGAATGCGACAATAGACTTCTTTTATTCATCCTTGCAAAAATTCTATGTGCCTTTTAGTATTCTTTGAATATATGTCGCAGGCAAGTTTTTTAAGTGAAAATTATATTATTCTTGTAAACAATTTATTAAAGCCAACACTTTAAAAGTAAAATGTACCATATAATCATTCCCCACGTTTTTTTTAAAATTTAAATGGGTTAGTTTCTGCTTTATATATCTGGGCTTTATTAATAATGCCCGCGTATTTCGGGTAAAGTGATAAATACTCATTGATAATAAATGCCACATTGCCCGTAGTATTATACTATATCACTGTCCTATACTATATCATCATTATACTATATCACTGTCCTATACTATATCATCATTGTGGGGAGCCTAGTGGTTAAGGCATCGGCCTTGGGATCGGAGGGTCCCGGGTTCGATTCCCGACACCGCTGAAGACCCATCGAGTATATGCGGAGTACGTGCTCGTTAAATCTGTGGGTCCGAAAGTCCTGAGGTCGGTCATGGCCCAGTTTACCTTGGGTCCAGGTGTCTGGAGACTATTTCCCTCCCCTTCAGATGCATGGCAAAGTTGTGGAGGTGGCGATAGATAGTGGCAGCATCTATCATCTCATGAGGCAGAAGTCGGACTCCTGCCATTTATGGGCCTCACTTTCTCAGGAGCCGCACCCCCTTTGCCTTGAATCCTTGTGGAGCTTGGGTATTCCAAGTGGCACACGACAACAACAACAACAACTATATCACTGTCCTATACTATATCATCATTATACTATATCACTGTCCTATACTATATCATCATTATACTATATCACTGTCCTATACTATATCATCATTATACTATATCACTATAAGGACTCTTCGGTCAAGCTGATTTTTCTTATTTTATGAATTTACAATAATCAAATATTGAAATATTAATATAAAAATAAAATATGATAGGTTCAAATGTGAAGATGATTCCCAAATGATGATCAAAATCATTGAAAACGTCGAATTATGGCTAATTCTGTTCATCCATTTTAAAGATAGAAATTATTTTCACACGAATTATTATTCCTGAAGAGAAACGTACAATGACTGGCAATATCTTAAAAATATATTTTTACGAATAACTTTACTCATAATTACAACATTTTATAGAAGTTTAATTGTTAATATATTATTTGTGTTCTTTACTGCGATCTTCCCAAAAAAAATTTCAATTAAAAATTTTTTTAGTAGTACAAACACTTATTTTTATTGTACACTTATTAAAAAATTGTTACTACAGTATCATTATTTTCATATACAATCGAATAATTGATTAAATAGTTATTAAATAAGAGGAAATTATTTTATAACTGTAAAAAAATCTTGGTAATGGATTAATTAAATTGAGGACAAAGTTTAACGCTCTACAAATATTAGTATAATTTTGTGTTTTTTAACTTTACATCTTTTTAAAAGATTAACTTTGAGAAGCTAAAGGTTTTTATACTTATGAATTAAAATTATAGAACTTACTATTAAAAATCTGATAACGAATTTAAAGTAATTTTCATGGTGGGTATCCCAATATATGTAACATCACACAGGAATTTGATCTTTAAAGATACAGAAACTGATAGTATTAATTTCTTTCGCAAAGAACACTCCGGCAGTAAATATAATAACACATTTTATTCTATTATTATTATTCAGGAAATAAAAGTCACTCTAAAGACCATCCATTACGACGTAACGCGAAAAGTGATTGCTCTCAACATAGGAAGTAAGTGACAGGGGAAGTAAGTGATCAATATTGGCGTGGTTCAAAAAATGCAACCCTTTCATCGCCCATGTGTATCACAAAAAACACACAAAAACCCCAAAGAGAGCCCAGGCACACGAGCTTTTTTATAATGAGCTCATTTAGCTTTCATTGTCCATCCTGACACTCCTAACGCCACCACGTCCGATAACAGTTTTTTGTTCGATCTTTTTTTTTCTACATTCGAGTATTGTGGGTCAAGAGGTTTGGTGACCTCTTAAGTTCCCCCTTTTGGTGTGTTTTTGGTTGATCTCTTTTCTTCCTTTTTTCTCGATGGTTGGTTTGCGAAAAAAAAGTGACGTTAAACAGTAATTTTTTTTGGGTGAATGAAACCGTATCATGGGATGTGTGGTTTATATCGAATGGGTTGAATACCCACGTAGTGTTGCGAATTAATCGGAAAACATGGGTGTGTAAAGACGTCTTGATGGTTTCTTGTTTATTGTATTTTCGGAGAATGAATTTACATTATAGTCATTTACAGTATCAAACAATATCTTATGTAAATCTCGAATTATGTTTAGTGTGTACGGTATCATTACTGTTTAATCTAAACCAAACTAAGTTTTTATTACGAGATACTCGTAATTCAACTAAAATTCTTTTACGTAAAAATAATAATTACGTTAACGAAATGTGTGCTCAGTTAAAATATATTACTGATTTCAGGGGGATACAAATAAATCTATTCATAACAGTTTTGATCATGTATACTTTTAATTTGATACTTTTAAAAAAATAAAAACTACTTCTAACACAAATTTTTTCTGTAATGGAGAATTGCAGCACCTCTTTAAATTCTAAATATTCAATTTTAATTTATTAAAAATTCTCTCCTGATTCCAAAAATATGCTTGTCTTTTCCCACAAACGTTTTTTAAGGTAATTATGACATATTTTAATCAGGCGTGGATTCAGGGGGGTGGCACTCCGGACAGTGCCCCCCTTGGGGATCCAAAAAGGTTAAAAACCTTACTTTTACAATTCAAATTTAAAAAAAATTTCTGGGGGAAGACCCCCATACCCCCCCATTAATACCGCAAGGGGATCTTGGGTAATACTTGGTAGGAAATTCCCAATATTTTGGCATTTTGGGTTAAAAAGTAAAGGTAATTGTCAAGAAAAGCCCTTGGACCCAAAAAGGTTCTCAAAATGATTTAAAACCCTAATTTTACAGGTAAAATTCCAAACTTTTTCTGGGGGCGGACCCCCATACCCCCAATGACACCACAAGAGGATCTTGTCCGGAGGAGTGCCCCCCTTGGACCCGTGCTGGATCCGAGCCTGATTTTAATACAGAAAGCTCCTAACAATGTGACGTCACATGTGTCTCTTGGAAATGGGGGAAACACCGTTTTCATCGAAACACTAGGCTGTAAAAAAGCTAGAGCTCAGTCTTTCCAGTCTTTCAAATCGGGGGGATGATAACAACAAGCGGGAGCAAGGCACATTTAACGTCACGAGCTGTTTCAGCTCAGACAGAAAAGAAGCTATTTTTAATTGAAAATAACTTAGAATGTAGGGCTTTGAAAGGTAAATTAAAATGTTTTTTGGAGGTTTTAAGCCATTCTGAACACATTAAGATTAAAAAAAATTTGACTACAATTATCCATTATTATATTGTTTTGGTAATTGTTTTATATAGCTCAAGAATCTAGTACGATCTTATTACTCTCAACTTCAGTTCTTAGAAAATTACAAACTTTAAATTTAAACTTAACCAAGATTATAAATGGTAAAATAAAGGAATAAAATAGTTTCGGTTTGATAGCGTGTATGATTGGTAACTATTAAAACTTTACACAAAAATTTGTTTACTTTGTTCGATGTCATATTCTCAAGTAATCTGAAAGGAACTTGTAACATTTAGGTATTCAGAAATGGAAAAACAGTCTTCAACTAACGTTAGCTCAAAAGTTGAACTTGTTACAAAAAATACCAAATTACTAGCATGTAACCTAAAAATAGGAAATAAAAATGGATTGATTAAAATTCCAGCATGGTTACCGGCACTCAGAATGGGTATAAAAGAAAGGAACTGCAGAACGAACAATTATTATGCGTCACTGAATCGTTAAAACGTTCGAAACTTGACGGATTTCATCCTGCCATTCTATTTCAAATAACTTTAATATTCCTCCCCGCTAAACATGAAGAAATTTAACATTTTTGTAACGGACTCAGAAGCTCGTTCATAAAAACATTTAGCTCAATCAGATTCTTTTCCTCTGGCCAAAGAAGAAGAGAAAAACACTTATTTCTCTATTTAACTCCCTATATCTTTTTCTTTGCTTTCTTTTTTACTCTTGCTTTTTTTCTCACATCAAACATAAGACGATGTAAAAAGGGAGCAGTGAAAGAGAGAAAAAAAGCATTTTCAGAATTAAATGATTAACTTTCCCCCGTTGCCAAAACTGGAAAGGGGAATTCTTCCCCAAATATGTCTCGTATTCGCTAAAAGAGCGCCTCCCTTTAATTTTGTTTCAACATCAAACCAATTTCTTGTAAATGTATAATAGAAAACAATGAAAGACTGGAGTTCTCTTTTTCGTATTTTCCCTCCTTTTCTTTTTTTTCTCCCTTTGCAGTTGAATTTTTTCTCTTCCTATTTTATTTCTAAGTGGCAGTCCTAGTGAGACGGGTTTAAGTTCATTTCCTTCAATTGCAAATGGCACGCTATGCACATCTAGAAGCGGGGTTGCCGCTTTTCGGCTTTGGCGATCGCCAAAAGCGGAGTCAGTTTTTTACCGTGACGTTTCGAGATTAATGCGAATGTTTCGAGCCGATCTCCCTTGCAGATACCTCTTGAAAAGAGCTCATAAGCTGCTTAGCCGCTGCTGTACAGTTTCTTAAGATATGGAGAAGGAAGTCATCGAGCTGCTGCAAAACGGTTTCTTTTCCAATTTAGTTTCCGTTTAATTCAATTTTTTCTTTTTGTAGTAACGGAGCCATAAATCCTGAAGTTTGCAGTCTTCTGTTTCTTTTTTTTCTCTGAAAGAAGTGTGGATAGGGATCTTTTTTTCTTTTTGTTTTTAGAGATACCTTAAGAAAACGAAGATATGAAACGGATCGTTTAAATCTCTTTTTTGTGTAGCTCTTTTGCTTTTTGGCGTTTTCTCTGAAGTATGAGTTAAAGATATCTGAATAAGTTCATGGAGAAAAGTTTGATATGAAGGAAGTTATGTAAAAAGGTACAAAATAGTTTTCCGTCTAAGAACTATTAATCTAAAGTATTGAAACTTATTCGTCATCATTTTTTTTTAGATTTTAGAGCATGATTAAAGTCTGCTTCAATTTTTTTAATACTTAAAATAATTTTGTTTAAATTGCCACATTAAATAATAATATTTTTCTTAAAAAATCAATTTTGATTAAGTAAACAAACTTTCCTATTTTTGTTGATTACGTTTATTCAGATCTAAAAAGGGGTTATTGTTATTCTTTCACTATAATTGGGTAGGCTAAGCACTTTTATTTATACAATCTAGATTTGGGTAATGGGGTATCCGCAGAAAAAGCTTATTCCTGGGGTCAATTATTTCAGTTTTTGTATTTCAAATCTCAAATTTGAATTCAACTGAATTCTTAAATTTAATTTTTAGTCTGGTATTAAGAAAATAAAGTTCACACTGCGGTAACACTACATTCTGCAAAGGGCTTGAAGTTTAAAAAAACCTGATCGTTTTACAACACAATTAAAAAACAAAAGATTAAAACCTCACATATTGTTTATGATTATCTATGGGGAACTAATATTGTTATAGATATAATGTTCGAGCTTTTGTTCCTTTATCACTCCTCTTTTGGTTGTAATAATTTTTTATGTCTAAGAGCATTTGTAAAGTTGTTTTTCCCTCATTTTAAAACAGCTAAAAACTCCAGGAAAACTCAAAATCCTGAAATTAGTCACATTTTGTTCACAATTTTGTTTTCGTTAATTTGGTGTGCATGATAACCACCTATCTTCAAAAAAAAATTTGCTAAAGAATCTTCACTCAGACTTTAACGTATTAATCTATTAATGAGAAAAATAATTCGTGAATGAAACAAACACGAAATTTTCTCCATGTCCAATACATCTCCTTCCATTTCCGATTTCCTAAAAACAACCCTTCTAAGGTTGACTACCAAACAGTCCTTGCCCTCACGACGTCACACTCATCTTAAAGCCTCTGTCCCATTCTATCTCACCGTCAGCTTGACTTACACCACACATCCCTTCGTGACTACAAAACGCTAAGCCCTAAATATTTTCCAGTAGAGTTGAGTGAAAGCCTTCCTTCCGCCACAGATACTCTATGTGGGAGCAGGTTCATGGTTCATGTGGTTTTCTCGCCTGGATAGCCTCCACCGCTGTTGCGGTCGCAGTTGGCTAGGACACAGATCATCATTTAATCCGCTTTCGAGACAATTAAGTTGCGATGCTCTGGTGATGGGAGTCTTAAATAGACCCGAGGTGCTGTTTGGAAGAGCCGTGAAGTGTTGATGGAGAGGACAAGGAGTTAAAGAGCCGTATTTTTCAATTAATGTTAGCTTTGGAAGTGTAAAAAGTGATGAGCTAGAAATGAAATCCCTTAAACTGTTGAATAATTTGACATTAACACTGAACTGTTTATGAAGAGGACAGGGAGTTAAAGAGCCGTAATTTTCAATTAGTGTTAGCTTTGGAAGTGTGTAAAGTGATGAACTAGAAATTTAAACTATCGAAGACCATTAAACTATCGAATAATATGGCATCAACTCTTTAAACATGTTACAACAACATGTAAAAAGATGTCAAACTCGTTTGAACAGCGAGCTTTTTGAGATAGCTGATAGGATTGAAGATAAAATTACATTCACATAATTTGATTTTGAAGTTAGAATGAAGGGAATTGAATGAGTAGTTAAATGTTATTATGGTTCAGTGATTTTAGATCAAGAATATAAGTGGTATGTTATTCATTTAAATGAGCTTTACAAGATTAGACCTTAAATAGAAAGAATAAATTAAATTAAAAAAAATTCTATACATATTTGGCATTTGAGCACAGATATATTTAATTTTGCATAAAAGAAACATTTTCTATCATTTCACTATAAATACAGGAAGTACCTCTAAGTAAATTTAGACTCAATTCAATCTAGAGATTTACTTGAAGAAAATCAAGAATTTTTCCTAACGTGTGTTACAAAATATAAATTCAACCCCAATAATTTCCAAACCCAAATCAATACCATGTTTAATGGTTTCACAAATCAAGTAATAACAATTATAAATAGAAATTTGTTTAATCGTCGAAAATAATTTTCCTGATATCCAATCGTCCACTTGAATTTTTTGTACTTACTTTATTTGAATGGTATTTATCAAACTAATCGATTTGGTAAAAATGTAATTTTAATTGCTCGATTCTTTCAGTTTTTTCTTTTAATCTGAACTAGAAAATATTTTATTTATAGTCATTAAAGATCAAAAGCATCCCTCATTGTTACATCAAACTTGATTTGTTGATTGGAAGAAATTCATTATATTTTCAGTCCCATAGTAATATTTACATCTTTCGAAATCATCTCATAGTAATTGTTTGCAATCTACATCTTCCACGATTATTATAGAACAATTGACATCCATCATAAAAAAAACTTTAGAGTTATTATTCCTAACTTGTGTTTATATATACTTTAATTTATTAAAATAAACTGTTGTGTTGTAATTGTGAGTATAAATTAAAGATTATCTTGAGTTAAAGAAGAAAATTATACTATTATACAGATATTTCCTTTTATCATTCATGTGCTTAAATTTTTGATGGTGTTTTCGTCGTGTAAAAGAGGTCTTTTAAAAGTTTAAATTTTATAAGTTCTAAATATTTCTTAAAATACTAAATTCTCTTTCTGTTCTTCAATAGCTTGAAATAGAACAATAACAAAAATTTCGTTTTATATAATTACAAAAGATACTTATCGTTCTTTCAATCATTAATTGATTTTTAAAAATATTTGATTCCTCTATCTGTAAGAAAATCATTCAACCTAATTCTTCTAAAATCAGTTACAAAACATTTTAAATCTATTTTCGAATTTATATCTCACGAATAAGCAATTTTATTGTTTTGTTTTAAATTACAATGAAATAGAAATGCATACTTGTTTATCGACAAGTGGCTAAAATTCATTAAATAAACTTATTCAACCATGAATTGTTTTTAAAAACATTTAAATCAATGACATACCCTTCTTGACTTGAGATGAAAACTTCAGAGATAATTAGGATTAAACTGACTGTGTAAGGGTTATTTTCAATTTTTAAAATTGTTGCTGACCAATTCAAAAATACTTTAAAAACATTTCGAAAATATTTTCCAGGCTTGTTGGAGTTTGTTGAAAATAACTTAATAAATCTCCATGGTCGTTTCTAACAACTTCTTTGGGAAGAGTATCAAAAGTGCGAGTAACGAAACCTATTCTCGATCACTAGTTTTATCGCGTATAGAGTACCTTCATTCTTCAATCGCTTATTACGGATGCAAGTATGCGTAGCAAAAATCACACATCCATGATGTGTGACGCGTTAAAAAGGTATTTACTGAGAAAAATGTGATGATTCTACTCTCAATCACCGCATTTTAAACCTCGTGGTTCTATTTTTTTTGTGCAAGCTAGTTCTGATCCCAAAAACGACCTTAGTATTGATCTAAACCAATCCTATTAAACTATTTTTATGAACTTACGAGTAGAAAGAATGTTGTTATGTATAAAAGCAGTTTTCTCTCTCAGTTTCAAATATTGTTACCAATTCTTTAACTAATTAAGTCACTACTTCCTCAATATCTGCTATTGGAAAAAGCAAACAATCTAGCAATTACTTAAACAATTTAGTAAACACATGTTTTAAAATTTAGTTCTAACATTAAGAGTTAATTACCAGTTCTAATTTAACCATTTATTTAGTCATTTTGAATAAATTAAAGAAATCTCAATATTTTATCATAGTTAATATTTAATTTAAAACAGGTAATTAAAATATTCAACTAAATTTTGTTACTATTTTATGTTTATTTATTTAGCTGAACTACATTACAAATAGTTTTACTGTAAAAAATATATTTGCTATGGGCAAAGTAATTATTACAAAGTGATATTAATAATGCCCGACCCGAAATGCTGGGGCATTATTAATCAGGCCTGAATTTATCGCATTGCCCGTCTCATATATACTAATTTTAAATCTATTTTGTAATTAATATTAAACTATACTACCATACCTTCATGGCAATAGATTTTAAGAACATGAAAAGTTTCTGGAACTATTTTCTAACAAGAAATATTTTGAAGTTGCGCACAACTATTTGTTTAACGGGTGTTTTATTTTTTTATACGAGCATTAAATAATTTCTATCACTAATTTCCAAACTTTTGAGCTACGAATCTTAAAATATCTCGAACGTATAAATCAGAAATCCCAATTATACAGTTTCAGGTTTAAAAACTACAATCTTCAATTGAAATGTCTCCAGCAACAGTGAGCTAATTCCATCAGCTTTCCATCGGAGTTAGCTCATTGTAGCTGCAAGCATCTCCATGAACCACATCTCTGCATTTATAGTTCGATAGAACTAATTATAATTACTCATACAAATCCCACAATCAGTATTTTATATTTCCCGTCTTATTCCCCATACTCAATATTCTGGTAGCATTTTACCGTGTATGTGTGATTCTCCTTCCTACTTCTTTTCAATACAACCCGAGTCATCTCAAACCCTCGGGTGTACGCCGATCAATTCTGCTCCCGAAATCCATTCGATATAAACACAACACCAATACTCGAAACCGAGTTCTTTTCCGATCCCATCGTAGTAGCCAGGCAACAGCCATTCCTGCAAATATTAATTTCCGAAACTAACTGGCTTATATCCATTTGCATGTGCCCGCGCATGAGAAAGTCTTCATCATTTGCATATGGTTCCCATGACTTATCAAATCGGAACAACTTTCTCCCCGCGCGCACGCGAATTAATTCGCCCGCAATTACTACCGGGGCTTTCATTTCTGGCTCTTGTTATCATTCATCATGGCCGCCGCCGCCGCAATTCGCAATGGCGGCATCTCTCGGGCTAATGGGCATCGTTATTGCGGCAGACGGGGCGAGCACGATGAATTCGTCTGTGTATGGCGGAGTTTTGAGGGTGGGGGTTGCTTGGTGTTGCGAAAGCATCTGTTGTTGGAGTTTGCGGTAATTAGAGTTGTTGTATCAAAAGAAGGGATTAGAGGAGTTCTCGAGTAGGTTGTGCTGTTGCAAAACGCAGGGTTTATTTGGTGGTATTGTACGCGGTTATTAATCGTGTTGTAATAGTAATAATGCTAAACAAATGGATAAGTATAAATCTTCTGTCTGATCCGTTTCTTTGAGCTGCTTCAGTTGAGTCCAAGAGAAGGGGATCAGGATTTCTAGGGGTTTTGGGGATTCTCTTGCAAGTTTTTTAAAGGGAGGTAGATTTTGTAATAATTGTATTAGTACAAATGTGTTACTATTCAATGCACACAATTCCCTATGGCTATAAGGAATTGTGATTAATTATACCACATTTAAATTATTACAAAGCGTAATCTAGTTTTTTTATTGAGTCTTGTTTTATTAAGTTTTTATTAATCTTGCCGAAGAAGAAAGGAAGGTTCGACCTAATTCCATTTATCTTTTTTTCTATTTCTATTTGATACTTTATGCATTTAAAATCCTTCGTACTTTCAGTTATGTGAAAATATTTTCCTTATTATTTTCAAATAAAAATAACACCATAGTCATAATTCCAGGAAATACAACCTTTCTTGGATAATGTAAATAATTTCTTCATTGGTTTAGTGTTTTAGGGGAGTTTGTATAGAAGTTATGCGATAATTCATTTGCATATTTAAAAATCGAAATTTTTCTTTTCCTATAACGTGGCCCTTAAGACTTATTGTAAAAAAATAATAAAATATATAAGTCAAAGAGCTGTAGTTAAAAGCTTGAAGACTATTTAAAAATCTAAAAAAAATGTCACAAATAAAAAATTTGTATGAAAATTTCTAAAGAAACTTAATGGACTTTACTGATGTTTTCATATATTTTACCTCTACACAAATTAATGTGACACTGATTCATACGCTTTATAAAAGAAAACTTTTGTTCATTGTGGGTTTTATCTTAAAATTATAAATGTTTTTAATATTTTCTTCCATATTAATATCAATGTTCATATCAAGAATTTCTAACTTTTATTAACTTCTTTTTATGTGGGAAGAAAATATTAGCTTTGATTATTTCTGTAATTTTTTATTAAAAAAGAAGTAAACCGGTTTTAACCGATAGAATTTTGTGTGTGATTAATACTTAACGAAAATATTTATTGAATAAGAGTAGCTAGTAACTTTAAACGTTTATTCTATTACTTTTCAATGTGAAACCTTTCGTCGACTTTACAAAGTATGTGGATTTTGATTGGCGTGTTGATACTTAATAATGATGTAAAAATGTATTCTTTAATTTCATATGCACACAAAATAAACGTTTGAATATATATCACTCTGATAAGAATATCTATAAATATTAATAAAGAACGAATACCAAAGGATAATTTACAGGCTCAACAACTAGTTCTTTCAATTCCTACACCAAGAATTTTCCTGTACATAGAAACATTTCAACTTTCAATTTAACAATTTTATACATCTTTATACTTTGATATGTTTTACTTACATACTTTATTGAAAAAGATTAACTATTCATTAGAAACATTGAAAATTCAAGTATTTAAAAATTAAGAACTTTAAATGAAAAAGTAACACATTGTTTCTACGTTGTTATCCGTTTATTTCTGTCAATAAAGTTGTAAATTGCTCTGCTCTCTTTATTAATTAAATTCAAAACGTGTAAAAAATCTAAAGGTTATCCATAATCGGGGTATTTTTTATTTCTTTTTAAAAATTCATATTTCTATAAAGGCTTTGTTAAACAAATTTTTCACAATATTTTTAAGATAATTCCTTTAAAATTAGCTGGAGTTAGTAAAATCCATTAAAACAGCTGGTTAGTTTCAGAATATATGTGGGGTTTTTCTGCAAAATTATTTTTATAGTTAATGTTTTTCTTTTCTAATACACATACTCATATCATAACAATACCATACTATTTAATTGTGAGATTATCCCGTAAAGTAAATTATTTTATGGAAAGTAATTTTAAAGTTATATAATTTCAATTAAGAAATAAAGGCATTTAAAGTTATGTTATGTTATTTTAATTTCCCAAAGTTGGTGAAAAATACTCGTACAACGCCGACACTTATAATTGAGGAATATTACCTCAAAATAACATACCTATATTGTTTGTTTTAGAACAATAGCATTTTGAAAGATCTTCAATAATTTCATGAAATTAAATACCAGGTTATTTATTTCATTTAATGTTTTGTTGTATGAAAATGTAGTGTAATAAATGTAATGTATTGAAAATGGGAGAAATAGTGATTATATTTGTTAAGCAATATACCAAAAATAGTGCAAAAAACTATTGGGTTACACGCAGCCTACCCTGTTCTGAGCTGATAATGATAACAGCGACAACTTTCAGTAAAAATAGTACAAAATAATCATTCCCATCTAATTAATTAAATACCTAGTTGGACAGTGGAATTAGTATTTTCGATTTTAATATTGCGATATACACACGTTTCATTCTTATAGAATTTGGCAGAATCTTTTTTTTCTTGTAATGAAATGTGATTGCAATTTCAAAAGATTTACTAAAAGTAAAATGTGCTTTAAATTTATGCCTCTACTTATTGTTCTATTGTTGTTTAAATTAGTGATTGGAATCCAAATGTTCAAGTATTGATATAAATTTTTGGGATATAAATTTTTGTCTTCTTTTAAATAAATGTGCTTAAAACTACTACTATACCTTGAAATTAAATATTTTATGCATAAAATACATTTCTATGTAATCTAAGATAGTTCGAAATGTCGAAATTTTCCTTTCACACCCTCAATCATTTTAGAAAATTGGTTTCTTGGGATAGTATTAATATCAAACATTACTTGATAATAAATATTGATTTTTACTTTACTTGATATTAAATACTAATATTTATTTCACTCGATATTAAGTATTAATGCTATATTAATTGTTATTAATATTTATGCTTGACTCTTTTTTATTAGAGTTTAAATGTAAATAAAAGTTTTTATATTGATAAAAAAATATTTAAAAATTTACGCATTTAAAACTTTTTCAAAACAATTGTATGCATACATCCTTTAAAAATTACGTTAATTAAAAACGCAATATTTTTGAATCATTGTTTGCACATTCATACTATCATTACATTCATATTAACTATACTCCTGTCATTACTATTTATATTGATACCTTAAACCAT
This sequence comes from Tetragnatha versicolor, assembly GCA_024610705.1. Lineage (NCBI taxonomy): Eukaryota > Metazoa > Arthropoda > Arachnida > Araneae > Tetragnathidae > Tetragnatha > Tetragnatha versicolor. Next base: position 46,285,687 of record JANDEH010000006.1, read on the forward strand.
TTACATATAAAACATATTGATTGATACATGTAAACATTTGAATTAAACCATTTACGTAAAAACATATTGATACCGAATATGTTAATTGATATTAAGTGCACTTGAAATAAATTACTTCATAGTATCTAAGTGATGTGGCATAAAAATATATATTAAAACGTAAAAGTACTTAATTGATATATCTGTATTAAATTGTAAAATGCTTGATTAATAAAACCTAAACTACTTATATTGACACATAAATTACTTCATATACGTAGTATTAAAGCTACTTGCGATTTAGTATCAATAACTGAAAGTACTTGAGATTGATACCAAAAAATACTCTAAAAAGATAATAAATCATTTGATAGCAATGCCTGTAAATCCTTGTACTAACTCTTATAAAAGAACCCAAAAAAATTATTAAGTATTGATACATAAAATCAAAGGTTTTGTCCGTTTTGATATAGGCCTTGATTTGTCCGTTAATATAGGTATTGACATTTAAAACTGCTTGATTTTGATTTATTAAGTACACTGCAAAAGCGTAAAACCTTTTTGGAGAGATAAGTAAACACAAAAATGAACACTCCTAATCAATTTAATTGTTTTGAGATTATGTTGCGTGAGAAAAACAGTGGTTGCTAAAAATTTAGATCATAATTTAAGAACTATCTCAAATGTTAAACATATTTAAGTACATTTCTGCACAGCACACATTTCCAACACGTTTCAAACATATTCAGGAATTATTTATACTTATTAGAATAAACTACTAGAAAGTTTTTAGTTGAATACATTAGAAGAATTTTAGTCTTTAAATAAAAACTAATTGATCTTGTTGATATGAATAGACTTGTGCTTGCAAAATGATATAGCCGCTTTGTCTTCTTCTCCCTATTTTTATATGTTTACCTAATAATGAAATTATTTTTGAAATGATTTAATAAAAGTTGAAAAAGCTTGTATTTTCTTGAAGGAATTGATTAATAGTCCAGTAACTTTGTCGCCTGAAAGCATGGGGTCGTATGCGTCAAATCCGGTAGTTCTGATTTTTTGCAGACTTGTTTATGATGTTGGCCTAATGAATAATCCAAGTTTTCGACCTCGAGCGCCGAACGCAACTTTGTCAAAAATCGAAAAAAACGCGGAAAAATCGAGTTTTTTTCAAATTTTGACGATTTTAACCATAAAGAACTAGTTTTTGAAAAAACTTTTTAATTACAAAGTTAAAGAAAACAAAATTTCCTTCAAAATGCACCATTTAACTTTGATTTTATGATGAAAGGTATTGATGCTAGAGCGCGCTGAAAAACATCGATTTTTTGCCTTTCCGCAAAAAAAAAGGAAAACGCCCAATTCTACCCTCTACAAAATGAAAACTATTCATGTTATTAACAAAAATTTTAAACCACGTGAAAGAGCATTTAATTTTCTATAAATAACATGCTTTTCATTGTCATTTTTTAAGAAGGGGGGAGGGAGGGAAGCAAAGATCGATATCAAAATTCTCGCACCTCGCAGACCAAACGGACATACGCGGTTGTTAATCTGCAATTTGCGCTTTATTTCCGGTATATTAACAATAAAATGGTTTGTTTTGGATTCATTGATGACAAAGCATGCTTAAAAAATAAATTTATAATTTTATTTATGAAATATTGGGTGTTTTAGGCGTAATTTCGATCAATATTTTAAATTCATATATTAAATTATGTGAGTGTTTTAAGGAACGATTTTATATGTTTTTTGCATCGCTAAATCCGAATTTTAAGTTTATTTTCATTTTTAAAGTTATCTTCACATCAAAAATTGCCAAAAATCTTAAATTTTTGCTCTTTTGTTAGGTTTTTCATCGATTTTTTAATCAAATATTCATTTTATGAAAAATACCATGCAACCAAATTAAAGAACGTAAAATTTCCTATCAGATTCACTGGTTTATTTTTATTTTGCGATGAGTGGTGTACGTTTTATAGCATTTTGAAGTTAAGCGATTTTTCGTTTTTGTGTGAAGTCAGGAAACAGCTGTAATTTAGGGCGCTCTAAAATCAATACCTTTCATCATAAAATCGAAGTTAAATAGTGCATTTTGTAGGAAATTAAATTTACTTTCATGTGGTATAAACTATTTGTCAGTAACTTGTATTTATGTTGAGCTGTAGTGGGGTAAATCTAGCGTTCACCACTTTTTTGTTCAAAAACAAAAAAATCGCTACACTTCAAAACGCTATAAAATGTACACTGCTCATCGCAAAATAAAAATAAACCAGTGCATCTGATAGGAAATTTTACGTTCTTTAATTTGGTTACATGGTATTTTTCATAAAATGAATATTTGATTAAAAATCGATGAAAAACCTAACAAAAGAGCAAAAATTTAAGATTTTTGACAATTTTTGATGTGAAGATAACTTTAAAAATGAAAATAAACTTAAAATTCGGATTTAGAGATGCAAAAAACATATAAAATCGTTCCTTAAACACTCTCATAATTTAATATATGAATTTAAAATATTGATCGAAATTACCCCTAAAACACCCAATATTTCATAAATAAAATTAAAAATTTATTTTTTTTAAGCATGCTTTGTCATCAATGAATCCAAAACAAACCATTTTATTGTTAATATACCGGAAATAAAGCGCAAATTGCAGATTAACAACCGCGTAAGTCCGTTTGGTCTGCGAGGTGCGAGAATTTTGATATCGATCTTTGCTTCCTTCCCTCCCTCCCCCCCTTCTTAAAAAATGACAATGAAAAGCATGTTATTTATAGAAAATTAAATGCTCTTTCACGTGGTTTAAAATTTTTGTTAATAACATGAATAGTTTTCATTTTGTAGAGGGTAGAATTGGGCGTTTTCCTTTTTTTTTGCGGAAAGGCAAAAAATCGATGTTTTTCAGCGCGCTCTAGCATCAATACCTTTCATCATAAAATCAAAGTTAAATGGTGCATTTTGAAGGAAATTTTGTTTTCTTTAACTTTGTAATTAAAAAGTTTTTTCAAAAACTAGTTCTTTATGGTTAAAATCGCCAAAATTTGAAAAAAACTCGATTTTTCCGCGTTTTTTTCGATTTTTGACAAAGTTGCGTTCGGCGCTCGAGGTCGAAAACTTGGATTATTCATTAGGCCAACATCATAAACAAGTCTGCAAAAAATCAGATCTACCGGATTTGACGCATACGGTGATGTATAAAGTTACTGGACTATAATAAAAACAGAATATATTTCAACCATATCAAGAGAAAAACTTTGACAGAAAATAAAAAAACTTTGAAAAGAAGCTCAAATGTAAATGGTGGCACAAAACGTATCTTCGGCGTTTATTAGTTACAATCATCCCCAAAATTGAGGGAAATTATCCTTTTCCATAACAATCCCCACAAATATTGTACGACGTCCAAAGTTTTTTCCGTGTTGGTCGGAACATACCTACTGTACTAGACTGTACTTTATTTGACCTTGGATGAGAGCAAACAAAGAAGGTAGTTCTAAAAGCGGTGTGTTATTTTTGATTGAAATTAAGAACACAATTTAGAAACATGATTACTTTATTAAACCCATGTATAATAGCGTCTTTTTATCACGATTTGCGTACTGAAACTGCTCCTAGTAACCCAACAGGCTTTCTGTTTACCTAGATTTCCATCCGTGTAGTGACGTCATAGGGTCAGGGTACATTGCTGTCACCAATTGACACACCACACTTTCTAGATACCTAATTGGCGAGTCGACTCTCCCTCGCTCCGTCTTTTTTCGCCAATCAGGAAGCTAAAAAGTGTGGTGTGATCTTACGTCAATCGGTGACGTCACTGACAAGAAAGGTTGTCGTCTAGTACAGTCTTGAATACTCTTGAAAATTAAAATTTAAATAACTTCGTTTCAATTCATAAAATAGCACGTTCTGCATGAAATTAACTATAGTCACAGATACACTAACAACACACTTCCTTCTTTGCAGACTGCTCCAGCAGCAAATGCAGCAGCAGCACCTGAAGCAGGCGTCGAACGGCGGCGGCAGCACGACGAGCTCCGGCAGCTCGGTGCTGCAGCTGGGCGCCCCGGCCTCCGGGGCGGCGGGGGGGCGCCCGGAGCCCCGCATCAACATCCTGGACGACGACGACTCGAACGGCTCCTTCGGCAGCCTGTGCGGCTCCTCGGCGCCGCCCTCCAGCCCCGCTGCCGTCTCCACCACCTCGGACTCCTCGAGCCGCAGCCCTTCGCCGCACCAACGGCACCATCGGCCGCCGCAGCACCAGCGTTGACCCGCCGCTGCGAGGGACGAACACATGGCGCGGGTGCGCTGGTTTGGATGAGTTTTTCTTCGCTTCGTTGTCGTGGTGTTTGAAGTCGTGACCTTGGGATGAAGAGGCTCTATAATCAACAATAGCTATCAATGAATTGAAGTATGTTGTTGTTGTTGTTGTATATGTTACGGGCAACGTGATAACAGGGTTCCCACTCTTCTTGAAAACAATTTTCATTTCTGTGTGAAAACTCCTTGATTTTGAGTATTACTCCTCAAAAACTCCTTGATATTCTTTGCTCGGTTCATTCCCATTAACGTTCCCGCTAAATATCGCCAATCTCTCTTGAACGTTACATACCTACTCAAATATCGACAAATGTTTTTGTTTTGTAATGATAAACTGAACAGATACTCATCTAATTAAAACTTTAAATCTATGAGTTTGAAATTAATCTACTTTTTGTTGTCCAAAAGAGCAGGGCAGTATTTAGCTGGAACGTTAACGGAATTGAACCCTTTGCTCTTTAATAATGTAAAACACATTTCTGAAGCGGAGGATAAATCATTCACCTCAAGTTCCGATCCAAAACTTTCTTTAAAAAAAGGTATTAAATTTTAAAATTTGTAACTAGGACTTTTAAAATTGCAACACTCTCAATTTTGAAGCACTTGCTTTACAGATTTTCTAAATCATAATTATGTTGCACTTGTTTGTTTTAATTTCCGTTTAGTTTTCATATACCTTCTCAATGTGTACGATTTTTTGTCCTGATCTAATTAATTGGCTTAAGAGGTTTTTTTGCATGGTAAATGTTCAGACTACTTGAAAATTTTGTGAAACACTCTTTTGAAAACTCTTTAAATACTCCTTGATTTTTATTTTTAAAACTCTGCTTGAACCCTGGATAAATCCAGGCATTATGAATAATGCCCACATAAAGAGATAAATACTCATTGATAAATGTCATTGAATTTATCACATTGCTTCACTTCGGAAAGTATTAATAATGCCCGGTTTATCGCTTTTTCCGTAACATAAACTCTTCACTGAAAAACGCTCATGACAGCATTTTTTTGTCCTCTAAGTAACATGCTGGCTAGCACACTAACACTTTATTGTGATATGATTGTATTATTTAACTGATGGTAAAACGTTGGTCAGGTAGCAGTGAATAAGTCCATAAGGTAGTATTCAAAGGTACCACCAATAAAGGCACCAAAAACTTTCCTTTTCTTGTTTAGCAGCTGCGGTCAAGTGACAGTGAATAAGGCCGCTATAGTAGCACACGCTCATACCAAATATGTTAAGTTTATGTGACTACCACTAGAAATAAATGAAATTCATCCATACGTTACAAGGACTGGACGAACTTTGCGAAATTTTCGCTGCTTGGGTATGTTTGAAAAGTGCTGGTTATTCAAAAATATGAACTTAAAATAGTCTTTATATAGAATCTGAACGTGCTGTTAAACTTTGAAGCTTTGAGAAACACTGTAAGAATAACTTTAATTGTAATTCCAACACTATTTTAGAACACATTCCCTCTATAGCAACACTTTTCAGACAAGTTCAGAGCGCTATCACATCACAATCAAGTGTTCTAGCTAGCAGCAAACACTAGAGTGTCGTTAATTTCAGGACAAAAAAGTATTCTTAAATGTCTTTGAGCGTTCGAAATGTTGTTTAAATACTCTTTGGTACAATTCCGTTATCTGTCCCATTAGAAACTGACAAACTGGTTTGGGTGCCAAACAAGAGAAATGTCTTTATAATATTGCAACTTATTAAAGTATACTGTTTTATTAATGAAAACAATAAAAATTTGGCGATATGTACATATTTGGAGTTTGAAATATGTTGGCAATTTTTAACGGAACAGATAAAACTTGTACCTATAGCACGGATTTTAAAATTCATTTCCATCTTGATGTTTTTGTCTTCTAATGTTAACTGTCTTAAAATTACGTTTTGAACACAACCTAAAATTCATGATTACTAACATTTTAAATTAGTGAAGTGTAGATTGGATCTATTGAAAAATAGATTTATGGAATTCTGAAACTTAGTTACTCCGTACTAAATGTATTAATAGCCTTCGTATATTATAAGTTTAAGGAAACAAATGTTCAAAGAAACTGTAAAATACAGTGATCATTGTCCAATGAGATTAACTTCTAACTTGTTTTACCATACCAAAATCAGAGCTTTATGATTCTACGGTCACGATATGTTTCTCGCACATTTCATTCAAGTAATTTTTTAACTCACACATTTTGAATCATTTGTTTAAAAATATAACGGAATTTTCAAAAAACACACATTTAGGTTTTGACTATTGATGATTAGTTTTAAAATATAAATTCGTAATGAATAGTTTGATAACTTTAATCAAGGACACATACAATTAAGATTCATTAAAATACCTTTTTCCAATAAAAATAGTTTACTACCTTTCCTTCATTTTCATTAAATATTAATAATTCTATTGGTTCCCATATTGCATTTTTAAACCAAAATCAGAAAAAGTGAAATTTGTTACATCAAACTATGTATTCAATTTTATAACCAACATATTATCTGTTTTTTTAAACAATTGTGTTAAAAAACTGCCTTTGCTATTTCTAATTTAAGATATTGAACTATAGGTTTTAAACAAATACCTTTCATCTAAAATATTGAATACGTTGAAATCAACGTTTTCTGAATTTTTTATGAAATTTCATTAGAACTGCGATTTGATAATACGAATGATTTGGAAGTGATAGGCAAGCACCCGCGCCAGATGAAAGGAGCCATTCCCTTTTTTCAATGTGCATATTCATTCTCCTAATTTTGTGAAATTTATCTAAGGATGACTTTGCTGAAGGACGTAGACTTTGGATCCCCTTTCTAAGTACAATACCCCCACAGGAACCAATATTTACATATAAATAGGATCTAGCTATAAATAAAGTTTTCCATAATTAAACACTAATGCCGTTGAACTATCTCAGAGGATGCCCATTGTGATTTTTACTCACAGAGATAATAGTCTAACAAACACGTTTAAGAGAAATTTCTGCAAGAAGAAAGAATTAATGATATTGTTAAAACTTTTGATTCTGTATGAATGTGTGTTCATTTAATCAAATTTATTTTTATCTATAACTACTTTTTTAATAAAGGTACCTCATGAGGGGAATCTGCAATCACTTTGAATATGAGTTTCATTCTAAAGGATGAGTGCAAAATTAAAAATCAATATTTAAGTATTTCTTTGAAATTTTAAAAGAAAAGCATGCTAAAATTCCTTTTAAAGTATCAATCCAGATAAAAGTTCATTAGTATATTAAATGTATTATACATTTATTTCAGTATAAAATAGTAATTTTTATTTATTCTTTTAAAAACAATGCCCATATGCTATAAAAATCGTACGATTTAAAATGCATCCTCTCTAAGTATGCATTAAACTTTCAGATGAAATGCTTTGAAATTATAAACTTTTTCCATATTTATCAATGTTTAGAACCCATGAACTAATCATTATTTTTCTTTCTGCATAAATATCAGAATAGCAGCTTAATTTCAAAAATACTGGATATGATTTCGTTCAGTGATGATTGACCTTGAATTCGAATTCATTCTTACTTCCTAAAGTTTTTATAATCATCGGTTTCCCTAAACGGTATAAAATCTTAACAAACAACTTTGCCGTTACCAATTCAACCATAAAAAAACTTCACTGTGGAGATAGTATTCCTTTCTTTAAGAAAAATTGAAAGGTGCTACGCGCTTCTGGTTAAAAGAATAGTTTATAAATTTAAATACAAAATAGATTCGACCTTCTATCACCGAAATGCCTAGCTGCTTTCAGTGTCCCCAGTCTCACTCCCTGCCTCCCATTTAAAGTTAAATGTCTCCGCATAGCCTCAAAAAATATATAAATTCGCCTCCATTATAATACATCCTCTACCAAAACCGTCATGGTAGTAGTGCTTTCTTCTACCCTCGAACCCCCTCACAAACATCTCGAATTCCCATATCGTGCAGCCACTCACCGTACTAAAATAATTTCCATTCTCAATTTTTCAATTACTGGCCTGCCTCCAGATGGAAAGAAAGAGCCCAATTGTCATCAAGCATCATCCCCGCAATGGACTATTAGGAAGTCATAATTCCAGGGTGTACACGCAGCGGTAGGTTTAGGGCCTGTGGGTGGTTAATTGGGCATGAATTATCTTCGAATCTGCCTGGAGCGGGAGAAATGGGGTGAAAACGAATGGGGGAGTTATTTCGGGATGGATTCATTCTGTCCATTTCGCACGATGCCCTGTGGGGGCATCTCTGAATTTTGTAAATGAAGTGTTGTTTGATTTGATTGTGTTTTGAAAACAGGATGGCGTGACTTAGTGTGATTCGAAGAAGCGTATGAATTTAGTTATGGTGGAGATGATTGTCAGGGGGTGTTCTATATTTCGGCTTCTGCTGATAAGTTTGGAATGCTCCAGCAGGTCTCGATAATGGATTTGTAGAGTTATTTTCCTATTCTGCGATACAGCTGATTTCCGGCCAAGGATGTCTCAGTTTGAACCATGTGGTTCAGTCTATTGCTATATTTTTCATATTGACACCTATATTTAGTTAGACACCTATATTAGTTACTTTAAAACTATAAAGAAGCACAGTAGTAGAGCATATTGCCTATGGTGTAGTTTTTTAGTAGTTGACTGCAAATTTTCAAATATGTATTTAAAAAATCTTCAAATATTGATTTCATTCTTTGCCCTAAGCATATAAATCCCTTAGAAGTTCTTTATACCTGATTTTAACAACACATCAAATGAATACGTTTTCAACTCATTAATGTTAATTATTTTTGGGTCACTAAATCAACTTAAATAACTAAATACACAATTCACAGAACAAACTGATTATTTTTTAAGTTATTGATTTATTATCATACAAATTCTTAACTCGGATATTAATGCAGGCTTTTCAAAAACAGCAACCAACTCTGACAAAAGTAAATCCCCGCACCTTCCTAACTTGAGTTTATTTTTCTAAGTATAAGTAAATCAACAGAATGGATTGTATTATTTTTTACATAGTTTATTGCTTTATAAGACTATTAAACGATCATGTTGAATTATAAGAAAAAATTAACACATACAATGGAACTTTATAAAGAGAGAGATATCACCGTTTAATATTTATTTTGATTCATATTATACACACAAAAAAACAGCAAAGGGTGTTCTTTATTTGATTTCCTATGCTTCACTTACCCATAAATTGATGACGTAATTATTGGCCAGCGATATTGAATAGTGATTCATAGTTTATGCTACCCCCTTTCCAGCTATCGAAGGAGAACGCCCCACCTCTTAATTATGAGAAGCCGTGAGAAAACATCGCTTTCTCTTAGAAAGTGGCGAAAAAATTGCGTGATCCTGGCATTTTAACGAGCTATTTAGACTTTATGGGAAACTGGCTCCGAATCCTCACAGAGCGTGCAACCGCGCCGATCATAAACAAGTACGGTGTCGCGAATGGTGACAGAACGCTTTAACTGGTTGCTATATCACTCTGATGCACAATTTAGCACTGACCGTAGCTGATGGTTTTGGTGGAGATAAGTGTTTAAAATATTTGAGGGAGAAATTGGTTTTTAAAGCTATCCTTATTTTTTATGCGCTAAGGGCATTTTATAGTTTAAATTATAGTTTCTCTCTCTGATAGATTTACCTTCTTCCAGAACTATAAGTCAGTTTTATACCAAATATGTTCTTTGTATTTTTATAATGTCTTTTATTAATTATGAAATTGTAATTTATAATTCTGAAAAACGCTACAAAACTCAGCAATATTTTTTATTATTCTTTGCATAAGGGAGTGAGTACTTTGCATACATATATAAGCAAGATTTCCTTTTATTTATTGAGGTTTAAATAATTTTTTTAAGTTTAAAAACACTGCTAGATTTAAAAAAAACACATAAACGGTTTAATTGCATTGAATTTAAAAGGAAATGAACTTTTATCTGGAAATATTTAGTATCTTACAATTTTCTACATATCAAAACGAAATTTCCCCCATATACATGTTATCTTCACTCTTATAAAAACTTATTTAATATTTACCATTTCTATTTTTAATTTTACTGTCAGTACATTTTCATGGATGAAAACGTTCAATTCATTAAAAATGGCGCACACTTTATTTATTTTTTAACACTTTTTCTATGTGGAAAAAAATTAATATATCCTCTACTGATACTGCTAGTAAAACCATAATATACTTCGTAGTTGTCATTTTTTGTGATTCTTTAAAAAATTGCTAGACCGTAATTTTCATCCTACTAACAACTTATAATATTTTGGAATGTAAGCACTCACTTAACACATTACCTCACTCTAACAGTATTATGCAACATGTGTTCGAATCAACAAAATCCGATATTTCTTTTCGTTATGATGCTTGAGAAAGGTGCAGTTAGGTTATTCATTTAGAGAATGAAAATAAGCACTTGAAAGTTATTGCTTTTTCTGTGACTGTAAATAAATATATATATTAATAAAGTATGGCATTATTTTATGTATGTGTCAGCGTGCAAGTGTGAATGATAGTCATTTAATTTTAAAAAACTTGGAGAATGTCCTTTTCCGAATTTTTCAAATTTGATTTACGTCACAACTAATGTATATTTTGGTATTGCTGAATGGCAATGCTAATGATTGTACATAAAATGATAAATTATAAAAGGGCAAGTTTGTAATGCGTGAAAACTTAGTGTAAAAAATATTAAAAATTTATTGAAGTAAGGATTCGATTGTATTCTCAAACGTTCATTTTACGGTTTTTAGAAGCAATTATTTACCAACAATATTCTTCTTATCCTTTAGTGGAAACTAAGGAATTTCTTACTGGTCCTTTGTAATGAGAAAAAAAACAATGAAAATGTTGCCAACATGTATAGACTGAAAAATGGGCATTTTGAAACACATTTACATAGATTTGTGATGAATCCTAGTTATTTTTCAAAAGTATATGTTGTAAATATAGCAGGATATTCTTTTTGTAAAGAGTGGCGCAATTCTGCGTTTATATGTAAATAATACTAAATTTGTGTAAAATATGTTATGGTGCATTCATTTAGATAAATTGTATAAATATTCAGGATGCAATGCTCTCTTTAGGAAATTTGGTGTGTAACACTATATACTATGTATAATTCAACTTTATAAGACAAAAGGAATATTCTGCAACTGTTATTTTTGTTTATTGAATCGAGCACGGGGAATCTTGTCCCATTTTTTTCTCGCATCTATCTAAATGATTACGTGAGAATGTTTTTGAAAATAAAATGTGCTTGTTTGATTGATTTGTCTTGTCTTTTTAAGTCATTCATAGCAACTAAAAATTTCAAGAAATCTATTCTTACAATGCTACGCTAGGTACATTCTCTCAAAATAAACCAATGGTTAAACCACTCATATGAAAATTTAATTTGAAAAACTCTATAAACAAAAGACTTTAAAACACTACATAAGTTAAAATCTAAATTTTTTGGAATTCAATTAAAAACTTTTTTAAAACAAATATGGTTTTAAAATAATTTTGATATTATGGATACCCAACCTACAATTAAATAGTTGTAAGGGTAAACATTTGATAAGATTATTTACTGATATAATTAGGTTATGAAGATAATAACTTCCCATTGTATGGGAAAATGGGTTTAGTCATAAAACTAAAATTCTTCAATACAATATATAGAAACTGAAAACAATGTTTTACAAATAAAAAAATATAGAGGAGAGGAGAGTATTATAGAACACCCTTTATAAATTTAAGAATAACTCTATTAGTTTTTAATAAAAATCCGCCGAATCATTTAAGTACATACTATAACTAATGACAATGAAGGGCCAATGGTCAAATAAATCAGCATTTATTTTTTTAATCAAAAAATGTACTTTAAGAAAAAGTTGCAAATGGAGGGTAATATGGAACAGTCGGGTAATATGGAACAGTTGGATTTACAGCTATTGAAAACAAGTTAAACCTTAGAGAACATAGTTAATCCTAACTATAAAAATATATTTAACAATTTACGTTCAAAATACATTGGATCCAAATTTCTCCTCGTTGATCGTCGGAAATTTTTCATTACAAAAGATCTTAGTTTAAGATGCTTCAGCATCTTTGTTTTCCTGTTCTTTAGTTGATGGCAGGAAGTAAATTTCATATGACACATCAGAATGGACCTAGTGTTCCATAATACCCGACACACCAGCTTGTACTATGAACCCTTTTACTGACCGATAAAACATGGATAACTAAAAAACGACTGCAGTATAAGAAACTACTGATCTTTTAGCGTACATTATGCTTAACAACAAAATCAAAGTATCATAGTTACTGGTAGGTTAAAAGGTTTGAACATTTACCGTCAAAAACTTTCGAAAATAATAAAACATACTTTGCTTTGCTGCGACTGATCAGATAACAACAAGAAGCTAATCTCCTTGCGCACTGCATCATGGGGGATTTCTTAAGACTTTCGTGGCATTGCCACGTGATAGCAGCACGAGGGGGAGCAGAAACTCAGGTGTTCCATAATACCCTCCTCTTCTCTATACATTGAAATTCATTTATCTTAATTTTAATTAAGGTGAAAATGCACAAAAATAATTTTAATCCAACAAATCTTAATTATGTTCCAAAATAAATATATAATGTAAATATGGAATTTTTATTATATTTTATTTTTTCAACTTTTTTAATTTGGATAGTTTTTTTTATTTTCACGTTTGCACCCATTTCTGATATTGTTCGATTGAATTTTTTCAACGGTCACATTTTTCAATAGTCAAAACAAAAGCCTCATCAGTGAAAGATATTTTATCAATCTAATAATATATATCTCATTCCTTTAGAATGTTCAATACTTTGATAATCTTAGCTATTTTATTCAATTTCACCCCCCCCCAAAAAAAACAAGCATTATTAAATATAATCATAAAAACTTTTATTAGTTTTTCATGAAATTCTGTCATTAGGGGTTTTCCACAAGTCGGATAGTTTTTCTGGTATAATAACAAATTTATAAGAAAGTTTATCAGTATTTTCAACCATCTTCATCACAACACATGTAATGGCCATAAACAATAATTTAAAAAAAATTAATATCTTAATTAGTTTCTAAAATTGAATTTAAAACATAAGGTCTGTACAAAGAATAACTTTTATATCTCAATTTTCAATCTGTAATGATTGCAATAGGTAGATGGTTTTCATTCAATGATTTATCTTTAAACTTGAATAAAACTAAATTTATTTATTTTAAGTTAAAACAAACCAATTATAACATAAATATTAACTTCCACTCTAACTCTTGTGATGGTATCTTATTAAATTGTAACACTACAGTGATGCAACAGGTAAATGGTCTTAAATATTTAGGAGTTTTTTGGACTTTAACCTTAAATGGGAAATTCATATTATTGAGTTATGCAGAAAACTTCGTTTCAGCCTAATAAAACTTCTTCATTTAAAAAACAAGGTCTGTACGTCTTTTTTGATCAGCTTATATTATTCATGGTTTTATTCTTTTCTTAACTATGGAATTATTGTTTGGGTTGGTGACTATAAAACTAATTTATTTCCTTTAAATTTCTGTTCAAAATAAATGTTTTAAAATACTAAATTTTAGATCTTCTTATCTCCAGGATTTCAAAAGTTTAAATCTTCTGCCTATTCGTTACATTGCTTTTTTGTATAATTTTATTTTTATACTGTAATAAATATTTTTAATATTAAAGACAATATCTCTGGAAGAAGGCCATCCAAAAACTTTCAAATTCCTCGTATTCACAAAGAAGTTTTTCGTAAGCGTTTCTTTTACCTTGCCCTCAGTTTATCTTATGAGTTGCATATTATTCCATATTAAAAAGCTTCAAGCGATCACTTCGTATCTTTTTAATTAATATTCATGATTTAAAATAGTTATTTTTTCAATTTAGACAAGCAAAAGTAATTTTAAACGCCTAAATCTGTGCCGGTCTTTATTGTGAGTGTTTTGTTATTAGTTTATTTACATGTCAGTATATTACATTGTTTTAAATAATTTGATATTGTCCTTTAATATTATATTTATATTCTAGTACTTTTTTGTCACCTAAACTGGTTGTTTCCCCTTGGTGACAAACATATTTTTTTCTTTCTTGTTCTGTTGTTTTCTGTTCTGTTTGATAATGATAATGAAGATAAAGATCTCAATTTTAAAAGATAAAATACATTTTTTAATACTTAGCTTTTGACATACATACCTACTTTCCACCACATCTGATTCTATTATACAGAATTGTATAGTTAACAATAACAATAATAATAATGCATATCTTCAGAATCCATGTCTGAAGAACTTGATGAAGGAATGAATGAGAGGCTTTTTCATAATCATAACAAGAAAGAAGTATTCTTTTCAATATCAGAAATATCTTCAAATGACGTAAAAAGCTATTAGTTTCATATTCAATATGACAGTATCTTTGTTCGCAAAAGGCACCTCATTCTATTCTTTCATTTCAATAGATTTTCCCAAAGTACATTTATTTACTAACTAGTAAGTGTATTTGCTATAAGGTTTGAGGAAGAAACCATAAATAACTATTTTGTATGAGATATAGGGAAATATCTTGCGGTGTGGAACATATATGGCATTTTAAGTTTTAGAACTGAGTAAGTTCACTAAACTTATTCATATGATTTTAATCTTAAAACCTTGAACTTGTGTTTTTACATTGGTCTTTCAACATAACCTAACTTAATTCCTCTGTATGATTATTATTGAATTCTAACCTAGGCATAATTTAGTTTTAATGCAAATTCTTTTGAATTTCATGCTCTATTTACAACTCCTCCTATTCATAAAATTCAATGCAATAAAACCATATGCAGTTGAGTTTAGAAGATAATCTTGTTTTGGGGGTCTTCCATTCTTTTTTATTTTTGAAACATTTAAGCTTTAAAAAACAACAGAAAAATTCCCCTTTGCCATGTAGGGGAAGAAGTGTTTAACTCTTGCATATATCATGACTAATAACTCTGGAGCTTTGAATATTTATTAGGGTTTAAATAGTTAATTACCCTCGGTATGGCTTATTTGCATAGCTGATGCATTTTTATTGCGTGATGGGTAACCGTGTAGGAGGTAATTATAACACACTAATTACACACGAATGGCGTGCGAAGCTTAATAAAATAATTACTCTACGAGATTGTCAAAGTTCCGATTAAAAGGTGGAAAATTAGAATTTTTAAGTAATTAAATGAAAAATCTGCTGAATCTGAGATTTAGTGTCTGAAATTTGTGTCGAAAAAGTCGTTTTACTAAGACTGGATGTTGTCATATTGAAAGAAGATTTCTATGGTGAGAAAGGCAGCTGTGAAGTTATTTCGTATCAAAAATTTGAGTTGATGGTGAAAGAAAGGGGAATGAATGAAAACTAGAAGGTATTGGAAAAATTTTGAACTGATCAACGAAATGAATTTTTCTTCGTCCAAATGAGTTTTAATTCTTTTTTTAATAATTTCTCAAGAAAATTAATCAATTTTGTTATGGATGGGTACGTCCTCTTAAGTTTCAGAAAGTAATGCTTTGTAAAAATATATATCCACACTCCTTTAAGTTTAAAAACTTCAAACCTTTAGAGTTAGAACAGAGATTGGTCTACAGACGTTTTCCCTGAAGATTTTTCAGATTGACAGCAGGACGTTCTTCTATAATTCAAGTAAATAATTAAAAACATTATTTTTATTTGATCAACGCATAATGAATATGCATCATTAAAATAGTAAATAAAAATTTAATTACAAAAGCTTTTAAAAGATCAAAATAAATATTTCGGAGTTAGATAATTTAGTTCTCCTTTTAGTAGGTATATACAGGGTGTCCCAAAATGTATCATTAATGACATATTTTAAAAATCAATAACTAATAACTCAAAAACTAAAAAAGATAAAAAAAATAAGCAGTTTATTACATCTTACTCCCAAGATTATCAAGAGTAGGATGCAACAAACCGCGTAATATATATCTTTTTCAGTTTTCCAGTTATTAGTCATTGATTTTTAAAATGTGTCAGTGTTTTTTGGGATACCCTGTAGCTTAACCTAATTGGAAAATCTTTTCTCGATAAACTTTATAGATCAGTGTTTTTGAACAAACTGTTTGCATAAAGTAAAATTGTAACATAATTTTGAGCAGATTTAAATTAAATATAAAAAGCCTGGTTGAAATATTTTCCAAATGATAGTCTTCCAGTTAATATTTCATTACATGGTGTTTAAATTGGAAGGAATTTACATTTTTCTTCCAAAAAAGGAAAAATTCCTATTGAAAGTAATACAATAAGACAAATAAGAGTTAATTATACTTATCAACGACATTTTTATAATTCTGTGTTCATCCTACTTCAAACACCAAACACATTATCAATATTAATAGAACATCAGAGATAGCTCACATCCATCCAAACACAAATGAAGTTAAGCTTTCAAACTTTTTTTAATAAGACATAAACCAATCTTCATTGTTCAACACATGACACCCTCTAATTTCAACATAACATGGGCTCCTTCTCAATCACTGCCTCGAACTCAATCTTGAAGAAACCGACTGATAAATCATCGGTTCACACTCTAAAGAAGACAATAATATACTCCTTCTCACGGCTCCTCTTCTTTTCCTTCCTCCCTCTCACTTTTGCCTCCTCAGAACAATGACCAGTCACGCCAACAGAAATGATGAGAACAATCGGGAATCATGACATTTATGGCGCCGCATTTCGTACGTTGGGACTTTACGAGAAGTTGGTCTCTTGAACCCCTTTGCACCGAATGCAAAGCGATTGCATGGTGGCGATTGAGAGGGATCAATGAAATACTGGGGCGGAAGAGGGATTGAAGAGGAAGAGAACCTTCATTGATAGAACCTTACAACAGAACGTACAGAACCTTCATTGTGTGGGTGAATTAAAAACTTACGGATATTGCATGGACAACATGGGAATGAAGTCATTGTTTCATTTTACAAACTTTAACAGTCATATTCACAGCCCGGGGACGGGGTGGCTAAGTTGGATTATAGGCTGCTATCTGCGCTAGCAGTCTGCGCACTGTACCTGTCACCGAGTTCGATTCTCGGCCTTCCCCTGGATGTAATATCTTCCTATGTGCTATGCTCTGTTCATTTTGAACTGGTGCTTGAAAATATTTCCTACCCTAGCAACTATCCTCGTCAAAGTGACGAAGAAGGCTTACTATTGGCTGCGCGAAGAGCGTAACTATGGTTACTCTTCTAGCTTGGGGGAAAGCACTATTTCTCAAGCGCCAATTATAAATGAATAGAGTATAGCAATATCTCTGTTTGTGTCCGTCTGACTTGAAGAAAGTTTTTAAGAGGATCCTTGAGATCAAGCACCCAAGACGAAGAATATAAGGGACCAAATCCAATCCAATGCAATATTCCCAGCCATCAGTGTCGTAGTTAACCAGCAGCTAAAGAAATTAAATCCGTAGTTAACCAGCAGTAAAGGATTTAACACCGACGCTGATGGCAGTGAATATGACTGTGTCAAGAAATAACAACCGTGTCACTGAAAATATAAGATAATATAATAATTCTACTGGAGATTCTATGGTTCCCTCACTGAAATTAAGTAGATGCTCGTTGTAGGAATTTATCTATAGAGATTATTGCTAAAGCATTAATTCCTTAAAAAGCTGAAATCGTTTTATAGTTGTAATGATTCCATGACTTCACTTACAGCTTCATCATTTACAATGTTCTTCTCCTGATATAAGAAATTTGCAAGTTCTATTGTTAAGCCAATATATTAGTTATATCTAAAACTCATTTTACAAGCGAAACACGAACAACACCAAAATATTTAAATGAGGAAGTTTCATATTTTTTAAATTTTCGATTTTGGGGTATATTAATACAATATAAGATGTGAAAAATCCAAATCTGCAATCCAAATTTTCCTCAAAAATTTATTTACTGAGATATAGAAGAAATAAAAGTTGAAAAAAGTCGTAAACAAATGATGCAATCGCAAACGCTCAAAAATCAAATTTGACGTCACTCGACACTAAACAAAAGACATTGTTGATGCTTGTTGATGTTTATTCATTATTAAAATAAGAGGTCTTTATGACCTCTTGGATCTGGTCTAGTTTCATTAGACCAGATGGGGATTAGTCCCACTTAATAAAAAATATTTAATAATACATTTTCCATAAATATTTGAATTTTAAGGGGGAAAATCTTAAAATATAAGAATGTAATGTTTTAAAATTAATTATTTGATTTTATTTTGGTGTTTTCATTGCTGATTTAACTTTTAAATTGGCAATTATAGAGCTTTTCTTATTAAAAATATTTAATCCTGAGGTTTTCATATTTAAAATAGTGAGTCAAGCAGATCCACTCTAGCAGAGAAATGGAGAAATAAGCGTTTTTAGCCATAAAATCGTTTATTACTTGTAAATATTCGATTTTCGAACTTGGAAAACTTGGTAGTGATCGTCCTCGCCTCGAGATACGTCTACACTGTAAAAAAAAGTCTGTTGAATTTACAGAAAAAAACTGTCAGCCAGGACGCCAGTAGATTTCTGTTTTTTTTACAGATATTTTCTGTGATTTTTTTACAGACTTACCATTTTTTTATGGCTTTATCCTGTTAATTTCACAGATATCATTAGTGATTTTTTACAGAATTTCCATATTTTTATGGCTTTATCCTGTTAATTTCACAGATATCATTAGTGATTTTTTACAGAATTTCCATATTTTTATGGCTTTATCCTGTTAATTTCACAGATATCATTAGTGATTTTTTACAGAATTTCCATCTTTTTACAGTTTGTTTCTGTTAATTTAAACATTGTTTTTAATTTTATTTTTAGGAAATATTAGATAAGATATGTTTTATTGTATCTCTCTCCTTTATAGACAGACGACTTGAACATAAAAATATCCTTAGGCAATGATGAAAGCATATTGTCAATTTTTTTAATTTTTCATTCTGATAGTAATACTGACCAAAATGTTTTGCTTGGTTCAATATAATCAGGCACGAGATTGCACACAAAAGTGAAAAAAGCACAGAGCATCAAAAATATTTAGCATGCAATATATAATTTTAAGCATCGATTAAATTTAAGCACAACTTTTAAAAATGTAACAGATAAATTTTAATCTAAAAAAAATTTGTTTTAGTGGTGGATTCAGACTTAGAGTGCCCCTGCATTTTTTTTAACTAGAACATAATTTATTTGAATGCGTTTATCATCACCACCAGGAACGCCGACGTGCAGGCCTAATGGTTAGCGTATCTGACTGTGAAGCCGTACGTCTGGGGTTCGAATCCCCGTTTGGCATGGATGTTAGTTTCTGTCTTTGTGTGATGAATGAATGTGGCCCCCCTGTAAAAAGGGGTTGTGCGAGTAAATGGGTGTGTGGCGCGGGTAACAGTACCTCACCTCCGTGGCTTTGGTCCACAGGTGCTCGCTGGGTAACGCTAAGTAGGTACTTCTTAGGGCAGTTCAGTGGTCAAGGACAATGTCCAGTAGTACCCGCCCATTGGAAATAAAAAAAAAAAAAAAAAAAATCACCACCAGGAACTGGAACCTTATTTAGTTACTCATTCTTGGTTTCTGTGGTGGACTCTGAGGCATTATCAGATGATCTGCATTTTTTAGCTTTAGAACCTAATTTCTTTGAATGTTTTTTCCTTTCATTTTCAGCATTCTAGAACATATTTTTTGAAGAAACTCATGCCTGAATATCAGAATAAATCTGTTTATATTTTATAAATTAAATTCCACACAAAAAGTGTTATGAATTAGCTATAATAGATTAACATTCAAGGCAATGGGACTAAATGTTAGTAATAATGCCCAAAAATTTTCATTAGGTCCATTGTAAGCAATTAAGAATAATTCAAATGTGTTTAGCATATATCCCACAACTCAAAATTTAAAAATACTGAAATTTTATTGGAATATATATTTCACACAGATGGAATGTAAATATCTTCACAATTCGATTCATAACTTCCCAACATAAAAAAAGTTACAAATTAGCAAAATATATCACCATTTCAAAGAGGCAATGGTACACAAATGTATATCTTTTAAAAAGTTTCTTGGCTTACATACTACAATACTTCCTGGAATTTTCCCACTTTGATCAATATAAGAAATTAAAGACTAAAATTTGTATTGCTCGTCCCACAACTCAAAACACACAAAAAATGGAAAATTTAATGAAACATTCTACACAGATGGAAGAATGATTCTCTTCACAATTAGTAGTGTTTGGCTACAAAGTGGTTTTAACTACAAACTAGTCTGGAAAAAAGTTCTTGTAAAAACTAGTTAACTAGTCTGTATAATTTTGTAAGAGATTTTTACTTTTAAATTTTAATTATCTTTTCCTTATCAATGTAAAAATATCGCTTTAATGGAAAGAAAAAAAATGAAATTGAAAGCCTATCATATTTAATGACATTGATAATTACAAGAATTTTAATTTTGCAATATTCTACTCTAAACCAAAAGTAGTTGAACTATTAGTTGCAACTAGTGCCAAACACTAACAATTAAGATATACATAAACTTCCACACAAAAAACTTATGAATAAACTAAAAAAATAAGATTCCAAAGAGGCAATAGGACAAAAAATATATGTTTCTTGGCTTTCATACGACAGTACTAGCTGGAAGAATTGGTAGAAAATCATGAACTAGTGATCAATCAATTCATATTCAGCCATTTTGTTGACGAGGTGCAAAATTTTAGAGTTCACAGTTGCTCGTTTCTTCACATCGGGGTTCTTTTTGCAGCTTGTCACCGGGTTTATGCCAAGCAAACACCTAAATTAAATACAGTTAATGAAAACATGTTTACACACCTTAACAATTTAATGTTATATTCTAAGTTAAAGCTAATATTTTAAATAAATTAAAGGATTTAATTTTGAAAACTAAAAACTTTTATATTTACAAGGGGTCCAAAACTAACTGAAAAATTCAGTTGCCTCTTGCTGAAGAATTGTAACTTAAAATTTTTGGTTTCCAAAGCAAGATGAAACATGTATTTTTCATTTTAAGTTTTTGATGAGTCTGGTTTTATTTTTGGGGCTCCATGTACATTGTGAGTACAAAGTTTAAACAATATACCTTTGAACAAACTCTAAAGTTGTGCTTGCAGATGTCGGGTAATGAATGTTGAAACAGTAGAAAGACATAAACAAAAGGGAAAATGCTTCGAAGAAGTCAACAACTTTGAATGCTGATACTTTATCAATGAAGGATTTTGCCTTTAGAGCATCATCACCTGAAAAAAAATTCAGGATAAATTAAATCAAAAATGTCAGAAATATCACAGGCAATAGTGTATAATATGTATACATACTACGAAGATGTTATAATAACTGTTGTACCCAAGATTGAATTCTAACAATCTTTATCTAGTAATCATTGAACTAAAGTAAATTTCAATTTGAATGTAAATGTTCACTTCTGGTATTCACCTACGGGTGAATTAGTGACTCTAACCTGACATAAGATTTGGATGCATGAGAGCATTGCATTGTAAATTGAGAAAATATAGTTGTAAAGTATCAGATCAAAAACTACCATTGATACTTACCAAAATAAACTAGGCAAGGTGTATTTGGAAGATCCAATTTTTCCACATCTATAGCAACCTGTAATAAAAATTAACCAACTTTTATTAGAATTTTCTTTTCAGCAACTTTTGAATTGAACTGTGGCTTACAAGATTTTCAAATTTTATGCTTTAGAAACCTAAAATCTGAGCTTTTTAACTTTGTTTATTGATGCCCTAAGTTTTTAAAGAAATAAAAGGACAAAACATGTAATATTTACCATTTCCTGAAATTGGAAATATAAGTAAAAGAAAACTTAATATCAATACTTATTAAAGGGTCCCTAAAGCTTTGAATTTTCCAAGATACACAGAATTTTATCCAGTAGAATAAATAAGATAAATTACATAATACTTACATCAACTCCAACAAATAGTTTATCTATATCTTCCTCAAAGTAGATAGCTATCAGTTGAATTAATGTTAAGAAATCTGCATCATCCATATCTGAGCATGATTCTAATACTTTTTCCATCAGCTTGAGGTTTTTTTTGGTGCATGGCAATGTTTTTAGGAAGTTAAAAATCCTATCTCCTTTCTGGGACAATGACTCTTCAAACTTTTTATCAAAACTGACCCCTACCAGCATTTCAAAATGCTGCAGCATTCCGTCCTTTGTAAATAGGAGGGGCCAATTTTTTTTAAGATATGCGATATCATTCTTGGAGTTTATTTCACTTCTTTGAGTAAAGTATGTATCAGACAATAATTTTTTGTCAAGGTCATTTAAGGTTTTTTTTGATGGCATGTCAATCATAACTTTTTTCTTATGTTCTTGTGTTTCAGGCGTTTCATTTTCTGGCAAATGGGCAGGCTGCCAGTTGATACAGCCATATGAGTCCGATAATTTTAGCTTCTTATTGCCTTCACTTTCTTCCTTAAGTCTTCTTTTCAATGTGTTGTAATCCGAACTTCTGTTTAAATTGTCGAATCTAACTTCCAGTTGTTTGGCGAGGGAAGTATGCCCCTCGCCAACCACTTCTCCACATAAAGCATCTGATAAAGATTCTGGATAAGCTTTAACTATTGTTCTAGCTATAATAGCTAAGGCTTTTCTACCAGGTTTGGATGTTAATGCATTAATATCGTCTGAGACGATTCTGATTAAATTTCGTCTCAAGCTAGGCGTGAGACGTTTTTTTTCTCTTAAAGTTTTCAGGAGTTCCATTGGCATTCTATGCCAAGAAACTTTAAAATCATAAGCCCAGTCCATGTTTTCTAAGCTTGAAGTGTGTATCTTTTCACTGTCTTTATTATCTGTAACTACCTGTTGTAACTCCTCAGGTTCTTTTGGCTCATTTTCTGCAAAACAGAAAATAAATATATGAATAGTGAAATGAAAAAATGGTACACTAATATAAATAAGTATAAACCATATTAAATAATTTCTGTTAATTAAAAAATTACTAGGTTTTTAAAATTGATGCCCAATTAAATTATATTTTGGCAAAAGTATTTGATTTCATTACCACATCCATATAGTTAATGTACACGAACACTTGAATGGCGTTCACAGAAAATTTGATACTCCAGAAAAAATTAAGCAAATTTTATAAAAAAATAGTTTTGCTATTTTTTACACAAGTCTTAGTTCCACTGATTTTTAATGTTCTGGGATGTATTTCATCCAAAAAATGTATTGTGCTAACAATCTATGCACTTCTTTTTTAATTCAAATTAGTTAAAAACTACAGAAAGCTTCTACAAAATTTTATGGATAGCTTAAGTTTGCAGAATGGTTTTTATTTTATATGGGTAATGCTCATTACCAACAAATTAGCAATAATTTGGATAGTTATAGTATTAATATTCCAGTTTAAATTTTTAACATTAAGCCAGGTAAGGCTGGTTATTCTTGAAACCAATTTTTATTTTCATAAATTCTTTTTTGTAAAAATGGAGATAGATTTTTCCTTAAGAGAAATGGATCACATTAAGCAGAATTGAATGAGTTTCAATGAGATTATTTTTAGTATTTTAATTTTTCCAGAATAGTAGCGCAAATCTTGATAAATTGATTTTTTGGCAACAGCTGACTATTAAATCTATTGGGACTAGACAATTTTTTAAGGATTTAATATATTTTAGGTACTTTTTTAGAAACGACTTTATCGCTTGCACTACTTTTCTGGAAAAGAACCTTATTTCTTTCGTGTTTCATTATTTCACTGGTACTACTTATTTTAAGTGCATATTCAAATTCAACTGTATGCTAAATTACACTATAAGACAAAAAAACTTCTTAATTATAAAGATATTAAATAGTACAATAGTAACTTACCAGCATTTTTCCAATGTTTTACAAGTATTCTAGCTTGAATTGTTTTCAAAACATCTTTCAAATCTTCAACTTCTACTAGGGATAAATCTGATTTCTTAGTTACCCCTAAATCAGATAATCTTTCAAGGACAGCCTTCAGATTTTTATCCTCAAGAAATGGCAACTGTTCTTTTATACCTAATTCTATAATGGCATCCATCCTATACATTTATATACAACATAAAAATTAATTCCTTAACATGATAAAAATATATTTATCTCAATAAATTTTCATTGTTATCAGATAAAATTCTCTAACTACATCCAACTTCAAAGCATTATGCATGCTTTTAACCAAAAACATTTAGAAAATATTAAGATTGGGATTTTAGTAAATTTAGCTGAGTTTCTAACTCACGCTTCACAAACATTAAGACCAAAACCAAACATTAAGAAAAAACTAATAATTTTAAAGAAAATTTCGATTCACTCAACGTTTTTTAATAAAAAAAATAAAATTATTTATTATTTAAAAATTTAACTTTTTTTGCTAGCCATAATTGCCTTAATATGTTTAAAAGTTATTGTGAACCAATCTTTTACTTCTATTAGAGATCATTCAAATATTTTTAAAAAAATTAAAAAGTTGTCACACCCGTCATGAGGATTTTGTCACACCCGTCACACTAAAAACTCATACAAGGAAAAATGTTAATGGAACTGTTAAAATCAGAACTTTGGAATGTTTCAAAGACTTGTGATCAAAATTAAATCTTGTAGAACAACTTTTGCATCTTTTTTGTGACGGGTGTGACAGAAGGGCACCATAAATTCAAAGGTTCCAAAAATCAAGTTTTGAATTTTTTTTTGGAAAATTAATGGTTTTATTAGGTAAACAAGGTCAAAAATAGGAATATTATGCATTTTTGATGAAAATTTAGCTACATTTAGTGTTGTTAAAGCTAAGATGTAAATACCCTATTTTACATACTTGAAAAGATTTCAAATTTTTCTAACTTTGAGCCCTCAAAAAGTACACAAGAAAATTTTTTAAAGCTTAGCTCTCTGTAATTTCATCAGGTTCATATCTTTACCTTTAATATAATGTATAATTTATATTTATAACACCATTTTGAAATTTCAACCCTCATGTCCACTTTTTCATGGAATGGCCCTACAGTAGAACTTTCCAACTCCTCATATAATGTTTTCTACATAATAAGGATTGGTTGTAAATGAAACACAAAATCACAGAAGACCTTTAAATGTAATTAAAAGGTAATGAGTCATTTAACTTAGATATAACACTCCAGAACCGGTTAAATAATTGCTAAAAATCTAAAAACTAATACATAGTGTTACCACCTTTTGAAAACCTTATATCTTTTAAATCAGGAGTCGGAAGGTAATAAGGTTTTTAAATTATGGAAGTAATATATTTTCCATACTAAAATCATTCTTTATTCCTATTCAGAAACAGCATGATGTAAACATATGCATTCATGTTTGTTTAATAAATATGCTGGCAATGGATAGTAATCTAATAATTTATTCATATGAATACAATTAGTTAGTGAACTTTTCATTATTTTGTGCACACCCCACTTATGCAAAGACATACTCTGAAATAGTTCAGTAACAAAGTAAACCTCAGCATCATTGTGAATGACAATTAACTTAATTTTACCAAATAAAATACCATCATCATTCTTTTCCACAGCCAAAAATAAATCTTTTTGGTAAGATATACCATGAATTATAACATGATCAGATACAACAGAATTAAACTGATTCACACTACTTGGTAATGAGTTCTGAATATCTTCATTAAACATAGAAGTACAAAAGTTTATGGCTTTGTGAACTGTAATTCTATGGGGGAAAAAGTTTCCCAAATGAATGTAAGTTTGTAAAAGTTGATGTCGAAGAGAAAGAGTTGAACAAATGTTTTTAAAATTGCAAGAATGTCTGACACACTTTTTAAAATACCCGTGTTTACTTTCAAACCTTAAAGTCCACAGTCTAATTAAGGGACCAAACTGGAATATAAGGGAGGGGTAATGACACAGAAAGTGATGTTTGGGTTTTAAAGGGTCTGGGAATGCCTCAGAACGTAAATCTATATATTCTTCAATGATTACCTGTAAATAAGATATTTGTTCCACAGTTATTTTTGGAGCACAAACTAATTCAGTAATTTTTCTTAACTGCAAAAATAAGCTCCAGATATCATTATTCTCATTTTGAATTTTAGGTCCAATCAATACTGGTACTAATCTTAGCAATAACCAATTCTGAGCAGCATGACCACTGATTTTCTTTCCTTTAAGTATTCGGTTAGGTTTATTTCTCCCATCCATTCCCTTATACTGAAAAGTAGCACAAATTTGATTTAGATAGTCATATGAGAACCACATTTTAACTTCTATGAAATACTTAAGAAATAAAGCCATATCATAAGCTACAACACCTTCGAACAAATCATGACCTAAACAGGGAGGGAGGCCAGGATTACACACATGGAAAAAACTTAATTGATTGAACTGAGATTGAAATTTTATACCAGCAGAAGACGTGAGAGTAGCATCAGTTGATACTAAATCAACTGTGTTTTCGTATGATTCGGGACTGCGAATTTCTCCAACTACATATGGAGTTTCTTTAAAATCCTTTTGTGTTATTAAACAATAACGGCAAAAGTATTCACTACTGAAACTTTCTTGGAAACCCCCAATCATATGGGAACCAAGATTATCCCCAACAATAGCACTTACAGTACCCTTAACATTGACATTATCAACAGTTATACCTTGTGATTCTAATGTCTTCAGGTCAGATATTAACTGTGAAAATATTTTTTCCTGACCAAAGAATTTTAAATCATTCTCTAGGCATAAGATTACCAATTGAATATTATTTACATTTGATCTGTGTAATGGATGTAAATTAGCTAGCGTGAAATACACACCTATAATTTTATGTTTCTTTTTTGCTGAACCTAAGGGATTTACTACTTCAAATGCATCCTGAAATAAAATTAATGAAAGAGCATTTGGACAACTTTTAAAAAGTTGATTACTTTTAAAAACTGATCCATCCATTACATCAATTAATTCCCCACTTATAACATTTCTATA
This sequence comes from Tetragnatha versicolor, assembly GCA_024610705.1. Classification (NCBI taxonomy): domain Eukaryota; kingdom Metazoa; phylum Arthropoda; class Arachnida; order Araneae; family Tetragnathidae; genus Tetragnatha; species Tetragnatha versicolor. Next base: position 46,313,046 of record JANDEH010000006.1, read on the forward strand.
TTGATTTTCTTTTATGTGCTTTGAAATATCCTTATCACTTAGCAAAACTTCAAGAGTTTTCAAAATAGGTACATATTGTATACTACATTCTTGTCTCAGTTCATTTTGACCAAGAGGTATTTCTACTGGTGGTACAAAATTAAATTCCTTGGTGAAATACTGCATTCGTTTATAGTGAGTGCTAAAAGTATCATTAAGTTCTCTCAGGATGCTATTTTCATTGAGTAAGTTTAATGTTTTTTTTATTGTCTCCTCATCAACTGATAATGTACGTAAAGTATCCTTTAACTTTATAGAAGACTAGCTGTTATACCCGGCCTTGCACGGGTGGGGTGAATAAATTAATTTTTAAAATATTTCTTAAAATACATTTATAATTTTTTAAATTAGCAATATTACAAATCATCCCGGTATCCCAGGCGCCTCTTTCCTATCCCAGTGTGTTCCCGGTAATCTTATCCCGGTTGTCACGGTAATTTTTTTAATCCCGGCGTTCCCGGTAATTTTCCTATCTCAGTGTTTACGGTAATTTTTATATTCCGGTATTCTGGGTGTCTTTATGGTAAATTTCCTATCCCAGTGTTCTCGGTAATTTTTATAACCCGGTAATTTTTCCATCCCGATGTTCTCGCTAATTTTCCAATCCCGGTGTTCTTGTCACTTTTTACAATCCCGATGTTCCTGATAATGTTTAATATCTTGGTGCCTTTATAAAATAACCAATTTGTAACCATAGTAAAAAGTCTGGTAAATTAGTAAGTCTAGTGAACAAATTAACAAATTTATCCAGTGTTTACAACTAAACTAAAAGATCTAGTAAGTGAAAAAGTCTAGTGATCTGTCTCATTTGAAACAATGTTTTATTTTTAACTCGTTGTATGACTGGTAAAACAGGTTTTCAAACACGGAAAAATAAGTGAAAAAAAGCAGGAAAAACGGGAAAAAAAGAATGAAGGACTGATTTTCTCTTTATAAATTATAGCCCATGTCCTATTCTGATGTATCAGCTACATTATGGTAGAATTTCATTAAAATCCATTCAGTAGTTTTTGCGTGAAAGAGTAACAAACATCCAGACAAACATTCACAATTATAATAGTAGTAGGATATGTTAGACACTTCTACATTCATTTCATTCAATTGCTCAAGAACATCTTGCACTACAGCACTAGGCAATAAATGTTTAGCATACATCTTTAAGAAAAATAATGCAGTGCTCTCTTTTAAATCAATAACAGAGTCAGTAGTCTGGGTTGGATAAATGAGATCATTTTCAGCAGATTTTGCCAGAGGTATTTTATTTACACCAGAATCTGCAATATTTTGCTCCATCACATCACTGACATGTCTGTGTATGCAAGAGTTGGATATTTTTTCAACAGAATGGTTTTTATGATATCGACTTAAGTGACTCGTAAAAGATGATTTTGAGGAGAAATTCACCGAACAATTCGAAAAGGGACATTGAATCTTCACACCCTTATCTATATGTAATTTAAGATGTGATATAAGTAAAGTAGTTTTTTTGAAAGTTAAATGCTTACAAAACTGTAAAGGGCACTTAAGTTCAAAATTTTTTATTGTATTATTTATATCAGCATGATCTCTCTGCAAATGAGATCTGAAAGCAGAGTATGTTTTAAATCGCCGACTACATGTCGAAAAACCACAAGGAAACTCGTAGTTATGCCTATTCCTGTGTACCCGACAATGAAGCATACAGGGTGTTTCAAAATTGCGTTGCACGGCTTTTATTCGGAACCAGCCCCTCCTAGGGTCATGGAAGTAAGGTCTACCCCTAGGTAAGTGACCCTGGAGAACCCATTGAAAGGACTTACAGCGCCCCTAGCGGCGAAATTAAAAAGTTAAAAAAATTAATTTAAAAACTAAAGGAGATAGAACAAAAACCTCATTAAGAGTACTATAGCCAACGTCAATAAAAACTCATTGAAAAAAATTTGATCAAAATATCTTGAATATTCGCGGAGATATTAGCATGTGAAAATAGCACTTTTTCAGGGGTCAAAAAGTAAAAAATTCGCATATTTACAAATTTTTTTGATTTTTTGATTAAATTTTGTGTTCTTTCAACTAACAAAACACAAGACTACACAATTTCACTGAAAAATTTGCAAATATGCGAACTTTTTACTTTTTGACCCCTGAAAAAGTGCTATTTTCACATGCTAATATCTCCGCGAATATTCAAGATATTTTGATCAAATTTTTTTCAATGAGTTCTTCTTGACGTTGGCAACAATACTCTTATTGAGGTTTTTGCTCTATCTCCTTTAGTTTTTAAATTAATTTTTTTAAGTTTTTAATTTCGCCGCTAGGGGCGCTGTAAGTCCTCTCAATGGATTCTCCAGGGTCACTTACCTAGGGGTAGACCTTACTTCCATGACCCTAGGAGGCGCTGGTTCCGAATAAAAGCCGTGCAACGCAATTTTGAAACACCCTGTATATATTTTAATGTTACGAGTTGAGTAGGAACACTGTACACATTTAAATACTTGGGCCACCATCGCTAAAATTAAAACAGAAAAAAGTCTTAGACAAGTATTGAAATATCAAAAAAATTCCTGAATTAACAGCATACCGAAACGTGCAAGTCCATATTAGCCCATAATAAAATTTCAAGATTAGAACACTTTTAAAACATAAAAATGTAATCAATGAAACTAAGGAGTGTTAATTTCAAACTTACTTTTTCAAAATTAATACCTAACTTACAAACCTAACACTATTACACACACTACCTTTAAGAACGGAAATTGATTGATGAAATCCGAAATCGAAATCGAAACCCGTGCCCCCGTGCGTGCGGTCCGGTGTTGTAAAACAGTTACAGTGATTTTCAAACCGTGTTTAATATTTTATGAATGTGGCAAGTTAAATTTTTGGGGGAAAAAACGTCATGAACATGAACTTTAAACGTAAAGAATAATTTTAAAATTCTTTCTAAACTTCTGTTTCGTAATTTAGAAACATAAATCTAATATTATTCTCTTTAAATAGAAAGAGACGTAAAATCCTTTGAGCAGCGCCATCTTTGGAGAATAAGCTTTACTACATTACAAATTAAAAAAACAGAAAAAACTGTTTTTCTTAAAAACAGATATTTTCTGCTAGAAAATACGGTTAATTTTTGTAAAAACAACAGATATTTTTTACAGTGTATGTACCGAGTTTTGTCAACGCCGGCTGCATAGTTGAGGAGGAGATGCGAGTTGTAGTCGTTTTGACATGCCGAGTGACATCACGAATCTGAAATCGCTGTTTTTCCCGCCTTTTCCAGAGCGCAAACTTTAAACCGCAGTAAAAAAATAAATAATGATCAGAATTAAAAAATATCTCGGTTTTAGGGTTTTCTCGTAAGGTAGGATCGATTTAAAAAATAAAAAAAATATATGAAACTTCCTCATTACCATCAAAATTATAAGGGGGAACAAACTTACCTTATCTCTCTATATTAAAAAAAAGTAACAGTGACCGCCGCCGTCACCGCCGCCGCTGATTTTGAAAATTTTATTTTTGAACACTTTGAACTATCACTACGCAAAAACTATTTGAAGGAATATTATGAAATTTTGACCATTGGTAGACAAATGTATGAGGGTCATTTCAGTTTCCAAACCTAATTAATTAGATAATTAGTTCTGGAGTTATTTAATGTCAAAGTCAAAAATTATTTTTTTCGGCTGCGAGTTCGCCCCCAGCAAAATCTATTTACAGCAGAAACATGATTTTTTGCAGACACATACTCTTAGATATGAAGTTTTGCACCTTGTCGCCCTTTTTTCGAATTTCGAATTATTTTTGGAGTAATTAAATTCTAAAGTTTCGAAATTTTTTACCCTTTTTCTGTTTTTTCGTTATAACAGAAAAACTAATCACAGTAAAACTATGATATTTTAAACGCACATATAATTATTTATTATAAAAAGATTGGCGTTTTGTTTTTTAAAAAATTCGAATTATTTTTAGAATTATTAAGATTCAAAGTTTCAATTTTTTCATCTCTTTCTGGTCGTTCACTAGAGAAACAGCCGATTTTTATGAGTCTGATTTCTTGATTTCTTTTACTTTCGACGATTCACTAGATACACGTGCATTTTATAAATTTAAAAGATTTTAATGGCTTGCTTTTTTTCTCTTAGATGGTTTGATGATAATTAGTAGACTTGCTGGATATTTTTTAAAAACATTTCGATTAAATTATTGACAAGTAAAACAAGGATTATTGACAAGGATATTTCAGTTGCAGTTTTATTTTGATATTTTTGTAGTAATGGTCCGAATTAAGTTATTGATAAGTTAGAGAGATAAAAAGTTTCGATATTAAATGATGATTAACTAAGCAGCCAAGTTCCAGGTTTTACCGGATAGTTAAGATGAAACAAGCGAGCTCTGCTCGCTAAGATCGCGAAGCGATCTTCAAAGAACTGCGAAGCAGTTCCGGGGGTTGGTGATCGATAGCGAGCAGGGGGCAGAGCCCCCTAGTGGTTTAAAATATAACAATATTAGACACTTAAACTATGTTTAAAAACTTCTTCTTTAAATAACTGCTGTCAAAATATCTCAGTAAAAAATTTAGATATTTTTTTACTTTTAATTTATTGTAAACAATATTGAAATACTTGTGTAAGTAAACGTGTTAAGAATTTTTTACTTTCAAACCAATACTTTTAAAATAATAAATACAATATTTGAAGTATTATAAATGTAATAATAAATATTTATGTATGAAATTATATTTGGAAAATACCCAAGTTTGAAATGAGATAATATATTTCTTTAAGGTGTTTTTTACAAAGTTTAAAATTAAATCTTTTGGAAGCTCAATGGTTTCATATGTTCTTTACGAAAGGTATATTCTTGGATAGATTCTTCAATCTAATATAATAAAATTGAATGTGTGTATATATGTATGTGTGTTTGTTTGTTTGTCTTCTATACAAATCCACAGTTTCCCTCCGATCGGCACCAAACTTGGTATACCTACGTAAAAGAATCCCAGAAAAAACATAGGCTATGTTTCAAAGTTCTAGAACGACCCCTTGACCCCCTTTTGACCCTATTTATGGTCATTTTGCTGAAATAGCTTTATTTCTGCTCAAAAAGGGATCTGCTTACCCAATTGTTACAAAAATAACTCAATGAAAAATAGCAAGTTTTTAAAAGAAAAACTAGAGATAAGTCTAATTAAAAATTATAACTATAATCTAAAAACATAATTAAATGAAATTTAAAATTTTAAAACATGTTATTAAGTATATTTTAAAATATTTTTATTTGAAAGTTGATCTAACTTTCAAATAAAAAATTTCATGGAATAGCATTGTTGTTAAAATAGTCTCCATGGAAACGAGGATGAAAAATCAAATCATGATCATATTGTTGCTTTTAATAAATTTGGTTAACCGACCAAAAAACTAGAGTTAATATTCAAAACTTTTTAAGTGGAAATAATGTATTTTTTCTTAAATTGCAGGAATATGTTTTATTAAATTTTATACCAAAGATATAATAAAATCATGAAAATACGATTAATTAAGGATTCTAATTGAGCATTTTAAATGATTTTTGGAAGAATATTTTTTCTAATATTTTGTTTTTTTTATGGGAATCATGTGGTAAATGCAGAAATCGTTCAAAATTTAAAATGTTGGATTCGACACCTTTCACTCATCAAAATATAGGCGCGGATACAGCACGGCTCCAGAGGGAGGTCACTTTTCCAGACAAGATCCCCATTGGTACCATTGGGGGTATGGGGGTCCTCCCCCAGAAAAAATTTGAAATTTGACGTGTAAAAGTAGGGTTTAAACTCATTTTTAGAAACGTTTTGAGTCTAAGGGGGCTATTTTCAACACTATTACAGGGTGTCCCAAAAAAGACTGACACATTACATTTTAAAAATCAATAACTCAAAAACTAAAAAAGATAAAAATAAGCGGTTTTTTGAATTCTACTCTAAAGACCAAATAATTTTATGACGCATATTTTCGTAAATCGTAGTTCAAAAATCCCCCGACAGGTGGGAGCACTATTTTCCATTATCTCCTATGGGGAGATTGATACTTTTATGCCCTGTCGGGGGATTTGGGAACAATGATTTACGAAAATTTGTGTCATAAAATTCTTAGGTCTTATGAGTAGGATGCAATAAACCGCGTATTTTTATCTTTTTTAGTTTTTTAATTAAAAATTTTTAAAATGTGTCAGTCTTTTTTGGGACACCCTGTACCTTTACTTTTTACCCAAAATGTCAAAATATTGGGGATTTCCTAAAAATTATCACTGAAGATTCCCTGGTGGTACAAATGAGAGGTATGGGGGTTCTCTAACAGAAAAAAATTGGAAAATTAGACCCGTAAAAGTAGGGTTTTACTCATTTTCACAACCTTTTTGGGTTCCCAAGGGGAGTTTCTGTCCAGAGTGCTATCCCCTGGATCCACGCCTGGAAGGTAGAAAATGAATTAAATATTTTAAAGAAAAAAATCTCCATCTCCACTCGTGCAAGGCCGGGCATATCAGCTAGTCCGTAATATTACTGAACAATATACAGTAATTTAAACTCAAATAAGTATAAAAACATATAAAACTAATTTCATTGTTCACCTGAGTCTCACAACCTCAAACCAAAGAACCCGTCTTAAAACATCTTAATACACTAATTAAACATTAGTTTCACACGCAAAGAGAACAGTAACCCTAAAAAAGAAATCATAAAGAGAAATACCTCCTAATTTTTATCACTTGTACAAAATAGCAACCACGAACCTACGTATCAGACTATTCCAATGCCGCTCAAAGAAAAAAACAGAATTAGAAATGGAATACGATCTAGCCCAGAGGCGTTCTATTAGCTGTTTTGATGACTCAATTACACCTCTTCCCGCTGATCGAACAAAAAGGGGACATAAATCGAAGGATTATGGGAAATAATTGACCCGTTTTATTTACTTAGGGACGTATTTAATTGATATCGACTTAGTAATGACCTTAAATTTAATGAAATGTGTCCTAATCCGTGTAAAAATGACCAGGTCTCACCGAGCCATCGGTGCTTCTCAAGGTTTTGATATCTTATTTGGGGATCGAGAACAATGATAATGTGGGGGGAGGAAGGGGTATTAAAAGATATTTATATAATGGGGATATTGGTTGTATAAATGGCAAAACGGTGTAACAAAGAAACGTGCGTTAACCCTGTGAAAGGAATTTATCATAAGTATAAGGTATAGTATTCCTGAAGGTCAGCAGGAAGCGCATTGTTTCAGTTCGTTGATAATAAGTATGGGATATATATCTTAAATGAAGTTGGTATGGTTAAAGTTTTTATACATTAATACATAGTATTTACCTAAAGAAATAACTATATCATTTTCATTTTATAAATGCACTTAATTCTTTAGATTTTACATTATAATTCACTCAAAGAAACTCCATAATAGTAAATCGAGTTTCAATGTGTACAAAATACACATCGGTCATTTTAGGAATTTTTTGACAGAATGGGAGAATACACACATATTTACTCTCTTTTGATCAGAAAAACTTACACCTTCAAAGTTTTTGAATGGAACTGATAACTAGAATGGAAAGTAGTGTTTGTGATAACACAGACACGTCCCATTAAAGACAAGGTGGGGAAAGTAGTTCTTCTATAAAATTAAACAATATTGAGTTTATTTACTTTTAATTTACCCAAATCAAGCTTTTGTTATTAATGTATTTAAAGTAAATAAAAAACAGCACAAATTCATAAATTGAGTAAAACTGAAATCCTTAAAGATATTATGCCCGAATTTTGTAAAATAAAGCTAAATTTATCTTGATTGCAATTCTAACTATGGGTATAGGCTTATTTAAATTAAAACTAGTCTGGAAGATATGTACAGTTTTAAAACCAATCATTTTATTTATATTGATAATAAGAGGAACTATCAAATGATGTAAGAATTACTTTGATATTTTTACAATTATTATTATAACAGAATAAATACTTACCTAAAAGAATTGATTCATTTTAACTATTAATATATACTTTTACATTCTTTATAAATATTTCTGAAAAAATTATCTCTCTCGTTATTCGTTTATTTATTCGATAATGTATTTTCATTACTAAAGTAAGAAACTTGCATAGAATTATTTTTTGCAAACATAATAAATATGCCTTTAATTTTCTTACAAAACTCTAAACACGCATTTGTTTGAACGCAACCAATTTACAAAACCAACAAACTTTTCAGATAAAACAATCACCATTCCACACACACATCTTGGGTTTAAATACGAAAATCAAACAAGCTTAGTTGTGCATAAAAGTAGCAAATATTATTAACAATAAAACCGCTAGTGAATTAACCCAACTATACAAACAAAAGCCCGATTTAAACAAAATCGCGTTTCGAAAAGAAGTTACTTTACATCACTGCAATCGTTATTTACCTGCCCTATGGCCTATACGCGTCATCATATAAACAATACCGCAGCTATGTTTGATAAGGCATAATTACAGGTTACTAAAACACAGGCTCCAACAAAGGCAATTTCAGTCACCAAATAAAACGATTGGATTGCTCAACGAAAAGTATAGGCTCAAACCACGCGATTTTTAACATGAAATATCGAAAGCCAGCGAGGATAACTGTTGACATTTTCACCTTCCGGTCATTAAGGATTTTGTCCAATAATAACAAAACGAAGACTCATTGACTGGCGAGAAGGGAGGTCAATACTATAAGCGAACGCTCGGGCACGCACCATATTTTAGTCCGTTTAGTAGGGTGACACAGTGGAAAATTGATGTATTGACGTAGGGATATTAATATGGTTGGTGCAATAGCTGGCTTTTCCGATTAATCGGGGGACATTATTAATGGCTTTCTTCATTGTGGTAAATTTAGGCGGTAAAATGTTTTGATGTTTAATTGGAGTTAAATGTTGTTTAAAAAACAAAAATGGGTATACATTTTAGATTTTTATCAAGTCAAGTCTATACATAGTAATTAGGTTTCTGGTGGGAGAGATTAAATTATTTGAGTTGACCTAAATAATTTATTATACATTTCACATTCAGAAAAATAAATGAGTAGATAATGATATTTCTGATGTCAATGTCTACGTGTAGCATACATAAGAAATATTCAAGGAATTAAAATTCTTAGAATATCCATGCAAGTATTTTCTTCTTAACGAAAACAACAATAACAGAAACCTTTTAGTTAAGTTAAGGGTAGTAAATTCCTTATGTATGTATAATATGTATAGTAGTTATGTATGTATGTTAGTATTCCTTAGGTATGTAGTAAATTCCTTACTGGCTGTTTATTTCACATACACATTTTATGGTTCGGTTTTTTTATTAAATTTTTTATCAAAGATTTCATGTATTCATTCATTAATCAAATCGAATTTAATTCTATTAAAACAAATCTAACAAATAACCCTAAAAAATGACACCCAAATAAAAAAAATATAGGTTATGCAATACAACAACACAACCACGATTAAGGGATGAAAAACGCAAAACTCTAAAATAAAATAAAATAAAAGTAGTTCAAAAAGAAATCAAAGAAAAATTGTAATTATGTGGCATCATAAAAAGCCCATGATACCTAAATTACATTATTTACAAATCACTATTAACAACACTACTCTAAATTTTAATACTGTAAACAGAATTTATATATAGATACTGGGATCTTATGAATTTGATATTTTACTAAACTCAGTGTATTCAAAGGTAATTTTTTATTAAATCCATTTATCAAATTTTATTTATTGAAAAGTTACTTTTAAGTGTATTTACTACTTAAGTTTCTTAAATACAGGATAAATATTACATTAAATATGGCCCTACTATCTGTATCAGATTATCTGGGTTTTGTTTTTATATTTATTTAAGGTGAGGAATACTTTATTTAATCTTATTAAAAGATTTAAGTGCATTAAAAATAAAGGATATTGAAACCATGTATGATAATGAGGATATCTAATTTTAGTTTAAAAAGTGTTACAAAAAGCTCAGCTCTTAAAACAATTTAACCAATGCTTTACTTTAGATAATGACCCCTTTAAATAAAATATCAAAAACACCAATTTTTAAACTTCATAATTACAAAGTTATTTCTTCATTAAAAAATTACTATCAAGTATCCAGAATTAAGTTTTTAAGTATGCATCTCTTCATTGTTTTCTTGAAATATTTTCTTTAAACAAATTATTATATCCATAAAATCTAAATATAATTTCATGCATACTTTATTTTCCATCAGCTTTTATAATATTTTGATGTAGTATATACTCTATTAACATTTCATTATATTTTCATAAACTTTGAAAATGAATTGAAATAAAGCATGATACATTTTAAAATTTATAGGTTTCTCAAGTATAGTCTATCATTTCATTTATTGTTGATGGAAAAAATTAAAGCGCGCGTAAAAAATCCTTCCAAGAGCAACCCTAAAAAACCACCATAAAAACATACATCTATGTAACCCAATCCAAAATGATTAATTTTACACACATTACACAAAAAGCACTACGTAAGCAAAACAAAACACGTGGACGGCGCATGGAAGTCAATAAATTATGATCCCAAGCCCGAAACTATGGGTTTCGAAGCACAGAATGAAAAATTAAACAAAAGCGAGTAAAGTTTTAATCCATTTTCCCCAGGATAAACCGTAAAAAGGGACTTTTTTTCCTGCAGCAGCAGCCTCCTCCGTCATATAAAGAAGAGCTATATCATAAAAAGCTTGCGTGCTTGGAACTATAGAATGACGTCCATCAGTGTTGGGAAAAACGCTGATGAAAAAAACAGGGGAAAAACTATCCCCAGAGGGTTTTGACATGGAGGGTATTTTTTTCGAACGGCCCTATAAATTTGACCGCACCTAAAAAAACCCACATACAAGTATCGATTTGAACATATGTGCATCCGATCATGCTGTGATAAATATAAATAGGGTGGCATAGGGTCTTGTTGTTTATTGTTTGCATTGGGGAAGGGTTTGTAATTTGCGGTGGAATAAATGGGAAGCAAATGACATGCCGATGCTTGCGTTCTGACAGCGTGACTGATGCTATGGAAGCAGATTCTTTGAGATGGTTCCGTTTTATAGCTAGTAATAAAGGCGGAAGTATTGATTGACCCATTGGGAACACCGTTTAGGGTGCACTTTATGGAGGGTGCTTTGAGGGGGAGGGAATATTAATTCGGCTCTTGATATATTTTTGTTGAGGTTTGATTTGTGCTTTATGAACATCGGTGGAGCAAGAAAGTATTTCAGTTAAGCATTCGTATAGGACGTATCCAGTGACAGGCAGTTGCTACCCCTGATGTAGAAGAGAAATTCTTTTTATAAACTTTTCTGGGGAGACAGAAAGAAATGGAAACAGAAATATTCAGCAAAACTGTTTTTGTGGGTAATAGTTTCATTTAAAAAATAGACTAAAGTGAGGGGAAAATGGGTATTTAAAAAAATTGTTCCTGTAGAAGCACGAAAAGCTTCGGAAAACTAAGTTTTTTCCCTTCAAACACGTCTAATTGTAATCAAGCCAACATTTTGTTCATTAAGTTTCTTGAAATGTTTTTAATTGATTAATATATGATATTTTTCTCTTTTTCCGTAAAAAAATATCTATTAAAACTGAAAAGTCACTAATTTTACTTGTGAATAAAAGGTGATGTTTTATCTTTTAAAAAATCTCGCATCCACTCTAAAAAAATAAATAAAATTAATGGGATTAAGATGCACACAAAACTTTAAAAAATCGTAAAAATCTTAATTTATAAGCATGATAATTTATTAACTAATTCCTTCCCTTTGCAACTAAATTTTACCCAAAGATGCTAAGCGATCCATGAAATCATCTGTGTCCTGAAATATCCTTCTGAAAAAACCCATCGAACTCAAAAACACACGCTAAATGTCATTGAGAACGCATGTCATGCATGGTGTGTGAAATGGAGTTATAAAATTAATCTTAATAGGAATAATTTCATTTTTATTAAAATAAAAACTGCATACAATTATATTTCCTTACAATTTACTTTAAGATAATTTTGAGTTGTTTTTTTTTGCTCAAAACTAAAATTATTCATAATATTATTACTGTAAATTTTTCTCATTGATAGTTTTTTTACATTGTGACAAAAATATTTTAAAAAATAGAAGCAGCCTAAAATTCGGCTTTTAAAGCTAGACAAAAGTTTGGACGAGTTTTCATATTTTTCATCCTTTTTCAATACCTTCAAATACATTTTATTAAAACCTGATATTGAAAAAAAATGTCTTCCGCTTTCTATTTTTTATCATTGGTAAATATTCTAGTAAATTATAAATAAAATTAGGGTTTTTTTCAAATCCTTAATAGTTTTTGATTGAATTTTTTTATCAGAAGCTGTTTTCCTAATAAAAATGACAGCTATTTCCTTCATGAAAAAAGTGTTGAATTTACTATAATCAAAACTCAGACAATATTTTCTTTACATTGAAAACATATAACATGATGATGAAAAACAAAATAAAGCAGTGAAATATTTTTAAAAAAATATGTTCTCATTCAAGCAAAATGTTGGTACATTTAATGTCAGGATAGGTATTGAAGTTATATTCTTTTAAAGTAGATAAAGAGTGTTATTTCCCATTGGAGAGATGATACGTTAACAAACTAGTACTTCAAAAATATCTTTCTCAAATTCTAACGAGTTATCCAATCAGCACTTACAACGACACACAATTTTCAACAATAACAAAACGGCGAAAAGTCGATCTTTCCCCTCCTCATTTCAAACGTCGAAAACTTCCCACCTTGTCAAAATAAGAATCAAAACCCTCCCAGAAAATAAAAAAAAACGCCAAACGTCACCCAGCACTCACGTGCAACAGTAACACCACCACCACAAGCTCTCGTGACCGCGCAACGTCACTGGCAAAACTTTCATCGCTTACGAACGAAAGCGCTCCACGTTAACTGATTTTATTACACACGAGAAGCGAGCGAAATGAAAACCTTCTCCTTCCCGCCCAATTCCCCTCTGCTTTTCCCATTTAATACACAGTATCGCATCCGACTGTCATGAGAACAGACCACCCGAAAATGCGGTTCTCTTTTAAAGGAAAACTTTGCTCCAGTAATTAAATCAGCTCCCTCCCCCTCCCCCCCCAAGCCCGTTATTTCGGGGTGTACGGTTGCAACTGCTGTTTTAATCCATCCAGGTCCCCCATTTTAAGAGAATGGGGGATTTAAAGAGAAAGGGGGGCCTCTCTTTCCCATTCGCTTGATGGATATTCAGCTCGCGGGAAACAATATCTTATGGCTCACGCAAGTTTCACTTGCGCGTAATTTTGGGTTAGTTGCCTCTCGTTGCCTACACCGGTGGCGCCGGATCTGGCTCCTTATCGCGTTTTTCAATTTAAAAATCCGACTCTTTTCCTCGCCTCGTTCTTTTATTATTCGAGGTGTACGGGATCTCTGATTTTAATTTGGATCATCTGAATTAGCTTTTAATTAGTTTCGCTTATTAAAAATGTTTCTGGCTTTTCTCCAAATGATTCATTAGCTCCTGCTGATTTGAGAGTCGTGTGGTTATCAGTAGTTTTAGTTTTTATGAAGAGGAGTCCTTCAATTCTTTAACTTTCGATCCATTATACCGTTGAGAGAAAATCTTGAATGGAGTGTAATTTACTATTTAGTTTCTGTGTGGATAATGAATAGTTGTGGTAATGGTGTAAAAGAAAAATGCATTGTAATAAATTAAAAGTTTGATTTAATTATCCTATAATCCTATATGTACTAGCCGTTCATTTATAATATTGAAAGACAAAAAATGCTAAGACTTTTTTTGTTGTTCTATTCTCTTAAATTTAATTACAGAAAGACTGACTCTTAAAATTTAATAATTTTCTTACCTCCCTTCTCCCCTCCCCAAAAAACCTTCCCTAAGGAATCTTTTCCTTTGTAGAAAAGAGTCAATACCTTAATTGTCTTTCATTTTTGTAAGAAATAGTCATCTATTGTGTCTTCATGTAAAGATTTAAAAAGTGCTTTGTTGGGTTCGGATATATTCACATTCTACATCATTCTTTTATAAACATAACATCAGTTGTCAATTTAGTAGTTCTAAAAGGTTCTCAGAGCTGAAATTTCGATTCTAAAACATTTATTGGTATTTTGAGTTATCTCCACCACCTGAAGGTTGTAATTCAAATAATGTACTACTACCACACTCTACATCTTTTTCTTTTACAAATATGACAGTAGTTGTCATTTTATTACTGTTTAAAAGGATCTCAGAGCTAAAATAATGATTCGGTTACCTGAAAGTAATTGGAATTCAAAACATGGACTACCATCTCTCACTTCTTAACACCTACAGAAAACAAAGCACCTACAAAACACTTAATCCGTTGGCGATTGGAGGCCCGTCCCCCAATTTGGCGCTGATTGGCGTCCACTGGCCGGCAACCCCATTTTCAGTGCTTCAGTGGCTGCTTCAAAATACAGTCTGTTGTCTTCCGATTACGTTCCCACGTTTAAGCTTTTCATGAATTCTGATGCTCAGTTTTTACCACAACGACTCTTCATCTCTTGCCTCCCCCCACCACCTCGCTGCAAAACCACTTGATCTATGGTTGCCAACCCCCGGCTCTTGCGTGCCAGCCAAAATGAAACAGTATGCCACATTCTTTTTTTTATGCTGGGCTTACCTATACGCTAGCGGAGAAAAAGGAGATTTTTACGGCGGCCACCTAGGCCCGCGTATAGTTTTCCTGCTGCGTCGTTAAAATAGGTACAGAGAGAGGTTCGGGGGATGATAAATTAGGCATATGATGGGGAGAGAGCTACGATATATTCGAAAGCGCTTCATAGGGGGCTGTGTAATGTAGTCATGGAGATCTATCTGAGTGGAGCTCATCTCTCTTTTAAAAAGCGGGGTGTATTTGTATCCTCTTTTACATTGAATGCTCCATACTAAAACGGTTTTTGCCTCTTTTGCGTACGATTTGCTTTTCAGATTAAGGGTTTTTTAAAGAGCATAAGGATCGTTTTAACCTTCTCAGTTTTAAGTTATTTTTTAAGTTTGTTCTCCCTTTTTTGTATCCGAAATAATGAAAAGAATCCTCATAAATAAATATTTTATGGGTTCGTTTCTATTCTTATTTTCAAAAGATATTTTGCTGGATAATTGTAACGTTCCCTGAAAGCAGTCTACAAAAATCCTTGTTAATAGTTTTCAAGCAATAATTATTTATCAAGATCTTTAATTAATTTCACTCGATCCAGTTTCATTTTATTTCAACACGATGGTGCTGGTTATTATTCTTTCAAACTAACTGCTGCTCCATAATTTATCAAATGTTTTATTATATTGGATAACTTGTCTATTAATTATAACTGTTAAACTCTCCTCGAAGTACTTAAATTGATGATAGCTACTTCCAAATGCTGGTAATTAATCATGCTTATTTAATTTAGTTGTTTAATTTAAAGGAAATTATTTTGCAACTTAAGTTTTCATTACAACTTAATTTTTATTTTTTATTGAATGTTATTTAATATTTTAATTTCATACAGTCAAACAATTATGTACAAATTTAATTTCCATCATCTTTTGGTAAAAGACGTGTTAAATATTTTACCTTTAGATTTAGTAGTTAATTCCTACTCTTTTTACATTTTTCTTTAAGGGGAGTCGGTACCTTTGATACCTTCAAAAACTTGATTTTGAGATTTTGAATGTTTCAGATTTTAAATTCAATGACCTTTAAAACGATGCCTTATTTATGTAAAAATTCAAAGTAGAAGTGTATTGAATTTTTTTAAAAACACGAGAACTCTATTTCATCTGTGAAGGTTTTAACATTAAAATGCGTTTTTCTCAAAATGAACTTTTTAAAACTGCGTGTTCCTTTTTCTCAGCATCTACTGTATGTATTGAGCTCATATTTGCACCATATGTACTTTACATGTACTTTCAACTTTTAACGTGAGTTTTTTTCAATATTTTCAGGTTAACATGTTTTAGAGCAGTTTTCGTAGACAAAATGACGTTTTTTCAGAGTTTTAAAGTGAGGTTCACTAACTATTTTTATAAAAAATATCTAAACATTATATTGATAAAAGCTCCAGTCTATTTGAAGACTAATGTGTATTGATTGCATATAAAAAATTTGAAGCTTTTGTGTCTAATAGTTTCTGAGAAAAAGGTGCATAAAGTTTGTAAATTTAACATTGTCGGTATACAAGGTACCGACTCCCCTTAAAACAATATAAATGATTGGGTTAAGGAGTATTAAAAAATATTTGTGTTTTACCTTCAAAGAAAAAAAAAAGCAACTTGCTTTGAAATTATACATGGCAATCACTCTTCTCTCTCTCTCCCTCCCTCTCTCTTTCTCTCTCTATATATCTCTCTTTTGCTTTAAAAGTCTATTAAACCTTTAAAAAAACATGGAGAAATATGCTCTCATATTTTTCTTTTAGAAGTCAAGAAGGCTCCACCTAATTCATACCATTAGACATTCATATTTTGACTTTATAGAAAAATTATATTTTATTAGACGTATTCTAAGTTCTGTACCGAGCTATTTTCAAATGCTGGAATAATTATTAAAACTGCATTGATATTCTATTCACTACTTTACTTATTAACAATATGCACGTAACTATGGAAAAACAACACTCATGCTGGAGTTAGTTCGTTAAGTTGGTTTTTCTGCATTCAGTTTATTATGAAGGAAAAACTAGTTTTACAGGAACAAAAAGCAAACTACACAGCGTTTTTAGTTGACGTTTAATTATTTTCGAAAGTCCCTCTATATTTTGACAGTATTGCCTTGAAACAATTAGAAAAGTATCACCTTATAAAACAATCAATAAACAAACATGTCATAAATTCATACCTTGACGAGACCCTTAAAACATCTCACTCAAGTAATCAAACTGTACTACCGTCTGCATTCAGTTAACTAATAATGTGCAAAATGAGTACCACTCTCACTTTTCAGTTAAATGAGAAATTTTTTCAAAATTGGGGCTCTAAGAGGTTTTGATGATTTATTTAATTTTATTTTTAATTTAACACAAACACTGCAGCACACTCAGAAAAAAGACAAAAGAAAAGCAAAAGAAAATAGCTCACAATTTAGGCAAAAAAGGATAAAAAATAAATAAATTACATGGCTAATTATAAGGCTAAGCGCGCACTAGATACTTCTGTCACCGGCGACTATCACTAGGTCACTCGAGAGCTATGTATTTCAATGGTGAGATTCTTGGCAATGGGCCAAGTGTCTCGTCGCCTATGCGTGGGCTCTAACTTCTTGCAATAGCCAGGGTGGTAATTTTGTCTCTGTCGCCGTGACAAAAGTATCTAGTGCGCGCTTAGCCTAAGAGGAATAAAAAAATGAAAAGCTAATATGTGATTTTTGAAAACGCTAATATTTATATTTACTAAAAATTTGATTTAGGATTTACATGATTTAGGAGTTATATATCTTTATTATCTCTTATCAAATAGTTCATTAATTTAAGTTCATAAAAATATTTTTTTTAAATTAAATTTTTAAAAATATTTTTAGTAAAATCTAAAGCTTCATGCCCAAACACGATACAATTGATTCACAACTCTACCCAAGCTTTTATATAAAGCCCCCAAAGAAACACCTTATCTACTCCCCTATCTATTCCTCCATTTGTCATGCACAGCCCTTCCTTGCCTGAGACATATCTATCCCAGCCTTATCTCCACAGACAAGCCGTATCATCAGCATTCACCGGTGCCGTCCGAGCTCAAGTGATCCATGTTTTCACCTTGAAAAAACAATGTAATACCATCCCTTTGCCTTCTAAATAAAGATCTTGACATCCCAACGCGCTTCTTATCGCCTAATCCCTGACGGCTGGGGCCGCTTTCGGAATATTAAACGCTCTCTCCGCCGGGATATGTGAGCCGCATTCACAGTATATCGCCATCAGTTGAAAGGAAATACGTTCGTCGCTGATGCTCAGTCCGACTTAGTGATACAGTTTATTTGCATCGTCACGTTTCTGGGATCGGTTGTGACTTGGGTGCAGCAGGGGCTTTATTGGCTTGGATGTCACAGGGCGGTGATGGGGCGTTGGATTTGGGGATGCAAGAGGAGAGGATGGTGATGAAAGGGTGGGGATCTTTGAGGGAGGTGTGAATCTTGAGATGGAAAAGATAGATACAGAGGGTAAAAACTACTACATGGTCATTACATTTTTTTTATAGTTTTTCTTGCAAAAAGGGGAACTCGTCATGATTAATAGGCCTTTTAGTTTTTTATGGTTCAGCTCACTGGCGGATCCAGGGGGGCTCAAGCCCCCCCCCCTCCAAAATGAAAAGTTTTACTCTATATAATATGACATTTTATGCACCAAAATGAGTTAAAACCCTGTTATTTTAAGGTCAAATTTTTAAAAAAAATTCTGGGGGAAGACCCCCAGACCCCCTTGGCACTTAACGACTACATTTTACTAATTTTGTGTCAAAATGCAAATAATCTATATCCGAAATTCGGATGAAGCCGTACCAAAAGGAGTTGAAAAAGTGGGTTTTTTTACTTAAATTTCCAAAAATTTTCTGGGGGAGGACCCCCAGACCCCCTTTTAGAAGTTGGAGCAGAATATTTCGCTACCTTTATCGTATTAACATTAACAAGAAGATTCAATTGGATTAGGAAAATTCTTTTAGCCCCCAAAAACCAAATTCTGGATCCGCCACTAATTCAGCTATTTTATTTATATTTACTGATTCCAGTTTACCTGGTTTTCTAACGTTAAAATTACGATATTTCTTTATTTTAAAAGATATGGAGAAATACATAGCGTTTAAGATTCGTTCCTTTTTTGTCATGTATAGCCCTTACTCTTGATACCAGTTAAACGTAAACTTGACATGTGTGGTATAAGCTGTGATGCGAGGGAAGTTCTGACTCATATACTCTTCATGACAAACTTCTTATAAGATCTATATCTGTGCATCCCCACGAAATATTGTGCATAATAATACCATGAATAACTTATATTTATATTTTTCCCAATTTCTAGTCGTAATTTTTCGATTTTTTTTTACTATTTTATTATGTTATCATACATTTTGATTTATTGATATTGCTTATTTTTATTACTTTATTGTTTATTGATTGATTATAAAAATCAATATTATATAACTTATATTGATTATTATATTGAATTATAAGGATATTAATTGATGATGAAATATATATATATATATATATATATATATATATACTATTTTTCAATATATGTAACAGGAAAATAGAATAAGAACAAAGTTAGTTATCTAGAAAAAGTCCTTTCCATAAAAAATGCCCGGCTCTGGATTTAATATTAATTAATTTAATCATTACTTATTTTTGTAATTGAAATTACTTTAATTACTGTAATTGAAATTACTTTAGAAATTGATGGTTATTTTGCAAACAAATAAGAATCTAACAAATATAATGACAATCATCTTCTTTCGAATGCGAATGCAGTGTTAGTTTCCTTCAAGCTCTCTGACCCTTACCAAAGGTGTTCATCATCAGTTAGGTAATACCACGAAATCTCTGTCAAAATAGACACAGCTTTGCTAATATACCAGAAACAGATTTTCAAACCTTAAGAATCATCTCCAAAAACGTAATATCCATAGATTGTTATTAGGTATCACGGAGGTTAACATTGAACACCTAAGCGGATTGTAGTAAAAGTTCCGAAGATTAGTCATACTCGCTGGAAAAAAAATCCTCCATATATTGAAATAGGAGAGTGTATTTATGTAAAGATATATATAAGTCATTTTCATGCATCAGCTCCCAAGTGAGAGTATCATACAAATGGGAGATTTCACGGTTTGGAGTTGATTAGGTAGATTTCAAAGGTACTAATGCGTTGAAGCGAATGAATCTCCCCTATCATTATTGCCAAAAGTTTTGAGAATAAGGAAGTTGCATGTGTCAGATTTTTAAAAACAAACAAGTGTTCCGTATGGTTTTTTGTATGGTAAAATGAAATATCTAGTCAGTTTTTCAAAAAAATGTGCAGGTAATTAAATATTTTAATTTAAAAGTCGAGAAAATAAACACGTGACTGAAAACGTTTATTGTTTAAACTATAAGATGACGTCAACAATAATACCATAATCTCCATTGCTTTACAACAATGTTTAATATAAGATGACGTCACATCCAAACTCTTGGCGTTTTCGCGCGCTTTTAAAAAGGGGATTTTTGTTAATTTTTTTGGCAATCAAAAAATTTCTCGATCGGCCTCAAATTTTGGGTAGTTGCTTATTTTTGCAAGAGGAATCGAATAAAAAAATAAAAAAAAATCATGCAACTTCCTCATTGTAGTTGTAATAATACGAAGGCTAATTTAAAGTTTAACAAAAAGGTTGTTTATTTTCTCATTTTTTTTTCAGAAAATATTTTAGATGAAAATTTATTTTGACATGCATCATTCATATATTAGTGCTTTTATGTTAGAAATGCGAATTTTAAAGTAGGAGAATTATAGTATGTAATTTTCGAAATAACTAACGTAATAATCCAGTTTTTTTTTATTATTGCAATTAATTTCATGGTAAAATAAAAATGAATAAAATTAATTTTATTTCGGAAATAATGTTTTGCCGCTCTTTTGTTGTTGTTGTTGTCTTATGCCAGTTGGAATATCCAAGCTCCACCGAAAAGCGTATAATATTTAAGGAAAAGGAGATGCGCCTCCTGAAAAAGTGAGGCCCATGAATGGCAGGAGTTCGTACACTCTTTTGTACTACATCATAATGAATGAATTTACTCTTGTTAATAGCAAAACTGGCCCAAAGTTTACACATAATTTAATTTCGCCCTTTTATTGAAGTTAACCTTTATAATTCCTTCTTGCTCGACCTTATTATATAAAAAAACAAGTGGTTTTGGCAAGGTTTACTATCTTTTTTTTATTTGAGGCGAAATATTTTCCAACGTGTATTAATGATTGCTATCTGAATAGACACAAACAAGGCCCAATTTTTAAGTTTTTAATCAAAATTTATTCAACATTGCTTTTAGATGAAAGCGTGAATATTTAAATTTAAATCCTGACTAAAACTATCTGAAATATTTTCCTTTCAATATCAAATATCAGTGTCAGATACTTGGCTTTAACTGTATTTGTGTTTAAACTATATTTATGTTTTAACTATGCTGTGATATATAAATGTGTTGTTTGGTAGTATATTGAATATTTTATTACAATGGGGGGACGTTGGTGTGTACTTGACAATCAATCAGAAATCCCTCAATGTGTTTTGAAGAAAAATAATTCAGGCGTAAAGTAATTATTTTATGATTTTTTATACAACTTTACTTAGAAAACACTGAAAATTTTGAGTAGTTTTGCCAGCACTAAAGAAGATATCCTTAAGCATCAGCGTACCGTTATTACACCAATCGATGAACAGAAATCCAAATGGTTAAAGAAAATCATCTATAGTGCACGTTAAAACATCCTCTGTTTAGGTGAGGTTGCTTTTATTCTTGCTCTCAGCCTCAAAGTTTAGCTTTCGAGAAAAATAATCCCCCCATTTTGAAACCAACCATCGTACACGAAGTCGATCATCAATCCGAAGCTACGTTCATAAAACCATTAACATTGAAAAAGGTAGCGAAGCCACAACGACAAAGACCTAATAGACTTTCATCACCCATCAATCCCAGTCCCATAATAACCCCCAATCCCACCCCCAAGATCACATAACTCGTACTGAAACCACGGACCCTGGGCCCAGTCACTCATGGCTAATCCTTGATCCAAACGCCTCGTCCGAGAACTGTTATAATGGAAAGTTGAATACCTGAAAGATGATGCCAAATTACCCCCTATCATTGTTTCTCTATGCACCACGAAATCTATCTCACGGTTATGCAAATGTTTATGGAGATTTAATGTGCTACACACGATAAGAGGGGTCTCGAGTCAAATCCTCATCGCCCCGGTGAGCCACAGAGGGGCTATTATTTCAGTTTCCGTTGAGTGCTCCGTCGCTCGGGATCAGCCTCAGCCAGTGTCGCGTTGTGAATGGGAAAAGTACGTGACATTTCCCCGAGATGTTTTTTTTATTTTGTTGAGAGGCGATTTTTTGGTGGACAGTGCGTCTGAAGGGACGTACGTCTTTTGGGGGTTTGGTGGACGTCGAAGCCTTTTTCGAAAACGTTTTGAAAGGGGATATTCTACTTTGTGTGAGGCGTTTGTATTTGCATTTCTTGGATAAAGGTGTGGAATAAATGTGATATCAGGAGGCATGTTTTGCCGTGTGAGTCGTTTTATATGGATCTTTCTATTTGATGTGAGAAAGATTTTTGGAAGCTGCGTTGGTCAATGGTAGAATATATATCACCTCACCAATGTTGGTTCTCAAAGTAAGGACAAGTAAAGTATAGTTTTACTTTACTGTTATCCGTATGGGGTGTAAAATTAATATAACACTTCCTAAAAAACACAAAAACTATTTAAATAGAGTAACAAAGATCAAATTTTTCAGAAATACTAGTTCATAGCGAAATATTGAATAAGTGATGTTTGAAGCAGGATTATCTTATGTACCTTTTTAGATAGCAACTTTTTTTTGACATGAATACTAACTTTACAAGAGTTCTCGTGGTTTTGCAAAAATTTATCCTTTTAAAAACGTTTTTCTTGAAAGGCACAAGTGATGCCCCTAAATTGAGAAAGAATCGTACATTTTTTATTTATCCTTGAGAATACGTTCTCAAACTTCTACTAAATCATAGAAAAAGTACTCACTTCACCAGAAAGTATACGCTCCAAATTCCTTTTCTTCGTTGAAGAACTTAAGCCACTCCTTTAAAATATGCCTAATAAATTAATTTAAACACAGGATTAGCTGAAAGAAGATCATGAGTTATTTGTCATACGTGTACTCTATAAACAATCTCAATGCATGGCGTTTGCTTCTCAAAACGTCACGACATTTTCCCCATCTTTGATCCCCTTGACAGTTTTTCATTTTCGGAGTTATTACTGTGGTCATTCACTCTCATATTTCATAGAAAATGCCCCTCGATAATAGTTTCTGTCATGGTCTATTGCCACCAAGTACAGAAGATTAACTAAACATCTGTCATTCGTGAAACTTCTATTAAAAGTCTCATTTTGTGGCATACACGGGCATTAGGGTAGACCGCAGATTCTGACGGATGAATGCTGATAGTTGAGACACTAGAATCAGAAGGGCTTTTTTGAAATAATAACCGGTGATTGTATGACATCGCATTGAAAGTAATCGTGTTCAAGTGTAATGGATTTGGTTTCTTCGTTGGGTACGTTTCAAAACCTTCAAACAGAAACTTAAAAGAGAAAATTTTAGAATGGATGCTATACGAAATATCGATATCTTTCTTCTAACGATGGATGTTTTTTTATTACTTCTACGTTTCTAATTTTTTGTATTGCAAGTTCTCTAAATATCTAACTTAAAATTGTCCCGTAAATAAAATTTAATTAAGTTAACTGTCCTTAAGGGGTGTTGGAACCCTTGTCACGGCAAAGTGGGGTATGCTACATATTAAATGTACCTTTTCTCAGGATCTATTATAGATACCAGCTTGAAATTTTTAACATACCTCAGTTACATCTATTTCATTATACAGAAGTGAAAATTTGGCAAAAAATCCTTATTTTTTTTTATTTTAAATACTAGGGAGCTACCGCCCCCTGCTCGCTATCGCTCGCCAACCCCCGTTAACTGCTGACGCTGATACTTAAGGATCTCTTTGCCATCCTCACAAAACACAGCTCACAGCACTTACTCATTTTATAAAACATTCTTAAAACAGGGGAACTACTTCTCTGGGGTATTCTTTCAAAAAAGGGGAATATTCATTCAGCGGCGAAATTTTAACAGTTCCTTTATGGCAATATGAATTGGCGGATCGCCATTTAATTCCAAGAAAATTAGTAACAAAGCAGTGTAAACTTTCTTTTACCATTTCCCCAAGGTAATGTTTTTCTCACACAGATCCATTCAGAAGCACTGAAACATCTCCGGAATAAATTTTACTTTCTTAAAATTTGTAATGATTTTCATTGATTGTCTGTGAAAAATGTAGTAATTATCGTAAACATCACGAACATTTAGAATTTTGCTTCATGAGAACAAATAAACATCGAAATTGTGTCAGTTTCATAGCAATGACACGAATGTTCTGACTTTCGATTTTTATATTTATTTCTAAAACATTTCCCCGCCATATCTAGTTTTGCGTTTTGGCATTATAAAAAAAGTTACCTTTTACTACCTTAAATAATATAACTTGCAAAAGGATATAAAAATAATTATTATTGTAATAAATAAATGCAAAAGTTCAAAATTTCTGAAAGCGAGTTTATATTTTATTGTAAATATAGTAATGATTAGGTTGCCACAACGACAAAGATAAATATATAAATATGAATTAATTATTTAAAAATAAAAGATAAATTAATTATACATTAGTTTTAAATATAATTAAAATCGTTTGAACAGCAAAAATATAAATATTGTTAAAAATAATCCAATATATATTTTTTAAATTAGTGTGATAAATAGAAAGATGATTATTTAATGTATTTGAATGTTAAAAAACCAGTGAAATATATTTTCAATTGTTTTAAAATTCATAGTTTCTTGCTTTGTAACTGCGACCTTATCCGAAATCTAAAAAAATGGAAATATTTTAAAATTAAGAATTTTTTTGAAAAATCGAAGGGCTTACTTGGAAATCCGGAAAGAATTTGGACATTTTGATACCATATATGTGTCATTTGGTTCAGTAATTAAAAAGCCTTTCTCTGGAAACCGTTCACCAAAAACTTTTTTTTAGAATAGAGAGATTTTTACACTTTGTCAAAACCATAAAAGACCGTTTTTTCGATGTACCTTTTCTCAGAATCTGTAACACTTACACATTTGAAATTTTAAATATAAGTTAATTATAGATGTGATATTATACTGAGGTTAACCATTTGTAAAATTTGTTAATTTTTAAAATCTTCAGTTAATTCCGTAAAAAATTTGAAATTTAGTGCATTTTCCACACAAAATATTTAAATTTTAAAAAATATGAATGTTTTTTAGAAAATTTTTAACCTCAGTATAAACTAGAGAACATAATGAACTACCATTAAAAAATTAGATCAATAGGTACAGTAGATTCTGAGAAAAGGTACATCGAAAAAACTGTCTTTTATAGTTTTAGAAAAAGTGTAAAAAATTTAAAAATAAAAAAATTATTATTATTTTGCCAAACTTTCACTTCAGTATAATGAAATAGATGTAACTGAGGTATGTTAAAAATTTCAAGCTGGTATCTATAATAGATCCTGAGAAAAGGTACATTTAATATGTAGCATACCACTTTGCCGTGACAAGGGTTCCGACACCCCTTAAGGTGGAAACAAATTGGAGCCGAGCGGCGTAAGCGAACAGCCACGAATACGCTCTGCGCAAGCGCCGCTCTTAGCGCCTCCGAGTTGCGCGTGCGCAGAGCGTGTTCGTGGCTGTTCGCTTACGCCGCTCGGCTCCAATTTGTTTCCACCTTTAAGTTAAATCAATGGAACAATGTTGTCTTTCAATGTTTGATGTTTGCTTTGTAAAGTAACAAGACTCATGGAAAACATGAAATGAAGATGTTTTGGGAAAACCTGCAACATGTAACCTTTTTTTTTAAAACTATAACTGAATTTAAAATAAAAAGTACAGTACACAATATTAATAAAACTAAATTTCAGATTCAAAAATATTTTTTGTTAATTTAGGGTTCTATGTCTTACAAGAGGTGGTTAAAAATAAATATTGCTCTGTATATATATGCAGTAAAGTATATATATGCAGTCTGTATATATGCAGTATATATGCAGTTATGGAGACAATTCTATTCCATCCGTTAAAAAAATTTATATTTTTTTTATGAAATAAAGAAAGTATACTATTTTAAATTACTATATTGAAAAAGTGTTCTGATTGCTTTGCTTTAACACTGTTAGCACAAAAACGCTAACTTATCGTTTTGACAATAATGCTTTTGACCATCATGCTTTATTAAAGTCTTCAGCTTTTGGCATACCTAATATTTGTGAACAAACATCTTGAAAATGCATTAAGAATTACGACCAAGTCTATTGAACCCTATATCAATTTGCTTGTTCAACAAAAGCAAATTTATCCATCTCATTAATTTGAATTATTTCTATCTTTATGTAATCCAAACTAAATGAAACGAAACTTTTACAAATTTAAATTAAATATGTACCTATACATATCTAATTAAAATTTCTAAAAAATATGGTAAAAAGAAGTTGATTTATTTTAATAAAACTACATAGAGTAAATTTTTGTTTATATTTGTTGAAAAAATATTGTATGTGCGGCCCAGCAAATTTTTTTTCGTTGCAATGTGGCCCTCAAACGGTCATAGTTTAGACACCCATGATTTAAATAGTGTACCTTAAATTGTTTTAGACATAATTTTAATAACTAAAAAAATCCAGCTATTATCGACTATTTAAGATATTAGCCAATAATAATACAACACTGTTTCACTTGTATCATGCTTCTGTGCAACCCGGGAAATAAAATTTTGAAAATGATAATAGATTTATTCAAACAGCACCAGAGAACTCAAAATTTCTTATGGAGAAGAGAAAATTTCTTTGGGAAAATATCTATCGAGGCCTATAATTTCAAGACATTCGCGGAATCACCTCAAATTGAGGCATCGCAGTTTTCCAGGACGCATCGAAGGTTATGTGAAAAGGAAGGTGACAATACTATGTTTACATGGAGACAAAACTGAACCCGTATCCGAAATAATCCTCTACATTATACCCTACAGAGTGACTTAATAACAGCGTCCTCAGATGAAGTTATTCAGTTTTCGGATGCAGTTTATGAGGCATGAACCGTTTAGGTTTTAAGTCTTTTTTTATCGATAGCATATTTTCATTTGAAAAGGATGTGCGAATCGTTATCGAGGCTGTGAAAGCTTTTTGTCGCTTTACATTGCATAGTCGATTACACAGGGCTGAATTACGGTGCTCAAATTGTAATGAGAGGTTCTTTTAAATGGGAGATTTTAATGTCTCATTTAAGAAAGGAGATATTTCATTTCGAATCTTTGTAATGTGGGAAGCTTTTTATGTTTGTTTTGGTAATGTGTTATAAGACTCTTGGGAAACATGAAAGGAAGATGCTTAGGGTTTTTTTTACTTTTTAAGGATTTAGTTTCTATTATCTTTGGGTGATTGGTAACAAAGCTCTGTAAGTAAAGTAATATGAAGTATTAAATACATTGAGTATTAAGAAAATGGGTATAATTATTTTTTTGATAATTATACAGGGTTTCCCACGAAAAGTGGTCCAACCCCTTTAACTTATGAACTATTACAGATATAGTCATGAAAGTGGGGTCTAGGTATAGTAAATTGTCCCCATTTTCATGACTATATCTGTAGGGGTTTAAAAGTTAAAGGGGTTGGGCCACTTTTCGTGGGACACCCTGTATCTTTAGTAATAATAATAAATATCTTACAAATTATTACAAGATACTACTTATGATTTAAAAATAACTCAAGAAACATTAATACAAAAATTACTAATTATAAAAATAATTTAAATATCTTTAATAACTAATGTAATTAAAGTAACACTCTTCTGGTCAATAGCTGTCATCAGAACATGACAACTGTCCCATTGATTTTTATGCTGGTTTTTGTGCAAAGAACACCAGTGAAATGTAATAGTCCTAAAATGTCCTAAAATATAATTGGTGTATTTCAATAACGTTTAGGGAAGAAGTTAAATATTTAAAAATTAATATTAAAAATATACATTTTTATTTTTGAAAATATTTTTTTAATTAATGTTTAAAAGGTTTTTAAAAGATTTAGCTACATTGCTTAACTAGGCTGTGAAGTTACTAGACCCCGGAGAAACAAGCTGAGTGCAAACAAAGAAAGTAGTTCCTAAGCGCGGAGTCTGAATTTTGAGTGAAAATAAGAACTTCAATTGAGAAATATGATTGGTTTGTTAAACCTATGTATATACAGCGTCTTTTTAACACAATTTTTGTGCATAAACAATCAGCAACCCAACAGGCTATTTGTTTACTCAGTTTTTCCTTCCGCGTAATGACGTCATATGGTCAAGAATAATTGCAACCAAGTATAGAACTGCTAGCTTACAGCACTTGCTACATTACTAGCATTCCAAATTTAGATAATTTTACATTAGTAAGGAGATATAGGTATTAGGGTGTCCCGAAAAAATCGAAATTTATCTGATTGCTTAGCAGTAGTGCGGAAAAGTTGTGAACTACCATCACTAAGAAGGGTGTGAAATATTAAAACTGTGGGTTGATATCTTCTGTTGCCTCACGAGGCCTAAAATTCTGAAAATTGGACTAAAAATGACTAAATTTCAAAAATTCATAAAAAATTGCGAATCATAGCCATAAGTTTGGGGCTGCACTTAAAAGGTACTATTATTAACCAACTAAAAGTGCAAAAATTTTCAAAACTTTAGGTTAATAACTTCTTTTGCCTCATCGGCTTTAAAGTTCTAAAAATTAAGGCAAAATTTTGAAAAAATGCACAAAACACCATGGTGTCCAAAAAAACCCTTTTTTTTTAAAAAAACCTCGCTCCCCAGGGATTTTGGATTTTCCCAATTCATTTGGTCCCAAAAGATGGTGTGTGAAGTTTTAGCTCCCCAGGTAAACTGTTGGGTTTACCGGTAGGGCCCCTAAATTTGAAAAAAAAGTGAGAAAAATGACCATTTTTCAGAATTTTTGAAAGTAAATTTCAAAATTTATACTGTGATGAAACTGGTTCATATGAGTTTTTTAGGACGTTTTTAGATTATTTTATTTATTTACGTTTATTAACTGTACCCTATAGTGCCTATATTGATGAGCGCAACGTCACAAGAGTAGTACTTTTTTCTCAAAAACTGTAGGCGCTATGGTTTTTTTGGGACACCATGGTGTGTTGTGCATTTTTTCGAAATTTTGCCATAATTTTCCAAATTTTAAAGCCGATGAGGCAAAAGAAGGTGTTTACCTAAAGTTTTGAAAACTTTTGCAGTTGTAGTGTGTTAATAATAGTACCTTTTAAGTGAAGCCCTAAACTTATGGATATAATTCGCAATTTTTTATGAATTTTTGAAATTTAGTCATTTTTAGTCCAATTTTAAGAACTTAAGGCCTAGTGAGGCAACAGAAGATATCAACCCACAGTTTTAAAATTTCACACCCTTCTTAGTGATGGTAGTTCACAACTTTTCAGCACTACCGCTAAGCGATCAGAGGACACCCTAACAGGTATACGTAAATTCGGAATTAATGATCCCATAAAGTATTCATGAAACAAAACAAACTACACACCACCACAACTCGCCCAAACAAGAAACAAGGCTGCGATGACAATAAGACAGACGACCGCGCAAAACCCTTGACCCGTGCGAACAACGGCCACCTGCCCCCCTGACGGATGACCGAGGGTCATCGAGTTGGGAAGGCGAGGCCGGAGAAGTGTCTGGGAGACAAAGTGGTCAAATACTGCGAAGGGGATCGGACTTATGGCCGGAGAGCACGAATTCGGGAGATGAGCTGTCATTGATTTCCCTGCTGCAATCACTGGGGGTGTCAGGTGGACTGGAAGAAAGGTGGGCTTAATTTGCTCCAGAATGGATGTGGGATGGATACACTGACGGCGGAATTACGGTTGGGTATTTCGTAAATATGGTTCAGGTAAAACTGTATATAAGTGGGTATTTTCACTGTGGATATGTACCCTAAATATGTATTTTGCAATAAAAAGAAATGAATATTTTGATTCCTTTCTTTAAATACTATAGTTCTTCGGATGGATGAATCAAATCCGTTATCCAAATGTCTTTACTACTGAAGTAAAATAATAGTAGCTATCATCTAAAAAATTGAGGGACCATTTAGTTTTAATCTTATTAATTAAAGAGGTTTTTCTGCAATTCATGTGGAATATTTGAGTCTTGCACTCAGAAAAAAACAGAAAGCGTAATCATGGACGTGATTAATATTAATAAGTTTAATATTATCCCGCTCAAAGTTTTAAAATTTATAAAAGAATAATAAGGTTGGTTTTTTATTTGAATTTAAATGATGTTGTGAAACAATGAAATTTACTTTTAGTTTTTCTGATCAATTTTTCTCTTAAACTTTTATCTTTGTCTCTATTTATGTAATACAGGGTGATTCTAAATTACGTGGACAAACTTCGCATGGGGGTAGAGGGGACCTAGACAAGCATATTTCGCATAGGAATGGGGGGGGCGCATCCTTACCGTTTAAGAGCTAGGACCTAATGTAGTGCTAGCGCGTTTCAAGAAGCCGTTTTTAGAAGGCCCGTGTGACGAAACAAAACATAATAAAATGAAAAACATTATTGCATGGGGTACAGGAGTATCCGTACAATTTAAATCCTCAATGTGATAGAAATTGGACCACTTGTTAAACCGTGGGGTTAGTATTAAAACGTGCAATATTAATCTCTTAGTCAAACAATGGAGTTCCCTTAATGGTATTTAGAAAAATGATGATCAGGGAAGGAATTTTCAATGATCAAAGAGTTTCAATGATCAATGTTACGATCATTGAAAATTCTTTCCCAAAACATCATTTTTCTAAATACTATTAAGTGAAGTCCATTCTTTAACTAGAAGATTAATATTGCACTTTTGAAACTCACTCCACGGTTTAGAAAATGGTTTAAATTGTATCGAATTCATGGTGTAAGTAGTAGGAATACTTCCTTACCTTATGCAATAATGTTTTTCATTTTATTATGTTTTGTTTAGTCACACGGGCCTCCTAAAAACGGCCTCTTGAAATGCGCTCGCACTACATTAGGTCCTAGCTCTTAAACGGTAAGGATGCGCCCCCCCCCATTCCTATGCGAAATATGCTTGTCTAGGTCCCCTCTACCCCCATGCGAAGTTTGTCCACGTAATTTAGAATCACCCTGTATATCAATTTGGATTATGCTTGTAAAAATATATTAAGTTTAAATGGACACATATTTTTTCTTGATTGAGATTGTAAAGATAGTTAATATAATAAACAGTTGAATTAAACTTTGTAAAACTAATTTTTTATTCAGCTCATTTTAATTTTTTTTATGTTTAATAGTACTTAAGAAAAGGGATAATTTTCTTTAATTTGAAAAAAACTTCTACAACAGAAATAAAAGAAAACATTAATTAAATCCAATTTCAAAAAGGAGATAGGCAAAAAGTTAATAAACGGACGAGTATTTCCTGTGCTTTAAAAGTGCATTGAAGCGTTCAATACGTATTTAGGCATTATATCCATACTTATAAAAGAGCTAATGATTCATAGAGGGTAAAAGTCTAAACTTTTCATTAATAATTCACGTTTGACTAACTAGTTTTAAAGCATCGTTAATCTCACCATCAATCTTAAGGATTCCACTCATACGCTTTGGTATATTTAGACGTGGAAAAAAACCTAAATAAATAGTTAAGCGGCATTCTCCTTTGTCTCATTCCGACTCCAAAGCGTATTACAAACCATGAGTAATGTTTTAAAGCGCATTTAAATATCACTTCGCGTGTAAATCAAGTATTTTTCATACATCTGCATCAATTACCGCACGATGATAAAAGGCAACGTTATTTAAATGCTCGTAGACATTAAACCCAAGTAGAAGAGCTGTATAATTTATGGTGCTACACTCTTATGGAGAAAATGCGTAATATTCAGATGGAGAGGATTCAGCGCATTTTTGAAGAGGATTCTTGTAACTCATTCTTTGTACTTAAGCATGCATGTCTTTTGAACTTCATTTCTTTCTTTAGACTCTCTTAAATTCTGGAATCACACGGGCTGTATCCGCACGTGATGTTCTAGATTAATGTAAATTCCTTCTGTCTTTAGCGAGAGGAGGAAATGAGTTCGGATTTTATAAGCGTTTGAAAAGTTTATTTTTTGTGTTTGCTTATCCTTGCAGTATCTAATATAATGATGAATAATATACTGCACAACAAAATATTGCATTTCAATGAGAATTAAAACATCTTCATCTTTCGTAAATTTGTGTAATTCTTAACACTAATGAAGACTTATATTTTATTAATATCATGCGATTGTGTGAAAATAAATATTTGCTTTCAATGAAAATTATTGTGAATAAAAATACACAAAACTAAGCAAATTATTATTTTAGTATTTATTATTTATTATTATTTTATTTATTTTAATCGGAATTATTTTTAGACATTTTATCTATAAATAAAGGCATGCATTTTAATTTTCTTTGGATGATATTGTTCGTAAAATACTTTTTTAAAGGATGAAAATTTCCATTTTTACAATGCAATCTTGATATATTCATTAACTTTGTATCTGTTTGTGTTTAAATATATGTGCTTGTGTGATTCCTAAAGAATACGTGTTGGTAGAAAAAATGGTACTGCTTTAGAATAAGTCCGCTTTTTGAATGGTCGCCAAATTGGCGCTATTTCATGGCCAACAGACAGTGAAATCGTAGGTAAACATGGCGGCCGGGTTTTAAATACGGCGGCCGGCGCCAAGGTCGCCAAAAGCGGACTTATTATAAAGCTGTTCCGAAAAAATATACTATGCAATAAAATTCAATAAATTTATTAATATAAAAAGAGCAGATCATTTTTTTGTCATAGCGTCAGATCAAAATAGTGGAGACTGACTTTGACAACTTTGGTTAGGAATCAAGAGGGACATTTGTTTTCTTTTCTTTCATGTACAAGCTAATGAAGTTCCATAACATGAAAAAACATACAATATTATTTTTGCAACACCTTATTGGAAGATAATATTACAAACTATAGCATCATATATTACACTGCTTAAATCCATGTTATCTATCTCCCCAAACTACAAGTCAACTTATTACAAACATTCACAGAGAAAGTGAAAAACGTTCTCAAACACTTCTTTTCAGCACCAAAATATGAGAAATTCCATCTAGTTATCTACTCCATTCCGATGATGACCGAAAACAACGACGGCCCTTCCTAACAACGAAAATAAAAACTGTAATCTAAATAAATTCCGCCGAATTTCCCCTAACAAGCAGAGACACATCTCTCCCAAAGCACACAGCAATTGGCCCTCGGGTTCATTTGATAAAAACGGTTCTCGGGAACACACTACTCCTGATTAAAAAACATTTCCTGAAATCACATGGTTTCGGATTCGTGCATGACATCGGGGGTCGGAAGGGGTGGTGGTTCATCCCTCCTTTCATTACGGGGGTGGGGGGCGAGCTGTGAACGAGCCACGTGCTGTGCATCAAACCCTCAAGCGTGACCCCCGAAGTCCATTTGACACCTCACGCAAAATTGAGTACGGATTGTAGGGGTGTATTAGACCCTTGTTATTTGGGTCTTAGGGGATTAGTAGCCCCCGTGATTGGAGAATGATAGATCGAAGGAAATGTCCGAGAATTTATATCCTCCATCCTACGAAAGATATTTGTTCTGTTTTTTTTTTACTTTGTGCTGGTAAGAGTTTAATAAGTTTTTTCGTTCTCGTTCTTTTCCATTCTGAGCCAACCAATCTTATTGATTGTATAAATTAATGCGTTTTATACGTAGGTTGAGTTTTTCGGTATTGACTATGGAGTACTTTTCGATGTTAAATGTACTGAGGAAATAAATTGTTGTACTATACATTAGAACTTTATTTTGTAGTATTTAGCATTTTAAAGTTTTGAAGGAAACTAAAGCTCCTTATTGGCTGGGACATTTTGTACCATAAATGCTTATCGCCATGTAGCATTCCAAGCAACCCTTCCAACTAGCAACCCGTTCTTTGATGGGATATGCTCTTCAAAACTGTCCCAGTTCTAAAACACACAGGATATTGTTCCAGAACAGCTCTGTCATTGCCATTCTTCAACAACGATAGTCAGCATAATTGGTTGTTGAACAATTTAGTACGGGCCTCTTCCCTCTTCATTTCATTAAGTTTTTCAGCAGCACGGCGCCCTCAAAGTCAAAAGCTAGACAACCCTCACCACTTCCAATGTAAAGGAACTTTAAAGAGACCATAATACAGAGTTTAAGTCGATGATTTGTAGTTTAAAACTTGTAGTATTTCCGGTGAAGACAGTTTTTGTACAGAAAGTAGGACAGGACAATGATCTATATGTTACGGGCAAAGAGATTAATTGGACATTATTAATAATGCCCAGAGTGGAGGCGCGCAAAGTGATAAATTTCGTTGATAAATGCCATTGAATTAATCACATTGCACTCCTCCACTTCGGGCATTATTATTAATGCCCAATTTATCAAATTGCTCGTAACATATATATTTGTTATGGGAAAAGTGATAAACCGAGCATTATTAATAATGCCTGATGTGAGGTGATGAGGCGTGAAATGTGATAAATTCAATGACATTTATCAATGAGTATTCATGACTTTGCCCGAAATACGCGAGCATTATTAACCCCTTAACAGTGACATTTATTTTAGAAAAATTGACCAAAAATGGAAAATTCTTTTGACTCTTTAATTTTGTTCTTTATGTTATTATTAGTGTTAGAAAATAAGTTTTTTATAAAAAAATCAAAATTCAAATGCAATTACAAGTGTATTACACACACATCTTATTAAATTAGGAAGAAGATTATCCAAACATGATGTCTCACAATCTCTAAACGACGAAAAATCACTATCATCATCGAACGGGCGACACTGTTAAGGGGTTAATAATGCCCGGATTTATCACAATTCCCCGTAACATATATACAATTCTATTAGTGTTAAATTAGTAATAGTTAGTAATAAGTATAGGATAGGATTAAGTATTATTTTTAGAAAGCTTAAAACATACAAGCAGTTTATGTGTACTGTACGTGTACATGTATAACCTCAAAAACTGAGTTACTCTATAAGAAACCTGTGCAGAGGCGTGAAACACTTTTGCAACCCTAAGTAAGCTAAAAAATGAACTCTTTTAATCTACACTGTAAAAAAAACTGTAGAAAAACAGAAATTTTCAAAAACAGTGACTTTATGTTTACAGAGATATTCTGTCATGTAACATTCCCACCGCACTTCTATTTATTTTATGTAAAAAAACAGCTTTTATCTAGTTTTTTAGCTTATCTGTACTTAAACAGAAACTTACTGCATCGAAAACCAATACAGCTATTGGCAACACTACACTGAATCTTCTTTGGTTCAGTGGTAGCGTGCGTGCTTAGCATGCGGTAGGTCGTGGGTTCTATCCCCGGATATGAATTAATTATAATTATAAAAAAACTCTACTAAAATAAGTGCATGCGCAAAAGCAGAAAATTACTGAGAGGCAACAGAAAAATCTGTAGCTCACTTGACGGAAAGTTTCTTTTTACAGCATTTACCTGTAGGTAACAGCTTTTTTCTGTTTACAGGATTTTTCGGCCTACAGAAATTTTCTGGCAACTTTTGCTGCCAGAAATTTTCTGTTTTTTTGCAGGATTATTTTTTACAGTGTAAAGCGTTGCGATTGCGCTGCGATTAATTTGTGTGAGAAAATGTAATGAAGTGTGGTGGGAAATTTTTGCTGAGAAATTGCAGAGACAAAAAAAATGTGTTCTTATTGTGTTTTGATCCAAATTTAAGAACACTTTAAAATTTTAAACGTATTTTATGCAACACTATTTTTGAAAACATCTTTTCAAACACATTCAGAACACTATCACAACCCAAAAGATGATAAAGTGTTCTACCTAACATCACAGCCGAAGTTTTGTTAATTTGAGGATTAAAAAGTGTTTTTAAATGTATTTATTTTTGTGTAACGCGCTTGTTGTTAAAAATTCATTTCAAAATACCTATATTTAAAATGAATTATCAAAATTCATAAATGTAGAATCAACTTTACAGTTATAAATGCTCCCTTTGAGAAGACTGGCTTCTTACTTTTAATTACATCACTGCTTAATATTACAGAGGGAGTTAAATGACGAGTAACATTTGACAAATCTTGCAAAAAAAATGCATTGCTTGCCCATTAATTTAAAGTAGTTTCTAGTAAAAATACCTATCGTAAAAAGAAAGGGAATATATCAGCTCTTTATTAAGTTAATAGTAATGTACTTTTTAGAGTTAGAAGTAGTAAATAGATTCTATAGTGGACAAGTATTTTTTTAATTACTTGCTTCTGTAAGCCCCGTGCTATACATTGTGGTGCACGGGGTGCTTTTTGTTTGTTTCAATAAAAAATAGACAAGTACAGTACAACTCTAATTATTTGAATCAATAGAGACTGGATGCCATTGGGATGATACAAAATTTGGATAAATGGATTTTTCCTGAAAAAGCTCTATTTAAATTAGTTACTGTATGTATGTAACTATTTTTAAAGAAATATACCTTTAAATTATTAAATGAAAATGCAACATTCGGATAATCGGAGTTCGGATGATTTGGAGTTCTTCTGTAAAATATTTTACAAATCAATGAAATGTGACAATGAAATAAACAAAAAAGGAGTGAAAAATACATATATAAAGCGAATGAAAGTTATCAACATAATATAGAAGATACTTTAGCAGTTATACAAAAAGAGAAATTATATAAAAATTACTTTTCTAACGAGCTTATGAGTAACACACAAAGGATTACTACTTAAAGCCTCGTTCCGGTAAAATTATATCATCATAAGCAGCTCAGAAAATACCCTCTTCCTCTCATTTCGTACTTCGAAATAACCTTGACCACACAAATTTAACGCAGCCAAACCCAAATCTAGCTCACCAACTTAACAAACTTGAAAACGCTTGCCAAAAAAATCGCCCCTAATAACATTAACCCTCTGATAAACAAGCAGGCAGAAAACCTCGTCATAATCTCCTTACGGACCAGCTATTACAATACCACTAACAGAGTACAAGGGTCTCCATTTATTTTATTAGCACACGGGATAATCACCTGAGAACCAGCACCGGTTTTAATGACACCCATCAGAAAAAAGGAAAGCTACGCTACTACTACCAAGAACTATTACTTTCACAGAGCAAATCTTCTCAGGCAAAATAACACGAATTCTGCAAACAGCGCGATGGGCTTTCATCGTTCATGTCACTGCTATAACCAGTGTTACTTCAATCTCTGTAATAGCACGGTTGAGCATTCAAATAAGGCTTTCGTTTTCTTGCACTCGTTCATTACACAAATTCGAGTCCTTATTATTTATGGTCACTTATACGGCTCCCGGAATCTTCGGCGTATAATGGGTATCATGGAGAGCTGAAAGGGAGAACTTGAGTGAAAGGAGGAGACTAATATGGCGTAAAAGCCGTTATTCGGGGTGTAAATAAATACGGGGCCCTGTGCGCCCCGTATTATCGGAGCCCTCTCTGTGTTGCGGATAATGAAGGCCATGGATAACAAGGTGTCGCCTGCATCACTACTCTCTTGATCTTTAGGGGGGCCAGGGATTGGCGATTTAATGCTCGCTATAGAATCTGTAGATCCGCGGTAATTTGACACAAAAGGGTAACTTTTCAATAGGTAAAATCGATACTTTGGGGGAAATTAACTGTATTTGTCTAGACAGTGAAGAACAGTCCAGTGAAGTCTAGTCCAGTGAATGCTTTAATATACTCTTTTATAAATAACCGTATATGTTCCTTGAAATTAGAATTTGAAGTTTGAAATCCGCTTTAAACTGGTGTATTTAATGCTCAAAAGTGTTCAAAAATTAAACTTTTTAAAGTTTAAAAAAATATATCTGGAAGGAAAAAAATTAATTTCCTTCAGTGACTAATGATAACAAATATATCATTGAGCTATATTTTAAGTGAATGTTAAATAGTTGTTTCACCTAAATTTTTTCGATAGCTGAAATATAATTTAAATAAAAAATGCTTTGAATTAAAGAGTTTATATGATAAAGTATATAGATTTTTTATAGATAGAATTATTCTAGGATTTTAATGGGTAAGCCATATTCAATAACTTATAAAGATACCTTTTTATTTCTAATAAGTACATATCGACAGCCACGTTGCAAAAGCCTGTAAGAACATTTTTTGGCG
The DNA here is from genome assembly GCA_024610705.1 of Tetragnatha versicolor. NCBI lineage: Eukaryota > Metazoa > Arthropoda > Arachnida > Araneae > Tetragnathidae > Tetragnatha > Tetragnatha versicolor. The sequence continues at coordinate 46,351,212 of JANDEH010000006.1, forward strand.
AAAATAAGGTTTTTAGTTGTACTTGTTAAAGATGGCCTTGCGCACATCTCAGTGCCACCAAAATCGGCCAAAGAAGCTTCATAACTTCTCCATGACGATTTGTAATAACCTGTAAGTTGGGAACCTCCCAATAACCAAGCAAAACTCTGTAAGTTGCAGTGACGCTGAGGGGAAGCCGTGTCGTCCTCAGAAAAACCATACTCAGTTTCATAGTTGCCTTTAATGTACAATAAAAACGGGACAGAAAAGTACAGTTCATAAGACGAAAAATATGCAGTTTTTTTCGTCTCCTGAAAACTTTGAGGTTTTGCACTAACATGCTTTTGCAACGTGGCTGCCGATATTTGCTTATAAAAATTATTTACACTAAATTTTACAGCTAATAGTTTGTTCTGTTGTCTGATCCCCCTATCAGCTTTGAATAAAATCAAACCAGACCCACGAGATAAGCTCCCAGAAAATCCAAAAACAACTGAGGATCGGAAAGCACCTCGAAATAGTTTGTATCCAAAAGTATCTATGATTATTTTTCTAAATTTTCTGAATTATTGGTTTCTATATCGCACCCTTGCTACTAAAGTGCCACAACTCAAAAATTGTAATTTTTGAGTTATGACCGCCATTAGGGGTAGTTTTCACATCTCTACCAATCTTCAAAAGAGCCAGAAGTTGCATTGAAAAATCAGCCGCCAGATCGCAGTTATGGCGTTTTGTTGTAATCAAGATGGCTATGATTCCTTCTACTGAAATGCCACATCTTGAGTTGTCGTCCAGCCGTCGTTGATTATGAACTACTAGAACAATGGCTAACGATCATAGTTTGAGATGTATCGTTTTTCTTATTGACAAATTCAAAAATACTAAAATGTGCCTAGTCAGTTTTTTGCAATTTCTGGAAAACATAGTTTTTTGAGTTGTGGCACTTTAGTAGCAAGGGTGCGATACGTAGATTTTTCCTATCATCTATACTTCGACTGGAATTGATGTGACATGTTTCAAATACTTAGATACAGAGTTCTACTAAATTTGTTTTAGCTGTAAAGATTCTATTACTCTTATACTATATGCATTCGATACAACCCCTAAAGAGATAGTCTACTTATAATGTATAAAAAAACTTACTACATTTTTCCATCTTAAAAAATACAAATTTATATAGTTACCTCATTTTATATTGTACTTTATTTCACTTGTATTCAGCCTCATAAAAAAAATGAGAGATAATATCAATCCAAGTTTTAATATAGGAAAATAAAAAAGACATCAATATAATTATCACATGATGATTACTGCCAAAGGATCTTTAAAAATTTATCAACACAAATATAAATTTAAAAGGATCTTCAAGTCGGATTGGTGCACCTATTTTACAAATTTTAAAACACACATACTCGCCTCATTGAAAATTGGAATACAACCAAAATGCGTCAGTCAAAATTAAAACCAAAAAAACAAAAATGAATACAGTTAATTTTTATCCGATAATGTATGCAAACAATTTCTAAACATTTTAAAATTATTAACAAAATAGGAAAAATCGTTTTAGGTTAAAAACAATAACTTAAAGTTAATATTTTTATTTACCCTTTTGTATTAATTTTAATTTTAGTCTTTCAAGTTCCCATCTTCAAAAATAGTAATAAAAAAAGAAACATTAAACAAAATATTATTGCTGTAATTATATTTGTAATGGCTACACAATGCATCCAACAATTATAACTCAATTGCTTTCCTTTTACTCTTTTTACTCTCTTTAAATCCATTTTAATGATAGTTTATTTAATTTATTTTTATTGGGGAATATAGTCTCACGACATTTAACAATATAATTTCATGAATAAATATAGTTGTTAATCTACTTAAACATTGGTTGCTAAGTGTCTATCTTCAAACCATAGAGATATAAATGGTTTGCTTTTTCCAATGGATAGTTAGTTACTTGATCCTGTTATTATTATTATTATTATTATTATTATTATTATTATTATTATTATTATTATTATTATTATTATTATTATTATTATTATTATTATTATTATTATTATTATTATTATTATTATTATTATTATTATTATTATTATTATTATTATTATTATTATTATTATTATTATTATTATTATTATTATTATTATTATTATTATTATTATTATTATTATTATTATTATTATTATTATTATTACTATTATTATTACTATTATTATTATTATTATTATTATTATTACTATTATTATTATTATTATTATTATTATTATTATTATTATTATTATTATTATTATTATTATTATTATTATTATTATTATTATTATTATTATTATTATTATTATTATTATTATTATTATTATTATTATTATTATTATTATTATTATTATTATTATTATTATTATTATTATTATTATTATTATTATTATTATTATTATTGCATAAGTGAAATTTTAACTACACTGTCTGCCCCTTTTTAACTTGATTGTATGATAGTACAAAAAGAGTCAAAAACAAAGCTAGTAAATTGGAAATATAAAGTTATTATCTCTACAGTCTAATGTAAGCTGCATTTTCACAATTCAAACTATTAATTCTAGAACGAATTAAGGCCTACCAATAAAATATTACGCTGAAAACTCATCGAATGATCTGCTGTCGTTACATTCATACATTTCCGATTCTTTTGCAATCATTAATTGAAAATACTGTAAAACGTATGCTTTTCTCTCATATTAATAATAATCATAATAATAATAATAATAATAATAATAATAATAACAATAATAATAATAATAATAATAATAATAATAATAATAATAATAATAATAAATATATATATATATATATATATATATATATATATATATATATATATATATATATATATATATATATATATATATATATATATATATGTATAAAATATAATATATATCATATTAGCTATTAATTTATAATAAAATAAAATAAATAACGTTCAAACCAATTGTGCGAGTACATCAAATTTAACGTTCAATCTTGTTTTTTCAATTAAGCATAACAATTTGCATACATTAGAATTATATTCGAGAGTCTACTGTAATACAGACGACTCCACTTAATGTGATCACATTTGTCCAAGATAAGATTCATAACCCAATATTCTATTGATAAATAATAAGCGATTTCCTAACAACAAGTAACTCGAATGTAACTGGAATGTTTGCATTAAAATCACGACTGCATTGACTACTTAAAGTATTTAAAACAATTTTCTAGAGTATATTTACAGCTTAAACCTTCTTAAAGAAAGATAAAGTTTGGGTCACATAAAAATAATGACTCATTTTGTATATTTATGTATTGAAATTGACCTTCAAACTGGGGGGAAAAGGACGTTTTGGGGGGATATCAACAAATTTTGGTAACTTTAAACGATATATTGATAACATAAAACGATACAATTTGCACTAAATTAAGTAGGAGTGACCAGACAATTTCGATAACATTATCCGATTGATAACATTAATCGTGATCATATTATGCGGAGTCGACTATATATGTTACGGGCAAAGTGATACACTGGGCTGGGCATTATTAACAGGGGCGTCATTTAGGGGGGGCAGGGGGGGGCAAACGCCCCCCCCAAGGTTTTCACTGTAATGAGAAAAATAGCCACAAGGAGCTTTGAGTGCAACTCAAAATGTCTCAAAAGGAGTTAAAACATTACTTTTGAGGGTTCAATCTCAAAAAATTTCTGGGGGAGGACCCCCAGCCCCCCTCTAAAATTTCCACGTCTCTTATTTAGTGTTTTCCTCCTTAAAAACTATTCCTCTTACAAGAAGCTTTTCTCTTTAGAAGCTCCCCAAAGAGTTTGAAAAAGAGATAAAACACTAGTTAAAAGGGTAATTAAAATTCCTGGGGGAGGACCCCTAGCCCCCTTAAAACTTTGACGTTTATTTACAACTCTTTTTCCTAGAAAATTATGTGGTTTACGAGAAACTGTTCTCTTTGGATGCAGCCCAAAGAGTCTTAAAATGAGCTAAAACACTACTTTAATAGCCAAATTTTCAAAATTTTCCTGGGGGTGAACCCCCAGACCCCCTTTTTTCCTTGGATTTCACGTTGTCAAATTTTGACATATTACCTAAAAAAAGAAGTTGAGGCAACCCCCGCCAAAAAAAAACCTAGTTACAGTAAGGGCCAGACCCATTTAAAAAAAATTCCTTGCCCTCCCAACGAAAAACTGAAATGACGCCCCTGATTATTAATAATGTCCGAAGTAAGGTGGGCAATGTGATAAATTCAATGGGGATTCCTCAATGAGTATTTATCCATTTGCCCTAAAACGCGAGCATTCTTAATAATGCCCGGTTTTATCACATTGCGCCCGTAACATATACATTTTCCCACTATAAGCTGTATCATAAGATGAGTTAATTAAAGAGTTAGGCTACTTTTATCCGCCTAAAATCCCTCACTTGGCGCGTCGGGAGCCTCGCCAATCCTGTCCGCACCAACCCTAGGGCGCCGGGGGCTAAAGGGCGCGCAATCTGTCACCAGTCCGCGTTTAGAAGACTTTAATTTCCGCAGACTCCCCGACATGTTTGGGGGAGCGCCCCGGCATTGTGATCTTCTCAGTCGTCTTGTACACACAAGCCCCGAGGCAGGGACCGGCCGCCCTTTATTATATTGAGAGAGAGAGAGCGCCCGATTAGCTGTCGCTGATATTGGGATCTCTGATCAGGACACCAAATAACAATAATAATAATAATAATGGGGGCGTTTTTGCTCTTGCCCGAGAAGGCCACTTCCGCTTTCCCCGCTTCCGGGTAGTATTAATTAACACTTCCGAGCAATGTCGTGTTTGTAATGACATTATACGCTTTTTGCCCCCCTGTTCGCCTTTTTTTGATTTTGGGTAAACATGGCGGTGCTGTCATTTGGTTATTGGTTATGGAATTTAAATGATGCAAGGAGCTCGATTTGTTTTCGTGAACGAGGGATTTGGGGTGTTTGAGATCTGAGCAAATATTGGGAGAACTTTGTTTAATGAAGAGGATGGAGAATTTGTGCGCTGCGTTAAAATTAGACGGTAGAAGATAGGAGAGGCGGGTATTGATTTGTATCTCATGAGGAGATAGTTTTCTGTTTTAATATTTTTTTATCGTTGCTCTTTTTCTTAGTTGGGATTAATTTTACCTTTTAATCAAAGTAGTTCGTATTTGCAGTTTGTAATTTTTCTTAGCTGCTTATGCTATTTACACACAGATTTGATTATTTTGGGTGTTTTCTATGTTGCAGGGTTGTTGCTGAGATTATTGGAAAATTCTATATTCGAGGATGAAGACGCAGTATAAATAAATTTTTAATTAGAATCTAGAAAGGGACTTCAAACGGAAAGCTCTAAATAACAAACTCAACAATTTGTTTTAGTTCTTCTTTACAAGATCAATAATAAGAACTTAACTTATTTTAGAAAAACATATTTTGTAAATAATTGTAAACATAAATTTCAAATTTTAAAGAAACATTTAGCCTTAATGATCCTATCAACCTATTTTATCTAGTTAGAAAAACGTGAAAAGCTAAATCTCAAGCATAAGAAAATGTAAAATTTCAAATTAAAGGTATTGACATGGAAGTATTTAATTTAATCTTAAATAATACCACCCTTTAAAATTTTTATGTTTCTATTAAGGGGACTCGGTACCAAAAAAAGTTAATTTTTTATTTTTGAGTTTTTTTATTAGTTTTTGGTGCCAAATTATCTGTTACCATCATGTTATGGAATATTAAACTCAAAATGTTTAAAAAAATTTTTATTATTTTTAATATTTAAAAAAAACAACAAAAATTTCAAAAATTTCAAAACGCTACTCCTCCTTCATTTTTCTCTTTTATTACTAGCTTTTTTCATTTTTATGTTAAATATGTTCTGTAGTATAATTCTATGTGGGGGATTTTGGATAATCATAATAGTTTTTGAGAAAACAAACTTTTCGGTGATTCCCATTTAAAAACTTGAAAATTCTATGATTTTTTCCCCTATTTTTCATTATAAAAAAAATTCTGGGCCAAAATCATTAAATTTTGGAACATACATTTGATAATATTATCCTATTGAATATAAATATAAAGTTTCATAACATTTGGTTCAGTAGAAAAAAAGCCTTAGGGATTTAAATGCTAAAAAAGTAGTTTTGAGAAATATTTATTTAAAAAAATATTTGGTAACTATGCTAAATAAACATTATAAATTTGCTATCCTGAGAATTCGCGCATCACTATGAAATTTACCGAATCTATTTATGAGTATAAACATCGATTTGAGAGCGAAATCCTTAAATGGAGATTTTTACTGATTTGGAGGTACTGAGTCCCCTTTTAACATTAATTTTAACTCACCATTGAAGTAAGACCCGACATTCAGAACATAGACACTTTTACAAGTGTTTTCTCATAGAACATTTCATCCCATATTACATCAAGTTCAAACTTGTCTCAAATTTTTCCTAAATTTTTAAGTTAGGATAAAATAAAAGATTTATCACACTCTAGAGACTTTTTTCTATTTCTTTTGCAAAGGTGAGTATTACTACAAGAAAAACTCTTAACCCTTTAATGCTCGATATAAGAACTAACTATAGAAAAAAAAATTTTTTTCCTTAATATAACAATTATTATTACAATTATTATTTGCTGTAGTTTGGGGCCAAATAAACTAAAAATGCCAAAAAAAAGTTTCTTTTATTGTCATTTTAAAAAATTTTGAAACCGGGAACTTGATCTAAACTTTATAAATTACACTGAGGAACAATTTTTTACATAATTTCTGTTGAGTTCGATTTTTTTGCTGTTTTAGAGTTCAATGGGCACACTGATTATAAAACTGTTGTTAGTTTTCTTCTACCACGTCAACTTTTTAAGATACAGGGCACCCCCAAAATGTGGATAAAAAGCAAGATGAATGACTTTGAACTTAATTTTCAGGGTGAAAAACTATTACTTTAGTCTTTAAATTACACGATAGAGCAGAGTTTCTCAAACTGTGGGTCGCGACCCACTGGTGGGTCACCAGTCAGTTTTTGGTGGGTCGCGAGAAGATTTTTAATTTTTCTGAATAGGAAGTATCTTTTTATAATTTTTATAAACGTGTTATTGACTTTTGAATTATCAAACTATTATTTCAACTCTTGAAATTTATCAAATTACTACATAGTGAAAAGAATAAAAATTTGAGGAACAACTACACTACTTGATGTCGAACGGAAAAGACAATTAATGTAAATACGTACTATGTTTGTCACTTTAATGCGCCGATAATGCAAATCTAGTCGGTTATAAAAATAACATTTGAAAAAAATATTCAGTGTTTCTCCCCATTCACACCGGGGGGAGCAATGCAAATTTTAAGAATTTTCTTGGGAAATAATGCAACTGCAAATTTATCCCATATCGCTAAAAAAACAATCTAAAACCCTGTATTTAAGCGTCAAATTTCAAAATTTTCTCTGGGGGAGGACCCCCAGACTCCCTTTTTTACTGTGGGGATCTTTGTTAGCCTACAATTAAACTATTTCATCCGATCGAATTCTAATATTTAATTTTAATTTTTTAAAAAGTTAATTTCTCTTCTAATACGTGCATGTAATAATTTATAGTTGTAAAAAATAGTTGATGAACCCCCCCCCCAGTCAGAGAAGTTAAAATTCTGTGGGGGGTATGATATAATTATCTCAGTTCAGTTAATTATAATTAACTGAAGTCGATGGGTCGCGTTAGATTTTGTTTCTCAAAAGTGGGTCGCGATGTTAAAAAGTTTGAGAACCCCTGCGCTAGAGAACAAGAAAGGTTAAAGTTTCTAAAATATGAAAATTTGTACCAAATGGATAGTTTTAAGGGGTAATTACCCCCAAAAATGCACAAAAAAACCTTAAAAATGATAGGTTATTTTATAATATTTTTTTCTTTTATTTCTTACGCAATTCCTCTTTAAAAGGTCTTAACCCTTCCCCAAGGACCCAGGCGCTTCGGGGACCCTAACACCTCAACCACTTTCAGTAAAAATCATTGCTGCCTATTTTCATTAAATTTGAGTCCTTGGAGAATCGTTAAGATTTTTTAAAGAGGAAATGCGTAAAAAATAAGAAAAAATAGCGTAAAATACCTTTATTCTTTTAACGTTTTTTTTGCATTTTAGGGGGTTGCATTTTTTTACCCCTTAAACCTATCCATTTGCTACAAATTTTCATATTTTAGAAACTTTAATCCTTATAGTCCTCTCGGATGTAATTCAATGATTAAAGTAATGGTTTTTACCCTGAAAATGACTCCGAAGCGCCAGAGAGTCTTCCGAACCCTTCCGCGGGTGCTTCGGGGACGCTAACACCTCAACCGCTTTTAGTAAAAATCATTGCTGCCTATTTTCATTAAATTTCGGTCCTTGGGGAAAGACCCTTTAAGACCTTTAAGACCTTTTAAAGAGGAATTGCGTAAAAAATAAAATAAAATAAATATTGTAAAATAACCTCTATCATTTTTAACGTTTTTTCTGCATTTTGGGGGGGTAAGTACCCCTTAAACCTATACATTTGGTACAATTTTTCATATTTTAGAAACTTTAACCTTTCTTGTCCTCTAGCGTGTAATTTAAAGACTAAAGTAATGGTTTTTTACCCTGAAATTCGAGTTCAAAGTCATTCGTTTTGCTTTTTATGCACATTTTGGGGGTACCCTGTATCTTAAAAAGTTGACGTGATAGAGAAAAAAACTAAAGTTACTTTTGGAATCAGGGGCTAAAAGTGATTCAAAAACAAGTCCCAGTTCTAAGTCAACGAAATTGCTGTTCCCCAGGTGCGATTATTGATGCAATAATAACTTTAAAACATGCTGAAAATTGCTGCTTCATTCTGAAAATTGAAGTAAACTTATGGTAGCTTATTTGTTACCATGGGAAGTAGAGGGTGAAGGAAAGTACCAAGACTATCCCTCTAAATCAGCGGTTACCAAAGTGGGTTCCACGAAAAAATTTAGGAGTTCCATGTGACGAACTTGATTTCATTAAAAAAAATAAGAATAGACAGTGCCGCTCCAAAAAAGGTTCTCAAAATGAGTTAAAACTCAACTTTTACCAGTCGAATTTCAAATTTTTTCTGGGGAAGGACCAGTTCTCCCCCCTACGGTACCACAAGGGGATCTTGCGTGATACTTTTTGGAAAATCCCCAACATTTTGACATTTTTTCCTAAAGGTAAAAGTGATTGTCTGGAAAAGTGTCCCCCCTTGGGATGGATTTGCACCTTGTTTTATTTAATATCAGATATCAAATTTTGAAAAGTCGTTGATTAAAAAATATTCAGGGTTCTGCGATCATCGGCAGCGAATTTTGAGGTTCCACAACCAAAATAATTTTGGATCCACTCTTCTAAATCATGAAATTCTTCAATTTTCTTAAGTAATTTTTCATTATTCCCAAAACTCCTGCTACCAATCTCGCCATGCACAACCGAACACCAATACACACACACACACTTCCTGACAACTAACTCGCCTCTCCCACACTGACCGTTCATTCACACCATCCCACTCTAACAAACCTCTCCCTACCGCAACAAAGTCCAATCACCCCCCACCCAACACCACAAACCGCGAAAAGTGCCCCATCGGGAGAGAAGAACGTACAATTTCATCACCCTCCATCGTGTGCTGCACCCCCCCCCCACTCATATTTAATTTCGGCTCCGCATCCTCCCCATCTCATATCCCTGAGAGAGTGTTTCGCGTGCGAAAGATTTCCTCCGATATTCCGGTCGATGGCCAATCAACTCTTGTGAAACGGACCACGTGACCGACTGCGGCATATCCATTAGGGATCTATCAAGAATCCATTAGAAGTACTTTTGGCTCCTTCTGACCACTGGGCACGCGAGTTTTATCTATTGTGGGATAAGTTGGGAGAATCGCCCACCGAAATGCGCACTTTGAGTGTGGATAATTCTTTTTCTGGGATTGAGGAGGTTTGAGATGAATGATTCTTGGAAGAGATGGTAGTTTGGGAGCGAGTTCGAGTCGTATACTGCTTATGGATGGTGATTTAGTTGGGAAAATAGTTTCTGGGTCGGATCTGTTCAGTACATATTTCTTCTCGAGGAATCGTAGTTTTAGTTATTTAAAATAGATAGTTAGAGCTTTTATCATGGTCCAGTTTGGAAAGATAGAGACGAATGTATTACAAAGAGAGGGAGAGAAAAATAAGAAGAAAAAGAGTACCAGTGAAATTAACAGTAATAATAAAAGAAAGATAGTATGATACTTAAAAAAATTATATAGTTCTTATAAATATTGGATTGAAAGACCTAGAAAGAAAGCAGGATAAAAGTTAGCATAAAATTTGATTTAGCTTCATCGTTAAAATAAATTTAAAAATTTAACTATAGCCACTTTATTGACAGTTGAAATAACATTCGATTTATCATCAACCAATAGGTATTAATAAACTTTAACTTATGCTATTTTCAGTAGTAAAATTTACGTAGTTCAACTATTACCTAAAATCTAGTATATTAATATTTTATTTATCACATAATATTAAATTAACTTATATAATTCAATTGGGAATTGTTCGAAATAAACTGAACACTTGTCAGTGTCACTATGATTTGTTTCTATCTATTAGACTTAATTTCGCAAAGTAAATTTAATAAGTGTTAAAAAGGGGTATAAGTACAGTCTTCAAATGGTGTATAGGATATTAGGTTAATCTTGTGTTATCCCTAGATTAACCTAAGTGATAACACTTTACTTTTATTTATGTGAGAAGAACCTGACGTTTTCAGAACCCAAAAGCCTTTCCCAAAACGTTGTCATAAAATTCAACTCTAGATGTCAACTACAACGCACTATGATAAATTGATCCAATGTTTCAAGTTAAGCTCATAATGAGGAAGAACTATTATCCTAAAATACTGGATATGGGTATTACATAAAGAATCTGAGGGTTTTTGACTGTGAAAAGCAATGGAGCAGATATAAACTGTCCTCTTCGTTGCTGTGATTAGAGATTTGCGATCAAGTACTTACACGTCAAACAAGGCAAACTGAAAAACGAGCTTTTAAATCACATTGAGGTAAAGAGATTATCCCTGGATAGTTGTTTTAGAAGAGGAGTAAAGAGTAAATGATTTATACAACAAAATAGTCCTGTCGGATTTAGCACTATCGTTAATAACTGTTGTTTTTTGGAAGACGCGCGTCTGATATAACCAATCATGCAGCTCTGATTTCAATATCAGTAATGTTTTTTGCATTTTAAAGCATTTCATAAAGGATTTAGTGAAATAAAATATTTAAATATTAAATAAAATTGTTTTTTCTCAAGATATAGATGGCATTCTATTCTTCTTTATTAATAATAACTAAAGAAAGATACAATTTATTACCCAGGATACTGTAGTGAAATGAGGATGATGATACATCATCTCGATTCAGGATATTCATGATATGAAAACCATTATGACAAAATAAAAAGTGTATATCAAGCATACCACCGAATGAACTAGATTAGCCAAATACTCTAGTTCAGTATAATTTAACTGGGAAATTAATGATTCTAGGTATCGTGATCAATTCCTTGATAAGTAGAGCAAATTATCTCCGTATTATAAAACAATTTTTCATACGCCAATAAGGAAGTTGCATGTGTCAGATTTTCAAAAAAAAAACAAGTGATCCTTATTGTTTTTTGTATGGTAAAATGAAATATCTAGTCAATTTTTCAAAAAAATGTACAGGTAATTAAATATGTTAATTTAAAAGTCGAGAAAAAACACGTGACTGAAAACGTTTATGGTTTAAAGATGTCAACAATGTTTATCGTATGATGACGTCAACATACGATGATCCCAAACTCTTAATAATATATAAACTGATTATAAAATTTGTTCAGCTGTAAGGTACTACTCTTAAAATTCTTGAACGCAAGATGCATAAATATCCCTTTTTATTTCACTGGTAATAAGTGATGAACTGGAAGTGAAAATTTGACACTAGATTTGAATCCTTTTAAATAAAAAATATAAAAAATTTTCAACAAACCCCAACAAAGGGCAATTCTAGTATTTATTATTTTGTTATTCGATAGATTGTTGGTTTTTACTTTAAAGTAAGGCCTAAAAAGATCTGACGTCATTCAATCCTAAACAAAGGCAAAGGGATTGTCAATTTTTATTTTAAAATATTGAATTAACTAATTTTTTGTAACTTTTGAATTAAGATCTATTTCTTTAACTAGAAAAATGCATTTTTTCTGTTTTCAAAAAATGCTGGTATTGCCCATTGGGATTTTTAAAAGAATTAATATTATAGGTATACAAGAGGCTACATGTTCATCAGCGTTTGGCTAACTATTTATATGCTTTAACACAGTTCAGTTTATTCATTGATCTACTCTACCAGGGAAACAAAATCCTCCAGGAAAGCCAGCTCACTCCTAAAAAAAGTTATAAAAAATATCGCCTAAACCTCACAATTTAAGAACGGTCTCTAACGGTCACTCTTTCGTCTCCATCGCACGAAAACCTACCCTCCTCACCATCCAACCGTCATCGTCAGAGCATTTATAGAACAAAACAAAGAAAAGAGCTCAAGGTATCGATATCAGAGCGATTTAAAAGTCTGCCTGCATCTGCCAATGTCATCATAGGCGGAAAAACAATGGACCTTATCTCGACTCTCATCTGCCGGGTATTTATTACGTATTATTGTATCACACTGGCCATTAAGACCTAAGAGCGTCACGCGTCAAGAAACCTATGAATGAGAGGATAGGGAGAGGAAGGCTCTTCGATACTATCGGTTTACTCGGAGGACACACGACGGCATCCGGTTTGAAATTTCGTTTCCTACCCCCCTCGTTTCAGTCTTTTTGCACCCCTCCACGCTCTTGGTATGACAGTTGTGGTCGTGACAGTTTAATCCTTTACTTTGGAAAATAAGTAGAAGCTAAATATATTTGTGCAGATTTTTGGGGGGACATGGATCGTTATACGATCCCAGGTCATATTAAAAAATCTCTCTTTTATTTTGTTCGTCAATATGTAAATGTAAATAAATAAATTTCGATTAAAAAAAGATTTAATACAGAGAAAGGTTTTATTTACTCTTTATTTATTTCTCTTTCCGTTATGTTTTTTAAAAGTAATTGTGTAATGAATGTATTCCAATGGTAAGGAAGATTTTAACTTCTAGAAATCAAAACTATGTAGTATATTTTTATTTAAATTTTACCATTTCAACCACAAAAAGGGTGCTTGATAAGTAATTAAAAATATTCAATTTTTTTCTTTTAAAAAAACTTAAATAAGTATATTAGGAAGCACTATTTTAAAAACCAAATATTACCTTTCATAAAAATAACATTCATCGGTTGAAAAAAATCATTTTATATTAACTATTCTGATAAGTTGTTATAGGGTATTGTTATTATCAATTAGAAAGATACATGCAAGAACCCTCGTATATTGAAATCAATAAATTTAGGATTAAAGCTTATTTGAAAAACTTAAAATACCAAATTAAATTTTAATAAAGTAAATTTTTATAGTTTAAAAATACAACTACAACAATACTATTCGTGATCCTCAATTTTGGAGAAACAACCAAAATGGTTCTATAAGTCACTTTGAGTGGTATAATAACAATTTATGTCTAGAAAAATCCAGTTGACTATTGTCACCAACCTCTATTGTCGAACCTTTTGTTCTCTCTCTGGATTATAATTGTTTTCAGTATAGGGAGCTCCTGCGTTACTATAATTGGCCATATCTTCACGCACACACTTATCGGAGTACCATCGGTGAGTTAATAACGTGTTACGACTAAAATAAACAAGCAAGTGTCTCCAAAAAGGAGATCTGATAAGGAGACATGGATAGGGACTAATTGTTTACTGGGTGTAGTTGTCCTTGGCTGCTGGAAACGATGAGTCGCCTACCTGACTTGTTTGATCATTGTAATTTGCTTCATTGGATTCGAAGTGAAGAGATGGATTTGATAGTATCGTTGGCTATTAGCGCTCTAATCCATTCCTTAATGGTTGTGGGGAGATTCTTTTAAATTCAATGTTCTGGGAAACGTAGAGTAGCTAATGGTGTTGTGGATAGTTATTAGCATACTCTTTGTTTGTTGTCGAGGTATGTAAACACGTTGGGAGAATAAAAGGGTTTGTTTTAAGGAGATCTTATTAGTAGCTTTTTTCTTTTGGAATCGATGGATTGGTTTTTAATGAGTGGGGGATCAAAGTATGCATTAGAGTTTGATTTGAATCTTTTTTTTCATTTCCAGGAAGCGGGATCTACATCAGAGAAAAATAACTCCGTATTGTGCCAGAGTTTTTTCATTAAAACTTACTCTCAGTATAACATCTGGCCATGAACTTTTCGTAAATTTAAATTCTAAAAAATGTGTTTTTTAAGAAGGGGCCGTTAAACATTTCGAAGAATAAGACTATTTCCAGAAAAATAGTGAACAGGAAGTATAAAAGTAAGAAACTATGTAGATAAATACTGTGGATTATATTTAATACTCTTCTCTCCTTAAGTGGAAGATAAAATTTAAGCGCATACACAGGCGTCAATTTTGATACAAAGTTTATCCGGTATCCGTAAATGTATTCATAATTGTTTACTGAAGTCTGCATACCCTCAAGCGTTTATATTGAAAGAGGTGATCTTAAAGTATTTTACATCTCATAATCATTTTTATTGCATTGGGAGGAACACAGGTGTATGACCCAGACACATTCTTTTCCATCCCACCACTCAAAATAAAATATTTCGCCAGCAATACCTTGAAAGCCTCGTCGATAGTAAATCGTTCAAGTTCTGACAAGTTGAAAACTATTTTTTAAAAAAAGCAATGCCTTAAATCGCAACGTACCGTTCATCGAAGGAAGCGGGGGCATTGTGAAGGAAGCCCCCGACAAAGTATAGAAAGCACATTAGGAAGGATTGAAAGAAGCGGAATTTAAAGTTCGCATTAATAAAAAGAAGACAAGAAAAGAAAGTATACACACACAACCCTTATAATCGATCTTAACGTTAAGGACTTAAAGACCTTTCTAGAGGCCTCCCTACCCACGGCGATTGAGAGAAAATAAGTTGCAGTTTATGAATAAATTTAAATCAATTTGCATAAAACGGCACTTAGTTTGAATAAACAGGGAAAGAAGAGGGAGAGAAGCCCGCTTTTTCCCTACATGCTCGCACACACATATTTATTCCGGTTCCGCTTTTGAGAGGAGAACAAGAAAATATTACATTTTGCGAGCTTTTCAAAACATGAGAGGCTGTGACAGGGAAATTTATACTTGTCAGCGAAGGAGATACCGGGTTTTTTATATGCCCACTAAATATTCGGAGAGGCCATTGTGTGGTTTCAGAGGGTGTGATGAATGAAACCGGGAAATCCTGGGAAATCCGAGTTCTTCTCCGGGACTCCGCGCCGCGGGATGATGGGAATCATGCAGATTTGCTGCAGAGACGAGTCTATATTTCTTCGGGACATCGGTTTTCCTCTCGCTCCGGAATTAAGAGTTAATACTTGCGCTCTCTTTTGGTGGTGGGTTGTTTGTCTTGTGCACTCATTTTGGAGGATGGAAGGGTGTTATGTAGGGATGGAAATGTGGGTTTTGCTAGCGTTTGCAGTTGATGTGCATATTGCGATGTCCGTGTTCCCATGTACTCATACGCGAAGGATGAAAATGATGCTTACGCTCTTTACTTGTGAATGTGTCTTAAAGATATTAAGTATATAAAAACAGTTTATTTATTTACACACAACAGATAAATCCAATGAGGAATTTGCATGATTTTTTAAATTTTTTATTAGTAACTTGCAAAATAAGCAACTACCCAAAATTTGAGGCTGATCGAGAAATTTTTTAATTGCAAAAAAAATTAACAGAAATCCGCTTTTTCAAAGCCCGCGAAAACACTAAGAGTTTGACTAAGAGTTTGTAACGTCATCGTACGATTAAAACAATAAACGTTTTCAGTCACGTGTTTTTTCTCGACTTTTAAATTAAAATATTTAATTACCTGTACATTTTTTTTGAAAAAATGACTAGATGCAAAACAGACTAGACATTTTACCATACAAAAAACCATACGGAACACTTGAATGTTTATAAAAATCTGACACATGCAACTTCCTTATTACAGTGGTGAAAGAAAAAATAAATTTATTTTCATAAAACAATTTCACTTAACTTTTTAAAAGCACTAAAAGACACCGAAAAAATATCCATTTCATTACAATGCATGAAAAATCACATAAAATATATTAATAGGAAAATTGGCAATATAATTAAAAAGATAATTATTGCGTAAGTTATAATTTCTAACAGAAAACTGAATTAAACACAAAATATCAGGACAATCAAGTTAATTATTAAGAATCTTATAAAATAATAATATACAAGACAGATCTCTACGAGAACTCAAAGATGGAATATTAAAGAACTCAGAAAGACTAGAAGGAGAAATATCATGATGGTAATAATTAGTTTTTTTTATAAAAAAGATAATGCAAGAAACTATTTTAAGCTCTTTAAATATATATCTTTTTGTTATTGTAATGGGGATTCCATATAATATTGCAATATTCCAAGGTTGAGAGTATCAATGAATAATAAAGAATTTTTAAAGTTTGTTCATTAGAAAAATTATTTTTTTTGCGTTTTTATTGTATGGACTTAAAAGTAATGAGATTGTTACTTTATTATATGTAAAGTGGATAGTAAACGTATACCTAGAACGCTTTAAAAAATTCTTTCTCCAAATAACGGAAATTAAGCGGCAGCACTGTTGCCGGTTAATTTCTGAACTTTGAGGAAATATCTGTTTTTCTTTTCTGTCAAATAAGAGAAAGTTTCAACATTTTGAAGAAGCGTGAGAGTTCTTTTAAACTAGTTACAAGAGGCGGTTGTAGGGGTTCGTGCTATCATCATACTAAACACTCGCCTTCTAAAAAAATACATTTATTCAATAAAACCATTTAAAATCAAGCCACTCGAAATTACAACATCAGAGCAATACAAAAAGGCCCCAGTCCTCCTGCCAACACAATATTTATATCCTGCAAACATTTACATTGGTAGACGGCTTCTTCTCCAAATGTGAGGCCAGACGGTAGCACTTCCTCATCTCAGGCCTGCTCTGGCCTGACAGCGGTCCTTATAACAATCAATATAATTATAACAAATTTCATAACACCGAATGATTGTGACTTCACCAGCAAACATATTACCCACCTTAGCTAAAAGAAGATCGGCCTCCTTTTCAACTAAATGATCGTGAGAAATTTTTATTTGTACAAGTTTTTAAAATTTATTCTTCTAATGATGTTTTATTAAGTCAAAATTATCTTCTTTGAAAAATTCTCGGAAAGGACACACGTTTTCTAGGCATTCAGACAAATTTCGTCAAAAACAGTAAAAAAATTTAGTGCAAAAAGTCGAATTCTTTTTATAGTGTAATACAGTACCTGACCACTGCGAATGTCATTAAAACCTTATTTTATATATCTAATAGTTTTCTCAATGTTTTAAAATATCTTAACTAAAGGAGTGAATGGTAGAAGGATGTATGTGAGCAAAATCTTTTTTCGAGATATTGTGTCTTAAAGATATTTTTGTTCGTATCTTGTGTGGCCACACCCTCCTTTTTGGCATCGATATCTCTGTTAAGAGTCCTAGAAAGATGGCGTCTGTAGTAAAATGTAATTCAAAACATACCTATTTACCTACTAGCGTACAATACCTCCTTTTTTTAAAGTCACATATCTCCCTTTTCCACTCCCCCTTCCATTGTGATTTATCTTTTAACAAAGCCTTACTGAAATGAATGATGATAGTGTGAATTTTAAAATCATAATTAAGGAATAAAAATATACTTTAGTTTATGTCAAGGTAAAATATTTATTTTTCTTTCTTTCCCAAATTTTCACTAACAATCCCACCTTGTAAGCATAATAAAAAAATCTAAAAACCAAAGAGAAATGAAAAAAATTATCGAAATATCTTTTTACTAAAGAGGAAAACATGTTAATCAATCACATGCTTTTAAGGATAAAACAGGAACATTTTTTCATTGACGTCTTCAGAGAACCAATTTTTACAGAAATAAATAAGTTTCTTCCAAATATCTGAGTAACGAGTAGAACCAGAATAAACATTGTGTACAGTCAAAGTATTTGTCATTCAATATCCAAACTTAAATTACGGTATTAGTTCAAAAGCAATTTTCTAGCGATGTCAATTCAAAGGAGCACATACATGAAGAAACACAAGTGATGATTCAAATTAATAAAAATATATTTCGCCCTTGATAGAAATAATTACTGATAACGAGTCGGAATGACAGGCACATCTATCCATTGATGAATATAGGTGCCAACAGTCTCCCCAATCATTTCTTAACACCTTTGAAATGCGTTTAATCTAATCACAAAAGGTTGATGGAGGGAAAATATTTCTTTTCACGGGCAACTCTTATTATTATATCAAAGCAAGGAACTGTTTGTCAGTTGACCGAATTGAGATATTTAAGGGTTTAAATGACTCAAGGGCAAGTTATTTCTCTTACTCAGTCTGAAGTTATTTCAGTATCCAGCATATTTTATTAGTGAAAAAAATAATGACAGTTATATCAGCCTGTAATTATTTCCAGCTCGTTTTTGTTTTAGAGACAAAATCGGTTATTCATTTTAGATAAAACGGATGTGAAACAAGAAATGTGAATTATAAGAGGAATAAAGCGGGATAATCAATAGAAAAACTCAATCTCATTGAAACATATTAAATAATAATTTTAATGTTTTTAAAAGTAACACAAATGAAAAAAATTGATATTTTCCGAAATTAGTAAGAAAAAGCAGGGTTGGCTGGATTGGACCCAATTGGGTTGGACCCAATGGGTTTTTTCAAAAAAACCCATGTGAAAAAACCCACATTTTGGACCCATTTTTGGGTTTTTTCAAGAAAAATCAAGATTTTGGAAGTTCTCTCAAAACTTAATGTGTTTTTTTTCAAAGTTTAGGATATTTTTAAAATTTTGATGGGTTTTTTCAAAATTTAAACTAGGTTTTAAAAATTAAATGGTGTTTTTCAATTTCAGGGAGCTTTTTTTAAGTTAAATAGTTTCTTTCATTCTCAGTGGGTTTTTTCATTATTGAATGGGGTTTTTTCAAAATTTAGGACGTTTAAAGTTCAAACTATATATAAAAAATAAGGAAGATTTTTAAAATTTCAGTGGGTTTTTTCAAAGTTTAGCATATTTTTTAAATTTTAGTGGGTTTTTTCAAAATTTAAACCAGATTTCAGTAAATAAGGGAGTTTTTACAATTTCAGTGGGTTTTTCAAAGTATAAAAACTTTGAAAAAACCCACTTAACTGTGGAAAAACTGACATTATTTTGACAGAACACATTTAACATAGAAAGAACTCACTAAAATTTGAAAAAACCCACTTACATTATAGGAGAAAACCACTTAATTTTGAAAAAACCCACACTTTTACCGAAAAAACCCAGTTTTATATGGGCTTTTTCAGGGTTTTATTGAAAAAACCCGAAAAAACCCAACCCACTTGGGTTTTTTCAAAAAAACCCGGGTTTTTGCCAACCCTGAGAAAAAGTCAAATTAAAATCGAATTACAGTTTTAAAAATGTTTTGGTTATTATACCAGGTTATACTTTGGCTCAAAGGTTGAGACAAGCACTCTTTTATGGTTTGAAAATTAGACTTTTAATTCCAAACCCTTTAAAATGGATGATTAATTAAGAAAATGATATTTATTATTATTATTATTAAAAAATTTAAGTCTTACACAGATCAAATTTGAATAACAGTGCAATATTATCTTGATGATTTATAAAGTAAAGTAGTCTTTTTAAATTATTTCTAAAATTTCACATAAATTTTTGGTATTCGATATTAAGGGGGTGAAATTCCCCTTTCAGTGATTACTTATTTTAAAAAAATTCAATCCGTAGTGTATTATGGTAGTAACAGTTGAATGAAGTAGAATCTCAGTGCTTATTCTTATTTCTAATAATAAATCTAATTATTCGAATATATTATTTTCTTTTATGCTTTATTATTCAGCTATTTCACTAATGTATCATCCAATGTTTTTTTAAGTTTCACAAAGATCCTTAAGATCCTTATTATTAAGTAAAGGATAAAAGGATACAGTAGGGGGTTAACTGTTGTATGGTAGAACAACTTTTGAAGATTTTTTTAAAGTATTTAGTTTATAGGCTCCAAAAGCTTAATATGACTGGAAAACCTAAGTTATCATTACAATTTTCATTTTCCTTCTCCATCAGGAAAAATAGTGCTTCCTTTGCTAAATCTACCTCATGAAACAAATTTCAGTACCTCCCTGCTAACAGCACAAACCATCAACAGCGTTAAGGAATGAATAAAAGTTCCAAACCAGATCAACACTACAGTTCGCTCCTCCGTTGTTTGAGCCAAATCGTCTTCTCATTTCGTTTTTGGTACTGTTAATTCTACTTTTTGGAGCTACCAAAATGATGGATTGCACAGTCGGTCGACAAAGAATACGTTGGGGAACAAAAGCGAGCGGGTAGGTGACACGATCTGACGTTTGTGATCATTCACTGTCAGGGACCGTTTGCCGACCAGGCTACTCTGAATCTCAGAAATCGAAATAAAAGCTCCTTTTTCTTAATCTGATGATTCGTAACGAGCATGTCAAATGGGCTTTGCGAGGAACTATAGCGTGTTTCATATAAATCTGGGAGGAATTTTAAGGTTAGCACCTGCTTAGATGCATCTTAATACTGGGCATGTTTTGGCGATGGATATGTAACATAAAATTTATGCTTTTTTGCGTGTAAATTAGAAGAACCAGATATGAATAAATTCTCTGAAACTTTCAAAGCTGTTCGTGTTTGATAAGGAAGCATAGGTAAAACATTTTCGTGAGGAAACACACAGTTTTCAGAATGAAATTAATTAGTGAAATTTAAAACTTTTTATTGAATCTCAATATTTATTTATAAATTGATAATTATTATTGACAATTTTGACTATATTTGGATTTTGTTGGCTAATATCGTTTCCCTGACATGAATTATCGAAAAAGAGGCGGCAAAATATAATTTCATTTTTAAAGCTTTATTTCATTTAAAAAGTGTTATTTAGGATATTTATTAAAAAAATTAACAAAATGCCTAACATAAACATAATTTACAACATTGATCGATGATCCTGTACTTTTTGGTAATTCTTAAGTAGAAATTTACTTTTGTCATCTTGGAGACCTTTTAAAGTAACTAAACAGTGTCTACTAATTGCTTATATAATACCCTAAGAACGAGTATTCAAATCGAAATTTCAATTTAAAGTTCCTAATTTTGTTAATTTAAAGTTCCAATTTGAATTCCCTAAGAATGAAGTATTTCTACTAATAAGCTTATTTTCAAATATTTTGTCACAAAGTTTTTAATTATACTGTAAACTATTTAAGCCTCACGAGGGCAGAGTTAGAGGGTCATGAGGACATTACCCTCCTCGCTTTTTTATTTAGTTATTTGTCAATAATATCTCCAGACCTATCAGGAATAACCTACCCCACTAAAATGCCCCTCCTACTTTCTCCCACTTAAATCTACCAGAGGTCAAACAGCTCTTTTTAGTTCTTCCAATATAAAAAAGGAATAAAAAACCAAACTCGTCTTCCATTCCTTCGCCAAATCAAGTAACCCCTCGCCATTTGCAGCAACCTCCGGATCTCGCTTTAAAATCTGAACTCCTAATTACAAATGACAGGATTTTTGAATAGGAGGGGAACCCAATTTCTGATGGCTCCCTTTTTCTTCATCTCCATTCAAAGCTCTGCAAAAAAGGAAGACGGACAGACAAAAACGATCACCTTAGTCGTACGGAGTTAACAGGATTAATAAATAACAATAACGAAAAAATGTATCCCTCTCTTAGCATATAAGCGGGTCTTATTGAACGAAGCCGGATACATGAGCACGCAATCTTTCATTTAAGAGATTTGTGCCCCTTTTCTCGAAAATATATTTTCGGGAGGCGATTAATTTTTTCTGCTCCGCACCTCCTGGAGAATTTAAATCCACCTTGACGAGTTCCGTTTCCATTTCGTGATATAGGCAGTTAGAATTTCAACACTGTCATTTATCACTTTTTTCGGAGACTCATGATCCCAGCCGGACGCTTTCGACACATTTAATGAAGCTGGGGGAGAGCAGAGCTATTTTAATGACTTTTCTGGCAGAAAGGATTCGTGACCTGCTGTACCTGGACGATGAAAGTGAAGGTTGTTATGGTAAAGAGCGTTGTATCTCTTTAGGTAAGTCCATATTTGTTAGGGTCTATTAGGTTTGGATTCCTCCAAAGAGAAAAGTTTCTGGTTAAGAGCTTTCTGTATATCGTTGGTTGAGCTGGTTAAGTTTTCTATTTATCAGGTTGTTTCACCAAAATAATTCTTTAACTCTGTATCATTTCAAACTTTATACTCTTTTTTTTAACTCTATATTCTTCAAACATTTTCTAGGCTTCCTGGTCAAATTCTTACTTAACCTTTTCAATGCTAAGGCACCCGAGATTACCGACTTTATATGAAATTTGGGGCGGCTAGTAACGAAAGGGTTAAAGGAGCCGGTTAGACGACACAGGGTACAAGTGACAGTGAGGTATGATTTCTGTATACGAGGCTAGTTTGCAAAGTTTCATTTGGGGTCAAAAGGTATGGATAAATCAGAGTGCAGAATATAAAAATATAAAACCCCCATAAGCTTGTTAAATTTATATTTCAATATTTATAACTAAATTCACCTCGAACTTGTCACATACTCCTTGGCATCCCAAACAACAACTTATTGATGTATAGAGTACATCAGACAAGGGCTTTTGCTTATTTAAAATTATTTTATGTCCTGTGTTTGGCGCAAAATGCCCTAATGTGGGATATGCGCCATAAAAAGCCAATCAACCAACCAACCAGTCCCTTAGTTAGTCCTAACCCATAAAAAATTATCTACTCACTACAGTGGCGTATATAAAATTGGGAGTCGCGAGGGGCTCATATATTCTTTAAATAATTTAGCCATTGCAAGACCCAAGGCTAGGTTTTATGAACCAGGGGAGAGGACTCAGAATATTCCCTAGCCCCCCATGCATATTTATTATATTCAATATACTGTATGAGAACTCCAGCTCTCAAGCGTCGCCTCCATCCATGAACCGGTTTCGTCCTTGTTAGGATTCATCAGCACGGCATAGGAAGGCAACGCAAGTGAGATGGGACGAAACAGGACGAAACCCCATCCATCCTGGAGGCGACGCTTGAGAGCTGGAGTTCTCACACATTCTCCTCTAACCAGAGGTAGTGGTGAAATACTCCCTTTTTCAGAGTCCATTTTTAGGGAGGTTTTGCATTTTTTCTGAAGTTAATGGTATTTTTAAAAAATGAGTATAATATAGTTTCACAAGCATCAAAGGAGTGTCTGTGGTGTGTCATCTTCCAGAAATTTTTTGGAAATTTGACCTTGTAAACAGGGTTTTAACTTGTTCAATACTACTCATCTACTGTTAAAAACGCTTTGCTCCTCTAGCATACAAATATCACAATCGTTAATTCCATGTCAGCAATAGTAAAAAAACATACCCAACAAAGCTTATATATCCACAAAACTCACCCTAAAATCTAGCATCAGATGCAACCACAACATAAAAGCCACAACACGGAATTCCCTCAGTAGCCTGGATTTTCCCGGATTCCGGACAGGGGTGATTACGAAACGAAACGGGAAAGGGTTCTCCTCCCCCCAGGGACTGACACCGGATCTACTGAGGAGTCGCGTGTTCTGTGAAGTACCCCTTTGCCCCCTCATTAAAGCACCCCTTTAAAAGCACACCCCTCTTTGTCACCTCATTGGTCCGGCATTACGTCCAATTACAGGGGATAAATGTCGGGAAGAGCAGTTGGAAAGGAGAGGGACAAACGTAATTGGAACAGTTCTAACATCGTTTTGGGTGTAGCTGGGGTTCCCTTACCAGGCTCAGTTTCCCTGGAGCTCAGTTGGGGAGACGATGATAATAGAATGTATTGTGATCGGTGGGCGAATGCAGTGGGATCTATTTTGGGAGTTGACTTCGAATTAAAGTTAAAGAGCAGAGTTCACTTCCTTGTTGGGAACGAAAGTTAATGGGGAAGAGGTGCAGCTATTTGTTGGGATGGATTTAGAAGGTTATTTGGTGAGGGATTTGTTTATGAAAAAAGTTAGGGAAATTTATTTGTTTACGAAAATCTACGAAAGTAAATAAAAAAATTTAAATAAGTAGAAAATTCACACGATATCGAGTGAATGAAGGCTATTTTAATTAACCTATTTTGTTTACTTTATAAAAGTTAAGGAGTAAAGAGTGAAAGGCTAAGTAGTTCTGCTAAGACTACACTTTTCACATTAGAAATTCCTTCTAAATGAATATGAAAAGTGAAAAATATTACACTTTACACTTTTTCACTTTCACTGTTTATTCTGAGTAATTAGCTTCTGTAAAATGCCGGTTTGCATAGGAAAGTGGAAGAGTAAAGAGTGAAACGTCAGTTCACACTTTTCATTTTAAATGCGATTCCCTCAAAATGAAAAGCAAAAGTGAAAAACTTGAATGAGCCTAGACTCATTCACTTTTTGTGTTCATTTTGAAAGAATCTTCCAAAGTGAAAAATGTGAATGAGGAAGTTGCACGATTTTTTATTATTTTTTAATCGATTCTTCTTGCAAAAATAAGCAATTACCCAAAATTTGAGGCCGATCGAGAAATTTTTTGATTGCCAAAAAAATTAACAAAAATCCACTTTTTAAAATGTTAATCCACTTTAAATCATCTTATGTTGACGTCATCTAACGCTAAACATTGTTGGAAAGCAATGGAGTTGATGGTATGATTGTTGAGATCTTTAAACAATAAACGTTTTCAGTCACGCGTTTCCTTCTCGACTTTTAAATTAAAATATTTCATTACCTGTACATTTTTTGAAAAATTGACTAGATATTTCATTTTACCATACATAAAACCATACGAAACACTTGTTTGTTTTTGAAAATCTGACACATGTAACTTCCTTATTGCCGTTTCACTCTTTAGGATTCACAGGAAGGAGGAAAAGTGAAAGTGAAACCGTGTGAATGATCCTTTAGCTATTCTATCTTTTATGATATAATTTTAATTTTGAAAAAAAATTCTTTCACTCTGTACTACGGATGTGAGAAATAAATATCAGCTGTAGTTTATGATATTTGAATGATACATACGGAGACCTCTCAAGAGTTTGTAACATTATCTATTATTCTATAAAACCTACGAATACATATGATCAATACATTCAGAAACTGAAGAGAAAAGACAATGTAAAACAAATAATGCAATATTATGGGTGTTTTGTGGCTTACATTCATCACATAGAAATCAGACAAAAAGCACCGCATGAAAACCTAACTAAAACTCGTCAAAACGAAACTCAAAATACTCCTCTAATTTTATCTTACCGGTGGTACTAGTAAAAAATGTCGGGAAAAATAAATACCACTCAGCCACCACTAAATAATTCAAAAATAATTCAATTTAAACATCAACCTTAATATATTATATCGACATAAATATCCTTACTCTCTTTAAAAAAGCAGTAGTTCAGCTTCTTATGAACGTGCTGAGTGATGTGATTAAAATTTGAAGTTAACGTTTCTTGACCTTTTATATGCCATGTCACACCGAGTCCTACTATTAAATAAAATGTTTTTATGAAATCATAGACCATGATTAAAATTTGTACATATTAAATTTTTATATTGTGCTGAAACACTAAATTCCAGGTGAGAAAGGGCTTTGGGGATCCTCCCAAGAAAAGTTTTCAATATTTGACTTAAATACAGTGTTTCGACTCATTTTTAATAATATGGGATAATTTGTAATACAACATTTCTTATGAGAATTATTCCCATCATAATTTATAATATTTTCCCCTATTTCCTTCAAATTGACAACTTCAAATTGGGGTATGCCCCATACGTAGAGAAACACTTAGAGAATGCACCACACTTTGAAACGAGTAATAAAAAAGGAAAAGGAAAACTTTTCAGTTTGATTGGGCTAGAGATGTATGGATGCTTATTGGAAAAAGATACTAAAGAAAATAAATTTAAAACAAAAAGATTTTAAGATTTTTCCTTGACATTTACATTTTAATATTCTCTAGATTATTTTTGTGATTTTTAGTGTAAAAAAATTCATATCAATGAGTTGAGATTAAATTTTATTAAAATAGTAGATAAAAAACCATGAAGAATGACGCTAACATCAAGTATTTTCATAGCCTAGTTTCTGAGATATAAATTTTTGAAATTTCGTTTTTTGTTTGGGCACGAAAACACTTTCGAATCACAAATCATACGCTGTGAGGTCACATCCAATAGAAGCCCGTTTTCTGATAACGTGACTTTTCTGACGTTTTGGGAAAAATAAAATTGAATTTTAAGTTATTTAAAACACATTTTTGAACTTAAAAATCAGAAATTTTGGAGTTTTAAACCATAATGTATCACAAAAGTATAAAATCAAGCAAATACCTCCCTCATGCAAATACCTCACTCAATGTGGCCATGCTCTTTTTCTGAGTTGATTTATGGAACCATTGGTAGGACTTTATAAGAAAAAAGTTTAGAGGTACTTTACTGAATAATTTTCTCTTTTAGTTCATCCCAGAAGATAGGGATGCTGTTTTTATTTTACTGGGGAGCATGGTCACCGCAAATTCATCCACCATTTTAGTCAGTCATTCTCGGGAATAAAAATAAAAAACAACAGCATCCCATTCCGTTTTCCTTCCCAAACGATTTCCATCCCCGCTTTGAAGTCCGACGACCTTATAAGGGACGCAAGTTATTCCTTAATACCCTCATTGAGCTGTCAAACGCTCCAACAACACAAAATCCCCGAACATCCCAGAAGAGCTCAAACTTGTCGTGTGTGACAAGCTCAGAGGTGTAAACAGGGCACGCACACGATCCGATGATGATTTCGCAATAAAGAAAACATCGGAATCGTATCACTTTTCCACATGATCCGTTGCACAAACTCAACGGGCCCACGCGGGTCATATCCAGCTAATGCACTCTGCCAAAACAAGCTTCCCTTCTGTTTATACAGGTGGACCCCGTACGCGGGAACAGTGGCCTTCAGAGAGTTTGCAAACAGTGCCTGGTATGTGGATCATGCTGCGAGAATGCCACTTGGTCAACAGGATTAGATGAATCCAGCTTCTTCAAGTCACTTGGCCGTGTTATTTTTATACATTAGATTAGTTTTGACTTAGGTTCGTGGGAGATTTTCGATGTGCGAATGTTGTGTTATTGGTCGGTGGAGATTTGGGTAGCTGTGGTCTCTGATGGAAAAGATATCTGTAGTGTGGAGATAAGAACTCTGAAAACAAGCTGACTGGCAGGGAATTAAGTTTTTTTTAGGGATAGATAGATTCTTTGCCTCACTTGTTCATGCATAAAATCAGGTGTCAAACTCGTCAGTTTTAAAAAAAGCAATAAAGACCTAAGTTGGGCAAAATGAGTTTTTGGGATCTAAAATATACCAGAAGTGTCAACAGGGGGGAAACTACCTCTAATAGTGAGACACATAATAGGCCTTTCAATTGGATCGCTAAACAACACATTATATTGCTGGAAAAAAATTGAAAAAATACTGTAAAATATTAAAAACAGGAAAGGTATACCAAGAAAAGAGACTCAATTGTTTCTTTTTTTCTCCTTCTTCTGAAAAGAATAATAAGAGTATAGCCTATGTTAGGCAACATAGGCTATACTCAGTTGCAACTTAACTTGAGCATCAAAGAAAGTAGTTCCCCGCGCGGTGTCTGAATTTTGAGTGAAATTTAGAGCTTCAATTTTGAATAATGATTAGCTTTTTAAATCCACGTATATTAAGCATCTTTTCATCCCAATATGCATAAAATGTTCAGTATTATTATTTTTTAAAGTGGCGTAGCGTGTAGTAGTATAACTCGCTCTCAAACTCACCAGCCAATAAGAGCTTCTAGCAACCCAGCAGGCTTTTGGTTTACTCAGATTTTCATCCGCGTGGCCATGACGTCAGGATGATCAACTTAAGTTGCTCTCGAGTATAGGAGCTATTTATTAAAACAAAAAATGCATGGTATCCCAAGATAAGTGTCCACTCCCTTATCTGTCTCTGAACTTCTCTAGTAGCACTTTTGCAGCACTATCTTTACCTCACACATCAAACTCACGATACAATCAAAACGCTTTTGGTTAAGCTTTGGTTTACTGTTAACTTAAGGCTAAGCGCGCACTAGAGACTTCCGTCGCGGCGACTATAAACACTAGGTCACTGGAGAGCAATGCATTTCTATGGAGATGACTCTTGGCAATCGGCCAAGAGTCTCGTCGCCTGTGCGTGCACTCTAGCTTCTTGCAATAGCCAGGGTGATAATTTTGTCTCTGTCACCGTGACAAAAGTCTCTATGGCACGCTTAGCCTAACGTTGCAAAAATGTTTCACGAATTCGCGGTGATTCTTTCACACGCCTAGACCTAGATCATTCCATACCAAAAACTGGGTCATCATTTCTCCTCTAGGCTGAAGCTCTTCATCCCGGCTCAAGACAAAGAGCCACCCGAAATTCTAATGAGACCACCTGATCCCCGCGATCGGAAACAAGGGATTTTAATAGCCGGCTATCGGCGGCCGCCCTAAACGGAGCATGAAAGGCGCCGGCCTAGGCGATAGCCCGGACCCATCGATCATGGCCTATCTGGGAAGAACACCACCCTCACGTGTGGTCCCTCCATGACAATCACCGGTTCGGGTTTCACCGCTCCGGTTCGGGTTTCGATCCGTGAGAAGAGCTATGGAAGAATTAATTGCGGGGATGGGGATGTTCGTAATGAGGAGATGGGGAAAATGTATCGTAATGGGGGAAATTCATTCCATTTCGGTGCGATTTCGTTACCCACCTTGTTAAAAATGGTTAAGGTATGTTTATATTGTCAGTTTTAATCCGCAAAAAAGGGCAGATTGAATTTTTGTACTAAAACTCAAAAACATTTCTAAGCTTTGCTCTACGTAAGTGGCAAGAGGGGAAAAACTGCTCTCAATAAGCAGATATAGCCACTTGAATTTGACGAAATCTATGTCCATTCATTGTATTTTTTTTAATTCAGTGTGAAATTTTAGTTTATTTGTTTATGTATTTTCTTATATTATTGACTAGCTGATATGCCCGGCCCTGCACGGGTGAAGAGCATAATTTTATTATTTGAGGCCTTTGCTATCAAAACCAGCTCATTCCATATTTTTCTGAAATCCACTTTTTTTGCATATTTTGAAAGTTTAGAGGGTCCTTCATAACCTGGCGAAGGGATATAGCTCAAACCCAGCTCATTCCAACCAAATAAACTGGAAAAAACCACTTCACAACTTAATTGAACAAAAAAAAAACTGAAAAAAGTATGAAAAATCGTGTTTTTGCATCAAAGTCAGCTCATTCTAACCTAATTAGCGTAATTACGCCCAAGGTAATGCAACTGAAAGGAAAATGAAAAACTAATCGAATTCTATCTACAGTTAAAATTTTAAAAACATATTTAGCTTTAGAACTGTGGACGTGAGAAGTTTTTTGTCTCTCCTGTAAAATTTCCAAAAATGGAATAAGCTGGTTTTGATAGCAAACGCCTCATTTTTAAGTTTTCCCAAATACATTACTAATTTTAGATAATCAGCATTTACCAATCATCCCGGTATCCTAGGCGTCTTTTTCATACTCCAGTGTTCCCGGTAACTTTTCCTATCCCGGTGTTTTTAGTAATTTTTCTTATCCCAGTGTTCCCAGATGGATTATAATTCCTTCAGTTCTCAAGCAATATAATTTTTGAAAGATTTACACATTTACATGGGAAAAATTAATCTAAAAAGTATTTAAAATTGCTTAGATCCCTTGATTAATCATATCTGCAAGAATTAACGTTTTCGGTAAAATAATTCAAAAACTAAAGCTTATTCCATTTTGCAAATTAAGAAAAAAATCAATCTTTTCTAGTTGAAAGGGAGTTTTAATAGTTTTTTATTTGTTAACCAACTTTCTTAAAAGCTAAAATATTATCACCTTTTAATTTTACATCCTCGTTTCCATGGAGACTATTTTAACAACAATGGTATTCCATAAAGCTTTTAAATAAAATATAAAAATTAGATAAAATCTCAAATAAAAATATGGTTAACTATATTTAACTTTTAAATTTCGTGGAAATATATTTTTAAATTAGTAATATAATTTTTAAATAGACTTGTACCTAGTGTTTCTATTAAAAACTTGTTGTTTAGCATTAAGTTTT
The DNA here is from genome assembly GCA_024610705.1 of Tetragnatha versicolor. NCBI lineage: Eukaryota > Metazoa > Arthropoda > Arachnida > Araneae > Tetragnathidae > Tetragnatha > Tetragnatha versicolor. The sequence goes on from JANDEH010000006.1 coordinate 46,381,650, forward strand.
CTTTGTAACAATGGAGTAAACAGATCTCTTCTTGAGGAGAAATAAAGCTATTTCAGCAAAATGACCATAAAAAGGGTCAAAAGAGGGTGAAGGGGTCATTAAAAGTTTTCGAAACATAGCCTATGTTTTTTCTGGAGTTTTTTTACTTAGGTATACCAAGTTTGGTGCAGATCAAAAGAAAACTGAGGATTTGTATAAAAGACAAACACACCCACACACATATATACACACACTTAACTTTATTATATTAGATGCTGTAAACTAAGCAAAGAAAAACTAGCTTTTATTTTTTAAGTGCCTTCATCTTTTTTTATCCAGTAAATGTTTGACGCCATTCATATTCACTTACTCCATTGATACTGCTTTAATAACTCAGTTTCACTGTAATTTTGAATTTTATTTGTCTTGTTCTTTTTATTTCACCATTTTGTGGTGTAAACTAAGGAGAAATATAATTTAAATGTGAATTTAAAGGTTTTTTTAAAGATTTTTTCATCAGAAATATTTTATAAGGTGGAAGAAGGGAATAATTCCATCAACTTTTTTTAATGTAAAATATTTTTGAATATACTTATATTTTTTTTGGTGATTGCTCTGTTTTTTAAATAGGGTTCTGAACTTCCAGTAAAAAATTAGTGGTTATGCTATGAAAATTCCATTACATATACAGTTTTTTTCGAATTTCTCAAAACTTGGTTTTTGGACTTATTCCCTTCTTCCAACTGACGATTCAATTTAATTGTCCATTTGAGTGGATTTTAAGGGTTTTATTGGCTGAAGTTTTAAAAATTTTAAAAGTAATTTTTTTCAACTATACAATATTTTTTAATAGAGTTACTTGGGGTAAGTGGGTTACCCCCTCAAACTTAATTATGTACAAAAAATTTTACACTTACTCGCATTTATAATGTAACAGTTTGTCACACTGATGGGTTTTGTACATATATATTTGATTTTTGTTTCATTTATTTTTAAGTTTTCAGAACTAATTTTAAATAGATTCCTAGAAAGGATATTTTGGAGAGAGTTCAAGATGCAATTTTCAAAGAAGTATTTCTAGCTAAGTTTTCATTAATTTTGTTATTTATTGAACTGTGTGAGTGTTGTGCAAAGTTTAGCTTAATATACATACTGCAATTTGAATTTTTACAAAATTTTTAATTTAGAAGTGTTTACCGAGAGTGTAATTGGGGTAAGTGGGGCCCCCCTTTATGGTGTGAGACCCCTTATTATGATGTAAGTGGTTCTAGCTAGAGTGTCCCAAATGATATAGTAACTATTACTGAAGACATTTGCGGATTTAAGGGGGTTATAGGGACAATTTCCCCCAGTATTTTCAGAAAATTTCGATTTGTAGTAGCAAGACTTTTTACTCACCACTTCAAAATTTTTAAAAATTTCTAAATTCCTTGATCGACATTTTATATCAATTTTGCGTTTTAATTTAAGTTATGGTGAGTAAAGTGAAATATCTCATAAATAGGGTTCATTCTCATTTAGTGTGTCTGATTTCTTTCATATCTTTCAATGTTTACTAATGTTCCAAAATAAATCTTAATCAACCTTATTATGTTTTTCAACACTATTTTATACGTTATAAAATATCCCTTTGTCATTTCATAACATTCTTTAAAATACTTATTTTGTTTTGCATTCTATTCCTACCTTGTCATACTGATTGTAATGAGAGTAGATTTCTCAAACATGGATACAGTTACAATAAAATATTTTATATTAAAATTTCTGTACTTTTTCAAGTAAGACCCACTTACTTCCATTTAAGTTTTGCTTGCTTTAAATATGAAAAGAGTGAGTGACCCACTTACCCCATCTCTTGAGCTAAGTGGGTCACGCCTCTCATTAAAAAAAAGGACCAGTTAAGAAAAATGTAATTCATTATTTTAAGAACTAATAATAAATTTTTGTTTATGGATAAAGTCTTAAATGAAATAAGTCAATTAATTTAAATTTAACCTGTTCCAAATTCTTCTATTGAGCTACAAAAATGCCGCCCAAAAAGGGGTCACACTTACCCCAAGTGACCCTTAGTGAGTGAGGTATAAAATTAACTTTGCAGAGAGACTATTTCATAGAGCTGAACTTGGATCATTGGAATCTGTAACCTGGAATCTGTATTCCTGGATTAGTGGAATAACAGTAGTCACTGTTGGTCTATTTCATTGAAATTTTGAGACATGTTCAAGGGCATTAAAATTTTCTTTAAATTATAGTTAAAAAGGAAGCAATTATTAAATCTAAATATATCACTGAATAAAATACCAAAAACATTTTCAAACGTTTGAAATCACAATATTGATAATATTTTATCGTTTAGAGCAGATAAACGAAACAAATTACAAGAGATTAATTCGAGGAGCTATTGTCGTTATTTCATATTGCATTTTTCAAAAAAAAAGGGTGAAAATATGTTTATGTAAAGATATAGGATTTGGAAAATATGATTGGCAAGTATGTAAAACATTATTTTTTGTTCCATTGACCCGAACAGTCTTAACAGTTAGTATCAAGAAGAAATTTAAATAACTAGTCTTAGAAATAGAGCTTCTAAATTTTCATGTGTGTAATATTTTTAATTATATTGTGTAATATATTATACTTATTATGTATCAAAATTATTCACACTGTTTAAAAAATTAGGAAATTAACTAATATTTAGTTTACAATGTTTATGAACCCTACAAATCTTCACCCCATACAGAACTTCATCATTCCTTTGAATTATTGACTGCCAGAGGATTTTTATGAACCACATTGTGAATCCTTTAAACCTCCATCGTCAAAATAAGGTACTTTTCTTAACTTTAAGATATTTTTATCTTAGAATTAAAAGAAATTTCAATTTTAAACTGTATATATTTTATTTAGTATTATTTGTATTATTTTGTACCCTTCATACTTTTAAAAAGCACAAATTATTCTTTAAAATCACCAGTAATTCTTAAAATTAATACTGTTAGTAAGTTTGGTTTTGCATTGTTCGAAGTTGCAGACACATTTTGGTTTCTGAAACTGGTGCTCCAGATTGACGCAGAATATTCTGCTTATGAAAAAAAATTCAGGGATTAATCAGTATGCAATGAGCGTGGAAACATTTTCATTTCATCCAAGTGTATGTAAAAACAAATTTCTCACTATTCAAAATCTCCCCTCCGACTTTTTTTCTCTTCAACCTGGAATGTCTAATGGAAAATAAATAAACAAAACAACACGACGCACATTTAAACTCCCTCAGAGAAAATGAAACAGAGGTAAACCCTCACAGGAGGCAAAAGCATCAAGACGCAGCCACCCCACTCCCCTGCGTCGCACAGAAGCTTCGCAGTGAAGCCCGCTTCCATATGATACAACAGCCGTCACCGACTCGCCTTGATGCAATCTTCTTCCCAAACGCAGTTTCGCCGGGGAAAAGACAATACGCGCGAAATCTTATTTCCCCTCTCTCGCCTCCAGAGACCGAATTTGCATGCCCGGCTTTCAGAAATCTGACACATAAGTCGGGCAAATTCCTCAGCAGTTGCGCTTCGGGTGGTTTTTTGAACCACTCAGGTATGCAGGGAACTAGGGTTCGGAGCTGGGGGCGTAAAAGGATATGCAAAAAATACTTTGGGTGTCAATCATTTTGACGAGGGCAGTCAAAAAATGGGCCTTCCAATCCTGGGTGATTTGGAATGTCCGGGACTCTCTGATGTCGGGCTGTAAAGTATTGAGGAAACTGGTCTTTTGAGGTACTTTTGGCCTTATCATATTTTCACTTGGGTTTTGGATTTTTCCGTATTTTGTGGTACATTATTTTAAAGAAGTGCTTCTTTACTTTTGCAAGTGTATTCAAATCAAAAGTAGCGCGTAAAATGTAGAGATGGTATAAAATAAACTCAGCTTTACATATTGCAATTATTTTTGGGATAATCAAAATAGGGATGTGAAGGAAATATTAAGTAGCACTAAATAGTTTTTCATTAGATCATATTTTATTATTAAAACATTTTTTAAGTTTCTTTGCTCATATAATTTTTATTCAAAAAGTTGAATTTAAGATTTATACTAATACAATTTTGAGGTCAAATTAGTTTCAGTTATTTCCAAATGAACCAATATCATTTTACATATCATATTCACCCTAAATTAATATTCATTGTCTTTGTGTCAACGTTTTAATATACTATCCAGCTGAATTTATCCTTTCATGCCATTTCGTAGAAGGTAAAACGCATATCTTCTCGAAACATTTTTATTAAATTTACTTGATTTTTAGATATTAAATATATAAATCCACCTTGGTTTTATTTTCCATACAAAATTAACTAAATCATTAATATTGAAAGTCTTTAAAATGTCCCCTAAAAATTATACTTTAATTCCATTTATAAATTTAAGACTTTAGGACAAAAATTTTATATTTGGGGTAAAGGCAAATGTTAATCTTTAAATTCCATTATGAAACTGTTAGGTATGTAAAGTTTACAGACTTTATTTTAGGTACAAAAGTTGATTTTACATAGCACGTTTTAACTTTCAACCCAGAGTTGACCCTTTCTTTAAAAAATTGACTCATGTTTTTCACAACATAAATATAACTAATACACACATATCAAAGCGAATTTATCTTTCAATATTCCCATAGATTAATTCCCTTTACTTTAAATACTAATCAACCGGAACATTTTTTTAAAATGTAGCAGATAGATGAATCAAACTCCACTCCACACCATACGTTTCAAACGGTTTCCATGGGAAAAAGGGAGTGAGAGGGAGAAGTTCCCCGTTTTCGAATCCTTGGTGCCGCATCGCCATCTATCCTCGAGGTTCTGAACTATGGCAGCAAAAATCACACGAATTTGTTGTTTATCTAATAAGAGACTTGACGGGAGGGCAAGGCGCCGGCGGCCGGACATCTTGACAAGTCTCCTGAATTTCATTCAAATATCCCGCTTTATTCGAACTGTCGAAAAAATAATGATGTCTTCTGGCAAGGTAAGTAGAATCTTTATAAGCACATGACGAAGTAGGTAGCATTTGAAATTCCGCTGCCGCAAAAAAACTGGTTTTGAAAGCACTAAAATCAGAGTTAAAAGGAGAGTGTTTTTTGTAATGTCAAATTTAATATTTTTAATCGACATGTAAATTTTTAAATAGTTATATCATTTAAATTTTATATTCTTAAATCTAGTCTTAGTTCTGTTCAAAGTCAAGGTTAGTAAACAAAGTAATGTAATACTTAATACTTAAATAGATTTAATGCTCAAAAGCGCAAATTATGAAAGAACACACAATTATTGAAAATCAAACAAGTGAAAACTACATGACTAAATATTTCTTAATGAAAACACTCCTCACACAATTATTATAACAGCCTTCACATAATTATTATTAGAATACACTTTAAGTTGAATGCTTTGCATATAAATTAGGATCCTTTATTTGTGTAGTAAAATGCAAATCATCAAGCATTTTCATATTCTACAGTATCTTTTTAAACACATCTTAAATATTATTTATTGACCGAATTTCTCCAAATCAAATTGCAGTTATCTTTATAACTAACTAAAATAAATTATTAAAGTTAAGTTATAATCAATAAATTATCAATTATCAAAGTTCTTTTACTTACACTCTATTAAACCATAATCATTTAGAATTTTTTAAAATTTGGAACAACTGAAAACATTATTTAACTTATTACACTTACTACAATACACTATAATGTATGAAATATGGTCCTCTCTTAAAAATTATTACTTAATGTCACCTCATTCATTCCATTTCTTATTAACAAGCAGCTTACTGTTACACTAAACATTACTTAAATATTTTACAAAAATATGTCAATAGAATGCTTTTCCCCCCTCAAAATAAGTGTTAAATACTGCAATTTTTATATTAAAAACTATTGAAGAAAAGACTGTTTATGTAATCTAGGATTTTATGTATTTAGCATATTTTTTAATGTTAAAAACTAATCAACACACTTAAACCAAATTCAATAAAAATTATAAAAAATGGTTTTATAAGTCATTTTTGATATTTAGTTGATTTAAACTAAAGGGTTAATTTAATCCAGCTTCTAAGTATTTTTAATAGTCGTTACAGTTTCTGATATCTTAAATGTAATAAATATCTTTTATAATATTATATATTATAAATATCTATCTACATAATCCCGTTATAAATTTGATAATATTTTCTGATTATAAGAAATATAAGATATCTTTAAATTTTGAAAAAAAATGTTTTTTTGTATTTTCATTATACTGCACAATAGGGAGATTAAATAATTTTGTTTACATTTTATTATTTTAAATAAATAATGGATAATTAAACAAAACTAATTTTGTTTATATTTTACTATTAGCGCTAAAGCGCTAGACCGGGCTTTGCCCGGGTTTTATTTTTTTTTTTATAAATATCATCTGGTGCGTCACAGATGGGCTTCGCCAGTCCATTTTGATAGAAGATTATTCTGGTGTGTTACAGATGGGCTTCACCAGTCCATTTAAAAAAATCTTCTGGTATGTTAGAGATGGGCTTCGCATGTCCAAATGTGGAAATAGTTAAATAAAGGAGCCACTTTTATGTTTATGTTACAACAATGGATTTTAAACTGCAACAATCGAGAATATGCCTACAACAATTAAAGTTACATCTTCTCTTATGATATTTACAACAATGGGGGGTTTCCATGAAGTTAGGCAAAAAATATGGGTTTTTGAGCATAAAATTGACCAAAAAAGTTATTAGGATGCATCGATTTTAAATTATTATTCTTCAGAAACCTTCCTTGGAGCGAGTAGATCAACGTGGTATAGTTTAATAGTTAATGTAGGTTCGAAAAGTTAAAAACTATAAAGGACATACATACAGACATTGATTTTTATACATATAATAGATTTTCAATTCATAATGGATAAAGTAACACAAGTAATTGTTAAAAGATAATTGTGATTTATCATCCTTTTTTAGGTTATAAATTTAAGCATTTTTATATTGTATATTTGAATCGTCTGTAATTATACAGTTTGTGTTTTTAAACCATTGCATTAAATCACTTTATTATTTCATAATTAATTCAAAATTTAAATTAATACATAATCCTACTAAAATATAAAATTAAGATAAAAACAACAATATGGTCAACTGATGATTAAAAATAATGTTAACTAATCCTCTTCTTAGAACAGCAAAGTAATTTTTTTTCCTATTTTTCAACTTGTGTACAGATGTAAATTCATTCCAAATTCAAATATTTTATGTAGGTTTGTTTTCCTAAAATAAGACCATATTTAAAATATTAATAGGCAGTTTTCTTACTTACTAAAAACTTAGTAAACACCTGCATGAAACTTGCACTAGTTATTCAAAAGTTCCAAACATTTTTTAGCTGATTTGAAAAGAAAATATGTGTCAGGAGATTGTTATGAGCTTATTGTGTTTTAAATTTTTTTTACAATTTTCTTTAATTTTAAGGTATTATTTTAAGGATTTCAATTTTACTTCATGAAAATTTAAATTATTTTTTATGTGGTAGAAAAAAGTGAAAAGAAAATGTAAATAACCCTCTTCCATTTTTTGAAAACTATATTTTTCAATGATGTAAGTTACAAATTGTACTTTTGCTTAGTTTAAAAAATAAAACATGACATAGGAAAAATGAATTAAACAAAAGAAATTGAAATGATGTAAAATTAAATTACCTATGTGCAATAGATTTTATGGATTTTCTGCCTGTAAATATTTGTCCAAATTTATTTATTTAATTTAACCAAAATAGTTTATATCAGTATAAAATATTTACCTTTATTGCTTTTTTAAAAATATTTAAAGTAAAGTTTTAAGTAAATTTTATGTTTTACTAGTGATGCTGTGAGAAATGGAAACAACAAGAATATTTTTTTTATTTAACAATTTAATTAAGAAGGAAGGTCCTCACTACTCAACTTACATCTATGTAAAAAATATGTGTATCAGAAAATAGGGATTTTAAAGTAATTAAGTACCTTTTTTTCTCCGGACCGCGATAAAAAATTTCAAAGTTATTTGGACCCCACTTTTTTGTGTAGAAAAATCAAATAAGAAAGGAAAGTTCGCCTTTAGTATGAGTATAATAAATTAACAAGGGTGCTCGCCCTTTTGTGCATGATAAGCGTCGGCCTAGCGATTTATTTCTCCCTACGTGGAGATTTATCTTTCCGTCTGGGGTTAAGCTTGCAAAATTGAAATATTTCACAAACGGTTTCCGGCATAAATAACAGCATAAGACAATAGGGTGTTATTTCACACGGGAAAAAACTTTTTTTATTTCACTTTGAGAATCAATTCCGTATCGTTTTCCGTGACGAATTTGTTATGAACCTTGAATTTGTTATCAACAACCATTGCTCTCGGGTGCAATTTTATTGGTTCAGAGTTATTTCTTTTATTTCTAAATATTTAATATTAAGGGTCTTCATTAGTTTTTGTACTTGTATCTTGTAAGAAGCCTCATAAAAGTATATTATTCCGTCTTTGAATTTTTTTGAGTATTCCCTTCAATAAAATATCATTGTTATATAAAAAGTCAGCGTAACTGTTCAGGCATCTTTATAGAGCAGTGGTTCCCAAGTCAGAGAAGTCCGCGGACCACTAAGTCTAAATTTGGAGCCTTCGCGGACCACCCTTAGATTAAGATCCTTATCACAAAATTGCAAGATGAAAGTTTATTACCAGCATGGAAATTTATATAATGCACTGAAATATAACTATTCTAAGAAAAAATTAATTACATTTCACGATAATTAGTAATTTTTATTATGATATAAGTAAATTTTTGGAACCCACAAAATTGTAGCCGAGTGTTTTTTTTTCAGAACTCTTCATTTCTCTTTAAATATTTAAATTAGAAGAAAGTATTGTAAACAATTTGGTATTGACTGTTGTGCACACACAAATTACACAGACAAAAGCATCTTTTCTAGTTCAATTTATTCAAATTTCTATTATTTATTGGAAATTTTTGTGTTCTTCCGGGTATCTCCACGGACCACTTCCAAGACTCTCACGGACCACCAATGGTCCGCGGACCACCTGTTGGGAACCACTGTATAGAGGAAAAGAGGGTGTAATGAAATAATACCATTTATATCTTTAAGAATAACCCTATACTGGTTTTAAATAAAAATCAATAAAATCATTTTTTGTAAATAGTATATGACTAATTGGTAATGAAGTGTCAATGGTGGAATAAAACATTATTTATTTTGTTGTTATGAAAAACAGTGTTGTAAAAAAGTTACAAATGGCGAGTAGTACGAAATTGTCGGTTAATATGGAACAGTTGCTTAGAAAAATTGAAAAACTGATTAGTCTTCAGGGAACATTGTTACTTTTAACTATGTTAAACAATATTAAAAAAACTATGTTCTAATATTTTTTAGTCTAGAAAGTCACAAACATAATCTTCTTTTTATGCTCCAGTACAGTCAAGATGAGCCCTTAGAGAACAGTTAATGCATTGAATTTAAATTTCTCCTCGTTGATCTTCGGAAAATCTTTCCTTACAAAAGATACATTCAGCATTACACGACATCTTGGATTATGAACAATTTTGCTGAGGGATAAAAGATTGATAGCTGAAAAAACTACTACAGCATAATAAACTATTTATCTTTTAGTGCACATTGTGCTTAACAACAAAATTAATTACTGGTCTCATAATTACTGGTAGCTTAAAATATTTGAATCTGACCGACAAAAGTTCAAAAAAATGTGTCAAACCACATTTTCAGTTTAACTTAATTTTACATCTATCAGAAAATTTGCGACAAAAAATTTTTGTGTTGTACACAAAACTGAAGATTTATTGTAAATAGGCAAGTAAGGATTGCCAGCAATTACGAATTTCGAAAATCCCAAACCACTTTGTTTTTCAGTGACTCTGTAACGACAACAACAAGAAGTTAACTCTTTGTGCATTGCATCATGGGAGTCTTTCTTAAGTCTTTCATGGTATTCCCACATGACGGCAACCCGAGAGATGGCTGAAATTTTGGTACTCCATATTCCCCAACCCCTTCCATAATACCCTCCTCTCCTCTATGCTTTATAAAGCTAAAGTTAGAATAACAAATATTAAGTTTAGATATTATTAGACATTAAAAATTAAAGATGAAAATTATTTTCATTTGCTCATTTATTTAGTAGTCATCTCACTATAGAACAATAGGCATATGATAGGTCAATTTATTTCAGATTATTATAGAAGACAGAACATCCATTGTGTATTTTGCATTCTTGAATTAAATAATAAGTTTTGTTCTATTTCATTATAAATTTTTCATGAAGTCAACGGTAAAATTAATATTTAAAATGGTTTGTTTTGAGTTATTTATACATACAATATACTGTTACTGGAGTAATAGATACGTCAAAATGTATACAAAATAATAAGAATAAGTACTCCATAATCAAATTATGAATCCCATCACTCTCCTCACATGTCACTCTTAATCAAGTAAATTTTATTTAAAAGTATAACTAAATTTTGATTCATAAAAGGAATGCATGTCTTTTTTATTGTAAATAATTATAAACATAATTTTTTGTTTTGGTTTTGCATAAGAATTTTTAATGATTGTGTCAATGCTGTTTTTGAAAAGAAACTTTGCCTTTAATTGTATTATCAGTAAATTTTATCAATGGAATCAAAAATACTAATCTATAATTGATTACTAATGGCAAGAATTTTTATAGCATATAATTTAGCAAAATGAACTAATCAAATTAATATCGACAAAAAAACATGAAAACACACATGATTAAAATAAATATTAAAGTTTGTTTTTAAAGACCATGCTCATCAAATAAATTTAGGAAATAAAACCTAGTGCAGATGCAGAAAAACAACTAAGCCCTTCTCAGAGTATCTCGTATTTAGCTTTTCGCAAACAATTAGGTTTTTATTCGGCTTTATCAACAGAGGCTTTTGTTTCAATCGGCTTTTTCAAACGCACTTTTACTCCTTATTAGTCCACCGAATATATGTTATGCGCTGCATCATTACTTCGGATTTTGAGTTCACAAAAAGATGAACGTCAATTGGGGAACAGCAAAACACCATTACACTTCTCGGAAAAATCTTGGGATCATTTTGTATTCGGAATGTGTTCGGTGGCTATGTTGTGAGTACTTTTCTTCATAGGAAGGTGCAGTGAAATTATTTTATTTCTTGATTTATTTTTGTAACTATTTTCTAGGGCGTTATGGATTTCCCTCAGTTTTTTTTCTCCGAGCATTCTTTTTTTTGCGGCTTTTTGAAATAGAACTTACTGTACAAAGAACGTAAAATTTTCCTCACACTTTTTAGAACTGGTTTTAAACTCTTTTTATTTACTTGATTCCTTCCATTTGTATTTATTTCTATCAAAGCAAGTTACTTATTTTATTCTCACCATTAAACTTACTAAATAAACCTGAATTACTTTATTTTCTTAAAAATTTTTAAGGTTCTCTTATTTATATCTACAGGAAATTAATTTAAAATAACTATATTTAGACGTTTGGTTATCTTTTCAAACAACATTTGCCCATTTACCATTTATTTTAATCGAATGAAGTAAATTTCTCAGGGTTTTTTTATTGTAAAGAACTTTATAATGTTTATTTTGAGTTATATATGTTTTGCAGTTCAAGCTATTAATGTGGAAGGTATCTTATATTCTTAGTGCATACTATCTCCATTAAATAAATCATTGTTATTATTAATATCCATGATAATCAAGATTAGGAAATATTTTTGGATGGAAAAAGAACTGGTATCGTACCTAACAGTATTTTCTTATTATATTTGAGATAGTGTGTTGTTATATTACTTTTGTATTATGAGAATGAGTGTAGGGTCATTCCATAGTGACTAACGTAACTTAAGACTACTTTTCAAAAGTCATTAAATGATATAATACTATAAAATTCCCTAAATCAAAAATATAAATTACAAGATATCATGTACACTAGCGGAAATAAAAATCCCAACACCAAGAAGGAAAGAAGATATCAAAGTCAAATTTATTTCTATGATTGCACATAGTATTAATGTGAATTGATTAAAAAATGAGCCTTCCTGGATGTTAGGGGGCCGAGAAAATCGGTGAGGAGTGTTGTCTCCATAGGTGTCCATTACCGCCGTCACACGTCATGGTATTGAGTGACAGGGGCTCTAAATGACTTTTGAGGGATTGGAGGACCATGTTGCCTCCTCAGGTAGTCCAAATTCATATGGTGCACCAGCGGACGTTGCATACCGGGCTAGGTGATTTCTCCTCATTGACCGGACCTGTTTTGTGGGTGTTGGTTCTAGAGAACGGGAAAGACGGGGTAAAAATGCAACCTAGGAGGTTAAGAAGATAGCTTGGACATTACATACAACATGTGGTTGTGCATGTTTCTCTTGAAATTTGTCCCCAGGATAGGTCTGAAGGTAAGGACGGTCTACCGGCTGCAAAATTTCAATGACGCAGCTCTGGTTGGAAAAAGTACTGGTGAATCATACTCAGGAGTAGCAGAAATGGAATCCAATGCATCACCACTCCGTTACCCTGCATCACCACTCCGTGGAATGATTAGAAAATCATCAGCTGAGTGCGCTCTCTCCATTGTGTCTTCAAACTCATACCCAACCGTCGTGGTGCTCCAAACCGAATCAGGATTCTCTCATAAACACGATGTCATGAAATTGGGATTTTCATTTCCTTATTTCGTGCACTATTGGAAACAGAAATGCCCATTTTCAGCCCCTTGTTTATTGACAAAGATGTAAGAAGCTATGCGGACCGAACGGACAATCCGCAGTACTGCAAACGACATCCATCCCACTGCCGCTTGTTCTCAGTATGATCTACCGGTATTTTGGCCAACCAGAGCTGCTTCAATGAGGTTTTTTAGCCGGTTGTCCGTCCTTACCTTCAGACCTGTCCTGGGAACAAATTTCAAGAGAAACATGCACAACCACATGTTGTATGCAATGTCCAAGCTTTCTTCTTAACCCCCTAGGTTGCATTTTTACCCTGGCCTATCCGTTCGTAAGAACCAACGCTCACAAAACATGTCCGGAGAAAGAGGAGAAATCCCCTAGCCCGATATGCAACGTCCGCTAGTGCACCATATGAATTTGGACTACCTGAGGAGGCAACATGGTCCTCCAATCCCTTAAAAGTCATTTAGAGCCCCTGTCACTCAATACCATGACGTGTGACGGCGGTAATGGACACCTATGGAGACAACACTCCTCACCGATTTTCTCAGCCCCCTAACATCCAGGAAGGCTGATTTTTAAAGCAATTCACATTGATACTATGTGCAATCATAGAAATAAATTTGACTTTGATATCTCCTTTCCTTCTTGGTGTTGGGATTTTTATTTCCGCTAGTGTAATTCAAGTCAATTAACCTATTTCATACCCCAAAACAATTTTTAAAGTTCATAATTTTAATAAATAAAATTTAAATTTAACTGTGACTAACGTAACTATTTTTTTACCTCCTAATACAAGTGTAAACATCAAATTTACATTGCTCTAAATTTAAACAGAGAAAAATCTGTAATTACAGAATATATAAGTATTAACATCTAGTTTTAAGAAATTGATATTTTTGTTTGATGAAATAAACTATAACCAGTATTTTAGGATGATTTTTTTAATAATGTAGTGTGACTAACGTAACAAATGGATTATAAATATGAAATCATCAACTCAGTTAGAAAAATGAATTTATTTTGAAACTGTCTTATATTTTTTGTATAAGGATACTATGTTACTTCCAATTTCACTATCGATGTGAAACATATTCTAATATTTAAAGTTCCACAGAGCTTAGAAATTCACTAAATTCTTGCTAAAAAAAATTGGAAAAAACATGCATTTTGGAACATTTTTCTCATAGGACAAAAAATAATTTTTGAATGTTGCAGAACTATGTGTAACAATATTCCCAAACCTTTTTCAATTAAATGTAACCATATTTTAAAATATATAGGGTTAAAATGAGGTTTTTTCCTTGGAAAAGGGATTTCAACTCTGTGTCCCATTTTTCGTGGAATTGCCCTGTAGTATTTTTCTTATAAATATCTACTTTATTTCACACAAAATTGATAAAAATATATATCACTTAGTTGGTAATCAGTCACAGAAGTATCTAGAAGTGATACCTCCTATCCGACAATTTTATTGAACCTTTCAGCTTGGCAATTTTTCTTGACAAAGCTTTTTGTAAATGATCCAAAAATTTGAGAGTTGATGAAAGGTGATTAAACTGGAAAGAATCAATAAAAACTAATAAGTATTTGATTAAAAAAGTAATCATATACAATCTAATTGAAAAATGTTTAGTTCCATTTCTTAATTACTACTGAAAAATCAGGATAAGACTGGAAACCACACTCAAAATGAAAATTAATAACTTCGCAGTAAACATGTAGATAGTTCATAAAACTGATATGTTAGATTAAAAGGTAATCAAACCCAATCTATTTTAAAGATTTTTTATTTTTATTTTTCAAATTAAAATGGAAAAACTACAAATATATACAGATTTTTATTGAATTAATAAGTATATGCATATCATATAAAAAGTAATCACATCCAATCTATTTAAAGTTAATAAATTCATAACAAATATGTCGATATCATATGAAATTAATAAGTAGACGTAACTAGAAAGCAAACAATGAATACTTACAGATTCGCAACAAATATGTCGACATTTTATGAAATCAATAAGTTTTAGAATTAAAGGTAATAAAATCCAATTTATTTAAAAGGTTTTTTTTGTTGTATTTTTTAATACTTAAATAATATAATACTTAGTAATATAAATACTTAAGTTGAAAAAATTAGTAAGAGGAAACTGGAAATTAACCAATAAAAATAAATTCACAATAACATGTCAATATTTCAAATATAATTGGATAAAGTTTAAATTTTATTCTGGTATTTTTAAAGGTTCAGTGTGAAGCTTGGTCAAGGGAAACCCTCGGGATTATTGAATGCTTTGGCACTGTTTCTGGATATTGGTAGGTTATTCATGAAGGGTTTTCAAAATCTAGTTTCACCTGGATAGCTCTTTCTGGAGTGTATTTCATGATTTGTATTTCATTGACTTGTGAGTTAAAAGTAATTTTAGAAGGTCTAATTGATTTGTAAACAATCTGGGGGCTTTAAAAGTTTAAATTTTAAATCATATCATGTAAATTTGTTTGCAATAAACGGAAACACCGATAAAAAACACTTTATTTGTATTTATTATACCATGATTGGAAGGCTTATATAAAGTGATAATTTTTCAAAATTAAATTTTCAGAATTCAGATTGAATGAATCACTCGATCTTAATGATTTTACTACCCTTTTTTCCTCTTACAAATATCATCGTACAAGTAAATTGAAAGCAGTCATAGAAAAGAACACTATTTCCAAACTTTGATTATGGTTATTCTTGAATGTTATGAATCTGTCGATTATCTGGTTTTTTCAAAAATACATCCAATTATCAAAAAGATGATGATGATGCTAATAATAATAATAACAATAATACTTCTTAATGAAAATATTTTAACCAATATATGAACATTAGTTACACCTAGGGTACTTAGGTGTAGCGTTCAGGTGAAGGAAAAAAGATAATATTACATGACAATTTAAATTCAAAAAATGAAATTTTTTGAAAAAAAACGCAAGAATAAGACTGTTAGTAAGCTGGAAAACAATTTAAAATAAATTTAAATGCTTTAACGAAGTGTGAAATTGTAGATCCACGTCATTGATGTTAATTAAAAATTTAAATAATTTTCCTTTGAAAGAAGTGTAAATAATACGGATTAAATCAATTCGTAAACTGTTAGATAATTTAAGGGCAAGGTAAAAAAAAGGTTCAAACCAATCTCATCCAAAAAAGAAGGCAGATTTGCTTGGCGTTTGTAACGCCTCAACAGAACTTTTAACGAATAGGTAACTTTTATGTAGCGTCGAGTTACACAAAACACTCTCCCTCAATTGGACAAGCTTGAGTTTTAAAAATGACAAAGGAAAGTCTTTTTCTAGAGTACATTGCATCAATCGTCAAATTCCGAGATGATGAAATCTCGTTTGGGTTTTTTTCATGGAACCCTTCACCTATGTTAATGGTAAATTAAACACAAATGCCAGAATGAACTTTTCGAACAATTAGATTCTTCCTACCCCCTGTCAATTTCATAAAATATACAAATGTTACTTCCATTAAGGTAATGCTTCCTGACATCCCTAGAAAACATTTTTGGGATAAGTTAGCGCGACCATTTAGAGACCTGGGGACCACAGTCAAAATCTCCAACTGAGATAGCAATATTCTATAAGCAAAAAAGGATACAAATTTCCAAAACTGAGTATCAAAATATTGTTAAGATCCCAGAAAAGTCAATAATGAGATTAGAACTTGTAGAGAAGTCAATCACTTCTAATTAAATCGTGTATTATTTTTTCTTTTTAAGCATCACACCTTGATGTCCGGTCCATTTATTGCAGGAAAGTGTATTTGTTCTATGACATTTGCATCATGGAATATATTCAATGCTGCAAATGTATGCTAGACTTTTTTTTTGCGGAGAAGATGCTAAGCAAATGTTTGCTAGATTCAGTTTTTTCTCTGAGCAGAACAAAGCAAAGTTTGCCATAGAAAGTATTAAATTTAGTAGTTGATTTTGTTTTGTAAGTTTTCAAGGATATTTTAATCTTATTTAAAGACAGTTTTAGATTCTACAAATATTTGAGAATAAGAAAATATTACTAAAAAAGGAATTGAATTTCACATGTAGAGATCTATTTCTAGAATCGTAATTTTCACATTGTGGGGACAAATGGGACATAGCTTGTGTGGCTGAATATTTCTTAAAAGGACATTGTAGTGTTTGTTTGACTTTGCAATAGGGTGGCCCCAAAAAAACTTTTTTTTTCAGGTAGAGTTCTGGACACCCTCAACTTTTTTCGGACAGCTAATAGAAGCTCACAGCCAAAATTTCAACTCTGTATTCGAATTAGAAGTCGATGACCAAGAGGAGTGAAAAAATCGAAATTCGAATATTTTTATACAAAGCAACTAAAAAACCAAAGATCAAACCCTCTCATTTTGTTTTTGATTTTTTTATAGGAAACTACTAACGTTGTAGATATAATGTTCCAGGTTTTGTTTTTTATCACCTTTATTTTGGGTTTAGTAATTGTCTAATGTCCAGAGAACTTTTGTAAAGTTGTTTTTCCTGCATTTTTAAACAACTAATAACTCTAGAACTATACAACTTAAAAACATGAAATGAGTCCCATTTTGTTTGTCAATTTTTTGTCTTTGATTTAATGTGAATCATGACCGAAAAGTTCAATCATGATCAAAAAAAATTTTTAAAAAATTAAAAAAAAATGAAAAAAAAATTAATGAAGAAAATTTTTTTATTTGACATTTTTTGCATGTTTTAAGTCATATGGACACTCTCAAGCGATTTTATGAATTTTCCATGAGTGAATCCCTCTTGCTGTATAATTTTAGGGATAGTTTAGGGACTTTCCTAAATTTCAAGTATTTTTATTTTTATACATGATTAAATTTTATTTTCAACTTGAAATTTGGTAGTAATGTTCATTTTAAGAGTTAAAAGGCTTTTAATATTTTTTCAAAAAAAAATTAAAAAAATTTTTTTTCATTAAATGTTTTTTCATTTTTTTAAATTTTGAAAAAAAAACTTTTTGAAAATGATGATCATGATGCATTTTAAATCGAAGACGAAAAATTTACAAACAAAATGGAATTAATTTCAGGTTTTTAAGTTAGTTCTAGAGTTATTAGCTGTTTAAAAATGCAGGAAAAACAACTTTACAAAAGTTCTCTGGACATTAGAAAATTACTAAAACCAAAATAAAGGTGATAAAAAACAAAACTTGGAACATTATATCTATAACGTTTGTAGTTTCCTATAGAAAAAATCATGAACAAAATGAGATGGTTTTATCTTTGGTCTTTTAGTTGTTTTGTATAAAAATCTTCGAATTTGGACTTTTTCACTCCTCTTGGTCATTGCTTTCTAATGGATAGGGCTGTCGAGATTGCAAAAGCTGTCTTCGACAGCTTCAGAGCCATTTAGTGCACAATCATAGACACGACATCATCATCATCATTGCTTTCTAATTAAGGTACAGATCCCAAACTTTGCCTGAATAGTTTTCTCTGTAGGTCTAAAAAATTGAGGGGGTGCCGTGGTAATTTCATAACACTTTGTTTTATCCCAAAGAAAAGTGGGCCACCCTACTTTGCAAGCATACGTTTTTGTTAGGTCGTATGGAAGCGACCATTATCACTGTATGAAACTTAAAAAACTCTTCAAACTTAGAAAAAGAACTATTGCAAAGAGTAAAAAATTCGTGCGTACTAAATTTGAGTTAAGATGAGAGGGAAATTTTTTAAACCGTATAAATATTTGTTTCTATAGGAAGTATAGAGGGCAAGAGTTAAATATATGGCCCCAAGTCTCATGTTCTTCAGTATTGCAAAAAGTACATGGGTTCGGTGAGAAATTTCAAATATTTCGTTTTTGTAGAAAATTCGACTTTGATTTAGGCGTATTTGGGAAATAAATATTTTAATAGTAATACTAGCTTTTATATAAATACAAATACAAATTAAGTCGACCAACTACAGGCGTAAGCCCAGCAAGGTTGGTCCAGTCTTTTTAACCCACACTACCGGAATCCCAGTATCTGTCAATTTTCCTCTTGAACTCGTTTACCCCACTTGAATTTACAATTGTTTCAGGCATCGCATTCCATCTATCCACTACCCTATTAAAAAAATAATGCTTCCTGCAATCCGTCTTAAATTTTCCTTTATTCAATTTGAATTTTTTACCCCTTGTTCTATTACCCGTATTGAAATCTAGTCCCTCTGTGTCCCCTTTCTTTACCATTTTAAAAAGTTGAATCAAATCCCCTCTAATCTTTCTTTTCTCTAGAGTGAACATATTTAGCTTCTTTAATCTTCCCTCATAACTTAAACTGGATATACCCTTGACCATTTTAGTAGCCCTATGCTGAACCCTTTCAATTGAATCAATATCTTTTTTTAAGTATGGAGACCAAAACTGAACAGCATACTCTGGATGAGGTCTCACCAAGCCTCTGTATAGTGGCAAAATAATATCCTCGGACCTTGAAGAAACAGTTTTTTTAATGTATCCCAATATCCTATTATCCTTTTTACTAGCTGTTGAGGAAGGGATGACTCAAAGGCAGGGTACGTAAATAAATATCTTTTATTTTCAACAGAAGAAATCAAGTTGGGTCATCCGACTAGGATACTAAAGGGCTGGCAGATGATAACACTATTATGCATGCCAGCAGGGTCCCATCTCCAGTAAAGTTCCGATCTGATCTAAATGTTCTAACCGACTGAGCTAGTCGGGCCTTTAAAGAAAAAAATAAGCTAACCGCGCATTGACTCTGCGCGGAACGCAAACAGTTCATTAACATATTCCGTCGTCTTCTTCTCCAACATACCCCCGGCCATCAAGAGACATCTTGATTAACAGGGAGTTGGACGATTTTCACGATGGGTCTTTGGTAGACACCGGTGGCAGTCTTCACAGACACCACACGTACAAGATGGTCCTCTCCGGGATGAACCTGTACTATGCGTCCCATAGGCCACGTGCCTGGGGGTGAAGAGTCCTTCAATAGCACGGTGTCCCCAACCTGGAGATTCCTGGCAGGCAGAGGCCATTTAGATCTTTGCTGTAGGGTGTTGAGGTATTCCTCTCTCCAGCGCTTCCAGAAATCTTGTCGGAGTTTCTGGACTAGGGACCACCGAGTTCGAGAATCACAGATAGGGCTGTCACTGTGGTCCGTGAAACTAGTAAGAGCGTCTCCTGTAAGGAAATGAGATGGTGTGAGTACATCTATATTGGATGGATCGGTATCTGCCACCTTAGTGAGGGGACGAGAGTTGAGAATTGCTTCGATTTGGGTCAACAGTGTTGAAAGTTCTTCAAAAGTTAGTAAGGCACCTCCTACTGATCGGCGAAGATGGTATTTCACGGATTTAACACTAGCCTCCCAAATGCCGCCGAAATGGGGGGTTCTAGGTGGGATTAAATGCCATTCAATAAGTTGGCTGGAGATGTAATTGGATACTGTTTCCATGTGGGGCAATTTGCGATAGAAATTTTCAAGATCAGACAGTTTATGGCATGCTCCAGTAAAGTTCGTGGCGTTATCACTGTATATATGTTTAGGTATGCCTCTTCTTGCAGCAAATCGTCGAAGAGCAGCTAAGAATGCATCTGAAGTGAGATCAGAAACCGCCTCAAGGTGGAGCGCCTTAGTGGCGAAGCAAACGAATATACAGATGTAACCCTTCATGGTCTTTGTTCCTCTACCTTTATTGAGTTTTAAAATTACTGGACCAGCATAATCAATACCACAGTCATGGAATGGTCTTTTAAGAGTGACGCGATCTTTGGGCAAGTTCCCCATTTGTTGTTGAGTTGCGGATTTACGGTGCCTTATGCAAGTAATGCACTTATGTATGCATTTACGTACAAGTTTCTTTAGACCTAGTACCCAATAATTTTGTCTAAGAATATTAGATAAAACAGTAGGTCCCGCATGCAAGTAATTTAAGTGGTATTGGCGAATAAGTAACTCACTTATAGCATGTTGGTGGGGCAAGATTATAGGATGCTTTGAATCAAAGCTTACGCTTGATTTGTGAATTCTTGATAGAATTCTTGTGAGTATGATTCCAAAAACTGAGGAAATATCCGAATATGAAGAAAAACAGTACTTATCGTGATGAAGTCTTCGTCCCTGTCCGGGCGCCAATTTCTGTTGAGGAAGGGATGACTCAAAGGCAGGGTACGTAAATAAATATCTTTTATTTTCAACAGAAGAAATCAAGTTGGGTCATCCGACTAGGATACTAAAGGGCTGGCAGATGATAACACTATTATGCATGCCAGCAGGGTCCCATCTCCAGTAAAGTTCCGATCTGATCTAAATGTTCTAACCGACTGAGCTAGTCGGGCCTTTAAAGAAAAAAATAAGCTAACCGCGCATTGACTCTGCGCGGAACGCAAACAGTTCATTAACATATTCCGTCGTCTTCTTCTCCAACACTAGCAGATGAACACTGATGAACCCATTTAAAGTCTTCATTTACTATGACCCCTAAATCCTTGATCATATTACCTTCTTTAACTTTGTTCCCTTGCAGATAAAATTCTGCCCTACCATTCCCCCGCCCAGCATAATTACGTAAGAAATTACCAGACCCCCCCGAAATTTTCACATCCCTTTTTAGTAAGTACTGTTTATTTTTCTCCTTGAAAATTAGGTGACTTATACAAGGAGCGGTATATACTTATAATATAATATAATAGTTGTAAGTGTGTTTTTAATGCGGTAATACTAATTAATATTAGCTTGTTTAGAAATATTAAATTTAAGAATAAAGAAGATCTAAATAAATACTATGAAAGAAAAAAGGAAAGCGCTCAAAAGAAAACTTTAAGAAAGATAATAAGAAATAAAGGGTGATAACGAAAGAGATTGAGAAATAAAAATCTCAATATTTTCCAAAACTCCGTTTCGATGCGTTTATCTAAATCACTGACACTTATCTAAATCACTGATTCAAAAAGACTAACTTCCTAAAGAAGAACTCAAAACCCTGATGTTTTTGCAATAAAAAAAATCTAAGTACCTATAAGGGGACTCGGTACCAAAAAAGTTATTTTTTTATTTTTGAGTTTTTTTATTAGTTTATGGTGCCAAATTATCTGTTACCATTATGTAATGGAATATTAAGCACAAAAAGTTTTTAAAAATTTTTATAATTTTTAATATTAGAAAAAAACATTAAAAATTTCAAAAATTTCACTAAATTTTGAAACGCCTTCATTTTTTCCCTTTTTTTACTAGCTTTCTTCATTTTCATGTTAAATATATTCTGTAGTATAATTCTATGTGGGGGATTTTGCATAATCATAATAGTTTTTGAGAAATTAAAACTTTACGGTGATTCTCATTTAAAAACGTGAAAATTCTATGATTTTTACCCTATTTTGCATGATAAAAAAATTCTGGACCAAAATCATTAAATTTTGGAACATACATTTGATCAAATTACCCTACTAAATATAAATACCAAGTTTCATAACATTTGGTTCAGTAGAAAAAAAGCCTTGGTGTTTTAAGTGGTAAAAAAGTAAGTTTTGAGAAATATTCATTAAAAAAATATGTGGTAACTATGCTCAATAAACATTAGAAATTTTTTATGCTTAGAATTCGCCCATCACTATGAAATTTACTGAATAAATTTATGAGTATAAACATCGATTTGAGAGAAAAATCCTTTAATTTTATATTTTAACCGATTTGGTGGTACTGAGTCCCCTTTTACTATATAGTATAGTAACTACTTTACTATATAGTATAATTTTGAGTATAGTTTTGAACGAACTTTGATTTAGCATTGAAAAAGCATCGCCGTCATAAAGTAATATCTTTCTCTAGCTACCAAACAATTTAAATGACAGAAGTAATAATATAAGGAGTAACACGAAATCATTTCCCCCACAAAGGTCTGTCATTGTCGGTAAAGCCCGCATGTCCCCATTCTGAATTAATTTCCGCATCAGACACATCGAAACGTGCCCCAGTTTTCTCTCTCCACACCCTAAAACCTCCACGCCCCATCAAAATGATAATTCATCCCGAGCACAGTCCATCTCCCCTCCAAACTGGCTTAACTTTATTGGCCTCCAGTGAATAGACTCGCCCTGCCTCTCCCTGCGAGACCCATTTATTGAAATAGCCACTTAGCGCTCTTAATTTATGCTAAATACATTCACTCCCAAACTCCATTTCCCCCTCGCTGAAAGGGAGGCGAGTGAAATATTAAATTAAAGAACATTGAGGGGGTAGTGATTGCTTAAGGCGTGAATCAGCATTTTAAGTATCCCTCTCTTTCTTGAGGCTGAGGTTTTTTATCACTGAGAGGAAGGAATATGGATGTGGCTTGAATAATTTCGTGAAGTGTCGATTTAATATTCGTCTCATGAAAGAAAACAGTTTTTAATGTTGGAAGCAACACTCTTTTCGAGGGAATGAATACTCTGAGGAGTTGGGATGGACTGTTGCAGTTTTTGTTGCTCTCTCTCTCTCTGAAGGTTTCTTTTTTGTGTGTTTTATGATGATAAAGCAGCCCCAGCTCCTTACTTGTCGCTTGTGGCTTTTAGGGAGGGTGAAATCCCAAAGCTCCAGAAATGCTGTAAAACGAGGTTGTCTTTTAAACGATCGTGCATATTTTGAAGAGGAAAAAATTGTTTCGGATTGCAATGGAAAAAAGGTAGAACGTGTTAAATGGGTGTGTCAGGATGGTATTTTAAGTATTGCAATAACTTAACATATTATATCTAATCTGTGCTAGCAAGCAACCATTTAGTTTACTAGATTCGAACGTATTTTTGAGAGTTGATAAAGGTATAAAGAAGCAGAAAATAACTACAGACTATTAAAATAGACTCATTGTTTTTTTGTTCATATTGATCGTTTTTTACCTTATTTCATCCTGATTATTTTAAGGATTAAAATTTAAATAGGTGAAGTTTGTTTGATTAATTTTAATAGCATAATCAAATACCCTTAAGAAATAAAAAAAATTCTTGTTAAATATTTTTGTAGTGCACTTTGTTGAATATATTGCCTTATAAATTAATTCTCTTTTTAAGCAAAAATTGCATTATGTACAACAGACATAATTAAAGCTCGTCTACTTGATAATTCTGGCAATGAAATAGTACCAGGTCCAGATCTTAATCAAACCTCTTATAAATACTACCTCGTGCAGTTTTTAGGTCTAAGAAACAGAGAGTAAAGAAAAATAAAATAATTAATTCAAATATTTAAATATTGCAAGAATCTTGAAGTAAAGAAAAATTTTATAAATTTTGAAAATCACGGCTACAAAACAAAATTCAGTCCATACTGTTTAGGATTCACAGGTCTACTGCCCAAATACATTCACCCCCAAAATTTTGACACCAAAAACCTAATAGCATTACACCCCCCATTTCCCTAAACATGACAAGTTAAGTAGAAATATAACATGGCCCCCAAGCACCATATGTCGCCCCACCAAGTAAGTGTCAGGTACCAACAATAACACATTCCATTGTGGCCCAGGGATAACACCCAGCCCACCACCCATAGAATGTTTCGAAACCAAATGCCCAAACAAGTTAGTCTAAATACTCCTGAGTGTCATTGAATCACAAAAGGCTTAGGGGACCCCTGACAGTCGTCGTCAAAAGCTTATTTTGTAAACCACACGGCAGGACTTCTCGGAAGGACCTATCTGATTTGCTTTTGTGTGGAGGTGGAAGAAAGTCTATATTATGGGCATGAATGCCCCCTGAAGTGCATTTACCACTTCTTGGTGTGGTTAAACCACACACCTATTCAGTGTTGTTGGGGGGTCAGAGCAGGGGGTGGTGGGTGCTGCTGGATGCCCCTTAACAAAGTTGGGAGATAATCTCGAGAATTTGAGAACATGGGGGTTCATTTTTTATTTCAATCGAGTTTAATTCCTTTAGAATTCAGATAAATACGGTTAAACAGTTTGTTAAACAAAGCCAAAGGCATGTGTTAAATTTTGTCAGTTAGCTTCAATTTAGGGGAGAGGCTTAAGAAAATAACAAATAGACTGTAGGTTAGGGTGGCCCACTTTTCTATGGGAAAAATAAAGTGTCATGAAATTGCCACGGCACCCTCGCAATTTTTTAAACCTACAGAGAAAACTATTCAGGCAAAGTTTGGGCTCTGTAACCTTAATTAGAAAGCGATGACCAAGAGGAGTGAAAAAGTCCAAATTCAAAGATTTTTATACAAAATAACTAAAAAAACAAATATCCAACAATCTCATTTTGTTCATGACTTTTTATAAGAAACTACTAACGTTATAGATATAATGTTACAGGTTTTGTTTTTTTATCACCTTTATTTTGGTTGTAGTAATTTTCTAATGTCCAAAGAACTTTTGTAAAGTTTTTTTTCTTCACTTTTAAACAGCTAATACCTCTAGAACTATACAACTTAAAAACCTGAAATTAGTCCCATTTTGTTTGCAAATTTTTTGTCTTTGATTTAATGTGAATCATGACCATTGTTTTCAAAATGTTTTTTTTAATTTAAAAAATTGAAAAAAATTTAATGAAAAAAGTTTAGGCCTTTTAAACAGTTATTTACAGTTTAGGCTGTTACCAAAGTTCAAGTTGAAAATAAAATTTAATCATGTATAAAAAATTAAAAAATATTTGAAATTTAGGTAAGTCCCTAAACTATTCCTAAAATTATGCAGCAAGAGCGATTCACTCATGGAAAATTCATAAACTCGCTTGGGGGTGTCCATTCCATGACTTCAAACAAAAAATGTCAAATCAAAAAATATTTTTTCATTAAATTTTTTTTTTTATTTTGAAAAACTTTATGAAAATGATGGTCATGATTCACATTAAATCAAAGACAAAACATTTACAAACAAAATGGGACTAACTTCAGGTTTTTAAGTTGTACAGTTCTAGAACAGTGGTTCCCAAACTATTTTGGTCGTGGAACCCTCAAATTTGTTACCAATGACCTCGGAACCGTGAATATTTTTCAAAATTTAATATCTGATATTAAATGAAACAAGTATTTTGGTATATTTCAGATTTTATTGAATCACACAAAACTAAAAAAATCAATTATCATATAGAAATAATTACTAAAAATACAAAACATAATCTAAAATAAATGAAAAAAAAATTATTATGTGAAGAATGCAGCTGATTCTTTGATTCCATGATTTCTTAAAATTGGGCGTTATCAGGGGGCGCTATTTCAGTTTTTCGTTGGGGGCAAGGATTTTGTCTGGGCCACACCGTAACTACTTTTTTTGGGGGGGTGCCTCAACTTCATTTTTAAGGTTTTCCTAACGAGCACATTTATATATGAGCACTGAAAAGTAGTATTTGAATGATAATTATAATGTCAAAATCTGACAACGTGAACTCCAAGAAAAAAAAGGTGAATCTGTTGTTCACTCACGGGAAATTTTTTAAAATTTACTCTTAAAGTAGTGTTTCAACTCATTTTTGAACCCTTTGGGCTACATCCAAAGAGAACAGTTTCTTGTAAACCCCATAATTTTCTTTGGAAAAAGTTGTAAATAAACGTGTAAGTTTCAAAGGGGTTCCCCACCCCAGAAAATGTTTTGAAATTTCCCCTTTAAACTAGTGTTTTATCTCTTTCTCAAACTCTTTGGGGAGCTTCTAAGGGGAAAAGCTTCTTGTAAGTGGCATAATTCTAAAGGGAAAAACACTGTATAACCGACGTAAAAATTTTAGAGGGGGGCTGGGGGTCCTCCACGGAAATTTTTTTGAAATTGCCTCTCTAAACTAGCGTTTTATCTATTTTTCAAACTCTTTGGGGAGCACTAAAAAGAAAAAGCTTCTTGCAAGCGGCAGAATTTTCAAGGGGAAAAACACTGAATAACAGACATTAAATTTTAGAGGGGGCAGGGGGTTCTCCCCAAGAAAAGTTTTTGAAATTTGACCCTCAAAGGTAGTGTTTTAACTCCTTTTCAGACTTTTTGGGTTACATCCAAAAAGCTCCCACCAGCTCCTTGTGGTAGTTACAGAATTTTCAAAGGACTTACAGCTACTTTCCCCTTAGTGGAAACCTTGGGGGTTCCTCCCTAACCCCCTTAAATGACGCCCATGGGCGTTATATTTGATAACTGAACTCGCATATCTGGTGCAGCATCAAGTTTGTTACGTTATTTGGTTTTTGTCGCAACATATTTTGAAAACCAAGCTTTCCACAAATGAGTGTTTGCAAACTGGAATAGAATTCAAACAGCCCGTTTTGCTAAATTTGGATATTTATCGAATGCCACCGATGCTTGTGTTTTCAGTCACCTTATATAAAAATTTTAAATTTATTTTGGTGGTCGATTGTAAACTTTCCGAGGAAAATGTGAATTCATTAAAACACCATTCTTATTTTTTTAATAAAATAAAATTTGTCCCGTGGAAACCCAAATTTTTGCCAGGGTTCCGCGGAACCCACTTTGGGAATCACTGTTCTAGAGTTTTTAGCTGTTTAAAAATGCAGGAAAAACAACATTACAAGAGTTCATTGGTTAGATTTAGATAAGAAAAGAAATAGGTATTACTTAACTTATTATTTAGACAGTTTACAAATTTCAAAAACTTTCAAAATTTCAAATTCAAAAATCGACATGAAAAATTCAAACAAAACATTGTTTAATCAATATTGTAAAAAATCGATGATCCGTTTTCACTTGTTTCGGATTGAATTGTGTCAGATCTGCTTCGGCCCTACTTTAATCATCAATCGCTTTGAAACATTAACCATTGATCAAAACCAATGTTTCGGATTAAATGACTTCACACACTGTTTTGCGCACCTTTTTAAAGTCAAACTTCAAAATTAAATTAAAAAATAAATATGAATCGTAATTTAAAACAAACACAAATTACGCGTATATTCCTTTCTTGGATACCTGTTATCGAATAAAAATATAAAATAAAAATACTAGAAATTCCCATTGTGTTTATATTCCAAAAATAGACACCATAGATTGAATATAATTCACCAATGGTTAAGTTCTCTGACCTTCATCAAATTAACAAACGCATTCACATTATTCCTTAATCAAACTCCCACTACATCCCATTATTCCCCACAACAATCCACACAAGAAGCTCGACGCAGAGTTACCCAACAAGAGGAGAGAGTGAGTGAAAGGTGCTACCAGGATAATTAGAGCGTGAAAACGTCCTCCTCTCCAATGGAAGCCCACGCGGAGAGCAGCTCTTCTATTTGCCATTCTCATCCGCGTGTTGTGGTCTCAGAAACCCTACAGAGCAGTGTCACCTCCATTGTCGAAGCGGGCTGCGCTAAGTATTTGTTGGCACAACTTCCTGCACTCCAGACAGAGAAGCACTCGCGAAACGTCATTGTGAGGGCTCCCTTTGTGTACCCCCGCGACAGGGGGTGTCTCCTTCGAGGGCTCTTCAGGGGCCCCGGGCCGTCTATGTTGGGCCCCTCCATCGTACGTTTTTCTAGGGTTGCTGGCGGAGAGGTAAATTAACGCTATGTCCGGAATGTGACTCGGTTTTTGGGCTCGGCAATTAGTTTTTTGGAGGCTGCTGATGTGATGAATGAAATCAAGGGGAAGTTGACTCTTGAAAGTCCGGTGTTTGTAACTAGACGTGGGAGAATATTATGTGGAGTCAAGGAGCGCACTAAGGTTTGCTATGGGTCATTGGTCCCTTTTTGGATATCTACGTGCCGATGTGACAAAAAAGAGGTAAATTGAGAATATGCCTGTTTGGGATTGGTGAATAGTTTGGTTCATGGGGGGAAAATCAATGGTAATATAAATTTGAATGTGTATCCTATAGTATAAATTAAAAAGAAGAGGGGGAGTAACTGTGAAATAAAGAGTTTTTGTACTAGAACTATAAGTAGTGGTTTTTTGCAAAGGTAGTGTAATAAAGACCACAGTAGGGTTGAAAGTTTTTTTTCTTTTGAGAGATAAATTTTAATCATATATAGAATTTTTATTTCATAATAAATATTTCTATGTTTTTCATATTTTTTTAGATACGATTCTCCATTGTTTCAATTATCAGCAATTTTCTTACCACAATTTCTTTAGCGAATTGCATAAAATCCACTGATATCCAAAAGTGCTACAGGAATTTGCAAGCAGCTTTACCTTTTCATTCAAACCGTGCATTATTCCTTGATGTAAGTTACTTGTGATTTGACGACGCATCTGTCACCTCTTGCAATATTTCCCATCTTTTAATAAGAAACACCCTGACACATGAGCCTCGTCCCACAGCAAAAGAGTTATAAATAAACAGCCGTTTCTTTAAAATATCAGAAAAAATTGAATCGTCAGTTACAAGAAGGGAATGAGTCCAAAAATGACAAATTGGCTTTTTGTGCTTAAAAACATCTTCATGCTTTGCTCTACACATGAGTGAATAGAGGGTGAAAATAGCTACCTCCTATTTTTGAACTACTATTTCCTACTATTTAATTTGCGAAATCGATGTCCTTTCATTGTATTGTTTATTTTATTTGGAATTACAGTTAATTTGTCTTTCTTTTCATATTATATATATACTGTAAACTAAGCCAAAATAAAATTGCTCTTTATTTAAAAGTATTTTCAAACATTTTAAGCAGGGAATGCTTGACTCCATTCATATTCACTTACTCCAATGATACTGCTTTAATGACTAAGCTTCACTACAATTTTGAATTTTATTTGTCTTATTCTTCTTATATCTCCATTTTGTGGAGTGAACTAAGAAGAAATGTAATTGAAAAGTCAATTTAAGGGGGGGATTAAGATTTTTCTTTAGAAGAATTTCATAAGTGTAAGAAGGGAATTTGTCCATCAACTTTTGTTAACCGTAATATATTTTTTAATGTACTTACATTTGTTTTGGTGATTGCTCTCTTTTCTAAATATATAGGGTTCTGAATTTCCAGTAACTTTGTTGGTTTTACAATGAAAATTTCATTACTTATACAGTTTTTTTCTCCGATTTTCTCAAAACTTGGTTTTTGGACTTATTCCCTTCTTCTAAGTGACGATTCAATTACACCTCTACTTCCCGTCCCTTCCTTTGATTTGAAATAGAGAAGTGCTCTTCTCCTCCCACCCAAACCTCGCCTCAGAACTCGCTCCTTCTGCCTGTCCACTCCAGCGGCGCGCCTTCCGCCCACTGATGCCCGCTCCATCTTCTACTCCTGATCCGTCCAGGAAGAATGACGGTTCTCCAACAGGGAAGCGATTTATTGCCGGTATTGGGATACGGAGTGGGCGAGAGCGCCATAGCCGCCCCATTCAATGGTATGAAAAGGATAGAAATAGGTCTCGGGAGCTGTTTGTGATTTCTTTTGGTTCTATTGGGTGCGTTTGGAAGAGAGTATGGAAGTGACAGTTGAGGGGGACAATGGGCCAAGTTCAAAACTTGAAGGAAAAACTTGAAGGGAGTTTTTAAAATCTTTATTGAGTGTGGTTTGGTCAGAAGCTTAATAGTTGGCTTGTAGGAGCAGCATCAAATATGCCTTCTCCTTAAACAAATAATAGAAAACCTTCAAGTAATCAAAACTAATAAGTGCACTTCATACTGGCTACTGCCATTTGAGCTGCTTCAATGCAGAAGCGTACATAAGAGGGACCGAGGACCCACGAAATTTGGACTTAGATGTACCAAAAAAAGCTAAAACCCTGTTTTAAGGTCACAGTTCCTAAAATTTTTGGGGGGAAGACCCCCCAGACTCTCTTCCGTATTTGGAACATTAATAATTTTTTTTATATTTAGCTCATCAAAGTCCAAATCTTACCTAAATTTACATAAATTCCTAAAAATATATGTGTCGGATGTATCAAAAGTTCTAAAAAACCGGGTTTTTAGAGTCAAATTTCCAAACAATTTTCTGGAGTAGGACCCTCTTTGGTACCAGATCCCCTACTCACAACTTTTCTTATACAGTAAAGAACCGTTTATACATCTCTCATTTATACGTCTTTTACATTAATACGTCGTTTTCGCCAAGTCCCAATTAATTCAAATAATCAAAATTGTTTTCAATTATACGTCTTTTCATTTATACGCCGTTTTACGTCGGTCCCTTGAAAGACGTATAAACGGTGCTTTACTTATGTTCATTAAGATTCGAATTTTACCTAAAAATATGTTAAAAAGTTGGACCCAATTAATATGCATTGGAGAGTTGATGGATAATTCTGGGTTCTCTCCCCAGTACAAAAATATAGCTAAAGACTTGGTAATGGCTAATTTTTACTGAATTTTTAGATACTATTTAGGCTCCTCTCAAAATAAATTTATATAAACGCCACTGCTTCAATGTGCCGTTAATTTTGCTGTTGGACTTGATTTACAACGATTTTTTGTCCACGGAAAAATTACTTTGCACGGTGTCACACTTCAAGTAAATATCATTAATTATCAGAATTATTCAAAGGGAGAAAATCTCATTTTCATTATTCTTAACTTTAATATAAAAATAACAGCGAATAAGGTAACTATAACTGTTCATTTTCTTCAATTCTTGCTCAGTATTTCTTTTTCAGATAACCAGAATCTTTGCTCGAAAAAACTCTGAAATTAAAGGAAAAAAAACTTTAAAATGCCAAATTTGAAAGAACAGTGAATTTGGTATCTTCTAAAAACGGATTTAATAAGTGGGTTCAAAGGGCAGGTAAGGGGGGGCAGATAAGGGGGTTCAAATGTTCTCCTCCACAGGTACACATTTGAACACGCTTAGAGGAAAAAATTACAACATAATTTCTCAATAATTAGAATAATTATTTAAGTTGGAAGGAAGGTTTTAATAAAGGAATCTGAAAAGGGTACCGAAATTTCAGGTAAGCTGTAACTTTATGAATAAATCTATTGTGCTCCAAAAAATGATAATGAGTATTTGAAATTTCTAAATTAGTACAAAAATTGTTCTTTCCATTTCTCTCAGTAGACTGTAAAAAAGCTGTTGCATTTGCGCAGAAACCTGTTGGAGTTGATGGCAGAAAACGTTTGTACTATCTGCAGAGAAATCCTGTAATGTAGAATCCTGTTATTCCATACACTACACACCTTCTCTTGTATACAATAACAGGATATAATATACAATTATGAAAAATTAATTTAATCGGATTAAATTTAGCTTAATCAGTTAGATACAAGCCACTGGCAACAACTGATTCATAAAAAGTAATACATTCGGTGTTAAACAAAATCTTTCCTTATTTTCTAAATTTAAAGAATCAAATTTTAAAGATTTTTTTAGTAGAGTTGAGTAGAGATGATATGAGACATTTTCTGACAAAAGTTTGTCGCTTTGTCTTCTCGGTCTTCTCTTTACATCTTCGGTATTACTTCTTAATTACAATAACTTGGGAGTTCCTTAGGAAGGCGGTATCTTTTATTCTTTGTTACTCTACTATTTCATTTAAGAATCTTGCTATTGCTATGATTTTATTTCTTCTGTTTGTTATCTTTGATTATTTTCATTAGCTTTTGATAAATTTTTAAAGATAAAAAATAAAACGATATTTTGAGAAGTTGTTAATATAAAACAATATGCAAAATTTTGGGTGTTATGTTCTTGGGGTATTGGGAAGTTCTCGGCATTTTTCTTGGGCTCTTACTGTACAGAGTAAGAAAGATGATATAATAATTTAAAAAGATAACTACAATACAATAATGTGTGGATTTAAGCTATCTGACCAACACAAGAAATGTATGGCACCCGAAGATAGTTAAGTTAAATTACAGAAAAAAATTAAATTGTATTTTAAATAAAATTAATATTTCTGTTGCAAGACTGATATTTGTGTTAAGACTGTTGTTTTTGTCAAATAATATTAGTAAAATTACAGAATTTTTTCATAGTGTGTTGGATTACAGATAAAATTTGTATTTAAAAAAAATGGAGATTAGCTGTTAAAAAGTATACTTTTTTGTATGAAAGGTTTTAAAATGGGATTATTTAGAAGATTTGATTTAGTTTCAAACTAATTATATTAGAAAACCTCTTTTCATTTCATAATTTTGTTGGTTTTGAATAGAAATCCTGCTTGTTAAATTTGCAACTCGAAATTACCTTAATTTGTGCAGGAAAATTCTGTTATATGGAATCCTGTTATACCAAACACTTTCTCTGCATATAACAGATTATCTTTGTATTATTGAAGTAAGTTCTGAGATGAATTAGTTTTATTCGATTAATTGTACCTTAATCAGTTAGTTTCAAGTCACTAACAGCAATTAATTCAAAAGAATATTAAGAATGAAGACGATGACTCTTTTCATTATAGATTTTATGTTCATAATATTTGTTAGTATGATTGTGTTAATATTTCTTTAAAAATTTAATTCAAAATCTAGCATACTATCCTTTATACAAATGTTAAAATCCATTATTTGGAGTTAAATTTTTGTGTTTTATTATTACGAAAACCTATCACAAATTCCTGTTTTTTTTTCAGCTTTCATTCAGTATTAAAGTTACGACTCAGCGATATTCCTTCTACCTCTCACTCCTTTAAAACTGTATTTTCTCTGAAACTCATTTTTTGTCCCAGATTAAATTGGCTACAAGTTGAATATTCCCTTTCACAAGTTAAATAAACCTTTAAAATGTAGTAAATTTAAGGACACCCCCTTTAAGAGAACCTTGATGTAATAAAACCAGAAAGGTCCTCTGGTTTATTTTCCATCATCACCAAATCTCTTCTATTCCATCTTTCACACATCCGCTTTTCCTTTTCACTCTCCGCTTCACATGCTCTTCTCTTCTCACTTTTCTAACTCTTTCTCCCTCATCGTCAATCTTTCTCATAACAAAAGAATTATGCAAAAAAGCCTCTCTCTCTCCCCCCTCTCTCTCTATCTCTCCCCCCCTCTCTCTCTCTCCTCTCTCTCTCTCTCTCTCTCTCTCTCTCTCTCTCTCTCTCTCTCTCTCTCTCTCTCTCTCTCTCTCTCCCTCTTCCTCTCTCCCTCTCCCTCTCCCTCTCAACACACTTTTCTCTTTTTTTACCAGTCTCTCACTCATAACCGCTTCCCTTCCTTCTCCTCTCTACACCATATTCTTCTCTCTACATTCCTCATTTTCCTTCTCTTTTTTCTTTTTTTCTTGAAATCCAATTAAGGGCGAAAAGTATGAGCGGATGAAGGACAACATTCCCAACTATGAATTTTCATTGTCTTATGAAATAAAGGATTGGGTAGATTTCTATAGCCATTTGGAACAGTATTATCGCTATTGAGACTCAAGCCTGCCCATACCCAATGTATCCCTCCCTCCTAAACCAGCCCTTTAAAAAAACCTTTTATCACAACATCTACTGGAAAACCTCCAGGATACGCTCCTGGTTCCGGGAAATATTTTTTAGCCAAACGTTCAGCCAGCTTTAACTCTTTTTCGAGCACAATCCCCCTATACCTCTCTCCTATGCCCTCTCCCAAACCCATATTTTGTTTGTGAGTCGAGTTGCTCTACTCCTTCTCCTCTCTCCCTTCAGAGAGATGCTGCTGCAGCAGCAGCAACAACTCGCGGGACTTGGCATCGGCGCGCGATAAATAGCCATATCATGCAACCCAGCGCGATCACCGTATCGGCGCCAAGGGATGAACGCGGATCGAAAACCGTCGCGACGTGGGGTCACTCCACTTGCGTAACAGTCATCGCCGAGGCCCCGCCTACCCGCCGATGATTGGCGGAGAGGATGGCACGAGAGCAAATAGAATTAGACCCGTTATCACGTTGCTCCCAGCGGCGGTGCGGGGGGGGAGAGAGAGCCGCCATTATTATGGTGATGCTTTTGCTTCCATAACTTAATTTACATTCTCAACGAGCACAGTGTGATTTTGTAGTAAGTAGGGGGGAGGCGATACGGGAGGGGGAGGTTAAAAGAGATAGGGAGTATGCCAGGGGGTGTTTTGGATGCTGTCAAAACTTGTATTCCGCGCTCACACAAAAGCCTTTCAGGAGAGAGAGAGAAAGGCTACGAGTATTCTTCTCATTTGCTGAGTTTTTTCTTTTCCGTTTATTTTTATTATTATTATTATTCCTTCCTACGGCGCTATCATGTGGTTCTCTTTTGTGCACGGGGGGTGTTTCTTGCTGCATGCGGGCGCTGAGAAATACGAGATGGTTATTTTATTTTAAGATAATCCGCTCGGTACGATTCGTATCTGGAGAGCGACGGTTGGTTGTTATTATTCCGCGACGAATGCATCTGAATAAATGAACGGAGCTGGAGAGAGAAATAGGAGAGTTCCATTGTGTTATTATTATTGCGATTGCGATGACTTTGCAGGTGCGGGAGAAGAAAAATATTTTTTTCCATCGCCGAATCGAATCCTCCCGAAGGTAGTGAGACGCGTTATTCTCAGTGATGAAGGGCGGAATGGTTTTTAATTTGTTTTCAATGAAAGTTTAGATGAAATTTAATTCCGAAAGTCGGAATGCAGGTATTTTCAAAGTAGAGCAACCGGATATCTTTCGAGGAATGCGGAGATATCTTTCGGGTTGGGTACCGGTGGTGGTGGTTTGAATTAAAGAATGGTATCGAATGGGAAATAATTCAAAAAACAAGACCATAAAGGTTGGCTATATTATTGTCTGTGCAATCTAACAATGTGCTATTTAGAATTTGAAGTTAATTGGATTTTTTTTTTCATTTTGGAATTTGTGTGCGAATCAATTTTAGTTACCAATCAATTTTCTAGTTTAGTTTTAGTTACAATAATAAAGATAGAATTTTAAAGAGAACTCTCAAATGCAATTGGAGTTCTGTTTTCGTAGATATTTTTGCTTTACAGATTTTGAAAAGAATTTTAAATATCAGAACTAATTGAGTTCAAAACAAAAGCTTTTGGTGTTATTCTTGAAAAATCATAATCCCTTTATTTTTAGCTATATATATTATAATTTAAATTAACTTATTTTTTAAATTAAAAGGTATTTTTAATTTATTTTGTGCAAAAAAATATTCTTGAATCCTGAATAATTCGTGTACACTAGGGTATTTTAAAAGTCAGGAGGTCGCACTAATAGGTTTGTAAGTTGTAAGAAGGGTCACAGTGTCTCACTGAGATACATTTAGTAAGCTAAGTAAGATAAATCCTAACAAAAAATAGAAGATGAAACAAACAGTCTTTAAGGATTGAAATTGGATCTCTTTCATGTTGAAAAAAATAGTGTACAAATCCCAATTTAGAGATAATTTTCAGTTAAATAACAAATAATTTCAATTTAAAAAATGCAAAGGAATTAAAATTATTTGTAAGATTTGAATAGACATAAGTTTCTGTATCTGAGTATTAAAAATAATAAGTTAAGCACACAAGGTTTTGAGGTACAAGGAAAAAAAAGAGAAATACTTAATTTCAAGGGAAAATATTTTTCGAGATAAAAGGCGTTTTCCAGGTATCAAAGTTTGAGATAACTAGGTTATACTGTAAATATGTACTATATTTTTAAGTGCGTTCATACATATAAGGATATTTTCCTTTTGGCCTTAATTTAATTAGCAATGCCTAGAAAACAAGGTTATAAGTTGTTTTATTTTTAGTACAAATAAATTATTTTGTCGAAATCACCATTTAAATTTTTTTATTTGAATAGTAAAGCAAAAAGAAAACTATGCAATAGTATATCATCTATATTCGTGCTGATTATGTTTGTAAATTGATTTTTTTATAAATATTAATTATATGAACTGTGATTTATTGTATCCATCTTAGATTTGTATATATTGCCTACATTTGTTACTTTTAATGCATCACAGGGGAGAGTGCACTAAAAAACTGTAGAAAAACAGAAATTTTCAATAACAGTGACTTTATGTTTACAGAGATATTCTGTCATGTAACATTCCCACCTCACTTCTATTTATTTTATGTAAAATAACAGCTTTTACCTAGTTTTTTAGCTTATCTGTACTTAAACAGAAACTTACTGCATCGAAAACGAATACAGCTATTGGCAACGTTATACTGAATCTTCTTTGGTTCAGTGGTAGCGTGCGTGCTTAGCATGCGGTAGGTCGCGGGTTCTATCCCCGGATATCAATTAATTAAAATTAAAAAATTCTACTGAAATAAGTGCATGCGCACAAGCAGAAAATTACTGAGAGGCAACAGAAAAATCTGTAGCCCACTTGACAGAAAGTTCCTTTTTACAGCATTTACCTGTAGGTTACAGCTTTTTTCTGTTTACAGGATTTTTCAACCTACAGATTTTTTCTGGCAACTTTTGCTGCCAGAAATTTTCTATTTTTTTGCAGGATTATTTTTTACAGTGTGGGGACGATTGTAACACGGGGCAATTGTAACACACTGATTTCCTCAAAATGAGAGGCTGCTTGGGCAAAAAGGAGATGACAGTGTACAAGGCAGGTGAATGAAAGAATATCAGATATTGCCAAGGCTGACATTTGAGTTGTGGCTGTGTAATTGAGAAAAGAGTGTTTTTCGAGCATCGAAGTAAATTTCTACTTTTGTGTGACTTTCCTTCTCCTTCACTGCAGGTATGAAGCACAACAACACTGATTTTATGTATTGTATGTACATGTATCCTAGTTTTATTCTGCTTAGTTTCAAGATGATACTGATGTTAGTTTTGTGGAAAACGAGGGTTAAACTAAAAATGGTGACGTGGGGTCGGTTGTAACACTTCAGCCGGGACGATTGAACATGATACAACTGACCCCAATATAGAAAATAACATGTTATAAAAGTATTTTCGATGTATTGATTTTATACTTACCCTGAATATTGGCATAAAATTATGAATTTTTACGGTGAAATGTTGCTTGTAATCACGATATTTTTCATGTAACGTTATACAGATTCTGTCAGAAGAAAATAAAAAATAAAAATCCTAAAGTAGGCTATAAGCAACACAATAAAGTTTTCAGTCAAGGGCATTAAGATGAACCATTTGTTCTTGCAAAAAATGGTCCCACGTTCATTGTACTACAGGGAAATTAAGTTATGAATACCCTAATTTCCCTTGTGAATAATTATTTACTATTATTTACTCATCAACATTCATTACTATTTTAAACTCATTATTTGAGTATAAAGTTCATTGTTTCCATTCTAGTCTATGTATTTAATTATTATTTAACAAGAAAATACAATAAATTTGTTTGATTTTCTTTCTATTTTTATGAATTCGTGTTGTGTTACAATTGACCCTTATATGTGTTACAATTGACCCTTCAAGTGGGGTCGATTGTAACGTTTTTCAATTTTCGATGTTTTATTTACTAAATTGCAATGCATGTCTAACGGACAGTTTTCATAACAAAATTGTAATTGGGATATATCAACCTATTTTAATACCAATTTTCATAACTCTAAATAAAAAATGGCTTAGTTTGAGATCAAATCAAATATTTTGTTACAATCGTCCCCAACCTCCCTTACATATCCAACGTATAAAAATTCATTCCAAAACTATTCTAGATATAGCTGGTGTGTTTTCTTATGAGCTTTTTTTAGCGCATTAATCTCTTACTTAAACTGAACCATTTTGCCCTTTTCGAACTAATATCTTACATAATCGTTTTATACACAGATATCTCTTTTCGTTCTATGTAATTCCTCTTTGAAGTTTTCCCCCAAATCGGAGAGTTCACATTATAGACTATAATCTTTATTATGAGTCGCCTTTTTAGAGCTTATTCCTAACAATACATTCTGCATTTCCAAAAATGAAGTCAATGAGGGAAACTCAAAACGGCTTAAAGCGCAGTATCTCGCCAAATTTGAATTTTCAAACACGTCTTTGCGCTAAAAGGGGCATCTCCACGCACCGAGGCTTTAGCAAAATATCACCCGTGCACTATATTATTTAAGCTTAGGCGTTTATACAATTTTATCTACTGCGGAAAGAGCCTTTTTCGTTTCCCAACGTTTTCCAGCAAAATCTAATTTTCCTCTCTCTGAAGAGCGAGGCTTAGATACTTCCAGTCCTATCGGTGCCTTGAGCAGAAACTTTACCTCTTTTTGTGCAACCCTTTCAGAGAGAGCTCGCCAAAAAAGCTCCTTTGAAAAGTTTAATGGCGATAAGTTGCGACTTGCCTCTAATGGGGCACATTGAAAGCCCCGACAAGATGCTTTTAACGTTTCACGGTTCATTTAAATCACGCTGCTGCAGAAACGCAGATCGGATTCTGTGGACCAAACCTCTTCTTCTCTTGTCTTCCTTTCTTTTTTCTCTCTCTTTCTTTCCTCGCGAACGCGATTTCGTCGACCTTTGATGATTGCTGAGACACATATTCAAAAAGGGGTACTTAAGGGGCACGTTGGGTGAAGTAATTTGGGGGCAAAAATCGAAGAAACGCAAATTGTAGACGGGTCTTTTTGAGTCGCTTGAGGGGTTTCTTTAAGGCCTGTTCTTAAGCACGTCAAAGTTTTCCAATCGAACTTCGGTTAGCTGTTTTGCGAATTACAGTTTTAAAGGTGAGGATCGTAGATTAATGCCTTCAGAAGATACTTTGTGTGCTTGACTTAGGTTGACTCAAGTGCATGAACTCAAACACTTAAAGTTTGTTGCAGTGAAGACTAGTTTTCATCTTTTCAACTGAGAAAAAAGAACCAACATCCGTACGTATACACAAGGTATTTTTTTACCTTCAGCTCTTTTTCATAAAACAGCAATTTAAGTTAGGATTTTAAGAGCTTTGAAGATAGT
Source organism: Tetragnatha versicolor (assembly GCA_024610705.1). NCBI lineage: Eukaryota > Metazoa > Arthropoda > Arachnida > Araneae > Tetragnathidae > Tetragnatha > Tetragnatha versicolor. The sequence goes on from JANDEH010000006.1 coordinate 46,421,035, forward strand.
AATAAATAGCACTGGAATAGCTCTTTATTGCCCCAACAGCAAGAGGTTACATAGCTTTTTGTAGCTGCTTTCGAAACTTTACTTAAAGAATTAAACGTAATTGAAAATAAATAAACGAAATGCGGAAAGAAAGAGAGGATGAAACGTCATGGTGGAAATAGAGAGGTTACATTTCATCTGAATACTTTTAAGTTTAATGTATATTTTTAAATATTAATAAAGCTTAATCAACACAAGGTAGTACAAGATTTTCTAATTTTACTCAGTTAAAAGATAATAATATTAAAATTAAGCTAGTTCTATTTTATAAAAATTATAAATTTCGATATAAATTGCAAACAAAAACAAAGAATTGGGGTTTTGGTCAAAAATCGTTAGCAAAAAATAAACTTTCTTTATTACAGTTATCTTAATTGTATATTCACACCAAAGCGAGGGAATTATTTCATACTTATGTTGTCAAGACCGAAAGTTAAAAAAATTTTATGGTGAGCTCTGTTGTGAGATTCATCCAGTGACTTTTTAAATCTAAGAAGAGCACCCTTCTTACACTTTTAAAAATTTTTTTTTAGGAATTTAGAAGTTTTTTTAGAAAAAAGCACTAAAATAATTTGCTCTTGGTAAAAGTGGACTTTAGATTATATGGACTTTTTTACCTTTTTTAACAAATCAGACTATTTCTTTCAGTATTTTAAAATCCCAACAAAATGTTTTCAAACATTTGAGGTAACTTTAACTTTAATGTGAAAAATACTAGTTAACTACATCCCTATAACCGGTGTAACATAAAATCACCAATCATTTACAGCATAGAAAAACCAAATTATTACGCAATTATTAAAAAATATTAATTTATTTTTCTTAATTTATAAAAGATCGTTCTAGATCGTGCTTAACATTTCTTACGCTTATTAAAATACATACTACTATTTAAAAATGTTGAAAAAAATTAGTATAATGCATTATGTATTTACTTTTGCACCCTAGAATTTCAAGGAATAATGGCCAAAATCGTAAAAGAACACGAAAATCCCTTTTTTTTAAACGCTTTTATTCTACTTGCTTTTGGCGGCGTTTTACGGGTGGAATTTTAAAACTCGACTTTCGGGCACTTCCCGATATGTTAGGGCCTCGAAACTTTACACATCGGTGTAACCATCATGAGACTTCAATATTCAACCATTATCTAGTCAAACAACCAAAGGATTAAGTTAATTAACGAGTATTTTTAATTAACAAAAAAAACGGAATTTGAGACCTTTCCCAAAGGGCTATGCCACCCAAAACGTGCACAATTTTGTATTAGGCATAACTTCATCATATTCAAAAGCCAAAACGAGAATTTCCCAGTAATTACGTTAATTATAGACGATTAATCACTTTTTTTACAAGATCATGTACATAAAATTTCAGGCACTTCCAAGTGATATAAAGTTCTGAATTTTTGCACCACGGTGTAAACCCGATGACAATGCAATATTCAATCATCAACTAGTAAAAACCTCCGTAATTAAGGTAATTAACGAGTGTGTTTAGTTATCCGTTTAATTCAAATTTGAGACAATTCCGTGAAGCCAATGGCTTCCAAAACCTGTAGGATAATATATTAGGTATATCACTACAATATTCAATCTTCATTTGTGATTTCTTACCTTCCAATTAACAATTAAGGTAATTAGCAGTTTAAGATAATAAACGTGAGAAAGAAATCGCCAGAAGAGCGAGAAATCGCCGAAAATTGGTGTCCCATCCTAAGGAATCGCGAGAGAAGAATAATATGCTACTTTTATAATTTATGGACTACTGAAAAGACTGGATAACACTGTTTGCTCTTTGATACACTAATTCTGAGTTTTATTTTTGTATGGCCTTACGATTGGTTATTTTTATTTTATTGAATGCATTTTCTTTTTCTTGTGAATCTTTTTGATATCGATGGATTTCATCGCTGAGCGAGCAGATGCGTGGTTAATGGCTCCGCTCTGTAATTATAACAGTACCCCTAGCAATATTAAATAAATTTTAATTACCTTTGCTGTTTCTCGTTTGTCACCCCTTCCACAAAATGGGGGGATCGGCTCGGATAGAGTCGCGGGACCATTTTTTTCGTCGTCGCCAGCGCTGAACTGTTGTTCGCGAAGCCATCATTTAGTAGAAAACTTAAATTATAAGATTAAAAATAAGATTAAATATGGTTGAAATAAATACATTTTTTTAGTTTTTGTTTAAAAAATACCATGACTAAAAAGTCAAAAATAAAATAAGTAAAAAAAGATTTTTTAAACAACGCTTTTATTGAAGTGTTCTAAAAGGTCAAAAATAATTTATTCGGTTTGACATATAATGTATTGGGAAGCAGAAAATAACTTTTTGGTAAGTAAAAAATAACTGATTTTCTAATCACTAAAAATAAAAGCGTGGGCGCTAATAATTCTTTATTCACTATTTATTCTAACTTCTTTATTCTATGTTCTATGAGGTTAAATTTACAAATTTCTCATTTATGAGGTTTGGGTGGGATGGATTCACTTTAAATTCTCTATTAGGTAATTTTATTTATGTAAAATTATATATAAATGCCGACGTAAGGGCCTAGTGGTTAGAGCATCTAACTGCAAAGCCGTACGTCTGAGGTTCGAATCCTCGTTCGACGTAGATGTTAGTGTTGCTGTCCTTGTGTGTGTTGAATTTACCTATACGGGTCCATACCTTCAGGTGAATTTGTACAAATTTTAAAAAATAAATAAAAAAATTTTAAATTAAAAAATATATATAAATTACTAGCGCCCAAGCTTTTATTTTTAGTGATTAGAAAATCAGTTATTTTTTACTTACCAAAAAGTTATTTTCTGCTTCCCAATAAATTATTTGTCAAACCGAATAAATTATTTTTGACCTTTTAGAACACTGCAATAAAAGCGTTTTTTAAAAAATCTTTTTTTTACTTATTTTATTCATCATGGTCCCCCTTACATCTCTCGGCATCAAACATAACGAAGCAGCTGGAAAAACACCGACTGAATTTTCTCTACTCATTGATCAACTAACAAAGAAAGACACAATATGGCGTCATTACACAAAACAAAAAACAAACAGGAAAAAATATTTTTCAAATATGCGTGTGGCTTGGAGGAGGTTACGGATCGAAAAATTATTATTTCCGCTCATCCCTGTGGCTCCCTTTTGGAAGAAAAGCCGAAAAGCTCGAATAAAATAAGGCAAACATAAAAACATCAAGCAAGGAAAGAGAACCGAGAAATCAATGAAGAAAGGCTCTGCTGCTCCAAAATACACTTTTTGCTTGTTTGTTTTGCATAGGGGGCTATGGATTGAAAACTGCGACCGTATAACTCTCCAATTACAAGAGAGGCATCTGACGCTCAGGTATACCTAAGACTATTTCTCTCCAAAAATCCAGATCTTTTTGGGGATAATTTTATGGGTATAAGGGGAATATAAGTTCAGAGTTGGCAAGCTCCTGGTATATATTATTCAAGCGAAGAGTGGAAAAACAGGAAAATTATTTACAACTTGTAGACTGTGAAAAAACCTGTAAATCTTTCAGAAATTACCTATATTTTTGCAGGAAAAAAACAAATTTTTTCTGTCTTATTTTATTTGTAATTTAGCTGTCAGTTTCCAAACCGGTTTAATGCCCTAACTCAACAGTCAAATAATTAACAACGTTTACTTTATTATGCAGACGTTGTTAATTATTTGACTAAATGTAAAAAGTTTTTAGCTTCTGAAGAGGACAAAAAAATTGTAAAAAAATATTGGGTTAAATAAACAGGTTTTATCGATTAAACTGCTTTATAACTGTTAGAATTCTGTAAAATTGACGAAATATGCTACTAAAAATGGAAAGTCTAAAAAAATCACAGGATATCTGTGAAATAAATTTATATTACGTGCGTGATAACACTTAGTTTGTTTTTTAAAGAAGATGTTATATATATTTATATTATTTCTTTTTCGCTCAATATGAAATTATAGAGATTGATGGATGTCTCAAGATTATTTCATTGATCGATGTGTGTCAAAACACATTTAAGTTTATTCCCCAAAATCTACCTAACACTTTTTTTTAACAAACTAGTATAATATTATTGAATTGTTTGTCCTTGAAAGTTTATTTACATTTTAATCTTGGCTATTTACGTTATAAGAGCAAAGTTCCGATGAAGCAAAATTATCGAGTAGCGTGTTTTTTAAAAAGTGTGCTTAAAATTGTGCTTAGTATCGCTCAAAATTGAATGAATAAGTATGAGAAGATTCTCCATTCTAGTTACAAAGAATTTTAAAATCTAAAATACTAATAATCTTATTACCTATACATGATAAAACTATCTGATATATATTTTAAATACTTCAATTAAAGGCTTTCTACAAAACTTCTACAAAAATATTAGCAAGGGTTGATTTTGAAGTTTAGAAAATTAAGTTCTTAAAAATTTATATTAACGATATGGTCAGGAATACATTAAACATCATGCCATTAGATTGAATTCAGTTTACTAACAACATAACTATTCACCTTAGATTTGAACTTTTTATATTTTTTATAATAACAACCTAATCAAATTTTAATAAGAAACAATATCAGTATTATGCATAATTTTCTTCAGAAGTTTTAAGAAAAATTATAATTTAAAAGCATTCAATATTTTCAGATTATGGCTACACCTTCACAACTTTTAATATTTTTGTTTTAAAAATTTAAATTTTAGTGGGTATATGACTTATATTTTGAGTTATTGATACTTTCATCTTTATTCGTAATCGTAGATAATTATAAATTAAATGGTTGAACAATTTCCTACAATCAAACACAACTATATATCTTCCATCCTAGAATGAAAAAAAGTGTTTCATGACTTTTTTGTTGAACATGTAGTGTATATTGTTGTAGGGAATATAGAAGTATAGAAGTCTGCACTTATACCACTCGAGTTATTCTCTAGCCTCACAAAAAGAGAAGAAAGGAAACATAATAAACAAGAAAATGTAGAAGCAATCGTTACTAGATTCCAGATATTCTTTGCTCTAGCTGCGAGGTTGCCAATGTGAAACAAAATAAGGCTGAAAATTATCGCCAGCTTTGGCGAAAAACAAAGAAATTACGAAAAAAATAAAGAAAGAAAAATAAAACAAATTTTCTAAACAAAAAAGGTTATTGTGATGTTTCTTTATTCATTTAAAAAGATAAAAAATCTAAACAAGCCTCTATTTTCTTTATCATTATGTTTTGGTATATAAATCTTATTAACATTAATTATTGAGAAATTTTATAAGCGAATTTAAATTCTAAAGCTAACGACTATGTTAAGGTTTTTATATGATTTTTAAAATCAAGGGGGGATACTTGAGGGAGTACCTACGGTGAAACTTTAAACTCCAGTATAACTAAGCCTCACTGCCTGAGGCCATGAGCAGAGCTGTTAGAGCCAAGACACACTATGAGCGACACTAGTCGCGAGAATGATCAATCTCCATAAAAAAAGCATGCAGAAAGCCTAGTCCTGACAGGAATCAAGATTTCTGTCAAGATAGCGGGAGTCTCAGGCTCAACTCTATGATTTTCCCCTATCTTGATTAATGGGGCGCGCGGTTATAAGCCGCGCAGTGTGTCGCAGGCCTTACGGAACGTGTGACTGAATGTCACAGTCAGCTGAGTGAGCTAGCTAGATGCTAACACCCTTTTGATTTCCCCAAGTAAACTTTGTACTCATTTTATTGACCCCAGGGGGATGAAGGGATGAAGAGACCGGGATTTAAAGTCCAGGCCTCATCACCACCGGGCTTCATATGATTTTTATTAATTCTCACCAATGTAAACAAAAAAATTTAATTTGCAATAATTTTCGTTACAAGATAATTTAAACAATCCTTATTAAACAATGATCAATATTTTCTTAAATAATTTAATATGAGTCAAGTAAAAGATATTTTTAAATATTGAAAACAATATTTCAATCCCAGAAAAAATCTTTTATCTAATCTAAATTCACTTATGGATGCGTAATATATTACTACAGCATTCCTCTATGAGGGGAAACAATGTGAGAATAAGATAAATAGAATATAGTAGTAGATTATAATCGAAGGTATAAAAGATAGAGCTTGGGTATTCTAAGTGGAATTATTAACAACAGAATAAAAAGAAATAAGTTTTCTAAAAAGGAAAGAGAAAGTATATACCATGTAAATTAATATTGAAATTGATGAAAGTGATGGAGAAAAGTATCAAATATAGAGAGATACAGGGTGTCCCAAAAAAGACTGACACAATTTAAAAACCAATAACTATAATAACACTAAAACTAAAAAAGATAAAAATAAGCGATTTGTTGCATCCTACATCTAAGACTCCCAGAGTAGGATGTAACAACCGCTTATTTTTATCTTTTTTAGTTTTCGAGTTATTAGTTATTTATTTTTAAAATGTGTCAGTCTTTTTGGGGACACCTTGAACGTAAAAAGAAAAGTAACAAACGGAGATGAGATCTCACAATGGCTATCAAACAACATTTCATTGTTCAATAAGACATTATCCACCTAAACGTGCAGCAAAGGACTTAAAATTTCTCAATATTTTTAGTCTCAATATGTCAAGAGAAAAGGTATTGAAATATCATTTGTACATAAACGTTGCTATACTATCAAACAGAAAGGGAAGTGTGCTTCCGCAAATTACTATCACAAAGACGTCGTTATTATTCTCTCCACTGGAAGCCAAGGTGTTCTCGGAGCGATTCTGCTCCAAAAGCTGCAACCCTCCACAGCATCCGAGCGTTGACAGCCTCCACTGCTGATAATGACGTGTTGGGGGCCACATAATAGCCGCCTGAATGACATGTTGGCACGTCGCCCCATTAGGGGCCCCTCCCCTTCCCTCCCCCCACCATTTGTCAGCTCCCCATCCAGTTGTGACAACCCCTCCTTTTATTGTTGAAGCATGCTCTTGTGGTCACTACCTCCCCCCTTACCTGTCAGCCGACAAACCACTCTTCGCAAGCTTTTGTCAGAATATTTTCCTGGGCCCGCTCTTTGTTTACCGCGCCCAGAGGTGTGGAGCTGACTCCAGTGACAGCTTTGGCGATGCTTAAATAGCAATCGTTGTCGGGGCGTGTGTGACAATCTTTGCATAATTTTGTTTTTTTTTTCTATTTCGATCGCGCAGCCCTCGCTTTTTAGCCGAGTAGTATAGTGAAGGGTTGCGTCTGTGGTTTGACATAATTGCATTAGTAGCCGTCTTGAAGGCGCGCTTTTGTAATAGTTTGGGTAGCCGGGTTTTGTGGAGAGGATGGATCTTTCTTTGGTAATAATGGGATTATGTTTCGGGGAGGGTTTTTTTTGTTGTTGAGAGGATGGAGATTTTGACCGAAAGGCTTACACTATGTGTCATTTAAGTTAGGTTTTGATGCTGTAAAAATTAACATGCTCTTTTATGGAGGTCTCAAACAACCTTTGAGATTTTTTGGAGCATTCACATACGATGGATCGCGGAATATGGACAAGGATATATTAATAGATTTAAACTGGGACATATTGATTGCAAGCGTTCTGACCAAAAAGCTTACACTCTGCTTTTTTAAGGTTATAAGCGAGGCTTTAATACTGTAAAAATTGTTATTCATCTTTTCGTCTCAAATAACCTTCAGTATTTTTAAGAGTATTCATTACACGAAATATGGACAGGGATTTATTCTTAAATTCTAACTGGGGATAGTATTGATGGCAAAGTCGAAAGTCTTGGAGGAACGAATTCTAATGATAAAAGTTTCAAACTTAGCGTTCTTTTTAAAAGTTATATAGTTTTAGGATACTTCTCAAGGTGTGCGATAAATAGGAATAATTGTATTGCACAAGTAATTTTTTATATTTCAAAACCAGGCTGGTGTCAAAAATTTTTGCGTTATCGAATTTTGCGATAGAAAAGGTCAAAAACTGAATCGCCAAAGATTAAGAAATATTTTCGAGACAAGGAAGTTCGAGGACAAGGAAATTCCTTAATATCAAGAGTATACATAAAGAAACACATTCACTGAATTTTACCTTACAGCGCGCACTGCTCCTCAAAAAATAAAAAAAAGATTGAACTTTCACCCCAACACAAGAAAAACCTGTAAAACTGGTTTTGCTGCTATGCGACCCTTATGCATAAGAAACCAACAAACAAGTAAGGGTATTGCGATTTTCGCATGGAGGGTTACTAAATTGATTTTCCTTATTTCTTGCATTTATTTGGTGAAAGACTGATCCTAAATCGTTATTATTTGATACTTCTTATGCCACAGTATATTTTTCAACATTTCATTGACAGATCCTTGGTACTGTGCTGTTATGATCGAATATAATTTACACTCTGAAGAACTCGATGCTCACAAGAACCTGTTGAGAATTTTTGAAATTAATAAGAGGTAGAGTATACTTAATTGTTTGATAAGAAAATTTATACACCTTTCTTTGGAATAATCTTCATGTAAGATTTAACTATTTTCAAGGGTATTCAAATCCAATAATGCTGAATGCCTTTGCTTCATCCTGTATTATTCTAAAATTAATAAAACGTCTTCTTTGTGTTTGTAATTACCTAAGTTCAAAATGAGTCTATACAATCCAGTGGCGGATCCAGGGGGGGTGGCACTCTGGAAAGTGCCCCTCCCTTGGAGACCCAAAAAGGTTCCCAAAATGAGTAAAAACCCAACTTGTCAAATCATCTGACTTCGAAACCTTTTAAAACTTAAAAACGTTTATTCGAACATTCATTTTCAACAGAGCTGTGACAAAAAAAATTTAAAATGACAAGATAAAAACAGGAATTCGAAAAGTGTTGCCAAACGTTAAATAAATATCTACACACAGAGAAAATGCACACAGGCTGGAATCGAACAGGAATCAGAAAATACAGTCCGATCCGGGAATCGAACCCGACACAACTTTTACAGTTCTAATTTCAGAATTTTTTCTGGGGGAGGACCTCCATACCCCCCATTAGTATCAAAATGGGGTATTCAGTATTTATTTTTAGGAAATCCCCAAAATTTTGACATTTTTCTTAAAAAAGTAAAGGTAATAGTGTTGAAAATTGCCCCCCTTAGACTCGAAACGTTTCTAAAAATGAGTTAAAACCCTATTTTTACACGTCAAATTTCAATTTCTTTCTGGGGGAGGACTCCCATACCCCCAATGGTACCACGAGGGGATATTGTCTGGAAAAGTACCCCCCTTGGAGCCGTGCTGGATCCGCGCCTGATACTATCACCTGTTTATTTAATTTTTTTAATTTTGATTTATATTTTCTATGTTTTTGTGTAAACTCTTTTATTCTTTTATAAAACATCTTTCTGTACTATTTATTCCATTTTCCGTGATTGATGGCCGGGTCATTTACCTTCATACGTTTGGCCCTCTTCGGAGGGCATCCTCAAGGGCGAAAACATCATTATCTTTCTACAACTCTTTCTGTATTATAAAACCGTGGGATCCAATACTTCCACTTCCCATTCTTATAAGTTATCACCCTCACAACTTTTTCTCAACTTTTAACAACACATCACCTAGATCCAAATCCGGAACAGCCTAGACCACCCCCATTCGGCCCCTCATCAACCCCCAAAAAAGACCCCATCCTCCCACTCATTGTCATCACCCCCACCAAATGTCGTCCCCGCCAGCATACGGACAGACATGTGGTGGCTACAGCACCCTCCAAAAAAACCCCACACCGTTATTGGAGAAGCGCGATGCCCAATGGGGAGATAGACACAGCATAAAAGAAGTCGATCCACCCCCAATGCGGGTCCTATGGCAAATTGGAGGATCTATTGGCTGGAAACTGCGACGCGACCAAATCGATTCCATTGTAGTTTTTATCTATATCGGACTCCTTTTTTTTCCGGGGCCTCTCCGGGAATTGGGCGTCCTTTGTGGAAGGTCTCTGTTTCCGCTCCTCTTTCCGAAGGTATTGATCTGGAATAAATAATATCTCCGGAGCCGGGAGCAGTGATCTGGCAAAATGTTTTGAATATTTCCTGCTGCATTTTCTCTCAGGCTTTATTGTGGAGAGATGTGCCCTTGCTGGTCGGGTCTATAGAGGGTGGTATTTCCTCCTTTGCCGTATGAAAAGCTCTTGGTTTTTTCTTTCGATTATCTTTTCTATGGTATGAGAATGTTCCAGGGGCGTGAATTATCCATCTTTCATACTACTGCATTCCGATTGTTGGAGTGCGTTGTAAAAACCCCCTTGGTGGAGATTTTTTATCTATTCAAAATCTATCTGGTCTGTAATGTTTTCTGCTGTTGTGAGTTTTCCCATGTGATGAATTGGAGATTCAACCTAAAGAGGTCCCAAGAGAGCAGACTCTCTTTTTTAAACGGTTCGGCACTTAAAAGAAGTCAGGATTTTCCCCCGTCTCAAAAATTATTTTTTTTTCAAAATTTTGAGAAAGAGTCTAGGGAACCAACTTTAACACAAGAATTTAAATCTTAAAGGTGCATGCAAAACTCTTCAACAAATCCTCCTGAGTATTTAGATATTTTAGTTGCAAATCTACTCGTATATTCTTTGATCAAAAATATGGCAAAATATTTTTTCATTAGCTGGATATATTTACCAAGCAACAAAGCTATATTTTCTTACTACAATTCCAATTTCTAAAATAATATTTTAATAACATGACCGAGATTTACATCCAAATCTTTACGTTATGTTCAGGAACACCGAAAACCGAATCTCGTTAGATATAAAAAAGGGGACCCACAAATTTGCAGATGCTCATAATAAAATTTGGTAAAGTATCTAGCCTATTTTTTATTTACCCTAGCCTCTGTTAACTATTTTTATGATTTACGCTTTATTCCCTAAAATATGCTGTCAATTTGGCAAATCCATTAGTTTGAACTTGCGCCAAAAAAAGAAACTTGTATTAAAAAGAAAATTCACGCTCTCAACTTTTGCATTCTAAAATTGCATGCATTTTTGTTAAATCTATATTTTACTTGTTTATTAAGGAATATAATTCACTGTTTTGGAATTACAATATCTTATAAAGGAAAACTCTCAACACACTTCCAGAAACTTTCGAGTCAGTTCATCGAATATAGGGTAGGTGGGGGCAAAGCCACGCAATTTTCAGTATTTTTAACATTGTCGTCGAAAGGGGGTAGATAATCCCGAAATTTTCATTGGAGATGTTAGATTGAGATCCTACCTACAAAACCAATCCAAGTTTAAACTCTTATCGATGGTATTTTAGGAGAAATTTACAATTTAGTAGAAAAAAAATTTGCGGGGCTTTGCCTCGCAAAATGGGGCAAAGACACGCACATGCAAATCTTGGTGCCCAAGTGAAATAAACATGGATAAACATAATTTTTCAGCATAAAAACACTAAAAATAGTGCTATTAATGTTGTTTTATTATTTCTAAGCCAACCAACGATATTAAGTATAAATATGATCAGTTTTAATGAAAATTTTCAATCTGTTGTTGCAATTAATTTCAGATTGACCAAATATCTTTCAAAAGGGAGAAAGGATGGTTTTAGGTAGAGGGTTGGCATCTCGGGCACCTTTATTAACCTCTTTAGAGATCAAGTAGTCCCATTTTCCTTTAGGGGCGAATTCCTGAGCTTTTTAAGCTGCGTACATTTGCCCCAAAACACCTGCGTGGATTTGCCCCGTTTTACATTATTTTGAAAAACAAGCCGTATTATTTTTAGAGACATGTTGAGGTAATTCTTTCAAAGTGAAACTGAAGTTGAATTGCTATCTTATCATTGGGCTATTTGTTTGTATTTCTCCTCCAGCCCTATTTTATGTAATTTTTAAGTAAAAGATCAGAAAAATTACTTCAAAATGATGAAAAACAAACTTTTGGCTTTTTTTAAACTCATGAGTGACTTAGGGGTACGAATTTTCACAGAACAATAGTTCACAATAAGACAAACCAACTACCTGGGTTTCAACTTTTGAATCGATCATTAACAATTAAAAATCGCGGTGCGTGCTTTTGCCTCGTGCGGGTTTTTACCCCCACCTACCCTATTTAAAAGTTCCTCCTTGTATATGACTCTTCAAAAATTACCATTATTTTACTCCATTTGCAACATTTTTTTTCTGGTTCAAAAGGAAAATAGCGTCAAATTACTCCGAATGAATACTTTGTACTTTCGTGACTTGCGTGAAGCACTTTTTCCCTTGATGAAAATATTCCTGTCATCATCCCCACGCATATGAAATTAGAATTCAAAAACCGTGAGAATTTCAGCCGCATATGCAGTGTATAGTATACATATAAGTATTGTCATCTGGGAGACAATCGTTTTGAGGGAATCAAATATATGCAAGGTCTATATATGCAAGGTCTGAAGGCAGAATCAATTATTTATCTAAAGGAAAAGGTTTTGTGAGAAAATCATGAAAAGGTAGAAATATATTTTCCTAATGTTTTTCTTCAGTTATTGCCATTATAAGCACAACGTTAACATCACTTCAGTAATCGAAATATATACGTCATTACACATGGTGGAAAGGAGTATTTAGCTTATTACTTCTCTATGCTTAGTTAAAAATTAATTCAGATAAAAAAAATCACGAAATCTTGAACATCATAGTCGTACTGATGATTCCTGTCATATATTACACCACTGTTTCTTTATAATTTATTGATGAAAACAATTAACAAAGTCACACACAGTATACCATTTATTTCAAAGCAAAATAACCCTTTCTGGTATCTTAATTTGTTCTTAAAATATCGTCAAAATATTAAAGATAAATCGAGATTGTTAACGTATCTTGCACACAGTAATTAAACTTTCTAATACCATTTCCTTAGAACTTAATGTGTTTTTTATTCTTTTAGGCACCATTGTTAACGAAGAACCATCCCCTTCAATGAAGTTTTGTCTTGAAACAAATATAGTTTATTGTATTATATTACTATTGATAACATTTATATTTGTGACTTTTGATAACATTTTACTCCCCATTTAAAGGAAAGTTTAACACTAAATGGTGTTCAATCTGTGGATAAATTCAGCAACGCTCTCCTATTATCTCCTTTACACCTTGGGGTTAAAACATTCGCAACAGTGGATGCCAGAGAAATCTGCGTCATCGAAGAATTCAGAGCATTTCGGAATAGCTGAAGCCAACCAACTCGAGAGAAATCTCGACAGGAATAGCTCTTCACTTACGAAATCTAACCACACTTAACCTCCATGAAATATCCACCCACATCAATCGAAACCTGTTCAATCGTCGAACCCTGCCATTTCAATCAAAATCGCCTATTTCCGCGAACACAAACTTTCAACTATTCATGATGGCCCCTCTGTGATTGAAATCGCGCAACAATTCGCCGGCCTCAAAACGCACATCTCACGGGTTTAATTCGACAGTCCGACTGGCTCGAAAACTGCCCGAAACTACCCGAGGCTTAAAACTTCATCAAAATTCAACGCGTGATGGTCATCCCGCTAAATGCCCCATTAGCGGGTGGAGGGGGGGGGGGAGAGACAGCCCTGTTGAGCGGAGTGGAGATGTTTGTTAGGCGTTGATTGTGCCGACTCAATTTGTAGACCGGCACGCGAGGTCAGGCATTGCCGATTATGATGGCAGAGTGGCACGCGGGAGGTTTTCTCGTTTAAAAGCGGCACGCCATGGCGGGTGTTGTAGGTTTTGCTGAGTGAACAGCTTTCGCTTTTGTAGGGGATGGTGGTGACACGGGGAAGGGAGTTATAAGTGAGTATGCGGCTGTAGTTCTAAACTCTTTTATTCTTTAGTAATTTGGCTTGAAGAAAGGTATTTGAAAGAAAAGTATGAGAGGTGATGTTAAAAAAAGAAGCAGAGCATCGATGGGGAGATTCTTTCATGGAAGAGTTATAATTTCTGCGAGGGTAAAATAATTAATAATTTAGCTTGAAGAAAAGAATTTGAAAGAAGTGTTCGAATGTCATAAAAAAAGAAGCGTATCATCAATGTTCATATTCTTTTATGGAAGAGTTGTAGCTTCTATGATGGTAGAATGCTTGATATTTGAGTGACTTTGCCTTTACCCATCCAGCGAGGAGGCAGTGATATCCATAGACATTCAAAAAATAAAATATTATTTGTTTTTTAGTTTAACCATACTAAGATTTACGAAAGAGGCAATATTCACCGAAGTTTTTAATAGGTTACCGCCTGTTACCTACACCTGATCAGTCATTAAAATGGAAAAGTACTACGCACTGGGCGTACAGGTCACATTTAGGTTTTAGTTTTTATTCGTTTTCTATTTTATTAGAAAATGATTAATTTTTTTTATTTGTTCTAATACCCAAATTTATCTCTTTCCCCTTTTCTTCTCTGCTCAGGTTTTTTTTATTTCTACCTGTTGCTGAAGGTTGTTTGCAATATTAGTACTTCTAAGTTTCCGTTATTTATTCATCAGTAAATACTTTAACGCACTATTCAAATAGATGTGAGGGGGAAGACGCCAGCAATAGAGAACACCATGATTAAAATAACAATGATTTAATTAAACATAACAATGATAATTTACAAGAGCTGGCGCATTCCGCCTCTCGCTCTGCTACATTCTTCAGAGCCAAATCAAAACTGATACACAAAAGTTCTCGCGCCTTTCCGGCGAAATCTCGATGTTGAGTTGCTAAGTGCCTTCTTCGCACTGTTCGGTGGCGTTTAAGTGAGGCGACACGAGCGGAGGTATTCTCAACCTTCACATAGATATCTGATGCCAACCAAGAATTTAAAAAATAGATATAACTAAACAAAACTATTACACAAATTATAAAATTCATCATTGTTTTACTACTTCCGACTTCCTTCCTTTTAAGCATTTCTCGAACAGCATAACATATCTTCTCACCCACAAAACTGAGAACAATCGTCCCCCAAAACTCCAACATTCCCGCTTTACACTTTCAATCATCAACACCCTTCACACACCTCAACTCCCAATCCCAACACACAATTCAAAACACCGCCACTACACTCTCTAATTATACAACAACACTTCCCACCCACAACAACAATGTTTACACACCCACACACAATCCAAAACCCATCAACTCCCCTTCCAATAATTCAAAAAGCTTCGTCCGTTCAACTCAATTACAGCCGCCCTCCCTTGTTAAGCTACGATCACATTGTTACGACCACCGCCGGACCACTCCACCGTGTCCACCCCCTAATAAGCAGTGTCTCCCTTTTTATCATTTCATTATCGCTCCTGAGAGGGGTGCAGGTGAGAAGAAGAATCTTTTTCGGGAACAATGTCGCCTCAATTAGTCGAAACTTTTCGAGTCCGCCTAATTACTGCGGACCTTCTCCGTCGCCTTTGTTCCTCTGAAAGCCGCGGAAAGTTTATCACTCAATTAAAATAACTCATTAGTATATATATGGGTGGCAGAGGAGCGTGCCAGTAACTGCATTATATTTCAGCGATGCGCTACTCCGGAGAGGCTGGATAATAGGGATAGCGCGCAGTCTCATTAATGCCGAGTGGGATGGAGGGTTGCTGCACAGGAGAGGAGCTTGGCGACCGTTTCCTCGATCGAATCAGATTGCCTTTATTCTTCCTCCTCACTGCATCCGTGTTTCCAGCTAGCCTGGGTGTCACCTTTCTTAAAGGAAATTTTAAAAAGAAAACAGTGCTTCATCATACGCAGTGAACCCTAGCATGGTAAAGTTATGCATTGAAAAATGTGATGATTGTAGATTTTTATGTAGAGTAATTGTAAAGTAAAATTGCAAGGATGTCAATGACTCTCAATTAAATGCCAATGATGGCTCTCATCTTGTGCAAACTTATTATGCCCTATCATCCTAACACAGTGGTTCTGAACCTGTGGTCCGTGGGAGGGTTACAAGTTTTGTTGATTTAATAAAGTAGCTATTTTCTTGGGTATGAAAAGGTTGAGAATCACTAGATGAGTCACTCAGATTCTTGGATTCTAACTAGTAACCATGGCAACTATCAACGTCAGAGTGACGAAGAAGGTTTACTATTGACTGCGCGAAGAGCGTAACTATGGTTACGTTTTTAACGAGGGGGAACGCATTATTTTTCAAGCGTCTATTATAAATTAAAAGATTATAGACTGCAACGTTACTTGACCCTGGAGCTGAGAGAAACAAAAAAATTAGTTCCCAGCATGGTGTCTGAATTTTAACTGAAATTAAGAACTTCCATTTAGAAATATTATGAGTTTGTTAAGCCCCGTGTATAAATAGCGTCTTTTTATCACGATTTGCGCACCGAAACTCCTCCTAGCAACCCAACAGGTTTCTGTTTACTCAGTTTTTCCTACCACGTAGTGACGTCATGGTGTCAAGAAACATTGAAACCAAGTTTAGCTAGCCTAGGTGTCCCCCCTTCTTAAAGGACATTTTAAGAAAAGTTTTTCCTTAATGGGAAACATTGTGTTATACTTCATACGTAGTCCGGTTAAGTGGCAAAATGTGATGAGGCTCTTTTAAATCCTAACACACTTAACTTTAGGACTTAACAAAGGTTTTATCTTTGTTAGGACTTATTATGTCCTAACAAAGATATTCTAAACTTATGGTCCGTTTGGAGGGTTACAAGTTTCATTGATATGATATTGATATGTATTGAAGTATCTAGTGGTCCTTGGTAATTAAATATTGAAATGGTTAAAATGAAATATTCAAATGGTAATTCATGGTAAATGAAAAGGTTGAGAATCAATAGATTAGATTATGTGTCCACTTAGATATTTATTCTGTGGGACAATTTCAGGTTGCACCTATTAATTTGGTAGTGTCTTGTAGTCCGTGGAAATGAAAAGGTCGAGAATCACTGTCCAAACACACGTTAAGTTCATTTAGTTTTCTCCCGTTTTCTTATTTTCAAGAAGTTTGGGGCTTACACGCTGACCTGTAAATATTCCCCATTTGTATATATGTTACGGGAAAGTGATTAATTGGGCATTATTAATAATGCATGGGCAATGTGATAAATTCAACAAAATTTATGAATGAAATTTATCACTTTGCCCGCTTTCACTCTGGGCATTATTAATAATGCCCAATGAATCACTTTGCCTAAACATATACACAATTATTTTAGCCCCTTTTAAGAAAATAACATCAATTTTGATTCAAATGCTAATGGTAATGGTGGTGAAGTAAGGAGAAATTGCTGATTTCTTTGTGTTTATTAATCTTTCAACAATGATTTAAATTAGGTATTGAACTTAGAATTTTTACTTTTGTACTTCACTCAAACCGTCATTTTTTATCTGTCACTCTTCTTTATTCTTCTTAAAATGAATTATACCCATCCCTCCAAATACAGGAGGATACCCCGATAGCTTTCTTTTTACTGATGTTGCGTTGAAGAACTATGAAAATATGCGAGAAAAAGTGGATCAACATCTTTCAAAGATATACTAACTTCCATCACCATTTCTCACTTGACCGCTGATTTCCGCGACCCCCAACAATCTCCGTCTTTTCCCTCACAAGACTTTTATACTATACTAACAAAAACCCCTCCCCCGCCACAAACTATGGTGATTGTTCCAATCATCCCTCGGAGTGACCCGGGGATTGAATAAACCGTCCGGCCGCCGTCTTGACCGTCATCAGAAGCGGCCGTGATTGAATCTCCGTGGTCCGGGCAGCCCAATCACTTTTGATGGGAACCCAGTCCGGACCGTCCGGCGGAGGAGGAAATTGACTTGTGTGTCCGGTCGCGGAAGTCGACGGCCGCGAATAATACGTGACCGGACGGTCGTTAAGGCGGCCGGACATTATCTAATAAAAAAAGAGGTCGCTTGGATTGATCGATGGAGGGGTGGTTGGTTTGGTGTGGGGATGTTTCTTTATGTCTTTTTAAGGCTGCACAGGCCCTGGGTTTATTTGGTTTTAGGGAGGTGGAACTCTACCGTTGTTTTAAAATGAGAGGTCAAGCACGATTTTACTAAATAAAAATAAAGAATAGGCACCCTTAAAATCTTGAAATTCAATGTCTCAAAAACCTTGGTAATACGATATTAAGTTTTCTACTTTTGTTTTATTTGACCTTTCTGCTATTCCGTAGGTGTAAACCTATTCTCTCAACAAAAAAAACATGAAAAGTCAATTTTTTTCAAATTCGTTATTGGTATTTTTAGTGTACACTGCATTTATTATACTTTGTATTTATCAGTCGGCATATCTTCTAATACTGAGAAAAGATTAGGGAATAAACATGTTTGTAATCTTTAAAATAAGCCATGGATATGTTACGGTGAATGTCCGAAATTGGAGAATGTCGACATTCACCGGTGATTTTCGACATACACCGGTGGTGATTGTCGACATTCACAGATAAGCGAACATGTGATTGTCGACATTCACCTGTGAATGTCGACAATCACCAAATTTCGGTCTTTCACCGTAACAGATATATGAAATAGCTCGAGACTGAAATTTTGATCTTGCTCATCCAGGAATTCTATCCCCTTGTCAGGTAATTTAATCATTTTATACTCTTTTGATTTCTGCACCGCGTTTTCTTTCCACTTATCCAGGTTTGACTACACTAAAAATTACCAATAAAACACCCAATTTTATACTCCGTGTGAATAGAATAGGCGGCTCGTCACCATGGCAACGCAATAGAAATGCAATGAGAAATGACTAGTAGTGAGCCGCCGATTCAATTACAATTAATTACAATTACAATTAAACGCCGATTCAATTCAATACAGACTAGAGTTAAAGGAATTGACAAATTGCTTTTTAAAGACGAATTTCCTAATAACAGTAGCATAACTTAATCCAAAAAGCTTAGTGTAAATTTATAGATGAACCGAACTATTATAAATTAATTAAATTATTTTGTCAATGAAAATAAATTACCTTAACCTCAAACACTGACTTCATATTTTTTTCTGTGTGATCCCGGACATTCAATCAAAAAATCGGAGTCACATCAATGACTAAGATAATCCCATAACAATTTCTCTTCCCTCCACCATCAGCAATTTACAATAGCGAAGAAAATTCAAATAGTAAATGCTCATCAAAATCCACTCATCTCTAACAACAAGAAAATCTCTCCTCGTCAATGAGACATTTAGCGCTATGTGTCAAATGATACATTTCGACCGCAACCACTATGTAATCGGTAGCACGGCCTTGTTTGCTTTTGTCATGCGTGCCATTTAGCCCGATACTTTACTAATGGAGGGCACCGGACATTAGTGACCTCTTGTAGTAGCGGAAAAAGTGTGGCTTGTAATCTGTCATCGTTGTTGCGGATGCAAAGGCTGTGACAGGTCGTGCAGGTGTGATGTCTGAAAATATCGGAGTTGCTTAATGGTGTTAAGTGTGGTGTGTTTATTGGTCACAATTTTGCTATAAACTTGCTGTCTTTTTAAAGAGGATTTTTTTATTTTTAAAGCCAATATACAATACAATTAATACTTTGTGGACATTATGAATTTATAATTTAATAGTAAAAATTTAAAAAAATAGATTGAAAAAATTTATAAAGATTTCATTTGGACTAGAAATATCTTAAGACTCTCTAGGGATGTCGGATTTTCTCCTTTTCATACTTAACCTCTCCCTTTAGTTTCACCTATCATTCCTCTTTTCCATTCTCCTTTCTCCTCGCCTCTTTTTCAAACTGTTTTATCAAGATATGGGTTGATCATAAAAAGTTCTTCATTTTAATAATTTTCGTATTACTTTCCAGCATTTTCATTCTTTTACAATTCTAAAATTAATTGACAAACTAACTTTAAATTTTTAAAATTAATTTTAGGGCCTAAAATAGAAAATTAATTTTAGTTAAACTTGAATTGATCGAACATAATCATTTTAACAATATTTGTAATATCAGGAATAATAATAGTTAAAAATAATTTCAACTATTAGTATTATTTATATGTATACAGGGTGTTTCAAAATTGCGTTGCACGGCTTTTATTTGGAATCAACACCTCCTAGGGTCACGGAAGTAATCTATCCCTATGTAAGTGAGCCTGGAGAATCCATTGAGAGGACTTACAGCGCCCCTAGAGGCGAAATTAAAAAGTTAAAAAATTAATTTAAAAACGAAAGGAGATGGAGCAAAAACCTCCGTGAGAGTATTGTTGCCAACGTCATGAAGAACTCACTGAAAAAAATTTGATCAAAATATCTTGAATATTCGCTTCATATTGTGTGTATTTTTAGAATTCATATTGTGTGAAAATAGCACTTTTTCAGGGGTTAAAAAAGAAAAAGTTTGCATATTTGCAAATTTTTCAGTGTTATTGTGTAGTTTTGTGTTTTTTTAGTTTAAAGAACACAAAATTTAATCAAAAAATCAAAAAAAATTTGCAAATACGCGAACTTTTTCTTTTTTGACCCCTGAAAAAGTGCTATTTTCACATGCTAATATCTCGGCGAATATTCAAGAAATTTTCATGAATTTTTTTTCAGTGAGTTTTTCATGGTGTTGGCAACAATACTCTGAATGAGGTTTTTGCTCTATCTCTTTTAGTTTTTAAATTAATTATTTTAACTTTTTAATTTCGCCGCTAGGGGAGCTGTAAGTCATTTCAGTGCATTCTCCAGGCTCACTTATAGGGGTAGACCTTACTTTCCTGACCCTAGGAGGCGTTGGTTCCGAATAAAACCCGTGCAACGCAATTTTGAAACACCCTGTATATAATTCCATATGTTGTTCTTATATTAAACTAATAGTTTTATACATCTTCGTCGAGCCCAACGTCGTGGTTTTAAAGAAGATAAACACAGATGAATATTCTCTTTAAGCAAAGCACCATTTTAGCTGAAAGGGAACTTAATAATGCTCGAAGATATGCTAAGTCAAGCAAAGATATTATAAACACTGGACCCCTTAGAGAAATGTTATTAAACGTGTTGCGATCTGCGCATTCACAGAGATCTTACTCTCTCTAATTGCACCACGAGACTGTTATGCCCATGGGCGTAAAAGTGTATAAATGTTATTGTTCCTTGCATACTAATGCTGAAATTCTTTAACTAATCAACTATGTCTTAATACCGCCTGGTTTCTGCCCCCCCTCAAACTACAGGATCATTTCAATGGCGACTAACAACTGGGATGGATCTTCATGCGTGCAGAATTCTCGGCCCAAGTATACTTCGTTATGCAAATCCAAATGTTGAATTGGAGAGGTGTTGTTGATTTCGCGTTTTTGGAGGTGCAGAAAATTCGTAAGTATGATGCAATTTTTCTCTATGGCCTTCCTTTTTTTTTCGTTTTGATTCAAGAATGGCTAGTGTAAGCTGTATGTCCGAGTTTGATGAAGATGATCCTGCTAGTTTTTATTTATACAGTGAGGTACTTAAATTCTTTTTAGAGGCTAACAGTACATAACAGATGAAAACAAAAGGCATGCTACCTTGATCGCGGTGAAGATATAGCAGATCCTCCGGTTAGTACAAGGGAAAGCTGCTGAGTTATCTCCAAAAACGCTGACCGGAGGTAAGAACGTAGAATAAGAAATTCATACATTTTTTGAAAAAAGAAAAGATCTCTAAGTGCATAAGGGATGTCTCTTATAGGGAAATATGATTTTAATCCCTGAGACGGGACAACTCATCAGAGTTCTCAATGAACTGAATTTGGTTCATCCAGGGGTGAAATGCATGAAGATCTTCGCACAATGCTACGTGCGGTGGCCTGGCATGGATGCTACAATTCAAAATAATGTAGCAGGTTGCTCTACTAGCCAGACTACGAGGCACTCACCTCCTCTTGCATCATCCCTGGGAGGAGATAAGAACTCCTTCGTCAAGGATCTATGTAGAGCTCGCGGGGTCATTCAAGGGTCAGAAATTCTTGATCATGGTGGATCCCCATTCCAAGTGGCTCGAGGTCAACGATATGTCAGTGACCACTGTAAGTGCTACTATTGACGTACTTCGAGACCTTTTTGCAACTCAGGGCATTCCCGATGTTGTGGTGTCAGTATCAGACAATGGTCCTCTATTCCAGTCTTCAGAATACCAATCCATCTTACGATCACATAGAGTCAGACCTGTGCTTGTCGAGCCACATCGAGCTGCCGATAACGGCAAGCTGAAATAGTACAGTTTGCAAAGGACTCTCTGAAGCGGATAGTCAAGGGTTCCTAGATAGTCAAGGGTTCCTTCTCAGTGACTGGTGTGAGTCCTGCTGAACTTCTCATGAGAAGAAGGTTGAGATCGTGTCTTGATAGAGTTCATTCAGATTTCTCTCCTGGCTCCTCTGACCAATCTTCAGAACGAAGTGTAGACTTTCCATCCTGAAGATCCTGTCTACGTCCGGAAATATTCAAAGGGTCCAGCTTGGATTCCTGCCGCCGTAGAAAGAGAAACGGGACCAGTTTATTATGAAGCTACTACCGAATCAGAAGTCATGTTAATCAGATGAGGAAGAGATCAACTCTGGAGACAACGGAACTTCGGGTCCACGAGTACGAGGAACCTAGCCTAGGATCTACCTAGGTGACTCTACCGAGGTGACTCATCCTCTTGCAACTTCCTCAGAGCAAGAATATCTTAAACCTAAGCCATCTTCTCAAGCATCGAGTTCGAGTCCTGCTCATCCTCATATGGTGCTTCGCCAAAAGGAAAACCTCCGGGGTCCTGATTTCTACAGAGCATTCTAGCTAAAAGGAAGGGGTGTTGCGATCTGCGCATTCACAGAGAGAGATCTAACTATCTCTACGTGCATCACGAGATTCTCATATTTGTTTACTATTACTGGAACTCGTTAACTAACAACTATGTTTTAAATAAAGAAAGATGCATCTGAATACCGCCTGGTCACTGCCTCTCAAACTACAGGATCATTTCAAAATGGAGAAGTAATCTAGGCATGTTTGTCAAACACCTATAGATACTATATACTGACACAGTTGTTTTTACCATGAGAAAAGAATGAACCAGCCAAACCTAGCCAACACCAACCCCTTGTAACATCGTAACGAAAACCTCTTTTATTTAAAAAAAAATATTTGCGCAACTTGTAGTTGCAGTTGTAATAGCCCAGTAACTGCCCAAGTCATAGTTATTTCTTCTGAAAGCTACTAGTACATTTAAATTTCATTGCTTACTATTTGTTACTCCCTCTCATTCCTTATAAAAGGGAGGAAAATAACAATCCCGCACCCCCAATCAATAAAAACTCGCAATCACAACCTTCACACCACTCCACTTCCACCCTGGCAAGTGTTGCAACAAGAATCGATTAGGCCTAAGCCTTCTTCACAAAGAGAAACAACCCTCAAACACAACAGCTGCCACACTCCGCTAAATAACATATTACTCCATCACAAACAACACTCCGACACATACTGCTGACGAACCTCCTCTCTGAAACAAAGCGAACCTTCCAAACAAAGGAAAACGAACCACCGATTACCCCAGGAGTAATCCCCACCGAGTGTCGTACAAACACTCGGAGCAAAAATGTAATCCCCAGTTATCACAATGTAAGCGAAATTTTTGCTACTTCATTTCACCTGCATTCTTTAGGTGCTCCATTGTGGGAAAAATAGCCCACAACCGCTCTTTTCGCCTCTTTAATCTCAGTTTAATTAAGGGTGAGTAATTCCGGTTGTGGGCAACCGGGACGGGAGTAATCCTTTAATATCAACGAGGCCCCCCGGCAAAATGTGCTTTCTTTCTCCGTTTGATCTCTCTCTTTGGCCGGCCTCCGAATTCGTTTCTCGCCGCTTGAAAAGCTGTAAATAAGCAATAATGTGCTTGCTCTTCATCTCTCTCTGATGTGGACTCGTATCGCCCGTTTTGGCGAAGTTCCGTAATCTTTTGAAAATTAATTGCGAGTCGGGGGAGAAATTTTTTTGAACAAGTTTTTGAAACTGCATTTTTCGAAATTATTTTTACACAAAAAATGGTGCTTGCATTTTTTGTAATGGTTTTAATAATACTTGCTTATTTGTTTTTCAATCACCTGTTTTTAAAATATTTCTCTTTGTATTCGTATTCGATACATCAAAACAAATTTTTATTTAATTTTAAGATATTTTAAACTAAATTTTTAGCCAAACAGAATCCCTTTATAGTTCCCAATATATTTTTATTTTTATAATAAAAGTATAATACATGAACATATTTTAAAAATTGAAATTCAATATGCTAATATACTCCTGTTCATAAAAAATGCAACACCAAGAAGGAACTGTCCGATCAACTTGAAATTTTCAGAGTATGTTCATTATGGTTTGATTATCAAATGATATCAAATTCAGAGCTACAGCGCATGCGTGAGCTGAGCAGTGTCTTCTCAACCACTGATTTATTCGTATATTTGGGGGCCTGTAACGGAACGTTAAGGGATTGTAAGAAGGTTGTCTACCGTTGATTATCTTGTCATTAGATGTTATTATACCCCTTAGACCTTAACGGATGTCATATGAACATTTAACAGAGTTTTAAAGAGGATTAATGTTAGGCCTCCCGGAGGGGTGTTTTTCACACTGTTTTACCGCTGGTCAGATGAAGGGAAACTGGATAATATTGATATGGGTTTGAAAGCAGAGGTCCAAAAAGGGTAAGGCGAGTTAAAAATTGGGGTCTGGACCCCTTATAGTCACGTCAACACGGGATGAAAGAGACTTCACTCGCATGGCAGTGCCGGATCATTGAGTGACTTTTCGACATGTTTCAAATTGTTAGAATACTGCTACAGGTCTATCATTGTCTGCTCCATCAGTTAATCGGTCGTCATTGTACCAAAATTCACCAAGTATCGTTTTTTTCACAGCGCTCCATCGATGGAATTCCATCGGTGCATAAAGCTACCATGGGATCCACAAAAAAATATTTTCGCATGATTACTGATAACAAATGGTCCTTTTAAAGAAATCCCCCTTCAATTTTGGTTAACATGACACCCAAATTGGGTTTGGACGCTATGCCGAAAATCGAAATTTTTGGAGTGTTTTATCTTGAGTCTATGGTGAAGAAGAGAAGTGTTTTGATCTGGATCACTATTGGGTACCATGGGCAACCTCATTAGATAAAAATGATGTCAATCTCATTTCTAAAAAAATTTCTAAAGATTTTTGGAGCCAAAAGTTATACCCTACCTTTGAAGCGATCCTGGAGCTGTAATTCATCAGAACAAATCCCGTACACATAATTTTTGGAATGTTTCAAACTTACTTTACATCCAATAAAGACAGTTTCTTTCTCGACCAATTTCTTCATCCAAAATTTCACCTATGGAGTCGACTAAAATTTCGTTGGTTTACCCTCATGCTTAAAATGTTTGTTATGTTGCCAATATTGGCAAACTTTGGGTTTGGGATGAATCTTAGATAAAAATCACCGCCTCAGTCAAAATTTCAATCTGTTTGATTCGATGACCTGTCGCATAGAGGCTCTCATTGCAGCGCATATGGAAGACATTAAACACCTATTTTCGATATTAAATTTTATTCCTTTGTTCTGAAAATTATATCATTTATTTTTATCCACAAAGATCACTTGCTGTGTAAATTTCATCAAAATCTAACAAGTCCTTCATGGTGTTGCATTTTTTATGAACAGGAGTATATATTTAAACACTTTTTGAATTAACTGAGGTAAGTTCTTGAATGTTTGTCTTTTTTATTTGAGCATGACTTTTTGTTTTTTTTAATCTAAGAAAAGGTTTATACGTAGTACTTTAAAAAAATTTATTACGCTGTATGTTTGTATAAATTATAATCTATTTGGCTGTTTAAATTTATATTATTTTCAAAAATACAGTTAAAATATACATAATGATAATCGAAAGTAGATATTTTGATGCAAAACTTTTATTTTTATGCCGTATATTACCGCGTTATGATTTCCTTTCATACGGTGCTTCACTGTATTTCTATACTTTTATTCTATTTTTTATGATTAATAAAACTTTGTGCATTAAAATTTGCTTTCCAATTTACTATTCTCTTTAATATGCTATTTCTCTCTCTCTCTCTCTCTCTCTCTCTCTCTCTCTCTCTCTCTCTCTCTCTCTCTCTCTCTCTCTCTCTCTCTATCTATCTATCTATCTATCTATCTATCTATCTATCTATCTATCTATCTATCTCTATCTCTTTCTCTCTCTCTTCCTCTTATTTCTTTTTCAAGTTATTATATCCAAAAAACAAATGCATCTCATTTCCACCAGACTGAAGTCAATAAAATTTGTTTCTCTATCACACTATCCTCCCGAGATGCAACCCAACAACCTGTGGCCAGAGTCCAGCCAAATCCCGCCGCCAAACCACCTCGTCTCATAATCCCAGCAACCCTTTTTAATAGGGAGCCCCACCAGCGATATAGCAGGGATTGCGGAAGGTGTTAGCAAAGACGTACGGGATTACCCCCTCCCTCCCCCCCCACACCCGGGAATAAAACAGACACATCCGAAAGTGTCTGTAAAACCAATCCCCCCGCTTCCCCTCTGGCCCCATAGGATACATTAACGACCCCCTTTCCACCTGATCTAAAGCGCGGGCTTTTATGTTGAGGGTTGCTATTATTCTAAAACTGCTCTTTGGCGCCGGAAAGTCCCGGTTTGGTTGGACGAAACAATAGACTACTATTTGAGAGACGGAGAACCACTTTTCTTATTGTGGGTGATTTGAGGTATGGGAAGTAGATTTTGATTGTGAGCAAAAATGCATCAAACGTGAATGAATGAAAGAATGAAGAAGAAGTGAGAATGAATGAAAAAGAAAATTCGCATTAGGAGCATCTTTGTAGTTCCAGGTGTATATTTAGGTGTTTGGGGACCTGGGCTCCATTAATATAGAAAATTTTGTGTAAGCCTATCTTGAAAGATAGGCTTATCCTATCCTATCCTATCCTTAAGCCTATCTTGAAAGATAGGCTTACATAAATCGAAAAATGAAAGAGGCAAATGTATAACACACAATAAGTGGTAGTTACAATGTTAGACTGTTGACTTTTTCAAATGTAGTATTACCAAAAAAGCATTAAAACTATAAGGTACTTGTACCCAATATGCACAGGGCTCTCAATATGGACACCCCTAATATCTTAAAAAGTAAGAAACTTAATCGAGAGTTGGCACTACATGTTCTTGAAGAAAAGCAGTTTAAAAGATAATTTAGTCTGGAAAGTGCAAAAAATTGCGCTGTTCGCCATTTTGAAGGAAATATGTGTTTTCATGGTGTGCTGATCGTAATAACAGTTTAAGTTTAAATTCTTATTAGATATGGTAAAATTACTTTAAATATTAAAAAGTGGAGTGTTTTAGAAAGCGTATACAACATATTTTTGTTTGCTATTGCGTATATTGCTTAAAAATGTTTTCTTTGTTTGTTTATTACAAGATTAAGTAAAACTACGCCCTGTTCCCATTATGGACACCTTTTGTCAACATTGGAAGTACAGCAAGTGATATGTTATTTTATTTAGCTAATTCATAATAAATTAATGTTTATATGTATTTTTAATCTTAATTATAGTATCCGTACATAACATTACGAAGTGCATGTTCTGAAGATATTTACTGTGCCCCCTCTCCCCCGCAATACTTTTTTAATTTTTTTTATCCCCTCTCCTCTAAAATCTCTTGGAAGAGTGGTTCTTACATACACCCTGTGTAGATGGTCAATCAGTAGCCACCTGTCCATAATAGGGACAGGTGGTTCCTAATATAGACACTTGCAAGCATTTTTTGTTTTTATCATTGAAATTAAACCAGAATAATTACAAGGTCGCTAATTTTAATAATGATAGTCAACAGTCCAGGGATAGTGGTCATACATTTTTGGAGTCCTATGGGGTGTACAAGGGGGTGAAAAAATACATTTTCCTTAGAGTGTCCATATTAGGTACAGGTACCTTATAAGTTCTAATTTTTAATTTGCATTTTAGAAAATTAAATATAGAAAATGTTCTCTAAAATATATGAAATTTTTATATAATTTTGAGATTTTTGGGGAGCTTAAATTATATGGGGCCCAAGCCTCACTAGACTAATATTAAAATCAGGAGGTTTTGAATTACATTTATGATGATTTAAGATTCTGCTTTCATTTTATCAATAATATAATTAACTTAGTAGGTAAGAAGTCGACTACTATTATTCTTCGAGCCATATCGAGAAGCAACATTTTCAAATTACCATCTACTTAAATGAGAATGTATACTGAGATTCGCTACCTTATCAAGTTTTACAAACAATAATATGATTTTAATTTTACTATTATCAACTTTTTTAAATCCACCTCTTTTTCTTTCGACCTTAATCTAAATAATATGATTTTAGCTTATTTTTTCTCACGTTTCTAGTAGAAAGCAATGCAATACAATTTTCTTTATATCCAATCATCAAAATTTATTTTTTCTTAAAGCTAATTACCACTTTTGCAATTAAAAATGCATTTTTTAAATGCATTGAATGAGACTACACGCATCTAGTTTTTAAAAAGTAAGAAGATGAGAAGTTTATATTAAGAGAGATAGACGATTAAAATTATTATAAAATTAGTTCATTCTCCAATTAAGAAGATTATAGGTTAGTATATACCTTTTATTGTAAAAGTAATTAAGGAATTAAGTGATGGGTGAATATGAATTGAATTTTAAAATAGTTGTTAAAAATTTGATACTTTAAAAAAATTAATTCATATTTAAATTTTGAAGTTTAAACGTAAACTCTCTTTCTTCTTAAAAATACAACTGATTTACTTCTTGATTTTTATATATATCCTAACAATCTGTAAGTAAAAACTTTTTAGCCCTATGAAAAAAATTTTGAAAACTATAAACCTGTAGAACTGTTTTTTCTGCAAGCTTTGTTAAGTGACAGGAAAGCTCGCTTCAGTGGTCCTACTGGATCGCTGTGTTTTCGTGAAAGGTGTTATTTTAATAGAGTTTTAATGAATAAAGCATTGTTTTTGCAACATTTTTTCTTCTGTGTTTTAGGTTTAACTCAACTGAATTTATTAAAATTGTTTTAATATGTAAGGTATTATTTTCGGTGAAAAAATTATTCCGGTATTTATTATTTCCGGAGTCCGGTTTTTTTTAAACCATTATACAAAAAGGAAGAAGTAATCAATTTATCCTATAAAACTAAAAAATATTCAAAGCTCATGTATTTTAAACTTTTTGATTTAAAAATGTTATAAAAAACAATGCATTAAATGAAATTAAAAAGAAATAAAAGAAAATACAATTATAATTAATTTTCTAAAAAGCTTTGAAAAATCGTGTTACTTATGTTTCTATGATAGAAAAATATACAAATTTACCAATATCTTAAAAACTAGAGCGGATGTGTAAAAATGGATGCCATATTCTGAAGGAGGTCAAATATGTACAAAAACAGCTTTAATATTCCCGGCACCAAAAAAAAGGTGTTTTTTTGTAGGCCAGTGTAATGGATATACTCAATTATTTTTAAGTAATCTGTTTAAGTTGAACATAATCAAATAAAAATATCATTTTGAATCAAAAAATGTTGCGCGACTATTCCACCTCTCTCAGGACACAGCCATCATTTATTAGCATTCCTTCCCAAACATGAAAAAAAAACAGCCGATCCGTCGCCAAAGCTGGCAACCCATCTCCCGCATCCTAAGTCTCAGAGGATACCGAAGAATAAGCGCCTACTGTCACCGTGATTAAATTCCCTCATCGTCTCCTATTTCACATCTCACGTTGTGCCCAGAGACCATTCTTCAGGAGCATCCCCCACTGGCTATAAGCCCACCACCCCACCCCCAGACACAGAGGGGGGAGGGAGGCGAAAAGAAGACTTTTAGAAAGTCACGGGCATTAGGGGATTAATGCCGCTGTAATTGAAATCATCATAATTGATGCGAACAAGGCGCCCCTCGTTATGCTTAAAAGCCCTCGCAACGTCGCGCTAACGACGTTACAGCGACGTTTTATAGGAGAGACTCTTTCGTCGCTCCTCTATTAGTGCGGATGACGTATTGCGCTCTCGGTGATTATTTTAATTAATGTAATTTCGTTAGCTAGAACATGCCTTAGTTCCGGAGCTGCGTTTTTAACCAATTTCCGGGAGATTCTTTAGGATCCTAATCCGCTCCGTTTTTTCTATGCCAGTTTCGGGTTGGATACGACGACGGTTACTTAGGAGCTATTCTTGCTCTTTCAATGCCGGGATGTGTCACCGGTGAGGTTAATTGAGTAATAGCTTGATGATTTTTTACTAAAGTTGGTTAATTTGAAAAAGATGTTAGTGAATGTGATTTGGAATTGAATTTGGGAGAGAGCTGGAATCGGCACTAATTCCCGTTGACGTGTGGACTTGGGGGAGAGTTGAGGTGTCTTAACGTATTTTCGTTAAGGTATAAATCTAATTAAATTGTGAAACGTGCATGCTGGAATAATCTCAATACTTTAGTAACCAAACGAGCTTGGATATGGATTGTAAGCTTCTTAAATAAGCATTGTTACAAAGACTCTTTCAATTTGGTTATAATCTAATTCTTTGAAAAAGTTAAACTTAAAGATTTTCTTCGTTGCATCAAAAGAAATCTACACAAAGATATTATTTCTAGATGCGAGAGAAAGGCAATTTTGAGTAGTATTCCTTAGATTGCTTTTTAAAACGTGATAGAATGTCTTGATGAAATGAAACAGTTTATGATTTTATACATGAATTTCTTCAATTCTTTTATTTTTAATTCATATTGTAGTGCAGTAAGGACAAGAAATTCTTACATATCTGGGTCATTAAATAGGTTTTTTACGTACAAAATATTACATCATTATTCCCAAAGTGTATTATTTTGCTCATGTCCAAAATTTTAAGTATGGCAATTCATTGTTTACTTTGTTACCCTGAATTATAATAAGGAAGTTGCATGTGTCAGATTTTCAAAAACAAAAAAGTGTTCCGTATGGTTTTTTGTATGGTAAAATGAAATATCTAGTCAGTTTTTCAAAAAAATGTACAGGTAATTAAATATTTTAATTTAAAAGTCGAGAAAAAAACACGTGACTGAAAACGTTTATTGTTTAAACTATAAGATGACGTCAATCATACCATCAACTCCATTGCTTTACAACAATGTTTAGTATAAGATGACGTCACATCCAAACTCTTGGCGTTTTCGCGCGCTTTTAAAAAGGGGATTTTTGTTAATTTTTTTGACAATCAAAAAATTTCTCGATCGGCCTCAAATTTTGGGTAGTTGCTTATTTTTGCAAGAGGAATCGATTAAAAAAAATTAAAAAAAATCATGCAACTTCCTCATTGAAATGACAACTAACTAAATAGTATTAAAATGCATTACTTTTAATAATGCATAGAATTCTTCATTTTCTGTTAGTTCCCCATCAATGGATAGTGATTGGTTATCCCAATCTTCATATATAAAGACAGATTTAAAAATAAATCTTAAATATATTTAATAATGAAGCACATAAAATACTTACGAAACAAATATATAGCAAATAATTTCCATACAAACCACAATAAGAACATTTAAATTAACCCTGAGGAGTCAAGATTCACTATTCACCTAACGTTAAATATTGCATCCCTTTTAACCTGTTTTAATAATGACAACTTCGCAATTATTCTTTCATATATAAACTCCACACAACTACCAACTACCTGGCATCTGTTATAGATAAATCGACCCGTACACAACACCGGGGACCAATAATTATGAATAATCGCCACACCACTGTTTGTTGCAGGCCTTTGACAGCTGAGATAATGGCGGCCGGCTCTTACTATCTGTCAAGGTGACAAGCGACTAATTGAGTTCTACTTCCCTGACAAAGGATAAGTGATGAGTATGCAACGGTAAGTAGTAGAAGAGGACGCAAGTCATTAGTGTCACGCCCAGAGGATAAGGGAAAAGGGATCATCGGGGGATTTGGTCTTCGCGCAAAAATTCGAGGATTTGCCCCCTTACTTATGATGGGTTGTAGAAGGTAATTTGGTTTTGCCATTGAAAAAAAATAACTTTGTTTTATGCTTTTTTATTAGATTTATTTGGACTCGCTTTGATCGCATTCCCCGCAGCAATACTCCCTGATAATTTTAACTTCAATACTTATCTTTGGACATATATAATTTCAAATTGTTAGGTAAAAAAATTTAAAAACCGCGATATTTTTGTGATGATGGATTTCCTCTTCCTTTCCGCTCTTCTTGTTTCGAAATTGTAAAAGCGAGATTTTTTTCTTAAGATGTTTATAGTTTTTAAAAATTTTATTCGTAAAGATGAGGTTAATAAAAAGGTAAGATAGCAGTTTATCTTTTTATTCAAACAATTTAAATGTAAAAAAAGCAGAGCAACAACAAATCTTAAAATTCCATGTATGTCATTCATATTCAGATATAAAGAATTTTCACAGAACCAAGAAATAAAATTGATAAGTTTCTTGATTTAAAATAAATTTAATTAGAAAATTAATTTATAAAACTCAATCAAAGAAAATAAAAGAAACTTAAAGTTTGAAAATTGTTTTTCAAAGTTTAATTATTTTTCCTCAGCTTTGAAAAGCAAACTAACTGTAAGTTAACAGGTGAGATGGATTTTATATAATCCAAGAATGATAGAATCAAATCAAATTGTATTACAACAACAAAACACATAAGAATACAAAAAACCACAAACTTAATAAAGAATACAAAAGGGAGAAAAAAAGAGATCATAATATCTATCCCAAAGGAGCAACTGCTCGTCCATGTGGGTAACCGGAATATCGAGATTAATAGAAGATCAAAAACAGTGGAGAAGAATAGGAGAAAATTAATATTTTAATTTACGTAAAAAAATAATAATTTCTAATCACACTTTCCCTAAAATAAAATCTTAAAAACGTAAAATATTAGGTAGGTACTTTTTAAAACATTAAATATAAGTCCCTATAATCTTTCAAAAGATATTATCAAGCATTTAAAAGTTAATATGAAATTAGGACTATGGAATGGGGACAACCCAATCACACACAACTTAAAATCTCCGCAAACGTACAAAACTGCCTTATTACCAATTTATATATAATTTCGTCTCGCCTAATATAAAAATTACGACAATTCACGCTAGAGATTGGGGCTAACAACTGTCGTGAGACGCGGTACAGGTGTGAAAAGCTCCCCACTCGTCAGACCTGATTTATTTCGCATTACGGCTGTCAGACCGCGTGAAATGACACGTCAATAGCTTGCATTAATCTTATGGGAGAGTCCGTTTGAAAAAGAAAAAAGAAGGAACAGCTAGTGAGAGAGACGCTTTCATAACAATGATGCAGAATCATCCAATCAAAGTCTCAATTGACTCTGCTATTCAAACCGAAACAGTTCTGCAACTTTCAATGTCAGGGAAGATTCTTTATTACTACAGTGATTGTCATTAATGGAGTGGTTCTGATGAGAAGAAGGTTTAATGTGATGATGATAATAACCAGCTTTAATTGTAATTTTCTAAAGGGGAGGTAATTTGCGTCCGCGTCTTTGAGCAATTATTTCAATAACTTTTTGGATTCTATTAGTTTCCTACTTGCTCATTGACTGTATGAGAGACAAACAGGTAGAGACAAACAGGTTGTAAAGAGCATAGATATTCATAAAAGCAATTATGATTGAATAAAAAAATCACAGTGAGGTTTTATTTTTATGTACCTCGAGATCTCAAAATACATTCACATCTCGGGAATTAAGCTAGTTTTCCTCAATGGATTTTCTCATTGTATTTGCAATGGATTTTCTCATTGTATTCCTAAAAATATTTTTTTCAGGTTAGCTGAAGAAATTTATAGGAGCACCTACCCTTTCATATCCAAATCATTGAGAACTTGTATGATTTTGAGAACGCCGAAGTATTTTTTCTCATTTCTTGCATTTGGAAAGACAATGCGCATTTTCACAACACATTTTCTTTTTTGTTCTTCAAATTATGTATCTTGAAAACGTAAATATCCATTTGCGATTTATGATAAAGGGAGCATGCCCCAATATATTTCATAGTTTCCCACACATCTTTCTTCTAGCAGGGTTTACATGTACATAAGGCAAACCTTAACCTCTATTTGCTCCCCTGTCAACACATATTCCATAGAATCCTAATCTTCTTCCATTGAACTTGGTTATGGATATTTTTAACATGCTTAACAAAGATGGTGGAAATATATACCTGTTACTTAAAATGATTGGATTGCAAGAAAAAGCAAAAGATCTCACAAACAGGAAGGTAACCACACTGGCAGAATCTGGATACACCCCTGAAAAAATAAGAAAATTTCCTTCCCCCCTTTATATTCCAATATCCTTCTCATCGTTTTCTTTTTTGTACACTCCCCTGCATAAGGCCGCCCTGAAGTTGAATAGGGATAGGATCTCCGTTAGTTTTCTTTGCCTCAATCCCCAATAGGTCTCTCCAAACTCAGACAAAGTAATCCGAAAAAACGCATTTCCCCTCAACACGCGCTCGGATATTCCCCCCATTCGAAAACTCTCCCAAACTTCTTCATTTACTCCGAAAACTTCCTCACACGCCTCCCGCCCATTTCATTCGAAT
Source organism: Tetragnatha versicolor (assembly GCA_024610705.1). Taxonomy (NCBI): domain Eukaryota; kingdom Metazoa; phylum Arthropoda; class Arachnida; order Araneae; family Tetragnathidae; genus Tetragnatha; species Tetragnatha versicolor. Next base: position 46,455,564 of record JANDEH010000006.1, read on the forward strand.
TGAAAGTTCGCCTCATTTCCAATATATACAGAAAATATACATAGAGAAAAAAGTCCTCATCTACTCTGCTGCACCACGCCTCCACCAGAGAATGCAAATCCTCTCTCTCTCACCTGGAAAACATGCGAAATCCCACGGATTACATCGGGCAACAACCAACTTCCTTCCAGAGTTTCATTAAGCGAAGCAGGCGTCTTTTAAATATGATGACACCTGATGGGGGCGAGGTGTGATTGCGACGCCGAATGGACGAATCGCGTGACGTAGGGAGGGGGAGATGGGATGGTGTGCATGCATGGGATGTCGCAGTTTTTGATCACTGTCGTTGCTGAAAGGGGAGTGATGTATGGGTGTCACCTGATGGAGATTTTGTTGTTCGGTAACATGCAGTCCGTTTCACCCTAACTTGGAAGCAGAAAAAAGGCTACGGTGACCAAATCACAGCCGTTGGCATAGCAACTCAGGTTACTTGGTTTAAGATAAAACCGATTTCCAGCCAAACACCATACGGACTTTATTCTTTCGCTTTGATTACTTTTAACATATAATTAGGTTAAGTTATGTGATAAAAATCACAGAAATCTATTACGTGCGTCCCATTTTTATAAATGTGTCTACATATTCTTTATTTTAAATTACAATACAGTTAAGGTTAAATTGAAAATAGAGCGATGGAGTTTCCGAACTTTTCCTAGAACGTCCCCTATATGGATATAACTTTTGTCTTACACCCCTCAACATTACTAAAACTGGCCATTAAAAAAGAATATAGTGTTAAAAGGGCATAAATTTTCTACTTTGTTATCGGCATTTTTGAAGGTGGTGTAAACCGCTTTTCAAAACAAAAGACAAGTGTAATTTCTTCTCTTTTCTGCAATTCTTTCACTCCTTTCCATAGGATTGATTCAATGGCAATCTCGGGTAGCCTGGGACTAAAATAGTTATACTCTATTCATTTTGAATAGGCGCCTGAAAATATTTCCTTCCCCACCACCGAATCAGTAACCATGGCAACTATCAACGTTAAAGCGACGAAGAAGGCTCACTACTTTTTTTCCCAACTGACTTCCGTAAACCGGTAAAATATAAACCTCTCCCAAAGATGATGTTTTCTAGCCAGCCTCAACTGCATTAGAAAAATACAACGAACGAATCTGGTCTCTGAGGCTGCGCGAAGAGTGTAGCTATGGTTATGCTTCTGGCGAGGGGGAAAGCCAGTGGCGAATCCAGAGGGGGGGCTGTGGGGCTGCAGCCCCCCCCAGGAATAAGACATTCAGGTTTTGGTAGTAGCAATAAAGCCAAAAAAGGAAATTTCAACACGTTGCGGACATTCGGTGGGGTTACCCAAAGGGTCTCAAAATGAATCGGAACCCTACTTTTAAGGGTAAAAATTCCAAAAATTTTCTGGGGGAAGACCCCCAACCCCCTCGAAATTTTGGAATCTAATAAGTACGGTTTTTCCTTGAAACTTAAGGGAATTACAAGGAGTGATCCTCTTTGATGTAACTTAAAGTGTCTCAACATGAATTAAAATGCCACTTTAAGGGGCAAAATTCAAAAAACTTTCAGGAATAGGAAACCCTAAACCCCTTAGAAATTTTCCAATTCGTAATACTAATAACTTTTTTCCTTGAAAATTCTGCCGCTTACAATGAGTGGTGCTCTTTGGGTAGTATCTAAAAGGCTTCAAAATGAGCTAAAACACTATTTTGAAGGGCAAATTTTCAAATTTTTCTGGGGGAGGACCCCCAGACCCCCCTTTTACTTGTTGAAATTTTTACACAATTTTGAAATTTAGTGCACCAAAATTAAAACCTTACAAAGTCATCTCACCTAAAACTCAGTATTCTTAAGATCAGACCTCAGAAAAGATGTTGAGTACCCCCTAAACAAAAATCTGGCTACGGCACTGGCAACCCCCCCTTTCAGTTTCTTACATTAATATTTAAACACCCCATAATAGCAATTAAGTTATTTGAAGTGAAACTCAGCCCCCCCCAGACAAAAATCCTGGATTCGCCACTGGGGAAAGCACTATTTTTCAGTCGCTAATTCTAAATGAACAGAAATAAATAAGGTGCTTGCAGGAAAAAAAACAATTCCAACAGCTTTACATTGGAGAGGGCTCGTTGTTTCTCCAAGTGCCTCAATTATATCTGAATAGTTTAGGCAGAATCTAACTAAGGCATTTATAATATAAAATTTTAACATTGATCCTATATTATTGGACCTTAATTTATCCAAAAACTCGATAAAACACTAAACCTTCATCTCACCCTTTGACCCTTTTGAAGATCTTAATCGACCTCCAGCGGGTTTATCGATCATTTCGAGAGAATTCCTGTTAAGATTTTTCAAAGATGTCCAAATCAGTGAGAAATCGCACAGGAACTTAAGAGATTGATGTGTTTAGTGAAGGCAGAAACTTTTTTTAGGGAGGGGGAAAAATAAAGTTTGATACAAGTATTACTTTTTCAATATCAACTCTTTAATTTAAAAATTACATGTACTCTATTTTTCATTAAAATCCTTATTTTCCTGAATGCCGACATTTTTTTCAACATTTAAGAATTGGTTCAAACACTCTTGAAGAAATCCTTTTTGGAAAGTTACTATTTTTTATGTTTAAAGTCGGTGCTTGGAAATGAAAAAACTTTTAAATTTATCAGGAATGGAATACACAGCAGCAAAAAAACAAATGTAATTCCTACTGAAAAAAACTAATTGATCTTACTTTTACAATAACTTTACAACTACTTACTTTCACAATTACTTTTATACATAATTAAACTTACTACAATTTTTCTCGCAGTAAAGTTCAAGCAACAAAACGGATTCCTTTTAAATAAAGGCTTTTTATTTCATAATAAAATACTTGCTGTTCAATTTATCTGATATTCCATTATATGAATTTGTCTAAATTTGATACATTCTTGCAAAGTTAATTTGAGATTCTGAAACATATAACAACCGACAGATAAGAAAAATAAACACCGTCTTTCTCCAAGCGTTAAAAACGCATAATTTGACTGTTAACTTTGAACCTCCTGAGAAAATCTAGAATCTAATGTCTCTATTAGTTCTCTCTCTTGAATAGCAAGGCAATTCCTTGACACATCCACGAATTAAGAACCATTATCAGTGTTAAACCATCTTATGGAAACCATTCACCAATCATGCATCTCCATCGGTGACGAATTCCGTTAAGCCAGTGCGAAAATCACACATAATCCACCCGCTTAATTACACATCAATACCTTTCTTTAACCCTTTAAATCCTAGAACGCCCGAGATTGCCATTGAATCCTATAGGAAAATTTGGAGCGGCCGGGACTGAAAGAGTTAAAGAAAAAATAACCACACACGCATCTCAGACGAATAAAAAAAGCAAAGAAGCATCCACAACGATTACCACTCTCATAAATCTGTCTGTGTCATCATCGAGTCGAAACCCCATCGACGTGCATTGTTATGTCGGGCAATGCAACAAAGAAAACAAAACACGTCTTTAATCAGATTCGGTAGTCTATCTCAGTCGCATCAGATTCAGATAGGCGATAGCCCGGTTCGTCTTGTGAATTTCTTATGAGCTTAATCGGGCTCCTTAGTTCTGCTAGGTGTCGACGGCATGGGACCGAGGGCACTTGTGAAAAGAAACCTTTGTTCTCAGCCTATTCTGCACACGGTTTCGGTCGCAGTGACCAGTCTGATTGTTTATCGTGCGAGATTTAGTGCTGATTTATGTTAAAAGTCTGATAATTACCCGCGATAAGGATATCCTTAACAGATTTCGATCCGGAGGTATCGGATTGTATATTTGAAACTGTGATAGATTGTCGGTGTTAGCGTTTCTTTCTATGGCGTTATTGTCTTGAAAGGAAATTAATATATGTGAGTGTGTTAGTTTATGTAATGTATTCCTCGTATTGTTTTCAAAGCGAGATATTGAACTATCAGTACGGTGGAATGGTTTTTTCATCCATAATGTGTATAGGAATCTAGTGTATCAAAGTAGGATATATTAATATAAATGGAATGGAAAATTTTGATAAAAAAAGTAGTTTTTTCATTATACATTTTTTACTCACAGAGAATAAGTAAAATGTTAATTTTTAAAGACATTTCCATATTTTATAATTACAAGCCTTGTTATAATCATAATGAGAAGCTAAAAATTAAAAAAAATTACTACATAAGTTCTAAATCTAAATCATTATCTTTATTTATATATCAATGTTTTCGAACCTCCTTTCTGTTTCAAACATGTCATATATATTTCTTAGTCGATAAAAAATAGATTTTATACCTTTCTCATATTGCTAAAAAATAAATTTTGCTAATTCATTTTTATCTATAAAATTGAAAAAAAAAATTAATTTCACTTGAAATACTTTTTAAAAACAGAATTTTCTCCTTGTCTTTCTTGTTGAGCAAGTCTACCTGAAGTTCTATTACGTAAGAGTAAGAAAATCACCAGGATGCAAAGTTCCAATATTTTAAAATTCGACAACAAAAATGATTTCAAGTTTTCATTTACACTGGTGTTCAAAATTAAGAGAATTTGCACAATTTTTCGATTTCTCCAGATCTACTGGATAGATTTTGATTAAATTTGGTATGAACATGGTTTGATATAATACCAAATAAATCATTCAAAAATTGTAATACACACGCATGCGCAGAAGTAATAACCACCAGAATTGAAAGGTATGAAATAGCGGTTCCAGAATAGAGCAAAATAGTGGGTTTATAAGGGGTATGACACCCTCTCACTATCATGCATGCCTCCTTGAGGGATTTTATAGCGTGAATAAGGCAGATAGTAAAGTTTTCTGGTCACTAAGCCTACTTTCTCAGAAACCCCGTTTTGGGGCTCTGAAGGGTATGTGGAGGGGGTATCGAGATGCAATTGCCTTATATAGAATTCCTCATACCTCCCCTTAAGTGGCGAAGTCTTTGAATCTGGCTGCCCATTCCATATGGCGAATATCTTCCGTTTTAATGAAAATTTCTAACCTGATGAGCTCCATTAAGTGAAGGATTTCTATCGATTGAAAAGAATTTACGACCGATAGAACCCCCAAAAGGTGAACAAAGGTCTCCAAGATATCAACACATTACCTGAAACTGTCAGGGTTCCTCTTACAAAGGCAGGGAGGGATCTGCAACTTGTCAAAAATATGCAAAAAATTGTCTTTAATAAGGTAATGTTCAAGGGGTGAATATTTTCCTCTTTGTTAGGTCTCAAATCAATTAAACCATTGATTCTCGATGCAATCTCGTGTGGAAAGAACCAGAATGCTCTATCAGTCCTTTAATGTAGGAGAAACTGGCCATTTTGGAATCGGAGATTTGGTGCTCTTTGTAGGAATGTTGTTAAGTCTATGCCAAACCCCCTACATCTTTCAAAAGGAGAAAATGATGGTTGAAGTTATTGTGTTGATATCTTAGAGACCTTTATTCACCTTTAAGGGGGTTCTATCGGTCTTAATTTCTTTTCAATCGATAGAAATCCTTCACTTAATGGAGCTCCTCAGGTTATCAATTTTCATTAAAATGGAAGATATTCGCCATATGGACTAGGCAGCCAGATTCAAAGACTTCAACCCTTTAGAGGAGGTATGAGGGACTCTATATAAGGCAATTGCATCTTGCTACCCCCCTCCACATACTCTTCAGAGCCCCAAAACGGCGTTTTTGAGAAAGTAGGCTTAATGAACAAGAAATTTTACAATCTGCCTTATTCACGCTATAAAATCACTCAAGGAGGCGTGCATGATAGCGGGAAGGTGTCATACCTATAAACCCACTATTTTGCTCCATTTCATACCTTTCTATTCTGGCGGTTATTACTTCTGCGCATGCGTGTGTATTACAATTTTCGAATGATTATTTATTTAGTATTATATCAACCTATGTTCATACCAAATTTCATCAAAATCTATCCAGTAGATCTGGAGAAATCGAAAAAATGTGCAAATTCTCTTAATTGTGAACACCAGTGTACTTTGCTGAGTTTATTCGATACTCTGTTGTGGGTTTACAGTTTACCCAATCGTGCATTTAAGAATAAGGAATCAGAGACAACAGGGTATTTTTCTGGATATATAGTTATTATTATAAGTATATAGTTGCTGTGCCACTTCACCAATGAGAAAAAAAGGAGTGAAAATTCTTATTATTTTCATTTTAAAAGTATAAAACCTTTATTTGAACTCTGTCATCAACTCGACACATACACAAGCCGATCATCACATCCATGTATGCATTCAAGCATTATATACATTTTAAAATATACCTACGCTGACGGAATAAAATGTTTACATCCTTGTCAATGTGAGAATCCAAAAGACGGAATCAAGTCCGCATTAAGTGATAAAGAGGTAGCTGAACGATAACACATTCCCTACATTTCCACCAACACTTCCACAACGATCTTATCACCATCTCATGCATTCAATCCAATGATGCTATCAATCAGGATCGCCATCACGTCCACAGTCCCATCACGTCCCGGGTTCGAACCCAAGCCTTGCCACCATTTAGCCTTAACAACACTCGCTTGGCTCTGCCCTCCATTATCTTACATGGAAACCTCTACATGGAAAGGAAGACGCATATAATAACGCATTTTCTCCCTCAACATGCATAGGAGACGAGAATTCGACGTAAACTCGAAGTAATATGGTATCCTCTTCGCTAGAGTGATTGGGAAAGGAAATAGCTCTTTCTGAAGAGGGCTGCTCGAACTAAATGGAAGGGGATTACATATGCGTGTTGGGAGATGAGGATTCAGGACTGTACCTGTCTGACTGCTCTAACAGGAGGGTGGACTGTATTTGACTGCTTGATTGATTGAGTGCTATGATTGCGACTTGTAGGGGGATCATCGTTGGTTGATTGCGTCCGATTTAGTCTGATAGCTCTTATCAATTGGGAGAATTGCGCTGAAGGAATCAAATCAAATCATTCGAGATGATCAAGGGCGTATATAAGGGGGGCCGAGGGGGTCCTGCCCCCCCTCCGAAAATCCGACTATGTGTACTAAAACAAGTTAAAACCCCTGTTTTTTCGGGACAAATTTTGCTGGAAAAATGCTTGGAACCTTTATTATTAACAACTTTTAGTACAACTTTAGAAAGAGTCATCCAGCTGCCATGTTAGTTCCCCTAGTTTTAATTTTAAAAAACATTATAAGAAAACACGTACTTGTAATAATTTTTTTCTCTCCAACTTGTACCTAATAGGTTTAACCGTAAGCTACATTTTCCTAAAATAGAAACGCTTGTTCTAACTATCCCCAAATGTGTAGTCCTAATCTACAGTATTTTTTAATTCATGGATGCGACTTACCTGACATCTTGTGGATCATTTTAAAAATTCTGTACCATATATTAGGGTGGGCCGAAAACACACTTTATTTTTTATTTATGTTCTAATAGCGCGGAAAGGGTGCCACTTGGGTCCAATAAGGACTGTGTAAAATATTGTTTCGATTGGATATTGGATAATATCTTCAGCTCCCGCTTAAAAGTTTGAAAAAATGGATGACTTTTTTACAAAACAACTAAAAAACCAAAGAATAAACTCTCAAATATTGTTCATGATTTTTTATATGAAGAACTAATATAGTTATAGACATAATGTCACAGGTTCCATTATTCTATCACCCTTCTTTCGTTAGATATAATTTTTTAATGTTCAAAGAAATTTGGTAAAGTTGTTTTTCCGGCATTTTTAAACAGCTAATAACTCTAGAACTATACAACTAAAACACCTAAAATTAGTCCCATTTTGTTCGTATTTTTTTGTCTTTGATTTGATGTGCATCATGACCATCATTTTCAAAAAGTTTTTTCAAAATTAAAAAAATAATTTTTTGAAAAAATATTAAAATCCTTTTAACTCTTAAAATGAACATTCACATTACTACTAAATTTCAAGGAGAAAATAAAATTTAATCATGTATAAAAAAATTAAAATATTCAAATTTAGGCAAGTCCCCTAAACTATCGAAATTAGAAATGTGTTTATATCCAAATTTTTTATATTCTAAAACTTCGATTTGACTTGTTAAAAGTAAAAACAATTAGATATAAGCATAAATTTTAGGAATTTTTAGGAGAAATGCATGCAAATTGAATTAACTTAAAGTTGGGAATTAGCACTGTAATATTTTGTACGGAATCTATTAATTGTCGTATTTTCTGAAAACCATTTGACATTTTTTGCATATCTTAAGTCATATAACACCCTCAAGTGAGTTTATGAATTTTCCATGAGTGACTGTATAATTTTAGGGATAGTTTAGGGGACTTGCCTAAATTTCGAATATTTAAATTTTTTTAAACATGATTAAATTTTATTTTCTCCTGGAAATTTAGTAGTAATGTTCATTTTAAGAGTTAAAAGGCTTTTAATATTTTTTCAAAAAAATTTTCAAAACAATTTTTTTATTAAATTTTGTTTGTCATTTATTTTAATTTTGAAAAAAATTTTGAAAATTATGGTTATGATGCACATCAAATTAAAGACAAAAAATTACGAACAAAATGGTACTGATTTCAGGTTTTTAAGTTGTTTAGTTCTAGAGTTATTAGCTATTTAAAAATGCAGGAAAAACAACTTTACCAAATTTCTTTGAACATTAAAAAATTATATCTAACGAAAGATGGGTTATAGAAGAATGGAACCTGTTACACACACACATTATGTCTATCTATAACTATATTAGTTTCTCATAAAAAAATCATGAACAATATTTGAGAATTTAATCATTGGTTTTTTAGTTGTTTTGTAAAATAGTCATCCAATTTTTCAAACTTTAAGTGCGATGCGGGAGCTGAAGATAGTATACATTCAAAACAATATTTTACACCGTCCTTTGGACCCAAGTGGCACCCTTTCCACGCTAATATAACAGAAATAAAAAATAAAGTGTATTTTCAGCCCACCCTACTATATATTTATTACTGCAAACCCTGCATACTGTTATACTTTTACATAAAGAGAAAGAAGGATTAGTGATAATTAGGTATAATATAATCATTAATTCTTTTTAAAAGGTATCAAATATGTGATTATAAGTACTTTTTGAACGGTCTTTTCAATAATTATGGCACATTTCCTAAAATTGTATTCCTAGTAGCACAGCTCAAACCAAATGTGCTTACGTAAATTCAACTAAAACTAATCGGCATTTGGACATACATGACGAAAATTGGACGAATCATGAAAGTTAGTGCTGCTTGGAGTGTAAAGGATCCCCAAACAAGCCAAAGTTATAAAAGAACATTGTTCGTAACTCTATTATCTCTTTTTATGTATATTTTTAAAATAAGTTAACCTCTTAAGCTTAAATAAGTGGAGGCATAAGGAACAGATTAGTGTTTACTTAAGCCTCATCAGCCGTACGGCTTTAATTCGCTAAAAGGATAAAGAACAAGTACTGAAGTCCAACGGAAAAAGTTGTTAAGCATCAACAACAGAAGGACGCATTCAAAAACAACCAACAACTTCACACCTCGACTTGTTAGTTTTCAACAACTAAACTCTTCCTTAAAAATAGTCACGCACGCTTTGCCAACATCAGACAGCAGTTAGTTTGTGTCAGGTGGCTAATATTTTTTCTCCTCCATCCTCTGTTATCCTAACCGGGATTTACTCGTTTTTTTTTCAGCTCATCCCAAACACAGAACATTGCGATATTTTCCGAAGAACTCCTTAAACAAACCCCGGATGCAGGAGCCAAAAAAGCTGGATCGGATCTCGAGTGCTGGCATTATCGGTGACAACTCAACTCGTCTCAGCTGGTTCGGATTAGCGAGCAGTTCCGAGAAACGTCGCTTATTAGCGGAGGAGTTTCGGAGGCAGTTTTTAAAACAAACTTTTTGGAAAGAGAAGGAAGACGGTTTCTTAAACAAAGCGGTGAGTTGTCTTTGAAACGCAAGACTGCCTCTTACGTTTTGGAGGGAGAGAGTAGGTTTTTTTTAAGTGGGTGGAGGTTATTTAGGATGTGTTGAGTTTAGGGAGTGTTGTACCCAATGTGTTTGAGGGGAGGCGGTAGCTGGAATTGTGTTTTGTTCTGGGATTTGATTCATTCTTTTGGGTGTAGTCTTTAGGAATGGAAACTTTTTATCCCTACTTAATTGGAACTATTAATTAGTGTCCTAAAATAAGTACACTTTATAAATTAACATATTCATTTGTAGGTACGTATAGTTTCTAAAAATGTGAATTAGCGAAATTATATTCTCTAAAAGATTTCTTCGCCTGTACCTTTTCACCATGATGTTTAATAGAGGGGCAACTTTTTCATATTGGGCAGTAGCGGATTTCTAAATAGGCTAGCTAGGCTATAGCCTACGGTGGCAAATTTTAGTAGGCGGCAAATTTTTGACGGCAGAATTTTTTTCTGAATAAAAACAGGAAAGGAGAAATAAAATGCTAAACATAAGCTCAGATGAGAACGTACTTACAAAAAAGCAATTCTGTGGTTTACAAGGAACTGTTCTCTTTGTTACCCCAAAGGGTCTCAAAATGAGCTAAAACACTACTTAAATAGGCAATTTTTAAAAAAATGTCTGGGGAAGAACCCCCATACTCCCCTCTCAAATTTTGATATCTGTTATACAGTGTTTTCCCCTTGAAAATTATGCTGCCTTCAAGAAGCTTTTCCCTGTTGGTGATCTCTCCTCTCCATAGAGTTTAAAAGCAGATAAACTCAAGTTTTGGGGAAATTTCCAAAAAAATTTTAAAGGTGAGGACCGTTTGACGTTTTTTAAAACTTTTTCTCCCAGAAAATTCTGTGGTTTTCAAGGCACTGTAAGGGCAGGGCCGTATCCAAGGGGGGGTTGAGGGCTCAAACCTCCCCCCCGGAAAATTGGACATCAATTTTTTACTGTTTTTCCTTAAAAATTAGCCTTAAAATGCATAAAACCTCTACTTTTAAGGTTCAAAATTTTTCTTGGGGAGAACCCCCAACCCCCCTTGAAATTTTGAAATAAATTATAACAGTCGTTCCTTGGATATATTGGGACTTTCAAGGAGTGGTCCTCTTCGGGTTAGTTTAAAAATTAGTGAAATCATAAAGGGGCCGTGAGTTAGGAATTCTACTCATCACACTAGCAGATCCAGGGGGGCAGGGGACTTTAGCCTCCCTCCCCAAAAGGAATAAAAACTGGGAACTCAGGGGTGTACAAAAAGGGAAAAGCGACTAAAACGAGTTAAAATCCTGTTTTTAGGGTCAAATTTCCAGAAATTTTCTGGGGGAGGACCCCCAGACCCCCTTTGGAATTTCGAACCCTATTATTTACCACTTTTCTGTAAAAAGTTCGTCGAAATGCAAAAATCCTACCAAAATGTAAATTAAACTCTTGAAATTGTATGTCCGAAATCCGGATTAGGTGTACCAAAACTAGTTGAAAATCTACTTTTTATACTTAGATTTCCAAATCTTTTCTGGGGGAGGACCCCCAGAAAGGGAGGATCCCCTTCTATGGTATTAGAAGACGATTTTGATATTGAACATTTTCAGGCCCCCCCAATACCAAATCCTGGATTCGCCGCTGTCTTCTTACCTAGGTCACCAACATAATCGAAATAAAGTTTCAAGAAAATTTTTTGCCAAAACACCCCCGAAAAAAAGTCTAGTTACAGCCCTGTGTTTGGGTCTCAAAATGAACTGAAACACTTGTTTAAGAAGCAAGCTTTAAAAAATTTTCTGGGGGTGACCCCAGACCCTCCAATTTTACTTCGAGCTTACATTGATAAAATAGTAATATTACGTGTAAAACATTACTTTTAAGCAGCGTTCGAAATTGTACTGGATTGCTTGTCCGGGACAACCAAAAAACGGCTCGGACCAGTGGAATCAGAAAATCACTGGTCCGCCGGACCAGTGGTGAAAAAATATCCCACCCTCCAGTTTAAGCCTGCAATTTCTCTTAGCTTGGAATCGGGAGAAAGGCAAAAAAATAAATTTCATTAAATAAACCAGATTACAACCAGTTTGTCAACTAACAATGTAAAACTTATTCGAAGTTATGTATTAATTTGTGTGCAATATATCATTTATTCAAGAAAAGTTCTTATTTTTTGCCAATTAGTGAAATTGTATCCAATTTGTATGAGAAATTTTATTTAATCAAGAAGATTATTGTATATTTGTATGTCAGTTAGTGGAAATATTATTTAATCAAAAAAGTTATTTAATTCATAAGATATTTTTTAAATAATTGATTATTTGGAGCTATTGCTTATTTCTCATAAATTTATTTTATTACTTATTTTATATAAATCTCATATTTACAGCTAGTAACTTATTATTGAATATGTATTAATTTTTAACATTACTCCCCTATTTGGTACTCACATTCAGTGCAATAGTTACTTAATAATAGTAATATTTAAACTGGTCCTTTTTAATTTGTCGGACCAGTAATTTTTGTTGCGGACCAGTAAGATTGGTGAAGCACTGGTCCGCAGGACCAGTGGATTTTTTTTCCAATTTCTAACGCTGCTTTTAAGTGACCTAACACTTCAGGTATAAATACACTCGGGACCTTAAGAAGACGTTCAGTTAGACCGCAACCCCCCCAAAAATAAGAAACCAAAAGTCAAGTAACGGCTTGTACCAAACCCACTTAAAATCTATGCCCCCCAACCAAAAACTGAAATGACACCCCTGTTTAGTTTTGTAAGATGTATTGTATAGCATATAGGCGGCAAATTTCGGTTCAGCCTATAGGCGGCACATTTGGAAATCCGCCACTGATATTGGGATAAAATAATGGGGGAAAGTATAAAGCATAGGAGAGAGAAGGGGAAAAGTAAAGGGGATACAAGAAGAAAGATAATGTGAAGTGAAGGGTAAGATGTAAAAGAAGATTGAGTATAAGGAGGTGGATGGTAAGAAGAAGGAAAGAAAAGGCACCAGAAATAGAAAGTATAAAGCATAGAAGAGATAATGAGAGAAAGAAAGATGGGATACAAGAAGAAAGATAATGTGAAGGGTAAGATGTAAAAGAAGATTGAGTATAAAGAGGTGGATGGTAGAAGAAGGAAAGAGGAAAGGCAGCAGAAATAGAAAGTATAAAGCAGAAGAGAGAATGAGAAAACGAAAGATGTGAAGAAACATAAGATAATATGAAGGATAAGATGTAAAAGAAGAAAGATTATAAAGAGATGGATGATAAGAAGAAGGAAAGAGAAAAGGCAGCAGAAAGAGAAAGTGTATAAAGCATAGAAGAGAGAATGAGAAAAGGAAAATGGGGATATGAAGAAAGATAATGTAAAGGGTAAGATGTAAAATAAGAAAGAGAGAAGGATGATAAGAAGGACGAGAGAGAAAAGGCGGCAACGTAAATTAAGAGGAAGAAAGAGAATAGCAGAGAAATAAGAAGAAATAGATTGATTCGGACCTAACTAAGTTATTAATAGGGGACATAGGATGAATACGATTTGGTATGAAACTTTCATTTATAATTGACTAGCTGATATGCCCGGCCTTGCACGGGTGAAGATGGAGATTTTTTCTTTAAAATTTTTAAATCAATCATTCATTTCTACCTTCCAGGGGGTAGCACTCTGGACAGCATCGCCCCCTTGGGTACCCAAAAAGGTTGTAAAAATCAGTAAAACCCTACTTTTACTGGTCTAATTTTCCAATTTTTTTTTCTGGTGGAGGAACCCCATACCTCCCATTAGTACCACCAGAGGATCTTCAGTGATAATTTTTAGGAAATCCTCAATATTTTAACATTTTGGGTGAAAAAGTAAAGATAATACTGTTGAAAAGTGTCCCCCTTAGAATCAAAACGTTTTTTTAAAAACGCGAGTTTAATCCCTACTTTTACACGTCGAATTTCTAATTTTTTCTGCGGGAGGACCCCTATACCCCAATGGGAATCTTGTCTGGAAAAGTGCCCCCTCTTGGAGGCGTGCTGGATCTGTGCCTATATTTTGATGAGTGAAAGGTGTCGAATCAAGCATTTTAAATTCTGAACGATTTCTGCATTTACCATATGATTCCCATAAAAAACAATAAAATATTTGAAAAATATTCTTCCCAAAATCATATCCTGACGTGGATCATGTGCCATAAAAAAACAATAAAAAAACCTTTCCAAAATCACTTAAAATGCTCAATCAGAGCTCTTAATTACTCGTATTTTCATGATTTTATTATATCTTTGGTATAAAATTTAATAAATCCTACTACTATTATAATTGTGAATGTTTGTCCGGATGTTTGTTACTCTTTCACGCAAAAACTACTGAATGGATTTTAATGAAATTTTACCATAATGTAGCTTATACATCAGAATAACACATAGGCTATAATTTATATAGAGAAAATCAGTCCTTCATTCTTTTTTTCCGTTTTTCCTGCTTTTTTTCACTTATTTTTCCGTGTTTAAAAACCTGTTTTACCAGTCATACAACGAGTTAAAAATAAAACATTGTTTCAAATGAGACACAGATCACTAGACTTTTTCATTTACTAGATCTTTTATTTTAGTTTTAAACACTGGTTTTAAATTTCTTAATTTGTTCACTAGACTTTTTACTACGGTTTCAAATTTGTTATTTTATAAAGGCACCAAGATATTATTAAACATTATCAGAAACATCGGAATTGTAAAAAGTGACAAGAACACCGGGATTGGAAAATTAGCGAGAACATCGGGAAGGAAAAATTACCGAGAACACTGGGATAGGAAATTTACCATAAAGACACCCAGAATACCGGAATATAAAAATTACCGTAAACACTGAGATAGGAAAATTACCGGGAACGCAGCCGGGATTAGAAAAATTACCATGATCACCGGGCAACGGGATAAGATTACCGGGAACACTGGGATAGGAAAGAGGCGCCTGGGATACCGGGATGATTTGTAATATTGCTAATTTACAAAATTATAAATGTATTTTAAGAAATATTTTAAAAAATAAATTTATACACCCCACCCGTGCAAGGCCGGGTATAACAGCTAGTAAAACATATTCCTGCAAAAATACAATATTTCCTCTGGTTTTTAATATTAACTCTAGTTTTTGGTCTGTTAACCAACTTTCTTAAAAGCTACAATATGATCTATGATCATCATTTGATTTTTCATCCTCGTTTCCATGGAGATTATTTTAACAACAATGCTATTCCATGAAATTTTTTACTTAAAAATTACTCTCAAATACTAATAATATTTTGTACTATACTTAATATCATGTTTTAAAATTTTAAATTTCATTTAAAATTATGTTTTTAGATTATAGTTATAATTTTTAATTATAGACTTATATCTTATTTTTCTTTTGAAAACTTGCTATTTTGCATTATGTTTTTTTTTGTAACAATGGGGTGAACAGATCTCTTCTGGAGGAGAAATAAAGCTATTTCAGCAAAATGACATAAAAAGGGTCAAAAGAGGGTCAAGGGGTCATTCTAGAACTTTGAAACATAGCCTATGTTTTTTCTGGGATTCTTTTACGTATATACACCAAGTTTGGTGCAGATCGGAAGAGAACTGTGGATTTGTATAGAAGACAAATATACGCAACCACACACATACACACACACATTGACTTTTATTATATAACCCAGGAAAACGGTGCTAAAAAGTGACGTTTTAAAAATTTTCATATAGAAGTTTTTTTTCGACGGTTTTATATGTTTTCGAGGGCGCTGATTACGAATATGAAGTTTGCACCCACGTGGGGGGTCGGCTTCATATCGAAAATCGCAAAAAATCGATAATTTTTTGCTCTTTTTTCGATTCTTCGCTTATATTTCAAAAACTATAAATTTCTCGAAGATAATTTCAGTTACAAAGTTGAAGTAAACAAAATTTCCTACAAAATTCACTACTCAACTTTGATTTTCTGAAGAGTGGTTTTTCCGCTAGAGCGCGCTGAAAAACATCGATTTTTTTGCCTTTGCACAAAAATAAGGAAAACGCGCGTTTCTATCCTCTATAACAGTGGTGCCCAACCTACGGCCCGCGGGCCAAATGTGGCCCGCGAGGCTGATCCATGTGGCCCGCGGACTCGTTAAATCTTAAAAACAAAAACCACTTTCAGAAATCTTCCAAGAAAACCACGACATCGAGCGAATTCGATTTATATTTTTCATTATCAGTTTGCCATTTGAATTCAGTTTATATAAGGATCTTTTTAGAACCAAACTTCAAAAAGATGTCCGATCGTAAAAAGTTGAAGATTCACTCGAAATGCCGAAACTTTCAAGTAAAGTAGACAAATTCGTATTTCTTCATTCAGCGAGAAAATAAACCGTTGTGTCATATGTAAGGAGACTGTGGCATGTGTCAGTGTTTAAAGAACACAATATCAAGAGACATTACGAAACGAAACAGATAATCATCTTAATTCAGTTTTAAGGATAAGTGTTACACATTTAAAGCCGAATTTACAAGAACTAGTATCCTCCAAACAGGTGCAAACTTCTCATTGAAAACGAGTGTAATTTTTCATGTTTAGAAAAATCCTTAAAAGTGTTTTTTATGTGGCCCGCGAGATAAATCTCCAAAAGCAAATTGGCCCTCGGGGAAAAAAAGGTTGGGCACCACTGCTCTATAAAATGAAAACTACTCCCGTTATCAACAAAAATTTTATACCACGTGAAAGAGCATTTAATTTTCTATAAATAACGGGCTTTCCATTATCATTTTTTGAGAAGGGGGGAAGGAGTGAAACAAAGATCGATAATAAAACTGTTGCTGCTCTCGGACCAAACGGACTTTAGCGGTTGTTAATCTGCTCTCTGCGCTTTATTTCCGGTATATTACCAATAAAATAAGTTGTTTTAGATTAATTCATGACTAAGCATGCTTAATAAAATAAAATTTTAAATATATTTATGAAATATTGGGTGTTTTAGGCGGAATTTTAATCAATTTTTTAAATTCATATATTAAATTATGGGAGTGTTTTAATGAACGAATTTATATGTTTTTTGCATCGCTAAATCCGAATTTCAAGTTTATTTTAATTTTGAAAGTCATCTTCACATCAAAAATTGCAAAAAATATAAAAATTTTGCTCTTTTGTTCGGTTTTTCATCGATTTTCTAAAATAATATTTCTTTTAAGAAAAATAGCATGACACCAAATTAATGTACGTAAAATTTCCTATAAGATGCACTGGTTTATTTTTATTTTGCGAGAAACGATGTACGTTGTATAGCGTTTTGAAGAAAAGCAATTTTCATGTTTTTGTGTAAAGTCAGGAAACAGCTGTAATTCAGCGCGTTCTAGCGTAAACTTCTCTGATTATAAAATTAAAGTTAAATAGTGCATTTTGTAGGAAATTAAATGTACTTTCATTTGGTATAACCTATTTGTCGGTAACTTGAATTTATTTAGAGCTGTAGTGGGAGAAATCGAGCATTCATCACTTTTTTGTAGAAAAACATGAAAATTGCTTTTCTTCAAAACGCTATAAAACGTACATCGTTCCCTGCAAAATAAAAATGAACCAGTGCATCTTATAGGAAATTTTACGTACATTAATTTGGTGTCATGCTACTTTTTGTAAAAAGAACATTATTTTAGAAAATCGATGAAAAACCGAACAAAAGAGCAAAATTTTTATATTTTTTGCAATTTTTGATGTGAAGATGACTTTCAAAATTAAAATAAACATGAAATTCGGATTTAGCGATGCAAAAAACATATAAATTTGTTCATTAAAACACTCCCATAATTTTATATAGGAATTTAAAAAATTGATTAAAATTCCGCCTAAAACACCTAATATTTCATAAATAAATTTAAAATTTTATTTTATTAAGCATGCTTAGTCATCAATTAATCCAAAACAACTTATTTTATTGGTAATATACCGGAAATAAAGCGCAGAGAGCAGATTAACAACCGCTAAAGTCCGTTTGGTCCGAGAGCAGCAACAGTTTTATTATCGATCTTTGCTTCACACCCTCCCCCCTTCTCAAAAAATGGTAATGGAAAGCCCGTTATTTATAGAAAATTAAATGTTCTTTCACGTGGTATAAAATTTTTGTTGATAACGGGAGTAGTTTTCATTTTATAGAGGATAGAAACGCGCGTTTTCCTTATTTTTGTGCAAAGGCAAAAAAATCGATGTTTTTCAGCGCGCTCTAGCGGAAAAACCACTCTTCAGAAAATCAAAGTTGAGTAGTAAATTTTGTAGGAAATTTTGTTTACTTCAACTTTGTAACTGAAATTATCTTCGAGAAATTTATAGTTTTTGAAATATAAGCGAAGAATCGAAAAAAGAGCAAAAAAATATCGATTTTTTGCAATTTTCGATATGAAGCCGACCCCCCACGTGGGAGCAAACTTCATATTCGTAATCAGCGCCCTCGAAAACATATAAAACCGTCGAAAAAAAAAACTTCTATATGAAAATTTTTGAAAAAACTACCGTTTTCCTGTACTAATATTAGATGTGATGAATCAAAACAAGTAAGTATGAAGTAAACACTTGAATTGCCAATTTAAAAGAGGGAATAAATCCAAAAAAGGGAAAATTGACATTTTGTGCTCAAAAAATCTCCGAGCTTTGCTCTACATATGAGTGGAAAGAGGGCAAAAATAACTACTTAGTCTCTCTATTTTTCACTTTTGTGCTGTAAACTAAGCAAAAATATAATTTAATAGTAAATAGTGGATTAAAACGGTTTTTATATTTCTTTTTCAGCCAAAATTTTGTAAGTTTAAAAAAGGGAATACAATCCATCAACTTTTTTAACTGTAAAAAATAATTTTGAATATACTTATATTCTTTCGAATATTGTTGGGTATTTTAAATTTGGTCCTGAATTTTCAGTAAAAATTTGGTGTTTACACTACGAAAATTTCTTTACTTAAATAGTTTTTTTATTTCGATTTTCACAAATTTTCTGTTAAATTTTTAAAAAGTTAACTATATTTCTCATGTTATTACTTTTATATGTAATGGAAACTTAATATTATCCTTCCGTTTTTAAATTGAACCTTCAGTTTTAATTATGGACTGGAGATAATTTCTTATTCAATTTAATTAGTAAGATTATTAATATCTTTGTATTCTTATAATTTGAAAATAAAATTTAAACTCATTTAGCCTAGTAAATCTGCAGACTACAGTCTACAAATCTAAATCTACAGTCTGTAGTAGTACTAAAAACCCTTTCATGAACTTTCTTTTCATCAATTGAGATTGATAAAACTTATAACAAGAAATATCTTTAAAATATTTAAAAGAAACAAAAACTCTCTTTAAAACCGTCTGGCTCATTTGTAAAACCATCCGCCATCCTTTTGACTCAACCGACTGTCTGGCTCTTCTTAGCTCAGGCTTAACTATCTTATCTGAATCGCTTGTCTTCTAAGTTACATTAACTTGATTAACTGTTGTTAATGATTGCATTTGCATGGCGGATACCCTTTCTAATGCAAATAAATTTTGCAAACCAACAAAGATATTCAATTTCTTTTTACTTGGCTGGCGGAGTATCATGCGATCGGCTGACTCTAAAATCGGAGAGCATTCTTCGATATCTCGAAAATAACTTTATGGGATCTCATTGCACGGTTGGCCAAAGCAAAGAATCGTTGGCTTTGATGTATCGTGATACACTCTACTGATAACCCTTGACAAAGTATCATTTAATTCAGAAACTGAGAACAATATCAGTGACGTCACATTGTATAGTGTCATGGATGATGCCAAATCATGCAAGCAATAGTTTCAGTGCCTTATCGATTGAGGAAGTTTAAGAAATCCTTTAAGTTATTCTACATAGTGAGTGAACTTTGGATAAAAAAACTTGTATACTCTCAGGCAAGAATAGTTGAAGACAAATCTATAAAAACTTAAAATGGCTAAGGCAACTGTTTTGGGTGCCTTGAACATAAATGGCACATGGAAGCCCGATGTAATAACGAGCTTCCTCTCTAACATTAAGGATCTTTCATTTTAAACCAATCGAGACCAGTTCAAGGGGCAGACCCAAACTTAGATGGGTGGACTGTGTTGATAAAAATTTTAAATAAATACGAATTAGGAAATGGAGAACCCTATCCAAGAAGAGATCGGAATGGAGGAGGATTCTTAAGAATGTCTTGGCCCACAAAGGGATGTGGAGTCAATGAAGTAGAAGAAAGCAACTTAAGTCCCACAACAATTCCAATTACCCGTATGAACGATTATATTGTAGTAAAATAATGAACATTTTTGTTTCGAATTTGAAAAAAGGTGCAAAAACAAGCCTTTTTTACGGTAAAACAAGTGATACTAAAGTTTTTTCGCACTCCCTTCTCCAATTATTACTTTTAAATGAATTAATACTGTAAATTAAAAAATTCCAAAAATACCTCTATTGTAGTAAAAAAATAAAGATTTCACAGCACTAAAAAGTTTGAAACGATAAAATGATTCGTTGATTGTTGAATTTCTTACCAAATAATTATAACTAAAATCCATTTCTGCTCAAGATATCCTTTTGCTTCATGTTTCACAAGGTGAAGATTAATAAGTTGAAGTCGTTATAATCGTAACAGATATTTTTATAACCAGAGATAAAATATTTTGAAAATTTTGAACTGAAATAAAAACTGTATGTTTAGTGCTTCTAATACGTATAGCAGGGCTCATAATTGTCCTATATTTATAATTTTTGACCCTTTCTTTATTTTTCTACTTCTTAATTTGCATTGTTTATTCGTTTGTATTTATAAACGAGAAAAATCTGATCATTTTGAAATGATTCTGTCATGTCCTATATTTTCGCTATAATTCCTGGTATAGATAGACGTTTAATACTTTGCGGATAAAATCTAGTCTTTAAATCAGCGTTTGAAATTGTACTGGATTGCTGGTCCGGGACAACTAAAAAACTGCTCGGACCAGTGGGGAAAAACATTCCATCCTCCAGTTCTAGCCAGCAATTTCTCTTTGGTTGGAATCGTTAGAAAGGCAAAAAAAATTTAATTCATTAAATAAACCAGATTACAACCAGTTTGGCAATTAACACTGTAAAACTAATTTGAAGTTATGTATTATTTTGGGTGCAATATCATTTATTCAAGAAAAGTTCTTATTTTTTGCCAATTAGTGCAATTGTATCCAATATGTATGTCAATTAGAGAAATTTTATTTAATCAAGAAGCTTATTTTATTTGTATGTCAGTTAATGAAATATTATTTAATCAAGAAATATATTTATTTAGAAATGTATTTAATAAGATATTTTCAAAATTATTTGATTATTTGGTGCTATTTCTTATTTCTCATAAATTTATTTTATTAATTTTTATATAAATTTTATATTTACAGCTGGTAACTTATTATTGAATCTGTAATAATTTTTAACATTACTATTTGGTACTCACATTCAATGCAACAGTTACTTTATAATAATATTTAAACTGGTCCTTTTTAGTTTGTCGGACCAGTAATTTTTTTTGCGGACCAGTAAGATTGGTAAAGCACTGGTCCGCAGGACCAGTGGATTTTTTCTCCAATTTCTAACACTGCTTTAAAGGCAAACAAAGTATCGTTTTTCCATACACTCCTTTTTAAAAATAATTTATTTAATGCACATGTGTGCGTAATGAAATATTATATAAGCGTCAGGAATGTATTAGGAAACAAGCAATGTGGACAACATCTTTAAGTATCTTTATTTAGATGCTTCTGTAAGCAGAACAAGGTTAACCCAAACATATCAGTTCATTTTATCCAGAAAAAAAAGTGAAAACATGCTCCAGCACGATATATTACGGTATCTGAAACCTCTTGTCTTAGAATAACGAACTCCTTATAATGTTCTTTACCATCAGATGAATGGAATTCGATCCTTTCAAACATTCCCATCCAAACCGGTGCCTGGGGCAGAATATACCTCCCCATAAAGAGACACGAAACTTAATATTTTTCAACTCTCCAGGATCGACAAAAACCAGGTTATTTCCTCCTGCAAGATTGCTGGATCATGAAAATCGCGTGAAGGCTCGATACTCAGTAAGAAACTTAGTTCTGCCTCGTACAGGGAAAAATCGTCCGTATAATAGCTCATACCGCAATTAGTATGCGTTTATGTTGATGTTAGCGTGGGAGAGCCCTGGGACGTATACCCTGTATTCCTTGTCACGACATATGCAACTGGAATCCTGTGTTCTTGAAAATAAGCGCGGATCACGAAAGGATCGTTGAGGTATCTTCAAAGAGAAAACAAGCTCTTAAGTAAATCTGGGAACTTGTTTACCATGGACTAAAATTGAGCTGAGTAATGACTGCTTGGAGTGGATTTGAGATGTTGGGTTGCTGTGATCATCTCCTGTTGCGGATGTTGGAGTGAATGTGGATGGGGCATGAGAATTTGAGGCCTTGACAGATTGGTTTGAGGCTTCTCTGGTAGTAATAAGTCAGGGTGGTTTTTTTATTTTATTAATTGAGAACTGTTTTGGTCACACCTGGTTTTTTATTGACGGAACTTGAGCGGACAATAATGTATATGACGGACAGTATATTACGGAACTTGCGAAACAATAATTGACCAGGTAATTAATTGAAAATATTTATTTAATAAATTTTATTGAGTATTTAGGGGTGTCCAGGACCCTGATAATATTCCCTTCAGTTTTCTTTATTCCTTTGAATTAAAACTACAGAATAATATAGAAGAATAAACTGGTGGACTACTTTTGACTTTTCCCATTATAGAATACAGTAAGTAAGTATATCATAAATAACTAAATCAATAAAAATTGCATAAATAATTCTAAGTTCAATTAAATTTAAATACTAGTTACTATTAACCAAACAAATTGTGAACTAGGAGTCATCTTTTTCCTGGTTCAAAATCATTGGATTTTTTTTGTTGGATTTTTTTAGTACCGAACAGAAGATAGTATCAAAATTTTATAAAATGATAAGAAAATGGTATAAAAAATTATTCATGTTTAAATCCATTTTCAAATGTATGGGGGTGATGATAAATAATTTGGTGATTTTCAATGATTAGAGGAGCAATACCCCTCCAACTCTTTGAGAAAATTCCATTTTTATAAGGGTTAACCATGTTTCCAAAGCCATCAGGGACAGCTTGTCTCTCAAAATTTTCCAGTGTGCCCCAAGTGTTCACCACCTTAATCCGCCCATGCCTATGACTGGATTTGAGGAAAAACTGAAATTTCAATGCAAGTCCAGGCAAATACAACATCTCGTATTTCTTCAACGCCATCTCTCCTCACAGCTCCAAACGAATGCCCAGTGGACTGTTGAAGACGGAAAACACACTCAACGGGTCCGCACTTTATTTAAGAGCACACCCAAGCCAGTGCAGACAATAAGCCAACAACTCACCCTTTCGATAATCTGTTAATGCTCATATATAGGAAAGGGTATATGGGAGTTGCGTGAGGCCGGATACGCGGGCAGTTACGTGTGTCCGTCTCACGGACTCGGTTTCCGCTCTCCGGTATCACATCGCCAGCCCAAGACCAATGATTACTGCAACATAATCTTTTATCAGATCGCTGCATGCATCTTGGCGGCTCTTCTGCTCGCCAACACTCGCTATACTTCGAAACTTATTTTATAATAGCGACGTATTGCGTGTGTGGTGGGGGTGGATTTTGAAAAGATACTGTGGGTGTATTCAGAGCCGGATTTCTGAGAGGGCATTCGGGACACTTTCCCAGGGCCCCCATTTCAAAAAGGCTCCCAAAAACGCTTAAAAGTGTAAAAAATTATTATTTAAATGAATTTAAAATTAATAAAATAAGTTTATAGCTTGCAAGTAAATAATTTTTACGCATTGCTTACACTTGGATTAAAGTTTTTGTTTGTTAAATAAATTTAAGTCTTATTTGAAGACATGTTGGGGGCCCCGAATGGGTCTTTTGCCCTGTTTTCCCAAACTTTTAAGTCACTCCCTGAGTGTATTCAAGAGTGGGAGCTGCTCCGGAATAGTGCATAATGTGAATGATAATTGATACTTTCTGTTGAAATGAAGATCCAAGGGATCCATGTCAAAAAAAGTCGTGAATTTCGTTCTTTTCATTAATGGTATTAATCAGGAACACAAGGTCTTCGTAACACTACCCTATGAACCAGGTGACCCAATTGTGACTCCTTTGTGAGGGTCAGATTGGAGTCACGAGTGTGAACGTGAAGTCACTGGGAAGTCGCTGTGACCACCAATGTCTGAAATTTGTGACCACTTGTGACTTCACTGTGATGTTGAGAAGGAGCAGTTGTGACAGGTCACACCAAGATTTCCCTGTGACGACGCAGAGTTATTACTCAATACTGGTCATTGTGTGACATCCAAGTTAGTCACATTTTCGTCACTGAGATACTTGGGACACGTTTTACCCTCAGTGACGTTATAACCCTTAAGTCCTAAGCTACACGAGATTATGGTTGAATCCAATGGAAATTTTGGAGCTGCTAGGTCTTAAAGGTCTAATGACATCACTGATACTTTTTTTTGTTAGGGTAATGAGACTGGTGCCATCAAGCTTTCAAATACTCTTAAAAATCCTCAAAATAATTATTAAATTCCATGAGAATTAAAATACTCCTTTGCAGTTATTCTATCACTCAAAAGAGGGCATGATTATAATATTTCAATGGTTTTGTAATAAAATTGCAGTGTTTATTATGTTTAAAATGGCAATACAAAAAATATTAGTTAAGCAAGACTCATTTAATAACAAGACAAAAATTTATGATCGAATAAGAATAGGATCGAAAAAACATTAATCTTCGTCTAAAATGTTATTTTTTACTCAATAAAACTTTTTAATCAGCTATCTAACAGAAGTATGATTCTATAAAGACAGTTTGGTGCACTTATGAAACAATGTTGGGCACTTTTTTCAAAAATAATTTCCTAAACAGAACTATTTTTCACCTAAAATTGCACACACCTTTCAAACCTAGCCGCCCTAAGTTTTCCATATGGTAATCTCGGGCGCTTTAGTATTGAAAGGGTTGAAAGAGAAAGGAAACTTATCTCTCATTATTCCTCTCCCTCTAAACTTTGTATTATTATATAAATAGGCATTATTGATATTGCTACGTTATATACCTCAACTCAATACAACGCTTTTATATAAAAAAAATTAAAACTTACTACCCCAAAACAAAATATTTTCGAAGTAATCTTTCAACCGTAGGAGAACCTCCGGAGTTTTCACCACAAACCCCCATAAACCGCCAAAAGTGGCAAACCTGCTGATGCTTCTCCGCCGTATCCATCGCTAATTCGCCATGATCCCCCTCTCCGCACGCAATTGATACAGGTGTCATTGTCTAGTCCGTCAAGGTACGAAACCCAAACAGACACGCGTTTCTGGACTTCTTTGGGCGCCCTCTCTTGTCTGTGAAATTGCCGTATTGCTTCTCCCATTGTTGAGGCATACTATCTGAGGTTGAGGAGAGAGCCCATCAAGCGAGAATTAGCCCTTCCTTGAGGGATTTAAATGATGGGAGGGGAAAGCAAAGTGGTGGTTGTGTCACCTGAGGGATATTCTGTTGCCACCAGCACCACCCACATGACACTATATGGTGTTGGGTAGGTGGAATGCATTTTCAAGGATGTTTTAGGATAGAGTCAACTTTGATAACTTGACCATCTTTCATTCAAAGTTAAGAGTAATTGGAACTCGGCCCTTTGTATTTTCTATTGAATCAATTTTATTAGTGTATAATTCGTGATAAAAGATTACTACTTCTTTTGGAGTATTTTTATAAAATTTTCAAATCGTAACGTTTTTTGTAAAATTTAGATTTTTCAAGATTTTGATTTATCACAATTTTATTTATCTCTTACTGATTAAAAATAATAAACCACTGGTTTTCTTTTTATTGTATCATTTAAAAAACCTATCGATAGAAAATAAAACACAGTACCGGTACAAAGTTTTGATTATTTGGTACTAAAATGTTTTATAAAACATTATTTTACTTAATTACAAAATTTTATAATTTTTTGAATAACTTAAGAAATGTGTATTTTAAAATCTTAACTCTTATCTTCGTTTCAAGAAAGTTCATTCTTAAAACGAAGTAGATTCCAATCATTAGAAAAACTGGGAGCGAATCAGATTTCTATTATTTGATTAAATGTAAATGAGGAATGAAAAATGGTTATTGAAATTTATTCTCGAAGTGATTTGGGTAACAAAAAATTCGGAATTTTAGTTCTACTTGCATACCTGTAGAACACTCTTTTCCTTTAATTGACGCTTGATGTAAGAAAGCCAACTTTAAGAGACGGTTACATTTTTAAAGCTGGTATGTTTTCCCCTTCCATTTTTAACTTCATTTAGTTAAATATATTTCCAAGTTTTATTGAAATATATAAAAAGAACTTAAGGAACCTTTTTATTGCGTTTTTTGGAACAATACTGGATTACTATTTCCAAAGTATTTTACCTCATAAAACAAAAAATAAGTTTCTTGGTTTTTCTTTAAAATGAACACCGATATCCTTTTAAAAGTTCCATAAAAACAGCAACAATAATGACCTTAAATTTATAAATAGATAAATTTAAAATATTTTTTCTATATTACTACTAATTCATGAGTTTTAAAATTTATAATGTAATATGAAAAAATAAGTGGAAAAAATGTTTGTAAATAAGTAGGCATAAATTTAAATCAAGAATGTTATTGAAATGAAGTTTTAGGTAAACTGTTTATCTTATTTTAATAATCAAATAAATAAGGCCTTTTCAAAAGAAATTTTTTATAACTTTCATAATAAAATTACTACAGTTCAATTAGTTCCTACTTACACTCCATTTCTTTTGTGAAAATAATTAAAGGATCCATTTTTTAAAAAGCTGATATCAAAGTTCCCCTGAAATATATAAATATGGGAGGAGGGAATCACAAGATTTCTACACGCCTTAAAAGGTGAGGCTCCTAACTAACAAAGTAGGAGAACCTTTTAGAGTTTGTTGTTTGTTTACCAGAGTATATTTGAGGAGTCTTAAGTATAAAGCCCACACAAGGTAACCATCTACCTACCCTTCGATCTCATCTTCAAGATGCCACTTGAAATACAGGAGTAACTCTCAAGTGTTTTCCATTCAAGAAAAGGGGTTCCTTGAATAAAAAAAATCACAAGACTGTCACGTACGACCAATCTCGTGGTCCGATCTCCGAAAAAAAAAGCCGTAAACTATCGTCTTGTGTTTCAAGGTCCTTTAGCCGATGATAGTATCGCCATAGCACCTCCACAAACAATTGACTCTATCTCCTGGCACAATCAAGATGGCGATTTCCTGTCGGGGTTGCCGTACCGTTGTAGGACCTGGTGTAATAAAGTGTCTCTTTGTTTCACTTTACAGCAGACCCTGCTGTTGATGCGCTCTTAAATCGCTGGGATGAACTTGCGTTGGATTGCGGGTATTGTGTCTGGCCACACTGGCTCGACTCGAGTCTCTCGAAGTGTGCATCGCCCCTCACCTCCCTTTATTTCTTCCCTCCGATCGCTAAGGATTTTAATGACTTTGAGCGACTCGAGTCACTAAGTGTGGCCAGCCACTATGCAGGGCTGGATGAGTGAGACAGGTATCAGATGAGATGGCTTGATATGTGTGATGTGTTCGAAATTGATAAGGATTGGAGGGCAGGGGGATAGTTAATAATAAAAAATTGGTGTCGTGAGAAAAATGTGAATTTTTCAGATAAAGAGTAAGAATGTAGCAAGTAGCGGTACCTTTGAAGTGTTTATTTAAACGTAATGTATTGTCTTTTTTCAGGTTTACTAGCCATTTGACAGTCAGATGGTTCATTCAAGTGTCATTCCTGTGCTGTATATCATGATAGTGAACCCACACTTTTAGTAGAGTCATCGTATGTGATCCTCCATGTTTTCTCGGATGGTTCGGAAGAGAAAGATTTACTTATCCTTATTGTATTACATTATCTACGGTTCTCTTTAATGCTCACTACTTTTTGTACTAAAATTACTTTTTCATTTTATTTACTTATTCTTTACTAACTTATTTACTTATTCTTATTGTATTACATTATCTACGGTAATGTTCACTGCTTTTTGTACTAAAAATAGCACATAATTATGTAAACGTGGTTTTATAGTTGGTCTTGTTCAGAGCCGTAACTTTCTGGTATAGTTACATCATGACCAATAATTAAAAACAGAGTAAATTACTTATTTTTAAAAAGCTTTAATAAAAAATGGTATGGCACTGCTTTGATTTATACAGATTACTTTGATATTAAAAAATATAATTAAACTGTGACAAATATAATCAGCGAATCTAAGACAAAGTGTATCATATCAAGCATTCGATACATAGTAATAACAAACTATTTTCAAACAATTCAGTTAAAGAATAAACACCAGATATCATCAGAGCAAACGCATTAAGGTTTTTTTGGAGTCCCACTTTCAAACATAAAACTATTTTAATAGTGGCCGAGTGATAAAGAACTAAAAGGTAGTAATAAAGTACTAAAAGGTATGAATTAAATGGTTTTATACTAAACTTTACTATTTTAGGAATGGCTACAATATCGCAAGTTTGAATAGTCTTACTTTGTCGTATTAGATAACCACTCACATTAACATATTACAAAATTTACTCAGTTCAACTATGCACGAAGAATACTTATAATAATTTACAAATAAAACGACCTCATCCGATAAGCATTACAGATTATACACTCCCCAATCCAAAAGAAACTGATACCCGTGAATTCATCCCGATAAGAACCAAGACCTTCCAAGAACTCTCTTCACTAATCCCTGCCCTTATGCCAATCACCTTACTTCTAATCCTATAATTGCTGTAGTCCCAGCAACTCGACACTACCGTTACTGCTGGGTGACAGTCACACACTGTCCAACCGAGAGTGTGACAGTAACCCTTCCGGATGGCCAGAGAAAGCCCCAGCTGAAATGGAAGCGCGATAAACATGTCACTTCTGTCCCCTCTCTCTTGGAGATGGAGGTGACAAGCTTCGGAGAAGTCTGTCTGCTCCAACTCGCGTGGAAGTAGAGGGAGATGCGATCGGGCGTGGTGATGGAGGTGCTATTCGATTGGGATGCTGCGATAACTGCAGTTTGGGGGATGGTGGGTTGTTTTTCGTGTGCCTTGTTTGCTAATAGGGAGATGGGAATAGATACTGGTTATTGGTGGGGTTTTTTTTCCTGTCGTATGATTTAAAATGATGGGCATAATGAGGCTTTATGCGGGGTCTTTATGATTGTGGCATACTAGGGAGGCCCACTTTTCTATGGGAAAAAATAAAGTGTTATGAAATTTCCAAGGCACCCCCTCAATTATTTAGACCTACGGAGAAAACTATTCAGGCAAAGTTTGGGCTCTGTACAGTACTGGAAAAAAAAATCGACTCAGACCCTATATCTCAGGAACGGCTTGTGATATAAAGACAAATAAGGTATAATTTTTCATGATTTGAAGTATTCTATATACAGAAAATTTTTTAAGTTCTTAGGGGGTCGTCTTCATATTAAACGAAGTACCAACTTTCGTTTTTCCTATGGACGACATCAAAGATTAATCCAGATTCTGAAAGAGCACCCTCTATAACCCCCCCAAAACCAGTTTTCATGTCATTTGGTCCCCAAATGAAGCCAGGAGTGGGGGTTGAAGTTCGTTGAATTTACGTTGAAATCTCGTTTTTCATAGATTTTGATCCTTACAACCATTAACCCCACGCACACTGTAGGAAATTTCAATTAGAAAAATTTGCGCCAATCTCATATCGCCAAAGACATACAACTTATGAAAATTACAGTAACCTTACGGTAACCATAATCTACTAACTGAAATCAACACATTTATTGTTTAAACTTGATGTTGAACATACCCGTGTGGCCTAACGGCTAGTGTGCCTGGTCGCGAATCTTTAGAGCCAAGTTCGAACCGCAGAACTTCCATGTTCTTGTTTTGCTTTTGGAAGTTTTTGTATGCCTCGAACTTAAACTACCGATAGAGTTAGAATTAATAAGTTCTTATTTTTTACTCTATTAATTTCAGTAAAAGGAAAATTAACCTATTTTTTTGTGGATGTAATATTTTTTTATTTATTTTTAAATTTTGATGATATTTTTAAATAAAAGTTTACAAATTAAAAATCTTAAAATACAATTTTTTCAGATGAAAAAATTTTGAAACAATACTTAACACTTACTTTTGAAACAATACTTAATTATTCGAATAAAAATTTCACCTGCATTAAATTTGAAATGTTTTTGGATTACGCGAATAAAGTTTCAAAAAAGAGTATTCGATATAAAGATTCGAATTCATGACAGATTTCATGCAGATATTTGTGGTTTTAAATATAAATCTAAGGTCAAGAAAAGTCGTCGCTTAATAAGGACGGTCTCTTCTTACATGCATTGTTTATTAAAAGAAATTCAACGTTTTATCTTTGATATTAAATGTTATCAAGACATGAATTAATTTAACCATGACACAAATATCATCGTGTTGCTGAATTTTGGATAACACATCTTTCCCATATGATGCACCCCAGGGTTAACACCATCTCTTTGCCTATAAGGGAAGGTACCCATACTACGTGACCCATTTAGGGGAGGGAGGGGGGTCTTCAAATTACCACGCTCGGTCACAGGGGGAGGGGGGCTTAAGGGTTTGTCCCGTAGTCAATTTCTTCTAGTCAATACGACAAAATTAAGCCAAATTAATTATTGAAATTTGTCAACTTAAGACTAATAAGGCAAAATTAATTATTAAAATTAGACAAATTAAGCAAAATTAATTTTTTCAACTTTCTGTTTGCAAAAAATGATATCAAACCGTATTAATGAATTACTTCGTGAAAACTACAGGGGGTCTTGGCATATACTACGGATGGTCACCAAGGGGGAGGAGGGTAAAAAATGGGTCACGTAGTATGGGTACGTTCCCTAACTGGCACATCCAAGGGTTGCACCAGCCACCTACCCCTACTCTAGGCAAGCAGCGTATTAAATTTACGCTACGCAGCCAGAGGGCTCAATGATTGGAATAAAAGTTGACTTACATAATTAACTAATAATAAATAAAATAGTGGTGACTACAAAATAAAAAATAAACACTATAATAACAATTTAACTACCACTTTTTAATTTAATGTTATTTTTTATAGGTATAGTCAAAGTCAATCATTTCTTGCATTCAACCTGGTATTGGGAGAACAGTAGATCCATCCGCTATTGTCACCAAATATATGGATGATATCGTTGGTTCTTACCGGTATCGGATTTGGAAACTAATTTTGAAAACGTTAAACTAGTTGAAGTGGGATAGATGAGGTTAAATAGAAATAGGGACTTGGGGGGGGGAACAGGTTGAGTTTGAAAAATTTAACATTAATTAATATGCTGATTTTTATTGAGGCTCAAGAAAAATCAGCATGCCAATTAACGTTAAAATTTAAAAACACAAACAGAAAAAAAATATCCAACCCCTAAAATAAAACTCCAATATCCCTTTCCAATCAACCCCCCATATGTTCGGTAGTAAAAATCGTCGATATGATTAAAGTTAATTAATTTTAATTCATCAAGTTTATTAACTTTGAAATGTAATGATAGACCAGTCAACATGTTTCATATTTATATTTTGGTATCTTATTCATCAAGCACATAGGTTCAGAAACTTCAATGTTTATCCTTAAAAATTAATAAACTCTGTATCCAACCTAATGAAACATAACTCGTAATTAATTACTAAAAAATGACTGCAGAATCATTAAAATCAGTATTTGAAAATTTTTCTTCTCCTATATGTATAAGCAAATTTTAAACTTTGTAATTGCCTTAATTTTTCAAGATAAGTTAGTTTTCGTAAGTGGAAATTGAAAATTATTAGAAACATCGATTAAATGCTAAAAATACATCAAAAAATCAATCTATTTAAGTATTTTTATAGGAATTTTTGAGCCGCAAAAGCCTGATTTATTGTTTCATTAATTAGTTAAATTTCTAGCTCTTATCAACAAAACCACTTTCATAATTTAGCGTGATTATTTAATATCTTTATTTAAATTTTTATTCCCTTTTTTTCCAGAATTAAAAAAATGTTAATTTTAAATAACTCTCAATTAATTATTATTATTTGTAAACGAACGGCAATAAAAATTGTATAAATTTGTTTTAAAGGCTTTAGATTTTAAAAAAAGTATTCAACATCTATTCATCTTTGTGTTTGCCTGTATCCCTATAGGTTAACCTTGAACAATGAGACATGCGGAATTGCGGGGCAGAACCTGCAACCTAGTAATCACGAGCTTGTTACTTTACCAAGTGGGCTACCACTTAAGGGTATTCTAATTGGAAGACGAAATTGCGCCAAAATATAGATAAA
This sequence comes from Tetragnatha versicolor, assembly GCA_024610705.1. Lineage (NCBI taxonomy): Eukaryota > Metazoa > Arthropoda > Arachnida > Araneae > Tetragnathidae > Tetragnatha > Tetragnatha versicolor. The sequence goes on from JANDEH010000006.1 coordinate 46,487,933, forward strand.
TAGCCAAATCTGCTTTAACTTTTGTAGGAATTGTGCCAAAACACAGATAAGTAGCCAAATCTGTTCTAACTTTACTAGAGAATTTTAAAGAATTGTCGCCAATCTTTCCTCTTTGAAGTTAAATTACCAAAGTTTTCAAACCCCCTTCCTGGCTTTGTTTGACCCCCAAAAAACACGAAACTTGGTTTTGGGGGGTTTTAGAGGGTGCTCTTTCAGAATCTGGAAAAATCTTTGATGTCGCTCATAGGAAAAACGAAAGTTGATGCTTCGTTTAATATGAAGACGACCCCCTAAGAACTTGAAAAATTTTCTGTATATAGAATACTTCAAGTCATGAAAAATGATACCTTATTTGTCTTTATATCACAAGCCGTTCCGGAGATATAGCGTCTGAGTCGATTTTTTTTTCCAGTACTGTACCTTAATTAGAAAGCGGTGACCAAGAGGAGTGAAAAAGTCCAAATTCGAAGATTTTTATACAAAAAACTAAAAGAAACAAAGATCAAACCCTCTCATTTTGTTTATGATTATTTTATAAGAAACTACTAACGTTATAGATATAATGTTCCAGGTTTTGTTTTTTTATCACCTTTATTTTGGTTGTAGTATTTTTCTAATGTCCAAAGAACTTTTGTAAGGTTGTTTTTCCTGCATTTATTCAGCTAATAACTCTAGAACTAACTTAAAAACGTTAAATTAGTCCCATTTTGTTTGTAATTTTTTTGTTTTTGATATAATGTGCATTATGACCAGACCATCATTTTCAAAAAGTTTTTTTCAAAATTTAAAAAAAGTGAAAAAATTTTTAAGAAAATTTTTTTTGAAAAATATTAAAAGCCTTTAACTCTTAAAATGAACATTACTACCAAATTTCAAGTTCAAAATAAAATTTAATCATGTATAAAAAAATAAAAATATTTGAAATTTAATCAAGTCCCTAAACTATCCCTAAAATTATACAGCAAGAGCAATTCACTAATGTAAAATTCATAAACTCGCTTGAGGGTGTCCATATGACTTAAAACATGCAAAAAATGTCAGACAAATTTTAGTTGTTTAGTATAAAAATATTCGAATTCGTATTTTTTCACTCTTCTTGGTCATCGACTTCTAATTCGAATACAGAGTTGAAATTTTGGCTATGAGCTTCTATTAGCTGTTCGAAAAAAAGTAGAGGGTACCCAGAACTAAGTTTTTTTTAAAAAAGTATTTTGGGCCACCCTATTGCATACAAAGGTTGAAAAATACCCAATTTTTGCGTTCTATCCGGCATAAGACAAAGGCATGTTATAAGGAATTCATGTTTCGCTTTACTACGTACGTATGTACGAATGTACGTATTAGACTGTATCGAAACTAGATTTTTTTTATTCAACGTAAATCCCCCTAAAGCTATTTACATGTTTTTAACAATAAATGGTTTTATGTAAGATCTTTACTTTCTCATCACGGTTCCTTGCATGTTGTAACAAACACCTCTATGGCTTTTGAATGAATATTTGAGCTGTCATTTATTTGTGTCTAATAAAATAATATGTTTATAGTTTATAAATGGTTCAGAATATATTTGTTTCAATTTGAATATTTAAAAATTTTCTTCAGAAAAAAAATCAAAAGAAACTAAAACGAAGCTATTTTTACTATGGTATTTCATATTTTAGTAACAATACACCTAAAAAGTATAGAAAAAATGTAAGAAGAAACAAATTCAAAATATCTTTAATTAAAGGGTTTCAATTCATATATACGAGTATATCTGTTTCAATTTGAATATTTAAAATTTTCTTCAGAAAAAAATCAAAAGAAACTAAAACGAAGCTATTTTTACTATGTTATTTCATATTTTAGTAACAATACACCTAAAAAGTATAGGAAAAATGTAAGAAGAAACAAATTCAAAATATCTTTAATCAAAGTGTTTCAATTCATATATACAAGTATATCTGTTTCAATTTGAATATTTAAAAATTTTCTTCAGAAAAAAATCAAAAGAAACTAAAACGAAGCTATTTTTACTATGGTATTTCATATTTTAGTAACAATACACCTAAAAAGTATAGAAAAAATGTAAGAAGAAACAAATTCAAAATATCTTTAATCAAAGGGTTTCAATTCATATATACGAGTATATCTGTTTCAATTTGAATATTTAAAAATTTTCTTCAGAAAAAAATCAAAAGAAACTAAAACGAAGCTATTTTTACCATGGTATTTCATATTTTAGTAACAATACACCTAAAAAGTATAGAAAAAATGTAAGAAGAAACAAATTCAAAATATCTTTAATCAAAGGGTTTCAATTCATATATACGAGTATATCTGTTTCAATTTGAATATTTAAAAATTTTCTTTAGAAAAAAATCAAAAGAAACTAAAACGAAGCTATTTTTACTATGGTATTTCATATTTTAGTAACAATGCACCTAAAAAGTATAGAAAAAAATGTAAGCAGAAACAAATTCAAAATATCTTTAATCAAAGGGTTTCAATTCATATATACGAGTATATCTGTTTCAATTTGAATATTTAAAAATTTTCTTCAGAAAAAAATCAAAAGAAACTAAAACGAAGCTATTTTTACTATGGTATTTCATATTTTAGTAACAATGCACCTAAAAAGTATAGAAAAAAATGTAAGCAGAAACAAATTCAAAATATCTTTAATCAAAGGGTTTCAATTCATATATACGAGTATATCTGTTTCAATTTGAATATTTAAAAATTTTCTTCAGAAAAGAAATCAAAAGAAACTAAAACGAAGCTATTTTTACTATGGTATTTCATATTTTAGTAAAAATGCACCTAAAAAGTATAGAATAAAATGTAAGCAGAAACAAATTCAAAATATCTTTAATCAAAGGGTTTCAATTCATATATACGAGTATATCTGTTTCAATTTGAATATTTAAAAATTTTCTTCAGAAAAAAAATCAAAAGAAACTAAAACGAAGCTATTTTTACTATGGTATTTCATATTTTAGTAACAATGCACCTAAAAAGTATAGAAAAAAATGTAAGCAGAAACAAATTCAAAATATCTTTAATCAAAGGGTTTCAATTCATATATACGAGTATATCTGTTTCAATTTGAATATTTAAAAATTTTCTTCAGAAAAAAATCAAAAGAAACTAAAACGAAGCTATTTTTACCATGGTATTTCATATTTTAGTAACAATACACCTAAAAAGTATAGAAAAAATGTAAGAAGAAACAAATTCAAAATATCTTTAATCAAAGGGTTTCAATTCATATATACGAGTATATCTGTTTCAATTTGAATATTTAAAAATTTTCTTTAGAAAAAAATCAAAAGAAACTAAAACGAAGCTATTTTTACTATGGTATTTCATATTTTAGTAACAATGCACCTAAAAAGTATAGAAAAAAATGTAAGCAGAAACAAATTCGAAATATCTTTAATCAAAGGGTTTCAATTCATATATACGAGTATATCTGTTTCAATTTGAATATTTAAAAATTTTCTTCAGAAAAAAATCAAAAGAAACTAAAACGAAGCTATTTTTACTATGGTATTTCATATTTTAGTAACAATGCACCTAAAAAGTATAGAAAAAAATGTAAGCAGAAACAAATTCAAAATATCTTTAATCAAAGGGTTTCAATTCATATATACGAGTATATCTGTTTCAATTTGAATATTTAAAAATTTTCTTCAGAAAAAAAAATCAAAAGAAACTAAAACGAAGCTATTTTTACTATGGTATTTCATATTTTAGTAACAATGCACCTAAAAAGTATAGAAAAAATGTAAGAAGAAACAAATTCAAAATATCTTTAATCAAAGGGTTTCAATTCATATATACGAGTATATCTGTTTCAATTTGAATATTTAAAAATTTTCTTCAGAAAAAAATCAAAAGAAACTAAAACGAAGCTATTTTTACTATGGTATTTCATATTTTAGTAACAATGCACCTAAAAAGTATAGAAAAAAATGTAAGAAGAAACAAATTCAAAATATCTTTAATCAAAGGGTTTCAATTCATATATACGAGTATATCTGTTTCAATTTGAATATTTAAAAATTTTCTTCAGAAAAAAAAATCAAAAGAAACTAAAACGAAGCTATTTTTACTATGGTATTTCATATTTTAGTAACAATGCACCTAAAAAGTATAGAAAAAATGTAAGCAGAAACAAATTCAAAATATCTTTAATCAAAGGGTTTCAATTCATATATACGAGTATATCTGTTTCAATTTGAATATTTAAAAATTTTCTTCAGAAAAAAATCAAAAGAAACTAAAACGAAGCTATTTTTACTATGGTATTTCCTATTTTAGTAACAATACACCTAAAAAGTATAGAAAAAATGTAAGAAGAAACAAATTCAAAATATCTTTACTCACTAGGGTTCAATTCATGTATACGAGTAAAAGAGGGACTATATCCTCCTTTCAATAATTCCTTTGACAATTTCTCTCAGAAAATAATTAGCCACCTATTACAACAACTGCTACAATACACGGATGCTGTGTGCAACCCCCCCCCATTCCCTTTTCCAGGAAATAAACTCCGATCTATTAAACCGGGCAAAGCGCTGGGCAAACACACTCGCCCCTGCTGTCGGGGGAAGGGGCAATTACTCTCCGGTAGAGTGCCAAGTCAAGTGGACGCCCCAGCTGGAAACATGTCAATCACGCCCCAACACAAGCGGCTGATGCTGAACCGATCATAGTGGACAGTAAGGGCTAAGCTAAACTTTTACAACAGCCAGTATCATTTTGGTGGTCACCAGCTGTGATTCGATATGAATTTGTACTTTCTGAGGGCTCTATTGGAGGATCAAGCTTCATTTTCTCCGCTTCCCGTGACGTGACAAAAAAAAGGGAGTTGCATGAGTAGTGGATGGAATCCCAGCGCCACCAGAGCCCCTATCACAAGGCATACCTCATGTTTGTTTTTTCGATTTCCATTATAACTTATGGCTTTGACCCTCTGTTCTAGTACTCTGTGTTTCTAACCAACTGTGCTTTAAGGCAGAAATACTTATTCTAACAACAAGTAAACGAAATTTGAACATAAGTGACAAAAACTGGACGATTCTTGAACATTTGTGCTGCTTTGGGTACAGCTTATAATTTTACAAATCTAATCCACAATATATAAAATAAGAAAATTAAATTTTTTTAGCACTGACAAAGGGGATAATACAATGGAAAAACTTTTCAAGGACGTTACTAGTGATACATGAGATAAAAAAATACCTCTAGTAACACCACTGAGCTATAAAACAAACATTAATAAACGGCACTTCTGATGAAAGTCACTATCATTCATTACAAATTGTTGCATCTTTAACCAAAATAAATAACAGCACTTTTTAATCTAAACAAAGTTGAATCCAAAGCAAACGTATCCTCCAACTAAAAATGATTATTTTCAAAGATTTAATCTCCAACGATGAAATGTTCACCGATGCCTTCAAATACAAGATCAACGACCACTTCTACGAAATCGAAGTGCGCTTTGAGAGCAGATTGACCAGAGGACCAGTGTTTGAGGAGTGCAACCCCGTGGCAGTGGGGGATGTGTCTGACGACACCAACCCATTCCTTTGCGAAACTGGATATGACCTGGTCCTCAACCAACGCCTTTCTGAAATGTATTTTCCTTCGAAGAAGGATTTTGAGGAATACCTGCAAGAATACCTGACGGCCCTGGAGAAAAAGTGGACGGAACTCCGTACCGATGATGAAGAAATCGAACGAGCCAAACAACGTTTTGAAAGGGGCGTTGCAAAGGTTTTGACGAGTTACGATCATTTACGTTTTTATGTAGGACAGAGCTGTAATCCGTTGGGACTGTTAGGTATGTTGGAGTTCAGGAATGAGGGTGTTACTGAAGTGCCAGTGATGATGTTCTTTAAAGATGCCGTGTATAAAGAAAAGGTGTGACTGCATTTAAAAACTGTTTGAAAGTTTCATGAAATAAACCTAGCTGGTTCAATTCCGTTAGCAGTTTCCCTAGTAGCTAAACGAAATTTTTTTAAGATGCTCCTACATAACCACTTATTCATTAAAAATGGTATAGGTACTCTTCTAGAATACCGGCGCAAATCTCGCCAAGCAGATTTTTTGGTGACAGCTCACACATGACCTTCCGTAACAGAAACAAGGGTTACCAGCGGTTGCATTATTATTGGCAACTTTATCGCTTGCTCCGGGATTCTGGAATAGTACCAAATGGATCTTAGATTGTTCAACGGGCTACTTTATTAAATGATATTATTTGTTAATCATTTGCAATAAATTCAGCAGGAACATAAGTGTTGCTCACTCTGGATACAAAAATTTATAATCATTTATCCTTTTTACTATTAAATTAAAATTGCAAAATGATTGAAGACAACCAAATTACCTGTTTGTTTCAGCAGTTTTGAATTCATTTTTATATGAGCTGCTCAAGATGAAAGTGGTATAAGTGCAAAAATACAAAACTTGAGAAAAGCATGGATTTGAATCGTATTTCTTTTAAAGTTTTTTATCTAGTGTGGTAGTCGCCTAAGTCAAAAGTTCAATAAGCAACCCGCAAGGGCCGCCTTTAAACTGCCTTCTCCTTAGGAATATAACGCAAACGCCGATAGAAAAACTTCAGTTACTCAAAACAACGTTCAGTGGACTTATACCAATTTCATTCTAACCAGCGCATATAATTCTAAAAGATTTATTACACAAAAAATATTCCCATAATAACAAAATTGCATATGTTCATTTATTTCTCACGACAGTGTGTTTATGAACATCCACTTGTATTCATTCTGAAACACTGTCGTTTCCAAGAGAAGCTGTTGAATTAAACACCGAAAGGTAAGATTTTTCTTACATTCACAGAAAACTTCCAACTTATCGAGTTCTTGATGGCTATAACAGTAAAACTGAATAAAAGCACCCCTGTCACCGTTGCGTGACCGACATGACAAGTCTCAATTCTCCAGAGGCGACATCCTTTCTGCTCAATCACCTAAGCGTTTCTTTTCCCTAGAGATCACATTGCTGCCCCCTCCTTAATCAGCCCCTCCCCCTGTGGAAGCATATCGACTCTCCCTTTTTCTTGTATTCAATGGAGGTTTAGATACAGATTTTTTTTTCAGTTTAATGCTGTATAACCTCAATACCTTGAAATCGAAAGGACCCGAAAATAATTTTGAGGTATCGAGATTTCCAGGTGAAAAGGTTACTCTAAATAAAAAATCCATTAGTACTTTATTTCAAGGAGATATCATATCTTTTCAAGGTATGGTTAGTTAGGGTGGGTTACAAACAATGAAGAAAAAATTACTTTATAAGTCACAAAATGGGTCCCACAAATCAAAAATACACAGTAAAAAATAATAGAAAAATAATGTTTCTATTTTAGAACAAAAAATAATTAAAGCATTTTTATTTTAAATTCGACTGTAAAAGAGCTCCTCACGGTTACCTCAGCAACCTTCTAACCCTGGCGTCAAGTGCTTGGCCATCCATAACTGAATTATATTTCCCTTGGTTCCCACGAGCGTCTGTTCTTTTCGGTTTCCGAAGAACGACACCTTGCCTTGTTTACAACAGCCCAATTTGAAGGAGCAACGATCTTTACCAATGGCCGCGAATGAATGCTCAAGAGAAAAACCGCAAATAAAAACCTCCTTATGTCTGCATCTGTAATGGGGCAATGCCAGCGTTTTTTTGAAAACGAAAAAAATGCCTTTTTCCCGTCAAAGAAATAGATCTGAATTCAAAAATCGACATGAAAAGTTACAAAAAAAATCAACAATCCCTTTGCACTTGTTTAGGATTGAATGGTCTTACTTTACAGTGAAAATCAGCCATTGCAATCACATGACTCGGACCTAGCAACGACCTTAGCAACAGATTGTTTGACTTACAGCAGTTAATAGTTAAAAGAAAATACTAACTGGCCATGGAATGCTTCTTTTGGAGCATTTGCAATCACATGACAGCAACAGATACCGCCGCACCTAGCAACGGCCTTAGCAACAGACTGTTTGACCTACAGCAAGGAAGAAAATAAATGGTCGTGACGTCACCTGAAAACACTCTAGTATTGTTTAAAACCGATGTTTCGGATTAAATGACGTCACATACTGTTTTGCGCCCTTTTTTTAAGTCAAACTTTGCTATAAAATCAAAAAATAAATAAGCATCATAATTAAAAAAAATTTGCACGTATATTCCTTTCTTGGATACCTATATCGAATAACAAAAATAAAATAAAAATACTGGAAATGCTCATTTGAATTAAATTTTTAAATAAAACTTTTTAAATCCCCAACATCATGTAAAAACCTTATGGTGACGACCTCCAGCACTTTTCATAAAGGTTTTCAACATTGGATAGAAATCTCTTTATCATAGAAAATATAAATTATTTTCAGATTCAGTCAATAAGTTATTAGAAATCAATGCCTCCCTGAGCTGCACTATCTCAAGTAATAGTGCAGGAAAATCGAACATTGTTTTGTTAGATGTCACAATATTGGCCAAAACCTAAATAAATTTCGAACATTTTGTGAAAGTTTTTACCCTATTTTTCAGTGAAGGGATCATTTTAACAAGGGTCAATATATTGAAAGAAGGATATTGGTCGATGGTAATTATAACTTATTTCTCTCACTTTGATTGTAATAAACTTTTTTTTTTCAATTTGGAAAAAAAATATTTGAGATAAATATAAAAACCTGACGTTTGATCTAACTATTTCTTATATGCTTTAGAAATATTTTACCCTGCTTTTACAGTACAAGTTTAAAAAAGGAAAACCCAGAATTTCATAATAGAGCATTAAGCATTTATTTTAAAAACTATCATGTCCATAAAATGTTCGTTCATTTTTTATTCGTGTTTTATTTCTGTTTTAAATTTTATGACCACTTCATAAAACAATAAAGCCAACAGGTCACTGAATACAACTACTACTTGAGGAGGTACCCGAGGAGAGACGTGGTAAAAAATCACTTGAATCAAATCACCCCTGCAGTGAAATTTTAAAACGTCAAATATCAAATATAGTTTTACATCATGGACGAGCTGGCACCTTTTTTTCTCCCCGAGCATGCGCACTAAGCTCGTCAGGACCAAACCGTTGGGATGTGCGAATATGCAGGCTCCTTTGAGATGTATTTGCGTGTCTTTTTTCTTTTAATTCTGTGTGAACTTTTGTGAATCTATGTTTTTAAATTTTGTAAATTTTTGTTTTTGTTAATAAATTGATTGATTGATTGAAGAAAAAACATAGTTTTCTGGTATCCATTTCCACTAGGGATATTAGAAAAGGAGAGTCTGAGAGGTTTAAAATTTTCCAGTACAATTTTTTATACAAAAGTTACGCCCCTTCTTCGTACTGCGTATCTAGAAAAAAAACTTCGGTGAAATACTGGAAAATTTCAAAATTTTGGAGGGTAAGAAGAAAATCCAAACCTTTCCTGATTCTGAGGTCCAAATAAAAAAATTCTAACTTTGGGGGGAGTAATCACCAACCCCCTTGGTTACGCCATATGCGTGGAGTAGTCTAATTAATTCAAATGCTATTAACCTTTTAAAGATAAGGATTGAGGAAGGTTCCCCCACCAAAGTCCATATTTGAGCATGAGCTCACAGCAATGTCAATGACATGACCACGACAAAGCCGAAGAATTTTTGAAAACATTTATCTTAGATTCTGAAACAATTCTATGCGCATCTCAAATTATTCCGTTTAAGAACAGCATTGCCATCTAGTGGATATTAATGGAAATACGCATCTCATTTTTAGATCAATACTTCCATCTAGCGGACAATAATGAAAACGTTTCTTATGGGAAAAATTCTATTACTATTTACGAACACACGGTACTAAATGAGCTACACTTTGAATAAAAATTCTTAAGTAACCATGCATCAATTTTTTAAAACGCCTACCCTTTTTTACATATTTTCATTGATTTTTAACGGTTTTTTTACATAAAACGTAGTTTTTTTAATTAGTAAATAGGGAGTATAAAATGCATTTAGCAAAATGTACCTGAAAATCAAAATAAATTTTATTACAAACACTTATTTCAATTCTCAATAAATTTTTTAATTACATTTTTTCAATTATGAGTTTACAAGATGAGATTCGGGAAAAGATTCTTCTGCCATGATATTTTTATCACGAAAACGATATTAACGATAAGGGAGACTGCTGTACCTTCGTAAAAAACTCGTACAACCACATAAAAACTTCGTACAAACACGTTTTTATTTTTCTAGGACAGATAAAAACACATTTCGACCATTTAAAGTGCCCAACCTGTAGTCCTGACCTTAATAAGTAGGGTGATATTTTTTATTAGCTCAAATATAGGCTTACCATACGACCGGGATTATCCCGGACAGTCCGGGGTTTGAAGAGCTGTCCGGGGAAATGTCCTGGGACGCTAAATGTCCGGGTTTCCTACATTTAAGATTTGCCAGACCCAGACATTTTTATGAAAAAAATCCTGACCAAACTATTTAAAATTGCGTTTCTTTACGTTTTCTAACGTCTGTATTACTTGAGAAAACTTACTTTCAGTGAATTGTGTGATAAATATAAAGTCAATCAAACAATTTTTGAAAAAGTAATGTTAAATGAAAAAATTAAATTTGATATTTTTGTTTAATGCTTGTTAGTTTGAATAGTTTTTAATCTTTGGTAATTTGATATGGCACTTATAAAAAAAATTTAAAAAAATATATCCTGGGTTGTCCCCGAGAAAATATGGTAAGCCTACAAATATTCAAAATTGGATTTTTAATAAATTTTAATAACTTGATGAAATTTGTGTCCATATTAGGTACAACAACCTGCTCTCCCTAAGGACAGACCCAGTTGTACCTGGGGACACCCATAAAAAAGGAAGTTTTAGTCGGAAAAAAAGGTAAAAATTAGCATGTTTTACTGATACATTACCTTCTAATGAACAATTTGAAGACAGTAATAGTAATACATTGGAAATCGATTTTTAAGTAAAATACTTTTAGAGCGTAAATGATCATTTAAAGGAACTTGATTGACACAAATCTTGATTTCCCACTAAAAATACATAAATCGCATGGAATTTTCAAATCGAAATTAAAAGTTAATAGTTTAATTGATATTGATGATGCTGATTAAACTAATCATGTCACTGATCAAAAAAAATCTATATGCACTTAGCTGTGCAACCATTAGTGGTAATAACTTTCGGAAATTTTCTTCGGTGGAAATTTTACGTGTTTTTCATCATCATACCGGAATGCGATAGGGTGCTAAAGATTTTTTCCATATTTTACATTAAAGGCGAAGTAGAATCAAAATTTTAAAAATTAGTTAAGATCACAAAATGTTTGATTTTTCATCCAAAAATCACATGAAAATAATCCCCGATTAATAGATAACCATTAAGAATTAATTTAACATGCATTAAAATGTATTCACTTTAATGAAACACGATTCAAAACGTCGATTAGCTGTAGACATCAACAAGAACGTGTGTGTGGTGACCGAAGGTACAACATCAGGTGTTTTTGCATTAAAAATTCTATAAAAATAAAAGAATTTAGATTTGATGACTAATATCATAACTAAAAAGTCAAAATCTCGGGGATTCACCAACTATATCCCATTTAATCATACCATATTTAAAGGAGAAGAAAACTATTAATGTAGTAATGGACTAAAAGCAACTTTGGTCATCTAAAAACAGTAAATTTATTGTATGATTGTATTGTAGTAGCTGATTTCACGTTAGCAACTAGATAGCATCGATTTACATTTAAAATCTATCACACGAATATTACGGCCACGAATATTATTTCATTCTAAAAGTACAATTGAAACTGGATAAGTGAAATTCACTTGATTTGTGAGGCAAGTGCCGGTCTCCAGCGATTCTACTTATTCATTTAGGATTGACTGTAAATTTCCAAAACGTACTCTTCGGTTTTACCATGGGTTCAGGTTATGGTTTTTTCCCGGGATCCCGGGAAATAGCTAATTCCTACATTTTGTAATCCCCCCCGGAAAATAAGATTATTTCCCGGGAAGTAAAAAATTAAGATCAAGATTAAAAATTCCCCTAATGTTAGTAAAATCACTGTCTGGCGTGTTTTCAACGCAAAATTGTACCTTTTTTAAAAATAATTCTTGTAAGTATAAAATATCGATGCTCATAATAAATATTATAAATGTATACCCGGAAAAAAAATTTATTAAATTCTCAATTTAAAACTATTCCCGGGAAATGCCAAAGTATTTTCCAGGGAATATTTTCCAGAGAAATTATTTTCAGGCCTGATAACAATTTCTATGCTTGTCAAAAACTTGTATTCAGTTTTATTAGATTTTAATCCTTCCTGGAATCATGAAAAAATATTTTTGTCTAAAACTAAAAAGAAATATTTATGCACCCTGGGAACCTTTAAATAATTTTGATGTTAAAAAATAACTTTAATGAAGAAGTTTAAAATTTTAATCAGTTTCCGGGAATCCGGGGAATGATTTTTTTATTCCCGGCATTTCCCGGGAAGACAAAAACACCGGGAAATCAGAAACCCTTGTTCAGGTCTCTGGAGACTATTTCCCTCCCCTTCAGAGAAATGGCAAAATTGTGATGGAGGTCGCAATAGATGATGGCAGCATCTATCATCCGAGCAAAAAATAAGTTTAAAAAATAGAGTGACGAAGCGGCTTATTCTATTAGAGAGTAAGCAAATGTCTCCTAAAAACTATAGTATCTTATAAGTAATAATAAGATAGGGGTGATATTACTTAGCTTTTTTCTGACACATAAAATCGAATTTCGACCATTTATAATGTCCAACCTTTTTTCACAACCTAGTAAAAGCGATAATACTTTTATTAGCTCAAATTTTAGAAATGTGCCGATTAAATATTACGGAAACAAGTTTCTGGTTACTTTTGAATCCCTCCCCCCTTGTCAGAAAATATATGAAAACCGCCACCCCCCTCCTACTTGCTTAAGAAAACCACCGTACTACCCTTTTGTTCTTTTTTTATACAAAATGCATATAGCAGGGCGGCAGAACCTAAAAGTTTATTGTAAAAATTTAAGACTTCATTGGTATTAAATAGCTCGGCTTAAATAGTAAAATTCTGAATTTTGAAATTATTTATGCAAGGAACGAGATATTTTCGAAAATCAGTGTTTGTACCAACTTACGAAAGCATCACTCATAACTCCCCCTTGCCTTGTTAGAAAGATGAGCAAAGAGCAAACTCCCGTCCCCCAGTTGGGTATGTAATATTTAAAAGGCTCCAAAACGCGCTATCTGTAGTAAAAACATCCAAAATATCTCAAATTAATAACTAAAATATTAATTAATTAATTGACAAGCTTAAAATAAATTCATTAGTGTTTATATATCCAAACATTTTTAACTGAACTATTAGTTCCATATTTTAAATATAGATAGCAGCAGTATGATTCAAAGTAAACCAAATTCTTCATGATTACTATACTTATAACACTTATAAGATAGATGGCAGCACAAACCTACATTACTTACTAAGTTATTTATGTTATCCCTCTGTAGATGGCAGCACAAATTAAAATTACTATCCCGTCCTCCTTGTCCTCTCGTCCCTTCTTTAAATTATAAATTTGATGCAATTTAACTTCGGTTTCCCAAAATTACCTATCTAATTTTATTTTCAGTAGTCTTTATTCAATGTATTGAAGGACAATTCCACGGGTGACTGACTGACATTTTTTAAGAAAAACTCTTAGAATTTTGTAATTTTCTTCCCAAAAATAAATTACAAAAAAATACTTTCCACCAAGTTTATTGCTTTCTCAGTGGCATATATAAGGGGGGGCGAAGGGGCCCTGGCCCCCCCCGAAATCCGGACTTGGTGTACCAAAACAAGCTAAAACCCTGTTTTTTAGGCACAAATTTCCAAAAATTTTCTGGGGGAGGACCCCCATACCCCCCTTTCTGATTGGCATTTTATTATTCCAAGTTCATCAAAATCCCAATCCTACTTAAAAATATATGTCCAAAATTAGGACTAGGTGTACCAAAACCGAGTAGAAATACTGTTTTTAGGGTCAAATTTCCAAAAACTTTCTGTGGGAGGACCCCCAGATCCATGGGCGTAGCCAGGGGGGTGCAGGGAGGGGCAGCTGCCCCCCCCTAAGTCCTGAGTAATTTACTTTTAATTAAGTTAAAACCCAGTTTTTTAGGGTCAAATTTTCAAAAAATTTCTGGGGGAGGCCCCCCAAGCCCCCCCTTTGGTATTGAAACCTTTATTATTCTCACTTCTTTTATAATAAGTTCATTGAAATCAAAATTCTACCTAAAAATTTTTGTCCAAATTTGGGTTTATGTCTACTAAAAAACAGTTTAAAACCATGTTCTTAGGATCAAATTTCCAAAATTTTTCTGGGGGAGAACCCCTAGATCCCTCCTTGAATCTTTATTACTAAACCTTTATATATAAATTTTTCTTGGACACAAATTTTACCTAAAATGTGTTGAAAAACTATATTAAACCTTAATAGGGATAAAAAAGACCTCATCGTTTCCACGCTACCCATAAAGCTTTTACATTAATTTCATTAAAGGTCAAATACCCCTCTCGAAACAATACTGTGGTTACGACCCTTTCTTACAGGGCTTTAAAATTGTTCTCCATAAACATAAAAAAGTCGACCTTTCTTGCCCCCCCCTAAGTGGAACCCTGGCTACGCCCATGCCCAGATCCCTTTCCTACTTGGCACTCTATTATTTTCAACTTGTTTTTATATTAAGTTCACCCAAATGCAAATTCTATCTATAAATATAAATCAAAAATTCGGACTAGGTGTATCAAAACTGGTTAAAAACCAGTTTTTAAAAGTCAAATTTCAAAACTTTTTTGGGTGTGGACCCCCAGACCCCCTTTGGTACTTGGAACAAAATTATTCACAACTTTTTTTATAATAAGTTCTTTTAGATTTAAATTTTAACAAAAAACATATAAAGTTACATTGCACGTAATAAATTTGCTTGGGAGGGGGTGAAAAATAATTTTGGGCCCCTCCCGAAAAAAATTTCTATATACGCCACGCCACTGTGCTTTCTTGTTGGCTTAATCTAATAATAGCACAATTAAATTTTCAAAATTTGTTTTTATTTATTTTTGAAAAATTTTAAACCACATGGAAACTGACCGACATAAATGTTTCATAAATGTCAGTCTCAGTCAGTTACCATGTTGTTTAAATTTTTCAAAAATAACTAAAAACATACTTTGAAAATTTAATTGTGCCATTAGATTAAGCTACCAAGAAAGCAACAAACTGGGTGGAAAGTATTTTTTTATAATTTATTTTTGGGGTAGAAAATTACAAAATACTTAGTGTTTTTCTTTAAAAAAATGTCAGTCAAACCCATGGACTTGCCCTGAAACGTCTATTTTTGAAGGGGAAAAAACTTAAAGCCCTGGATAGCAAATTAACGTAGCTTCATCCAGGGCTTTAACAAATAAAAACAATAATTTAACAAATAACAAATTAACAATAATTGTTAATTTTAACTACTAGGGAGCTACCGCCCCCTGCTCGCTATCGCTCACCAACCCCCGTAAACTGCTGACGCAGGACCTTTTCCCACAAATTCCAACTCACTGAACTTAATACACTTTATAAAAGAATTAAACAATTTACAGAAAAAACGTCAACCAACTTTCCAAAAATACGTCACAAAATCCCCTCCATTAATAAATCTCCCTTAAAAGTTTGAATAAGATATTAACTCGAACTTATAAAAAATTTAAACGAAATGTTTTTAAAATTATTTTTAATCTATGATTGGACCAAATAAATTTTCTCTCGTTAGTATAATATGCCTAGTGTTTATCATTCATATTTTTGTTTAAAACCAGACTTGTTAAACAATACCGTTTAAGCAATTGAAAATAATAAGAGACAAAACATCACTCTATGTTTACAATTAATTTCGATAAAATCCAGGCTAAAAATTATATATATTGGACAAAAAGTGTGAAATTTTAGTATAAAATGGCGTACATGTAAGTTTTTAGAATATGTTTTTATCAGTCTTTGAGTGATATTTCATCAAGAAAGTACTTTTTTAAATGGTGAAAAAACATTTTTCATCTTAAAATATAGCGTCAATCGGTCGTTGTGATTGGATGCATAATAATTTGATTGACAGTACTTGATTTGTAACTGCAACCTTATCCGTTATCTAAAAAAACGGAAATATTTTAAAATTGAGAATTTTTTTTGAAAAATCGAAGGGCCTACTCGGAAATCCGGAAAGAATCCGGACATTTTGATACCATATATGTGTCATTCGGTTCAGTAATAAAAAAGCCTTTCTCTGGAAACCGTTCACCAAAAACTTTTTTTTAGAATAGAGAGAAACATAAATTATTTATGTTTGGAAACATTTTACAAATTGTTATTTTTCAATAAATATATTAGATGGCAGCACAATAAAAGAAAGAACAGCTATTGTTTTTCGGTTGTTAGTATTAGAGTCCATTTTTTATTTATTAATTAATTTTTACTTTTTCTTAAGTATGGCTCTTGCTAAATGACCCTTGAGTACTTAACTAAAGGCAAAAGATATTTTCTGCTCAAATAGTCATACAATGTTAGGCTTTTATATTAAGTTCTAAAGATTAATCGATACAGTAATTTATATTATTATAGGTATTTTTATGTACAAAATTTTTTAACAATTCTCTTTTAAAAGTATTTGACACCTTTAAGTATCTTCCAACGCCAATGGTTTAAATTTTTTTCTTTTAAAATTATGTGAAAATGTATAGTACTTTCTTTTCTACTTAGTTCTAATTCAAACTATTCTAAATTTTAAAAGAACCGTTTAAAAGTTAAGAAAATAATTAGAAAAGGTATTAAGAAATTAAAAAATATATATAAACGGAATTAATTAGGAGGAATTATAAAATTTACTAGTTGTGAAATTACCTACCTAAGATGTTTAATTGTTTAAAAAAATTTAAAATAAAATTTTGTCTTTTTTATAATCAAATTTTAGTATAATATGAAATGTTGGTTATTAATACCGAGTCCTCGTAACGCTAGCAGGGGCGATGGAATCATTTGTCTCTTATCGCGTTGAAGAGCCCCCGACCAGCCGCGCATAAATCAATTTCATAAATTAAAACTTAATTTCCGTGTTGTAGAATTTGACTTCTTTTCATAGTTGAACTTAATTAAATATTGTTTGTTAACATGCAATCTATTAATTGTGATTATTTCTGAAATTTTATGATTGGGTAATTGAACTCACTCATGAACCATTAACTTTGACAAGTTTGCGACAAAATTTTTATTGCTGAAGCTAAAAGTTTTTGTGCCTTGAAATGTAATGCTAATGCTATTAAAAGCTTAGATTTGTTTTTAGTTTCAAACTTTTTAAATGTTTGATTTTTATAATTTCATTAAAAATGTTGTGTAACCATATCAATGGCAATTTGATTTATTTTCATAGTTAAACTCAATTAAATATTGTTCGTTAACATGCCATACGAAGTTATTTCTGAACTTTTATGATTTGGTAAATGAATAACTCACTCAAAAGCGCATCATAGGCCATTAACTTTGACAAGCTCGCTACCAAAACTTATTGTTAAAATTAAAAGTTTTTGTGTCTTGAAATGTAGTGATATTAAAAGTTTAGATTTGTTTTTATTTCAAACTTTTTAAATGTTTGGTTGTTATAATTTCTTTAAAAATATCGTGTGAAGGCAGAAATTTAAAAAAATGGTTTGTTTTTTTAAATATGTAAAAGTGTGAAATCAAATGTTTATCAATGCACGAAAAAACAGTTGGAAAAAATTGCAAAATTTATGTGTGGTTTGGAAATTTATATCAAAAACATATTATTTTTAGCTACTTTTTGAACGGTTTCTTAGACAGGGGGTCCACGGGGTACGAAAAATGTCGTCAGGGGGTCCACGGGCCAAAAAAGTTTGGGAACCCCTGTGTTAAAGCCATGTTTGTTTCGTCTTGTCGGCATGACGCAGACACTGCAAAAGCTTTGATACAAATCTATGTTAAAATAAAGAAACATGTCTTATCTTGTAATTATGACGACAGACTGGTTAATATCTCTCTGTTATAACTAATATGCACATTTTCCACTTATTTGTGATCAAAAGATGAGAGTAAAATTGCATATTCTTTAAACTAAAAACTTCTCCTTCCTCCATACTGAGATTTGGTGAGATTTCACTGGACCCTCTCTCTTCCTTTTTGACCTCATGTACCCTCATTTGGTTATGTTGTTTTTATTTTCCGTTGTTTTTATTTTACGCTTTCGTTTGAAGTTGGAACAAGTGCGAGAAAGAATTTCTAGCTGCATTTCTCTGGAAATCAACCTCGTGAATCCAAAAATGTATAATACCATTCAGTATTTTTTTTTAAAATATTGCAGATTTTACTTCGGAAGATGTTTTAAAAATCCTGGTACCCCCAGAAGTCAAACCTGGATTCTCCCCTGGTTATAATCAATATTTCCAAAAAGTCAAATTTAACGGAAACTCCACAGATTCTCTGTTTGCTTTTATCCTCCCAAAACCAATTTCCATTTAAACAACATTCGAAAACCCTTTCACGGAAACAAATTGGTCGGAACTTTTTGTGAGAAAATAGAAAAATATTTGGAACGTACAGCTAGCTTATATATTAGAAAGGGTGCTCTCATGGCCGCCTCCTTTCTTCATAGATCTCGATAGCGTCTCCTTCACGCCAGCTTATCAACACTCTGTCGGCCATCCATGCCGCCTTCTCCAAGGGACCTGTCCCGTCTTGGGACGTTTTTTTCTCACATTCCGGGGGTGGCTGCGTCCCTTCGCGTCACGAACTGTGCGGGAGACAACTTTTCTGTGATGGAGAGAACTTCCAACAAATATGCCTTCAGCTCAGCGAGAAGTTGAAAGGAAAGTTTCACAGTTGGGTTGGTAGGCCTGTATTAACGAATCGCTGGTGCTTGTATATTTAAATGAGGTGAGACGTCGGCACCTTTGGATTATGGATTTCGTGAGTTATCGGTTGGATGTCTGTTGAGAATTGTTTTCACCTAATATGTGTTACCATCTGTTTGAATAGTGCCAGAAGAGGTGAAGTTGAAAATTATGTATGCTTGTATGGGACAGGCTTGGATTCTGGGTACGGGGGAGCACACTGGAAAGTTATCCCTTGGTACAAAAATTAGCTCTTTATGGTCAAATTTATAAGATTTTCTAGAGGAGGGCTCAACTGATTTTTTGGAGGAAGGTCTCTACTTCCATAGAAATTTTACTCAACAAAGATAGCAACTTAAGTTTCTGATCTAATTATTTTTTTCAGAAACATAGCAATGTCCTATAAAATATTTTTTTTTCAAACGAGGGGCAAAACAGTATAGTATCTTAGGAGACATTGTATATCATTCCAAAGACATTGTATAAAAGGCAAGCAACATTTTTATTTCACATTCGCTTAAAAAAGCGAGTGATCTTTAGATCCCCCTCCTCGAAAGCAGGCTGAAGGACGTCATTGCTTTTCCAATGTATAAATTGCCTACAAGTTTCAAAATACCCTCTTTAATATCTTTTTTGTAATAATTAGTACTGACGAACAACTGTATATTAAAATTGGAAAAAAAGAGTTTGAAATTATGCGTTAAGTACTGTATTTTGAGAGGGTAGGGGTTTTTTTTCTTTTTTTTATGTAAAAATTCTGAGACACTACACTGAAGGGACTAGAAGTTCCAACAGAAAAAAACTTTTACATTTCTATCAAATGCTTAATGTAGGATTGAAAAATTTTTTTAATGTTCTCCTTATTAACCACAGAAATGGACTAAAACTACCCCACACTCCCAAAAAATCCGTAATATTGTTGAATATTGTCCACGCGGTGCTGGTTGCACTTAAAAAAATTAGAGTTTAACCAAGAAAAATTAATATAAAATAAGTAAAATGAAAAATTACTTAGAAAGAGAGAATGAAGTAGAGGGATAAGAGAATAGGGAGATGAGGAGAACCTAAGGATGAGAGAATCACCTAGAGAGAAATGAAGTGATTTCTCTCAAAGGCAATGAAGTCAAAATGCTGTTTAGTAATCAGATGCTGAAGTGCAAAAAGATGATCAAGAGAAATAATCAACTGATATAGACCATATTTGTATATAGTACTATTTTAAATCCTACGGTAAATTGACTTTAAAAAAATTTTTTTTTGTTATTACGTTTGATTTTTAAAGAATTTTATCTCTCATTAGTACCTCTCTCTCTGTTAATTGAATAAATCAAAAAACTTTCTGTGTAACTCTTTCGTTGCTTAACCTTAACTACAAATTAAAAAAGTTATGCTTTTTTTAGTGATAAAAGTCTTATTTTAAAAAAGCGGTATTAAAGCTTTTTTTTGGAAACATTTATTTCTATTTAACATTATTTATGCGTTTAATGCCTGGAACTCCAAGAACACCTCGTAAATAAAACAATTGGGACTGAAATCTATTCCATTTCACGTTTTCGTCCATTCAAATCTAAATAACAAGTTCTAGAGGCAGTTAAAACCTCGCAACAACTTTTTAAAAGGTTCATTTCATGGTCAAATTCAACCCTAACCCTAACAACCCACAGCCCACAACAACTGGTAAACGTTGAGTTCAAACGCCGGAGGTCTCGGAAGTAAGACGGGAAAAAAAGACAGAGAAAAGTACCTCTTCCATAAACAATCTGCATTTTGAAGAACACACACTTTACTCCTCTTTTTATTCTCAAATGCCACAGATCACTCAAAAAAGTGGTTCGATTGACCCTTCGGCCAGTGACCACCGCCCCAGGCGGCACACAAGGAACGTTTGGGTTCAGTGGTCACCTTACGAAGAGCTGTCCAGAGATAGAACGTTTTAGATCGAAGAAAAAAAAGCTGATGCCAGACCCCGTGTTCATGGCGTTTTTGAATCCTCCATCAGGTCATCTAAATCTCTCTTCGGACAAGTTGTCCATTGTTTTGGTTCAAGAGCGGCAGTTATTGCTCGAGCAGTTTCCTGAGTGAATTCAAATTGAGTGGTCTACCAATTTTATAGTTATATATGCGCTTTTTGTATTCTTGAGGTTTGGTAAGTTTAGGGGGTTTTTTGTTCCATCTTTTTCGATCACACGGTTGGATGGGCCCGTTAGGAGTGGTTTCCGAGGTTAGGAGGAAGTGGTTTCCGAGATGTGCCGGCAATAATCGAAACTCGAATGGAGTTGATTGAGCTATCTTTAGGAATCATGATTATAAAGCTTTTCAAATAAGAGATAGTGGGAATGTGGAGAAAGGAGAACGCATATTCACAATGCCAGCAAGGTTTTTATACTTTGTTAATAATGCGCATGCGTGTGGACTTGATTTTTGCTGTTTTTTGGAAATTTTAATAAAATAATAACTGGGGATAGAATCCACGGATTGATGCATGCTACGCTGGCATGGGCGTAGCCAGGGTTCAACTTAGGGGGGGCAAGCAGGGTCGACTTTTTTATGTTTGTAAAGATCAATTTTAAAGCCCCGTGAGAGAGACCCGTCAAGTTTTAACAGAGGGTCTCGGGGTCCTCCCCAGAAATTTTTTTTAAATATGACCCTCAGAACATGGTTTTAAATTGTTTTTCGGTACACGTAAACCCAAGTTTGGACATTCATTTTTAGGGAAGATTTTGATTTTAATGAACTTATTACAAAAAAGTGTGAATAATAAAGGTTTTAATACTAAAGGGGGTCCTGGGGGCCCTTCCCCAGAAAATTTTTAAAAATTTGACACTAAAATACTGGGTTTTAACTTAACTAACAGTAAAGTAAAAGTTAATTACTCGGGAATTAGGCTTGGCTACACCCATGTACGCTGGCATCCTCCCACTGCTCCAGCGGGGATTCATTAACTTTGAAACTTATTAGTTTAAGATGTTATTTATTTGTGACGCATGCGCATTATATCAAATTATAAAAACCTTGCAGGCTTTGTGAATAAGCAAGGAAAACGACGTGTGATTCTGAATTTGGGGAAATTCCAGTCCGTACTTTAACGTGCTTTTGCCTATGTTGTATAGAATGATGATTGTAATATCATCGCACCCTTGCTACAAAAGTGCCACAACTCAAAAATTGTAATTTTTGAGATATGACCGCCATTAGGCGTAGTTTTCACATCTCTACCAATCTTCAAAAGAGCCAGAAGTTGCATTGAAAAATCAGCCGCCAGATGGCAGTTATGGAGTTTTGTTGTAATCAAGATGGCTATGATTCCTTCTACTGAAATGCCACATCTTGAGTTGTCGTCCAGCCGTCGTTGAGTATGAACTACTAGAACA
Organism: Tetragnatha versicolor; assembly: GCA_024610705.1. Taxonomy (NCBI): domain Eukaryota; kingdom Metazoa; phylum Arthropoda; class Arachnida; order Araneae; family Tetragnathidae; genus Tetragnatha; species Tetragnatha versicolor. The sequence goes on from JANDEH010000006.1 coordinate 46,510,271, forward strand.
ATGGCTAACGATCATAGTTTGAGATGTATCGTTCTTCGTATTGACAAATTCAAAAATACTAAAATGTTCCTAGTCAGTTTTTTGCAATTCCTGGAAAACATAGTTTTTTGAGTTGTGACACTTTTGTAGCAAGGGTGCGATATAATTTTTTATGGTTTCTGAAAAATTTAAATTAAAATGGCCACATTTAGTTTTGATCAAAAAATACAAACAGCAATATTATAAAATAAAAATAGTTTGTAAATAGTTAGTAAAGTTCACTGGGCTCAAAGTACACTCGAGGTTTTGAGGTTCAAAACAACCCTCCTCCAAAATTTTGACCATTATTTATTCCCAGGAAAAATCCTGGGATTTAATTAGTAAAATTGACTTGTTGAAGATGTGTAAAATAATTTATCGCAAATCTGCTAAATTCTGACCAGTGACTGCAAAGTCTTGTTTCTAACCAGTTTTAATTATTGAAATTAATTGTGACGGTTTAAGTTTTTCTCATTTATTTTAAAGCTCTCCAAACAACCTTTAAAAAAAGTTAATTAATTCTGTACTCCAATAGGGTGATTACTCATTGAGAAACAGTTCATTCAAAGTATTAATTAATGAACGCTCATTCCTTGGCATGACACAAGATTAAATACAGTATATAACCTCGATATTTCGAAAACGAAGAGATCCAAAAATAAATTCGAGGTATCGAATTTTCTGGAGTTATAAAGGTTTTCGAGGTTTCGAAGTTCAAAATAACGAGGGTATACTGTATTAAATTTGTCTGATTTTGACTTGTTCTCGATGTCATTTCTAATTGCCTTAAAATAGCCATTATCTTCAAAAACGTACACCTATAGGTATAGTACACCTATAGAAAAAGACAATTTAAAAATTTTTTATCTTTCTTACAGAGGCGTCATTTAGGGGGGCAGGGGAGGGTAACCGCCCCCCCCCCAAAGGTTTCCCAAGGATTTTATTTGAAAAATAGCTGCAAGCCCCTTGAAAATTCTGTAACTTCCACAAGGAGCTTTGGGTGCAACTCAAAATGTCTCAAAAGGAGTTAAAACATTACTTTTGGGGTTTCAATTTCAAAAAATTTCTGAGGGAGGACCCCCAGCCCCCCTCTAAAATTTCCACGTCTCTTATTAAGTGTTTTCCCCCTTGAAAACTATTCCTATTACAAGAAGCTTTTCTCTTTAGAAGCTCCCCAAAGAGTTTGAAAAAGAGATAAAACACTAGTGTAAAGAGGAATTAAAATTCCAGGGGGAGGACCCCTAGCCCCCCTTAACACTTTGACGTTTATTTACAACTCTTTTGCTTAGAAAATTATATGGTTTACAAGAAACTGTTCTCTTTGGATGCAGCCCAAAGGGTCTCAAAACGAGCTGAAACACTACTTTAAGAGCCAAATTTTCAAAATTTTCCTGGGGGTGTACCCCCAGACCCCACATTTTTCCTTGGAGTTCACGTCAAATTTTGACATGATATTACCTTAAAAATGAAGTTGAGGCAACCCCCGCCAAAAAAAACCTAGTTACAGCAAGGTCCAGACCCATTTAAAGAAATTCCTTGCCCCCCCCAACGAAAAACTGAAATGACGCCCCTGCTTTCTTAGTTCAAAGGAGGAAACATGCGTATTCAATATTTCAGAAAGGGGTAATAGGTTCGCCGAGAATAAACGCAGCCTCAAACCTCAAACCCCTCAGCTTTGCTCCTTCAAACGCTCTTGGAATAAATTAATGGGAGTCATCTGGGTAGTCATTAATTTTTGAGTAGTTCGTTAGTGCGCTCAGACTTAGTGAAGTGCCGTGCGTGCTCCCCAAACATTTGTAGAGGGTTCAGTGATATTCCGTATGGGGGAAGGGGAAGTAAGTGTTTTCTAAGAGCAATATTGAAGCTGGAGGAGTTGTAGTATACTTTGAGAAAAGGTACGGGGCTTTTCGAATGAACAGTTCTGATGATGGAAGAAGTATTGGAAAGTCCGCGTTTACTTCAAGAAAGAGTTTTTGTACTGATACTAATTTGATACAATATCTAAGTATTTTATACTCTTGTATGAGATTCAGTGGCAATGGAGTTCAATTATTTAAGAGTTATACATTTAAATGTTTGGAAAATAATATAAATTATATTTGCTTTTGTTTTTCTGTAACCGCCAGCCTATAGCTTTAAAGCTTGTCTTTTTTTTAAATTTTTATTACGAATTCTTCAGTTTGTATTTATCTGACCGTGATTCAATGTAGTTAAATATTTTAAAATTAATTTATTTCGGTTCACCTTAATACTACATTCATTAGGTAATAAATAACACTGTTCAACAATGAAAAAATTTCCTTGATGAAAATAGTCATTTCTTATAGATTTTGGGTCGCTGAATACGAAAATCACCATTAAAATTCTCAATTGACTCAGGATTTTCGGGGAACAGCCCCTCCCTCTTTTTACGTTTTTCAATGACTTAATGACTTTGAATTATATTTTCAGGGTCAAAAGGCATTACTTTAGTCTTTAAATTACATCCAAAGGGACAAGGAAGGTTGAAATTTGTAAGATATGAAATTTTGTAGTAAATGGATAGGTTTAAGGGGTTATTACCCCCTAAAAATGCCAAAAAATTGCTTAAAATTGTAGAGGTTTTTATACGCTATTTTTTTTCCTCTTATTTTTTTTGCAATTCACGTTTGAAGGGTCCAACCCCTTCAGCAAGGACCAAAATTTGATGGCAATATGCAGCAAGGATTTTTACTAAAAGCGGTTGAGGTATTTGACGTCCCCAAAGCACCCACGGAAGGGTTAAAATGCCACACTTAAGGGTTAAATTGCTGTACAAAAAAAAGTCAAAATGCCACCGACTGAATTTTAGCTGATTCTTGTGTAAAATGACCTGCTGAATTCAAATATGACACCCATTTTCCTCCATCCCCCTCAGTTTTCAAGGGGACATCCCCTAATTGTTATCCACAGCCATGCATCTATTAACAGCTTGAAACATGGAATCCTCACTCCCAAAAACAGGTAAGTTTTTGAAGAACTGGAGAGTTTCTACTTAGGATAGACCCAAAATATTAGAAAAACGTCATTTGTAATCTTTTCAAATTCATTAATATTAATTCCTGAACTCGCGAGTGCCTTCACGATTCTGGAAGTCTTCCGAACTCTTTAGCGGGGGCTTCTGGGAGGCTAACACCTCAGCCGCTTTTGGTAAAAATCATTGCTGCATATTGCCATCAAATTTGGGTCCTTGCTGAAGGGTTTGGACCCTTCAAACGTGAATTGCATAATAAATAAGACGAAAAAATAGCGTATAAAAACCTCTACAATTTTAAGCAATTTTTTGGCATTTTTAGGGGGTAATAACCCCTTAAACCTATCCATTTAATACAAAATTTCATATTTTACAAATTTCAACCTTGCTTACTGGAAGCCGCTTTGTATTTTACTTTCTAGCTTTTTTGGAAGCTAAGATGTGGCTAAGATGAGTTCGCGCGCTTACGAACCTTGTTACATTTTCGAATATTTATTAATCACGAGGTCAATCGCAAAGGCTTAGTCAAAGAGTCGGACATGGGGATATATCTCCCTCACACTTCTAATTAGAGTTGTTTAAGGGTAGGTTTACAACACAGTAATAAATTTAAAGAAATAAATAATTAGTCATTTGGAACAAACTAACTCATTTATTATACTATTTTACATTTTCAACATTATCTTCAAACACACATAAAAAACTAAATACAAAAAACAGGCATCTATGAATTTGTTTTTTGCAAATTTTCTTGCATCATAGAAGATATAATACGATCGATGATAAAAATGATATCACATTCTGTAAAATTTGTTTTGAAGTACTATCGAAGGATTTACCGTGAAAATTTGAAGCCATTAAAAATAAGAGGAACAAAAATCTTAAGAAGGAAATTCGATTTTTTGTAGTATAACTGTTTAATAAAATTAAAATTCATTCATTCAGAATTCAAATGATATCAAGAATTTAAAAATTTGAAAAAAAAATCTTAAGTAGTAACAGTATTTTTCTTTCTGTCCATGCTTGGACGTGGCTAGTTCACAGGAGCGGTGGTATGGGGACGAATGATAAATCATAAAATTCATGATCACGATCATGAAAAATCATAAATTTGTATTTTTATTTAAAAAGTGTTCTTCATCATAAAAACAAAAATAAAAAAACCTTATGACAGCTCCTGTCAACTAGCCACGACCTTTTCGGTTGGGATCACAGAGTACTAGAACAGAGAGTCCGTCGCCATAGGCGCTATTGGAAATCGAAAAGTTGGATGAGTGTGGGGTAGGGTGTCCCTTAAAAATCGAAAGTCGGTGAAACTTTTGAGACACCCCCTATTTTTTTTCCTTTTGGTATCCTAAGAAAGTGTGCAAAATCTTAAATCGATCAGAAAATATTAACACGTGCCTCAAACGGCCTAAAGTTGCGAATTTTTGACATTTTTCTCATTTTTTCAAAAATTTTTTAAAATGCCTTAAAATATTATTTTTTCGAATAATAGGGCTTTAACACATCTAAATATTCATATTTGACCGTTTTTCATTCCTAGCTAAGCGAAATTACCCAGTTTTTAGCCTGGTCATCAATCGGAAAATCATCAAATTTGCTCATTTTATACTGAGAATAGAGGATACAAAAGTCATTGGGGAATGACTTATAACCACGTAATTCCATAACTAGGTACCATTTGTAGACTTAAAAAAATTCTGCGATAAACGGCATGGGTTTGTTTGGTATTGGGCAATGCGTATTTGAGGTTACTAATCTCAATTAATACTAATAAAATCCTTATATCACATTTTAAAACTCTTTACTCAATTCGAATGACCAGTATATCTTGTATTACAAGCGTAAATCATGATTTCATAACTATAGGTATAATTGTTCTTAACGCATAAAAGGATCAATCGAAATTCTAGAAAAATATTGAACAATTTGACTGCAGCGTATTCAGAAGTATTGTATTGTATTGTTAAAAAATTGAGATTGTTAGAAAATTATCCGCCCTTCATAATGATTGAGCCTACTACACCCAGATTATCCATGTTTTTAATCATGTCATTAAATATGTTTATAGCTACTGTTATTTGATACATAAAACTACCGGCAATTCAGCAAATTAGTAACATGAAAGCATTTAAACATTGATATTTGGTTCTTAGCTATATTAATTACAGTTTCTGTCATAATATTTCTAATACTAACTACAGTTTCTGTAACTCTTCAACTAGTCTTAACATTTTTTCGCACTGTACGATTTTCATCAGTGAACGTTCTTGAAGAGAAATTAGGTTTCGAATTGATTTTTTGAGAATTTTCTTAATAAAATTAAATGGTTTTAAACCCTTATACTACATGCACACATGAGAAAGTTAAACTAGGTGAACTTAAGCGAGAACTTCAGATATTTTAAAGTAAACTTTCTTATTTTTATGCGTTCACACTGCAGCTTCTTTTAAACTGTCTTAAATAGTTTTATCGATGGTGAAAGAGTCCTCCAGCTAGCTGCCATGTTTACCCACAGCTCAAATGATGACTGTCAACCATAGAGATATAATAACTAATATTATTATAATTAGTTCATAAAGTAATAGTTATCAGTAGATAATTTATTATTTTAGAATCTAATAATAATAAAATTAATGATTATATCGCTATGGGTGTCAGTCATCATATAAGCTGTGGGTAAACATGGCGACAGGATTTTGATTGTACAGTATTCCCTCGTTATTCGCGGTAATTACGTTCCAAAACACACCGCAAAACCGCGAATAACGAACCCTGTTTTAAAACGCGCATATATGATAATATAACAAATATAATGGTTCGATTCCTTCATTTATTACATAAAACTAATAAAACTGGTTCATATAAAAGTAGTATTAACTGTAAATTACTGTAAATAATTTTTTTAATAACTGTAAATAACTTGTAGTAAATACCAAAAGGGTTACTAGTTAGAAAATTTGCTTAGTAGAAGTCACATTTTTAAAATGGTTTTACATAATAAATATCGGAAACGAACAATTATATCTTTATCGCCAAATATGCAAGTTTCATTGATAAAAAACTTTGAGATCGAAATCCGCAAATATGCGGGGGTAACATTGCTCAACCGCGAACATTGAACATTGCTGAACTGCGAATACTAAACAGCGAATATGCGAGGGCCCACTGTTTTGATATTTCGGGAGGGGATATGGGCGAATTTTAGCGTTTTTCTATGGTCAAAAAAAGATATTTACATGGTTCCCCCCTCTGGCTACTCCCCTGCATGACGTCATACGTCCAATTTGAAGACGTCATTTCGACGTGAATTGGACGTCATATGTGACGTGATTTTATGACGTTTTTTATACGAGGTTAAACGACGTGATTTTCATGACGTGATTTTCATGACGTGAATTATTAGCGATTGATAAGTACTGGCTGTTTATAAATAATGCGTAAAATTGCCAACTTTATTCAAATGATCAATTTTATAGATATATATTGTCTAATCATTGGATCAAGTTAGCATATTTAAACATTTTTAATAACCAGTACCTAGAATATAACACATTATATTCAATCACGAATAAATACTGTTTCTTAAATCTATAATGAATTTCTTATGTATATAACAGATTTTTTTTATTACTGTGAACCATTTCTTCTTCTATAAAGACATACAACACCATAAATAGAGCAATTCTATATTCAAAATTATTTTTGTTTTTTACAAAAATAAAGAACCACCTATAAACCATCTTTAACACTAAATACGTATTCAAAAATATAAATTATTCGAAAAAGGAAAAAGATTGTTTTTTTTCTTAGGTGAAAAGATTGGAAGAAGCATTAGAAAGATTTTCGGTACTTACGTATTACAAAAACACAAATACTAAAACAAGAACAGTTTATTGACCAGATATTTACACAAATTTTACAAATAGGGTTTCTAGTATCCCAGAAATCAGTTGAAGCGATGTATACTAAAATATAATACAAATCAAAAATACAACTCAGGTACAACAATAAAATGATACAACTGAGGTACAATTTTTAGAGATTTCTGGCGTGTAACATATTAGAAACTACGGCATTACCTTATTCTTAAAAAGTAATCAAATAACGAGAAGGAAATTACTTGTATTCCTTGATTTCAGAGTGTGATCGGGTAAATCCCTACTGTTTAGTTTAGACTTGATGCAAAGTTTGAATGGCCGTCGGGATTTGTTGTTTGTTGATACATGTTCCAGAAAGACCGCTAGGTGGCATTGCGATAGAAATCAATTTAAGTCAGTTTGGGAAACTCGTTTTGGGTTAGCATGGTATTATTGCGCTCAACTAATTTAAATCTAAGACAGTCTGTTCACACATGCTCGACTTAAGTTAAGGAGCACTTAACCTAGCTCAACTTTTCCTGTGTGAACGTTGCCGTTTAAGGTTAAGGTAGTTTTATTTTGGTAAATCTGTTTAAATCTAAGAGAGTCCGTTCACACTTTCTCGACTTAAGCAAGGTTAGCACTTAAACTAAATTAATTTTTCATGTGTGCATGTAGTATTAGTGTATTATGAATGAGTCTAAGCTGTATAAATTTTACAGAGTGAAGTGTAGCTCTGACTTAAAAACTGACTTTAAAAAAGGACTGGTTTCAGCAACCATTGTTAATATTTAACATATTCTCAAACACAATATCAGTATCTAATAGGTTTTTCATGCTGCAGGAATATTTTAAGCTCTTTATGCATTATGATAAATACTAGAACAGTCTTTAAACATGGTTTAAAGACTTACTATATTCTGAGTGCAGTAGGCTCACTCATCTTGAAGAGCGGGTTAATTTTGTATCAACTTCAATTTTTCAACTAAGTTACAGAATACAATACTTCTGTATGTACTAACGAACGTCTAGTTTTTCAATATTTTTCTAGAATTTCTCTTTTCCCTATTATGCATTTATAATTTTATCATCTACAGTTATGGTAATAAGAATAAGAGATATACTGGTCATTCGAATTGAGTAAAGAGTTTTAAAATGTGATACAAGGATTTTATTAGTATTAATTGAGATTAGTAACCTCAAATACGCATTGCCCAATATCAAACATACCCATACCGTTTATCGCAGAATTTTTTTTAGGGGTAATGCAATCCAATATGGCGCCTGTAATTAAAATGTTAGAAATTAATTAATTCTCCAGATAATTTATCCACACATCAATATAGTCTACAAATGGTACCTAGTTATGGAATTACGTGGTTATAAGTCATTCCCCAATGACTTTTGTATCCTCTATTCTCAGTATAAAATGGGCAAATTTGATGATTTTCCGATTGATGACCAGGCTAAAAACTGGGTAATTTCGCCTAGCTAGGACTGAAAAACGGTCAAATATGAATATTTAGATGTGTTAAAGCCCTATTATTCGACAAAATAATATTTTAAGGAATTTTTAAAAATTTTCGAAAAAATGTCAAAATTTCCCAACTTTAGGCCGTTTGAGGCACGTGTTAATATTTTCTGATCGATTTAAGATTTTGCAGACTTTCTTAGGATACCAAAAGGAAAAAAATTAGGGGGTGTCTCAAAAGTTTCCCCGACTTTCGATTTTTAAGGGACACCCTAGTGTGGGGCTATTTTGGCGCTGCGATCGCATCAACGTCACGAGAGGCGGGACAGAAAAGCCTGATTGGTTGAGAAAAACCTTTTCCTTCTCCTTCGAAAATAGAAGATTGAGTGACAGCCAATCACAGGTTTGATCACTCTGTCAATCATTTAGTTCATCGTGGCGCCCTCCAAACCATCCAATTGACAGAGAGATCAAACCTGTGATTGGCTGTCACGCAATCTTCTATTTCGAAGGAGAAGGAAAAAGTTTTTCTCAACCAATCAGGCTTTTCCGTCCCGCCTCTCGTGACGTTGATGCGATCGCAGCGCCAAAATAGCCCCAAACTCATCCAACTTTTCAATTTCCAATAGCTCCTATGGCGACGGACTCTCTGTTCTAGTACTCTGTGGTCGGGATCAAGGTTAATAGAGTACTAAAGGTTGGCTCATAAAATATCGCTGCGTCACAATATACCGGAAGTTGATCTCCCAATGTTAATCCTATGAGAAACTATGCATAAAAACCGACGAAAATAACTAACTTCTACTAATTTAATTTGTTTTTTGGCGATTGTTACTGATAGATGATGGTTCAAAATAATTTTTAAAAATGAAATTATAGAAGTAACTAGATTAATTAAGTTTTTATAGGGTTTTAATTTTTACTAAAATCAGATAATTCACAATGGGAAAAGCTCATTTACGGCTCTTATCTAAGCATTGTTGAAATAACTATTGACAATATTTGAATAAATTATTATTATATTTTAATTAATATTATAATTATAATTCATAATTATATTAATAAATTAAAGATTATAAATTTTAAAATTTATTTTTCTGTCACATTTTTCATGCATAAAATCATATTATTTTACCTTTAATAAATAGATTGTTTTTTACAAATTACCATAATACCATTAATTACCATCTCATCTTTGGAATTTCGTGAATTTCAAAATAATCGTTTGCAAATTTTCTAAACAAATGAATAGTTTTTTTTCATTTCATATGGTTTTCTTATAAAATGCTTTATTAATTGTAAAACAAATGATTTAAAAATGCCAAAAGGTGGCGGATCTTGGTGTGCGGTCTCAGGTTGTTTCAATAGAAGAGGAACAAACAAAAATGTATCTTATTTTACGTAAGTTAGCTTCTTTATTTATTTCCGAATTAAATTTATTTGTACTTTCTACTGTTCATAAGTTTTAATTTTTTACAGTGTGGTATTGTGATTATTTAATTTCTAAAAATAGAGTCTCCTGTAAATTTACACTTAACTATTATTATAATTAACGTAATTTGGTCCTCACATACTTTCTTTCATCTTCCTTTTCATTTAATTTTAAGTGAATGATTGGAAATTCAATGGAAATACTTAAATTTGTATTAAAAAATTAAATGTATTGATAATTACAATAGTAACTTCTTCTAATACATTTTGTCTCAGGCGCCAATTCTAAATGAACAGATTATAATATATAATGTAGGAAAATTAAAGTAAAATATTTTATAAGAACATTGAAACCATTGAAACTAATGCAAAATTGAAAAGAGATTATTGACGTTTAAAATTATTTCATAACTAAAACAATAAAAAATATCCAGTTATCAAGATTAAATAAGCTAAAAAATTCATAAAAAAACTTAGGACGAGCGATTTATTTCAACAATGCTTAGATAAGAGCCGTAAATGAGCTTTTCCCATTGTGAATGATCTGATTGTAGTAAAAATTAAAACCCTATAAAAACTTAATTAATCTAGTTACACCTATTATTTTATTTTTAAAAATTATTTTGAACTATCATCTATTAGTAACAATCGCCAAAAGACAAATTAAATTAGCAGAAGTTAGTTATTTTCGTCGGTTTTTATGCACAGTTTCTCATAGGATTAACATTGGGAGATCAACTTCCGGTATGTTGTGACGTAACGACCTCGCTTTGTTTACATTTTATGAGCCAACCTGTAGTACTCTATTAACCTTGGGTCGGGATTATGTATTTCAATTTATAATATGCGGGGTAAAATTGTGACAAGGTGATTATTATGGCACTGTATATTTGGACGGCTTTTTTCAACTAAACTCTACTCTAATTTCCACGGCTAGGCTACAGCTCGGCGTTTCATTGGTTCAATCACTAAGCACCGAGACTGCTACGTCATCACGAGACCTACAGCGCATGCGCCACTAGCCGTTTTGGCCGTCCAAATATACACTTCGGATTAATTATAAGGGTTTTCAAAATATTAAAACATCAACTTATAAAAGCTGGAGATAAACCAGTGGACTTAATAAAACGGTAATACATTCCGTTCAATTTCGATCTAAGACGGAAAAAATCATAAATATTATAGTGTCAAAAATGTAACAAGATTCGTAAACGAGCGAACTCATTTTAGCTTCCAAAAAAGCTGGAAAGTAGACAAAGCGGCTTCCAGTAAGCAAGCAAATGTCTTCTCCGCTTTCAATCAACTGCCCATCAATTTCTTCCTTACTTCCCTCCGAAATAATTCCAAAGCCTGTCAAAATCACGTGACCCTTTTCGTATCTTTGGTTTGACAGTAATTTAAAGACTAAAGTAATGCTTTTTGACCCTGAAAATCGAATTCAAAGTCATTAAGTCATTGAAAAACGTAAAAAGGGGGAGGGGCTGTTCCCCGAAAATCCTGAGTCAATTGAGAATTTTAATGGTGATTTTCGTATTCAGTGACCCAAAATCTATAGGAAATGACTATTTTCATCAAGGAAAAAATTTTGAAGGTCAAATTTGTTGAACAGTGTAATTTTAAAAAAAATTTATGGGAAAAAATTGCTTAAAAAACGTCTAAATTGCGTCTTAACCCTTTATGCCCCAAATTATTTTCCTCATCCTCTTCCAAAATATGTCAAGTTTAAGTTACTGCAACTATAAGTAAACTAAATTTGACCTTACAGGACGAAAATTGGACGAATTTGGAACATTGGGAAGTGGGACTTACAAGTCCCTTCAGGGCATAAAAGGTTCATAAAGGGGTGCAGTTTTCTTTTTTTAAAGCCTACAGCTATTTTGTAGCAATAGGACTTTGAATTCTTTCAGTATGTAAGTCTGCAATTTTTCTACAGCAATTTTTGAAACCATTCTTAAGACATTTCACATTTCAGCAAACTCAAAAAACTTCAAAATTGTTAAAGAAAACTGCAAAGTGTTTCAATTATATCTTCACTTTTTTTGAAGAAATTTTCCAGGATTTTTTTGACTGGGTAATTTCTTCTTTAATTACTTTCCACGTTTGGCTTGAAACAACGCGGCTCTTTAACTTTTCACTTGACGATTCTGAGAGAAATTCTACTGTTAATGCGTATTTTTCGAAAATACGTTTCACAACTAAAAATAAAATATTTTTTTCACTTTTCTTACAAGCAGAAAAACTTTTATACTAACCTATACGTATTAATGAATCAATTAAAAAGCACACTATGTTTTTAAAATCTGTGAACCTTAACTTATTGCCTAAATTATGTTCTTCATAAACTGTTGTTCTCCATCTCAGGTAAACATATCGTTTAGAAGATGTCTAATCTCTGACCTCGATAGAGACATGGCTAAAAACTCCACCAGCTCATTAGACCGATTAATGTCCAACCTTGGGAGTGAGTAAATGGAATGGTCAAATGGTCGCAACGGTTTCAAAATAGACCACCTCTGGACGTTTCTCAACCTTAATCCTTTTCCAGTTGGAAGAGCTAATCCATTAGTTCTCGGAGTGCAGAAAGCGCACCCTTGGGAAGAGTTATCGGTGTAAAAATAACCGTTTTCGGTGGGCTATTAATTATTGTGTTACGCAGTGGTTCTTTTGAAGGTTTTGAAGCGATGGACAGAGCATTGATTGGATTTAACTGTTCTTAATCCGTTTAGGGCCGAATTGGGTAAATTTAGAGGAAACCCCATTCCTTTGAATTACTGTTTTTAAATAGTTTTCTATTTGCATTTATTGTTATTAAGAATTTGCAATTCTACTCGATTATTATAACATCATCAAAAAGAATTCCCAAATCTTATGTAATACGTTTTTATGAAGATTCCTTATTTTCATTCTTCCAAGACATTTCTCGAGCAGTTGAAACTTTTGTTTAAATTTAATGAACTTCTATTAATTGAAATAAACTCTAAAACTATTTTTAAAGAACTAAATTAATATTAACCTATGAATAAGTATAGACCTAATTATTTTGTTTTGTTTTGTCAGTTACACTGTAATTATACATCTATAGTAGAACTCAATACTTATTTTCATCGAAAATAAAAATAAAAAACTATTCTTACCTTCTCCAATCATGAATACATATTTAAAAAAACTTTCAAAATTATTGATCTATAAGTTTTATTCTTTGTTAGCCAATAAAAAATATGCTACCCGGATTAAAACGTTAAGATAATCTTTTGTTAAGTATTATCCGTAGCTTATGGGGGTCATTCAACCCTATTATTTCATATCGCAATCATTTTACTTTTCAACAAAAAAATATATTAAATCAAATTATTTTAAAGCATCGATAAAAATTTAAGGATAACAAGGAGATAGTCAAAATAAACTACTATTTGAAAAAAGTTTGAAATCTCGTCATATTATCCAACAATCATAAATTGTAATTGCCTCTTCATCTCTAACACCTTTATTTAAAAATGAAACTGCAACTTTTAAAATTCTTTGAAACCCCCTTAATATGAAAAGTATGGTCCTATCCATACCAAATATTCCCTTGTATCTATGATAAAAAGTCTACCTTAACAAAGTACTTTTATGTGTTTTATTTTATCAGTTTTAATCTACAGCTACAAATGGTAACAAACTAAAGATGTTAAAGTTAACGAAGACTACAAATAAAATGTTAACGAATTTCTTTATCATTCAACGTCGTAACTTTAAAATAAAATATTAATATTCGTACACATTAGGTCGAAATTTATCTCTACCTACTCCTGCGTGAGTGACGTGTAGTAAAAAATTAAGATGGGGATTTTTGCGATTTAAAAGGTTATTTCGATAGATTTATCGGAGAATCCATTCCGATATATGCCCTTTTCAGTTTAAAAAAATATGGCACGTTACACAATAAAGTGGTGGAAAGAAATTGCCACCATCTCATTGAGAGATGTTACACCGAGATACGGAGGGACGTCCCATCTAGATTCGGAGGGATGTCCCATTGTACGGAGGAGGGATGTACCAAACGGGGTAACGTCTCTCAATGATATGGTGGCAGTTTTATTCCACCACTTTATTGTATAACGTGCCGTATTTTTTACAGTGTGGCTATCTTTTCTTGATATACCTCTCATCTGATCACCAAGCTTTATCAGTTCCGCATCACCTGGTTCACTCCATCTTTAAAAAAAACTCACAGAAAGTCCAGCTTGTGTTAACCACACATTTCCGACACTCATGAAGCACAGTTCCTGTCGGTTCATTCCGATTCGGCCCGCGTGGACTCTACTGGACATCCTTGCGTCCATTTGTCCCCATCGTCAAAGGGCCGTTACCTCAAGGAAGTCGCCTCTTCTTCACTGTGATGTAAACGGATTTAAACCGCACTGACCGGACGAGACTTAAGTGGCCAGAAAAGACTTTGGGGAACCATGGGTGGAACGGTGGATGTGAGATATATTGAGATAGTGAGTTAGTGGACAGAGAAGTTTCAGGCAGTGAACCGTGTGTTTGAGAGTTATAAGAGTTGCGAAACCATGGAAAAATATTTAAAAATCTCATATGTAACTTAAAGGCAGCGGAGAGACTGCTAACAAGACTGCTTACTTGTGGAGAGAACAGCTAACAAACGATTTTAAAAACAACCATTTTTAAACCACAATAAGAAAATAAAAATAAGCAGACCATTGTTTCGGGGATAAGAAAAACCCTTCGTCAGTGCTAACAGATAGAATAAAACAATTAAAATTTTAATTAATGATTTAAATAGTGTACCATTCCTTTCACCGGTTTGTAAATCGTAAAAAACATTTTTTTATGTAATTTAACCCTGTTTCCTTATTTTTCATAAACTTTTTGATGCTTAAATTTTTGACTGCAATTTTAGGAAAGGAAAAAGAGAAAAATAATGCGTAAAAAAAAGAAAGAAGAAAGTATAATTTTCCAATCATTTAAAAAAAGTACTTTTTTTCTCCTTTTTACCTTTTATTTTTCGTTTCCTATTCCCAAAAGGTGCACTCCCTTTGGCGCCATGCTGGATTCGCACCTGAATCAAACTATCCATGTTTATATCCAATCAACCAAATCGATGGTTTAGTTATACTCTGTTCATTTTGAATAGGCGCTTGAGAAATAGTGCTTTTCCCTTCGGTAAAAGCGTAACCATGGTTAAGCTCTTTGCGCCGCCAATGTAAGCCTCCTTCGCACTCTTTGACGTTGATAGTTGCCATGGTTACCGATTCAGTGGTGGGGGAAGGAAATGTTTTCAGGTGCCAAAATTCAAAATGAATAGAGTATAGTAGAGTAGACCGAATCAAACTGAAATCCCATTCTGAAGAAGATAATTATGCAATTACTTATAAATAAGGTATACCAGTTTTTCAGTTTTTATTCATTAGGTTTGTTTTATAGATTTATGTTAATTAATCAAACAGTTTTATAGTAATTTTCTTAACCGTGGAAAGTAAAGGCTAATTATTATAAAAACTGTTTCGCGAGAAACATTGCAAATGACTACTCTTTTGTTTGATTTACAACAAAAAACAGAGATAGAAATTTTTATTCAAAAGGAATTATCTCTAAATATTTTAGTTCTGTTTATTATTTTGAAGTATTATTAAGTTTGTTCATTCTAAAGTCAGCACACTGTTGTTCTATGCTGTTAACAATTACTAGTACTATAATTGCTTGTTCTACACTATTACTAGTATTTTACTACTTTCACTTCCCGACGGCGTCAAAGGCTCCATTCACAAGTATGGAGAAAGGGTGAAACGGGAGCCCTGGGTCTGTGTGTTTGTGTCTAGTAGCCTAACCTTCTGACCTCCCCGGATAAGGTGAAAGGGGAGAAAGCGGGCTCTTGTTTTAGCAGCATACTACTGACCCTGGGTCAACAATTTTGGGGTGAATGCCCCTCTCGACGTCTGGCGTCCTTGAAGCCTCGAAGGAGAGGCAGATCATTGGTGGTCAATTTACGGAGACTGTGACCTTCGCACTCTCTCCCTCTCTCCAGACAGTGAAACTCAAAACCTTCCAGGTTGATGTCTGTGGAATGTCGAGGGACATTTTTAGGACCGGAAGTTTGTCCAAATATTTTCAGATTTAGGCTGCAGCTAGAGATCGTTTTCTGGCTTCTTGTCAACACGAAAGATTTATGTGCAGGGGGCCCGCTAATAGACCTCAGCTAACCACACAATGGGACCGGGCTCCTTCGGGCATTCGAGGGGAGATTCCGAGCATTGATAATATCACCTTCCCATTGTGTGGTTAGCTGAGGTCTATTAGTGGGCCCCCTGCACATAAATCTTTCGCGTTGACAAGAAGCCAGAAAACGATCTCTAGCTGCAGCCTGAGGGCTCTTTTATAGTGGATCTGGATTTCGGCTGTGCTGGAAAACTATAAATCACCTGAACCTTGACCTGTTCGGCACGCGCCCCCCCTCTAAGCGTTCGTTATACAAAAAAGGGGGTGGAAGTGTCCGAGGGGAGATGTGTTTACGTTTCTGACAGGGAAGATCATTAACGCTATCTCCCCCGTTTTTGTATGGCCAAGCTTGTGACGGAACCACGTGCGGGAGATCGAATTACTCCAGCCGGGATTTTGTGCTGGGAGTATGTAGAGGCCCTTACGAAAGGTTCGGGGTGGATTGCTTGGAAAGATCCTGGAATAGATTTTAAAGGCTGTTGAAAAAAGGTGGAAATAAGGTCTTGTGCTTCTCTGGAATATGGTGGATCTGACTTATATTAGTTTAATAACATAGTCTAGGCTTAATTTTGCAAAAATTAGTTTGATGGACTTAAGGAAAAAATTTCTGCAATATTTGAGTACATATAACTTGAATTTCAAGTCATCATATTGGCTTAAATTTTAGCTGAATGAAGAATAGGATGATATTATTTATGATTTTAGATGATGAAGAAGAAGTGCCCATTTTTCTATGGGAAAAAATAAAGTGTTATGAAATTGCCACGGCACACCCTCTATTTTTTAGACCTACAGAGAAAACTATTCAGGCAAAGTTTGGGCTATGTACCTTAATTAGAAAGCGATAACCAAGAGGAGTGAAAAAGTCCTAATTCGAAGATTTTTGTACAAAACAACTGAAAAACGAAAGATCAAACTCTCTCATTTTGTTCATGATTTTTTTATAAGAATCTACTAACGTTATAGATATAATGTTCCAGGTTTTGTTTTCTTATCACCTTTATTTTGGTTGTAGTAATTTTCTAATGTCCAAAGAACTTTTGTAAAGTTGTTTTTCCTGCATTTTTAAACAGCTAATAACTCTAGAACTATACAACTTAAAAACCTGAAATTAGTCCCATTTTGTTCCTAAATTTTTTTGTCTTTGATTTAATGTGCAACATGACAATAATTTTCAAAAAAAATTTCTAAATTTAAAAAAGTGAAAAAAAATTTTATTTATGAAAATTTATGAAAAATTTTTTCGAAAAACTATAAAGCCTTTTAACTCTTAAAATGAACATTACTACCAAATTTTAAGTTGAAAATAAAATTTAATCATGTATACTCCTGTTCATAAAAAATGCAACACCAAGAAGGAATTGTTGGATCAACTTGAAATTTTCAGGGTATGTTCATTATGGTTAGATTATCAAATGATATCAAATTCAGAGCTATAGCGCATGTGCGAGCTGAGCAGTGTCTTCTCAACCACTGGTTTATTCGTATATTTGAGGGGCTGTAATGGGACGTTAAGGGCTTGTATGAAGGTTGTCTACCGTTGATTATCTTGTCATTAGATGTTATTATACCCCTTAGACCTTAACGGATGTTATATGAACATTTAACAGAGTTTTAAAGAGAATTAATGTTAGGCCTCGCGGAGAGATGTTTTTCACACTGTTTCACCGCTGGTCAGAGGAAGGGAAACTGGACAATATTTATATGGGTTTGATAGCAGAGGTCCAAAAATGGTAAGGCGAGTTGAAAGTTGGGGTCTGGACCCCTTATAGTCACGTCAGCACGGGATGAAAGAGGCTTCATTCGCATTGCAGTGCCGGATCATTTAGTGACTTAACGACATGTTTCAAATTGTTAGAATACTGTTACAGGTCTATCATTGTCTGCTCCATCAGTTAATCGGTCATCATTGCACCGAAATTCACTAAGTATCGTTTTTTTTACAGCGCTCCATCGATGGAATTCCATCGGTGCATAAAGCTACCATGGGATATACAACAAAAATATTTTCGCATGATTACTGATAACAAATGGTCCTTTTAAAGAAATTCCCCTTCAATTTTGGCTAACATGACACCTAAATTGGGTTTGGAGGCTATGCCGAAAATCGCAATTTTTGGAGTGTTTTATCTTGAGTATGTGGTGAAGAAGAGAAGTGTTTTGACCTGGAGCACTATTTGGTACCATGGGCAACCTCATTAGATAAAAAATGAGGGCTATCTCATTTCTTAAAAAAATTTCTAAAAATTTTTGGAGCCAAAAGTTATACCCTACCTTTGAAGTGATCCTGAAGCTGTAATTCATCAGAACAAATCCCGTACACATGTTTTTTGGAATGTTCTTAACTTACTTTACATCCAATAAACACAGTTTTTTTCTCGACAAATTTCTTCATCCAAAATTTCACCTATGGAGCTCGACTAAAATTTCGTTGGTTTGTCCTCATGCTTAAAATGCTTGTTATGTTGCCAATATTGGCAAACTTTGGGTTTGGGATGAATCTTAGATGAAAATCACCTCTTCAGTCAAAATTTCAATCTGTTTGATTCGATGACCTGTTGTATAGAGGCTCTCATTGCAGCGCGTATGGAAGACATTAAACACCGATTTTCGATATTAAATTTTATGCCCTTGTTCTGAAAATTATATCATTCATTTGTATCTACAAAGATCACTTGCTGTGTAAATTTCATCAAAATCTAACAAGTCCTTCATGGTGTTGCATTTTTTATGAACAGGAGTATATAAAAAAATAAAAATATTTGAAATTTAGTCCCTAAACTATCCCTAAAATTATACAGCAAGAGCGATTCACTCATTCATAAACTCACTTGAGGGAGTGACTTAAAGCATGCAAAAATGTCAGACAAATGTTAGTTGTTTTGTATAAAAATATTCGAATTTGGATTATTCACTCCTCTTGGTCATCGACTACAGAGTTTAAATTTTGGCTGTGAGCTTCTATTAGCTGTTCGAAAAAAGTAGAGGGTGCCCAGTAGGGTGTATCGAAAAAAACTTTTTTTTTGCACCTAATGCAATTTTCGTATTCAGCGACCGAAAATCTATAAGAACTGACTATTTTCATCAAGGAAAAAATTTTGAAGGTCAACAATTATTGGTTAATTATTGTAGCAGAACCATAACTACGTATAAAATTCCTAAGGTATAATAAGACAAAAACAGTAAAAGCTTTACCGTAATTGTTAAGATTTCATATTTAGTATATAGTTGGCAGACCCCTGAGAATCATTTAACTTAAATTACAATCTATAAGTAATTTTGATCAGTATTTAGTGAAAGTATTTAATGCTTTTAAAAGAAAACTTTTAACTGAAAATGTTTATTAATGAAGCACTTATAGCTGAAATTAAACATAATTATACAATTTTTTAGTAATTTGTGATAATCTCAAAGCATTTCTTGATTGGTATTAAATTTTTACAGGTTAAATAACTTTTTTCGGTTAAAACTTTTTTTTAAATATTTTTTTTGGAAATTGTGAAAAAAAAATTGAAGAAAGGTAACAAGAAGAAAGGAAACAAAGAGAATAAAATTATGAACAAAATGGGCTCCATTTCTTGTTTTTAAACTGAATAGTTCCAGAGTTATGTCTCCTAGTAATTCAGGAAAAACAACTTTACAATATTTGCGTAACTCTAAAAAAAATATTTCTCCCATATAAAGGGCGATAAAAAACGAACCTTGTGCCATTATATCTCTGATAGTAGTAGTTTCACATAAAAAAATCATGAAAAAAATTTAAGTGTTTAATCTTTGGTTTTTTTGTTGTTTTGTAGAAAAAGTGACAATTTTTTGAAACCTCAAGGCTCTTGAGGCACCTCAAGATATTTTTTGATCAATTTCAGATTTTCACATATTGACACTGATATATTAAGGCAACTTTTCCGCACTATCACTAATTGAATATTCGAAAAAAGTTTTTTTGGCCCTTTTTCGTTCCACCCTAGCGCGCAAGCCAAGAAGGCCAAAAATTGGTTTTTTGCCCCTCATTTCTACCCAAATCACACGACGAATGTCTTCACTCAAGTTATGGACCCTATATGATCTAGGCCAGGGGTTTCCAACTTCTATGTACTCGCGGGCCGCAATCGAAAACACAAGTCAAGTGGCGGGGCGCGGCTCCTTTTTAACGATGATAATTTTTTGGGGTGAGAGTCTTCAATATGAAACTTTTCCAGCAAAAGAGGGACTAAGGTTGTTTACATATATGTATGCACTACTGTATTTTTCAAAATTCCAGAGAATATATGAATTTGTTTACTCTTATACAACTAGGAATACTATATTTAATATTCTGAATATCATACTTAAATTAAAAGGTCTTCCTCAAAAAAATGTTTGTGAATTTTCCTTAGAAGTTTGTTTAACCTAATTTTTTTGATACTACATTTTGTCCCTCCTCATAAAGGTTGTATAAAAGCCTTCATACCCCCTTGCTACGCTCAGGTGGAATTTCAGATTTTACAAACCACCTCTCGAAACTTCAAACTTTTAATTCTTGCACCATAGAAAACAATCGAAGCTATCCATAATCAAATAGGTTTATGGGGGTGGTCGGGGGTTCACCCCCGAAAAAATTTTGAATTTTAGTGTGCTAAAAAGTGTTTTGAAGCTACTTTTTGGAAGGTTTTCAGAGAGCTTCGCGGGCCGCCAGTTGGAAACCCCTGATCTAGGCTATCCGACAAAGCTTGAATAATAGCCTAAATCTCTATATTATGTTGATTGTGGGCTCTGATTTGAACGAGAAAATACGCGATTTTCGACGAAATTGGAGCATACAAAAAAACGTAATATAGAGATTTAGGCTATTATTCAAGTTTTGTCGGATAGCCTAGATCATATAGGGCCCATAACTTGAGTGAAGACATTCGTCGTGTGATTAGGGTAGAAATGAGGGGCGAAAAACCAATTTTCGGCCTTCTTGGCTTGCGCGCTCCATTGGATTAACATAGGGACCTTCAGGACCTTGGCGGCACCTAAAGATATTATCCAAAAATTCTGAAAAAATTCACAGGTACTCTCTGCCACCTTAGACAACTTTTCCGCACTAAGGCATCATCAAAATCGAAAAAAAGTTTTTTTCGATACACCCTAGTGCCCAGAACTCTACCTGAAAAAAAAGTTTTTTGGGCCCTAATGAAGAAGCTTTATGGAGAGTGAGATACTTGGAACATTCTATAGCAATCACGAAGTCAGGAGTGAAAAATTGATTTTACCCTCATTTTTAATTTTAAAACAATGTATTTTTCTGATGAATTGTAAATTACTTCTTTATTTTAGAGTGCATTTATAAACCATCTTTTTTTTCGTCATCTTTCTTTTTCGCTCTCTGAAACCAAACAGTCAATTAATCTGTCCACCAAAAATGGACAACAATCAAAAGATGTCACACTCTTGACTTTAAACAGAGGACACGTGATCTGATTGACCCCCCTCAGCCATTGGTCCAAAATTGAAAGTCCGATCCTTGAAAAAAGATAACCCGACTTCAATAATAGAACTGGAGTAGCGATTAAATAAAAAGAAGTCATTATGCATCTTCGATATCACCACCGACATCAGATGATTGAAATCCCGTATTGTTCCAACGGGAGGAAGAACAAAAAGCTTGTTTGCGTGCGGGGTTATCTGCGTGATGCCGCGGGCAGTTAAAATGTTATCGAAATATTATTTGCTGCTGATTTATCGAGATGGATGATATGCACCCTTGTAATCGCTATACCGATAGCCGACACAAATGAACAAGGGGATCGCAACCTTTCGCTGGAGCCATCAAAGCGTGTCTGAACGAGGAGGTTGGACACATGGAAAATGAGATGCTTATGGGAAGCTTGAGTTTTTGACATGAAATGCTTATTTGAATCCAAGGGGGGCACTTCAGAAAGTGTCCCCTCCTTGGGCTAAAACAGGGAGAAAAGGAGAAGGAAGCCGTAAATAAGAGAAAAAAGAAAGATTCTGAGACAAAAAATTTTCAGTCATTTAAAAGATGAACTTTTTTCTTCTTTTCCCCTTTTGGTCACTATTCTCAAATTGTTAATTACTTCTTTGTTCATCAAGCGTTTGTGCTGATCAAAAATAAGTTGTTAGGGGACATCCATAAATTACGTGAGGTCAAAAAGGGGGGGAGGGGTTTGGAAAAATCTCACCAAGGGGGAAGGGGGGTCGATTAAAATCTCACGTTCTCACGTCAACTTTTTAAGTTAGAAATTATACGATTTTCTTTTTTTAAGTATGAGAAAGAAATACACACAGATAAGATACTGCAAATTATTTTTAAAAAGTTGTTGGTAAGTCTCACTTGGGGGAGGGGGGTCCAGCAAAATCTCACTAAATCTCACCAAGTGGGGAGGGGGGTCCAGATTTTGGAAAAAACGCCTCACGTAATTTATGAATGTCCTCTTAAGGGTCAAAATCCCTAAACTTTTCTGGGGGAGAACAATAGACTATAAGAGGTTCAGCACTTTAAAGGGCTGAAATATGGTTTTTTTGTCGTAGAAAAATTTTAAATTGAATTTCGTTAATGAAAAAATTCGTTTTAATTTTGAGAGGCAAAAAGAGTTTAAAATTGAAAATTCTGAAATTAATTACTATTTTCACCAATATTTTAGGTGTGAAAAATTTCTATTAATTACTCATTTTAGAAATTTGAACTTTTTTTAACTAGACAAATTACCCAACAAAAAACATCTACGAATTCGTTTAAAAAAATTGCGTTTAAAGTGCAGTGTTCTTAAAGAAACCTGCAATTGTTTAGTACCAAAAGAACTTCCAAAGACTTTTAGCACGTGAGTCCTGAGTTTTTCTACAACACCCAGCAAAAAAATCAGCAAAATTTCTTCAAAAAAAGTGAAGGGAATTTGGACACACACTTTGTCTGCAGTTTTCTTTATGGAATCTGCAATTTTCTTTATAAACTCTGTAGGTTTTTATAAGACCGCTGAAATGCCTTTAGAATGTATTCAAATTTGCTGTAAAAAACTAGACTTACGTGCTGAAGTCCTATTGTTACTAAATAACTACAGACTTCTTGAGAAAACTGCACTTTTGACGCTTTTTTGAAGGAATTTTGGACATGCTTTTTTGCTGAGCAATTTTGAAATCATTCTAAAGAAATTTTAGAAATCTTAAAAAAAACTACAAATTTTCTGAAGAAAACTAGATTTCCTTTAAAGAAACCTACATACACAGTTCATTTTTCACATTCAATTTTTTGAGAAATTTTGTTGATTTTTTGACTTGGTAGTCTAACCTAACCAATAAAATTAATGCACCTTATTTAAAACTCCATGAAAATGAACCATAATTTCTGAACTAACTCGCATTCTTATAGTTCTTAATTTTTTTTGTGTCCCCTTTTTTACACTCATATTATTTGAAGCAAAAAAAGAATATTTTTGTATCATATGAGGAATATGTAGTTATTTATACATTTTATATTTCTTGTCAGTAGCTTAAACCTGTTCATGTACAGTCACCAAGAACATATTTATTGCCTGGAGAAGACTTCTGGAGAAAACCAAGACCCACCCTAGGGATGTCGAGCTATTGAAGAAGAAGAATCTTAAAACCTGTATGATGCAGTATAATATCTAAAATATCTTTATTATGTATTTAGTAAAATGAGGTGGTCTCATCGTACATGCAATAAGAAGGTTTTTTAAATGTATCTTCTTCCTTATGTATACAGGGTGTCCCATAAATAATGGGTCACACTTCTAGGGGGGATAGTAAACACAAAGACGAGTCAGAATTACATAGGATTAGGGGGTCCCAGACCAAATCCCAGGGAGTTAAAAATGGAGCGACACCCAAAAAAAATTATTGAAAAATTCAATTTGTAGAGGAACTACTATTGGTAAAAATTTAATTATGATCTCAAAAATTGTGTTTTAATATGATCTTTAAAACTATCTTAAAAGTTTTCAGTTTAAAATTTTTTTATTACGAAAAAAGTTTAAAAACCACAAAAAAATGTGAAACTCTGCCAAAACTTTATTTTGTATTTCGAAATCCTTTCTTTTGATTTAATAATCTGAAAGATCATAGTTGAAAACTCTTAAGTCCAAAGTGTCACGTAAAAACCTTCAATATTAAATGCTTGAGATCCTGTTAAAGCATGGTTTAAGTCAGTTTTTTGGGTCCGCAAACTGCCGTTTTGGAAACGGCTGTAGGAAACACGTTTGCGCACGCTAAAAACGAACTTTAACATGATCTCAAGCGTTTAATATTGATGGTTTTTACGTGAAACTTTGGACTTAAGGGTTTACAACTATGATCTTTCAGATTATTAAATCAAAAGAAAGGATTTCGAAACACAAAATAAAGTTTTGGCAGAGTTTTCACATTTTTTGCGGTTTTTAAACTTTTTTCGTAATAAAAAAATTTTAAACTGAAAACTTTTACAATAGTTTTAAAGATCATATTAAACCACAATTTTTGAGACCATAATTAAATTTTTACTAATAGTAGTTCTTCTACAAATTGAATTTTTCAATAATTTTTTTGTGGTGTCGCTCCATTTTTAACTCTCTGAGATTTGGTCTGGGACCCCCAAATCCTATGTGATTCTGACTCGTCTAGGTGTCTACTATCCCCCCTAGAAGTGTGACCCATTATTTATGGGACACCCTGTATAAAATAAAACTTGGATTATGTAAATATTAGAGCGCTGCAGATCTCGAGATAAGAGAAATATATTAACTTAGATTAAAATTAGTGGATTCACTTATCGCTTGTATAAATGTTATTGAGCGATAAACTGCAGTTTACGTAAGTAGTTAACTGCTAGAGTATATTTCAAATATTTTTCAAATAGTATTGGTGAAAGGTACCTGTTGTAAGTCACGTATCGATAGACACAATGCCCAAGTTATACGCAATCTTTTGCATGGATTTGTATACAGTAACTATACAGCTTGCTTTTACTGTGTATTGCCTTTGATTAAACTAAAAACCCAACTAAATTTCGTGTCACTCAGCTTATTATCCTATTTCCACCGACGCCACCCCGAAAACTAGCTCGGACCTCGTGCTGAAGCTCGAGTACACACCGAGAGTGGCCGGTTTTATCTTACAGAGCAAACAGTCGATAACACAGGTAAGAGTATACAGCTAGCTAGCTCTCTGTGATGGGAAAAAGGTGCGTGAAACGAGCTGTGACAGCAAATTGGTCCGATGCCGTGTTTGAGAGGAAAGACACTTTCGAAAGGAATTTGCTCTCTTTGTCTCAATGTTCTCAAGGTGACTCTGATGTGATGGGCGAAAATTGCTAGATTAACCTGGTGCTGGTCAATGCTGTGAAAAGCTGACGCTTAGAAAATCTCAAAAAAGCTGAAGCTTCGCTCTTTTTATATTTAATTAAATATTACCCCCATATGAAGATTTAGAAAAATGTGACAAAGAATGCAATTAATAGGTAAAATACCTATACTTAAAAAATTTAGTCTTGAAAAATCTGGAGAGAAAAACAGGAGATTACCCAAAACAAAGTGACCAGTAGGACACATACACAATTCTGATTATAAAAATCTAAAGCTAAAAATTAAATTAAAGTAAGCTTAAATTTTGACCACATAAAACAATTTGAATAGTACTTGCAACTATAAAAAAGAACACAAAATCTTGAAGAACCAATATGACCAATACCATGAAAAAATTCGCAAACATGTGGATGTAGATCTCTACTTGTTTTCTAAAAGAATGTAGAAAACCCTCAAAGTTTTAATGAATATTATTTTTTCTCTGTATGATTGCACTTAGAATTCCAACCTAAAATTTGAAATAATTTATTTAATAGGTAAAATCCAATAAAATTTCAAACTTAAATTTTTTTTATCCAACTTAGATAAAGCATCAAATTAAATTTAAAAAAAATAAACAAAATCATCCAAGTTTTGGGTGTTTAAGTTGATTGGTTATTTTGGTTGTTTACAAAAAGTAAATGGGGAAACAAATTGCAAAATTTGTTGAACTTTGAAAAACTATATCCAAATTTTATTAAGTCATGTATGGACGGTGTCAACCGGAAGTAACTTACCGATGGAAACTCTGATTGTATTGTTGAAATGCATAAATTGTAGGGTTTATTTCTCCATCTTAAGGTGACGTCTTGCCTTACTGATAAATTTTATTTCAAAACATCTTAAATTCAGAAAGAAATTTAAGACAAAAAAACATAAATTTAAATTTATTAAATAATAAAAGTTATCAGAAAATTCAAATTATAAATTCGAAATATTATTTACTTTTATTTAAAATTTTAAATTATCTGGTCAACTAGTAATCGGAGTTTTTAGCTTGAAGCGGAAGTTAAACGGCGAGGTGCGACTCCATAGAAGAAAAATCGTGAATATGAAAAAATACAATATCATTTATTTACTCTCAACAAAAGATAAATACACAAACCTACATTTTGATAGAAAGGCTTTTATTGCCTTCTTTTTCTCCTAAATCTTCTGAGAGTTATCTACTTATAAAATATATCTTTCAATGATAAGAAATAACATTTATTCGTTATTTTAATCCGCTTATGAATATTCCAAATCAGCTTTCTCATGAGCAGATATCGATCAACAGCATCAGTAACATTTATATCTAAAGGTTTGAAACATAATTTAATTTTAATTAATTAGATACTTTCACAGTTTAAACCAATATGATATGATATATATATTTTTTTAATTTTAAAGATTTAACCTTATTAATTCTTGTTTGAAAAATATATTAACCTTCATAAGGATTTTTTACCTCTTCTTACAAAAGCTTTAGCCTTACGTTAACAACATGTCGGACAACATCGGATTTTATTGAGTTAAAACTAAAGAATTTCAAAAAGATAATTAAAAGTTCTGTAGAAAATTAGGTTAGTTTGATTTGTGTAAACCGATTTGGCAACACAAAACTTGAATCCAAATCAGTTTCTTTTCAATATTTCTTTTCAAATAACTAAAAATAATAATAGCTAACACATTGTAAACTCCCCTGAATTAGAGCTTCCCTGCTACAAATGAACCCTCGTGGTAAAACAACTTTTACAGAATTAATTTTCTCTAAAAAGAATATTTGAGCTGCTAAAATTGGTAAAGTATAAATTTAACATTTAATTTGGTTTTCAAACCTGGTTTTATTTTGTCCAGAATTTTTACTCAACTTTTATTGGATTAATTTTCAATAAATTACAGAATACAAATTTCTGAAATTATCTTCACATTAATTTTTGCATGTGATATATACCAGAGAACTAAGTTGAAACTCTATTCTTCAATTTAATTATTTATTTATTTATTTAACTGTCAAACAGAAAATATCCAAATTAATTACATATAAGTTTCTAAATGACCGCTCAGATTTTGGTATAAAATGCTGGTATAGTATGGACTGGTAATATACAGGGTGTCCCATAAATGTTGGGTCACACTTCTATAGGGGGGATAGTAGACACCTAGACGAGTCAGAATCACATAGGGTTTTTGGTCCCAGACCAAATCCCAGGGAGCTAAAAATGGAGCGACACCCCAAAAAAATTATTGAAAAATTCAATTTGTAGAAGAACTATTGGTAAAAATTTATTTATGGTCTCAAATTTTGTAGTTTAATATTATATTTAAAATTATCTTAAAAGTTTTCATTTTAATATTTGTTTTATTATGAAAAAAGTTTAAAAAAACACAAAAAAATTTTAAAACTCTGCCAAAATTGTATTTCGAAATCCTTTCTTTTAATTTAATAATCTGAAAGATCATATTTGAAAACCCCTAAGTCCAAAGTTTCACATGAATACAATCAATATTAAACGCTTGAGATCCTGTTAAAGTTTGCTTTTTTTCGTGCGCAAACAGTTTTCTAGAGCTGTTTCCTGAACAGTTCTAATTTAAAAGATCAATCTATCTACAGTTCTAATTTAATTTAAAAGATAATAATATTAAACCAATTAATATTAAAGATAGTAAAATTAAACCACAAAATTTGAGACCATAATTAAATTTTTACCAATAGTAGTTCTTCTATAATTTAATGAGGAAGTTGCATGATTTTTTTTTAATCGATTCCTCTTGCAAAAATAAGCAACTACCCAAAATTTGAGGCCGATCAAGAAATTTTTTGATTGCCAAAAAAATTAACAAAAATCCCCTTTTTAAAAGCGCGCGAAAACGCCAAGAGTTTGGATGTGACGTCATCTTATACTAAACATTGTTGTAAAGCAATGGAGTTGATGGTATTATTGTTGACGTCATCTTATAGTTTAAACAATAAACGTTTTCAGTCACGTGTTTTTTTCTCGACTTTTAAATTAAAATATTTAATTACCTGTACATTTTTTTGAAAAACTGACTAGATATTTCATTTAACCATACAAAAAACCATACGGAAAACTTGTTTGTTTTTGAAAATCTGACACATGCAACTTCCTTATTTTTCAATAATTTTTTTGGGGTGTCGCTCCATTTTTAACTCCCTGGGATTTGGTCTGGGACCCCCAAATCCTTGTGATTCTGACTCTTCTAGGTGTCTTCTATCCCCCTAAAAGTTATGAAACAATTAACTGAAACACCCTGCATAAATTGTAGTTATTTCTGAACTTTTATGATTTGGCAAATGAATAACTCACTCATAAACCATTAGCTTTGAAAAGCTTGCGACCAAAACTTTTTGTTAAAATTAAAAGTGTTTGTGAGTAGTGGAAGAATGGGCGTTCTAGGGCAGCCGGCGCAGGCCGCAGGGACCTGCGCCGGTTGCGCCGGCAGATCTGTGACTCCTGCGCCGGCGGTTCTATGATACCTGCGCCGGCAGATCTGTGACTCCTGCGCTGGCAGCTCGATGACTCCTGCGCCGGTGGAAAATGATCCCTGCTCCGGTGGAAAGGGGCTCTTGACTAAAACGGGAAGAGGATAATTAGAAGTTACCTGCTCCGGTGATCCCTGCGCCGGTAGAAAGAGGTTCCTAAGCAATCTACTAAATTGCGGATAAATTGGGGCTCTGCCACTAAATTGCGGCTCCACCACTAAAATTAAAGTTATTTTACACATCAATATACTCTAAGACCCACCAGCCAATCAGCAGAAAGCATGATAGTTAAAATTATTTTACTACATAAAATTATAAGGTTAATTAACAAACTGTAACCGCTTTTAACTGTAATTTGAACAAAATTAGTAAATTGCAGCTCTTCCACTATATTGGGGCTCTAGAACTCATGCAACAACAAGAAGCTAAATTGAGACTTTCTAAATTATTTTAAGATAATATTAATTGATAGTTAAAGTTATTAACAAAGGTTAATTAACAGTTTAAGTTATTTTACATAAAATTATAAGGTCAATGAACAAACTAACCGCTGTAATATATTACCTATTGAATGCCCATACTGGAATAAAAGACCAAGACAATCACAAACTCAAAAATGTAGACTGCACTACTCACCTGTCATTGAGACTCCCTTAACAATGCACCGGCGAACCGCCCCTCTTACCTTTCACAGAGCAATATGTGTGGCGATAACGGGGTAACCTCCATTGGGATTGATAGCGATTGCATCTTTTCCCGCAATACCAAGGGGAGATGGTTTTCAAAAGATATATATTTTTTCATTACAATCATTTCTATTTCGTTAAATTTACAGTACAATATTCACTTTAGTTACAGTTTGACACAAAATGCTTATCCTATCACAATCCTTAACTTTGAAAATACAGTATTTTCACCAGAAAGGATACTTTGAAAAATTGAGAATGATAGAACATTATCAGACAACCAAACATATAATACGTTATCCCATTGGTGGAATTATTTTTATTTCACTTTGATCAGGAAAGGATACTTTGAAAATTTGAGAATACATTTTCAGACCACTTGACATATAATACGTTATCCTATTGGTGGAATTATTTTACAACTTCGATTAAAAATTACTAATTATGTTCATATTGGATAAGATCTTAAATATTTTAAGCATTTTTTTAAAAATAAAATATACTTTTATTACGAATTCTGTTCGAGGAGTTGATTTTTTTTTCATAGAATGTTAGATTCATTCAAGTTAAAAATGATAAATCCATTAATTTTACTTTAGTTCAATTGAAGATATTACTTATTTTATTCGCATAGAAGCTTTTTCTAGATTTAAACGTGAGAATATATGATTAATCACCTAAACAAAAACTATTCCATTACACTTTTTTCTGAAAGCATTGCGTGAATGAGAGAATTTTTATACAAAAATTGTAAAATATATACGATTTTCCCAACAGTTGAAAAAATTTCAATCATTAACCTTTTATTTAAAGTACATTATTTGGCTACCACTACAGAACATACATTCATTTTATTCATAACTTTTACTATATTTATTAAACATGTAATATTTTTTTCTATACTAAAGAGAACTGCTTTGGTTATTTTTCAATTCATGGAATGGTTACGTTGATCATTTTCAACCTTTTTTGAAAATAATTTTTTAACCCATCGGCTATACTTTCCCTACAAGAATTTTACCCTCTGCTGTACATTTTTACTAACAATTTATATTATTCACTAAAGCAAACAATATAATACATATAAACTAACTTATGAAAGAAATCCTTTATGGATATAATGTTTTCTCTTACCTAAAGCCTTCTTTCATCTATAATCCATATAGAAAATTAAACTATTCTAATAAAAATAAAAGGGGAAACATGACTTAAAAGGAAACATACATTATAAAAACCAAGAAAATTATTACTGAATCTATAAGTAAACCTAAAAGCTCTGCTAAAAATAAAAACTTAACTGAAAATTTTATTAAAAATTAAGACAAATGCTGAAAAATAACATAATACTTTGTTAAAAATAAAAACGAACACAGAAAAAAATTTACAAGAAATGAAAACTTATACACTGAAAAATTAAAATCTTTGTTAAATATAAAAACTTTTTCACTTCGAAACTAAAAACTTAACTGAAAATTTTGTTAAAAATAAAAACTTAACTAAAAATTTTGTTAAAAATAAAAACTTAACTGAAAATTTTGTTAAAAATTAATATACATGCAGAAAAATAACTTAATACTTTGTTAAATATAAAAACTATTTCACTTCGAAACTAAAAACTTGACTAAAAATTTTGTTAAAAATAAAAACTTAACTAAAAATTTTGTTAAAAATAAAAACTTAACTGAAAATTTTGTTAAAAATTAATATACATGCAGAAAAATAACTTAATACTTTGTTAAAAATAAAAACGAACACAGAAAAAAATTTACAAGAAATGAAAACTTATACACTGAAAAATTAAAATCTTTGTTAAATATAAAAACTTAACTAAAAATTTTGTTAAAAATAAAAACATAACTAAAAATTTTGTTAAAATAAAAACTTAACTGAAAATTTTGTTAAAAATTAATATACATGCAGAAAAATAACTTAATACTTTGTTAAAAATAAAAACGAACACAGAAAAAAATTTACAAGAAATGAAAACTTATACACTGAAAAATTAAAATCTTTGTTAAATATAAAAACTTTTTCACTTCGAAACTAAAAACTTAACTGAAAATTTTGTTAAAAATAAAAACTTAACTAAAAATTTTGTTAAAAATAAAAACTTAACTAAAAATTTTGTTAAAAATAAAGGTACATACAGAAAAATAACTCATTACTTTGTTAAAAATAAAAACGAACACAGAAAAAACTTTACAAGAAATGAAAACTTATACACTGAAAAACTAGTCTTTGTTAAATATAAAAACTTATTCACTACGAAACTGAAAACTTTGTTTTAAATGAACTAGAAAACGAAAAACTTTACACAAGAAATGAAAACTTATACACTAAAAAACTAAAATCTTTGTTAAAAATAAAAGCTTAACTGAAAATTTTGTTAAAAAATTAAGACAAATGCAGAAAAATAACTTAATACTTTGTTAAATGTAAAAACTTAAAAGCTACAAAACTAAAATATCTGTTTGAAATAAATAAAAACTTACAAGAAATTTTACAAGAAATAAAAATTTACACTAAAAACTTTACCAAAAAGAAATTATTACGAAAAACTTTAACAGATAGAAAAACTTTAAAACCATAAAACTAAAAACTTTGTTAAAAATAAAAGCAAATGCAGAAAATAACTTAATACTTTGTTAAATATTAAAACTTAGAAACTATGAAACGAAAAACTTTACCATAAATAAGAACTTATACACTACAAAACTAAAATATTTGTTAAAAATAAAATAAAAACTTTGAAAAAATTTTACAAGAAATAAAAAGTTACACTAAAAAATTTATCAAAAAGAAATACTTCGTGTTAAAAATAAATAAAAACTTTGAAAAAATTTTACAAGAAATAAAAATTTACACTAAAAACTTTACCAAAAAGAAATAATTACGAAAAACTTTAACAAAAGAAAAACCTAAAAACTATAAAACTAAAAACTTTGTTAAAAATCAAGACAAACGCAGAAAAATAACTTAATACTTTGTTCAATATAAAAACTTAGAACCTATAAAACTAAAAAATAAAAACTTTAGGAAAACTTTGTTAAAAATAAAGAAATCAATACAGAAAATTTTAAAAATAAATAAAAACTTCGAAAAAATATTACAAGAAATAAAAAATAACACTAAAAACTTTATCAAAAAGAGATACTTACAAATTATAAAACTAAAAACTTTGTTAAAAATAAAATAAAATTGAAAAGTTACACTAAAAAACTAAAAACTTTATCAAAAAGAAATACTTCTTGTTAAAAAAAATATACTTTGAAAAATTTGTACAAGAAATACACTAAAAACTTTACCAATAACACCCATACTTTGTTAAAATTGGAAGACAGATAGATTCACATCCTCCTTTCATTGGGACCCTTTTTTAATTATTATGTAAAACGTGGGCTGAAAAAATTTAAAAGTACTATTTTTAAATTTCCTTCATTAAGAAGGAGTTTTCAGCCCACCGAGTTT
Source organism: Tetragnatha versicolor (assembly GCA_024610705.1). Lineage (NCBI taxonomy): Eukaryota > Metazoa > Arthropoda > Arachnida > Araneae > Tetragnathidae > Tetragnatha > Tetragnatha versicolor. Next base: position 46,543,223 of record JANDEH010000006.1, read on the forward strand.
TCATAATAAAAAAAAGGGTCTCAACGAAAGGGGGACGTGAATCTATCTGTCTTCCAATTTTAACAAAGTATGGGTGTTATTGGTAAAGTTTTTAGTGTATTTCTTGTACAAATTTTTCAAAGTATATTTTTTTTAACAAGAAGTATTTCTTTTTGATAAAGTTTTTAGTTTTTTAGTGTAACTTTTCAATTTTATTTTATTTTTAACAAAGTTTTTAGTTTTATAATTTGTAAGTATCTCTTTTTGATAAAGTTTTTAGTGTTATTTTTTATTTCTTGTAATATTTTTTCGAAGTTTTTATTTATTTTTAAAATTTTCTGTATTGATTTCTTTATTTTTAACAAAGTTTTCCTAAAGTTTTTATTTTTTAGTTTTATAGGTTCTAAGTTTTTATATTGAACAAAGTATTAAGTTATTTTTCTGCGTTTGTCTTGATTTTTAACAAAGTTTTTAGTTTTATAGTTTTTAGGTTTTTCTTTTGTTAAAGTTTTTCGTAATAATTTCTTTTTGGTAAAGTTTTTAGTGTAAATTTTTATTTCTTGTAAAATTTTTTCAAAGTTTTTATTTATTTTTAACACGAAGTATTTCTTTTTGATAAATTTTTTAGTGTAACTTTTTATTTCTTGTAAAATTTTTTCAAAGTTTTTATTTTATTTTTAACAAATATTTTAGTTTTGTAGTGTATATAAGTTTTTATTTATGGTAAAGTTTTTCGTTTCATAGTTTCTAAGTTTTAATATTTAACAAAGTATTAAGTTATTTTCTGCATTTGCTTTTATTTTTAACAAAGTTTTTAGTTTTATGGTTTTAAAGTTTTTCTATCTGTTAAAGTTTTTCGTAATAATTTCTTTTTGGTAAAGTTTTTAGTGTAAATTTTTATTTCTTGTAAAATTTCTTGTAAGTTTTTATTTATTTCAAACAGATATTTTAGTTTTGTAGCTTTTAAGTTTTTACATTTAACAAAGTATTAAGTTATTTTTCTGCATTTGTCTTAATTTTTTAACAAAATTTTCAGTTAAGCTTTTATTTTTAACAAAGATTTTAGTTTTTTAGTGTATAAGTTTTCATTTCTTGTGTAAAGTTTTTCGTTTTCTAGTTCATTTAAAACAAAGTTTTCAGTTTCGTAGTGAATAAGTTTTTATATTTAACAAAGACTAGTTTTTCAGTGTATAAATTTTCATTTCTTGTAAAGTTTTTTCTGTGTTCGTTTTTATTTTTAACAAAGTAATGAGTTATTTTTCTGTATGTACCTTAATTTTTAACAAAATTTTCAGTTAAGTTTTTATTTTTAACAAAATTTTTAGTTAAGTTTTTATTTTTAACAAAATTTTCAGTTAAGTTTTTAGTTTCGAAGTGAAAAAGTTTTTATATTTAACAAAGATTTTAATTTTTCAGTGTATAAGTTTTCATTTCTTGTGTAAAGTTTTTCGTTTTCTAGTTCATTTAAAACAAAGTTTTCAGTTTCGTAGTGAATAAGTTTTTATATTTAACAAAGACTAGTTTTTCAGTGTATAAGTTTTCATTTCTTGTAAAGTTTTTTCTGTGTTCGTTTTTATTTTTAACAAAGTAATGAGTTATTTTTCTGCATGTACCTTAATTTTTAACAAAATTTTCAGTTAAGTTTTTATTTTTAACAAAATTTTTAGTTAAGTTTTTATTTTTAACAAAATTTTCAGTTAAGTTTTTAGTTTCGAAGTGAAAAAGTTTTTATATTTAACAAAGATTTTGATTTTTCAGTGTATAAGTTTTCATTTCTTGTAAATTTTTTTCTGTGTTCGTTTTTATTTTTAACAAAGTATTAAGTTATTTTTCTGCATGTATATTAATTTTTAACAAAATTTTCAGTTAAGTTTTTATTTTAACAAAATTTTTAGTTATGTTTTTATTTTTAACAAAATTTTTAGTCAAGTTTTTAGTTTCGAAGTGAAAAAGTTTTTATATTTAACAAAGTATTAAGTTATTTTTCTGCATGTATATTAATTTTTAACAAAATTTTCAGTTAAGTTTTTATTTTTAACAAAATTTTTAGTTATGTTTTTATTTTTAACAAAATTTTTAGTTATGTTTTTATATTTAACAAAGATTTTAATTTTTCAGTGTATAAGTTTTCATTTCTTGTAAATTTTTTTCTGTGTTCGTTTTTATTTTTAACAAAGTATTAAGTTATTTTTCAGCATGTATATTAATTTTTTACAAAATTTTCAGTTAAGTTTTTATTTTTAACAAAATTTTTAGTTAAGTTTTTATTTTTAACAAAATTTTTAGTTAAGTTTTTAGTTTCGAAGTGAAAAAGTTTTTATATTTAACAAAGATTTTAGTTTTTCAGTGAAAGTTTTTCAGTGTTCGTTTTTATTTTTAACAAAGTATTAAGTTATTTTTCTGCATGTATATTAATTTTTAACAAAATTTTCAGTTAAGTTTTTATTTTTAACAAAATTTTTAGTTAAGTTTTTATTTTTAACAAAATTTTTAGTTAAGTTTTTAGTTTCGAAGTGAAAAAGTTTTTAAATTTAACAAAGATTTTAGTTTTTCAGTGAAAGTTTTTCAGTGTTCGTTTTTATTTTTAACAAAGTATTAAGTTATTTTTCTACATGTGTCTTAATTTTTAACAAAATTTTCAGTTAAGTTTTTATTTTTAACAAAATTTTTAGTTAAGTTTTTATTTTTAACAAAATTTTCAGTTAAGTTTTTAGTTTCGAAGTGAAAAAGTTTTTATATTTAACAAAGATTTTAATTTTTCAGTGTATAAGTTTTCATTTCTTGTGTAAAGTTTTTCGTTTTCTAGTTCATTTAAAACAAAGTTTTCAGTTTCGTAGTGAATAAGTTTTTATATTTAACAAAGACTAGTTTTTCAGTGTATAAGTTTTCATTTCTTGTAAAGTTTTTTCTGTGTTCGTTTTTATTTTTAACAAAGTAATGAGTTATTTTTCTGCATGTACCTTAATTTTTAACAAAATTTTCAGTTAAGTTTTTATTTTTAACAAAATTTTTAGTTAAGTTTTTATTTTTAACAAAATTTTCAGTTAAGTTTTTAGTTTCGAAGTGAAAAAGTTTTTATATTTAACAAAGATTTTAATTTTTCAGTGTATAAGTTTTCATTTCTTGTAAATTTTTTTCTGTGTTCGTTTTTATTTTTAACAAAGTATTATGTTATTTTTCAGCATTTGTCTTAATTTTTAATAAAATTTTCAGTTAAGTTTTTATTTTTAGCAGAGTTTTTAGGTTTTCTTATAGATTCAGTAATAATTTTCTTGGTTTTTATAATGTATGTTTCCTTTTAAGTCATGTTTCCCCTTTTATTTTTATTAGAATAGTTTAATTTTCTATATGGATTATAGATGAAAGAAGGCTTTAGGTAAGAGAAAACATTATATCCATAAAGGATTTCTTTCATAAGTTAGTTTATATGTATTATATTGTTTGCTTTAGTGAATATTATAAATTGTTAGTAAAAATGTACAGCAGAGGGTAAAATTCTTGTAGGGAAAGTATAGCCGATGGGTTAAAAAATTATTTTCAAAAAAGGTTGAAAATGATCAACGTAACCATTCCATGAATTGAAAAATAACCAAAGCAGTTCTCTTTAGTATAGAAAAAAATATTACATGTTTAATAAATATAGTAAAAGTTATGAATAAAATGAATGTATGTTCTGAAGTGGTAGCCAAATAATGTACTTTAAATAAAAGGTTAATGATTGAAATTTTTTCAACTGTTGGGAAAATCGTATATATTTTACAATTTTTGTATAAAAATTCTCTCATTCACACAATGCTTTCAGAAAAAAGTGTAATGGAATAGTTTTTGTTTAGGTGATTAATCATATATTCTCACGTTTAAATCTAGAAAAAGCTTCTATGCGAATAAAATAAGTAATATCTTCAATTGAACTAAAGTAAAATTAATGGATTTATCATTTTTAACTTGAATGAATCTAACATTCTATGAAAAAAAAATCAACTCCTCGAACAGAATTCGTAATAAAAGTATATTTTATTTTTAAAAAAAATGCTTAAAATATTTAAGATCTTATCCAATATGAACATAATTAGTAATTTTTAATCGAAGTTGTAAAATAATTCCACCAATAGGATAACGTATTATATGTCAAGTGGTCTGAAAATGTATTCTCAAATTTTCAAAGTATCCTTTCCTGATCAAAGTGAAATAAAAATAATTCCACCAATGGGATAACGTATTATATGTTTGGTTGTCTGATAATGTTCTATCATTCTCAATTTTTCAAAGTATCCTTTCTGGTGAAAATACTGTATTTTCAAAGTTAAGGATTGTGATAGGATAAGCATTTTGTGTCAAACTGTAACTAAAGTGAATATTGTACTGTAAATTTAACGAAATAGAAATGATTGTAATGAAAAAATATATATCTTTTGAAAACCATCTCCCCTTGGTATTGCGGGAAAAGATGCAATCGCTATCAATCCCAATGGAGGTTACCCCGTTATCGCCACACATATTGCTCTGTGAAAGGTAAGAGGGGCGGTTCGCCGGTGCATTGTTAAGGGAGTCTCAATGACAGGTGAGTAGTGCAGTCTACATTTTTGAGTTTGTGATTGTCTTGGTCTTTTATTCCAGTATGGGCATTCAATAGGTAATATATTACAGCGGTTAGTTTGTTCATTGACCTTATAATTTTATGTAAAATAACTTAAACTGTTAATTAACCTTTGTTAATAACTTTAACTATCAATTAATATTATCTTAAAATAATTTAGAAAGTCTCAATTTAGCTTCTTGTTGTTGCATGAGTTCTAGAGCCCCAATATAGTGGAAGAGCTGCAATTTACTAATTTTGTTCAAATTACAGTTAAAAGCGGTTACAGTTTTTTAATTAACCTTATAATTTTATGTAGTAAAATAATTTTAACTATCATGCTTTCTGCTGATTGGCTGGTGGGTCTTAGAGTATATTGATGTGTAAAATAACTTTAATTTTAGTGGTGGAGCCGCAATTTAGTGGCAGAGCCCCAATTTATCCGCAATTTAGTAGATTGCTTAGGAACCTCTTTCTACCGGCGCAGGGATCACCGGAGCAGGTAACTTCTAATTATCCTCTTCCCGTTTTAGTCAAGAGCCCCTTTCCACCGGAGCAGGGATCATTTTCCACCGGCGCAGGAGTCATCGAGCTGCTAGCGCAGGAGTCACAGATCTGCCGGCGCAGGTATCATAGAACCGCCGGCGCAGGAGTCACAGATCTGCCGGCGCAACCGGCGCAGGTCCCTGCGGCCTGCGCCGGCTGCCCTAGAACGCCCATTCTTCCACTACTTTTGTGTCTTGAAATGTAGTGATATTAAAATTTTAGATTTGTTTTTATTTCAAATGTTTTAAATGTTTGATTGTTATAATTTCCTTAAAAATATCTTGTGAAGGCAAAAATTAAAAAAAAGGGTTTTTTAAATATGTAAAAGTGTGAAATTAAATGCTTATCGATGCAAAAAAACACTTGAAAAAAATTACGAAATGTATGCGTGGTTTAGAAATTTATATAAAATACATAATATTTTTAGCTACTTTTTGAACGGTCCCTTAGACAGGGGGTCCACGAACCAAAAAAGTTTGGGAACTCCTGGTTTAAACCAATATGATATAATTTATATATTTTTTAATTTTAAAGATTTAACCTTATTAATTCTTGTTTGAAAAATATATTAACCTTCATAAGGATTTTTTACCTCTTCTTACAAAAAGCTTTAGCCTTACGTTAACAACATCGTTGTTATGTTGGACAACATCGGATTTTATTGAGTTAAAACTTAAGAATTTCAAAAAGATAATTAAAAGTTCTGTAGAAAATTAGGTTAGTTTGATTTGTGTAATGTAAACCGATTTGGCAACACAAAACTTTAATCCAAATCAGTTTCTTTTCAATGTTACTTTTCAAGTAACTAAAAATAATAAAAGCTAACACATTGTAAACTCCCCTGAATTAGAGCTTCCCTGCTACAAATGAACCCTCGTGGTAAAACAACTTTTACAGAATTAATTTTCTCTAAAGAATATTTGAGCTGCTAAAATCGGTAAAGTTTAAATTTAACATTGAATTTGGTTTTCAAACCTGGTTTTATTTTGTCCAGAATTTTTAATCGACTTTTATTGGATTAATTTTCATTAAATTACAGAATACAAATTTCTGAAATTATCTTCACATTAATTTTTGCATGTGATATATACCAGAGAACTAAGTTGAAACCCTATTCTTCAAGTTAATTACATATAAGTTTCTATATGACCCCTCAGATTTTGGTATAAAATGCTGGTATAGTATGGACTGGTAATATACAGGGTGTCCCATAAATGTTGGGTCACACTTCTATAGGGGGGATAGTAGACACCTAGACGAGTCAGAATCACATAGGGTTTGGGGTCCCAGACCAAATCCCAGGTAGCTAAAAATGGAGCGACACCCCAAAAAAATTATTGAAAAATTCAATTTGTAGAAGAACTACTATTGGGGAAAACTTAATCATGGTCTTAAATTTTTTGGTTTAATATGATCTTTAAAAGTATGCTAACAGTTTTCACTTTAAAAGTTTTAACTACAAAAAAGTAAAAAAACACAAAAAATTGTGAAAACTCAGCCAAAACTTTATTTTGTATTTGGAAATCCCTTCTTTTGATTTCATAATCTGAAATAGCATAGTTGAAAACCCTAAAATCCAAAGTTTCAAGTAAATACCATCAATATTAAACGCTTGAGATCCTGTTAAAGTTTGTTTTTTTGAGTGCTAAAACAGCTCCAGAAAACGAACGGTCAGGGAGAATCTACGAGTTACGGATAGATAAATCGCTCCTACAGATCGCCAAGCAAGCTTGGACGATTCTGTTGTAGGCAAAAGTTGGCGAGGAAACTCGTATAGCAAATAATGGCGAGAAATTTAGCGAGCATCAATCCGTAACTCGTAGATTTTCCCTGAACGTTTGTTTTCTGGATCTGTTTTTGCACGCTAAAAACAAACTTTAACAGGATCTCAAGCGTTTAATTTTGATGTTATTTACTTGAAACTTTGGACTATAGCGTTTTCATCTATGCTTTTTCAGATTATGAGATAAAAAAGGATTTCCAAATACAAAATAAAGTTTTGGCAGATTTTTCACATTTTTTGTGTTTTTTTTTACTTTTTTTCCTAGTTAAAAACTATTAAAGTGAAAACTTTTAGCATACTTTTAAAGATCGTATTAAACCACAAAATTTAAGACCATGATTAAGTTTTTACCAAGAGTAGTTCTTCTACAAATTGAATTTTTCAATAATTTTTTTGGGGTGTCGCTCCATTTTTAGCTCCCTGGGATTTGGTCTGGGACCCCAAACCCTATGTGATTCTGACTCGTCTAGGTGTCTACTATCCCCCCTAAATGTATGACCAAACATTTATGGGACACCCTGTAAATAGGGTGCCCTAAATATAATATGATGGAAGTAAGGTTTACCTTGGTTACCTTTACCTACCATGCTGAATCAATTAATACGGCTCACAAAGCCCATAGCGGTGAACTAGGATATTGAAAAATTTTAAAAACTAAATGGAATTAATAACTAACTGGAGAAAGTGCCCTATCCCTAAAGAAGGGGGAAAGTGGGAGATGGGGATAAAAAAGTAAGAGATATCATTTTACTGACCAAAAAATTTTTCATAACCTGGCAAAGTGTCCCCTCTTGGACCAAATGTCCAGTTTAAATGGGGATGGGCTCTTTCACGAGTGCCCCCCTCTTCGGAGGCTTTATGATCCTGACCTGAAATTGAAACTTAATACATAATACTGGATTTAAAACCATTAAAATTTTTTTACACTTTTTAAATTTTAAAAACAAACTTTTTGAAAAGGATGGTCTTGATGCACATCAAGACAAAACATTTACGAACAAAATTAGACTGATTTCAGGTTTTTAAGTTGCATAGTTCTAGAGTTATTAGCTGTTTAAAAATGCAGGAAAAACAACTTTACAAAATTTCTTTGAACATTAAAAAATATATCAAACGAAAGAAGGGTGATAGAAGAATGGAACCTGAAACATTATGTCTATAACTAAATTAGTTCCTCATAAAAAATCATTTAAGATATTTGAGAGTTTAATCTTTGTTTTTTTTAGTTGTTTTGTAAAAAAGTTATCCATTCCCAGCAAAAAAAATCAGCATGAAACCTTCAATAAAAGTACCCCTTTTGAAGGTTTCATGAAGTTACCTGCAGTTTTTTTGAAGGAAGTCAGATCCATGCAGATTTTTTAAAGGTAATGTGCAGTGTTTTTGAAGGCGTTGTGAAGGTTTTATGCAGTGCTATTTTCCCTTCACAAAACCTGCATTTTTCTACAGAGCAAATAATGAAGGTTTAAAACTTTACTTTTCCTTCATAAAAACTTCAGTTTTTATTAATTTTATTTTCGACGAAGATTTGACGCATGCGCATTTCCAAGTGTTTTCTGAATCCGATATCCGAAATAAAGAACATTTTTATGAATAATATAATTTTATTAATCACATAATTTAATTGATTTAATAATTAAATAAAATTAATCAAATTAGTTTTTGACTTTATTTTAATCATCCCGGAATTCTGACGATGTTCTGCGCAGCCCCGTTGCTAAAAGATTTTGTTTATTGTGATAATGGCGGTATGAAATAAGCAGCGTTGAAATCGGTCGGTGAGCGGAAAGTTATTTATCTGAATCTTAATTATTCCATACTTATTTCTTGCTATAATATTATTAATATTATTTTATGTACTCATCAAAATTTGTCCTTTTGTTATAGAATGCTATTTAACTTATACATTGAAAGGTATCGTATTTAAAATGACTGATTTATTTATTGCTTTGGTACCGTGCTTTATACATTTCGCACAAGTATTATTTACAAGCTTATTGTATTTCTTCTCACTTCAATCGTAGTAATCGTAAAGCACCTGAGTATTATCATTTGAGGAGTGGTAAAACATGGCGGCCGGTATATATAGCGCCAAATGATCGGATCTTCCAAAATTTATACAGAGGAAACATTTGCAGGCATGAAAATCACGCGTTAATTTTGATGGCAATCGGAGAAGTTTGATGACAATGTGTATTGGTTGTCTTTATTTTCCCGATCGCATCTGCCGTTTGAAATTTTTACGAAATGGGTACATGTACAGTAAAGCACCGTTTATACGTCTCTCATTTATACGTCTTTTACATTTATACGTCGTTTTCGCCAAGTCCCAATTAATTCAAATAATCAAAATTGTTATCAATTATACGTCTTTTCATTTATACGTCGTTTTACGTCGGTCCCTTGAAAGACGTATAAACGGTGCTTTACTGTATTTATTAAATGTTTTGGGATAAAATTAGGCAAATACACAAATGTTAGCAGTCAAACGTAAGCCAGGTTTGTGTCAATGATTATGTTTTGGTTCACTTTTCAACACAATAATAAGTGGTAAGTAAATTAAAATCTATTATTTTTTAGAAATAGTTGGAGCATTAAGTTATTTTGCTTAAAAATTGAAATTGAATTTATTTTCCTAAAAGCTTGATTTTTCTATAAAACACCAGAATCACCTTTGCTTTCCCGCCATAGAGTAAGCCCATTTCAGCTTATCATAACTTTATGCTTTGCCCTTTTTGGGATACGAGAATTAGGTAACATTATGAAAATCAAAGTTATTAAAGATTGTTTGTGTTTTTCAGTATGCCCTCATAGGGTTTAGTGCCATTAAACTCTTACCAAACCAGGATGTTAATAAAACTCCTAAAACTAGACTAAAATATTTTAGGTGAGAAATCTTTCAATTTGAGCTAACTCTATATATGGATGACATTCAATACACTAAACTTCTTTTTTCCTAGATAATGTTTGTTGATGATAGTAGAATTTTACTGCTCTGCTGCTAAAAAAGTTGATACGGCCTAATTAGCATTTGATACGAAATATTTTTAAAATTCAAAAAATCAACAAATGTTTTTTTATTCATGCGTATGTTACATTTTATTATGTTGATTTTTCATACCAGTTGGCTGATTTTTGTTGTTGATGGATGCAGTTTAACCGTACCCAACATAAAAATAGTCAAAAATTCTTTTAAAAAACCTGCAGGTTTTCTGCATGAAATTCGGACAACCTAACTGCAGGTAACCTGCAGTCAAAATCTACAGGTTTCTTGCAGGTTTATTTGTCCGAATTCCCTGCAGGACACCTGCAGGTTTTTTTTTGAAGGTTTCATGCTGATTTTTTTTGCTGGGTTTTTTCAAACTTTAAGTGCGATGTGGAAGCTGACGATATTATCCAATCGAAAAAATATTTTACACCGTCCTTATTGGATTCAAGTGGCACCCTTTCCGCGCTATTAGAACAGAAATAAAAAATAAAGTGTGTTTTCGGCCCACCCTAATACCTAATTTAAATATATCTACAGACGACAACTGGTCACAAAGAATCTGAGATTTTAAACGGGGCATTTTGAAGGGATGGGAATTTTTTTTAAACAAAAAATAGCAAATTAAATACTAATTTAATTAAATTATTGCCTTGAATTTCAGACCGTCACAGGTCTAGAAGGTAAATGCTTATTAAAACTATCGAATAAAATACTTAAGAAAAAAAGATTTTTTGAAAAACGCTTTTATTGAAGTGTTCTAAAAGGTCAAAAATAATTTATTTGGTTTGACAAATAATTTATTGGGAAATAGAAAATAACTTTTTGGTAAGTAAAAAATAACTGATTTTCTAATCACCAAAAATAAAAGCGTGGGAGCTAGTAATTTATATATATTTTTTTAAATTTAAAACTTGTTTATTTATTTTTTAAAATTTGTACAAATTCACCTGACGGTATGGACCCGTATAGGTAAATTCAAGTACAGTACAAGTAAGTTCGAGGATTCGAACCCCAGACGTACGGCTTTGCAGTCAGATGCTCAAACCACTAGGCCATTACATCGGTATTTATGGGTAATTTTACATAAAAAAATACCTAATAAAGAATTTAAAGTGAATCCATCCCACCCAAACCTCACAAATGAGAAATTTGTAAATTTTACCCCATGGAACATAGAATAAAGAAGTTGGAATAAATAGTGAATGAAGAATTACTAGCGCCCACACTTTTATTTTTAGTGATTAGAAAATCAGTTATTTTTTACTTACCAAAAAGTTATTTTCTATTTCCCAATAAATTATTTGTCAAACCGAATAAATTATTTTTGACCTTTTAGAAACCTTCAATAAAAGCGTTTTTTAAAAAATCTTTTTTTTTACTTATTTTATTTTTTACTTTTTAGTCATGGTATTTTTTTTAAACAAACACTAAAAAAAATATTTATTTCAACCATATTTAATCTTATGTTCAATCTTATAATTTTAGTTTTCTACTATATGATGGCTTCGTGAACAACAGTTCAGCGCTCTCGACGAAGAAAAAATGGTCCCGCGACTCAATCCGAGCCGATCCCCCAATTTTGTGGGAGGAGTGACACACGAGAAACAAAAAAGTTAATTAAAATCTATTTAATATTGCTAGGGGTACCGTTGTAATTACAGAGCGGAGCGATTAACCACGCATCCGCTCGCTCACCGATGAAATCCATCCATATCAAAAAGATTCACAAGAAAAAGAAAATGCATTCAATAAAATAAAAATAACCAATCGTAAGCCCAGACAAAAATAAAACTCAGAATTAGTGTATCAAGGAGCAAACAGTATTATCCACTCTTTTCAGTAGTCCATAATTTATAAAAGTACGTAGCAAATTTTTCTTCTCTCGCGATTCCTCGGGATGGGACACCAATTTTCGGCGACTTCTCGCTCTTCTGGCGATTTCTTTCTCGCGGTTATTATCTTAAATCGCTAATTATCTTAATTGTTAATTGGAAAGTAAGAAATCACGTTTTGAAGATTAAATATTGTAGTGATATACCTAATATATTATCTTACAGGTTTTGGGAGCCATTGGCTTCACGGAAGTGTCTCAAATTTGAATTAAAAGGATAACTAAAAACACTCGTTAATTACCTTAATTACGGAGGTTTTGACTAGTTGATTATTGAATATTGCATTGTCATCGAGTTTACACCATGGTGCAAAGTTTCAGAACTTTATATCGTTTGGAAGTGCCTGAAATTTTATGTACAAGATCTTGTAAAAAAAAGTGATTAATCGTCTATAATTATCGTAATTACTGGGAAATTCTCGTTTTGACTTTTGAATATGGTGAAGTTATGCCTTATACACCATTGTGCACGGTTTAGGGAGAATAGCCCCTTGGGAAAGGTCTCAAAATCTGGTTTTTCTGTTAATTAAAAATATTCGTTAATTAAATTAATCCTTTGGTTGTTTGACTAGATAATGGTTGGATATTGGAGTGTCATAAGGGTTACACCGATGCGTAAAGTTTCGGGGCCCTAACATATCGGGAAGTGCCCGAAAATCGAGTTTTAAAATTCCACCCGTAAAACGCCGCCAAAAGCAAGTAGAATAAAAGCGTTTAAAAAGTGATTACAACTATCCCTTTTGCTGAAAAAATTGCGTAATTCTTTTAGGGATAGTGAATTTTTTTTACTTAATGTCTGGTTTGATAGTTTTAATAAACATTTACTACCTTCTAGACTTCTTGTGACGGTCCGAAATCCAAGGCAAAAAGTTAACTAAATTTATGAATGAATTATTTTTTTTGTTTCGGAAAAATTTCCATCCCTTTAAAATTTCAGATTTTTTTACCCAGTACGTAATTTCGTTTGTAAATAATTTTAAAGTAGGTATGTTATATTTTAACCACCCTGTATGATACTGAAGTTCCAGCTCTTCAATTGGTTTTATAAATTAGGTTTGGTTATTGCTTTATGGCGCATGAATAAAATATGATCACTATACGCCAGGTTTTATAAATTAAATAAATAAAATTATGTCGGAATACATCGAATTGTAATCGAATCGGATTGTAAATACCGGAATCGAACAATTTTGCTGAGTTTAGGTCTCGTATTAAAAGGTTAAAGTAAAACTGGTTTATGTAGAAAAAAATTTTAAAAAGGATTTTTTAAATTTGAGACTTGGAGACACCACAGACTGGCAGCAGAAGTAATTGTCATATTCAGCTGAAATTTTTATACGTGATGTTGTTGAAGCCCTTAAGCCATGAATCCTCATTACAGGTAAACTGATTTTTTTAAATCCTACATTATCGGCGTACGTTATTAAACATCGAACATTTTTCCATATACAGGGTGTTTCAAAATTGCGTTGCACGGCTTTTATTCGGAACCAGCGCCTCCTAGGGTCATGGAAGTAAGGTCTACCCCTAGGTAAGTGACCCTGGAGAATCCATTGAGATGACTTACAGCGCCCCTAGCAGCGAAACTAAAAGGTTACAAAAATTAATTTAAAAACTAAAGGAGATAGAGCAAAAACTCGAATGAGAGTATTGTTGCCAACGTCAAGAAGAACTCACTGAAAAAAATTTGATCAAAATATCTTGATTATTCGCGGAGATATTAGCATGTGAAAATAACACTTTTTTAGGGGTCAAAAAGTAAAAAGTTCGCATATTTACAAAGTTTTTTGATTTTTTGATTAAATTTTGTGTTCTTTCAACTGAAAAAACACAAAACTACACGATAACACTGAAAAATTTGCAAATATGCGAACTTTTTACTTTTTGACCCCTGAAAAAGTGCTATTTTCACATGCTAATATCTCCGCGAATATTCAAGATATTTTGATCAAATTTTTTTCAGTGAGTTCTTCATGACGTTGGCAACAATACTCTCACTGAAGTTTTTGCTCCATCTCCTTTAGTTTTTAAATTAATTTTTTTAACTTTTTAATTTTACCGCTAGGGGCGCTGTAAGTCATCTCAATGGATTCTCCAGGCTCACTTACCTAGGGGTAGACCTTACTTCCATAACCCTAGGAGACGTTAGTTTCAAATAAAAGCCGTGCAACGCAATTTTGAAACACCCTGTATAATTCCCAACTCTTCAATTAAACATTATCTGTACTTGTGTTCTAAAGTGATGTTTGCTTAGAACTTCTCAACCGTAGTTCTTATTTTTTCTGAAACAATATTTTGTTGGTCGGTTCAGATGGAAGCATTTTTGAAGCATTTTTCCATTTATTTTTCTTATCAATCGAATTATATATTAATATTCATTAATTTCTTAAATTAGATCAGTAATTTCAATATTTTACACTTTATTTTGGTTGATTACACATTCTTAACTTTTTTGGGATGTACTGAAAAAATGTTCCTTGTTTTTTATCTTATTTTTAATTAGAGTTATCTACATTCTGATTTGTGACGACTTGGGTTATTTTAACAACAATCCACCAAGGGTTGATTACCATTTAAAGTTTAGAAATGATGAATAGGGTGAATTAAAAGATGAATGACCTTCTACCCTTTCAAAAATTTCAAAGTAAAACCCCCATCTTTTGTTAAATTTTCCCATTCACTTTCAATATAAGTGAGATCGGAAGTTATTGAATTATCAATGTTGAATAAACACACACTTAAAATTCCCATCTTATATATGTTACGGGCAAAGGGATTGGCGTTATTAAGGTGCCTGCCTACCTAAAAAACGCAGTTTTGGACCCAAAATTCAAAAAACATTTTATTATCTTATTTCAAAAAGCACATCTTTAGCATTCCAAATCAGTTTAAATTTTGTCTTTATCTTTCCTAGAACCAAAGTTACAGAAATTTTACTCACAGCTAAATATAGGCATTTTAGTAAGGAAAACATAAAGAAATTCGCGTTTTTCTCAGAATCACATTTTTGCTATTTTCCTTCTCCGCAAAACTGCATAACTCAAAATATTATGAATGAATTTCTATAAAACTTGGGCACAGTACTTGACATAATATGATTTAGGAGCCCTACTATTTTTTTGGTTGTGAGTGTAATATTTTTTATTTTATGAATAGTATAACTTAAAACTTTACTGAATTTTGGTGGGTTTTTTTTTCATTTTTCACGTTTGGTTCTGTAACTTTTGATATGAAATAAATTTAGACATAAAAGTAGTAGGCCTCCTAAAATATAAGTTCATGAGGATAACAAAGTTTACAAAACAAAAATATCTTCATATGAATTTGAGTTATGATGATTTGCGGAAAGGCGTTTTTTCTCGATTTTTATGCATAAATTCTTCAATAATATGAAAATTTGAATCAATATTTAATTTTTTTATGTTATTCATAGTTTTTAGATGCATTTAATTGTATTAACCACAAATTAGGTCAAAATTTTAATTATTAAAAAAAAGCCTCTATAAGGCAGGCACCTTAATAATGGGAGTGGAAGCGGCCAAAGGGATAAATTTCATTCATAAATTTATCACATTGCCCGGGCATTATTAATAATGCCCAATTAATCAGCCGTATTAATTGCCCGTAACATATGTTCTGGTTACGGTACGCATTGCCGTCGTCGGCTCCTGAAAATTGGGGGAGGGGGAGGCAGAGACTTGGGAAACATTTTTTAAGGACCCAAGTCACAAAGAATGTTAGTTTTGCCAATTTAAGCTTCAAAATACTTCTGAAGCTGACTGTTAAAATCAGAAAACTATATTCTACGACAGGCGCGGATCCAGCACGGCTCCAGGGGGGGGGGCACTTTTCCAGACCATTACCTTTACTTTTTGACAAAAAATTTCAAAATTTTGGGTGTTTTCTAACAAGTATCATGCAGGATCCCCTTGTCCTACAGCTGGGGGTATGGGGGTTCTCGCCCAGAAAAAATTTTGAAATTTGACGTGGTAAAAGTAAGGTTTTAACTCACATTTTGCGAACTTTTTTGGGTTCAAGGGAGGGGGCACTGTCCAGAGTGCCACCCCTGGATCCGCTCCTGTTCTACGAAGGGTATATGCAAAAGAGACAATTTTAAAATTTTCTCTATTTTGGTGAACTTTAAAAAAGACAAACCAAGTAGTATTCATTTTGAAAACTGGCTGAAAAAATTGAGTAAACTCGTACCCTTGGTAAGCAGTTAGTACAACCACCACTGAAAAAATGAGTGAAAAAAAAGGGAAATAAAAAAAGAAAGAAAACGAATTCAATTTGAATGATTTAAAAAAGGTTGAACAATCTCAGGAAAAGTGCTTCTCGGGCAAATATAGAGGGATAACGAAGGGAAAAGTGGAAAAGAAAAAATATAAAAATATATTGAAAAATAAACCAAAATCATTTTAAAATATGCTACATTCTTATTACTACTCTTTTACGCCTTTTCTCTCCTTTTTTCTTGCCCTTTTTTAACCTGATTTATAATTAGTTAAAAAATAACCACACACAAGTTTATCTATAATATTTACAAAAGGTACTCGTGTTCATTATAAATTGAATTTACAAAAAAAATTCTCTGACTTTATCTTATTTCGTTTAACGGATACCTACTGTTAATCAGTCGTTTTAAATAAAATAATTAGAATTATACCTGTAAAAAGATTATTTAAATCCGGACATCTCTCATGTTTAAGGAATACGAAACTTTTACTTCATCCTTTTAGGTCTAATTAATTGCATTTTTGCATTTTCTCTGCAAACGGTTAGGAATTTTCAAGTTATAAATTTTGATAAGCTTTAGAAGACACACAATATTTGACGAAAAGAAAAAATAAACGAACTTTTAAATTTCCTAATAAATTAAGAAATATTCTTTCTGTACTCCAAATTTATTATTATTTTTAAAACTCCAATCTTCTACGAAATTCATTCTGATTTGAAAACCCATAAATAAAATCAAAGATATCAATATTATTTTAGAATAACTAGTATTTTAATGGCTTTTTTTAATAAGTGAAATCCCGTTGCAACGAATACCGATACAACGAAAAATCCCGTTATTACAAAAGTCCCCAACCGTTTTTATTTGAATTACACTGTTCTACACTGAAAAAATTTCCTTGATGAAAATAGTCATTTCTTATAGATTTTGGGTCGCTGAATACGAAAATCACCATTAAAATTCTCGATTGACTCAGGATTTTCGGGGAACAGCCCCTCACCCATTTCACGTTTTCTAACGACTTTATAACTTTGAACTCGATTTTCAGGGTCAAAAAGCATTGCTTTAATCTTCAAATTGCCCCCCAGGGGACAATAAATGTTCAAATTAATAAAATATGATAAATTTATAACAAATGGATAGGTTTAAGGGGTAGTTAACCCCCTAAGAATGCAAAAAATTAGCTAAAAATTATAGAGGTTTTTATACGCTATTTTTTCCTCTTATTTTATACGAAATTCACGTTTTAAGGGTCCTAACCTTTCCCCAAGGACCCAAATTTGATGGCAATAAGCAGCAATGATTTTTGCTAAAAGCGGTTGAGGTGAGAGCGCCCCCAGAGCACCTACGGAAGGGTTCAATGCCGCACTTAGAGTTTAACTGTGCTGTACAAAAAAAATTTGAAGCCACTTACTGAATTTCAGCTGATTCTTGTGTAAAATGATCTGCTGAATTCAAATATGACACCCATTTTCCTCCATCACCCTCAGTTTTTAAGGGAATGCCCCCTAATTGTTATCCACAGCCGTGCATCTATTAACATCTTGAAACATGGAATCCTCACTCCCGAAAACCGGTCAGTTTTTAAAGAACTGAAGAGTTTCTACTTAGGATACACCCAAAATATAAGAAAAACGTCATTTGTAATCTTTTCAAAATCATCGATATTAATTCCTGAACTCGCGAGCGCCTTCACGATTCTGGAAGTCTTCCGAACTCTTCCGCGGGGACTTCTGGGAGGCTAACACCTCAACCGCTTTTAGTAAAAATTATTGCTGCATATTGTCATCAAATTTGGGTCCTTGGGGAAGGGTTAGGACCCTTCAAACGGGATTTGCGTAACAAATAAGAGGAAAAATAGCGTATAGAAACCTCTTTAATTTTTAGCTATTTTGTTGTATTTTTAGGGGGGTAATTACCCCTTAACCCTATCCATTTGTTATAAATTTATCATATTTTATTAATTTGAACATAACTTGTTAACTGGGGAGCAATTTGAAGACTAAAATAATGCTTTTTGACCCTGAAAATCGAGTTTAAAGTTATAAGGTCGTCGAAAAACGTAAAAAGGGGGAGGGGCTGTTCCCCGAAAATCCTGAGTCAATTGAGAATTTTAATGGTGATTTTCGTATTCAGCGACCCAAAATCTATAATAATTGACTATTTTCATCAAGGAAAAAATTTTGAAGGTCAAATTTGTAGAACAGTGTTATCGAAATACCGTTACAACGAAATTACCGTTGAAACGAAGAAATTTTACGGTCCCGTGAAGTCAGTTATAACGGGATTTTACTAAATACCATTAAAAACTTTCGCAAACTTGATTTTACATCATTTACAGATAATATTTGAGTATTTGCCCGAAATGTTTTTCTAATTCTTAAATAATTTTTTTGATATTTCTAAATTGATAAAGGATACTACTATATACTTTTCCATTTTCACATCATTTTCATTTTTTTTAAATCATCACTTCATCCGAAAAATCTGAATGATGAATTTTTCAGTCGGGAATACGAAAAAAAGAAGGGAAAAGTTTTTCTCCCCTTTCCCCTATCAGTTCTTACTGTCCGTTACCGCAGATAGGCTACGCCTTATTGCTCTTTCGACCAATGAAAACGGAGATAGGCGGAGAAAAACCTATGCCGGGTTCCCGCCTCTCGATCATCAATGAGTTCGAAGAAATCGTGTACGGCGGGAAAGCTTTTTTTCTACTTTCCTTGTTTCGGCTTGGAAAATGCGCGTGTTGAAACAGATGCGCTTTCTCTGGTAAAGGAGAAATTGATTTCGGGATTGTGAAATAGGTTTAGGGATGATAAATAGATCGAATTTATTACATCAGTGGTAATGTTATTATCTGCTTCTTATTTTATCTTTCATAAGCATCTTTGTAGAGAGAATTTTCGAATAAAGTTTTAGCATTTGAATAAAAAAGCATAAGAAATATCAGCAATATTAATTTTATCCATACGTTCCTACATATTATTTTTGTCATTAATATATCAGATTGAGAGGTTTTTTACGATTGCAAAGAATTATTTAGAATTCAAAGATTGAAGCTTTGGTTTTTTTATATAAAAAAAGACTATTTATACGGATGAAATGGAATTATAAAATCATCACATTTATTAAAAAAAGTAATAATAAAGATATTTTTCTTTAATTTTAGTTACTTCTAAAAAAGGAATAGTGAAACTTCGTGTGCGACTGCATTATTTCTTTAAAATTTGACCTTTCTAACCCAAACCAAGATACATTTAAATAATTAATAACATTCTTGAAATGATAAAAAAATTATAGCCTTATCCATGTAATAATTTACCGATTTTTACATTGACCGGAATTTTAGTATAACCTTTGAGGGTGAACATTCTAGATTATGAGATACGTATTTATTAAATAATATTAAAAAGTGACTAATGTTAGGAAACTTTTAGTACAATTTTTTGTTTTTCAATTTTGGTCGAGATGTCCAGCAACCTCTTTACAAATGATTAATTAGCCAATACGGAGATTCCCTGTAAGTCACAAGAAGCGGCAATTATTATTAAAAGTCGAGCCCCCCTCCGCGCGTGACGTCAGCAGGGGAGACCCGCCACTCAAGTGACTGCCCGGCGGAGGAGCGGAGAAGGATCACTATCACCCCGCAGACTGGCTGCAGAGCCGCAACAGAGAGGATATATCCGGCCAGCCGACGGCCCGAAACCCAACTACCTCAAGTAGGCTTAGCAGATTTAGTTTCGGTTCTTTTTTATTATTGTTGTTGTTACCATCGCAACCGTGGACACTGGTGAAAAAGAAGAGCAGGTGCTCGGACGATTTTATTACACAATTATTATTAGTGTTGTTATTGTTCTTCGCTCCCGGCATGCAACTGCGGCGGCCATGTTTTGTGTGGATCTTTGTGTGTGAGCTCGGACGTTGAGGATTCGTCGGACCACATGTGAGAGGAGAATATTTTTCTTGAGAAGTTAAAGTCGATGAAATGTCACGTAGGAAACAAGAGAAGCCGCAACCGAGGAAGAATGTCATTAGAGGTGAGTTAACTTTTTGTTCTTCTCTTCTTTCGAGAAAAAAAAGTTTTCCACCGGCGCGGGAGAAAAACATCCTGTCCGGGCGAAACTTGAGTTTTTTTCTCTCCCGTGCGTGGTCAACTTTCACCGGACCTTTCTAAGTGCGTCATCCGAAAGTTAAAGTCGTAGTTTAAAATTAAATTTTCAAAATCAAATTTTTATTCAAAATCGGGGCACTCGTATGGGTTTGTTTACATAAAAATCACGTGTTTTTTTCGTAAACAAATAAAGTTCGTATTTTAATTTTATTTATTTATCAATTAATTCAAATCATTCTAATGTAATAAATTTTTCTTTTATTTTTTTCAACTGAAGAAAAGTATTTTTGAAAGTTACTTAAAACATTTTGTCTAAATGAAACTGGTTTTGAATCTGTCTCTTTGAATCTGGTTTTGTTTTTGTCTTGTCAAAACGTGCATGTTTATTTGAATATTTATGTTTTAAAACTAATATTCGGAGGTAAAAAAATTTTTATGATCTTTTTCAACATATTTGAAGTAAATTTTAATAAGTGTTTTTAAGGATATAGTTACTTTCTTCTGTAACTTTTTATTTGAAATCTTTATATTTCAGTGGTATTTACCTATTTACTATGTAATATTTGAATAATTTTTTCACATTTTTTTGGAATTGTTTTAAAATCAGTGATTTTTTTATCTAAAATATTTCTATTAAATATAATTTTTATTATTTATAATAAATCAAATCGATTTGATTATAAATATAATAAGAAAGGTCTTTAGATTGCATATTGTTTTGAGTCTTTGTTTTTTTATTTGCATTAGATTTAATTGCTGATGTTATATTGCTTTGGAAATGGTTTTATAGTATAGTAATTTAAGTTTAAAATAAATTGGATAATTTTAAAAATCCTTCTTTTTAATGTCTATTTATTAAAGATTTTAATTTATTGGGTCGATCTTGAATGTTTTGTTTTATTTGAGCTTAATTCTAGTAATATTATTACTAAGTAAAGTAATCTTAAAATAATGGCCGATTATATTTTCTTTGATTCTTCCGATTATATCTTCAATTATTCCCTTCTTTGTAATTTTTTTAATAATCTTAATACCCCTTTTTTCCAAAAGTGTATTTAGGTCCTTGAAATTAAAAAAAATTATGCTTGGACCATAAAAACATTCTTTGAAAATTTCAGAACTATGATAAATAGAGTTTTTACCATTTTTCATTGTTTGATCTTGCGTTGTGTAATTGTTCACTTCCTAATGTTTAAAAAAATTTACTCTTTTATGACCACACAAGTCCCTGTTTAAATAATCTCCACTTTAATCAGCAAACATAATCCATTTCATAAAAAAACTGTTCCAAATTTGAACAGAAAGTTGGTGAACCCATTAAAATTTTTAAACACAAACAGTCTACTTTAAATTATGGAAAGCTTTATAGTAAATTGATGCCTTTAATTAAAGATATATCTTTAATCTAAGAAAATAAGCATTTTTAAATCAACTTAATAAATTTTTCATTCTTTCTTTTTTCAAAATTTCTCTTTTTGCTAGTTCTCAAACTGTTGTGGTAACTTTTCAAATTTATACCATTCTGTTTTGTAATACAGTATTAATCTAGTCCTAAACCTTATTGTATGGCATATAACTTAGTAATTAGTATACAGTAAAATTACATTTCTGGAGTGGAGGCACTTATTCTAGGGTTCTCAACCAGTTATACCACTGGGAAAGACACCATTTTTAAATTGAGTGTTTTACCCTCTCTGAGTTATATAATCTTAATATATTTTTAATATTTAATATTTTCACCTCTGAGTTATATAATCTTAATATATTTTTAATATTTTCTCGTAACCCATTTAGAATCTTAATTTAATTAGTTCATATCACTTCTGGCAAGACTAGTAAAAAACAATGATTTTATTTAGTCAACATTATTTTTTTATTAATTAAAGTGTGTTCAGATTCATTTGTGAATCCTTTATTTTTAATTTCCTTATATTAATTAATATTATTCCTCTCCCTATACATTATGACCCTTAGGGGTTAGTAACCTCCTAGTTGTGACCCTGTTAAAAATTATTTAGAGGCTATTTCTTTTCAAATTTATGAATTTAAATGTTTTTGTGAAGGGCACTGTGGATAATAAGTCATTTTCCCAAAGGCCACCATGACTCGAAAGTTTCCCTTTGGACTACCTCAGAGAGCATTTTCTGTACTTCACAAAACAGCTGTATATCCTTTGAACTACACTACTTCGCTTCTACTCTGCTTGAAATGCAAAGCATGAGGTCCCCTTGCTGGAATCACAGCACTACACCCTTTAGAATGTTCACCCCTTCTGAAAATCAATAAGAACAAGTCATCCCTGCCCCTGCGCCCTTCACTTCCCCAGTAACTCCTCCCCTAATTGCATGGTGGATAATATTTCAATTTGCTTGCCCAAACGACTCTCCTGCCTCCTAAGTGAACTGCTAAACAATGTCAGGAATTCCTCACGTTTTAAAACAACTGTTTCAACAATGCATTTAATGCTTGCTCGTCGCGAAATTCATGAATTGTGGAATTTCCATATTAAAATTACGGACCGTTTCTTTATTTTTAATACCATTTTCCTTCAATTCGGCTTGGTTGAAAATTCCGGAAAAATTTAGTTTTAAAAGATTTAAATATCAGTTTTTGTTTCAATGAGGACAGTAATAAATCAGACTGAAAACAAATTAAAAAAAGAATTGCGACGTTTCTTGTATCAATAGACCTTATTATTATGGGATCTCATTTCTAGATTGATGGTCTCTCTGCCATTGTAAAGAACCAAGTCCACATTTCGTCCCCCAAATATACCATAACGTGTCCTTATATTTATAGGGTTTTTATTTCTAGTAGACAGTCATTTTGCTCTCTGTGTTGTAAAAGACGGAATTGCCTCTAAGTATCGAATCAATGTAACCAGCTGGAGATCACATTAAACGTGAATTAAATATCGGTAACTTAATCACTGCTCGAAAAATCGTTTGAATCAACAAAGTAATAACATCCGCCGCAAAAATGATTCTCCGCCATCTCAAACGATTCCTGGGTTAAAAGCATTCCATTTTCGAACTCGCGAGTCGAAGACAGCTTTCTATTCATTATCCAAATGAAAGGCAAGCACAAAGATACGGTCATAATTAAATTTCTCTCTTCTCTCTCTCGCCAGCAACTTAGCTCAATTAATAATAAGCACATGACGTGTGAGAAGCATCTCGTCGGATCTGGCAACACAGCGTTGTCACGTTCGAGAGAGAGAGAGAGAGAGAGAGAGAGAGAATCAAAATTGCACCCAGTGCAGATATTCAAAACAGGTAGGATTAAGCTGTGACTTGTCAGGGAAAAGGGAGAAATTTACATGAAAATGCTCTTTGCGTGAGAGATTTGCTCCCTCAGGGAATTTATCCCTCCTCCCTCCACTCCTTTTCGAACGAACCTCACCAGGACTCCGGTTAATAATTCAGGAATATTTTTAATCGCCGAGTTGTGTACTGAAGGAGAAATGTGTCCGATTCCTACAGTAATTTAAAGACTTGCAATTCAACTTGTCGTGGACTGTAGTTGACTCTCTACACGTTGTTTCTAGATTTTATCTCTTAATTTAAATCCGCAATATTTTTAAATTACAAAATAAATTTAGTTTTGAAAGATTTAGTAAAAGTTTTTTGTGGTTGATCATTTTCATGAAAAATAAATATGAAAGTTATACAAGTTGATAATCAAAATTAATAAGTTTAATTATTAGAAAGTTTTTTTAAAAATTTGATTTATATTGTTATATCTACTATATTAGTATTTACAAGAGTATTTATGGTTTGCTAATTGCTCATCATTTGGGAAATATAACGATCCAAGTATGCTTTTGTTCAAGTTCCCATAAATTTTTATAACCTAAATATATTTTAGTGAAGATATGAGCAATAATTTTTTTTCACCACCACATGGCTACTCAACCATTTTCGCCTTCTCCGTATGTTTTTCTTTTTCATAATGTATTTTTATTGTAACGGTGAAGGGTATTCCAAGAAAATATAGCACGATCTATTACTTTTTCTCAGAAATGAGATATAAATGTTCTAAAATTCATGAATAGACTTCCGGTCCTAACTGACGGACTGACGCCGGCCCAACTTTTTTGTCAACCTTTTGACCTCTGCCATTCATCTTTTCTTATGTTTTTCGATAAAACTTATATCGATAAAGCGCATGTGATTGAAAAGTTTAAAAATATAAACTATTTATTCTTTAATTTATATAAAACCCCAAAAAACAATCCATATCCTCGTAATTTTCACTTGTAAAATAAATATATATTTTACAGGGAAATAGGTGGTTTTTGGATAGTAATGATTGGAGTACTCTGTGACAAAAGCTAATTTCTCTCAAACTATATTACATTTTTTTTTTCAATATAACTTTGCTATATTATGGAATTTCCATTATTTAAGCTAAGGTTGCATTGATGGATAATTCATTTTGTTATTCTTTTACGTAAAAGATGAATTCCTTCTTAAAAATATCTTGAAAAATTGAATCTGTAGGGGTTTGATAAAATTTATTTTAGTTCCTAAATAGTAGAAATTCTTAAATATTAGATCCTCTTTAACTTTTGAAGAAAATAAGGTTTGTTTTGAGGATAGGACTGTTTTTGGCACACCTTTGACAAATACCTTAAAAGAGAGGTGAATCTAAGGTATAATTAAGGTCAAGCAATGGGCTTACAGCAATGATTTATGGCAATCTTATTTTATTCCTTGTTGTTCTGTCACTCACATCTTCCTTCTCTTTTTCAATTTTTCATTTTTTTCCTGTGATAAGGGCACTTTGTCCACTCTTCTGGAGACATAACAATGGAGATAAACTCTGGAATGCCAACGCGTCGTAAAAAAAAGCAGAACAATCTTTAAAAAAAGCTCGTGGAAATGCCACGCATAAGGCTTATTTAACTGCGGTTTGTGTATGCTTTACTTCACTTCCTGTTAGCACAGTTTTTAAAAAGTGACGCGTCGGTCCAGGTTGTCTTGATCAATAAAATGTCGCGGACGTGTGAAAGTCCGCAGCTAAAAGTTACTTTTTTCTGATAAGTGAGCTGATAACTGGTTCCAAAGGTTACTGGCTATCCGGACAACGGAATACTTCATGAGCTTTAAAGAAATAAAAAAAGACTACCTGTGGTGATAAAGGTAGGCTGTTGTCCTTATTACTTGCAACAGCTATACCTGGAACAATAACCGTTGCTCTAAGATACGAGCGTGACCATGAGTAACGAATATCGCTCTGAAATTGTTTTTTTGTTCCATATCGCAGATAGTGGTATAACTGTAACTATTTGGTGTTTGTCCGAACCAACCTGTGGATAAGTTATCTGGGTCTCAAAAAACTGAAAGAGACATGTCTGACAGATTAGAATTAAAAGTTAAAATTGACGAATTCAAGACAAATATGTTATAAAGGTCAAAAAAAGAAATTTTACTAAAGAAAGTATAGTATTAAAAATTATAAGTTTTGGTCAACGTCACAAATAAATCAATTAGTCAGTGGTATTAACTTACGAAAAATCTGTGAAGAAGATTTGAGAACGCAAGTTCACCCTTCATTTCTAAAAGTGAGCCCCTATATTCTACATACAGGATTTAGGAATTAAAAATTTCTTTCATATTTTTTCTCATTTGTATATTTATTTTTTATTGACTTTAATGTTTCTTTACATATATTGACTTTTTTAAATCATAAGATAATATAAAATTGTGACTGAGAGAAATCCTGCCAATATTATTTTTATCTATAAGACGATCTAATGTCTAAAATCTTTTTGGTCGATTTTTAATTAAACTTAAGGCATCTAGTAATCTGAAAGAAATTCCCTTTTCTTCTTTCTATCATGGAGTATATATTTCCTTGTAAACCTTGATCAGTTTAAGTCCGGTGCTTTAGCTTAATTTTTTAGAAAATACCTATTTATAGGTTTAATTTAATTTCATTCCGTTATTCATATACCAAAAAAGACGTTGTTTTTTATTGATAACAAGAAAACAATATCTTAGAAATATTTTAAAGACATAGCAATTACAATTTAACTAATTCATAAATCAGTTGACCAAAGCTATTTTTATTTTTAGCACTATTCTGACTTACAAAGGACATAGATGGATTTACGGGGGTGGGGGCTTTGCCCTCACATTCTATTGTTCTGACGTTGAAGGATATTTCTATACAGCCATGAGGGTTCTACGCACCCCCAGCATATCAAATCCAACCATGTCAGAACAGAACTCAATGCTCCATTTTTGGCCTCTTAGGCTATTCGTTTTCATTCGATTGTATTGGCTCCTAGCTATAGCAGATCTGAGCTGTAGTGCATCTGTTATTTAAAACCCTGTTGATCCCGATTGTCGTCCTGTGCGTCTTAACTCTCCAAATAGACAGAAGCCGTCGCGTTGGGCAACACTGGCATTGCAAGCCCCCTTGCCGGGCAACTGGCCAACAATTACACTGACTTCGCCGACTGCCATCCGACTCGCCTGCTATTCTGGGATAGACCCGAGTGTCCGAAATACTGCTGTGGCTTCCAGTAGCGTGACTCGCCCCCCATCACAGAAACCAAAATAATACTACTCGGGCTGCTGCTGCTGCTGCAGCTTCTTTGCTCCGACGTGTCTTTCACGTTTGACCCGACTTTCCGAGAAAGAGATGAGAGTGTGGGAGGGGAACGGAAATGAGTGGGGCTGCTCTGAAACAATTCACAAGGGAGGTAGGTCTCGGTGTGGGCCTTTTCGAGAAACAATTAAAAACTCGAAATACTTGTTCGTTAATGCTTTCTTTCTTCAGCCATTGTACTACTCCAACTACCAACTAGTGCCCAGTTACAATTATAAAAACTCCTAACAGTGTAAAAGAAATTGCAGCAAATAAACCGAGAGCTTTCGAGGAGTGTCTAATTTTATACAGTTCCATAAAAAAGGCAAAATAATGA
The DNA here is from genome assembly GCA_024610705.1 of Tetragnatha versicolor. NCBI lineage: Eukaryota > Metazoa > Arthropoda > Arachnida > Araneae > Tetragnathidae > Tetragnatha > Tetragnatha versicolor. Next base: position 46,570,266 of record JANDEH010000006.1, read on the forward strand.
GGTTTTCCCACTGTGCCATGATTAACATTTCTACGGTTGAAATAATTTTTAAAGTTATAAATACTACTCAGTTCGTAGTATTCCTTCTTTAACATTGCGAAGTGAAATTATGTATGGGTTCAGTGTCGCCACATGTGACCTTTGGGCGACAAGTCTCCCAAGTAAAATGCGAACAAGTCTCCCAATGTAATTGCAAATAACCTTTGTTTAAATTAAGTATCCAAAACTTCCGAAAAAGGTTTTTTCATTGTTTGCAAATAGTTCACCGGGGATGATTAAAATACTTTTGCATTAACAAAATTATTTACTTAAGTTTAAATTTAGAAATTTCTCCCTGCCTATCTTGCACTACAAGCGAAATATTAAAGTATTTTCAAACGGATTTACATGACTTGGGTTACTAATTTGTCAGTAAAGGGGAAAGTATTCCGTGTCGGACAAATGAAAGAAAGCATTAATATTCCGCATTCTCCAAAAAATGACCGCACAGGGAAATAATTAAAAAGGACCCTCACAAAGAACAAGAACCTCTCCTTAATTAAAACACCCTCCCTACCCCCCGCAAAACGATTTCACTTTCTCCTTCCCCTGGCGGCCTCCGCTCCTGAAATTAATTTCACACGACGAGCAGACCATGGGACCTTCCACTTCCTCCGAATAAAAGGAGAGGAGGCAAAAAAAGTCCTCCGTCCCCAAAGGAAACTGGAACCTGGCTGTAATGTCAATGTCTGAGATCCGTCCGCATTTCTCCCATGACCTTAGCATCCCCTTCCACTAACTTACAAGGGGGGAGCGGTGGTTTTTTTACGCGCAGGCATCTTCGTCCCCCCGCCGTTGCTTTTTTATCCGAGGAGGGAGGATGGCTCTTGGCCATCTGGTTGAGGTCCCCGTTTGGGGATTCTGCCGGACGCAGCAGGGTTGCCGGATGACGGCGGTTGCGCAAGGATCTTCTTTCGGGGGCAGAAAGGGGAGGGGCCCAGGGATGGACCCGATGGGGTGTGAGTAATGCGGGGGTGGAGGGAGGTCACCCCGTTTTTTGAGGGCGGAGAGTGGATTTTTTAATGGGAACTACTACTGCCCTCTCGAAATATGCTGAATTTAACACAGATGTGTTATGATTTAGTGGGGCCTAAATATGGTCTAAATAGGGTTACATTAACATATTTAAGTGAAAGGTAATTAACATAAATGACCGCTTAGCTTATAATTGTTTGTTGTGAAAATGGTAAACTCTGTGGTGTGGGAAAAACTTCTAGAAACTATCATAAAATATATTTTTTATGTAAAATTTTATTTCTAATGTAAGGTTTTGCTAAGAGAAGCATCGATATTTAGAATTTACCTTGAACTTACAAAAAGATTAATCGCAGAAATATAAGTATGATTCATATTGGTTCATTGCTCCGATGGTCTTAACTTTCATGTACACGTAGAAATATTTGTCCATATTCATCTGTGAAATGTTTTAATTATATATGTATCGCAAGAAAATAGTGTGAATGCTATCATGGTCTTTCGATAATTAAAATATCTTATTATTTATGTGATTATGCCTCATTTGAATTTTACTGAAAATCTTACTAATATATAAAGTATTATAGCATGCGTCTTAAGTTTAATGACCGGCTCGACTATACGCTCCTTCGAGCAGTGGATATCTACCCTATCTCTTTTTCCAATTAAAGAAACGGGGAGATATCCACTGCCGGAGATTGCGTTTTCCAGCCAGTCATAAAAGTATAGATGCATGCATATAGCCCGATGGCCACGAGAAAAACTTTTGACGACGTATAATATTGTGGCTGTTTTTTTTGGAAACGGGTTATTCCACTCAATTTTGGGGTGACGGTAATTCATCTTCGCTTAAAAATCGTTTTGTGCTGTTTTTTGTTTTTCTATCAAAGTATATATTGTGGCGGTGTGACGACACACTGGTAACGCCTTTTAATAATACATTGAATTTGGAAAACAATGCAGGAATCGGAGTTTGTCCCTCCCGCCAGAGGAAGACAGAAATAGAGAGCGCTAAGCGCCTCTCGTTGGCTACCCAGCCTCAGCTTGAAAACAGCTGACTCGTCCGTGCTCGCCATGGGCCAACCGTTTTTTTATCCAGTCCCTTTCGACAGATTTCCTGTGGTTTTCCATAGCGCGGTCGTTTTTTTGCTCTACCCCTGAATTGATGGTTTCTGGAGGAGGTCTCTTTCTCTTCTGCTCCCCCATCTCTTTTCGGCGAGGTTTATTTTTATACCGTTTTCCCTCCTTTGTGCCGCTTGTGTTAAGTTTCCCACCAGGTACCCCGAACGCTGTAGTTTTAGTAATTCCTAGTTAAATTCATGCCTTGTTGGAGATCAATCTGATGTGCCCCGACCCCCTACTGCCATCGCATCTCTCCGTGCTCTTGTTATTGGGACAGTCTGCCATGTTTGTCCAGGTTTTGGGCACTCGAGGATCTTTGAATTTCCGATTTAGTTATTGCAAGGATGAAATGAATTTTAAGTATTTATTTCTGATGATGGTTAAACTCTAGTTAGTTTTAGTAAGAAACAAATTCTTGTCATTTTGCAGTTTCTCATTTCATGGATTACCCCATCAGTGAACTCGTTTGAAATTCTTTAATATTCAAATCTTCTGTTTTATAAAAAGCTAATTACACAGAAAAGCGTCCTTTTCTTTATTATTTCTCACTTTTTACAGCCCTAGAGTTATTTTGATTCAAAAGATTAGTTATGGAGAAATGAATTTTCAACATTTTCCTGTATTTAACTAGCAAATGTGGATATATTTTTTTTGATATTGAATGAAAATTCACTCTCATTAAATACATCTACTTCAATTTACAGAAACAAATCGAGTTCATTTGCATGAAACAGTTTTCATTTCAATTGGAGTAATTTATCACCGGAATAGAAAACAAAAGTTTTTAATCTACCGATCTATAGGATTTTGGTTAGACAATGACATTTTAATTTTCTGAAGATTGAGTTCGATATTTTCGTATCGATAATAAAATATCTGGTGATTACACCCCAATCTCAACCCCTAATCACGTCATCGTGTAGATTTAACCAGTAAATCGTGAGAAATAATCTGAATAAATATATTGTTCTTAAATGAGAATTTACCCTATTAAACGCAGTATCCATACTAAAGATGCGAGATTTTTTTGTTAGCTTCCCTTTTATTTACAATCATTTGCTCGAATAATAGAATATCTGGTGATACACTACGATCTCAACCCCTAATCACGTGACTTGAGGAGACTTAGCCTGTGAATAAAATAATTAGTTCTAGGTAGGTAAGGAGTTCAATATTATTCTTAAATGAGAATTTGCCCTGCTAAACGCAGTATCCATACTAAAGATGCGACTTCATTATTAACTCCCACTCTTATTTGCAACCTCGGGTCAAACACCATCCGAAAACTGGTTCAACATTGGAGCGATACCCAAATGAGCCGGCCGGCGTAATTACGTCCCCAACTTCGAATTTCCAATTTTCAAGAGGTGGGGGTGGCGGCCGGAATTCGAACTCCCCCTAATGAATTCCATCGATCGGGCGCGCCGGCCATCAGTAGGAAGAACACCGCATCAGGATCCCATTTCGCACATTTCGCTTCACATTTTAAAGCATCGCGAAAACAATGCTTTCCGGAAGCGGCCAATTAATTCCCATGCGGAAATAACTCGCGTAACTCTTCTTCGTCTAGTTTTGTCTCCCTTTGTGCTCCCCTCCTTAATCTTTTGCACTTTCGCGGACGGCCTTGGAGATCGTCCGTCTCGCTACGATGCCCATCGCAAAAGATGATGATGATGAACGAAAATCGCATATTGCCATGCGTGCCCTCTACTATATAATGTGAGAGAAAATGTATCCGCGTGCCTTGCTTGCTGCTATTGACATTACAATTCGAGCGTGGCGTATAGTCTTTTGAGTGAAGTTATCTCGAAATTGGTTTGCGTTTTGTTTTCGAACACTCTCGCTTGTTTTGGTGGAAAAGGAAATGTGTTCGGATTGGGAAATGAACCTGTAAGTGCCCTGCTGATAGTTTTAACCACTATCAGCATATTCTGCTGAAGATCTTGGTCTTTTTAGTAAAGTTTTAAGGCTTTCTCAGGGTAAAATTAATTGATTTTCAACTAAAACCCCCCAAACGACCAACTTTATATCTTGAAAATATTTCTTTTATTGAAAAATCTAATTGATTTTCTCACAATAGCTCAAATATACTTATTCATTTTGTAAATAATCCATAACTTATTAATTATGAAAATATTTTAACCGTAGTATTCCTTTGACATTTTTCTAATACCTAATACTAAGATGTCAGTATTAGATTTCTAATACTATTATTTTTACATATTTATTATTTATTTTTTGCAACTATTTTTTTCATGTCATTTTTACGTAGTTTGGGGCCAAATAAAATACAAATTCAAAAAAAAAGTATTCAAAATTTTTAAAACATTTTGAAACTGGAGACTGAACTTAAACTTTATAATTTATAGCCCCCGAAGGTGCAATTATTGCTGCAATAGCTGAAAAACATGTAGAAAATTGATGCTATACTTAAAATTGCATATTTCTACCATGGGCAGTAGACGGTTAAGAAATAAATCTCCCATTATAATGCCATCTAAAACGGTGGATGAATTTGTCACCCAACATACCGACCGTGCCCCTTCCTTCCCCAATCCCCCTCCTCCGGATAGTTCAAGGCCCCTTGAACAAAAACCGCTCCTACTCTCGATCAACATACTCTCCCGATCCCTTTTTATTGAAACTGATCCCCGGGCCTTTCCCTCTTCGAACTTTATCCTTGAAAATCATCCATAAAAATTCTATGGGCCTTTACATAAATCCCATCAGGTCAGTTGCTTTGTTGTTGGCGCTGCCCCGTTTTCTCCTGCTGCAAAAAAACTCCACTGCTGCCCTTCCTTTGCGCGCCGCGGGCGATTTCTTTGAAACCACACTGACGTCATGCTTCTCTCCCCCCTCTTAATTCTTATTTTTCGTACATCATCATCATAACCGCCATTATGATATTAACCTCGAACCCGAGAGGCCCTTTACAAAAGCGGAGTTGGTAGCAGCCTTGAACCGGAGGGCGACGAGGGAATGGTCCGGTGGAGAGACACTGGACGGTCTGTTTGCTGTGGTCCACCAATGGGACCCCCTTGGCTACTTAGCGCGGATTTGGCGAGAGGAATCCGTTCAAGGTTCTTTCGTCGTAGACAGCTGGTTTTAGTGTGGACAGGTTTCTTCAGACATTCTTCTGAAACAAAAGGTTCTTTTTTTAGGGCACGACGACACATGGCATGCGCACATTTTTGTTGATATTAGATGTTATTAAGTTTCCATCAAACACACACAGATCTTTAATCGATAGAAAAAACTTATATTACTCTCAATGTAGGATGTAGTTCTTGGAGTGTAAAAGAGACGCGGACCTGGAAAAAGTGCCCGAACCTACGAACCTGGTTCGGGGGAAGCCCCTGCCAGCTCCATAGGAGCAATACATAAGGTTTGGGTAAATTTGATTAGGTTCGGGGGAAGGTTATACAACTTTTTCCAGGCCCGAAGAGACGTGTTCCACCTTAAAAGAATATCATGACAAACAGTTTGTAATAAAAACTTACTTGATAGTACTTGAACAATACTTCCCGTTCTCACACCTTCATTCATTTTAATTTATTAACTCTAAATTTTAAAGTTCTTTAAAATTTTATAAGTGTGCCATTAATAAATTTTGGTCATTATACAATTTATTTGTAAAATTGTATCGCATAATTTAAACGATAAAATCGTTTAATTTAAATTTTTCGCGGTTCTTTTACCTAAATTACAAAGATCGACCACATACTGTCAGAATGAAGAGCATCTTTTTCAGTTACTCATTGCGATTCCCATTTTATTTTTCTTGATTGTATATAACACATTTTTCTGAATTATATTTCACGAAGCGGATACAATAGAAAATGCGAAAATCACTAATCGTGCCGTTGAAATGTTTTTTATAATGAAAGAAAAGGTTTGTGTAATTAAGGTTGGGAAGCAAGTGGCTTAAATAGGGCAGGGAGCAAGGGATGACCCACAGCGGGTGATATTTAAGACAGGAAATGACTAATCGGCGTGAATGAATCAGTTCCAGGCCTCATGGGTAGTTTCTCCTGTTAGTGGTCAAATGAAGATCTAGCCCGAAATTGGAACGTCCAAATGGTCATACCGAGAAAAACGATTCTGCAATGGCGTTATTCTGTAAAAAAAAGTTGCATAAATCCTTTCGAACTTGATTATTATATCGGTTTAACTAACAGCTTATTCATATACATCAATATTGCAACATTTGGGGACTCAAATATTGCGTGTAGAATTATTGTAGCATTCTTTATCAAATAATAAATCATTTATGTCATATTTTGTTACTTTTTATTCTAGTATTTAATTCTAGAGATTCATGAACCTCCCTTCTAATGTTTCATAGCTACTTTTTCAATAATAAAATTTGATGAAATTATAAAACATGTGATTATATTTATAATTCAAATATCAATATCAAAGGTTCACTTAAAAAATAGTAATCAAGAATCTATTTGTTCATGAATACCCTCTAAAATATTTTTAGCGTCGGTTCAAATATGAATTTTATGTATGATACTATTTTTTTACCTTCAACCTGTAAAAAATAAGTAGATCATTTTTTAAACATGTAGAATGCAGCATTCTATCTCAGCCAACTTTGCATTTGCTGTTTTGTGCTGGAATCCAACCAGCTTGCCCCACGTCTCCACCCCCACGCAAAAATTCCCCCCCCCCACACACACTATTTACCCCCAATTAGCCAATAGCCCCCTTCCAAACCGTCAAACCCTCCCCCAACCACATGCCCGAAAACTCTCCAAAAAAACCTCACCCTCGCTTTGTCCGAAGTCTCAGCCGTTAACAAACAACAGCATTGTCAACGAGGGCCCGTCCACCCCGCTTACGTCACCATGAATAAGCAAACGATCCAACAAAAATCGTCTGCCCTGCAGACCACTCACCGTTTTTTCCTCTCTCGTCGAGTGTGCACTCTCTTTTTATCAATCTGCACTATCGGTCCATTGTGCGGGCCATGATGGTCAGAGTCCACCGAGAGAGAGAGACGACGCCCCGAGAGACCCGGATGGCGGGGCGCCCCTTGCGAAGGGCCCCTCTTCGCCGGGGGAGAGTTGACCTCGCGGCAGCCCCCGTGTGAGATGCTCTTCCTGCCAAGATGCTTCTTCTCACAAGCAGCCATTGGCTATCGAGATGAAGATGTTCTCCCCGTTTCCTGTCCTCGGAGAGCCGTTACTTTAATTTTCAATAGGGGTGATGAGTTTCCGTCCCGTATGTAGTGTTTCTCAACCTTTTTCACGCCGTGGCCCCCCTAGGTCCATCATCTTATTTCCTTTCCCCCCTCACCTACTACAAGGGTGTACTCTGAATTTAGTTTCACATGTGTGGGGTTTGGTCCTACCTAAACTATTTTCCTTATAATTACTATAGGCACGAATTAGATGTTAACTGTAGCTTTTAAGAAAAGTAACAGGTAGGATTTGAACCTTGTTACTTCAAATTCTTAATTTTTTTTTTTACAATGGCGATATTTCTTAAAGAAGTTCCCAAAATTTGTGATGGACCCCCGGTAGGGTGTGACCACCTCAGATTGAGAAATACTGCTTTGTGTTTTGAAAGTGACCCCTCCAAGGGAAATTTTTATTTCCAGATTATCAACCTTTATCTCTGTAACTTTTCAAACAAAATAAAATAGTCGACCCATTTAAATATGCTCTTTTGGAGCTTTAATAATTTTGAATAAATTTTATAAGGAATAATCAGTTTCTAATTTGCAGAGAGAGAGGGTTATACCCAACTTTAGTCTCATACTCCCCCCCTTTACAAATTCTATCATTCAATAAATTTCTTTAAAATTAAAATTGAAGATTCTCTCCTTGGTATTCAAAACACAGGACTAGTTCCATCTAATTCTTTTCAATTCTTCCCAAAACAAAAAAGATTCCTGGATTATACGATATTTCGATTCCTTGATTTTAAAGAATGAAAAAAAACCAGTAAGGTGTCCAAAAACTTTTAAGCGCAGATTTTTTTTCCTCGGTCGTTATACCTAAAGATTCTCCAATATTTTTCCAGATTTTAATATTTCTTCGGTTAAAAAAACCAGCCAATAAGTTCGTAATAAAGCCATCCATCCCGATTTCTCGATAACAATTCATCACGTGAATATCCCTGCAAACTAGTACTTGCCCTAACTCAATTACTCACTCCCTTTTGTCCACCAGTTGCATATTATAGTGCTGTTGGCAATTACATCGCGATCGTCTGGTAATCGCTTCACGGCTCTCTTCACACTTTCGTGGCCATGAATAGACCCGATCGGTTATGAGAGAGAAGAAACAATAAAAACTTTCCCTTTTAGTTATTTTTTTCATGTGGCAGCGCTGCTGTGCAGTGAAGCGTCCTGTTTAAGGTCACGCCGATGCTTGTTTCTGATGGCGGCGGGACCTTGACTTACTTCTTATTTAGGCTACTAAACACCCTCACTCTCTCTTTTTGAATTGAAAAGCGGTTTATAGAGAAGATATTTTCATGGAAATAAACGGATGGTGATAGTGTGTTAATTGGAGCCTCTTTCGCCATTCTCTTAGTTGACAAATGCGTCAGGGGCTTTCCCTCTCCTTTGTCGAAATTGTGTCATTTGTCGCTCGAGGCTTCGGCGGATTACCTCCAAATGGACATTTTTCAGCTTATGTTGCCATACCATTTCAGTTACTACATCTCATGCTTATAAGCTTTTACTTCATAACGTCCACTTTCATTGTGTTGGGGTATTGACTCTTTGATAAACGTTTGAATGAGCTTTTGGTTTCAAAACACGCATTTTTCGGAGCAAAACTCGTCGTTTATCGAGATTTTCTATTGTCACTTTATCGCTTCCGGAATCTGGTGCGGCGTTTTGTAGAACAATCTTCCTATCTTGTATATTATTTCTCAATCGTTGGATGTCTATTCACTTCAATGCACACAAAATCACGCAATTATTTTCTGTCGATTTGTTTCTTTAAATAGCAAAAGGAAGTAGTTGAAAGATTTTGTTATGGATAAGCTTGATAAATGGGCATCTTTCTGTATCTTAAAGGGAATATCTTTAATCTTTTTTTGTAAAGAGAATATCTTTAATTTTTTAAGATCCTATAAAATTATATCCTTTTCAAGGACTTATAAACAAATATGTATCTTTTGTAAATCACTACCATAAAACGAACTACCTTTCACGAAATTGAACATTTTAATTCAAAAGGGGGGATTTCCGGGTTTCTAGAATTTTTATACTTTAAATTGTTAACAATTATTGAAGGACCTCCATTAATTTTGTACGAAAATGTTATTATTAAAAATGTTAAGATTATCAATCCAATCCCTTACAAGCCTTAACAAAAAAAATTATATTGGTGAGTGTTTCCCTTTTGTGGCCCATAGTTAATGCTAATCAATAGCTGTTATGTTTATATTGTGTAATAGTATTTTTCAAAATTTTATCAAACATGATATAATAGTGGTAATTTGATTATTGATATGTTTTTAACACATGGTTTTTAACTTGTTATGCAATAACTTCCATTCTTTAGAGGGAAAAAAGCCAAGTTTCCATTCTCTTCTCTTCATCCGCGCGACACAGCTCACTGTCCGAAGATCCACCAGTTGTTTTCCCTCTCAAATGGTCGGCCAGGTCCCGCAGGTGTTCCAACATAATTACACGAATGTCTCTCTTCCCCTGCTTCCCCCCTCGCCTTCTACACTCGATTTATGTATGATGTTATGGATGCCACCGACGTCATAATGGTCCGAATCGGCCGAATTTTGTGTTCAGCTGCCTGCTGGCCAATCGCGTTCCTTCTCTCCCAGGAGGCCTCTGAATCAACAGGACTGTCTCCGCCAAGGCGGCGGAAAGGACAAAAATGTAATGACCACACGCCAGAGCACGTACACGAGTTCTGATGGCTAGTTTTAAAACGAAGCACTTGTTGAGTTACTCGTTATGGTGCGTTGGGAGCACGAACTGAGCCAGGGTGGAATAATTTTAATCTGTGTTCTGTTCAGTTTCATGAATTGATTATGAATTGTTACGTATACACGAGAAAATCTCGTCAAAATGTTCATGACTGTTAGGTAATCACTAATTTACAAGTACACGTTTCATAAATCTACAGAAAGGTTTAAAATTAGAATGTACTCTAAAATAAAGCTTGAAGTTGTTATTATAGAATAAAATGATGCTGACCGTTTTAATTTGAAACAGATAATTTAGATTTAACAGAATCTACAGAAAGGTTTAAAATTAGAATGTACTCTAAAATAAAGCTTTAAGTTGTTATTATAGAATAAAATGATGCTGAACGTTTTAATTTGAAACAGATAATTTAGATTTAACAGTTTGTACTAGGATATTATTATTAAAATTAATAATACTATGAAACCCTGTGAAATTTTATCACTTTTAGATAAGTTTGCATACAATTCATAACTGATAATATATTTATGTCCAATTAATATTTGTTACTTTCCTAGAAAAAGGATTGTGGAGGTATAAGTGGTATAAATTTGCCAGATTTTTTTCTATGGGATGTATGTGTTCTTCCTTGACTTGTATATAGTATTTTGATAATGGTCTGAAAATTAAAAGTTGTATAAATTTTAAACTTCAATTCTTTAAAACACACATCCTATCAATGCAAAGGAATATATTACACAAAACTATAAACCCCGAATTTAATACATTTTCTCCTCTTGGTTTTAAACTTCACTTTTAAGCAAAAATCAGTAAAAAGCTACTCATAAATTTATAACACTTTCTTCAAAACCTTTAAAATCACCAGACGATCACGTGTTCTTTTACGATCCCAAACTCTTCGGTTTGCGACGCTTTCTTCTGAGTCACTATACCTGGTTTACGGTCCTGATGTTGACTGTAAAAGACAAATGTGGTGAAACCTAGATCCACTGTAAATCACGTTTTCAATCATGCTCAAGGATATCCACGGAAGCTTTTTCCCTCGAAATCTTTTACAAAACTAAATGAGACTCAAAAGTTTATTTTATTATTCCACCTTGATGCTTTTGGCGCTAAGACAAAAAGCGGTTTTCCTCGATTGCATGAAACTATGGCACATGGGCGGATTTATGGGTCATCGAGGGGCTAAATGAGAAAATTCCATTTTTATAAGGAAAATCATGATTCCAAAGCCTTCGGGGACACTATGCCCCCCCAAAGTCCACCATTTAGATCCGCTCATGTTATGGGAGTGTGGATGGACGCTAAAAATATCCTTCAGCTAAACAAAACAAAGTTTTAACTAGTTTTCATCTTTGTTTACTATTTTGAATATATCCTCTGATGTTTGCAATGTTTATGGGAAGAAATTTACATTGCCCTGATTTTATTTATTGCTAAACTTAATAACAGAATATCCAAATCTTAATTTATTAAATTAACCAAATATTACTCAAATTAGAAATCCTCTAACTATAAAGTTTGACTATTTCGTTTCTAAGGTTTGGAATAAATTGAAACTTTAAACAAATCGAAAGCATTCCAAAAACCTTATATTGGATTTGTTTTTATAAATACTACCTTCTTGCCTTTCTATTCATCACACATGAATTTGACCAATGTAGTTTTTTTATAATTATTAGTAGTATTTTTATAAGGGTCAAGCTTCCCTTCCATAACTGTACATCCCTGGATCTGGCATTTAATAAACCAATTTGTGAGCAACCCCACTCCATCCATATCTTCTCCCACCAACTGAGCTTGTTGGACAGCCCCCAAAGCCTCTTCTCAGAACCTCGCCGCTCATTATCCTCATTTTCCAGCCGCAAGTTTTCCAAACACGCCGGCATCAGCAAGCAGTCGGTCACCATGGAGGTGTCATCCTCCCCTGCGTGCGAGGGCCCCGCAACCGCCGGAAGTGACATCTCCCTGTGACATCCTCTTCGGCAGGCGTCCAAGCCTGGCACGCGTTTCACCTGCCCCCGACTCACAAACTCAGTGCTATCCCCCCTACATCATCTTTTAGCAGAGGCGGATTTGTTTGTGTATTTGAATGAAAGCCACTGTTGATGATGGGAAGCGTAGAATAACACTGCTCTTGAGTTTTGATTGTATTTTTCAATGCGTTTGAGTTTTGAAACTTCTGTATGGATTTTTATAATTTCGGGATCATATTCTGGGGAAAAATTTAGAGTTTGAATGGTATATATCAAATTGGGATGTTGTTTGTGATTGTAAGAACTACTAATGGCTTTATTAAATGCTACCAGACCAACCGTTAACCATCGCTTAAATAAGGATTCTACCAGGCAGCTGAAAGCTCTTTTATTTCTGTAGCTTCTGGTTAACCACTGGTCAAGTGGTAGTGAACAAGGTAGTAGAAAAATTCTTACATTTCAAATACTTGACATAAATTATTAAAAAAAAGATATGACTCCCCCTTCCATGCAAATTATTCAAAATGGCACTTTCTAGATAATCTTTGCATCGTAGCGCGGTTTGTTAAAAAAGATATGCGCATCTTTTTAAGTTTTATTTAATTTCACTCTCATCTAGTATGAAGAAGTTTGGTCAAAGGATATAAAAACAAACATATAGCCCGCAGCTTATTTGTGCTTCGTATTTTCCAAAACGCTCTGAAATACTACTACCTCACTAAATAACAGATTCTTTCCCGTCATTCCAAAAACCCTCGCAGTCATTAAAAATTTCAAAATCTATAAGATAACCCACCGCCATCCATCATCCCACACCGCACTAAATCAATTTCCAAACCTCCCTGAATTTCACTCCGAAAAATTTCATTTCCCATTAAACCCATCAGAGATACGGGATCACTGGGTATCGGTCAGGAGGTAGGTCCCTTGGTAGTAGCCCCGGCCAAACCAGACACAAGGCAGACGGCCCTGGGTACCGGTTCTAGCAGCGAGCCCTCCCTCCCACATCCTTTCTGCCCCCCTCCACCCTGGTGACACCTGATCTCCCCAGAGATGCGGGCAAAAAAAAGAGGATGGCGTGGTGGGATGCAGGGTGGTGTTTCCCCTTTTGTTTTCGGGGTTGGTTGTTGGGAAATAGTATTCCGTATCTATAACAGAGTTGGGATTATTCGAATAAAAATTTAGTTGAACTAAAGTTGAAGCTAAAAAATAATTAGTTTTTAGTTTCGAAATTGAGACTAAAAACTAATTTAGTGTTTAGTTCGACTTTCGAAATTAATTTTTGGAACTAAATTAGTTTTAGTTTCAACTTTAGAAAAAAGTAGTTTTTATTCCATAAAAAAATTTTTATGGAATAAACTAAAAAAACCACAAATACAAATGAAATACAAAATGCCTATAAAGTATTAATGGAATCTTTGTGTTTTTTTTTTATTTTAATAATTTATCGACGAAAATGTCATTGTATGTTAAGTAATGAATTTTGCTTCTTGTATTATAGATAGTGACATGAAAATTTATTGGATGGACAAACAACATTATTGTGTTAAATTCTACTTCTTTCTTAAATTCAAATTTTCTTTTATGCGTTGTATACAATAGCCCTCTTAGTTATTGATTACAAATTCTCTTTCTTAAAACTAGACTTTCGCCATCGTATTTCTGCATTTACAAAGCTCTTTCGTAGAATGATTACAAGTGCATCGGACACAAAGAATACTGGACGCAATTTCAATAGTGAAGAATCCAATTACTTTATTTTGACACGCGTGTTCTTTAAATTATTTCGTAATGTTTAGACTTAACAATTACACCTACTATCATAAAGGACTTCCACTTTTTAAGAATAAAAACCTTCGTTACTTCCTGATGGATATTACAATTCCGAACGATAATTTTTCTTTCTAATTATTCTGCTCATGACTGCGAGGCCCCAAGATACTATTTGTGATTATTTTTAAAACGTTGTCTAGTCTGGAGTATAATTTTTCAGTATAATATGTCCCATTATATGAAATTTACTGTACTTTTCTCTTGTGTTAAAAATCGTGTCGATTTGCATTTCTGAAAACATCTCTGTTCATTGAACTTAAATTTTTTACTTCTCGTTTTATATCAGATATATTCGAGTTGTAAAAAGATTTTTGGTCTTTCTCATAAACTTATTTCAGAGCTTATTTTCAGGGAGAAAAATTTTCATTTTTTAAGACTGAATCCACAAACCCAGCAAAAAAGCGTATAAAGTGCAGTTTTCTTGAAGTCTGCAGGTTTTTTTATAGCTATAGTACTTTGAAGCCTTTCAGCATGTAAGTCAAACGACAGTCAAATGAGAGAGCGCTACACACAAACCACACTCATCTCTTCACTGCTCGCACACAGGGTCCAGTCGAAACAAAATAAAAAGACAAAAGACAGCCCGTCCGAGAAGGAGCAGCTGTTCCAGTGGTGAAAGGAAGGAAGGAGCCCCCTTCTTCGAATCTCTCATTAGCTGCGCGATTAATAGCATACCCCTATTGCCCGTCGTCCATGTAGAGGTAGCGCTGCGGGCAGCATGTGCAAAAAAATAATGCATGAGATGAGACAGTCCCACGCCTCTGCGCCGGACCACGTGGTCTCCAGTGGCTAGTAGTGTCGTGAGTTGCGTTCGAAGGTCGAGATGACCGCCATCAAGGGCAGCCGAATGAGATTGCGTCACCGCGCCGGTCACCTGTTGATGAGGCTGGCCCGTGACCACTGTGTGGGCACTTTTTTATGTGTGAGCGAGGTCCGGTTTTTTTTACCCACACCCCTTGGGCGGCCGGGTTCGTCTGTGCTATGGAATTCCTGGAAAGGTTTTATTGTCTTTGGGTGGGTTGTATGGGAAAGTTCGGGGAGTTTTGGTGATGTGTTCATTTTTGTACGCCCGCGAGTTCGAATTAAACGGTGATGTTTGAACGGATGAAAAAACTGGGGGTAATAACATTGGTGAGTGGACGAGGATATCTCTTTAAATCGTTTCGTTGTTGAGATTTATTGTGATTTCAAAACACTGGCGACAGTTATGGAGTATTTTCAAGCGTCGAAGTTGGAACAATAGAAATCGTTAAGTAAACCCACTTGTGGAATTTCTGAAATACGTTCCATTTTTTCATTGCAAAATAAAAATAAACTTCATTAATTTGAAAAGCAAAAATACATAGCAACGGTTACGATTAAATTGCCATTAGAACATTGAAAAAAATACGATTAAATGAAATCATAATTTTATTTTCTCGCTATTTAATTATTTCATTCAGATTTTACCCAATATTTTTTCTCTAGTCGACAAAGTACATTTGAATAGTCAGTTTTAAAATTGCTAGAGTTGAATATGTATTTAAAAAATCAGTTATTTCATCTTCTTTTTCGCCCTAAATATGTCTTAATTCTAATACTCGAAACTCTTACTATAATTATTAATTAAGTAAATTAGTTTACTTAGTAAAGTTTAATTTATTAGTTAATTAAACTTAACTCTATACTTCTCGTTTTTCATTCGTTCTAGTGAAAATCATCACTTCTGGAATCCAATAAGTGTAGAACTACTATTTTTTCAAGTTTTCTTGGATAGTTAACGTTATTTTAATTAACGGAAATGCTCCTATAGAACACTAGTAATAAAATCTGCAGAAGGGAATTGCGTACAGTATAGTAAATAAAAGATAAATTCTTCTCTCGGTGAGCTGAAGATTCCACAATCATTGGGAAAATCAAAATCCCGACGTTTCCCTTCAAAAAGCATCTCCGCGACAGTTTTGAAGAAACAATGGTCACGACTCGAAGCGATTTGCCTAGGTCCCGAAATAAAAAAATACTCATAATGTCTCCTCGAATCTGTGGCAACTTTTGGACGTGACCTCTTTCGCAACAGTCCTTTGTTACATCAATGCTCCCTTTATTTACGATGGATTGTTACAGGGCACAAGAAAAAAGACCCAACTTTTTGTTCTTCGGCTCCATCCGAAAGCTTTGACAAGTGACCTCGCCGGTCAAAAATCTGACCAAGACGACTATCATCGTGTGACCTTTTCGGGTGTTTTTTAGCGTTTTCCCGACCCCTCTTGGAGGATGTCGTGGAGGATCGTAGTCTCCAGCCTTGAGATGTTTTTTGTCTCTCTGTAATCTCCGGTGGACCGTACTTTATGTTGTGATTAAAAACCGCACTGATGACCCCCCGATAGGGGAGGGGAAGATAGGGAGGAGGGGTGTTTTTTGAGGACTGCATAGGTTGTTTTGTGGTAAATAGTGTGTCTAGACTGGTTTTGGCTGATAGGTTCTTCCTTTTTAGCTCGCAAGAATTCTTGTACGAAATATTTATTTAAGCAAATACTGACCACTCCTCAAAACGTGAAACAAGTTTGCTGTGTAGTGTAGTATTTCTTTTTTTATAGAATATTTTGATAAGTTTTATTTGGTTAGTTCTCTGTTTATTGTTTCTAAATTATTAAATGTTTAACCAAAAACTGTAGCAGCGCTGTCTTGATTAATATTTTTACATATCTAGGTTTTATGTTATGTTTTTAATTAATACGTATAAAATAATAAGATGAGAAGGAAAATCCTTTTCTAGAATAAATTTCATATACACTCAGAAAACAAGTAGCAGAGTGCTTCACTAATAAGGGCCAATGACCCTCCAAGACGTAAAAGTTTTTTTACCCTGCGTCTTGTATCCCATCTATAGGGGTATATCTATTATTTTTTTTAATAACGCGCTTTGCAAACTGCATATAAAATATTTTTAACATCCCAAGATTCTAGGAAAAGTTTAAAATACGCAAAAGTATAATTGTTAATTGTGAAAATTACATTAAAATAGAAATAAAAATACTTGTTAACTTGATTCACTTTTTCAAAATTATCCAACAAGCTGTTGGTGCAACTGACACAGAATTGAAAATATTGAGGAAGGTAACACACGGATTTTCCCACTATTGTAAAACTACACCAAATATTTACTGGCAGTTTTACTCAAACCAATCAACAGACAAGAACTCCGTTCCTTCAATCCGGAATCTTCACACCCCATTCCCCAAGAAACTCGATCCCCCATAGGTGATAGCTAAGCAGGCATGAACAATGGACATACCATCGCATTGGGCCACTTGACACTCAGGTGGACGAATGATAACTCATCCCACAAGACAAGTGTCCGACTCGGGGACAGACACTCCCCACTCGGCCGGTCCTCCGACCTTGCTCCCAATCAGGTCGTTGCCCTCCTCTGACCCCCCCCCCTTGAGGGGGGGGAGAGAAGAAAGCACCCCTGGTGCATTGACCCCACTGGTCATTCCGAAGCTGCACTTGTTGTCTGGCATTCCGCTCGTCTTTCGCCGCGGGGGGTTGACCCTTGACCCGCGTCCAGGTTGTTTGTTTACTTCACGCCGGACAGGAGAGGTGCTTTGCGGCCTTGGAAAGGTGGGTGCCCCTCGTGGGGCGTACAAATGGCTTGTTGCTGCTTTTGTGCCGTGTTTGTTCACTTGGTGCTGTTTGCTTCCCTGTTTTTTATTATTGCTCTTGATGCACTCCCGGCTCTGAGAGACTATTTGCGTTCAACGCTTTGCTTTTCACACTCCGTGAGAGATGCTCGAAATTTACTTTGGACGCTTGACTTGGTGTGGGGAGCATCTTGCTCTGTGTAATACTGTTACCGATCTGCGTTGGTTTATTTATTTATTGCTCCTGGAATTTTGAATGCGATTCTGCGAGTGTAGCTTTCCATGGGCCATTAGTTTTTATTGAATTTTTATGTATCCAATATACACTTCCATGCAAATAGCTTCCAATTTTAGTTACATTGGAAACGATCGCTTTATAATCACATACTTGACGTTTTTTTGGGATATTTTTCTATTCTACATAGATATAAATAAGAACTTTTTTAAAAAACAAAATGAAATACTTTTTCTACTGTGCTTCTGGATTTGTTAGTTATTAAACCCCTACCAAGATTTTCCGAGAGAATTAATTCCTCCAATCATTATTTCTTTTAAGAAAAACTACATGGTTTCAAAATTTTCTTCATTTCATTACAAACTTTATAACACTTTATGTGATTTCTATTTTCAATTAACAACAGTTGTTAATTGAAAATAGAAATCACATAAAGTGTTATAGAGTTTGTTTCAAAATTTTCTTCATTTAATAACAATGTAGTTTTAAAGACCTAACTTTTCGCTTAAGAATAAACTTCCATTTACTTCAGAAATGCCAAAAACTCTCTACAATTCCATAGAATGCATAATCATGTTTCATTTTCACCCCTAACTCATAACGATTCACACACACACACACACACAAGAATAAACAGATTTAAAAATAATAGTAGCAAAGTTTTCAAGCTGTGTGAAACTATACTCATCATGAAAACCGGTTTCAAGTCCAGCGAAAAATATCAACCACTGGGCACTTATTGATTACTTTCCAACCGCCTGTGTGTAGATTTCGCTTCTAATTTTAGAAACCCACTCCCGAATTCCACCCTCAATTCCTCCGACCCTCGACATAAAAACCCCTCAAGAGCTTCCCACCTGCACTTCATAAAACTCCCTTTTTACCCTCATTTATAAGCCCATCAGCCTTAACCACCCTCACTCGCTCTACTAATCCCTATATCTGTTTCTCTCAAACAAATTACCCACAAAAGACATTTCCTTTTTATTATCACCTCCAGCAGTAGTAAAATTAACGAGTCGTCACCGCGGAAAAATCCAAAAATCCGAATCCACGTAACATTAACGCCATGTCCCCACATGCAAATGTGCCTTGCCCTCTTCTCCTCTCTGCTACATCCATTTTTAATAGCCGTCGCTGGACCCTTCCAACTATCGACCCTGCTGCGCCCCCTCCCAACCTTGTTACTTCCCCCCTCCCGCGCATTCGAATCGATCCGTGCTTACCTCTTTCCTCTCTTTTCCTGCCTCTAATGATCCCGCTACTGTGCTCTCCATCCTCATCTGCATCCACTGAATAACAGTCGCACACGGTTGTCCTGCTCTCTGCTGGCTTTTAAATGGCGGCCGTTCTACCCTGGGCTGAAATTATGACGGGAGGGGGGCTTTTGAAATGTGGCCGGCGATAATTGTCGAAGACGTTTCGGAGGGTAATTTCGCGGGTCGGGATTTGTGGGCCCTGTGCAGATTAAAAGCGCCTTGCTTTATGTGCGCAGTTATTTCATCTCTTTTGCATATTGCGAGGTGTGTGTTAATTTGCGAAGTCAACGAGCCGGGTGCCCGTATGAGGTGTACCTCTCTCTCTTAAACTTGGTTCATAAGTCAATGGGTAATATGGCCGTGTTTGCCATTCTGATGCGGACTGACCGATCTGTGTTGATCAGGGGGCAATTAAGGCGTTTGCCCCGGAATGGACGTGCTGTGTATCGTTTTAGTTTGGATCGTTAATTCTGATTGGAACTAGCTTTTCATAAATTTAAGTGATTAGTTTCTCCATTGGTTAAAATGAACGTTTCTGAATGGTAAATGTTTACGTTTAGCGCAAAATTTAATAACACAATAATACAAAGAACATAAAGAAACAAACATCTTTATTTCCGAAGGGAGGGGGGGAATTTGCACACAAAATCATTCTA
Organism: Tetragnatha versicolor; assembly: GCA_024610705.1. Lineage (NCBI taxonomy): Eukaryota > Metazoa > Arthropoda > Arachnida > Araneae > Tetragnathidae > Tetragnatha > Tetragnatha versicolor. The sequence goes on from JANDEH010000006.1 coordinate 46,589,896, forward strand.
AAAAAACTTTTGTGAACAAAGTTCTCTCTCCTTCTCTTTCTCTCTTTTAGTCTTTCTTTCTCTCCCTCTTTCTTTTTTTTCTCTTTTGTTTCTTGAAAATTTTATCCATTGGAAACTAAAAGTACTTACACTAACTAATTATAATTAATAAAAGAATTTATTTAAAAAACACCCCACCTTAATTGAATTTTCTGTAATTTATTTATTATGTTACCTATCATACTAAGAAAATATAACAAGTCATATATCAGTTAATATCATTCTTTAATCAGTCAAATGTAAGTTAATATCATTCTTTAATCAGTCAAATGTAAGTTAATATCACTCTTTAATAGTTTTTATGAGTTAATTTACATAATGATATAGCTGTTATCGCCCCTCCATTTCATAACACATTTGAATAATCATGTATGTATATCTTTTAATTAATTTTTCATTCTTATCTTTTTTATCACTTATACAGGCTTTTATACATTTAAATCTGTCAGAGGTTGGTTAAATTTTATTCGTACTCTGATAAATCAATTCTTGATGAATACGCTATTGTACATTTTATACCCATATAGCTTTAAGAAATGTTTAATTACCTTATTGAAAAGGGAAACACTACTATACCTCCTAATATTTGAGGAAATACAACAAATCCTTATCGCAAATTAGAAACAAACACATATCATCTGTATTCTATTCAAATATTAAGCTTCGAAAGTCAAAGCATAATTACCATCATTAGTATAGATTTATATCGGTGCCGATAAGGTAATATGATCCCTTCACCGCTCAGGTACGCCATTTTTAATCCCTGCTACCGGAACAGCAAATTAACATCAGAGTTTAATTCTGACGAAAGCATAGAGCCTATTACATTTTATATCCAAATGAATAAGATCCAGCTTATTGCGACAGTTGTTTGGGACGATTATGCAGCATCCCCTCTTCATTTCCCAAACCTAATCGGGGGACCCGGGTTAATTTACGTCGCGAGATGTAAATTAAACCCGGGCAGGTTTAATCCGCGGAGAAAATTCCTTTACAAAATCATCCTACCTTCCTCAAAAAGGGGATAGCCTCAACATATTCAAACCGGTTATAACCGGAGCCCCTCATTTGCATGTTTGTGCCCGATCCTCATCACCAGGTATAAGCCTGTCCAAATATTTAACATTCCCGGAGAAAGGAGAGGGGACACACAGCAGTCCACCACCCCTCCTGCCCCGAATGAGTCCATCCAAATTAGGTGAAGAGATGCGGTGGACGCGCCGAGGCGAGGGGTAGTGGGCGAAATGCAAAATTCAAATCGGTCGGACCGGAGATGTAAATTACTCGCATATTGGACTACAAGGGACGGCTTTGTAAATTGACTTGGGGTGGCGACGGAATATATATATCGGAAATGGATTGGAGGGTGTTGTGAAAGGTGAGGTAACAAGGGGGTTTGGGGTTTCAAGAGAGGTTCCTTTTGTTCTGCCGGATTTTCGAGCGTTGGAAGTTTTCGGACAAAAGGAGCGCGGATTAAAGAGGGAATTTGATTATTTCATTCCGATTCATCCTGTGTTGCGGTATTCGGGATGAAAAGAGTTGAGAATTAGTTCGTGGGTGGAAATATCCCGCGAATATGGGGACATTCTCTTTATTCAAAATGCGTTATGCTTCCATGTTCTCAACCTCTGTTGTGCAAATTCTAGATACCTTTATGTACAACCATGTATTGGGGGAATATTCTGTATTAAAAATACTGAACTTATCAAGTGCGGTCCTTTTGTAAATAAATGTGTCCCAAGTTTGAATTTCAAGCTCAATTTGAACCAACACTGGGCCTATTGACGCGTGCTGTTTACTAAGACTGAAATAGTTTTGTGGTGGCAGGACGCAAACAATGAGGCTTGTTTTGTTTCCTCCTCGGGACAAAATTTTTGAATTTAACTTTCTCAGAAAGTAAATGAACCGGCTTTAAATAGATGGTAGCTGAAAAACAACACAAGAGATATGTATTCACTTGAGCATAATAAAGTAGCGTCGTGGACTAATGGCGTTGGCAAAAGACCAAGTTCTCGGCTATTGAACTAACTCAAATAAGTGCTACCAGAACAGTTACCTTAAGATTTTAAAACTTCGATTAAATTTGTTATTAATCATTATTAATTTTCCTGAAATAAAAGTATCGTGTTAATTATGTTTTCGAATTTTAAATTTTTATGCCTATTTTTTGGAGTCATCAAGTATTAATTTCTATGCTCTGTGGCAAATGAAAACTAAATCCATTAGTCTTGTAGAAACATCTTGGTGTAACTCTCTTTGGAAATTGTCCAGTTTTTTATGCATAAAATTTGATTAATCAAGGATTTTTTTATAAAAGTTATGTGTGCACACTGCACAATTGTATTTTTCATTTTGAACTTGATTTTTATAACCCTCCTGAATAGGACTTTATGGGTTGGACTTTGTAAACATTAATATCAAATTTATTTTCTTTTCTTTCAAGGTATCGATTAAATAAAAAAATTATAAAAATCGCTTGAGTGGGAAAAACCTACGACTTAGCACTTGACAGGTATTACTTCTATAGTATTTTCTTAGATTAAACCATTTCGTCCTCATTCATAACTCAAATATACAAGAAAAATCAAGTGAAATGAACTAGGTTATGTGACCGCTTGTCCGTTTTAAAATCAATACAATACATCTACCTTTCATCTCCATCTTCTCCATACCAAACAGTTCAGCGTTCCTCCGCAAGTGCTGCTGACCATTCATTACAACAGCAGAGCGGCCAATTTAAATAAGTTGGAAAAAAAAAACGAGAAAATCCATAACGCCCATCTGTTTAAAAAAAATTACTTCTCCCTGCGTAATCCAGTTGCGCCTTCTCCTTGGTAATGAGCATGGCGACCCGCCCCCTCCAAAAAGGAAGGTCAGGAGAAGAAGAAGCAGCATCTTCGAAATTGTCTCGTCACGATCTCTCTCTGCAACAACAATGCCGATCGGAAAGCGTTGTCAATAGGCTTTTATTTAATAGTGGCATCATCTTGTATGCTCGTTTGCTTTTGGGACGGATTACCTGATGGGGATGGAGGGGGGGGGTAGTTTCGTTGTTTGGCCTTTTGTTGTGAGGTTGTTGGAGGGTTGTAATTTCTTGTTACAGGTTTTGTTTTTGGGATTGAATGGGTACTTATGGGTATTGAGGTGTTTGCTGCAAGGATTTGCGTGTAGAAGAGGTTTTGTGCAATCTTTTAATCTTTTGTGCAGAAAGTTTGACGTTACCCCCGTTATTCCCTTATTAATGTTGCATGATTACATCTTGTTTGGAGTTTCACGTTTAAGTTTTTTTTCATGAAATACCTATATTGGACTTAAATGAGTTTTGTTTCGTTAAATAACTTTAAATTCTTATATCATTGAAATGTATCTTAAAAATATTGCGGGGTTCTTACGTATTATCGTCGAGAGTCAGATTCAGCGGTACAGTATAAGATTTGGTAATTAGGCGGCACGGTCGACGGAATAATACGTAAGTACCAAGTTAACGTTAGTTTTTACTTGAAATAATTTGTAATTATTTTTTTTGTTTAGAAACACAATTAGAATGGTGTTTAAAGTTTATTTTTTTAACATTTATTTGAGGTAATGGAGAAATTTTAAATAATTGTGTGGGGAGTAATAAATATTCTGTGAATTAATATATTAATAATAATTCCTTAACTTGATATAGGGTGTTCAGGTACCGAATGCATCGTTTGAATTCCAAATATTGTTGAATAATTAAATTTTATTCCATTACCTCCTTTTCGACGGGCATCGGATCGGGCATCACGTCAAAATGAAGTTTCTGCATCAGTTCGTTAATTTGAAGTAGAAGATGATTAATTATTCTTGAATGTGGGTGATCAATCTTTCAATTTTTACTTGCTCTTCCCCTTTCTCCATTCCCTCTCGCTCATTATTCTTTCTTTTAGACTTAATGAAGGTGCTGTGACGAAATATTATTTTATGATTTGGTCGAATTTGGACTGTAGCTAATAATTTTGAAAATTTTCTCTTTCATTTTTTTAAATACAGAAAAATAAATCGACCAGTCTATGTTTTAAATTTGATGGTTTTTTATAATTTCTTGATTTACTAGCCTTTTTTAGAGTTAAAGAAATGTAACCATTGCATAGCCAATTTACGTGTATGGATATTTATGCTTTGCCATTTTAGATGTCAGTGCGTGATTTGGCATTATGCACATATTTTCAACTTTTTTTAAACCAGCATCATGGGCGGATTTAGATGGCGGACACAAGGGAGGCAAGCTGTCCCTAATGGCTTTGGAAGCATGACTTTCCCTTATGAACGGAATTTTCTCAAAAAATTGGGGGGCATCGCCCCCTATGCTATGACCCCCACCCTAAATCTGCTCTTCGGCTCCATAGCAATTTTCTAATTTTAAAGATACGTTTTCCTTTCTTTTTTTCAAATGTCTTATTTGTTTGTGATTTTTGTATTTTCTCTGAATTTCCAACGGTCACACACAGGAAGTTTTCATCGTTTCCTACTAACATTTCAAAGGGTCCAACGTATTCTGACCCCGTCCCCACAAGGAAGGAAACATCGTTGTTTACCAGACACCCCACGAGTGGCAAGTGCAAAGGCCACCACTTCCTTGTGGGGACTGCCCCCACCCAAGATAGCGGTACTCCCTCCAACGTAAACAACCCACTTACTAGGGGAGGGGGTTCGGAAGGTCCCTAATCTCCCTCTCTCAGGCCACTGACCCCACTGGACCCCTCGCCTCAAAAAATCATCGCAGGTCCCTCAAAAAACCCTCAATGCAAATGGCGTCTGGCCGAACTTCCGGTTGGAACGAGGAAGACCGGAAGCAGATGGCAAGGCCACCTGAATGAAGACGGCCACATGAACCAACCATTGTTGCGTCACAGCACGATGGGGAGAGAGAAGGAGGCACTAGAAAAAAAAAGTTCAGAAATAATTCGAACGGTCTCCGGACTTCCCAGACATGCGGGGATTATCTGCCGGAATACTGTCGGCAACAGGTGCTTGCGAGAGAAAAAATTGTCCGGTCCGCGGCTTTTTTTGGGGAGGCAAAAAGGAGCCATCAAGGGGAAGAGGGGTAAGATCCAGTTAGGAGTGTGAAAAAGCCATAGTAGCGGTGTTTCCTCTTGATTCGTGGGAAAATCCGAGTGATATGGCGGAAAAACGGTGTTTTATTCTTTTTCCGCTTTTTGGCAAATTTCCCTTTTTCCCGAAGTTTATTTGGGGGCAACCCGTTTATATATTTAAGAAGTAGGAAGCATCTGGTTAGCTGTGATTGGAAACAGACCCCTTTTCCTTACTGACAATCGTGGAGAATGGTGGTTATGAATGGGAGCAATCCTCGTGACACCGACTTGAACATACTCCTGCGTGTCCCCCACCTTTGTTCGATCCGTGTATCTGTCAATCAATAGTCGCGAGCAGACGAAGGGAATTGAAAAGTGTATGACTCTTAATCTTTCTACGAGTCGATACTTATATCAGAGTATCACCCCTTTAAAGGTGGTTGATTATGATTGTTCTCTAAAGAATGAATATTCAAAGGGGGGGAAGGACTATATTACTTAGATTTTTAAAACCCATAGCTTAAAGCAACTACTATTTCAACACTGCCACTAATGTTACCAAGCTGAAAATCCCAAATTGCATGGTTAATGGTAAGGTAATAGGGAAGGAAGCATTTTAGAACCACCTGAACTTTGTGCCAGCCACAAAATACTCTGAAGTCCTATGTCCACTCTGTGGGTCAAGTGCGTATGACGCAACTGTCTTGTGGTTGAGTTAATAGGTGGGATTTACCAGGTGCATTGCATTGTCATTTTGACTATTTTTTATTTATATGTTATAGAAAATGGGAATCGCTTTACCCTCTGTAAAAATTATCGGGTGGGGTAAAATGAATGTAAGGATTTTAAGTTATTTTTTATAAAATTTAATGTTTTTTGGCTTGTTGAATTTTATTGAGGCTCAAGAAAAATCAACAAGCTAAAAAAACAATAAGTTTTAAAAATGTTAACTGTTAAAATTCATAATCCATTTTACCCCCACCCGACCCTATATTTCCCTATAAGTTTTGAACCTTGTGTGTGAATAAGAACATCATATAATTCTCAAATTGTTATTTTAAAAAGTTATTTATTATTATTTAAGATCTTATAATATGTAGATCTTATTAGCTATAATCTTTTGAACTGTTATTATCATTACCATCAAAAGGGATCTGTTATTTTTTCAAATAAAAAGGTTTTAAGTTTTTTAATGTTCTTTTGAACCGCAAAATTTTTAGATTATTTATTTCGCTTTAACTTTCCCCTTTTTAAAAATTTATAAACGAGTAAAATTTTGCACCAGCGGTTTCCCCTCTCCAACAGAGCTAACTCCCTACAACAAACCCTACATAGTGCGGTCGTGCTGTTCAACAGGAAACGGCAGTTAGCCAGCAGGGCCTCCCTGGACGTGCCTATTGGTGACCCATCCGCATTTCGCCCGCACCACCACCGCAGCAATTTCCTCTCCTGTGGGAGTCGTCGTGAATAGAGGACGTGGTGAATGCTGCGAATCCGCAGAAATGCTTGCTGCTATCCCTATAAGGACGGAAGAATCACTTGTGGAGCTTCTCCTCCCCGCGATGACCGCGGAAGTGTTGTGGGCCGCGGCCGGACACTTGTGCAACTTCTCGGATTGCAGCTCGGACGGGAAAGTGGATGTGCGGTTTCTATGGTTGCCCATTGCTTTTGTCGAGTGGTCAGAGGAGGGGTATTAATGTTGCGAAAGGGGTTCTTAACCTCTTTTCTCTCTGCTGTAGTTTGGTGTGTCTTTTGATGCGATTTTTGTGGAGCGGAACGTCTCGATTGGTTTAACCTTCTTCATGAGTCCGAATATTGGATTCGGGGCTTCCTCTTTTCACGTTGTGGTGGGTGGTAGGAAAGGGTTTAACCCTTTTAATACTAAGCAGCCCGAGATTGACATTGAATCCTATGGAAAATTTGGGGCGGCTAAGACTAAAAGGGTTAAAATACTGATGTGGACTGTGTAATGGGTGGTGAAGGGTTCTGGGGGATTTGGAAATAAAATGTTACTATCATTCTTCTCTGTAATGACCGTAAAAAAATAGAATTCGGTATCTGTGCAATTTTGACCAACTGTTTTCTTTGCTTACTAGAAAAAATAGTAGTATGAAATGTTTGTGAACTTAAAAACCATGCAAACCAAATACTATTTAAAAGTTTTTGGAATAAGTAAAAGTAGATAATGCCAATTTTGAAAAATTATAAATGATAGGTAACAAAAGTGATTTAAAAAAGATGTTTGAAATCTATTGTTACACTGACTGTCATATAGTAAACTTTAAAAAAATATGACGATACTTTTGTGCTTGTCATTTGATAAATATCTTCACATTGAGGAATGTATTTTACAATGAGCCGGAGGGATCGAAACTTATAACAAATAGTTGTAAAAATGCAGTTTCCCTCTATAACACGATTGATTTACCTTACAACATTTACTTAGAATAACAGTGACCATTATACTAATGATATGTATTCCTCGTTCATTTGTCTGGTTCAGTTAAATTGCAATATATGTTACCAAACTCGGGTAATTTTACAGTTATTTCGTACCAAACAAATGTTATCTATTTATTCTGTTCTGGAATCTCCACTGCTTTGAATCCCACAACATTCCCAAGGTTCTTTAAAACTCCATCCTCACCAAGAAAGATAATCGCGAGCATTAACACGAACCCTATCATTAGCATCGAAAGACCACAATTAGAAAACTAACATTTGTTATCAAGCTAAATATTTCCTGGTCCGGCTTTCGCCCTGGCTCAGCTTGTCCAAGCTCCCTCGCATTAGGCATTCCATTAGTCCTTTCGATTTGCGTTGTCCGAACATCCATCTGGCGACTCCCACCCCGGGCTACTGTCATCCGCAGACCAGTGGGTCAAGCCAGCCCGGATTTTAACCATTCCCGCTGAATCGTTAATGCAAATTAGCCGAGAGTTTACTAATGAGTCCGACATGCTATGCTAATGCATCGATCTCGATTGGTTCGCTGTCCCGTTCTGTTGTTTACTCCACCCCCTAGCGTGTGTTCGAAAGGGGGGAGAGGTCAACCCCTTCCATTTGTGCAGGGGAGGGGGAGTTAATGCCGGCAATCCGGGATCTTTGGCATATTTATGGACTTGCAATCGATTGTCGTGTGTATTTCTGATTTGTGTGCGGTTTCGGATTCGCCTCTTTTAAAAGTGTACGATTTGTTTCGAATATCGTTGTGGGGTGGTGTTGATGGAGCTAATCGTGTTTTCCCATGTATCGTTCGTTCTCTTACCCCTTGCTTGTTGGTTGGGATGTTTTCTGAATCACAGGAATTTAGGTTATAGGATACATGGGCTTTAAGTTCGCATTGTTATAGTTTTCAGTTAATGTGAGTTTTGGGGATTTGCTGTGCTGGACTCTTGTATTTGAAGCCATATAATTTTACAGGTTCTACAATTCCTAATCTTTTAATCGTATATGAAAAAATTCATCTTAAAATTTTAAAAAATTCCATTGCCATAATTTCTATCAGAATTATTTCACCCACTCGCTTGACTAAGTTTTTGAGTGCTATCTCTTTTTTGAATAGCCCGTTGTTACAGTCATAAATAAAGAGTTGTTTTAATTGTGATAACTTCATGGTTTAATTCCTTTGTGTGCTTATATTGTTCTTTTCTTTCTTTTAGGTAAGAAAACTTTCTTGTGAACTCTTTTGGATATCTTTTTATGAGGTAACTATTTCAGTTTCAGTGCCATAATCTCCATCCTGTACAGGAATAAGTCCCTAATACAAATGCATGTAGTTAATTTCGTAACTATTTTTTGGAAATGGGGATAACCGGCTGTTATCGAAATAATTGTAAATTATTACTACTTAAATAATATATCTTTGAATCATCAATAGTTTTCTGCAGGGGTGTAGAATATGTCCCGAACATGATTCATACCCTGCGAATTCTTTAAAAATTAGGTGAAAACAACGGAATTAAGTATTAAGGCGGAAAACTACAGATCTACGCCAAAAAACTAATTTCCTTGGTGAATACCTGAAACTTGGCTTTTCCTTGGGTTTTGATTGGTATGCTAAAAAAACAACGTTTCCATTACAGGATTGGCGATTTTTACTAAAAACCCCCCGTTCTTGTTCAATAAACTATTATTTTGATTTCCCTATATACAACATTTTATAGCTAAGGGTGACATGCACACAAAAAAATAAAAGAAGGTATTAAGTTCATAAAAGCTAAAACTTATGGATTATTTGGTAATTTTTAATTAAGTAATTAAGGAAAAATATATTTCATGACAAGAATTTTTTGTACTCTAATAGTAGCATAACATGAGCTGGAATAAAAATAGAAGGGCATTTTTAGGGGAATTTTAATAAAAATATGGACATTTTCGGGGGAAATTACCTATAAGCAAAATTAATATTGAGCCCTGGAATATTTTCTGCACCCCTGGTTCTCTGTCTCCGTCTAAAAGCGACAGTGAGATCTTAATTTCGCATAATTGTGGGAAAACTGTGTCTATCAACCACTCATAACAGCCTTCATCATTTCCAAAAAGTCTGATCTCTTTCATCTCTCATTCATCAGCAGTAATGGCTAAAACAAACCAATCCCACAAACCTCGCACCATCATTCCTTTCATGCACATTTGTATCTTGAGGAGGAAACCCCCTTCCTTCCGATCCGAAAAATGAGGAATTATATCCTCATCCCATCAAAAATGCTTTTATCCGGGCATCATCCGGGGCAATCGGGCGTTTCTTCGGCGGCGGAGTACTTCCTGGATGAGAAGCCGAGCCATTACGCTGCCCTTTGTCCGGCACTTTTTGCCCGCCGGATGCCGGGCTTTTTGTCCGGCCCCCTGCCGATATGGAATATGATTCTGGATGGCCTTTTATTGTCATCGCTCCCATATATGCGATCGCGTTATCGAGGGGGGAAGGATATGATGGATTTCCGCGGTCAGTTTCAAGTTAGGGGTAATAATTCATGTGAAATTGTTTTTTAAAGCCAATTTTTCACTTGTGTATCAAAAAAGGTTTTAGATCCCAATATTTCTCCAGAATACTATATGTTTTTTTTTCAAAAATTTTCCCAAATTAAACTAAATATAATAACAAAAACATTAACGCGATTGAACTAGAACGTGATTTTTAGTGAAAAATCACCGACTCTGTCGTATGTTGTTTTTCCTGTATATCATTCCTGTATATCATTCCTGTATATCCTGTTTTCCTGTATATCAATCAAACCTCAAGAAAAAGCCAACTTCCAGGTATTTCACCAGAAAATCCTTTTCATTAGAGTAGATCTGTGAGTACCATCACCCAGACACACCGAAAATGCACGTACGTAAATATGACCAAATTTTTTGACGCTGGGGCTGAAATTACCTTGCACAGGGTGGCTACAGATCAGGGAAAAGTCAGGGAATTTCATTCATCTGGAAAAGTCAGGGAAATTCTAAAAAAATTTAAAAAATCAGGGAAATTTTCAATAATTGACTCACAAGGAGCAATGTTATCTAAAGGGTTTCAAAATGAGTCAAAACACTACATCTAAGGGTAAAAATACATAATAAATAAATAATAAATAAATACATTTTATGCTCTGATTTTCCTTGAAAATTCTGTGATTTATGAAAAGTGATCTTTATTTTGTGTAATATAAAGGGTTTAAAAATGATTTGAAATATACTTTAAGGGACAAAATTACCAAATATTTCTGAAACAGGATCCCCAAAACTCCCCTCAAAATTTTACTGTTTATTTTACTATTCTGGGTTACTTTGATAATTATGCCGCTCCTCATTGAGCGGTGCACTTGTGGTGTAGTCCAAAATTCCTTACAATGAGCCAAAAAATGCTTTTTTGAGGGGGGAGAATTTTCAAAATTTTTCTGGTGGAGGACCCCCAGACCCTCCTATTTTATTTGAAATTCGCATTGTTTACAAAATTTTTTAATTAAATTCAACAAATTAATGTACGATGTACGAGTCATATAAAACTTGACGCACAATTGTACCCTAAAAAAATGTCAGGTAACCCCCCTTAAACCAAAGTCTAGTTACTGCGGTGTCATTAATAAATGAATAAATTATATTTCCAATTCACAATATACTAATTAGTTAACTTTTCAAAGCTGAAAATTTAAAAGAAAAAACATTCATATTTAATCATATTTGATAGTAGCTTTTTTATTTATTTGTATATAAAAAACATTATATCCTTATAATTAATATTTTACATTACTAATATTTTTAAAAGTTATAGTATAATTATTTTTATTTCAAACATCTATTTGATAGAAGTTTATCTTAGTGAGTAACTAGCTAAAAGTGTTTAAATTATTAGGAAAAGCCGAAAAACCATTTAGATGTATATCAGGGAAATTTTAAAATTGTAGTCAGGGAAATCAGGGAAAACTCAGGGAAATTTGTTCCTCCGATTCTGTAGTCACCCTGTTGCACCTTTTTTACCTTTTATTGCCTTGAATTACCTTTTTTTGTAAGTGTCCCCTATTTTTTTCAAATGCAGCACCCTACCTTTTTGTGCACTAATAATTTTTGTCAAAAAAATGGTGAAGAATTTACCTTAAACCAATTGCCAGGGATCAATTACATTTATCACATTGTTCGACAGTTATACCTGCCAAAATGAAAAAAAAAGTTTGTATATAGTGTTTTCAGTTTTCGAAATTATTTTATTTGAAAAATTAAACTTATGAGAGAAATGAAATATTTACTTTCCTAAAGAGAGGCATTGCTCCTTTAATTCATCTAATAGTTCGTTATCTTACACTTTCAATTGTTTCGAGACACTTTTTTATATTTTCTTCGTTTTTCTTAATTTTAAAGAAATTTAACCTAAAAAGCCCTGTTCATTCTATACTGATTCAATGACGGCCCCTTCGTAATTAGAGACCTTGCGATATATTTTCATGTTCTGTCTTATTTGTGTATTACCGATTTTGTGAATTTTTCTCTAAATAATAATCAAATGGCATGATGGGAAAACGGAGGGAATGCGTTTTTAATGCGATATGTAAAGACTAGTTTCTCTGCTGCAATTTAAACTTTTCTTTGATCTGCTAAATAATGGGTATTCTTTATTGGGCGTGTTATGGGAATATTTGATTTGTTGGAGTTGAAAGTGGATATGAGAAAACTCTCAGTAAACTTGTTTGGGGTGAGGTTACTGAACCTTGATTTTTCTATATTTTTATTATTTATTGGTAAATTCTTAAAATATCTTTTTTTTAAATGACCAAGTTTAAAAATATATACATTTTTTATTTTAGTTTAGTTATAGTCTGGCATTTTTACATGCATTTATTACTGAATGATACAGTGCTTTTAATTATGATGCTGACAAAACAAATCCTGCGAAATCAGCTGGAGGAAAAGAATTTGAGATTATTTAAAAAATCTGAATGGAATTGTGAAAATAATTGTTGTTAAAAAGATTATGCAGGGATTATTAATTTGGTTTTACGAATAACATTCTTTGATATATAATATTTGGGACTCGCTCTTTTATCTTTTTTTCTCTAAATGGGTATTATCGCCTACATAAGAACATCTTTATTATCGTTACATTTTATCACTGCGATAGAATTAGAGCAACCCGATTCTATGAATTACCCTTGTACTATATTTTTTAATTTGTCATGATAACCCTAGCTTCATGGTATTGATCTTCGCTAAATTATGAAGCCCTAATTTTAATCAAACTAAATTAATAACAGGTACCTAATATAGTAACACACTTTATTACTCCTTATTTAAATATACATTTATGAAATAAGCTTCTATATATACACTTTAATGTTGCTTTTCCCATTGAGGTTTCTTGATAAGGAAGATCGGAGACATGAAGGTAGGGCCCAATTCTATTTGTCCGAAATTCGTTTTATGACTCTGGGGGTGGAGAGGTTTACTCACTCTCGCGTCCGTCGACGGCAAATAAACCCAACTTCCTGTGCCTTCCCCCTTTATCATCCCCCCTTACCCCAAGGACAAACACCACACAGAGTCTTTTCACGGTGTCTCGGTCGTTTCGCCGACACGGAGATTTCCTACCCCCCTGATCTCCTGCTGATTTCCTGTTCACTCCTCCTTGTAGGGATTTTGACGGCGAAACGTCCTAATCGAATGCTTTGGAATCGATACAAAATCACCAAATCGAATGCATTGGAATCGATGCCAAGAAATCAAACCTTGTGATTTGTGAAGGAAGAATCGATTCCCAAGAATCCCGAAATGGAATCCTACTAAACAGTTTTTTTTCGATGCGGATAACTGGCTAAATACAAATACTGCATTTTTTATTTTAAAGGGAAAAATACCTTTTTTCCAAAAAATAATTAAGTGAAACAATAAAAACATCGCTCAAACCCACAAAATAACTCTAAAAGAAGTCATCCAAACGGGTTAGCCTTAGAAATTACATAAATAATGTCCCACTAAAATTATAAGAAATCAAACACACACACAGTTACACATTTGTATAATAAATAATTGGTTAATGAGGCATTAAAATAACATCAGTAGAAATTACAGTTGGGTGCAATAGTTAATACGATTTAAATTTTATCACCACGTAGAACTTTATCGTTTCAGAATAACTTGGTAGATTTTCTTAAAAAGCATGAAATAGAATAGATCAAAATGGAAGGAGCCATCAAATCAGTAGATGCTGCGAGATGTAATCAATATTTCATCTGCAGTATTATTTCAGAAATGTTCAGTACAAGCCACAATTATCTATCTATTATTTAGAACTCAGTTCTGTATTTTTTCTAACCTCTTAAGAGAAGAAACCACCATCCCCTTCTAACACTTTTACCTTGTAAATTTAAAAACTCTTCTTAAATTTCCAAAACATTGTGAGTTCCCTAATTTCTAAGAAAGTTTTTTTACTTTATATTAACTATTCTTTTGTCAACATATCTTCAGTTTCGTTATGAACATTAAAGGAAAATAGTACTAAAAATGTGAGCCAATATTTTTGCGTTGCATTTCAAAGTGAGGAAATCTTTAAGTGAAATTCATCTAATCGTAATTGAAATAAATGTTCCAGGGTTGAAATAAGCTTGACTTGCCTAATTGAAATTTATTTTTGTAAAAACTCCCTAATTCGCTTTCTTCTACATGATAAGCCTGAATTTTTATTATTATATCGTAAAGTAATTTGGAAAGCTTTTTCTAGAAATTCTGATTGCTATGCAGATTCTAACGTTATCCAGGAAGAGCTTGGGCTCTGAAATTTTAGTATGTTTACCTGCTTCAAATTCTATTTTAAAAGATATATGACTCTAAGAGGTGGTATCCAAATTCGGAGGTTTTGCGTCCATGTTCTGGTTCAATTTTTCAATTTTTAACGACCCTAGCACCTTTTCCCAAAAAGGTACAGAGTCTGTCTACATGATTCTTAAAGATCTCAAAAAGTTCTTTAAGAACATGGTTACTACTAAGTTCTCTAACAATTATTTAGGAAGAGATCCGTAAAAAAACTGATTTTTAAGTAAATTTTCTAGATTGCAAAATTTTTACATCACCTCTTAGTGAAACTTACAGTTTGAAATCCCTTTTTTAAAATTCCTTCAGAAAATATAAACCACTAAGCTGTGTTTCTAATTGATTAATTGATTCAGCGTCTAAGTTGGCACGTGTGTAGGCTTAATTCTTAAATAAATCGATTTATTTTTTTATAATGGTTTAAAAGGTGATTTATTCTTAAAATATACATCGAGATGCACGTCATATCCAATTTTCATGAGTATATCTTTATAATTTAGTAAGTTATTTGACTTATTAAAAATATATAGGATCGTTTAAAAACACAAGTCCACTTTTTGCTTAATAAATCGATAAATATTACTTAAAATTTTTTTTTATTTTACTTATGAGTAAAGGACCGTTATGGCAAAGTTTTTCCAGAATAACGGGTTCCACTGGTGATTATGACGTAATTGAGAAATTTTAAAAACAGAAAGGAGCTTATTGGTCCTTAACGCGAATGATTAAGGAATACTTCCCAGATTTTGAGTTCTCAGTTTGTTTACTTTTAAAGTTACATTTTAATGCTTAACATATTTAGAAAGCTTATAAAATTTAATACAGGAATTGGAAATTTTAAGGGAAATATATACATATTGCGTTTGTTATATAGTGTTATATAGTCATTAATTTTCGTTATACTTGAAATTTTCCCCCAAATATTGAGAGACCGTTCAAAAAGTAGCTAAAAAAATCTTATGTTTTTGATATAACATAAGGGTGTGTTGCTGGTGTGTTGCAGAAGGGCTTCGCCAGTCCAAATCTGGAAATAGTGAAATAAAGGAGCCACTTTTATGTTTATGCTACAATGGATTTTAAACTGCAACAATGGAGAATATGCCTACAACAATTAATGTTACATCTTCTCTTATTATATTTACAACAATGTGGGTTCGCCAAGAAGTTAGGTATGAAATATGGGTTTTTAAGCATAAAATTGACCAAAAAAGTTGTTAGGATGCTTCGATTTTAAATTATTTTTATATTCAGAAACCTTCCCGGGAGCGAGTAGAGTAACGTAGTATAGTTTAAATGTTAATGTAGGTTCAAAAAGTTTAAAACTATAAAGGACATACATACATACAAACATTGATTTTTATATATACAGATTCAAGTTTATTACTGTATATGGCCTAAATGAAATTGAACCCAGAAAATTTTATAGATTGTGTGAATTGTCTTTGTATGAAGGAATGCGTTGCTCTCTTTCAGTCTTTCTGAAATTTTAGTATGTTGTAGGGGCCCATTGCCCATCACACGAACGTGGGGACTTATCGCATTAAGATATCCGATAATTATTTCGGGAGTAATTAAGGAATTACTAATTAACGGTTTTCACTATTTATTCGGTTCCGTAATTATTCCTCGACACTTAAATTTTAATAGATTATGGAGAATAATTTTATGTAACACATATTAAAATTTCAAGTTACGTGATTATAAATTTTAATTAATTTTCCTACTGCTTGTTTAAATGTTTGTAAAGGATAAATAGCAAAGTAATCATATACGAATTATTATTATATGAAGTAGTATATTAATAAGTAATTATGTGAAAAGCAGTTAATATATAAACTTAAAAAATAGGACTCTTGTTTTGTCATCGGATCTCGGGAAATAGAAGCCGATGGACCCCCTCTACTTAAAATAAAGGAAAATGAGATGCCCTCGAGAAAATTTAAAATATTTCATAAATTTATAGTCAGAGTAACCCACAAGTATAAAAATCTATTTTTCTAAAACAAGAAATGTTTATGTAAATGGAAAAGGCGGAATAGAAAATCTTTATTAATTCCATCAGATTACCACCACGTTTGGATTAGATGAATATTCTGATCCAGCACCATAAAAAGACTACATTCTTGATCCACGTGTGTTTGTTAGGCCGTGTTTGAACTGGTTTGAACTTGTTTGAAGATTGTCTAGCGAGTGCTTTGCTTGCATGGCGATATTGCATTCGATTCTACACCGGAATCGATTTCTTACACCGATTCGAAAAAAAAGAAAGATGAGGGAACGTGAGGGGGAAATGTCGGCGAACAGGGGTGATAGTAGAGGGAATTTTTCAACTAGTGGGGGTAGGAAATCTCCGTGTCGGCGAAACGACCGTAGCACCCTTTTCACAATCGATTCCTCGGGACTCTCGTATTATTCGGAGCATTTATTAATTTGGCACGGGGGACTGCTGGGGCCCAAACTGGACGGGCTGGGTTCCGTAACGAATGATGATTATGAATTCGAAATATGGTTTGGGGGTAGGAGAGTGGTGTGTAATAGGGGTGTTGACCATGATAGATGTGGATGTCAGAGTTTATTATGGGGCTTTGGTCAACGGTTTTGAGAAGCGATGACTTGGTCACTATTATAATTTAGTAGTCAGTTCTGTTCGGCGAATTGAATATGAAATGGGTGTGGTGTAAAGTAAATTGAATGTAACTTGGTGATTTGTGAAACCAAATGAATGAAATGAGTTAAAGTTATTTGAGTACAACTTATCTCATAGGATAGCAATTTTTTGTTGTTGGTTAACTTATATGTCGAGGTTATTTCTGTTATAAAATAATGATCATTTAGCTATTATTGTGTAGTTTTATGTACAGATATGAATAAATGTTGTCATGAAAAGAGGTATAATGAGAAATAATGTTTTAAAACTTTAAATCGGGAATGGTAATTTAGCTGATCTAAAATGATGATGGTATTAGGACTAATAACACTTGGCTACAAGAAGGATATAACCCTTAATATTTTAATTTTTTTTTAGTAGTTTCATTTTTTTTTTCAGTTTTACTAAGGAAAGCCTAAGTCCTTTAGTTATTGTAACGTTTTCTAAATATATATTAAATTTTAATTAATATACAAAAATAAATATTAATTTAAGTGTGATAATTTTAAATCGCATTTCTAAGTAAGCTTTTATATGCGCGAAAAAATTCTCTAAATTTGTTTGAAAAAGGAAGAGGGACTGTTTCCACGTAACCATTTTCAGCATTCTAGCCTGAAATTATTAAATCCAAAATTTTAACGGGAAAAACTTTTTATGTCACATTTGTCTGTGTTATCATGGTAGAGATAATATTTTTTTAAAAACCAGGGTTGGCCGGTTTAAACCATTTGGTTTAAACCATGGTTTTTTTGGTTTTTTTAGAAATTATAAAATATTTTCAGGATTTTTTAAAGAAATTGTTATTAAGTATAATCTTTTGCACAAAATTAAAAGGTCAGATTTATAAAAAAATTGACATTTTAAGGTGATTAAAAATCAGAAATCTTTTAATTTAATGGTTTTAATTATTGAATTCTCTCTAAACTTAACCTTAAATTTAAATGCTTAAGTTAAACTTATTATATTTTGCAAGAGATAGTTCATTTATTAATTTCCTTTAAAATGAAGCATTATTTCAAAGAGTAACTAAACATACACAAAAGTTATCTGTTTTTCACTGATAAAATATGGCTTGGATTTTAATTAATTAATAAAACCAATTTGTCTTATTTGTCAGTCATAAAAACCAGTTGGTTTTTTTAGTAAATTAATAAAAACCGTTGATTTCTTTAATGATAAAAACTAAAAACCAGTTGGTTTGTTTATAAACAGATAAAAACCAGTTGGGTTTTTTTACTAAATTAATAAAAACCGTTAATTTCCTTAATCGGATTAATTATCTCAATCATTTATCCAATTTCAATTAACATTAGTTGCTTACATTTCCCTTTTATTTATTAAAAAAGTTAAATTTTCTCTTTCTAAAGAAATTTCTTAAGTTCATAAATAATCCATATAATTAATTTGATTATTTTACCATTTAATAATTAATCAAATTAATTATCTTTATCAATTATTCAATTTCAATTAACATTAGTTGTTTACATTTCACTTATACTTCTCATTTAAAAAATAAAATTTTCTCTTTCTAAAGAAATTTCTTAAGTTCATAAATTAATCCATATATAATTAAGATAAATAATTTGATTATTTCAACCATTTATCCAAGATAAATTAACACTGATTTTTATTCACTACAATAATATTAGATATTCAAATTGGAATATTTTAGAAAAAAAAATTATTTTTTAAACAAATTAATTTTAATTTTAATTAATTAATTGAAATATACAAATCATTTATCAATTATAAACAACCCCTGAAATAAATGTCTCATTTACAACTCAATTTCAAACATCAATGCTAAAATAACTTATTCTGAAAAAAAAAATTCTAAAAAAACTTGGTTTAAACCAAAAAAAACCTGGTTTAAACCAAAAAAACCAAATAAACCCGGTTTTTTTTGTTTTTAAAAAATAACCCGGTTTTTTGCCAACCGTGTTAAAAACGGAATTCGCTTTTTCTCTTACACTGACTTATTTGGTTTTTGTTACTTGCTTATCTTTTATTGAGGTAATACATATATCCGGTAACTCAACAGGACACGAATGATTCAGGAAATTTCTAGTAGTAAGTTAAAGGTTGCAGTTCTTCGACCTGGGTGTTTCACCAAAGCAACCACACCGCTTGTGGGCCGTTTGCTTTTGGGATAGGAAATCCTTCGCTGAATTAATCACTTACCGAACTTATCTTGATACTTGGAATTATTAGTTATCTATCGGCTTTGTGTCAATCAGTTATCAGCTAGTCTAGTTTTCAAAATATCAGTGAGATGCAACTAGTCTGTTTTGGTCAAGTAGAGTAGGGGATATTTCTATTCTTTTGAAAAGTTAGTTATCTTCTATTCAAAGGTGGGATTATGATTGAAGATAGAGGATGTCAAAACGCTTGGGGTTTTTATCACAGTTTTAAGTATTGTTGACCATGTGCTAGTTTTACGAGAAGAAAGCACGAAAACAAATACACGAAGTTGAAATTGTTGCATATAAATGTGGTTTAGGTTTTCATTTTAATTTTTAAAAAATATTATACCAAATGAGAAAATTAAATAGAGCAATGAGAACGAATTATCAAAATTGAATAAAAACAGGAATTATAAAATTTTTCTCCTTTTTGCAATTGTGCCAAAACAACTTTCGAGAGGTATCCAGTTAAATATAATCACGAACAAAGCAAGGTTCATTGAACTATTGCGAATTTAGTCTTACCTAGGAATGATCCATATATTATTCCTTAGCCACAATAATAAAAGTGTAATGAATAAATCGACCCTATAAAAGATCCACGGTGTATAAGGATTTAAGGTACTATTCTAATTTACCTATAGAGACTAAATAAGTTGATTTTTCTTTATAGCCTAAACGGTGTTTGTTTATAAGGCAAGGTTGGTCTTTAAAACATGTTTTGTTATGCATTTTGTAGGCTTCTTTGAATTTCCCGTTTAGTCGAACAATGAATTTGTATTTTCCTCAGTTTAAAGCGGGGTGAACGATCTTCTAGAAATGACCAAAGGACGGAACTTTATAAAAAAAAAGATAGAAAAACACGACTGTTCCAATAAGTACCCATTTCGTATTGCTTACAACTATTGGCTGGAGAAAAGCTAACAAATCTTTTACCGACACCCGGTCCATTCAAATTACACACCTAAAAGCGACTTCCAGCGGTATCGCCTTTCTCCATATATAATAAATCCCCCCCCCTCGTTACCCAAGAGGGGTGTTTCGATTTGTAGTAGTGCGGAAGTGTTCGAACAAATAATACGGCCTCCCTTCCTGGACCCATTGTTCAAGACAGCCGCCATTGTCCAAATCCAGCCGAGCTCCTCTCTCAGCAGCGCATTTAAAAATAGCCCCGGCGCGATATCCCTTACACTACCACAGGTCTACCTGCCTACATAAGGTCATGACGCAGTCCACAGAAAGTCCACTAATTTTAGCCCGCGCAGGGGGGCGAAACTAGAAATAGTCGCCTGGCATGTCCAGCGTCGGGAAAAAGCGCGCGCGCGGCTAAATTTGGGAGGTTGACATATTTTGGTGTGCGTGCACCTTTCTTTCGGGGGGGCACCTGACGGGGATGGGTTTTTTCTGCCCCGGCTGGAGGATGATGCCTCCTACTATTGGGTGTCTGGCGATGACCTGGCGCTTGCCCTTTGCGAGGAGACGGGTCTCGCTTGAAGGTGGAAAAAAACCTACTCTTCTTTTCTGGGAAAGACCAGAGATCTGAAGGGTCTGAGGTTAGGTATTCTGTAGAAAATAATTCTGAGTCGGATTTGGGGGATTCCTGTCAAGTACGGTTGGTATCCCATACAAAAAAAATTCTGTAAAATTGCTTCAAAAAAGTGAAGATAATTGAAATACTTTGCAGTTTTTTTAAAGAAAATGTGCTGTTTTTTAAGACCGCTGAAATGTCTTTATAATGGTTTCAAAATTTACTTAATTAAACCTGTAGACTTATATGCTGAAAGGCTTCCAAGTCTCTTATTGCTACAAAAATAACTTCAGACTTATTTTAAGAAAACTGCAATTTAGACGTAGTTTGTAGGGATTGGTATAACAGTGACTGTTGAGGCACTGTAGTACCTTGGAATACCGTAAAACTTTCACAACTATAAAATTAAAAGAAATTTTTTTTTATCGGATTCAGTCTGGGGGGGGAAGGAGTTTGAGGTTTCCTTATTAGCTAAATAATAAATAAATGTAAGTTAATTTGTATTTTTTAACATTTAAAACAATTATTTTTTATTAAGATTTCACTGTGTTCAAATAATAATACTTTTTTATCAGGATATTAAAAGAGAATAAGTGAAAAAGTTTAATTCTTCAGAAATAAATTTACTACTACTTATTAAAACTGTTCTAAATTTGCAATTGCATCTAAAGTAACTAATGTCTAAGTATTAAAACTATCAATGACTTCTCCTGTAAATATTGCTTGATATAAATATTTACAGTTAATTTAATTTAAATTAGCCCATCTTAATTATCTTCCCAGTTACGGAGAAAACCCCTCAGTGGCCTTCCTTACCTTCTTGCGAGAGAAGGTCACTTCCTCCAATACAATTAAATCCAAGGAACCTCCGCACAAAGAACCGAGCGGCATAAATTATTCCTCAGAACTTCGCCCCCAGTCACTCCGACATGATTAAAAGTCTTCCGCAAAAGCCTCATCTGAATACCAGAGGGAAAGAGACAGCAGGGACTGTGCGATCGATTTGTAAGCAACAGAGGGCAGCGGAAAGACCATTAAAACAGTGTTGTTCAATTGTTACACATTTATATGTGGTGGCGAAATGTTTTCAGTTCACGGCCGTAACCAGATTTTTATTTTTTTTGGGGGGGTGACTCGACATATTTTTGAGGTACCTCATATACGAGTATTTTTATACGTTAAGTTTTAGATCACTTACACATGAAATTTTAATTAGGGTTCACTAAATTGTGGGTCTGGGTAAGCAGGGAATTTTGTCATTGTAAGCAGAACCTCTTGTCAATAACCTCTCCCCCTCCCGAAAAAACAGTATTTAATAGTAAAACTAACGGTAGAACTTAGACACTTTAAATTGCATAAAAAACTACTTCCTTGTAAATCTCAAAGATTTCGACCTCAGAAATTTAATCTTAAAAGTAGGGTTTTGACTCACATTTTGAGGCTCTATGATGGGTTATACCCGAAGGGAACCGCTAATTGTAAGTAACGTAATTTTACTAGAAAAAAGATTTGTATAAAAATTTATTTCAAAGTGTTGGGAGGGGTTTTAACCCCTCCCATATAATATCGTTAAAATATCATAATATCCCATGAAATATAGTTGCATTTTTTTGACGCGTGCTATCAATCCCTTGTGTAAGGCGGGAGTAGGCCCAAGTCAGACCTAGCGACCATAAGACGCTACTGCAATTAATCAAAGAGGGGAAGAAGCATGGAGTTCAGCCTGAGACTTCCCCTAAGATAGGGGACTAGGCTTTCTCCATGCTTTTTTTTATGGAGATGGATTGCAGTAGCGACTATAAGACGCGCAGTGTATTTTGCACCTAAAATCTGTCGTCTCCGGCTTCTAATTCGTCTTCGTTAATTCTACTGCGAATGCTGCCCGCCGGAATCAATTGATTTACGATGTCCGAGTTTGGAATGGAGGGGAATGAAATTGCTCAGAGATGTATTTTTGGATCGTTCTTTTTGAAGTGATTGGGCTTGGGTGATGCGCTGTGTGTTTATGTGGTTGAAATGCTGGTTTTGTATTCGTAAAGGTGGAAATTCTTAAAAATTAGGTTTAGTAACTTTTTATTGGGGGATTTAATTTTTGTAACTAGAAAGGAAAAGTGTCTCAAGCATTTTTCAAATTGAATCTTACTGGACAATTTTTTAAGACTTTAGATAGCAAAAATAACCTTTTTAACTAAAGTGTGATACCACTGTTAAAAGCTTCATTAAAAGCGGTTCGTTTTCTAAAGCGATCCGCACAAAAGCGGTTTTGAATGTGCATATGCATAGGGAGCTGTATAAAGTGAATTAAGGTTTTTGATTTCTTCTCATTGAAACAACGGAGAACGGTTTTTTTATTGAATCTACTCCACTTGGGAAGAACAGCCCCCGTGGCTTTGATGGCCTTTTAAATCTTTTTCATACCTCTTGTTATGGAGATTTTAAGTTTGAAATAAGGGAATAAATATCAAAAAATTTGAATCATTTTTGTTTATGAATTTTTAATTTTTGACTAAGTTTGTAGCTAACAACTAAACAATAAAAATAAAATTATTCCAAATTAATCTTTAGCTTAATTTATTACCAAACTTCTCCAAAAAAAACACGATGCCCGCGTAGTTTTGTTAAAGATAAGCGCATTGAACATATCGAAGAAAAAACGTCTCCTCAGAAATATCCGAATTTTTCCATACATTTTTTTCGTGGGATACAAAGGAAAATAACCAAACCCCATGGCCATAGGTCTCGATTTATTTTAAACGTGGCGCCATCTATCGACCTAAGTTTTCTTACGTGGTTTAATTCCGCTCAGGGATATTTTCCCCGCATCCAAGGCGTTAGCTTTCCCCATTCTTTTTTATGACCCACTAAATTTTCATCTTTCCTCGGTTTCTCCCATGTTTTCAAACATTTTTTCCTGCAGAACTTTACCTGCTCACGCCCTGTGTTCGCTTTGAAATAATATGAAACTCACCCCCACTTTCTACCTATCTGTAATATTCCTTCCTACCACATCATCCACCTTTTCCCCGAGAAACGCCCGTTCTTCTCTTTACCTGTGTAATTAAGTCGGAGTTTTCCTATTCGTCTCTTTAATGTCATCCCATGACTCACGCAGGCGCGTTTTGTTCACGCTTGATGAGGGGGATATTTGTGATTTAAGGTTGCGAAATAATGGACGAACATCGCCTTCAATCTGTTGCGGTCAGATCCCAACATGTATGGTTTTCGTTAATTTGATTTATTTTCGACAGCGAGTGGATTCGTGGTTGAGTTTTAACCTGTATTCATGGGTTTAATGACCTTTTATGATGCACTCAAGCTGTGTCTTCCTTTTCTTACTAACTATATTGATTAATAACCAGCGGTATTGGTTACCCAAAAGTGATTATTCAACACAATAAATAAATGGCATTGATAAATTAAACGCCTCAATAGTACAATAAATAAAATTAAGAACTTAAAAGTGCTGGTTTACTTTGAGAAATTTTCCGCCAGAATAATTTTTTTGCATAGAATTCAAATACTATCTCTCTCTTAATTTATGCAGTTAAGGATAAGGAATGTCTTTAAAATAGTGGGATAAAGTAAAAAGACGGCAGTATATATGCGAGGTAAAAGAAGGTGAATGCTAGTTTCCTAGTAGTAGTACCTAAATTTATAATATTTTAACTGGAGCACATCCAGGGGGAAACAGGGAGACGTGCTATCTCCATGGAGGGATAAAAGTTAAAATTAAAATATTAATGAAAAGGGATTTTAAATAAAAGAATTATTATTAAAAATGTAAAATTATTATTGGTTATGATTTTTAAATTTTTATGCATATGGAATTTTCTATTTATACTATGAATTTTAATTAAGCAGTAAGTAGTTAATTAAGCAATTATATATAAATTTTATCACTTTTGAAATACTACCCTCCCTTACTGTTTTAGCAACTTATTCCGACCTTCAATATTCATGAAAAATATTTTGATACTTGTAGCCTTCGAAATACCTTTTCTGTTTTTTTAGACCTCCACTTCACATTCCACAACACCCGACCCCCTAATAAACTCCAACAACCCCAAACCACCGATTACGCGCCGCAATAAATAACTCGACCGCTGGTCCTCGATCCCAATCTACCCCCCCTTCGAAAAAAAAAATCTTGTTTACCTCTCCACCGGCCGGAACGCAGCGGCAAGTTGGTCGGGGCATCCCCGATGACCCCCTAATCCCTGGCTGGTCATTCACCCCGTCGTCTGCTGACCTCGATCTCCACCACCCCCTCTTCGAGGAACCCGAATTCTCACGACCCCCATGTAAACACCCCCTGAAACTCGATCCTCTCGACCACGTGTGGACACTGTTGCGGAATCAGCAGAGAGAGGAAGTCATCTCCCCCCTTGGGGCTGATTAGGTTTCGCGAGGGTCCTTGACTCCTCCTCGCGCTTGTGTCCTTCTAGGGTCGCTAATGATAAAAAGCGCGAGGGTCCGCGCCGCGGGGACGCCGTCTTGTTTTTTGTTTTTCGAAAAACCAGACGCAGGGGACTTTCTGAGGGGCCTTTGGGGGAGATAAACTGGAAAAGCAAGCGCCCTGTGTGAGTGCGTGGTCTAGAGGAAAAAAAATTATGGGCTTTTCTGGAAGTGGTGTGATGATAAGCATGATGTTTCTTCCCGGATGTTACTGTTGTGAATTGAATAATATTAATTTTCTGAAATATCGAATGTAAACCATCTTTTTTTGTCTATATTCCTCAGTTTTTAAACTAACCAGGATTTAAATTGAATTCCGATACCTCATTCGTAGTTCTTCATAAAAGTAGAGTTCTTTTCAATCTATGCCACTGAATGTTTCCAAAATTTCTTTGGTTCCTGTTCTTCCTGAAATAACTGTCACGTATCATGTAGGGGAGCCATAATATACCTGCATGTTTTTTATTAGAATACAAAAACCATTAAAAAAGTTATATAAGTTAACAAAATATCAGAAAAAGAGAGTCAAGATCGTTTTAAAATACTGCTTTCTACTTTTTTTATTTGAATTATTTTGAGTTGAGCTGTTTCAAATCACACCTTTGGCTAAAAATAATTAACATTAATATTTCGGGTTTAATATATAACGAGTGCTTCGAGAGCAAATATATCTCCAAGAAAAAAATACCACTTATAAAATTATTTCTAGATTATATTTTTGGTACTACACTTAATATTGGTAGTACCAAAAAATCATTTTCTCTTCTTATTTTGAAGTAACTAAACTAATCTTTTAAGATCCCCAAGGAACTACAGTGGGCAGAAGTTAGAACTTCCTTTCTCTCACTGCCCTTCAGAGTTAAAATCTCAAGCCTCAGAGGTCAAACCTGAAACCTCAGAGGTCAAATCTCCAATGACTTGACTTCCAGAAAACCCCACAACACTACTACAACATTCCAATTCTTGACCACCTCGTCAGACCACCCAAACATGCAAAAAAAACTTTCTGCAGAACCCCCATCGATACCCAGAAAGCCCAGTGTTTCAAAACACATAAATTCTGTCATAGCTGTCTTCGTGTCCACCGGTATCGGTCACCTTCATCTCTAGCACGCGTCTTGCAGTCGCTCGGACTCAAGCAACGTGGTTTCTGGTTAATCTCCGTGCTTGAGCATGCCTCCTCATGCTTGACCCCTGACTCAGGCAGTGGTTGCATTGTTACCATCGTTTTGCAAAAGTTAAAAGTTACGAGTGGCGCGTGTACTACGATGGGGAATTGCTGAGCAGTGACCGGAACTAAGCGGAGCCCTGTGTCACCATTTTCTCTCTGTGATGCTTGTCGATAAGTGATTGTGATCGATTGGTGTGACCTCGTGTCGTTTGAATTCATGCGAAATACGCCGTTTTCCGAGCAAAGTGACGGTGTTTTCAAGTTTCAAATTCATTTAACGCTCTTGATTGAAATCTTTTAATCTGTGGATGTTTCGAAATGTGTTTGCTTAAGTTACGTCCTATCGCTGGACACGTTTCTGAGCTAAAAGGCATTTCTTCGATATAAATCTGTACACTAGGGGTGTATTTTTTGTGCATCATCTTTTAGAGGGATCATTGCCCCACCTCAAAAAATTAATTTATCTTCATTGACAGTAATTATAATGAACAGTTTTTTCTGGAATGGGATGGTTTCTCTTAATCAAAATCAAACTTACCTCCAGTTCAGGTCAAATGCTCCAACTTAGTGGACAAGTCTGGATTTGACAAATACGTCACACGAAATTGTAATGTGATTTGACCACTGTGTTAACTGATAACTATATTCTAACACTGACAAAACTAACTAATCCTTATCGGACGATTATGCTAGAAGATTTAAACATTTGTTTCATATTATCAACTACGCTTACGTTCACGTTTCCATAGTCGATTGTCCGAGAATATTCCTCTATTTCGTCGGCTGACCAAATATCTTCAACATTTTGGATCTTTGTTATTGGAAGGAAGGTCTGTAAAAGGAGTATTGGGTAAGTACTTGAAACACTTCTCAATCCTGAATACGACGAGATACCATGCATCCATTCCCATCCCACTTCTACCATTGCTCGGATAATAGTTTTTGCGGTATGTTTTCCCTTACCTTAGTGGGAGTTTTTCAAGTTGCTCATCCATGAATGTTCTTGGAGATTTGTATTTACTTTTTTACATTCTCTTACACAGTTCAATGAACATGTCGTTATGGCGAACTTTTTTCATGGAATTTTAATGCATTGCCCTAATATTTTTCTTGTTTTCCAATTTGTAGAGGTTACTCTTTTATGAATGTATTTTACTAAATTAATTATTGTAATCAATAAAAAATGGCGGGGAGTTTCTTTAAATGGAAAAGGTATATTTTCTCTAGTTTTTTCTATTGTTTATATTTTTTTCCTGTTGTTATATAAGTGCATACCCCTGCGGCTATCTAAATGTGTTCATTTAAACGTATACGAAAAAGTTGTTACTAGGATTAAAAAATTAATTCTAATAAAAAAAGGAAGGAAATAATTTTCATAATATTAAAGTAAAGATCTTTTCCTAAAACTGAATTTTTCATTGGAACTTGGTTACAAACTAAAATGAACCTTTTATGTCATTAATACGAAGTTAATAATAGGGCACAATTTACGAATACGTAAATCTGCTAGACCCCTGAGATCTTAAAATAATTTTTATGCATTTATTCCCCTACTTAATTTTTTTAGGTTTTTACAATGTCTATGACGTTTCTTGGTGACATTTAAATTACCATTTTCAGGGGTTATTATTCTTATTTAAAATGATTGATATTAATCGTTCCCGATTCTCAATTTCCATTAGACCTCGGCTCCAATTTCTTTCCACTGTCCGCGGCACAGTTCCAAAGTCAAGATTATACGAAGTTGGCAAACACTGACGTCCTCTTTTATCTCGCCAGTTTCCCTTGTTACATATACTATCTGCTTACTTAAGTCGTCTGCGGTCAAGACTGAATCGCCCTCTTATCTTATTCCACAGGTGTGCTAAATCTCCTGCGTTCTATTATATACCTTTTGCATCAGAGTGTTTGTGGGGCGCTGGAGAAGATTAGGAGTTTTCGGTTATCGAACCTTCCATGGACGAGTGATAACTTATGGCGAAATTTCGTGGCATTAAGGTCCAAGTGATGCCCTTAATTAAAAAGTATCTCAGAGTATGCAGGAACGCCCCCCCTCTCAGTAAAATACTTTCCCGTGTAAAGTTTTAAGAATTCCATTTTCTTCATCGGAATAAATGTGGACATTGTTGCTGTGGTCTAAAATTTGTGTTGTTTCATATTTTTTTGATCAAATTAACCTTTATACGTATGAAAAGTAATACCATTAACAGTGTGAGGTGTATGAAATTAAAAATTCTACACTCGATATAAAATTTGTTTCAGTTAATAGTTAGGGGCCGTTCAAATATTACGCAAGCACTTTTAAGTCCTGTTTTTCTCCTTGAAAATTAGGTGACTTATACAAGGAGCTGTCCTTTTTGGGGGTAACCCTAAGGGTTCAAAAATGAGTCGAAACACTACTTTTCGGGGTTAAAGTTTCGTTTTGGGGGTCCATCCCCAGAAAAAAGTGCTTACGTCAGATTTCCTAAACAATATTTTGTTAAATTTATTTTTGGTTAAGTTTTGAAATTATTTATGCAAGAAACAAGATATTTTCGAAAATACAGTATCTTACGTAAGCACCACTCATATCTCCCCTTGTTAGGAAAAATAAGCAAAGAGCCCCTCCCCCCTTAGGTGCTTACGTATTATTTGAACGGCCCCTTATAAATTATTGTAACTAATTCATTATTATAGCACTTAAAACAATTGCTAAGTTTTGAAGAAAAAATATCAGTTGTTTTGAAAATAGTGAGAGGGAGTAAGGAAGGGGACCATAGTCCATAGTAGATAGAAAACTACTACTTGAAGTCTGAAAAAAGATTCCTAAAAGCCTTTGGGTCACTTGAATCATTGATATTTATTAGAAAACCGAAATGAGGTAGTGTAAATAAAGGATTCTGATAAATAAACATATTTTTGTGTGATCTTCAGGGTGCAAAAAATTGTTTTTCGCTCGCTTCAGTTCAACTTGTTTACTTACGAAAGGATTATCGGTTGGTTGAAAAGTGCAATCGGGAAGAGGCTTTGTACCCGAGCAGGGGGTGAGGAGAAAAGAAGGAATGACCAACGACATAAACAGGCTTGTCCTTCCCACCCTTGGGGTCTAAACCCTTTTCATTGTCCAGTTAAAGGGTATTGAAAAGATGATGTATGGTCTCATTCATTTTTGCCGACCTGTCGTGAATACATTTCAAGAAAAACGGTTTTGTTGTTCAAGGTACGCTTTTCCGTATTATTTGGACACCCTGAAAACTGAACCGTAGTAATGACCACTGGTCGATAGTTTGCTTCCTGGAGTTTTTTTCCTTCGTAGGAAGAAAAGGGTTTTACAGTTCTCCGGGAGCAAAAAGGAATGATCGTGTGAAATCTCGTAGGTAAAGGGTATTTCTATAAAGCTGCGTGATACCTCGTACGATTTTATAGCATTTTTTACAGAGTACTTATGAATTAAATTAAGTGATACTTTTATTTTTCTGCCTTAAAAAATGCAAATGCATAAAATTTATGAAGTAATTGTAATCATTTCAAATTTAGCCTTTCATATCTGCTGGTTAGGGGCAATTCATTAATAACGTAAGGGTCCCGAGGGGGAGGGGGAGTTGGAAAAATCTCTACATACCCTTACTTGGGGGGTGGGGGGTCAAACCCATTCTTACGTAAGATTTTCCAAGTTAATGTAAACAAATTCCGGTTATTCTAATCAAATAGCTATTGAATAAACCCAGAAAAACTTAAAAATGCTGACGATCTCGGTATATTATCGAAGCTTTAATTTAAAAAAATAAAGGTTTAACAGATGTATCTTTTTTATTGGAGTAGCATTAAGTTAAGATAAAAAATAAAACTGTTGAATCCATCTTGCAGTTGTCAAAAGTCGAAATAAAACTGATGCTTTTCTCACATTTTATTATTTTGAAAAACGAAATGGAATCTTACCTAAGAATAGGGGGGAGGGGTTTAAAAAATCTTACGTACCCTTACATGGGGGTAGGGGGGTCAAAATTGCCAAAATCATCCTTACGTAATTAATGAATGGCCCTTTACATTTCAATGAAAATTCGGTGGTATTGTTAGAACTCTTTCTCATTGAACGTTTACCCCCCTTATGTTTTAAACTTTCATGGCGGATTTATCTAGAAATGAGTATATTTTTCGGAAGTATACTCAACCACTTTCTTTTTCAAAACTTTTATGAACTCTCTCTAAAATATTTTCATTACACGTGTTTGTTATTTTGAAAACGCCAAATTCTAAAAATTGAGAACACAATGTTTTGTATCCATATTTTTTTATAAAGGTTATTACATTGCGGTCGTTTTGTTTAAATATAAAATGTTTCTTTTCTTGTGTATTGTCTTTGATAACATTGTCAAATCTTCAATAGAACTTAAAGGCCATAAATAGACAAAAACAATAACTAAATTCTAATAAAATCAATTTTAGTTCTATTTGTTTCATTGCATTGGCAAATAAAAAAATATTACAGCTGCTTTTATGGCTGAGGAGCCTTTTACTTTTGACCGTATCTCTTAACTGCTTTTCTTTTTAATTCCTCGAAATTAGCCTGTTAGGAACTTTCACCATTGACCGCTTATCTCTTAAATAGCCTGGATTCTGGATTTCTACTAACTACGCTGCCCTCTCCTTGTTTAAGATTTTCGATTACTGGACGTAAATGTCTTGGTCAAAGTGCCGCCTTGCCAGAATGACCCGTGTTCGCTTTCATGCACATAATGTCCAGCCAAACGACATTTTCATTGCCTTTGTGAAAGCATAGGTGGACAAGGGTCATTTTGTATGGCTTTTTATGCCTTCTAGAATGCTCTTATGAATGCTCTCTTTTGTCATTTCAGCAGGATACTTAACTCTGCCCTTTTATGTGCTTGAGAGGATCTCAGGGTTTTGCCTTTGGTATAGATTTCAGAACAGTTAAAAGGTTGTTTTTTAAGTTGCACCCCCTCAACAGTTTGCTTTTTGTACCATGTGATGAATTATATAAGACCCTGTTCGTGAGTGTTTTTAAAGTAAGGCCATGATTTATTTCCTTAGAGCACGTCATGTTTTAAAATTTAAAAAAAGTTATTTTTAAATAAATTTTTATTGAGGGTAATTTTAATTGTACCTTTATACCGAAACAATTAAAAATAGTATGCATTTTCTATAATTTAAATCTTTATAAATATTTCGATAATAATTATACCCTGAAGTTAATCATAGTATTTAATTCATTTTTTAATTAGAATAAATTGCATATTCCTCATGACTTCAACTCAAAAATAGTAATAATAAAGTAACGTAAATTTTTCCAAGTATAGAATGGAATTTATTAGGAGCGTATTATATTATTTTTAATATGAATTTTAAGGTTTAGATTAAAAAAACATTTTATTTATCAAAACTTCTCAAACCCATCTATTTAGTTCTTTTTTAGTGATGCACGTTATTTCTTGCAATTTTTTGCATCTTCCTCACACATTCCCCCTTCTTTTGTTTGAAACCTTTCCTTACCTGATCATTCGTCTTCTTGTCAACAACTACCACCCCCCAAAACGGTCCTTTGAATGGACATTCCGGCTCAGCACAGGTGGTCAAGTGTGATGCCTGCGGCCAATTACTTACGTCCACCCCCTTCTCTGTGGTCAAAGGGTTGAAGATGGTACCTTTTTGGATGGGGTTTGTCCCTTAAACGGTTGGTTATGATTTATGGATGCAGCTTTCTATACAAGTGCTCATTTTTTGACAAAGAGATAAAACTTTTGGCTACTTTCCCACGCTTTTTCCCGTGTTACCTTCTCTTTGTACTACATTGATTCTGAGAGGATACTTACGAAAAGTAGGTAATTAGTCAGTAATTTTATGATTATTTCCCTAATTTAAGTTATTAACGAGTAATAAGATTTTGAAACCCTTTCTACTTTGGATAAAAAGGAGCTAAATTATTAATAGGAAAGCAATTTTACCAATTTCTTATTTTGATTTATTACATGTTATGAGTTTTGTTGGGAACACGAAAGTAAAATTGAATATCAAGAATAGAAAAAAGTGGTTAAAAACGTTTCTCTCTCTTATCTAGTATTATCATCACATTCTGCAGTAAATCAATCCTAATTTGAACTTTGAACATGCGTTAAATTAATGGCAAAAAGCATCATTAAATGAAATGGAAGAACATGCATAAGATAAGTTTTTATTTTTGAATTGTTAGTCTTGATTGTTGATTAAGGCTAGGCGCGCACTGGAGACTTTTGTCTCGGTGACTGTAACAAAATTATCACTCTGGCTATTGCAAGACGCGCGCATTAGGCGACGAGACTCTTGGCCGATTGCCAAGAATATCTTCATAGAGATCCATTGCTCTCGAGTGACAGTTATGTTCTAGTCGCCGCGACGGAAGTCTCCAGTGCGCGCCTAACCTAACTATCAGTTTCCCAATTCTTCATAATCTTCCTTAATGAAAAATTTCTCTTAAGTGAAACTGTTATTAAAAGTTCATTCACACTGTTTCACTGTTCATATCGAGTGTTTCACTCCATATGAATCGCTAGTTTCCATAGAAAAGTGAAGGAGTAAGTGAAACGTCAATTCACACTCTTCACTTTGGACGATTCCTCCAAAATGAACACCAAAAGTGAGAAGTCTGAATGAGCCCTAACGTTAATATCATTGGAAACATAAATTCTTAATACCACTGTCCCAAGTCTCGAATATGAAGTAATTAAAAGCTAGAGCCATATTTAAACCCCAGACATTGTAACTGCGGATTGACATACACCAGCATCCAGCATCTCCACTGCTCTCTCTTGAAGGGGCGGGGGTGAAAGGTCATCTCTGGCCAATGGGGAGAGGGGGCCAGAGGGCAGGGGTGAGTGGCGTCTGAAATAGGACCACGGACCGCATTGACCACTTTGCTGAGCTACCGAACGTTTGGATGTTGTGTGTTGTGAGAAACTGGGAAAAATTTAGCGCGATGAAAGTGTTTTATACGGAGGATCACATTTTCTGTGTGATGAGGCACACAAATATGGTTCCTAGGCGTCTGTTTTCGCCAGTTTTATGCTGTAAGTTCATTCTTAGATTTTGTTTCATCGTGACTTAATTTTAGGTGATATTTGTATCGTTTCTAGTAGAAACTTTCTATTTGGGATTTACATATGAATGCGTTTCTTTTAAAAACAACCCTACTAATCTAATTCTGATTTATGTTTATCTATTTATTGTGTTTAGATTTTGAAAATTAATTTCATTGACCTAATATTGTGTTTGGTTACAATAATATATATATTCCTGGATTTGATTTGACCATAAACTGTACTCATATACTATACTCTATTCATTTAGAATTGGCGCTTGAGAAATAGTGCTTTCCCCAGCGCTAGAAGCGTAACCATAGTTAGGTGCAGCGTAGACTTTTCCACTGGCTGTAATAAAACGATTACTGCTAGGCGTCCAGCACTTGCGGTTTAGGGGGAGATATCGGGATATCTCCCCCTAAACCGCAAGTGCTGGACGCCTAGCAGTAATTGTTTTATTACAGCCAGTGCCTGGCTGTAATAAAACTTTACGTTGGCCCTTACGCTCTTCGAGCAGCCAATAGTAAGCCTTCTTCGTCACTTTGACGTGGATAGTTGCTATGGTTACCGATCGGTGGTGGGGGAAGGAAATATTTTCAAGCTCCAGTTCAAAATGAACAGAGTATAGTTAAGATAAACTATTGATTTCTAGTTTGATTCACATGCTTTCAATTACGATTCTAATAATATCGGGCAATCTCTGCCGACTAATTAAACCGAATTACTCTTTTCCTACCTACAGCCCATCCCTGCCCATTTCCTCCCTCCCCCTCCGAACCGCATCCCATTTCCCTTTATGTTCTGTCCCTCAGCCAATCAAAATAATTTGCAATTAACATACCTCCCTGGCCTGACCCAAGCGGGCGAGGCACCTCATGAGGCAATGATACCTGCCGGGCCGGCTAATGAGCCCGAAAAAACCTGGCAATCCTTGACCACAGGTGGGCTCTGCACGGGGGGTCGAACAGTCAAGCTTCCTCTGCCCCCAAAAAATAACCATTTAGATACAGATTGCTCGCATTGACTTTGGCGTTGTCCGATATCTGTGGCCGGTATTGAATGAGGGTCCAATTCGGGTGGACCCATGCTGGGTTTTTGAGATTTATTTTTTGGAGTGACGTCGGTTCCCAATGTCCTCTATAAAAAGAGGCGTTGATGGGTTTGAGCAGGAATTTGGAGCGACTCGATGGAATGGATAGTTTTACCTTACCCTTCTTCTGTCCAATCAAGGAGATGATGGATAAGGATGAATTGAACTGTGGAGATGAAAGGTGTTTTTGTTGGTATCTTGGGATTAAAAAGCGATTATGGGAGTTGGATAAATGAGAGGTTGTGGTTTTCTGTACGATCCATATCATTCGGAAGATCAGTTTTGAAAGTGCTTTATTAGTGTTTGTTTTCCATATTCACACTGATGTTCGTAAATTAAGTGATATACTGCCGTATTATTGATAAAATGAAAGGCTTAAGCATGTAAGGTAATATTTAAATGATGTATTTAAATATATTCTTTGCATTGTATTTTTTAGATATAATCTAAAAATGTTTCAAGTAGTAGTAGTACTTTTATATAAATAATCAACATTCAAATTAACCTTAAAATTGAAAGTCTTTTCCAGCCATTATAATTTAACCAAAAAATTAAATCCCATGAGCAAGGTATGGTTCTGTTGGGATTTACTAGAAAGCCTTATATCGCGCCGACGTGAGAGAGGCAACAACTGGCTTAAAAGCGTCTCTGCGCATCCTTTCGCGCAATTAAAACCGTCCAACTACAGTTTTACGAAAGGAAACCTACTACCGCCTCCGGCAGACAGAAAACGCTCTTGACCAATCAGCGCGCTATATCAAGTTGTCTTTCTCTCTCGTATACAGGCTCTCTAGGATTTACTATCCCTTATTTTCGTTTTTTTTGTGATGCATCATAAAAATTTAATTTAATTTTTTTTAATTCAAATTTATTCCTCATATATTTATAACTTATTTCTTATATCGTTACAATAAAACTTACCCATTATTACATTAATTAGGAAGTAGTACTTATTAAGCCTGGTAAACGTTCTTAGATAGCAACAGATATAGCCTCAGTCCTTCATAAATAATGCTCTCATTTCACCACTCATTCAGTTACATCGATTTTTTTATCCTTCTCCTTAGCTGCCAACTCTTCCGGTTTACCCGGAAGATTTCAGTTTTTTTCTTTGATTTTTTTACTAAAAAAGATATCCATTCCTGCCATGTATTAACCTACTTGACATAACTATGATAGGTAACCAAATTGGCTAACTCAGATTAAGAAAAAAATGCTTCTGGTCTTGATTTTTTTTAAAACTTCCGTTTTTTTATAATTCCAATGTTGGTAGGTATGCTTCTCTCTGGGGGTCAAGAATTCACCCGAGGAACTTTCTGAGCCCCCCACAGGGAGTCAAAAAAACAAACTTCATATGTTTCGGTCACACCCCAGTGGGCATTTCAACTTCGCTAACTAGTGTACAAAAAAAATCTGGTTTCGTATGGTATATTTATTTCCACTTTTACTTCTTCGTCGGAGCAATAAAGCTGAGTTGCAGCTTTCACCGGAAAGGGTCACAGGGAACGAATTGCTGCTCACATTGCAAAGGTTACCGAAAAGTGTTTCGTGACATCGGTGTTAATACATCTGGACTTCTTGTATGCAGTAATATATGGAGTGGCATAGCTTGTTTGCCTTGGGAGGACTGTTAACATTGAAATGTTAGAGAAATAAATGGATATCTACCGGGAAGGAAATACTTGGTTGCATCATTTGGTGCTGAAACGTTACTTGTTTGACCTATAATGTTGTATGGGGTTTCCCGAAGAATTGGGTTTTTCTCCTTTGTTAAAAATCTGTTTGGTTTTTAACAAATTAATTTATTCATCTTGTCGTATTATATCGTTATTCATTTTAAACATTAATTGTGGTAGACTAGACCCTTTTAAAGATATTGTATTTTTTTCTTTTAAGAGTAAAATTAAATTGCTAGCTTAAATTAAAATCGCGCGAAGTCTTTTCTCCTCAAAGTCTCATTTAAATTTTACGAACTTTTCCCTTTAAGTGGAAAAGTTCGTAAAGTGTTTTTCTCTTAGTTCGAATTATCCTACTGGTATTTTAGGGGACGTCCCTAAAATTAATGACGTCACGCTCAGAGGGAGGCTCAGAATCAATTTGTGACAATGGGGATGTAGATGGTTTCAAAAGTTGTGACTTCCCATCCTTGTGGAAATAACCTTTATGAGCCCTGTGGCCCCTTATGAGAAATTTCAAATAAGAAAATTGCGTTAGTACAAAAGAATAAGAAGTGTATTAAATTTCCTTTACTTAAAATATAATATGTTCTTGCATTAAATGTATCTTTAACTTAATAGTTATTTTTAAAACTGGTTAAATTTTACAAATTTGACTTTATTCGTAAAAATTCAGCATCCCACTTAAAAAAATACGGCACTTTACAAAAAAGTGAAATCTCCTCCATTTCATTGAGGGATGTTACGCCGCAATACGGAGGGACCTCCCACCGAGTTTAGGTGGGAGATTTCTCCTTATCGCGGAGTAACATGTCTGAAAGAGGCAATATATTTCCACCCCTTTTTTGTGTATAGTGCCGTACTTTTTTAGTGGCCATTGAAAATCCTACTAAAAATATGGAGCATCTTGAGACTGAATAAAGGGTTCTGTCATTATAAAAAATCCAACAGACTAATCACGTTCATTGTTTCAGGTGAGGCGGACACCATCGACATTCTGACATGCGGTGCCTGCCGGAAGGACTTCCCGCTGGCGGACATCGTGCGCTTCATCCAGCACAAGGTGCAGCTCTGCAACAAAGAGAACTGCCTCTTCGATGACAGCGAGGAGGACGAGGACGGCGGCCAGGATCCCCCCGCCGTCCTCATCCCACCCCCTCTCTCCATCAAGAAGGAGGATGGCGAGGATCCGCTAGTGTCTTCGACCGCCATCCTCAAGAAAGCTATTACAGCCAAAGATACCTCTTCCAATACAAACAGCACCGCTCTAGGTAACCCTTCTTATTTCATGTATTTTGTGTAGTGTGGATTTTATAGGGGACAAAGGCAAGGAGAGAAGCCTGGAAATCACCATAAGATTGAAGAAATTAAGAATTCATACAATTTTAAAGATAGTTGTAGGGTTTTCAAGGGAAAGAGGTGGAAGATGTTTTTTCTTATAAAGTCATTTGAGGTATCATTTTCAAAGATTTTTTGCGTCCTAAACAATCAAAATTAAGTATTTGGCAAAATTAAAGAAATCATTTATGTTGATTTTTTTTACCTTGAGAATCTTCAAAACATGAATAAAGAGAAAGCCCGCGGTGAAACAACAATTCTTAACATGTAAAACTGGTTTCACTGTGAATACAGTGATTGGACTGAGTAAACAACTTCTAAGAATTTGATCTTAATTCGTTTATTTGAATCTCGCTCGGCCGAGAGTTATCTTAAAATTTATATTGTCCTTAAATGATGCCATATTATTTACACACAAATGATGTATTGCTAACTTTCAGAAAAAAAACTAATATTAGTAAAACAAAACCTCTCCATAATTTCTAATTCTTGGACATTCTCCTTTCAAACACGCCCCACTCAGTAGACCTCAACAGCTTTGCATGGCATGCACATTTTGTACAACACTCCAAAACAAAGCAGCCTCTGCCCCTTTATTACGCGCACACAACAGATCCTCCATTGAATCCTGTTTCTAGGTCACGATGTGGAACCCGCGAAGAATAGCGGGTCCTTCGGGGCAGCGAAAACCCGATTTTGCCCGGTCTGCCCGATCAGCACTTTGATGGATGATGTAGCGGCTCAGCCTCGTATTCAACAATTTAATATATGGCCTCGTTCTAGGGATGTGTAATGAAAGAAAGTGAAATAAAAATTTGAAGTTTTTTTTTCTGGCAACGGCCAACCGGGGGTGTTCCTTTCAATCGCCATGTTTGGACACTTATATAAAAGTTTTGTTTTACTATTTCTATTAAAATAATTTTGGAATTTATCAAAAATTTTGAACTTTCTTGAGAGTTATGTCGTGTTCCTGATTAGAGTGTACAAATAATGTATGGATTTAAATTAAATTATAACTTTAAAGTTTTCGAAATACTCTCGGGTAATTTTCCTAGGTTTGTTATATTCTTTAGTTTATAGTTATAAATTGAACATTTTGGCAGTAAAAATTACTTTGTTAAAATTATTCAATTTGGTTTGATACCACTTAGTCATAAATTGTTTGATAGGGTGAAAGATTTTTTTTTAAAAGTGAGTTTTTTTTAACTGGGTCAATTTGAAAGTTTACGGTATTTTTCTTTGATTAACAAAAGCTTCATTTGGATCAGACTTTACTAATAAAAGTTCATTCTAACATTTATAGTTCATTATTTCATAAGTTTATGTCGTAGTGGCTCTACTGCCAGGGCGGAGGTAGTCACACAGGTTCGGTTCAATTGGTCCATTGGTTCGATACCCATTTATTCGATTTTTGAAAGTTTAATGTGTTGACAATTTTTTTTTCTATAAAGAATATAAGGTAGATCTTAAATTACCTCAAGGCTAGACCTTGATTAACTTATATTTACTCAATGAATGAATATATGCGAGTATCTATGTCACATATCTATTTACATACCCACCTTTAGATTTCCACTGTGGTGTCATGGTTATGAGGTGTGTGGTTCTGGCGCTCTGCTTTGAGACTATGGTTCTACTCTGTGACTGTGGTTCTACTCTGAGTTTGCTGTGGCGTGTCGGCGTGTGCGGGACTGCTGTGACGTTGTGGATGTGGTGTTGTGAGGTGCTTTATATAAGATCTGATCAGATTGGAGAAATAGAAGAGCGGGAAGAGAGCCAGGCGCAACCATCTCGGACTGTTTTTTAATATTAACCTAAATTTTAATTGTTTTTAATTCATTTACTTTAACTTGTTATAAATAAAGTTTTGGTTGGGTTTATTTTGGTCTGTTCGTTATTGAAACAACTTTCACTGCGTTATACCACCTTAGGGCTCTTTTATAGTGGATCTGGATTTTGGCTGATCTGACAGCCCCGCACCTGCTCGGCACGCGTTCCCCCTCCTGGCCTCGTCCATGCAAGACAGAGGGGATGAGATAGTTAAGTATCATGTTTCACCCCCTTGTCAATCGAGTAAACAACCCTGCTATCTTCTATTGCGAACGCCTAGAGAAGGAAGCGTGTCGGGTTCAGTGATTTATAGTTTTCCAGTTTCAGCCAAGTTCAGCTGGGAGTATAAAAGAGCCCTTAGACCTCCACATTCACTCACTTTAACAACCCGGCTTTGAAATGTCCACACACCATTTCCTTACCAACCAGCAATTCTTTCGATTTCAACAACAGAAACAACGACCTCCATTCAAACTCTGATGAAGACGCGTTAAAACATGACTTCTCCACACATGTTTCCCATCCCCATCACAACCGCATAAACCGACCTCTCGACCAACCACTCCATATGACTCAGTAAACACCGTCAGCAGAAAAAACTTCGCATGCATCATTTGAAATTCCGATTGCGGGCCCAACATGGAGCCTCCTCGGAAGTCCACCCCTGATCCACCCTCCACCGGGGCGGAAATGAAAATAGAAATCGTTTTTTCTTCATTAAGATCAGTTTTGCAGATGCGGGGCCGCAGATAGGGGGTGGATTTGAGACAGAGGGGTGGACAGCGACAGTGATGGATGTCCAGGAGTTCTCTCTCTACACTTTCATTTTCTCTCTCTCCGACCTGCATCTTCTTTTCTTTTTTCTTTTAATATTTTAGTTCGTTTTTGGGGGGCTCACTTCATGATCCGTCGTCCGCTCCTTATTCGATAACTCGAGTCATCCATTTTCGGAGAAATTTTTCGGCTGATGATGTTTTCTGGTGCTGGACTGTGGACGGCTAACTATGATTTAATATCGCCGACGGGGATTCGCTGAGTTATCTTTGATCTCTTGCTGGACATGGTGCTGGTAATGGACTGAGAATTTAGTGCTGTTAAATGCTTTTTTGGACTGAATCTTTCCATCTGTCTAAAAGAAGTCGTTAAACGCTTTGATGAAAGCATCCCTCTCTAGTTTGTAATTCTATCTGACAGTTTGGATGATTATCTTTTGGAATAAATTTTTACGCCGAGGAGCAATGCTGGCTTTTTATTGGACATAGGAATCCTGACAGACAAAATCCGCTGTCAAACCTTTAACTTTATATTCAAAGATATTTTTTATTTACTTTTTTTTTTCAAAAAATAATAATTTTGTTATTTTATTGAAATATTAAAACTGTTAAAAATAATATGACCCGCAAAGAACTAAAAGTTGATAACTTCATATGATTTACACAGAAGATAAAGTTCATTATAGTTAACAGAATATTTCTTCCTTCTTTAACAGTTCAACTTAACCCGCGCTATTACAAAACCTTTTCATACACGTCACTGTAACAAACAAATAAAGTGGTGGAAAGAAATTGCCACCATATCATTCAGGGACGTTACACCGCGACACGGAGGGACCTCTCACTCACTTACACTCGGAGGGACGTCCCACTGTAACTCGGACCTCCCTAGACTGTGGGAGGTCCCCCCGCATCGCGATGTATCGTTTCTCAATGATATGGTGGCAATTTCTTTCCACCATTTTTTGTGTAACTTGCCGTATTATATATAGGCTGCAGCTAGAGATCGTTTTCTGGCTGCTTGTCAACAAGAAAGATTTATGTGCAGGGGGCCCGCTAATTGACCTAAGCTAACCACACAAAGGGACCAGGCTCCTTCGGGCATTCGAGGGGAGATTCGGAGCATTGATAATACCACCTTTCCTTTGTGTGGTTAGCTGAGGTCTATTAGCGGGCCCCCTGCACATAAATCTTTCGTGTTGACAAGCAGCCAGAAAACGATCTCTAGCTGCAAGTGGTAGGTGCAGCGTAGACTTTTCCACTGGCTGTAATAAAACGATTACTGCTAGGCTCCAGCACTTGCGGTTTAGGGGGAGATATAATCGTTTTATTACAGCCAGTGCCTGGCTGTAATAAAACTTTGCGTTGGCCCGTAGAAAGAAATTGCCACTGTATAGTGGTAGATAGATATAACTCCGTGATTAGGAGAGACCTCCCACCTAGACTCGGTGGGAGGTCTCACTCAGGTGGAAGGTTCCTCCGCATCGCGGTGTAAACATCCCTCAAAGATATTGAGACAATTTCTTTCCACCATTTTTTTTGTGTAAAATGCCATAATATTTAGTGTTACTGAACAGTGCTTTGTAAGTAACCCTGGATGAGTATAGTACTAACATGCTGGTTGTCTTTGCAGAGCCTCGATCTTACGTGTGCTCGACGTGCAAGCAGAGCTTAACTTCAGCCTGGGCGCTGATCCTCCACGTCCAGAACGCGCACGGCCTCAGCATCTGCCTGGACAGCAGCAGCGACACCAAGGTCTCCTCCCTCCGGGCGCCCCTGCTCGAACGGCAGCCCGAACTCTTCCCCACGCGCTCCACCAACCCCTCTAGTCAACAGGAGCTGCGCCTCGATCTCATCGGCTGCGGCAACACCACCAAGTCTTCCCCGCCCCTGCTCGAACTCTCCGGCTGCGAGCCGGACTTCTACTCGCAGCGGCTGAGGGTGCTCGCAGGGGCGACCAGCCCTTCCGCCCCTCGCCAGCTCCCCCCGCAGCCGTCCACCTTCAAGACGCTGCTGGGGGCGTCCACCCCTCCGGAGAGCAACTCCCCGGAGAAGTCGCAGTCGGCGGCGCTCAACTCGTCCGCCTCGTCCTCGTCCGAAACGGAAAAGTCCAAGGCGAAGAACCGGCTGTGCGAGTACTGCGGCAAGTCCTTCCAGTTCAAGAGCAACCTCATCGTGCACCGGCGCTCGCACACGGGCGAAAAGCCCTTTAAGTGCCACATCTGCAACCACGCCTGCACGCAGGCGAGCAAACTGAAGCGGCACATGAAGACGCACCGCTTCAAGAACCCTCCTTCCGACGAGTTGCCGGAGCACCTGCGCAACGGCAAGGCGGAAGGGGAGGACACCCCAAAAATGAACGGCAAGATGAACGGTGATGGGGAATCGGCGGACGAAGAGGCGGACGATGAGGAGATTGACATCGAAGAGGAGGAGGTGGACGA
Organism: Tetragnatha versicolor; assembly: GCA_024610705.1. Lineage (NCBI taxonomy): Eukaryota > Metazoa > Arthropoda > Arachnida > Araneae > Tetragnathidae > Tetragnatha > Tetragnatha versicolor. The sequence goes on from JANDEH010000006.1 coordinate 46,632,467, forward strand.
AGACGAGGAAGAACTGGTGGTGGACAGCCTCGAAGAGGACGAATACCCGCGGGAGAACGGCGGGGGGAAGCTGGTCATTGTGGCGGATGAGGCCGAGGACCTCACCAAGAAGCCGACGAACGGGGTGGAGAACGGCAAGCGGAAGCTGCCGCAGCACTCCATCGTGAGCGAGTTCATGGAGAACGTGGGCCTGGCGAACATCCCGCAGTACAGCGAGGCCTTCAAGCAGGCGCTGAAGGAGAACACGTATCGCAACGCGATCAAGCAGGAGCGCTGCGGTGGCGCGGACGGCAGCGCCTCCAACGACGCGTACGCCCTGCTGCCCTACCTGGCGCGGCCGCCGCGCGACGGCACGCGCAGCGCGGGGCAGTCGCCGCTCAACTTCTCCTCCGGCGTGCTGGAGGACATGAAGCGACGGCGGATGGACGCCGAAGAGCACTTCATGTACGCCGGCGTGTGGTACCCGCGCTCCGAGGAGGGCTCCAAGAAGTCCTCGGAAAGTGCCTTCAACGACAACAACGGCGGCCTGCCGGGGCCGAGCTTCGCCCTCGTCAAACAAGGCAACAACAAGGACCCATCGCAGCAGCGTCGCAACGACACCTGCGAGTACTGCGGCAAGGTGTTCAAGAACTGCTCCAACCTGACGGTGCACCGGCGCTCGCACACGGGCGAGAAGCCTTACAAGTGCGAACTGTGCTCGTACGCGTGCGCGCAGAGCTCCAAGCTGACGCGGCACATGAAGACGCACGGCCGGCTGGGCAAGGACGTGTACCGCTGCCGCTTCTGCGACATGCCCTTCTCCGTGCCAAGCACGCTCGAGAAGCACATGCGCAAGTGCGTCGTTAGTCAGAGCGGCGGCGGATCTCCGTACGTCGTGTCCGAGAGGGACTCCGACTCCAAAGAGATGATAACTTTCTACGAGACGCCCTAAGTCACGCAGCGGCGGCGAAAAGGAGCAAGGCGATCCCCAAAGATTCATTCATCTTTCACACTTACTTCATTTTTTAACGCTGTCGCAAAGGGAGTACCGGAACTCTACGTTTTGTGACGGTTACTCCTGGAAGTACATAACATTGTAAAAAATATGGAATGTTACACAATAAATTGGTGAAAAGAAATTGCCACTATATCATTGAGAGACATAACACCGTGACACGGAGAGAGGTCCCACTGTGACTCGGAGGGAGGTTCCATTGTGGGTCCTCCCTCCGAGTCTAGGTGGGAATTCCCTCAGTGTCGCGGTGTAACGTCTCTCAGTTATATGGTGGCAATTGTTTCCACCACTTTATTTTATAACGCCCCATATATTTGAAGGGACCTTTTACACCTACCTGAGTTTGTTTCGTTACGGCTTTGCGGTGAGACGAACGGACGAATCACACAGAGACAAAAGTGACGTCATTTTGAGCGTTCTCTGTGATTCAACCAACTGGTCTCGCTGGATTGCCGTACCGCAATAGATTCGGGTAAGTGGAAACGGTCCCTTATTATGAAACCTTGATCACTCACATCCCATGGAAGGAATCTTTCGATATACTTCAGATGCATGAAGAGACACCTCCTATGGATTTAAGTGATCGGGAGTTGATAGCTGGCTTCCAGCAGTGAAGTTTCAAAGCGTAAAGCTCCATCAGTGGAAAATGGTTGAACCGATCCAAGCATTATCTTTTATCTTAAGACCTGGGTACTATTTAGCGTCTGAAGGTATATTAGCATCTTTCTAAGCTATCGTGCATTCAGCAGTTAACTTGTACTCCTGTCTTACGTTCTCAATGGTCGTGCTTGTATTGGCTTCAAGGTTTTTCCTCTTTTGCGAAATTGTCAAGGAAGGGCCCCATAGAAGAGAACGATGCTGTGACTTTTTTTGGTAGCCTACTTCATAATAATTTCTTTGGTTCCTCAAAAGCACCATTTTCACCTAGTCGTCAGTTCCATATTCATAATCAAATATCATAACTAAGGTTGACCCAATCAATGTTGGTGAGCTAGTCGATTCCTCTTATTGGCAATATCCAGCTCCTTAAGAATATCTTTCAATCCTCTAATATTTATCATTTGTCCAGTAGTGTAATTTACATTATTTAAATTTACCTACAAGTTAGGATAAATCTCGGAAATCAATTAATATCGTGTCCAAAAAAAATTTTCTAGTGAAGGATCGTACTTTTCTATTCCTTCCTGGGTTTCAAACCAACGAAAAATTAATTTGCTATTTGTTGCATTTGTTAAAATATGGCACCTAATAAGAATTTTTCTGAGGAAAATATTTCGATATATTTAAAAATAATTTTAACTCATTATAATAAGACTCTGGACTTAAATATTCCAAATTCTTACCTTATAATGTTATAATGCATTTCTATCGTATATGTATATACGATAAAGCTGCATCTCTTTCGTCAAAAATATCTCTGATAATGGTTTTAAAATAATACTTTTTGGTGGAGCAAAAGTTAATTCTCAAATTTTGTATTTTTACGTTTTGGGGTATCTTGTTTTAATAGTGGTATCCATATCTGATTTGGTTACTACTTTGAGTGTGATATGAAAAAAGCTCAACTTCTCTGTTGTAACTAATGCCTTGCTCCTAACTTTAACCGCTGCTGCCTACAAATACGCTCAAACGTTTTCACTATTTTCGTAGAGTACTTTATAATTTAGGTCCTTTTGAAGCATCATTTTCCCCGACTATATTTTAAGTGTAGTGTGGATAAAACATGGCCTCTTGAGGTCATGTCAAGTCTTTGAACCGTTTTTTACGTCATGTACACAAATTCTGTGGTGCCAAAATGAGTAAAAGTTTACATACCTATATTTGTTGTTATAGAAACAAAGGAAAAAATTATATGTGCTGATCGATTTCACTGAAAAATCCATTTGATGTGTACTTAGCGTTGCGCTCTGAAAACTTTCATATCTTTTCTTGAATTTCCTTACTTTTGTAAATTGATTTCAGACCTACCAATTTAATTTTTGTTTTTAATATTCTTAGTTATGCTTCTAAAATCCTGTGTTACATTGTACTTTTTTTGTGTCGTGTGTTTGTTACGTTTATACATAGAATTAGTGTTTCCCACCTCAGGTATATAGGTACTTAGAAGAATATTTAAAATTTGTGTTTTTTTTGTGAAGAAAGATTCAGATGTGGCGAATCAAATGGTGCATCCATTATTTCAATTCCTGTAAGGTATCATCCATTATTTACTTGTCGTTTGAAAATTGGGGGTTGGTTGTAATTTTTATGAAAAGATAACAAAGTGCAATGTCCCGTAAATGTTTTATACCAAATCCGGTTAAAAATAACTTGTAACTTTAATTTTCGAATGGAAAAGGAAGAGTTGAGTGGCCTTTTCATTAGTGGATGATCCCTTACAATTTCTTTCAAGCCTTCATCATTATTTCCCTCTCCAAGCATGTTTTGATTTCTAGACTTGCAATGACTATACTCTGTTCATTTAGAATTGGCGCCTGAGAAATAGGGCTTTCCCCCTCGCTAGAAGCGTAACCATAGACATAGTTACGCTCTTCGCGCAGCCAATAGTAAGCCTTCTTCGTCACTTTGACGAGGATAGTTGCTATGGTTACCGATCGGTGGGAGGGGAAAGAATTATTTTCAGGCGCCTGTTCAAAATGAATAGAGGATAGCATTTGCAATTTTTATTGGTCGAAAAAATTCTCAGCCCATCACGTTTTCCAACATCGTTATTGTGATTTTTTTTTCTCCCATGTGATGATGTCGATGTCTACGATGATAACATAACATTCAACCTCACTTCTATCAACGTCGTGCGAGCTTTCAACCAAGTCATACGCAAAAAAGCATTGTGATAATCGTCTAACCTCAAATCGAAGACAAATTTACATCCACAGATATTTTACGAAGGACTTGGCCACGGAAATTTGTGGTGAACGTCACCAGAACAGTATTAAATAACAATACTGAAACGAGATTTAGATGCCAAATTAGAGAAATGTTAGGTATACATGTGTGCAAAAGTTATTTTTCCTTCCGGCTGTTTTTTAGACATAGGCAGTTGGGTATGCCTTTAATATCTTAACCTGTGTTCATTCAACACTTAAAGTGAAATCTCTCTATAGTAAAGAAATGTTCATCCGATAGAAATCACACATACATTCAACCTCATCACTGCTATAAGCATGAATATACCTTTAAACGAACTGTATAGATTGTGATTTGTATATTAAAAGTTTTAGATATATGCAAAAGTTTTTTAAATGTAGGTAGGATGATGCCTATGGCTCACATTGATAAAATAGGCAAGCCGTTTGTTCAGGATAAACCTCAGAAACTTCTACACACCTTTTGAAAGGTCTGAATTGATTTTTATTCTATCCTCTAACGAGTACATATGCATCTGTTAATTTATCAACACTTTTTGAATGGGATACACCTCTTTTAAAAGCCAGAGTGCTGTTTCAAAGTTATTATCCCTTTAGCAATTATTATGTATCATAAAAAATCACGTCTTGGGAAAAATGCATGAGTATTAAGAATTTCAGTATTCTCTTCAAAAGTTTCAGTATCTGTGGGCATGTAGTGCTGTTTTGTATATATCTAAGTGCCTGTGCTGAAATTACATAGAAAAGCGTTTTGTGGTAATTATGTGATGATATGACGTTGTCCAATCATGTATAAATTAGTTGCAGTGTATCGAATGTGATCGCACGTGCACATGAATGTCAGTATTTTCACGTCATGGAATATCATGTATGATTTTTGGTAAATGTATATCGCAGATATCACGTATCTTTCAGTCACTTTTATCAATATTAAAAAATATGTGTATCCAAAACTCTCAGGAAGGATAGTTATACTTCAAAGGCTTTTTGAATTAAACGTATTTAGAAAGTATCCTCTTTTGCCTAAACTCCCTTAAAGATAACATTTATTACCAAAGTATTAAATTCTGGAAAAAAGTAATTGGAAATGAAATCTACCTAATTTCTAATTGTAATTTTTCTAATTAAACTTAACTACATCTCTACTCTACCTCTTAGCTAAACGTTTATCATCTACCTCTTGTCCTAAATGCTATAAAAGTAGGAGTATTCTTAAACCTAAAAATATTATTCATTGTTTATTTTTCAAAAGAAAACCTTCGATTCATATATTTTACAAAATCACTTTACAAGCCTTTGGAATGTAATTGTCACTTCACCACCAAAAACTATTTGTTGCTAAATTTTGAGAATTCTTTTTTAAACTGGTTTACCTCTTAAGGGGTCATCCATAAATTACGTGAGGTCAAAAAGGGGGGGGTTTGGAAAAATCTCACCAAGGGGGGAGGGGGGTCGATTAAAATTTCACGTCAACTTTTTTTAACTTAATTAGGTGCTATGAAGCACAAAATGCAAATAATTTTTAGAAAATAATTTTTAAAAATAGGTAAATCTCACGTGGGGGGAGGGGGGGTCAAGAAAAATCTCACCAAGGGGGGAGGGGGGGTCCAGATTTTGGAAAAAACACCTTACGTAATTTATGGATGGCCCCTAAGGTATCGTAAAACAGATAGTCGTGTGTGATCGTATACAAATATAAACTTTGAAGCTAATTTTCTCGGAACTAAATTTTGCATAAAAAACCTCCACTATTTACATGATTACTCAAAAACTGTCCAAGATTTTCACTCCAAATTTTAACAGTATATTAATCATACTGTTATTAACCAGATGGACCTCAGATTTTTATGTAAGTTTATTATTTTTGTTTTTATTGATGTTTTTTTTGTTAAATGGTAGTAGAAATTTTTAAATTTTTCATTTACCTTTACATTTTATGCTGTAAAACAATTACTTTTCAAAATATGTCTTAGAAAATAGTCCATTCTGAAGATAAGTGTTATAGGATACTTGTGTCCAAAGGAAATTTATATAGGGGTAATAGTTTTTGGGCAAGAGTGAGAGGGGTTTTATAAAAATTCACTTAAATTTTACATTAATTACCCCATATTTTAGAAAGTAATATAATTAATTTTGTTTTTTTAGCATTGATCAAGGTTTTGATGTACATTTAAACTAAAAATTAAAAAATAAAATTTTTAAATCAAGTATTTCAAAAAAATTGTCTCAAAGGTAGGCGGATACCTTAACTGTAATGATGACCATTATTCATATGATAATCTTGTGATCCTTTTGCCGTATATTGAATAGTGGTTTTACAGTTGATAATATTACTGCAATTTTTATTGAACTATTTTTTTAACTCCAACCACCCAGACTCAGGAGATCAATACCTCGAAGATGTATTGGAATTTTTGTTTTTGGTAGTTGAAATGTCTAACACCTATGAAAAATTACGTGTGTCTGTGCTAACATATTTGCTCTTAGATATTCTAGCTATACATATCTGCGAAAGTTAACCTGCCACTTAAAACGTGCTTCTCTGCTTAGCATACTTTCGATTGTTACTCATTTCACTCAATAACCTCAGCTGAACTCAAGGGATAAAAAAATTCTTGCACTCTGCATTGTTCTAAAAAATTTTGGAACTGGTGCTTTTTTCGAAAAGGATGCAGTTAATCTCTCCCCTACCCCACCCACTAAATAAGCTCTGACAAAGTACGAATATGAATTTTTAAACCACCCTTATTTATATTATTAATTCTTTTATTAAAAGCAAATATTTTTTAAAGTTTTTTTAACTCTACAATACTAGGATTTAAATTTGAAACTGTTGAAGGCAATACACGATAATAATTAGATTCAAAATGTGTACTCGTTTACAAAGAATTTAAAAACTCTACTTACTTCAAACTTTAGGAGATAAAATATAAAGTTTACCAATCAATTTAATGGTTAAAGTTACAACCATTAAAATTAACTTAACATTGCATCCTTCTCATGAAAACACCTAAGCAGAAAATGAAACTTCGCTACCTCTCTTACATATTCTGTCTGCCGTTTAGTTGCGGCGGCATCTACTCATTCTATACAGTTGTATTTGTTACAGCTCTAAAACCTAAAAATACCTCTTTCATGAAAATAAAATTAGTCTTGCTCTTGATTCGCATACGGGTACTATTAGGAGTAAAATAGATCTTCTTGAGTTTTTGTCTTGTTACTTGGGCGAAGCTAAAAACTGAATATATTGCTAGTTTTTATATTTAAGACATATAAATGTAAATGTTTACAATTTAAACCTTCAGAACATCCGCTTTTGACGGGTTCCAAGAGCACAACCCCCCATGGCTTTGAATTCGGACAACAGGTACACCTTTCTTATGCTGTAAGCGTTTAAATGTCTCATACGGTACTCGAATTCGTAATTGCCAACATATTTGTAAAGTGAAGAATTTTCACGAACTGGTTCTGCTTAAAAAGTTTTTTAACTACTGGTTCGTGGAAGTCGTTTAAAACGCTTCACACTCCAGCTCATGTTTTAAATTTATAAATACATATTTTTTATCCTCAGTGTTCCCAAATGTATCTTTTAATATTACTTAACGTATGCAAAGCATACAGACCTCAAGTATATACTGAAATGTTGTAATAAATGTAAGGCAAAACGTCTTACGCGTGTCTGTAAATATATATATAAAAACTCAGGCAGTCTTTACCTCACTTCCAAAGTGGCCTGACTGTTTTAATGAAACAAATTTGCACACGATACGTATTACCTCCAATCTATAGAAAAACCACTTTAGAATTTTAAGAGGTGTGGTCATTGTTTAGTATCTAGGATCGAGTATTGATATTTTAAATATTTATTTTCCAAATTTTTGAAGCAACCGTGGTTTGTAAAGAAGGTTACATTGTGCAATAGTATATTTCAAAATGAAGAGACCACAAATCACTGTTATTGCGGTACTTTTTTCTTCTTCAGTTTTGAGGTTTGATTGTAAGATTTCTAATCACGAGGTTATGTTAATTTCCCTTCGGTATTAATTAAATGTTAGAATTTTGAACTTATCAGTAAAAAATCTGTACGAAATCAGTGTTACCATCATTCTTTCACTATTTTTTTTCATATTGCTTTCTTTCTGAATCTATCGAATATAAGTGTGTAATCAGTATTATAGTGATTTTGTATGTGTCAAAATGCCGAATGATTTTGTTTCTTATTTGATTCAAACCACCAGTTTTAAATAATTCTTCCTCGACAACTCTTCGTCATCAAAAGAACGACGTTCTTTTATTGTAAATAGACACAATGATATTTAATGTGTGCGTTTTTCCTTTTTCCGAAAAGGGAGTTGCCAGCCAAGCTGCCAGTGGCCCAGAGCCGGTGAAATTATTTCTTTTTTTGAGTGTGTTCGTCTCGATTCTTTTTAGTCTGTGTATATGTGTGTATTTGTATAGTGTAGTATATATCTCTAAAGGAACGCTTGAATCGGATTTATCTGTTGTAATACCGAAACTCGCCTTCCTTTCGGGACCCGATTTTTGATGAAATCGAAAATCATTTTTCTTTCTGCGAAGGATTGATATCCCTGCTGTTAGTTTCATGCTCACCGAATGTATGAAAAATATCACTTAGGATTTGTGTTGCTGATTTGAATTTATTTTATTAAAATATTGCACTTTTCTTGTGTTTTTCCTATTATTTTTTTCTTTGCATTAATTCCCGGTAATTTTTCAGGAATTGAATTTTTGACGAAGGATTGAATATTGTCCTGATATTAAATGCCCCTTTTCTAGAATTTTCAAAAGTTGTTAACTGTATTTCGTAAAATCGTATAAGAAGTTTATAAGTTGATTACTTTAAAAATGATAAGTTTTTGAGTACATAAGTTTCTAAATACAAAATTTTTAATTAGAACAAATTTTCTATGGGTAAATAGTTAACTGGTATTTAAAAATTTATGCCATGAGTTTCTATGATAAATAATGGTTTGGAGCCTTAAAAATTAAGCTCAAAGTTCTTAAAACTTTTGATTAATTGGGATTTTTGGAAGAATTTTTCTTACCCCAAAGCAATTTTAAACTACTTAAAAAAAGTATTGGAAACTTCATAGGAAGTCTAAAATTAGCATCACAAAGTAATGTGTTGGGTTCGTGTAAAATAAGGAAGGGATATAATGTCGGACATATTTTTATTTTTGAATTAAGTTTATTCGATTTTACGAGTATTTTCGAATTAAGTTTATCTAGTAGACGAAGTTTTTTATTATTAATGCCATGCATTTCTGGAAAGTGAAGTCTACCTCGATATAATATAATAGAAGTGCCATCAGTCCTTTGCAGATGTCGTTGTTTGTTACGTGAACTATTTCTCTAAATTAACTAAGTGCCGTTAGAAGTTGATTGTTTTGAAAACTGCACTAATTTCATTGTTTGCCTTTATTTGTGTTTTTATGTAGGAGGCAGATTTTTTTTGTAACTTTAGGTTGAATGTCTTAGCAATGATTTTCTTCTTTTTCGTTCAGCTTTCTTTGCCAGTATTAGACTATGATTCTTTCCTTTGTAACTCACATGTGCATTGATTGTATATTGATATGTTGTGAAAACAGATTTTATTTATGGATGGAGATTTATAAATTAAATGCTTGTAAGACCAACATTTTGTCTCATTGCTTATAATCGTAACCACTCTAACACCAACCCCTCACTTTTTGAAATAAAAAATAAACCTGAAAAATATTTATATTTTTCATCCAACACATTTACGCAGTAACAAGCTACAAGCATTCATATTAATGGAAACAAGAAAAAAATACAATATATTGCTCACTGGGCCTTGTACCTTCCAAATGAACCAAATTGTACCTAAGTGAATACAGGAAATAAGGAATAAAAGGAAAAGAAATGAGAAAAAAATATGTATATAATTTTTAAAGATTATATAAAATTTTAACTAACATAAAAATATTAAATATTGTGTTTAGTTATGTGCTGTTCAGCGCAAATACTGAATACATTAGTATTCTCTCACCCTTAAGTGCATAAGTTAACTATCGATCTATAGACTCCATACCCAAATAACGTGAGCAAGGGGGGCTAACATAATCTGAAGTTGATAATTAAATGAAGTATCTAAGTTGATAAGTAAATGAAGTAAGCAGAAGAATGCCGGGTGTTTTTACGTGTCTTAAATAATGAAGGTAGTTTTGAATATTGACTAGTTTAGTTTAATATACCTAATTAAATTTGTACCAACATTAATGTTAAGAGTGTGTCAACCAAAATTTTTACGATGATTTTAGCCAGATGGTAAAAAACTATTATTGTGTATTGTTCTTTCATTCATTCCCTCTTAACCGAAATGTAAAATAGAGATACTGCAACTAAGCTTTTAAGCATCGAGACTTGTTTCGGAGAGGTTTTAAACCATCTTTCTCGATTATATCATAGCATGTATGAAATGGTATGTCGACTTTAAATTTTGAATCGAATCTATAAAAATGTAGAGGGCGAAAGATTTCGGAGGAGGCTAAATGCTCTGTATAGTGGTTAAAGATCATTGGAATCTTAATGTTGTGAATAGCATCTATATAAAAAAGCCAAGTGCTAAAAATTTTAGAGGGAGCTAATGCTTCGGTTGGGCTACACAGTTCATGAAATTGTGAACTTAATGGAGCTTAAGCTCATTGTGTGATCCCTTTAAATTGTGCATTGAATCTTCAAAAGCAGAAACTAAAATAGGGTCTATAGATCACTAACAGCTTAAGCTTATTAAATTAAAATATGCAAGAACGCTGAAGCACATTGTTAAAGCACAAAATGTTATAGGGAGGCAAAAGATTTTGTAGTAGTTTAAGATCATTGGAACCGTTTTTAAAGATATGAATGGTATATGTATAAAAGAACAGGAAGGTTAAAGATCTTGGAGGGGGCTAAAAGTTTATCAAGTTGTGAACCAAATATATAAAAATGCAAGGGGTTAATTCTATATAAGGGCTAAAGCTCACTGGCCACTCTAAATTCTCAATTGAATCTACAAAAACGCAGGTGCTAAAAGTTTTGTAGGAGCTAAAGGTCATGAAAAGGGCTAATGTTTCTAGGAACTAAAGCTCAGTGTATCCTTTAAATTGCAATTCAAATCTACCAACACGCAGAGAAGCTAAACTCGTAGGGGCTAAAACCCTTGAACTCCTTAAATATTAGTGAATCGATAGTCTATAAAGTTATGGGGAGAAAAAATTCAGTGTCCCCAAATTGTGCATTAAATTTACAAAAACACAGGGAATTAAGATTTTAGAAATGGCTAATGCTTCGTAGGAAATAAAGCCCTTTGGACAGTTTAAATTGTGAAAAAACTGAAGAAAAATTTGAACTTTTGAATTTTTCTAAAATATTTTCGAAAAGTTCGAAACTTATTTTCGAACTTAAGTCCCATGAGGAGCTAGCTATAGCCCCCCATAGATCCGACACTGGGTTTTTACGGGGGATTCCACCAGTGGCGGATCCAGGGGGTGGCACTCTGGAAAGTGCCCCCCTTGGAGACCCGAAAAGGTTCTCAAAATGAGTAAAACCCCAACTTTTATAGGTCTAATTTCAAAATTTTTTTCTGGGGGAGGACCCCCATTAGTATCAAAATGGAATCTTCAGTGTTTATTTTTAGGAAATTCCCAAAATTTTGACATTTTGGCTCAAAAAGTAAAGGTAATAGCGTGGAAAAGTGCCCCCCTTAGACTCAAAACGTTTCTAAAAATGAGTTAAAACCATACTTTTACACGTCAAAAATTTAAATTTTTTTCTGGTGGAGGACCCCCATACCCCCAATGGTACCACAAGGGGATCTTGTCTGGAAAAGTGTCCCCTCCTTGGAGCCGTGCTGGATCCGCGCCTGGATTCAACTGAATGAAGTATTGTATTGTATTGCCGAAAAAAGTAAAAATTCGAAAGTTATTTTCGAACTTGAGTCCCATGGGGAGCTTAGCTATAGCCCCCCCATAGATCCGACACTTGGTTTTTACGGGGGATTCAACTGAATGAAGTATTAAGTATTGTATTTGCCGAAAAAAGTAAAAAATTTTATCATCCCGTTAAAGATATTCATCATTTAAACTCGAGCGAAAAAAAATCAACTGAAGATGATTTAGCTAATACATTATGTGAAACAAATTATAGCTACAATCTCACTCCTTGTAGGGAGTTGAAATCTCCCTTCAAACTGACAGGAATGCGTTATAATGAGCAAATGAGCTTGCCTGAAACGTCCGTCCCTTTCAAAAGAGGGATGATCGGGCCCTGCGTCTCGGTGTCGAGCTGTTGGACCGCCAACCCCGATGGAATGTGGACAGTACTTCAAGGCTATCAGCATGACCTCCCGGAAAAGGTGCTTCCCACTCACTCAACTTGCATTCCATCGGTCGGACATCGCCGCCGTGCATTTGTCGCCAAGGTTCGTAGTAATTAGCAGTGGCGGACTGGACATTAGGGTGGGCCGAAAAAACCTTTAATTTTTTTTTCGAAGTTGTAATAGCGCGGAAAAGTTGCGAATTATATAGACAAAGAAAAAGAAAAAAATTTTTCAAAATCGGTTAATATCTTCCGATCGCGCATAGGCCCCAAAGTTTGACAAAATACGAAAAAACTTCATTTTTGCAATTATTTTTTTAACCAAATCAAAGATTAAACTATCAAATACTGTTCATGATTTTTTTATGTGGAACTAATATAGTTTTTGACATAATCGTTCAGGTTCTATCATCTATCACTTTTTTTCGTTAGATATAATTTTTTTAATGTTCATACAAATTTTGTAAAGTTGTTTTTCCTGCATTTTTAAACAGCTAATAACTCTAGAACTATACAACTTAAAAACTTGAAATCAGTCCCATTTTGTTCGTAAATTTTTTGTCGTTCATTAGGTGTGCATCATGATCATCATTTTCAAAAAGTTTTTGAAAAAAATTTGAAAAACGTTTAAAAAAATTTAATAAAAACTTTTTTTAAATTTTCTTTTGAAAAAATATAAATAGCCTTTTAACTCTTAAAATGAAAATAACTACCCAATTTCAAGTTGAAAATAAAATTCAATCATGTATAAAAAAATAAAAATAACCGTAATTTAGTCACATCCCTAAACATTCCCTAAAATTATACACCAAGAGCGATTCACTCATGGAAAATTTATCAAATCACTTGAGGGTGTTCATATGACTTAAAACATGTAAAAAATGTCGCATAAATTTCAGAAAATAAGACAATTAACAGATTCGGTTTAAAATCTTACAGTGCTAGTTCCCAACTCTAAGTTAATTCAATTTGCATGAATTTTACGTGAATATTCCTTAGAAATGTGTTTATATCCAATTTTTTATGTTCTAAAACTTTTAATTTACTTTGATTTGACTTTTTAAAAGTAAAAACAATTAGATATAAACATAATTCTTAGAAATTTTCCGGAGAAATGCATGCAAATTGAATTAACTCAACTAAATGTGAAATTTTCAATATTTTGGCAAATTTTGGGGCTTATGCGCGATCGGATTATATTAGCTGATCTAAACCAAATTAAAACACAATGTTTTTAGTCTCTATTTGAAGACGTTGCAAACTATTACGTTACGAAAACATCAAATTTAAAAAAAATAAACGCAAAAATCAAGTTTTTTTTATATGCAGTGAAGTTAATTCAATTTGCATGCATTTCTCTCAAAAATTTCTAAGAATTATGTTTATGTCTTATTGTTTTTACTTTTAACAAGTCAAATCAAAGTAAATTAAAAGTTTTAGAACTTAAAAAAATGGATATAAACACATTTCTATGGAAGGAATATTCAAGTAAAATTCATGCAAATTGAATTAACTTGGGAACTAGCACTGTAAGATTTTGAACCGAATCTGTTAATTGTCTTATTTTCTGAAATTTATGTGACATTTTTTACATGTTTTAAGTCATATGAACACCCTCAAGTGATTTGATAAATTTTCCATGAGTGAATCGCTCTTGGTGTATAATTTTACAAATACAAATACAAATTAAGTCGACCAACTACAGGCGTAAGCCCAGCAAGGTTGGTCCAGCCTTTTTAACCCACACTACCGGAATCCCAGTATCTGTCAATTTTCCTCTTGAACTCGTTTACCCCACTTGAATTTACAATTGTGTCAGGCATCGCATTCCATCTATCCTCTACCCTATTAAAAAAATAATGCTTCCTACAATCCGTCTTAAATTTTCCTTTATTCAATTTGAATTTGTGACCCCTTGTTCTATTACCCGTATTGAAATCTAGTCCCTCTGTGTCCCCTTGCTTTACCATTTTAAAAAGTTGAATCAAATCCCCTCTAATCCTTCTTTTCTCCAGAGTGAACATATTTAGCTTCTTTAATATTCCCTCATAACTTAAACTGGATATACCATTGACCATTTTAGTAGCCCTATGCTGAACCCTTTCAATTGAATCAATTTCTTTTTTTAAGTATGGAGACCAAAACTGAACAGCATACTCTAGATGAGGTCTCACCAAGCCTCTGTATAGTGGCAAAATAATATCCTCGGACCTTGAAGAAACAGTTTTTTAATGTATCCCAATATCCTATTAGCCTTTTTACTAGCAGATGAACACTGATGAACCCATTTAAAGTCTTCATTTACTATCACCCCTAAATCCTTGATCATATTACCTTCTTTAACTTTGTTCCCTTGCAGATAAAATTCTGCCCTACCAATCCCCCGCCCTATATGAAGTACCTGACATTTACTTATGTTAAAGGACATACCCCATTTTTCAGCCCATTGTGATATCATATCTAGATCCCTTTGTAAATTTTGTACCTGCTCCTGAGTACCTACCCTCCATCAAATTTTTAAGTCATCAGCAAAGATGCTGATCTTGTTCCTTATGTCCTGACTAATATCGTTAATGAATATTATAAAGAGAATTGGCCCCAATACTGACCCCTGTGGCACCCCACTCATGACCTCTGCCCACTGAGAATAATTACCCTTGACTTGCACTCTCTGTTTCCTACCTATCAACCAATTCCTAATCCACAGTAGTGTTTTACCTCTGATACCCAATTTTTCCAATTTGAGTAGCAATGCCTCGTGTGGAACCTTATCAAATGCCTTTTGAAAATCTATGTAGGTAATGTTTAGGGATTTGACTAAATTACGGTTATTTTTATTTTTTTATACATGATTAAATTTTATATTCAACTTGAAGTTGGGTAGTTATTTTCATTTTAAGAGTTAAAAGGCTATTTATATTTTTTCAAAATAAAATTAAAAAAATTTTTTATTAAATTTTTCTTAACTTTTTCAAAATTTTTTAAAAAACTTTTTGAAAATGATGATCATGATGCCCACCTAATGAACGACAAAAAATTTACGAACAAAATGGGACTGATTTCAAGTTTTTAAGTTGTATAGTTCTAGAGTTATTAGCTGTTTAAAAATGCAGGAAAAACAACTTTACAAAATTTGTATGAACATTAAAAAAATTATATCTAACGAAAAAAAGTGATAGATGAATGGAACCTGAACGATTATGTCTATAACTATATTAGTTCCACATAAAAAAATCATGAACAGTATTTGATAGTTTAATCTTTGATTTGGTTAAAAAAATAATCGCAAAAAGGAAGTTTTTTCATATTTTGTCAAACTTTGGGGCCTATGCGCGATCGGAAGATATTAACCGATTTTGAAATTTTTTTTTCTTTTTCTTTGTCTATATAATTCGCAACTTTTCCGCGCTATTACAACTTCGAAAAAAAATAAAAGGTTTTTTCAGCCCACCCTACTGGACATATCCCACCCCAAAACACTAAAGAAATTTCAATTTTTTAATTGTATTTCCTATTTTTATAGCACCATTCCTTAAGATTTCATTGGGAAAAAGATTTTAATGATAATAACAACTTCAGGTTTTTAATATAATTAGCATGAACGTGCTAGTTCTGTTAAAAAATTGATTTCTTTACATAAAACAGAACAGTACTTTTTAATACAGGGTGTCCCAAAAAAACTGGCACATTTTAAAAATCAATAACTAATAATTCGGAAACTAAAAAATATAAAAAATACGTGGATTGTTTCATCCTAAGACTCCCAGAAGTAGGATGTAACAAACCGCGTATTTTTATCTTTTTTAGTTTTTGAGTTATAACTTATTATTTTTTAAATGTGTCAGTCTTTTTTGGTTAATATTTTATTAAACTGGCAAAATATTAAAACGAACATGTAAATGTTTTATGTTGCTATTTATCCACAAATACTAACTTTAAAAATATTAATTTGTCAAAAATAAGTTTTAAAATAAATAAGCTACTATTTAAAATTTTTCAGCAATATTTAACAACATTTTTTTACTTCCTTCATCTTTTTTTCTTGTCGGTTTATAATGCAATTAATAATTTTCTTAAGAATATTTTGCACTCTTGCTAGTTCCGGGTAATTAAAAGAAACCTTTCTAGAGCTGAATAAGGGTAGCTTATACATCAAGGGTATAATGTCTATTTTATTGATATCATTAAAGGAGCAGCTCCGTAACATGATTCTAATAAAACTGTTTAAAAATAAGAAATAAATATTTTCATAAAATTCAATTTTTGCTTACTTCACACAAATAAATGAAAGGAGTTTTAAAAAAACTGTTTTCTTTTATCCATAAAAATATTAACTACTGCTTGCTGAAGGATTTTTATTGTAATGTTAGCTTTGCTGCATAGTACCAACCCTAAAGGAAAAACTAGTTTTACAGGTGCAAAACGAAACGGTGAACTATGAATAAAAAACAATTAGTGTTTATCTGGGGAAAAGTACTTTCAGAAGTTCGTATAAATAGTTCAGATCGCACACTTAAGTAAGATAAACGAAACTGTCTATAGGATGATTTGATTTAGTTTACAATATCAAGTAGCCTCTTGAAATCCCATCTGGTTATTTTAGTATTAGCCAAAAAAGTGCTGAGAAAAAGCTTTAATTCTCTAAATAACGTACGTTTATTCTAAATTTTAAATAAGAAATTGTAATTCATCTGTAAAATTCCTCTAATTTTTATTAGAGTTCCTTAACTGACTTAGAATTCCTTAACTTTTTACTCTTATTTCTCATGTTTTAAAAGTGAGGTGTAACAGGTTGTACAAAATAATTTTAATTGTAAGATAACTTTTATTTTAATTTAAAAATCATATAATATTTTCTTTCTAAATGAATTTTTATGATAAAAAATTAAATATCTATTATCTGAATTTTTATAGTTAGGAAAAGGTAAAAGGAGTTAAAATGCATCGATTTTGCATTTAAGACACTTCCTTTTCTGATATTAATATTTTGAATATTTTTATTTTCGCTATTATTCAAAACAAATAGGGAAAATTTTCTTTCAAAAGAAAAATTTCCCTATTTGTTATTAAATCCCTGTTTGTTATTCATTAAAATGCATGAAAAGTCTTTTAGAAATTAAACTACAAAATAAATCTATGTTTACTTTCTAAGTATTCTACTTTTCATCCCAAAACTTCAGCCATTTGTAGTATTCATAGACTGCATTCATTGAGCAATATCAATTGTTGTCTTTCTTATAAATCCCAAAATGTTTCTATTAAAGTTCAAATTCAATTAAGGTATTTGAAAAACTGATCAATTATGCATACATTTAATTAATATCTATTTTAAAATCGCCAACAAATATTTTCTTTCCAGTAACACTTGCCTTTAAACAAGAACACTTGTTTCTAAGTAACAAGCACTAGTCATTCGAAATAAATTGGGGAAAAAATAGGGCATAAGTTCGAAGGTACTTTTTCAAAACTCACGGAATTTCCAGTTTGTAGTTAGAATAATGAAATAAAAAATATCAGTAATGAGAGTAAAGGGGAAATTGGAAGTCATGGCTCAGATTGCAGTTCATATTCATAACTTGCAGTGATGGTAGATTTAATTGCAATTTTTCATGGTGTCTTAAATATTTCAGCAGTTTTCTATCTCATTCTTCTGTGCTCTTTCTCTGCCCCGACAATTAATTTTCTTTTCTTTCTGTATGATAAAGCCGAAAGCTCAAACAACCATGATTTATAGTCCAAAAGCGACGAAGCCCAGCGTATAAATGCTCTAAGGCCAAAAAATACATAACCGTCAGATATCCGTCACCCTGTAAGGAAGGCAAAAACCTTTCCCATCCCAATCATCGGCCATCTTCCCGCATCAATTGCTACATTTTCAAGCGCGTCTCTTGAACTCGAACGAGGAATGCAAATAACGAATCGCTCTACCCATTGGGTGACGCGTGCCGCCTTCTTTCTTCCCAGATCGCTCAACCCTTTAGTAAAAAAGTATCAGAGGGTTTCCGCTTTTACCAACAACGAGTAAAAAAAGAGTTCGACCACAACCGGTGATTGCTTGTTTAGACTAGACATCCGTACCCCAGTTTTGTGCAGTTTTTTGCATCATACAATTTGCGAGTTATCCACGTCTAGGAGGCAGTGCGGATCCAGGGGGTGGCACTCTGGAAAGTGCCCCCCTTGGAGACCCAAAAAGGTTCTCAAAATGAGTAAAAATTCAACTTTTACAGGTATAATTTCAAAAAATGTTCTGGGGGAGGACCCCCATACCCCCAATGGTACCAAAAGGGGATCTTTTCTTTAAAAGCGCCCCCTTGGAGCCGTGCTGGTTCCGCGCCTGCTAGGACTAGGAGGAGGAACTAATACTTATAATGATTGAGTTTACACGAAATTTTAGTAGGATTTTGCTATACAGTCGTTTTGGTCGAGAAAACTCCAAAGTTCTTTTACAGCTATTCGTATAAAGGGGTTGAAAAAAGGGCAACTCACAGACTTGAACACCAAAGAGGGACGAAACAACCATCCCCCGTTTTATAACTATGTATATTAAACAATTTTGGTTAGTCACATAATACGTTAAATTTTAATTACCAAATCTAAAAATGTTAGATGTTTAATTTAAACACAATTTTAAAACTCTAAACCACATACTGTCGAACCAACGATAGTAAAAGGGTCACGTGATTTTCACATACTCGGAGGGGAGAAAGGAAGAAGCTGAGGGGCAGTTGATCGAAAGAGGAAGATCCATTTATTCCCTCTAACCTTAGTTATACCCTCTATGTGCATAAAAAATCAGTATATTTTAAATAAAATTAAAAATACTGAAGCAAAAAAGTCACATGACCCTTTTACTATCATTGGTTCAACAGTATCTCTAAGTCTAATCGCAGTTGGGTTGAAAAGTTTTAGAGGGAGACTCCTTGAGTACATGAACGGCAGCCCCTTAAAATAACCTTGAATTATCTTATGTAATGCTTTTCATTGCAAGCATACTTGAATTTCAATAACATGCAAAAGAAAAATTTTCTCCAGTGAAAAATTTTGCATTACAATGAAACTCTACTCGACAGTACGTTTGAAATTTTTTATTGACACAAACCATTGATATTCACCAAATGATCTCTTCTTCTCTCTCTTTGAATACTGAACCCAAACAAACCAACATCTTCAGACAAAATAATATCCCGATTTTACGACTTCATTCCACAACCTCCCTCCGCTCTCAAAATTTATCTGCTACAATCACACCTCCATTAACGAAACCCAATTCCTCTCTTTAGGAAACACCCAATTTTTCAATTCCACGCATGAATTATTAATCAACTTAATATAAAGCACGACTTAAAATCCACCACCCGTCAACGTTCCGATGACTGGACTCCAGCTAGCCGTGAAAGCATCATACTTTTCAAAGCCATCTTTTATCCCAATGGTCGCACTTCCAATGCAGATTCTGTGAGGCCCATCCCAACTCTTCGTCCACCTCACCCTTGTGCAGAGGCGGCCTCCTTCCGGTACACCCACGTACCACCCAAAGGTGTATATTTTTCTAGCGGGTGCGGAACCCCCCCACGATGTCAAAGTGGACACTAGGCGTGGGATGGAGTTTGACCTTAATTTCGGGTCAGATGGGTTATTGGCGACAGTGGGTCTGGTCAGCCTTGTAGTGTGTTGATGAAGATACCTGAGGCTGTTTCGTGGAATTGATTGAGACACTCAACGGTCATTAATAGCGAAAGATATGCAGATTGAGTAATGTTTTTTTTCCTTTACACGTCATCACCTTGCGAGATAATAGTTGAGATCAAATATTTAATGTTTTCTAGTTTAATAAAAGATGCGCGGGTTGAAGAAATAATTGTCATTTTTAGCACGCATAGGTATATGAAAAGGGAATAAAACGGTGTTATTTTTTTTAATTAGTAAAGCACCGTTTATACGTTTCTCTTTTACATGACTTTTCTATTTATACGTCGTTTTCGCAAAGTCCCAATTCATTCCTATTAATTTTAATGGAAAGTTTCTTCTTTTACACGAGGTGTAATATCGGTTATAAGTCGTTTCCAACTGTCTTAATGAAGGATTTTTTCAAAAAAATGTCATATATTGAAGATTTGATATTCTTATACAGTGCAAGGTATTTGGATGTAGTGTTTGGGATGTGCAATTTAGTACTCAAGATATACAAATAAAATAAATATTGAGGATAAACTATAAAGGTATGGTTTGATTCATTTTTATGTTAAATGTTAGAATTTAATTATTATTTTCAGTTTAAAAGCTGTTTTGAAGTAATTTTTCCTGTAGAAAAACCTCAAATTTATTGTATTTCCGTAAATTTGCATTAAGATCATTAGAATCCTAATAATCAAAGATGTTTTCAATTATACGTCTTTTCATTTATACGTCGTTTTACGTCAGTTCCTTGAAATACGTATAAACGGTGCTTTTTTTGTCTTTGTACTTGTAGGCTCCTTATACATAGGTATTACTGTCCAATTTGTATAATTTGAATAAAACTTTCCATATTTAAAGCCAAAGGTAAAGACTTATGCTCAAAAAGATTTTGTCTCTTTTTTTCTGAAAATATTGGGTTTCTTAGGAAACAAAAAGCGTTTTTTTGGTGGAATAATCATGGTTTTCTAGTACAAATTTGTTTAGGTGTTTTAATTTCGTTTGCGATGTAAACTGAAAATATTGCGCTACAAACTGAATCTGTGCAAACTCATTGGTCATTACAGGCTTACCATGATCCTTAAAAGTACAGCCATATATTTATAACCATCATGGTGTTAAATCCTAAGTCAAAGAAGGATTCCACCAATCAAAATCAGCGAAAAGTTAATTTTTCTATCTACAAATCTAATAATTGTTATTAGTAACAAATATATATTGACTAAGGACAATTTCATTCATTAATCTCCAAACTCCAAGTAAATTAGATGAAAATTACTGAATTACGGATGTAAAACAGAAAAATACGAAATCAAGCAGAAAAAAAACGCAAGAAAAAAATTTTTCTTGGTGAATACCTGAAAGTTGGCTTTTCCTTTCATTTTGATTGAAACAGGAAAAACACAGTATCCGTGATAGTATCGGTTTGATTTTCACAATAAATCATGTTCTTTTGTTTAATGACATCAATATTTTAGACTTATAAAGTTTAGTTTAAGAGGAGAGTTTAGCAAATCCAAAAACCTAAAATGCAAACCCAATACGGCGCAAATGCAGCACGTATCGAGGACATAAAATGCTAGATCTGAAATAACATTAAAAAACATCACAAAAGCAGAGTAAAACCAAAGAAAAACAAAACCATCACACACCCACCACTTTTTCAGGAGTCCCAGATGGATGCATGATGGATGGGTCGTTTTAATATATAATATAATAAAATATTATATATATATATAATATATTATAATATAGTTATATATATTATAATATAGTTATATATATAATAAAATTTGTAGATTATTTGGTAATTATTTAAAGTTTTTTTAAAAAGTTCAGTAATTAAGAAAACTGAATTTTATTGTGTTAACATAAACTGGAATGAAAATGCAGGGACATTTTTTCGATAAATTTTGGACAAAACTAGTTGTGTTCTTTCTGGGGAAATATTTGAGCCCTGAAACCTTTTCTGCATCCATGGGCCGGCCTAGTTTTCCCTCCTTGTATACAAATAAGAAGAATTATTAAAACATGCTAATTTTTATTTCTTACGAATTAGGTAAATATTTAATATTACAGATAGTTGCACCTCCATCCGGGACTTCACGATTCAACAGTCCCCACAGCAGATCGATTACACAGGAGAAACGAGAAAATCCCCTATAATGAAACAGACTCCTGTTTTCAGTAACATCTCCCCCCCAAAAAAGCAGAACAAAATACAAGTAAAATTTAAAAGCTCCCAGTACATTAATGTCTTCTCCAATGGAGGCGACAACTGGGTGATAAATGTATTTCATCCCCCCGGCTTGTCGCGATGTCCTGTCTCAGTTTATCCGTTTATATTTTGCAGTCCTCCCTCCCTCCCTCCCTTCCAAACTCCCCCCCCTCTTGGACAACTCTAGATGGACGTTGAGACACCGATTCGATTCCTGTCCCCCCTTCGAATGTCCATCTATCTTTCGGACAACATAAGCAAGTGACAGTCGCTGCGTCGGAGAGAGAGATCGCGATGATTCTTGGCGACTCATCGCTCGTCTCAAGGCTGTTAATTGAATTCATTCAGGGTGACGCTTTCCCAGCAAGGAATTAATGAAACTTGTGAATGAATTGTGAGATATATTCAAATACTGCGTCCGTCCGTGAATTCTTAAGTATCTAAGCTGGGATTTAATGTAAGATGTAATGTAAGCCACAGAGGGTATCTCCATCCCCTGAATTTTAATTTTTTTTGGAATGTAAAAAGCTTTTTGTATTTCATTTTTTTTAAAACGACGCAAAAATGCTATAAAAAATTAAATATTGATATAGTTGCTAGTTTAAAATGTGAAGCAATGTTTCTTGGATAGTTCTGTAAAGGATATTTAAGCAAAAAAGAAATAACGAATGCCACTTCCACGTTCAAAGATTTCTTTTCGAATAATTAATTATTTTATTTTTTAATGCGGATAAGGAGCCATTGATAACACATAGCACGCATCAAATTTTAAATTAAAATTTTAATTGTTGAAAATTTTTTTCATTTCCAAGAAATATGCTTTGAATTTACAAAGCAAAACAAAAATACGATACTTCCCCCTTTTTTTCATTTTATATAGTGAACTTATAGATTTAAAATGGTTAAATTTTTTATTAACCTCCCTTTTTAAAGTGTACAAGTGTACTAGTATTTTTAATGTTAAAAAATTTGTAAAGTTGTTTTTTCTACATTTTTAAACAGCTTTAAAAACACGTCAACTATAAAATAGAAAAACGTGTAATTTGGACTCCTTTCATTCATTATTTTATTCTTTTTTAAATTGATGTATGATGTTCATCACATCCAACCTTCATTAAAAATTTTTAATTTAAAAATGCGAAAAAGAACTTTAAAAAACTTAACATAGCATCATAACCTTTTTACATTCTAAAATAAACATTTATACCAAATTTCAAGTTGGAAATATAATTTAATCATACAGAACAATATAAATTTTTTGAAAGTGTACACTTTCAAACTAGTTTCCGTTCAAAACCATAGAACATTTGAAGTGTATAAAACTTATGTGATAAAAGTATGTTTTGAATTTATTAAATTAATTTCCCAGTTTCATATAGGATTCAATGGTAATATTGTGCGTCTTAGGATCAAAAGGGTTAATAAACCAGACAATCAAGGTAAAAAGTTCTCCTCTAACCCAACACCCTTTAGACTTTAGCCGGCTATGATCTAAAACTCATTCTGCTGTTCTAATATAAAAATGTATTCCCTTTGTTAAAAAAAAATGGCCTTTGCCCCACAGAACCTCATCAAAGTAAAAATCAAAATAAGTAAAACGTATGCGGGGAAAGAAGAAGTTCAAGAGGCATCCACAGAAAGAGCGTTCATGGTCACTCTGTGGTCGGAGGTTATTTCTTTAACCTTGAACCCTTTTGGTTCAGGTTTCCTTTAGATGGCTTGTTTTAACAAGACCGTCGCCAGGACGTCCGGTGTCGTGTTACTGGACATTCCCGAAATGACCTCTTACTCCTTCTTGGAACTTGGAAGAGGGGGAAATTTTGAAGAAGTTAGGGAAAATGTCCTAAACGTCGTAAGATTGTCGATTTTGAAAATTACGGTTAATTGCGCTAAATGGATAAGTTGAGGGGTTTTGACTAAAACATATTCTGTTAGAGAGAAAATTCATTGATTCATTGTACTTTCTAAATACAATAGTTTATGAATCATTTTACATGTAGATAATCAAAAAAAAATAACTACCCCTTTTTATCAATTAGAAATGTAGTACATTACACGAAGAAAGAAAATTTCAGTACCATCAGTACCTTCAATTTGTTTTGAAAAATTATCCGGATAAATTAGTACTGAATATAAGCATATATAAATCTGAATCATCCAAATATCATGCTACATCGAAAAATCTTGTCTCTCAATCTTCTTCTCCTTGGTGACGGTACCATGCAAGCATTGAAAAAGTGTATAGAATTAACTATAAAAATTCATTGCGTTCGAAAATTTATGAGAAAAATTTAAAAAACAATCGAACCAAAAAAGACAATGGAAAACAGTATTTTGATATGTTCAAAGGACTAAACTGTTTTTAATACTATACTTTGTTCGGTCTAGGAAGCCTCATTCCAATTATAAAAATTATAAGAGCTTCAGATATTCTGACTCTGCACAAATTAATATAAAAATATAAATCAATTCATAGTTAAACACCAAACCCATATTTCTCTTTGCTACTCTACGCCATATTTTTTCAAAAAATTCCGTTTTAATCCATCTTCTGGCAACCCTAAAAACGTAAGATATCAGAATTTACAATGCATTACGAGCAGAAGTCCGAGAGTCCAAGTTGGACTCTTCTAGATTGATGGCCAGATCCATTATAGTATAACAGTCATCACAGTGGAAATAAATGATCCAAATGTAAGACTTTTTCTGATCTATTCATCACAGACCTTGGAAATATACTTTGTTTGCTTTATTGGAGTTATTTTTTAAAAATTTATCAATATGTAAAAGCCTGATATTGAAAAATTGATCTTTTGTTTAAAATTTCGTGTGCTTTTTTTATGTTTAAGTTTAATTGTATTTTCAAGGGTGAAAAACTTATATTTCTTTGTCCAAATTTCTAATTCACAGTTTTATTACTATCTTTTTACATGTTTTACCATTTTTTCTATTTTTTTACATTTAGTTTTACTAAAATTCAGTTTATTCGGAAAAAAGAGAACCCTTTTGATTCAAAGTACGTAGGTATTTCTAAATCAAATTTCACACATACACAGGTTAATCTAGAATTTCATGCATATGCTAATATTTAGAAGCCGTTTAAATGTTACATAAGCATCTCCTAAGGGTAGGAGGTTTGTTATTTCCTTATGTTTGATGGGGAGGGGGGATAATTAAAACAACAATATAATTTGAAATAAATTTTGTTCTTTTTGCAAGGGAGCTAAATTCTGTAAATACTGCATTCTCTACAAAAAAAATTCTAGTAATTTCAATACCTTTTTTATGATGGTATATTAAAAATATATTGAAACGGAGATTTCAAGGAGACACCCCCCCCCCCCAAAAAAAAAAGGAAATCCTCAATTTAAAGGCCTTCCTCGTTATTGATACTAAGTTAAGTTTCTAGTCTAAGGGGGGGCACCTACCCCTTTAAAATCCGACCCTGGATTCATTTTTAAGTGAAAATGTAAAAATGTGTAATTCTTAAGTGCCTAGAATATAATTTGTGTTAAGTGTTGACAAATTAAGTGTTTAGGGTTCCCCTATTAAGTTGTGTTAAGTGTTCCCCTATTATAAGTGTTGAAGACTTCCTGTATTTCATTTCAAATAAAAAAAAGTTCAGAATAAATATTCTGGACTTATTATTATTATTATTTATATCATGTTTGTATAATTCAAACCCAAGTACTTCTTTCAATAAACTAGCATCCCATATTTTATCAAACATAAATATATTAAACTATTATAAAAAATCTTTCTTTTGAAATTCTCCTTTACTTACCTCAATGTTTTCTGGTCAACGCCCAAGGGTCAAACAGTTTTTACCGCAGCAGTCTCACTCCTTGTCAAAACGGTGGTCCCCCCCTCGAGGTTTAAATAGAGTGTTATGTCGTTATATGTGGGAATAATTTCCCAGGGGAAATTACGTGCAGCAAAGCCACTGTTTGTTTTCTACTCCTGTTTAATTTCTGACTCCGTCCGAAAGCTCTTTCTAGTACGGGAGCTGGCGTCAAATTTCAAATACTCATCTGCCCGTACACGATTTTGATATGACAGGATAGTGTTAGTGGTGCTGATTACGGAATCGAGCGTCAGCTGGTCAGGTAGCGGTGGGTTGAGCGGGGGGAGGGGGTCAAAGTCGCAAAAAAAAGTGAAAAAAATACTCATCTGCCCGTGGATGAAACTTGGTGGAGATGATAATTTAGGCCTTCCTGAATACAAAAATGACCGTCAGCTGGCTGGGTCGTGGTGGAATGACCGTCAGCTGGTCAAGCGAACTTGCAAAAAAAAGTGAAAAAAATACTCATCTGCCCGTGGATGAAACTTGGTGGGGATGGTAATTTAGACCTTCCTGATTACAAAAATAACCGTCAGCTGGCTGGGTAGCGGTGGAAAGACCGTCAGCTGGGGCCTCAAAGTTGAGCGAAACGCGTGCTTTTAGTCCGACGCGCCCGTGAATATACGGGCATTCCGCTCTCTGCCTGTGTCTGAGGCGTTTCGGAACAACGGTCGAAAGGTTCTGAGCTTTCTTTTGCTTTGCGCTCGGAGCCTTTCGACATTTTACCATTCATAACATGTTTTTCTGAAATAAAAACTAATTTTTATAAACAGGTTTATGAACATTTGTCCAAAATTTTGAATATAACAAATAGTGCATGTGACCGAGTTTTTCGAAATTGAAATAAAGCTCACACAGAAATTTTAATTTGGAATGATTGTCTTATTTTCATGTTTTACCTTAGGGAAAAGTAAGCAAATTTTGAAAATGACCCAAATATAGATACTATATACGTTGGAATGTTGGATTAAATTTAATTTATATCACAATAAATTTAATAAAAATAAATTAATTATAATCATGTTATAAGGAATTAGACTTGGAATCAAGAACCGATAAAATAAAAAAAATTTCTAGTTTTTATTTACATTTTTTGATAACGTTAATAAATGTTTTCATCAAAACATCATAGTAAATAACTTGGATTATTAACTTGATAACGTTAATAAATGTTTTCATCAGAACATTTAAGTACATAACTTGAAACTCACCATTTGACAGCTGTGAAAACTCACCACGGGGGGACAAGAACACAAAGACTTGAATTGCAGAGGGCCATAAACTTCAAGGGGTGCACTTAATTGGTTTCGCGCGATAAGGGAGTTGAAAAAGGATTCTCAGCAGGTGTATCGTAGAGGGTTGTATTTTCAATGGACACTGGACCAACACCTGACAAAACAGACATGCCCTTGACAGTTTTATGACTTGTACCCGGCTCTTTTACAAACTCATTATCATTGATGAAACTACCAATAAACTACAACTGGTATTATCACTGGATTTTATTATAATTAGGTGGTATATGATGCAAAATGTTATTAGTTACAATTATATCAATATGAAAGGGGATTTTAATATATATTTTATTGTTATTTCATACTTAAGTATTCAATTTCGAAAAACTTGGTCTTATGCACTATTTGTTTTATTCATAACTAGCTGATATGATATGCCCCGCCTTGCACGGTTGGAGTTATAGCTTTAGAATTTCTTTTTTAAAATGTTCAATATATTTTATACCTTATTTTACCAGGTGAAAGGTATTAAAATCCATTCACTTGTCATATAATTTTTGAATGATTTCTACATTTAACCTCATGATCCCCATATAAAAAACAGAAAAAATTAGAAAAAGATATCTCAAAATTACTTAAAATATACCCATTTAGAACCCGTGATGAATTATACAGGATTTTAATCAACTTTTCTGTGAAATATTCAATAATTAATGCATATTCCATGTGCAATAAGAAAAAAATCAATCTTTCTAGTTGAAAGGACTTAAACATTTTCAATAGGTGTTTTTTTTTTGTAAACCAACTTTCTTATAGCTCAATATAATCGTCTTTTGATTTACATTTTCGTTTCCATGGAGACTTTATTAAAAACAATGATGCTATTCCATGAAACATTTTATTGAAAAGCTAGATGAACTTTCAAATAAAAATATATTAAAATATAGTTAATTGCCAGTTTTAAATTTCATTTAATTATATTTTTAGATTAGTATTATAATTTTTAAACGGACATATCTAGTTATTCTTTTAAAAACTTGTATTTTGCATTCTGTTTTTTGTATCAATGGGGTAAACAGATCTCTTTCGAAAAACTCGGTCACATGCAATATTTGTTATATTCAAAATTTTGGACAAATGTTCATAAACCTGTTTATAAAAATTAGTTTTTATTTCAGAAAAACATGTTATGAATGGTAAAATGTCGAAAGGCTCCGAGCGCAAAGCAAAAGAAAGCTCAGAACCTTTCGACCGTTGTTCCGAAACGCCTCAGACACAGGCAGAGAGCGGAATGCCCGTATATTCACGGGCGCGTCGGACTAAAAGCACGCGTTTCGCTAACTTTGAGGTCCCAGCTGACGGTCTTTCCACCGCTACCCAGCCAGCTGACGGTTATTTTTGTAATCAGGAAGGTCTAAATTACCATCCCCACCAAGTTTCATCCACGGGCAGATGAGTATTTTTTTCACTTTTTTTTGCGACTTTGACCCCCTCCCCCCGCTCAACCCACCGCTACCTGACCAGCTGACGCTCGATTCCGTAATCAGCACCACTAACACTATCCTGTTATATCAAAATCGTGTACGGGCAGATGAGTATTTGATTTTGACGCCAGCTCCCGTACTATTCCCCCTCCCTCCATCCAGAGTTTTTTTTACTAAAGAGGGGGACACTTAAACTTTGTGAAATGCGAACACGTACTTTACAGACCTCAGGCACCAAACCCTTATTGAAATGCGAACGACGAAAGAGAGGGGACCTTTTTATTATATCAAGGGAGGAAGTACCGGAAAGAATTATATAAAAATATTGGTTTTTCTTATGGAGGCAGGTATTGAATTTTTTTATCGCGTTGACAGGATTCCAATACTTGTTAAGTTTTTATTGAGGCTAGTAAAACTGCTGGTCTCATAGTACAGTTAGAAAGGAATGAGATTTTTTTACGATATAGAGAGATGTCCTCCCATTTATTTGTTATAAGCACTATATATTATATAATAGTATATAGTATATATAATTGTATACAGGGCTCGATTTCTAAAAAAAGAGGTACCGGAACGGTAAAATAATTGGTCTAAAAACTAAAAAAGCGAATACTTTTTAATACAAAAACTTAAACATTCACCTATTTTTAAATTTAAATTCACAAAATAAACTCAAGTGTGTTGTACTAGATTAGGAAGAGTGTTCCAGGGGGTTCAGAATAGGTACGAACAATATTCGGGGGGAAATTCAGGCAGTTGTTGGAAAATTTTTGCCTGAGTTTGTAAAGAAAAAACTCTACTATTTTAAGTTTTTATTTGAAAAAATAAAAACATATTTCATATTCTTCAAAATCATACGTTAAATAGGTAAAAATTACGGATGTATAGCGAATGGGATTGGGACGGTGTGGGGATTTTCCTTAAAAATAGTTTTCTTGTTTAATAACAGCGATATTTTTGTCTTTATAGGGAAATTTTTGGGGAAACTTTGAAGAAAATTTTGAAACATTTTTGGGGAAAATTTCGGAGAAAATTGGGTTTTTGGGAAGTATTGAGCCCTGGAACATTTTCTGCACCCCTGCAGTGTTCTAACGTAATTATAGTGTATAAGAAGATGAACGTTTTATATAATTTTTTTGTAATACACCTTTTTTGTACAGTGAGTTGTATTTTTTTCCTTCAGGGTGCCGACAGCTTATCATCAATGAACCATTAGTGTTGTATATTTTGTCAAATTTATGGACTAGACTAGAGAATACGTAGTTAAAGTCCTGAAATAGTAGAATTTAAGATGCCCCAAGGTTACAACACATTTTTGCAAATTTGATGTAAAATGACTCTCAATATTTCATTTTCAAACGGACTAAACTTTAAAGAAAATACACTGTAGCGAAATATGCTATTAAAAGTATTCAAAAAAATTTTAAATCCAATTTTAATATATCTTATTCAAACAAAATGTGAAGTTTTTAAGGTTTTTCCACTTTTCCTAATAACATAATAAAACATAAAAAGACATTTCAATGGTGACTTTCAGCTCGATCTGAATTTTAAATTAAGCTGAAAGTCACCATTGTCACCATCTAAAATAAAGTCTAAAATGTCATTTGGTCCTCATTGTATTCCATCTCTCGCGATCTCTCTTTGCTTTTGACGGCTGATGCAGAATGATGACCAAATGCTAGCCAAGAGTCCACGTATTTTCCCGGGACAGAATTGCCTTAATTGTAGTTTTATTAGACGTTTAAAAATGAAATTATTAAAGCTTATATACAAAAAAAACGAAGATAAAATAGAATACTAATATTTTTCCGAAAAAGAGGTTCCGGAACGCCGTTCCGGACCGTTCCGGCCCAAATCGAGCCCTGATTGTATATATACTATTTGATCTCTGTGGTTATAAGAAAGATGTTTTGGAGTCGCATTGGAGATGAACTGTTTTCAAACTGCTGCACTTGACTATAGCTATCTCGAGACGTAAAACTTAACAAATTCACTATGCAAACTATAAACTCGCATGTGTAAATATTTTACATTTTGTGAAATAATTTTCTCAAAAGCGAATACCCCCTTACAAGAGATACTCCCTACCTAAGATATTTTACTCATTTTCAGTATGTAGAGTTAAATTTTGTAAATTTGTGTACTTTAAAAAAAAAGAATAGTAAAAAATTTTTTTTTAATTATTTAATTGAAAAAGAAATAGTTTAATTTAGTGAAAATATGTTTACGTTTATACAGTCCCCAATCTTTCTTATAGAGTCGAATATTTAACTTATATAGCTAAAATGATACACAAATATCTCTTTAGGTTTAGAAGTTAGAAGTACAGTGCTGATATCATCGGGGTGGACGCCGTCTCCCAAAATATTTGGACCGTCCTCTTAAATATTTTAGCCGTCCCCCCAAATTAAAAGTTGAGTACCCCCAAATATTTTGTTCCAATTACAGCACTACTGAGTACAAACACTCGAATTCCAAGAAATGTAGAATTATATGGTTAAAAATTGCCAACAGTCTTCGAATATTTTTCATAAGAGGGGCATCAATTAATTCAGTTTTTACTTGGGGATATTTTTCGGGGTAGGAAATTTAATAATTTTATTTTCTCATTATACTATTATGTTATCTATAATAAGATAACCATGGACAGGGGCGTAGCGAAGGGGGGGGGGTCCCCGGGTCCGGACCCCCCCCATGGGCCCGACCCAAAATTTTTGAACCCTTTTTTAGGCGTTAAATATTCCAGTGCCTACTCAAAAGAGGGCGTCTATGTCCCTTAAAAGTGTCTAAAAACCACCTATTTTGCATGTTAAAATCTAAAATTTTCCGGGGGAACCCCCGGTGTCTCTATAACAAAAGAGTAATACTATACTAAAAGAGTAAACCAAACCCTGTTTTTAGGGTCAAATTTCCAAACATATTTTGGGGGAGTACCCCCTGACCCCCCTTGGGACTTTATTATAAACAACTTTTTTTATTATGAGTTTGTCAAAATACAAAACTCCTAGCAAATAATAAATTCCTGAAAATATAATGTTCGAAATTCGGATTAGGTGTACCAAAACGAGTTGAAAACCTGCTTTTTAGACTTTAATTTCCAAAAATTTTCTGGGGGAGGTCCCCCAAACCCCCCCCCTAAGGTAATTCGAACACGATTATTTTCAACCTTTTTAATATTATATTCGTTGAGAAGATTCAATTTGATTTTCAAAATTCTTAGCCCCCCCAAAACCGAACCCTGGATCAACTACTGCCTCAGAAACGTCTGATTTTCTATTTTTCCTTTAAAAATTATCTAGCTTACAAGGAGCGGTGTTCCTCGGTTATTACCTCATAAATGAAGTAAAAAAACTCCTTTTAAAATTCAAATTTCCAAAAATTTTCTGGGGGTGGACCCCCAAACCCCCCTCTTTAATATGGAGCTACTGAATACTCTTAATCTGTTTTTTGACGGTCTCTGTACTTAATAAAAAATTATGTGGATCATAACTTTCAATCGCGAAGTAGTAATATTTAATCTTAATTATTACACTAATTATTAATAAATGATTAACTATATTAATTAACAAAGAGAAAAAATTAAAAGTAATGTGGAAATTATAACTTTATTTCACTAATTGTAGAAACTTTTTGATATCCAATGGTAAATTTTTCGCACTGGACCCCCCCCCATAGGAAAATCCTGGCTACGCCACTGACCATGGAGTTATATAGAACAGCTTTTTTGTGTTTGATAAAGATGTTAATTAAAGGGTGGCACTTTTCCAAACCCTCACCTTTACCTTTTGACACGAAATGCCCAAATGTTGGGGATTTTCTAAGAACTATCACGCAAAATCCTCTTGTGGTACCGGCTGGGGGGTATGCAGGGCCGCTGAGAGCCAAGTCGGGCTCCGGGGACAAGGGTGGGAAGCGGGTCCCCATTGGCATACCTATACTACTCATTTTGAGGTAGGGGGTAAAAATTTTCTGAAGTACCCCCCACCCATGCATTCATAGGCTTTATGTAATTTTTAGAACATTGCTAGACAAGATCTGAATTTCACTCAACTTAAAAATATCGTTTTCTTTTGATAATACGATGCAATAAATGGGGTCTGGGGGTCCCCCCCAGAAAATTTTTGAAAATATGTCCCTAGAAAACTGGGAATTTACTCATTTTTGGACCTTTATGTTAACGAATTAATTTCCAAAATATTCAAAAATATATCCCTCTTAGAACTCAATATGAAAATCTTTGGGTCCCGGGCCCCCTACAGGCCCGGGGGAATCGTAACCCCTCGCCCCCCCTCTCGTCAGGCCTGCCCGGGGTATGGGGATCCTCCCTCAGAAAAAAATTTGAAATTTGACTGGTAAGAGTAGGGGTTTAAACTCATCTTGAGACTCTTTTTGGGTTCAAGGGGGGGGGCTCTGTCCAGAGTGCCTGAATTACATTCACCATTTTTCATCTACTATTAGCGGTACTTTCGCTAGAGTTTTACCAGTTATTGTACCAGTATTGTTAGACCAGTGGTTTCTAACTTTATAAGAAGCTAGACACTTTTTACAGTACGAATTAAACTGTTAACTCCTGAGTTTTCTCTGCAAAATTCCAGCAGTTTTTGAGGAAAAAAACAGGAATGTTGGGGAATAAACCAGGAATTTTGGCATAGGCGTGCGTAAATTCAACTTCTTGACTGGGGGAAGGGCAAAATAGTTTCTCCTTTTCTGAGTAAACTTTAGGGCAAAACGTGAATCTTAGTGAACTTAAAACATTATCACAATTTTTTGAGAATTATACTTGATCACAAGCAATACTTTTCAGGCCAAAATAGCATATAAATAGGTGTCAAAATTTTGAGCGTGGAGGAGGCTTCTCCTCTAGAATTTTTTTGTCTTAAGTAGAAAAGGGGGGTTTGGGGGTTCTCCCCCAAAAATTTTGGAAATTTGACAAAAAAAAAACTGAATTTTCACTCGTTTTGGAAACCTAGACCGAGTCCACGGGGGGGCAATTGACCAGTTACCCCCTCTGTATCTGCGCATATATGCATGCTCAGTAGCGCACGTTTGAAGCTTATGGTCTCAGGCGGCTTTATTTCTTTGAGGGCATACCAATCCCAGAATGCCTTGCGCGAACGTTCCGTGGAGAAGGGGCGGATCCAGACCAAATTTTCGGAGGGGGCCATTTGAAAATTTTCCCCCAAAAAATTTTTGGAAATTTAAGTCAAAAACCCCACTTTTTCAACTCGTTTTGGTACGCCTCACCAGAATTTCGGATATAGATTTTTGGCTTAAATCTAGAAGCGGTTTCAAACGCCAAGCAAAGTAGTAGCGCCAAAAGTATTAAAGTGAAGTTGGCGACTAAAAATTCGCCAAGAGGTGCCAACCCGAACACACTTCTAGATTTTTACCAAATTCTTTGCGTTTTGACACAAACTTAGTAAATTATCGTTGTAATAACAGGGTTACAAGGGCCAGGGGGTCTGGGGGTCCTCCCCCAGAAAATTTTCAAAAATTTGACCTTAAAATAACAGGCTTAACTCATTTTGGTGCATAAAATGTCATATTATATAGAGTAAAACTTTTCATTTTTTTCGGGGGGGGGGCTTGAGCCCCCTAGCCCGATCCCCCCTGAATCCACTAGTGGAGGGGGCTAATGCTGAGTTTAAGATAAAGCTCATTGAATTGTAAACAGGCTAATTTTTTATAGGGGCTAAAACTCAGAGGCCCTTTAAATTGTGAATTGAATCTGCAAAAACTTAAGAAGGGGACTATAAATCGGTAATGAACTAAAGCTTTTTAAATTAAAAACGCAAGAAGGCTAAAGCTCATTGTTCCATTTAAATTATGAATCGAATCTATAAAAATGCAGGGAAGCTAAATATTTTGTAGTGATTAAAGCACGATTACAACTTTTTTTTTGAAGTTATGAATTCCATCTTTATAAAAGAGCAGAGAGGGCTAAAGCTCATCTATCTTGGAGGGGGCTAAAAGCTCATCAAGTTGATGTGAACCAAATATATAAAAATAGTACAAGGGGACTAATGCTTTATAGGAGCTAAAGATCATGAAATAGGCTAATGTTTTGTAGGGGGCTTAAGATCATGAAATGGGCTAATATTTCGAAGGGGCTCACTGAATCCTTTAAATTGCAAATTAATTCTACAAACATGAAGGGGACTAAATGCTTTGTAGGGGCTAAAACTCTTGAACTCCTTAAATATTAGTGAATTAATAGTCTACAAAAATATAAAGAGCAAAAACCCACTTTCCCTATAATTGTGCATTGATTCTACAAATTTTCAGGGGCTTAAGATCTTAGAAGGGGTAATGATTATGAAATAAAACTCTTTGGGCCGTTTGAAATGAAAAAGAGCACAAAAAATTTTTAGAAAAGGTTTTAAATTTTTCAAAAATTTGTTTGAAAAACTTCAATTTTATCTAATCTGAACTTAAGTCCCCTGGGGGGCCATAGCCCCTATAGCCCCCCCCCATAGATCCGCCACTGGCTATATGAGGCCCCCCCGCTGGATCCGCCACTGCCGTGGAGTACTTCGAATTCCGTAACTAGTGGGAGGAGAGAGGTGACGAATTGAGGGCTTCGGGGCAAGAACCGGGTATCTCCACATTGAAATCAAGTTTATTATAAGTTAGATTCGCCAATTCAGCAATGCACTGCCAATTAATGCAACCCTAAAATATACTACTTTCTTGCTTGGCTTTTTTTATGGCTAACAATAAGTAGGCTTAACTCTGATTAATCGCCAATTCTAGCTGATTACTAAATTTCACAGATTCAGCCCAGTGAAAGGTTTACTCAAGCAGAACAAACGTTCAAGATTCGTCCAATTTTCGTCAAGTATAGCCAAATTTCGTTTACATCTAGTACCAATTACGTAAACTTGACATATTTGGTATGAGCTGTGCTACTAGCCTACTAGGGATCGACAAAAATCTTGCACGCATATTAGCTATCGTCGAGACTCACTTAGAACTAACGCCGAGTTCAATTTCAGTTTTTGTAGAAACAAATTAATTTGAACAACTTTAATAAGGGGATGGGGGTTTTAGGTTGATGATTTAGGGTAATCAATAAGATGGTGTTCTTTTATTACTGTTGCACCGAGTATCTTATCTTCATTGAATTACAGGGAAAACCTTTTACGTTTTTACAACTTTGGGATAGTAGACCTGTTATGCGTTCTAAATTCCTTCTATTTTATAATAGTATCTTGAATTATTATTGAATAAGAGGATACTTAATTAGGATAGAAACTACGATTTAAGCGCTTAAAAGCTGATTAATTTGGAAGCAAATTTATTTTGTTTTAAAATGGAGGAATGTGATAAAAATATAGAAGGCAATGACACACAGCAGGATAAAGGGAAAAAACGTTATACAAAATTAAAATTCAAAGAATAAGTTCCATTTTTGTACAAAGATGGAAGGTTTCGAAAATGTTAGTTGACAAAAAATAAAGATAATAAACTTTATAAGAAAATTAATTCCTGTTTTTAAATGGAAGAGTTCACAGAAAGGTTTTGGTTCTGACTTCACTCTATGAGGCCATTTAATAAGCTCCGCCCATTGACTGGACTGATTTGTCTGTGAATCAAACCGTGGACTAACGGGAAAATTCAATTTCAAAAGCACAGATGGTTCATTTTACGAGTACAAGGGTTACTATAACTCTTGGCTAGTAATTGATAGTGTTCGGCAACTACTGGTCAAAAAGTAGTTAACTACCAACTACCAACTAGTCTGGGCAAAAGTAGTTGTAACTACTAGTTAACTACTTTTTCTTGGAAGTAGTTGCAACTAGTAGTTGATTATTTCCCAAAGTAGTTAACTACTAGTTAACTAGTCTACTTAATTTTATAAGATATTTCCCCAAATTTTCGATTACTTTTTCTTACCTATAGCAAAAATATCACGGCTAAAGATTCACCAATTTTTGATAGGTATACAGGTTTTTGGTGTCTTAAGGTGCCTGCCTACCTAAAAATGCCGTTTCGGACCAAAAATTCAAGAAAAATTTTATGACTTATTTCAAAAAACACATCTTTGGCTTTCAAAATCAGTTTAAATTTTGTCTTTATCTTTCCTAGAACCAAAGTTACAGAAATTTTACTTGAAACTAAAAAGGCATTTTATTAAGGAGAAGGTAAAGAAATTCGCGTTTTTCTCAGAATCACTTTTTTGCTAAATTTCCTTCTCCGCAAAACTACATAACTCAAAATATTATAAGTGAAATATGGTTTAGGAGCCCTACTACTTTTTTGGCTGTGGGTGTAATATTTTTTATTTTATGAATAGTATAACTTCAAACTTTACTGAAATTTGGTGGGTCTTTTTTTATTTTTCAAATTTAGTGCTATAACTTTTGGTATTAAAATAATTTAGACATAAAAATAGTAGGCCTCCTAAAATATGTTTTTAAGAAGATAATAAAGTTTACAAAACAAAAACATCTTCATATAAATTTGAGTTATGATGTTTTGTGGAAAGGCT
Source organism: Tetragnatha versicolor (assembly GCA_024610705.1). Classification (NCBI taxonomy): domain Eukaryota; kingdom Metazoa; phylum Arthropoda; class Arachnida; order Araneae; family Tetragnathidae; genus Tetragnatha; species Tetragnatha versicolor. The sequence goes on from JANDEH010000006.1 coordinate 46,669,614, forward strand.
GTTTTTTGTGATTTTTATGCATAAATTCTTCAAAAATATGAAAATTTAAATTAATATTTAAGTATTTTTTATATTATTCATAGTTTTTAGACGCATTTAATTGTATAAATCACAAATTAGTTCAACATTTTAATTATTAAAAAAAGCCTCCATAGGTAGGCAACCACCTTAAAGTTTTCTAAGTTGTATTTATATTAGTCAGTACAGTGTCGTATATAAGGGGGTTTAAGGGTTCTAAACCCCCTTAGCCTGAACAAAAATATTTTAAGCACAAAATTGGGCCGTTAACTTCAAGTATTGCCTTACTAATTTTTAATGCAAGAAAAACATCTAGAATCCTCGTAAACCTAGCCTAAAATCGCTTTTCAGTGCTGGAATTTCCAGGAAAGAAAACCCTGAACCCCCTAATTGCTAGAGAGGATTTCAAAAAAGGGTTGCATTTATATGTCAATAGACAATATGCATGATTTTCAAATTCATTTTAAAAAGAAAGAGCATGAAAAATTACGTTGAAAAATGCTAATTAAACTGCAATTCGATCAAATAAATTCGATTTAAAACGCATTTAAAGTTGCTCTGACGTCACTATCAACAAAAACTTCAGTGCTTGACGATTCTGACGCATATTTCCGATTTCAGCATGAGAAGCGCAACAGTGTATCAACCGACCAATAGGATTGAAGTTTTAGCTCCTCCCTTCAACTACAACATGTCAGGAGAGCATGAAAAGACGAAAGTTTAAAGTTTTCATATAAAATATGTTTTTGGATTCGTTTAATTTTCATCAGAACTTTGCTTTTAACTTGTATAGCTGAGTATACAGAACATATCAGAACAAACGTGATTTCAAAAAATTTATTCTTAATCATCTCAAACGATGTAGTACTATTTATATTGAATTAAATTATTAATTGAATGAATTTTCAGAGAGAATTGGTCATAATATACTTGATCCATAATAAAAAATATTGTAAAAAAGGTATCAGAACAAAAAAGAAATAAAAGAATAACTCTTCATTCACAACTTTTAAATTTAATGCACAAACCCCGTCTCATTAAAAAATAAGAACATACTTGTGTATCACGTGTTCTTATTTTGATCCCTTTTTTATTTTACATGACATAGTTGAAGGGAGGTGCTAAAATACGGCAATCATTGAATCATATTGGTCGATCGGTACATTGTTGCGCTTCTCATGCTGAAATCGGAAATATGCGATTCTGACTTGTGACGTCATACTTCAAGTTCAAATTACGCGCGAAAGGCATCCATTGAAAAGCAATGGTGTTTGCATTTATGTTGGGGTTTTTTGGTAGCCTGTAGTTTTTTATTTCGGCAGCTATGGACGGCCCTAAACAAGTAAAAAAGTACTATAAAGGATGTTTAGTACCTATGTGCAGAAATACAAGTGTTAGAACCCGGATGAATTGTTTTTCTCAGTACCAAAAAATGAAAGAATTCGTCATAAATAGTGTAACTTTATGCTTAGAGACACAAAGAAACAAACAAAAACGTGATGCCAGCTGCATAAAATGTAATAATTCATAGCAAAAGAAAACTAGAATTTTTGTAATACTAGTACATTGACATTGCTATAAATGGAATGCTTGATTATCATCAGTTTAAATTAATAAACGAAAGAATTTAATGAAGTCAAATAAATTATTTACTGTTGCAACAGTTCAAAAATTCAAAGATTTTTTGGTTTTTAAATGTGTTTTACATTTTTATTTTACTAGTGATATTTTAAATATTTTATACTGACTATAATTAAACTTAATATTGTGAGAAAAAACCTACAAGACATTCATTATTTATTTACGAAATTTCCAAAGTTAGTCCAAATGCTAAGAAACTGAATGAAAATACAAGAAATCTGTACAAAAGGAATAAAATTTTAATTCTAAAAAGAATATTTTTGAGTTTCAAGAACAGTGTTATCCAGTCTTAAAGAGATGCATAACGGGAGAGGTCAAAAAAGTAAGTTTTTATGCTCCATGTGCTCAAAACAGTATTGCCTGAAACAAATCTCTTGAAGTATGACGTCACACAAGGTTACGCCCCGTTTTGAGTCAGGTGACATAAGGGCCTTTTTTAAACACTTTTTGCGCTTAAATTAAAACTTTTTGTGATTTTTAAAGTTGATTTTTGGGTTTTTCATGATCGAATTAGTAAATTGGGTAAGTTTTAGGATGTTTCGTGACATAGTGCATATTGTCTATTGCTGGGATGAAATATATTTGAAGGTTGCCAAACATGAAAATGTATCACGAAAAATGGTATTGTTAGTAGATGTAACACTTTTTATAATATTTTGATCTTTTAATATTTTTTGAAGTAGTTGTTGTCAGATTTTTTGGAGATTATCAATCTCCCACCATCGATCTTTACAAAAGTCTTAATATTTTTCCTATTCGATATCTTTTTTGTTATAAAACCATAATTTTCTTTTCTACACATAAAAATAGCATAGAATTAAGAAGCTCAAACTACAATTTAAGCTCTAAAAACAATTATGTAGTTCCGAAAGCAAACAAAGAAATTCTTCATAAAAACTATGTTTATTTATCTCCCAAACTATATAATAGTCTACCAGATTATATAAAATTAGAAAAATCTCCATTAAAATTTAAAAAATTATTAAAGATATTTATTTATTCTATTAACAATATTGAAGAATATGTTTGAATTTTAATTTGTATTTCTAATACGCATTATTTAACTGGGGTTCACCTAACAGCATGGCCACAATGCTTATATTTAAATTTAAAAAAAAGGAAAAAAGAGGAAGAAAAAATGAAAAGTAATTTTTTTTGTTTTTATTTATTTTTTTATATTTTAAAAAAAATAAATTTGTATTTCTTTAGTAATTTTGCATTGCTTTTTTTCCTTTTTTGTCAATAGATGTATTTATATACAACCATAATTTAGCTGCCTGAATGAGTCTGCGACTCCTTGGTAGCACATATGTATTTTCCCCTTCCTGATTTGTCTTGTTCTTTTTTTTCTCTCCTTAGTTTATGTAATGATATTATGATAATAATAAATTTGTTTGTTTGTTTGTGTGTGAACTTTTTGAAAGTAGTTGGAACTAGTAGTTGGTGAAAAAAGTAGTTAAACTACTAGTTCAACTACTCTAAACCAAAAGTAGTTGAACTACTAGTTAACTAGTAGTTGCAACTAGTAGTTAACTACTTTTCAACTACTTTTAGTTAACTAGTGCCGAACATTAGTAATTGAACAGTTTCTAATCTCGTACTTACGCCAATCATTATACAGAAACCCTAAACAAACACCAACGTTGAAGACGTCACCAAATATTTTCCGAAAGTGAGTTTGAGTCGAAAGTGGAGATACCCGGTTCTTGCACCGAAGCCCTCAATTATACGTCACTTTTACACGGAGAGAATGACGTTCCTTCTTCGCACAGTACTTCATTCGCTCATTGTTATATTTTATCTCCTGATTACTCTCTCTTCCCTGTATAAGATAGCTTATTCGTTCTCACACTCCAAACTCTTCAAAATTCCCAACATTTTAAAATTCCTCTATCCTTGCACAAGAGACTTCTCTAGAAGAACCTCTTGTCTAAAGAAGTTTTTGCATTAAACTAGTGAAGTTAGCTTCATTTCTCTAGTAACTGTAACTGCCTGAGCAGACAGTTTCGTTTTCTAGAAAACGAAAACAACGTGAATTGCTCTAATAAAAACGTTCAATAAATTGCGAAAAAAAAAAAACAATACTCACGTAATTATTGTTCTTTAACTAGAAATTCTTCCTATTACTTTATTTACCATTAAAATACTTACTTCATAATATTTGATGGTAAAATTTCCTAATTATTCCTAATACATCTTGCGAGCTAGATATACTGAGAATGTTTTGTGTTTCTCGAATAACTATTGCGACTTTTGTAACTATAGTTTGCGTTTTGATCGGTAAGTATTGATTTAAAACTTTAGATAGTGTTTTCGACAGCATAATCTTTAAAATTGTAATTATCGATCGTTATACGTATGACCATTGGTATTTTTAAGGGCGACGATATTTTTTTAATAACCTTTAAAAATAATCAGTGTTTTGAAGATGCATTCTCATTTATAGTTTTGTTTACATCAAGGATAATTTTAGTTACAGCTAACTCAAATGAAAATGAAAAGAACGACAAGAAGCATAAAAAGTTACCTATTGATACTAATTCTGACAAAACACCTGATGAATTGCTGAAAACCCTCGAAGATGAAACAAAAAATGACAAAGAAAAAAATGGAGAGAGTAAAAATGAGGAAAATGCAGATTCAGAATTAGAAGTAAGTGTATTAAAAACTATTTTAGATTTATTTAATGAAAATTACAACTTTTTATTTATTGTAGTAGATTTTTATTCACCATATTTGCAGAACCATATTTCATATATATTTCATTTGCAGAACCATATTCACCATATTTTCATATATTTATTTGCAGAACCAACTAAGTAAAGCCTTAAGCTTTTGTTAGCAGCTTTATGTTGCAACAAGCACCACAGTTATCAAACCCTATTAACTATCTAACTGAAACTGATAGCAGACTGGATAAAATATCAGAAAGAGCCAGTTTTTAAACTAAATCTAAATTCCATCCACCTTTGAAAACCTTACTTTAATAGTCATATTTTTAGATATTTTGGACTTGACTTACATTAACTCTTATTTGTATGCTTGGGAGGAATGTCTTTAAAAAACATTTTGGGTTCCACGTTTTAGTCTTCAAATTTCCAATAAAGCACCGGCGTAATAAAAATATTTTCTTAAAGAATGAAGCAGGTTTTTGATAAGGGGTCTAAGGCTTATTCTAATTTATCTCGGGGGATCGATGCACAAAATTGTTTAAGAAACCCTGTATCAAATATTTTTGGACAATTCCTAAATAAACATTGTGAAAATTGAGTTTTTCTTCTTTTTTAAAAGTAATGTGAAAGGATTTTACCATTCCAAGAATTTTCTAGATCACCCTTGATCTATAAGTGGGATAAACTTGTGAACTAACAACATTTTATGTGAACTATTTTTAGAAATTAAAAGAAGTAGAAAGTGAGGTACGAAAACTTGAAGATAAAGAGAAACTTGACGAAAAAGAAGAAGAAAAACTAGAAGAGGTAGTTAAGGATATTGAAGAAAAGGAAGAAGAGAAACTTGAAGGGGAGGAAAAAAAGAAACCTGAAGAAGAGGAAGAAAAGAAACCTGAAGAGGAGGAAGAAAAGAAACAAGAAGAGGAGGAAGAAAAGAAACATGAAGAGGGAGAGGAAGAAAATGCTGAAGCTCCTAAAGAACCAGTATGTATTCTGTTCAAATTTAAGGGGACATCCATAAATTACGTGAGGCGTTTTTTCCTAAATCTGGACCCCCCCTCCCCTCTTCGCGAGATTTTGCTGGACCCCCCCTCCCCCCCAAGTGAGATTTACCTACAACTTTTTAAAAATAATTTGCAGTATCTTATCTGTGAGTATTCCTTTCTCATACTTAAAAACAAGAAAATCGTATAATTTCTAACTTAAAAAGTTGACGTGAGATTTTGATCGACCCCCCCTCCCCCCTTGGTGAGATTTTTCCAAACCCCTCCCCCCCTTTTTGACCTCATGTAATTTATGGATGTCCACTTAAGTAGTATGTGTGATCTCAAAAGAAATAATTTAATTCTACCCAGGCTAATGGGCTTATCAGGATCAGGTGGTGACTGTCTGTTTCTGTAGCCTTTGCTTGTGCTTGTGTCTAGACCAGTGGTTATCAACCTAGTGGTTAGAAATAGTTATGGGAGTGGTCTGGTGAAAGGGCCCAGCAATACATAAAATTTTTTTCTAATAAGTAGAAATTTGAGCGACTTGAATAAGAAAGGATTTAATTTCAATATCTACTAATGACTTTTGACTGTTTAATTTGTGGAGATATATAATATTTACCTCTAAATTATTAACTATACTTATCTGTACTTAAAGCAGTGGTTCCTAAACTGTGCACTGTAATGCAATTTATCTCAAAACAATTGTAACTTTGTACAGTCAGTTTCTTAACAAGAGAATTAATTGCAGCCGTTAAATTCAGCTTCACATCTATACAACAGTCAATAGACTTTGATAACATTTTTGAATTCAACGGCATGGTCAACGGGATAATAAGAAAGAACCAAACTTTTTTTTACTGGAATTAGATTATTAAATTTGTTTTAGGATAATGAAGAAAAGAATGAATCTCCTGTTTCTCCATCTCCTAATTCTAAAGGTAAATTCTTTAATACTGGATGATTTAATATTAAAATTCATCTAAAATTTTTATTACCAGTGTAAAAGGAATTAATTATTTTTCCTGAAATTTAGCTAAAAATGAAATTAGTAAAAAATGTGTTACTTAATCATACCTCTCATTGCTTCTGAATTTAGTAAAAAAATATGTATATTTATAAGATTAAATTTTACTACCCCATTTTCCATTTAATGGTTATAAAAGTATTTCCAGACCCTGATTTACCATTGAGACTGTCAGGCCCAGGACTAGGGACACATGATTTGAGAGCCCCCTAATTTTCAAAAGTATTTAAAAATGAAATAAAAAATGGTTTTTCTCATTTTATGTAAAAATTTCAATAATTTTTTAACCATAAAAAGAAAGATCTAAACTTTTTTTGCCATGTAACTAATTAGTGTAGCAACAAAGTAACAATTTTTTATATAAAATTAATTTTTTTACTATGTGAACATAATGAACCTTCGACGTACATTGCCTACTATACTAAATTTTCTGAATTGGGCCCTCAATATTTCTTATGACTGGAACAGTATATTTAAAATGAACTAATCCATCCACCTAGATTATTTTAAGTGGCAATTGTTTGAGTGTTGGGAATATTAACTTATTTTTAAAATTTTTTGGGGCAGAAGAGTCTGAGACATCAGATGAAATTGAAAGTGCTCCAGAGAATTCTTATGCTGTTTGGAATTCTAAGGGGAAAATTTGTCTCCTTGCTAGACTCAACGCTACTTTTGCCATTGTATATCCTAGCCATGAAGGGGAGCAGGTAATAACATAAAGGACTTTTTTTTACATTTTAAATTATCCAGAATGAAATTATCCATGTATATATTTTTATTTTCCAGAAAGCTAAAGTCTCGTTAACACATGGAAAATCTAAAGGAAAATGTGAATCTTCCTCCAAATCACCTCTTTTGCAAATATCTTGGGATAAATTTGTTTTCACCATGATATTTAATAAAGTAAGTTCACAATATGGACTAAAATGAAATATTTTACAATTAACAATTGTATGTATGAAAGTTTTTGTTGCAGAAAAAGAAATCGAGTTATTGAAACAATTTAAAATATAGTTATTTTATGGATGTTAGAAAAGCTCTTTTTGTGTATCTTTTATTGTTAATATTTCAGTCAGATGAAGAAAACTGGGTTGTTTCATCTTTAGAATTTACTTATGATACATCTGGAGACCTATTTGATGGGGCTATCAATGGTGAGTTTAGGAAAAATTTTAGTAGCCTATGACTTAAAAATATCTATTGTAATGTTCATTCGTTGTATCTTATATTGCTAGTTCTTTCTTAAAGTTTGCTAGTTGCCAACCTTTGAGCTACAGGATCACAGCATACTCAAATTATTTTTATTTAAAATACTGCTATACCTAAGTGCAGTAGATGTTTAAAATATTTTCATAAATTGAATCATTTTTAAATAATTTCTTCCTATATTAATATCCCTTGCACATATCTAGGCATTATACCTAGGAAACAGTTAGAATAGGGGTGCCCAACCTTTTTTGGAGGAGGGCCACTCAGGGTATTTGATGAGGTATGGAAGGCCAGAAGTGAAATTACAGTAGAAAAGCTAAAGCGCTAACTGATGCTTAATTACAACAATACATTTTATAACTTTTCGTTTACAGTATTTTTGCAAAAATAATTGCATAAAATAAGTTCAAAGAATAGGAGAATAGGTTTGAAGGCAGGTCCAGAAATATGTGGTAATACTTTGTGGAGTGTGGTAAATTTTTTTAAAGAATTTTTTTTAGCAACAAAAACCAGGAAAATAATGTAATAAAAGGTGTTCTAATTTCGTTCGCGGGCCGGATTCAGAGGGCTCGGGGGCCAGATCTGGCCCGCGGGCCGGAGGTTGGGCAGCCCTAAGTTAGAACAAAAATTAATTTAGGGATTTTTGTTTGTAAATGGAATTTTATTTTAAAGTAGGGTTTTATAAAATATACTTTTATTTTTTAATAGTTGATTTGTGATATTTTTGCTTCATTTTGTTTTAAAATTATTATTGAGTTTTATAATGTAAGTTTTATTTGTTACTTGCAGCAATATGAGACCCTAAATTAGATATGAACTGGAGCTTTTGCTTTTCTAAACATAGCTTCAGTCTTATTTAAGGAATTTTTTGATAGTGTACAAAAATTTTTAAAATAATAATTACTAACAGCATTATCAAATTAAATGTAGTAAAAATTTATAATTTTTAATGGCCATGGCTAAGTTTATATATCTGAATGTCAATAAAATTTGAATAAGTTAGGGATTTGACTGTGCTGTAGCAAAAATCAAAGTAAAATATTGTATTTATTTCATTCATACAATGCTAGCAATTTTATTCTTTTATTTGTTTTAATCTTTCTTTTAATTATTTTTATTTTTAGAATTTTGTTCCTGCTTATTTCCATTCAGCTTAACTTAAGAACCTCAAGATTCACAATTTTTGTGCATGTTCAAGTAATATATTGGGAAATTTTTAGTCGTTATTATTTTACTTAGAGGAGACTAGAACAGGTTTACATAGAAAAACCCCATCTGCCATATCATTGTGCAGCAGTTTTAAGTGACTTAATCAATTTCAATTTATAAAATTTCACTTTTTGAAAAAGCATGATTGAAAAGATATTAAAGTAATAGCAATAAAGAAGCATGCAGCTATTTTGATATCCACATACACCAATTGAACACAGTATTGAAGAGTATCTTATAACAAGGCTTTTAACTTTAAAAGAGAAAAGTTAAAAAACTTTCTGATATCTATACCATTAGTGAAATGAAATCATGTTTTAGTGTATTGTAAACCTACTCTATGTACTGTATAAACCTGTAAATTAGGCAGGTTTACACAAACATCATATCTGAGTAATAAGACATAAATTAGCAGTTAAATTTTCATATCTTGTAATCTTGGTGTGAAAAAAAATTGAAGTAAAAATGCTAAAATATTTTCTAGAAAGTTTGTAATCCTGTCCTAGTGTTCCCTATATTGCAGTATAATGTGGTGAAATTACAATATGATGTCTTAAAAAGATGTATTTTACTCTATAAAGTTAATTTTCTAACATTACCTTCTTTGCATTTTTTAAAAGATAGAACTCAAGAAAAGTATGGAGATTTGAAGAAAATAACATAAGAAAGATGTGTGTGTTTATGTTTCATCTTAATGTAACAAAATTTGTACTTGGCATTTTCAGTACTTTTACTGATGAAATACATTGTTTTGCATTTGACTGTTTTAAATTGCATTTGCTGTTTTTTGTATGCTCTACTATAAAAGATTAAATTTTGAGGCTATCTAATAGCATTTTAAATTCACTCTAGAATCAGGACTGGAATTATTCTGCTACTTTTTAATCATTTTTAAAATTGATTTATCTTTTGATACTTTCAAAAATATTTCCAATTATCTTTTTAATCTACTTTTCTGTAAAATTGAAGAAAAAGTAGTAAAAGGAAGTTAGATCTTCATTAAGGTTACATAATTTCTTTTTATACCTTTTTTTAAGTTGGAAAAAAGACTGCCAGGAGCAAAGTTGTGGGATTGTTTGAGACTTCTTTAGGGAAATCATACTTCTGTCCTGCTCAAGAGGTGGTACTTCTGTATGCAGCTAACAAGCAAGTTGTTACTGCTAGATTGACAGATCTCCATTTGCAGCCTTATGGAATTGAAGATGGAAAATTCTCCCAATGTATGCGTTTTGATATCATATAATGATTATAAACATTTTTAAGCTTCTATTGTTAATTATCAAATTCTTAATACTACTTTTAATATAATAAGTATTTGCCTTGTATGTACCAATGTGGTTTGATTTTCTTAAAAATTGGGCCATTTATATTTAAAAACGGTTGAAATTGATTTTAGCAGTAGCCATAGCCATAAATATACACCAACACACACACACAAATGGCATGCACAAAAAAATTTTTCATTTGCAAAATTTCCCAAAAAAATTTTTGAAAAAAGTTTTTTCCAATTTTTTCAGTGATGAAGTTTTTGATCTGCCACCAAAATCTGGAATGTTCCAAAATCGGTACACATTTGCAGATTTTCTAATATTTGAGCTGGTTGGGATGAAAGTGGTCTAAGTCCACTGAACTTCGTTTTGTGTAATTGAAGGTTTTCTAAAAACATCTCCAAAAAAATCAGGATTGCTTATATTTTTACTTTCTGGGGTGGATTTGTCTCTAGCCAAGGATACAATTTTTGCTGCGGAACAACTTTTATCAAATTTCAACTGGAAGTGCTTTAAATTGACTTTAATGGACTTAGACCACTTTCATCCTAACAGATTGACGGGTTTCGGTTGGAAGATTGTTATTGGGATGTAGTAAATACATCTTCACGGGCGACTGGTTTGATTTGTACAAAATTAGATTTTATTGTTCTGTTCCATTGATTTTGATGCGTTGTTAACGAATATTTTGTGTTGCTTGACCACTGGTCAAGGTTACTCTATATGGCTAAAATCATTTTAAAATAAATGTTGGAGTTTCAAATTGATATATTGTATCCCCTATTGTTATAACATGTCTTTTTGGTTCCGGTTGACCATTGGTCAGTCCGGTCAACCTTTTGCTATTTCTATACTTTGGCACTGAAGAAGGTCATTATGGGCTCAAACCAAACGCCTTGAGACGGGTAACATTTTGGTCTAGACCACTGGTCAATATCTCTGGACCAGTGGTCAATCTACTTCTTCTTGCCCTATATAGCTTTCCTGACCTTCTCTTTTTGTCTCTGTTGTTTTGGGCTTCCCTGAACTTTGGTCAATCCCATTTGACCACTGAATTTTTAATTTTTTGACATTATAGCTCTTTTTTTTCCTCTGGGACCCTCTCTAACTGCACCATAGGCATAATAAATTTTTTTCTTGAAACACCAATTAAAAATTTGGTTTCGTATTAATAAATTGACATTAGGTGATGAAAATGTTTTCCGAATAGAAAAAGTAAAAGAAAAACCGTAAAACATATGAAGATTATTTTATATTTCAATGCGTAATTTCTATAAATCATAGGGTTTGTGTAGTGCAGGAGTTTCTACCCGAGCCGAGGGCCGTATTTTGAGTATCCAAGATATTACGTATACAAAAAAATTCATTGGGAATTTCCCGAACAATATATATTGTTTAAATAAAAATAAAATCAACTTTCACATAATCGAAGTTTCGCAGAAATATTGGCTAGTGCTAGTCGATAGCAACTTTGAATTAACCAGAACCCCAAAAAAATCCTTATAAAATTAGGCATTATGTTATCAAAAAGGTAACTTCACTCAGGTTTTAAAATGAAAATCTAGTACCATAAACGTAAATTTAAATCTTATAAAAATTAATACATTTATCTCAAAACCAACATCAGTACCTAAAGCTACTAGCATAAGCATTAGCATACCTACTGTAGTTTATTGTATAATGGATGCTAAAAAACTTACATGATGTGTCTGTAATAAGTTAGATTCGGTGTTTGAATCCTCTGTATTAGCCACGACCCACGGTTATTAAAAGACCACAGCTTTCCCGCCTAATTGAATAAAGCGAGGATTTGTTTTCGGATATTTTCTTACAAAAAGGGGTCAGCCAAAAATATGTAATCAAAGTTTACAAAAAAATTCTTTCTCTTTAGTAAACAGATTTCAATTGCTTAGAGATCGCCTATTCCTGCAGCTGGCGTTAATGACCTTGATTTTTCTCCTCACCGAACGGAACGAGCGAATGGACTAAGACCACTTTCATCCTGACGAAAAGTGCTGTTTCAATAAGGAGCGATTTTTTGAGTCGCTGTCATACATGTGATTCCTCCGCCAATTGGCGGAAATCCGCCAATTTGTTAAGCAAAATTAAAATCCGACAATTCGATTTGCAAAACTATAATTCCACTTTCTTATTATCCCAATTGTTTTTTACTGAAAACTCTGCTGAAAAATATTACTAGTACTACCATATCAAATCGTAGATCTCGGGAAGTAGAAGCCTATGGACCCCCTCTACTTAAAATGAAGGAAAATTTAGGTGCCATAGTGAATCTTAGAAAAAATGTGCCATCTAGAATTTTTTAATATTTTCCGCCAATTTATTGTCAGAGTTATCACATGTATGCGCTGTGTAGGGCCGAAAATTTCACATTTCGCTTAACCAACCACTGCTCTAAATAAAGGACCTAAAACTCTATCCAAATCAACACTTAACTCAACTTTTGTAATTTTTGGACTTAGACCACTTTCATCCTGACCAGCTCATTTCATACTTGAAATTATGGAGGGTTTTGGAGACTCCCATGCAAAACTTACCACGTGCAAGAAGGGTTGGGGATTTTGAGCTACCTGCAGAAGGAATGAAAGATTTGAAAAATAGCTCAATATCACATTTTGATGAGTTCATGCTCCTTTTCACATGCATCACATTTTCATGAGTTCAAGTTTTCAATTAAAGTTTCTACAAAGTAGGAAGGGTTTTTAAGAACTTAAGGTCATGAGTTATTTTTCCTTGCAGCAGAGCTGGCATTTAGTGATATGATCAGTATTAAGAACTGTACTGTATCCAAACCTGCAAATAAAATTAACCTCTAGCTCTCCCTTTTTAGGGACCTTATAGCATTTTACCATTTTTTTTATTATTTCCATTTGCAAAATAAACTATTTTAAAGAGAAAGATAAAACCTTCCCTGATTGTGATATTAGTGCACTTGATAAAGAACTTGGGATGTTTTTAAAATTATATAAAATTCCTACAAAAAAACTTCTGTGAAAAAATAAAAATTTAAGTTGGCAGAAGGGTTTCCATTTTAAATGGGTATGGTAAATCCCTGAGTAGTAAAATGCCTGACCTAAATGTTTTAAATCTCATTTTACACCCTTGCTATTTATTACATTTTATACCATAGCATCTATTTTCTTTCTTCCTTAAATTAAAAAAAACCCTATCTTTTACTCTGAGAAAATGAAGTTTGTGGTTTACATGAACCACAGGCAAGGGTATAAACAGAAACTATATGCAGATGTTTTAGTTTAAAATTGCTTTCAGAAATAATTGGATAGGCAATTATTTATCGAAAAATTCAGGCTGCTGATTGTTAGAATCTAAAAATTGTGTAAACTAATTTTTAAATAATTCTTTAAATTTCTTATGGGATTTAGTTTATTAATTAAACAACAAATTTAGTGGCTGGAAGATAATTATGCAATCTTGATTTCTGAAAATATAATTACTGAACAATAAATGCAATAGTATAAACACTTTCATCTGTAAAAAATGTTTTTCTTATGAACCACAGTGAGTTTTCAAACTTGACTATTAGGGTGGGCCGAAAACACACTTTATTTTTTGTCCATGTTCTAATAGCACGGAAAGGGTGCCAATTGGGTCCAATAAGGAGTGTGTAAAATATTTTTTCGATTGGATAATATCTTAGGCTCCCGCATCGCACTTAAAGTTCGAAAAAATTGATGACTTTTTTACAAAACCACAAAAAAATCAAAGATTAAACTCTCAAATATTGTTCATGATTTTTTTATGAGGAACTAATATGGTTATAGACATAATGTTTCAGGTTCCATTTTTTTATCACTCTTGCTTCGTTAGATATAATTTTTAAATATTCAAAGAAATCTTGTAAAGTTGTTTTTCCTGCATTTTTAAACAGCTAATAACTCTAGAACTATGCAACTTAAAAACCTAAAATTAGTCCCATTCCGTTCGTAAATTTTTTGTCTTTAATTTGATGTGCATCATTACCATCATTTTCAAAAAGTTTTTTTTTTCAAAATTTAAAAAAGTGAAAAAGAATTTAATAAAAAAATTTTTGTAGAAAATTTTTTTGAAAAAAATTTTAAAGCCTTTTGACTCATAAAATGAACATTACTACCAAATTTCAAGTTGAAAATAAAATTTAATCATGTATAAAAAATAAAAAAATTTGAAATTTAGGCAAGTCCTTAAACAATCCCCAAAATTATACAGCAAGAACGATTTACTCATGGAAAATTCATAAACTAGGTTGAGGGTGTTCATATGACTTAAAACATGTAAAAAATGTCACATTAATGTCTGAAAATACGACAATTAACAGATTCGGTACAAAACCTTACAGAGCTAATTTTCAACTTTAAGTTAATTCAATTTGCATGCATTACTCCTGAAAATTCCTAAGAATTATGTTTATATCTAATTGTTTTTACTTTTAAAAAGTCAAATCAAAGTAAATTAAAAGTTTTAGAACATAAAAAATTGGATATAAACACATTTCTTAGGAATATTCAGTTAAAATTCATGCAAATTGAATTAACTTAAAGTTGAAAATTAGCTCTGTAAGGTTTTGTACCAAATTTGTTACTTGTCGTATTTTCAGAAATTCATAAAGTCATATGAACCCCCTCAAGCGAGTTTATGAAGTTTCCATGAGTGAATCGCTCTAGCTTTAAATTTTGGGGATTGTTTAGGGACTTGCCTAAATTTCGAAATTTTATTTTTTTATACAGGATAATATTTTATTTTCAATTTGAAATTTGGTAGTAATGTTCATTTTATGAGTCAAAAGGCTTTTAAATTTTTTTCATAAACATTTTCAAAAAAAAAATTATATTAAATTTTTTTTTTCACTTTTTTTAATTTTGAAAAAAAACTACTCGAAAATGATGGTCGTTATGCACATCAAATGAAAGACAAAAAAATTTACGAACCGAATGGGACTAATTTCAGGTTTTTAAGTTGTATAGTTCTAGAGTTATTAGCTGTTTAAAAATGCAGGAAAAACAACTTTACAAGATTTCTTTGAACATTAAAAAATTATATCTAACGAAGCAAGAGTGATAAAAGAATGGAACCTGAAACATTATGTCAAAAACTATATTAGTTCCTTATAAAAAAATCATGAACAATATTTGAGAGTTTAATCTTTGATTTTTTTGTAAAAAAGTCATCCATTTTTTCGAACTTTAAGTGCGATGCGGGAGCCTAAGATATTATCCAATCGAAAAAATATTTCACACCCTCCTTATTGGACCCAAGTGGCACCCTTTCCGCGCTATTAGAACATGAATAAAAAATAAAGTGTGTTTTCGGCCCACCCTATTGACTATATTACAAAAAGTTTAATGCAGCTTCAGTTTTTCTGATTTAACTGATACTACATTCAGAAGTTGGTATTCAATTTATTAGTTTTGACTAAAACTTTAAACCAAACTCGCTTTGATATTTTATTAGCATATTTTAATTTTCAATACTTCTGTTATTTAATATATTTTCCTTTTCAAAATCTAGTTCACCGATGCAACAAGGTTATAATTGATGGTTTGGACGAAACTCCATTTGTGCAAGATGAAACTGTTCCCCTGGCTGTTGGCTGCACTTTAGCACTGATAACATTAAGTATACTGATTGGTTTTGCAGTACACCGGGCATACCATGCTGCTAAAGTGGATTACAATAACATGGAGTGATGATCACATCCTAAGGTTTTTGAGGACTTTTTGATTATTCAAGACTATACTGAGCATAAATTTTTGATATTATAACAATTTAGAATTACTTTTTTTTGGAGTTTTAAAAACCTTGAATAAACTAAACTACATCTTGATGTTAAACAGTCAATATGATTGATTGATTTTATTTTTAAATGGATGTTTTACAGATTGAGTGTCTTAGATCAGTGCATTATAAATCTTGAATCTACATAATTTGTTATAAGCTATAAGAGTATAGTTAAAGTATCATGATTGATACTTTGTTAAATTGAAAACAGGATGAGTTAGGATAGTAAATTTCTTTTTGGGATTTTTTTGTATATATATTGATTCATTAGATTTTCCTTCTGATTGTAAAAAAATAGAGAATAGAAATAATCCATAAATAGCTCTGCCAATTTGAGGCAGTTTTGAACTGTAATAAAATAGTTATTGTAAAAAAATAATACAAATATATTATCATTTGCAAAACATTATTTGAATGGGTTGGAAGCCAATGGACATGAATGATAAAAAAAGCATTTTTACTTTGTTTATAATAGTTGAGTTGGAGAGTTTTACCTATCGCATGTTCTCAATAAGATCTTTCAAAAGTAAACCTAATTTTAAGTGAATTAGGGAGATTGCACGAGAAAAAACTATTCTAGAACTTAAGCTGGTACAAAATGTCACAATGTATGCCAAATATTTAAAAAACAAGAGGATGCAAAAACTGCATATACTAGTGCTCAGGCATGAGATTCTTCCGATTTTTGTCAGTTTTTCCGATATTTCTGAGAATTGTCAGATTTTTCGTGGTATTCTTTTGAAAAATGACCCCCAAGAAATAGTCTAAAATCCACCTTGAAGTCCCTAATTTGATACGTAATAAACTCAATATAGACTTTTAATCCTTTGTTGGTAAATTCAGTGTATAGAAAGAATTTCCATCTTGACGAACTTAATATTAAAAGAAATTGTAAATAATGTAGCTCAAAATAGAAAGGGGGGTCTGGGGGTCCTCCCCCAGAAAATTTTTGGAAATTTTACTCTTAAAAGTACTGTTTTAACTCATTTGGGACCCTTTTGGGTGACATCCGAAATAATATAATATGTTTTTGAATTCAGAAATTTATGTCATCATTAATGAATTTAATTGCTGGCAAATTAATGGTTTGGTGGCTGCCCAAAAAGAATTTGTGGGCCGCTAGTTGGAAATTCCTGCGGAGTGCGGATTCATTTTTACAGGGTCTTTTTCGTAAAATATTTTGGTTGTAGGCGGCCCACAAACGGCCCTCGATGAGTAGCGGCCCACCGGGCATTTGCCCAAATGCCCGCATGGCGAGTCTGAGCCTGTACACAGGTAAAGAATCCAAGAAACAACTTAGGCTCTATTTCAAGCCTAAAAAATTATGCAGAACCTTTGTTCTGCATGTGTCAAAAGTATTTATTTGTTTAAGAGCATTTGCATTCAATTTACATTCTTCAGTTGAGTTTATTTTCTTTTTTCGTGTTAGTATTCTGATGAAATGTATTGCTGTTTTGTTTCATACACCACGCTATTTACTACTTATCTTAAATGTAAGATAGGGAGTTCAATAACTATTCTAAAGAATGAATGATGCAGAAAAAATGTCTCCCAAATAGCCACCTACACAAAAGGGGCATTGAGATTTTTTTTACATCCTTGGCACATTTGCAAGGACAAAGTACATCACTTGTGCACCTTGGCTTCTAACTTATTTTTTTATAACTAGTTTGAATCAATGTGTTTCCTTTGTGCATTTAATAAACTCAATTTATGAAATCTTGTGTACAATATTTAATAATTCAAATATCTAATTATTCTATTGTTATTGTTAACTATATTTAAGACATTCTCGCTTTGCATGTGTTTCTCTGAACTTATTCTACAAATGTAAATCACAATTTAAATGAAACCTAAATTAATGTAGCTGGGTTAGTTATATATTTGTGACACATACTGACATTAGATATGAAAATATGATTGTAATGTTTTCCAAAACTTTGTTTGTAAATAAAAATTTATTGTATGCATTGTAGTTATTTTAGTTTGTTTTGTTTTATCCTGCTTACTGAGGTTATGATGACTGAAAGGTTACATCACAATGATGTACTGAAAGGTTACATCATTGCATAACATTTACTGGGCTTTTTAACATCTACGTCCACCAATTAGCAGTGAATTTTCAGATAATTTCTTGAGCAAACACATGCCTGTTTTGCAAATAAATACTTGATTTACTTCATTACTTTAGCTAATTATTGGATCCAGTAGTTTCTTAGCAACCATGAAGCAGGCCTGATGAGAGGGGGGACGAGGGAGTACGATCCCCCCGGGACCCAAAGATATACATATTGAATACTCAGAGGGATATCATTTTGAATATTTTGGAAATTAATTTGTTCACATAACAGTCCAAAAATGAGTTAATTCCCAGTTTTCTAGGGGTATCGGGTATATTTTCAAAAATTTTCTGGGGGGGACCCCAGACCCCCATTATTGCTTGTTACTCATTTATCAAAAGAAAACAATATTTTTAAGTTGAAATTCAGATCGTCTAGAAATATTCTAAAAACATGCATGGGTTGGGGTAAATTTTTGCCCCCTACCTCGAAATGAGAAGTAAAGGTATGTCACTGGGGGGGGCAGCTTGGCTCTCGGCGGCCCTGCCATGAAGTGCTTTTGAAGGGGACCCTAGCAAAAATTTGGTCAGGGGTCCTGATTATGATATATTAAGTATCATAACAGACATGTTCTTGATGTGTCTGCTGGTTTTGTTAATGTGAATACATCTCAACGCATGTTAAATATTTCTGGATGCTATATATTGTTTAGCAATTATGTTAAATAACAATATTACTAAAGGAAACATCCAATATTTTACTAAACCAGGGGTCAGCAATTAATTTTACTTGAAGTTCAAATAAGATGTAGTTTGAGTGTTAGTTCTTAAATTTTAATGTTATAAGAAGTTTTTACATTAAAAATGTGGGTCTGGGGGTTTCCTTCAAGAAATATTTTGAAATTTGACCCTTGATAAGCAGGTCAAACTAATTTTTGTAGTGTTAATGATTTTGCTTTTCCAGGAAATAACCTCTCGAGTTCCACAAGTTGCTAACCCCTGATCTTAACTATTATAAACTTCTTAGATTTTACTTAGCATTTGATGTTAAAAAATGTGTAGTACTACAGTCAGATTTCAAAATTATAAAGACGAATATAAAATTTCAACTTAGGATTTTCACTAGAATTGTGCCCAAGCCTTCTGAGTTAACTAATTCCTCTGTCTGATATAAAACAGGGAACAAAAATTAGGAGTCAAATAAACTGGGTGACTGACAAAATCTCATTGTATGGGAGTTGTACTTAACTTTCCATCCAGATCAGTGGCGGATCCAGGATTTGGTTTTGGGGGGGGCTAAGAATTTTCCTTATCCGATTGAATCTTCTTGTTAATATTAATACGGAAAAGGTAATGAAATATCCTGGTCCAACTTCCAAAAGGGGGATCTGGGGGTCCTCCCCCAGAAAATTTTTGGAAGTTTAGGTCAAAAACCCCACTTTTTCAACTCCTTTTGGTACGCTTAATCCGAATTTCGGTTACAGATTTTTTGCGTTTTCACACAAACTTAGTAAAATTTAGTTGTAATAAAAGAGTTACAAGTGCCAAGGGGGTCTGGGGGTCTTCCCCCAGAAAATTTTTTAAAATTTGACCTTTAAAAAACAGGGTTTTAACTCATTTTGGTACATAAAATGTCATATTATATAGAGTAAAACTTTCCATTTTTGGGGGGGCTTGAGCCCCCTAGCCCCCCCCCTGGATCCGCTAGTGATCCAGATCCCTTCCTTTTTACCCCCAGTTGTTAACACACTTCACAGTGGTAAAGTGGTCTTGCGTGATACTTTAAAAAAAACCAAAATTTTGGCTGTTTTGTCATATAAAATGATTTTTCTAATTTTTATCGAGTTTGTTTTGAAGTTATTGTTTACGTTGGGACGTGCCCATCGCCCACATGATCGCCCATCATTGTAATCGATATACATCACTTAAATCCTAAATTTTGATTTGTCGCTAGCTTTGCTACTTTCACCTGATTGGCTATAAAGGTGGGAGTCAGTAATAGCACTAGCAATTCGTCTGTTTGTTTATTGTTTACATTGACTGCCGGCTGAATTGTTTGGTGTGGAATATTCCATTCGTGAACTCTTTTTTTCCCTTAACCATGGAAAACGAGAATATAGAGGAAAATTCAAAACCATCAGTTCCAGCTGACTGTTTATCTTGTCGTTTAACGGGGGGAATATCCCTATTGCTTTGTAGCGCCTACGTTTTTCGTTTCAGTCGAATTGCGAAATTTCGAAGTACAAAATATTTATCGTATATCTTTGGATCAAGTAAGATTTGCTTTTAATAAAAAATTAAAATCGAGTTCTATGGTGCTATCACACATTGTTTTCTTTTTGTTAGAAAACTGAAAAACAAACTTTCATTTTTATGTTAAACTAGCTGATATGCCTGGCCTTGCACGAGTGGAGTGTATAATTTTCTTAAAATTAAATTTTCTCAAAATACATTTATAATTTTGTAAATCGGCAATTACCAATCATCCTGGTATCCCAGGTGCCTCTTTCATATCCCGTGGTCTCGGTAATTTTTCTTATCCCGGTATCATGGGCTGATTTAGAGGGTGAACTCTGGGGGTGCGTACTGGAAAACTTGGGGGTGCAAGCTGCCCCTGATGACTTTGAAAACATAATTTTCCCCTATAAGAATGGAATTTTCTAAAAAAAATGGTGCGTTGCACCCCCTTAAATTCGCCCATGCCCGGTATCCCCGGTAATTTTTCTTACCCCGGTGTTCCTGGTAATTTTTCCTATCCTGGTGCCATGGGCGGATTTAAGGGGGTGCATGGGGGTGCAACGCACCCCCAACATTTTGTGAAAATTCCATTTATATAGGGGAAAATCATGTTTTCAAAGCTATCAGGGACAGCTTGCACCCCCAAGTTTTCCAGTATGCACCCCCAGGGTTCACCATCTAAATCCGCCCATGCCTGGTGCCTTTTTCATCTTAATAAAGTAACAATGATTGAGATAATTAATCCGATTAAGGAAATCAACAGTTTTTTATTAACTTAGGTAAAAAAACCAACTGGTTTTTATCTGTTTATAAACAAACCAACTGGTTTTTAGTTTTTATCATTAAAGAAATCGACGGTTTTTATTAATTTAGTAAAAAACCAACTGGTTTTTCTGACTGACAAATAAGACAAATTGATTTTATCAATTAATTAAAATCCAAGCCATCTTTTATCAGTGAAAAACAAATAACTTTTGTGTATCTTTAGTTACTCTTTGAAATAATGTTTCATTTTAAAGAAAATTAATAAATAAACTATCTCTTGCAACATATAATAAGTTTAACTTAAGCATTTAAGGTTAAGTTTAGATAGAGAGAATTCAATAATTAAAACCATTAAATTAAAAGATTTCTGATTTTTAATCATCTTAAAATGACAATTTTTTGAAAAAATCTAACCTTTTAATTTTGTGCAAAAGATTATACTATATACTTTATAACACTTTCTTTAAAAAAATCCTGTAAATAATTTATAATTTCTAAAAAAAACAAGTGGTTTTTTTGGTAAAAAAACCATTTGGTTTAACCATGGTTTAAACCAAATTGGTTTAAACTGGCCAACCCTGCTAGGATCAATCATAAAATATTAGTTTTACCGTATTTGTAGTCACATGGCTTGGCGACCTGACTAAAGTGTTTTATTTTTTATATTTCAGGTTTAGGATATACTGGTGCAGCGAGGCTAATGCAGTGGTTTCCATTTAACCAAGAACTGAAGCCGGAGAAATCTTAATGCATAAAAAAGCAATTGTATTTTGTATTTAGTCTAGTTCAAATATTAAAGTTTTCATTTTCTGTTGATTGTCTTATTAAAGAAGCCTGGATTATTTATCAAATAATTTTCTTTGTTTAAATATTGCAAGCTTTCCTACCTTGGTCATCTCAGAAAAAGTTTTCTTTTTATGGTGGAAATCATTGATTTAAAATTTTTTTTACAAAAATTGTCCCAATAGACATTTTTATAGTCTAAGGCTTAAATTTTCTCCAGAGATAGCGTGTTTTTAAATAAAATATATATTAATTTTTTAATTAAACATTTCTTAAGATGTCAGCGCATGTATTGATTTTCAGGCTGTTGTGTTATTTAAAACTGTAAGAGTAAAACCCTATGCCTCAAAAAATTCAAGCATGAGCTGTACCAGTAATTCTACAATGGTAGCTTTCATCGCAAAAGAAACCACTCAAAATGCTAAAATTGTAATTATTTTTAAAAAATGTTTGAAAATCAAAAATTTGGGCCGGATGCAACTACGTTCTGGGAAGTGCTAAAGAACCGTATACCACCTAATAATGATCGCCCAAGAACGCCTGCTCAGGAGGTGGCGTTCTACGATGATCGGGGTATCGTTTTCCTCCTGATTGGTTGAAGGGTTCCATTACGTAGGAAGACACACAGAGCGCGGGAAAGGCAGGGTACGTTCAAATGCATGTGGTTCAATGACGTAGTTCGTGACGTTCTTGAAAACCAATCAGCGGCATGCTGGAAAAATGACTCAGGACAACGATAGTTGAGTTGTTTGGAAGTAGGATTCGACCGGTCCCAAAATCGCCGCAAAACGTAGCTGCATCCGGCCCTTTATAAATATTTAAAGTTGTTGTAATGTAATACATAAATATTTAGCAGGGGTTTAAGGGGCCATTCAAATATTACATAAGCACTTTTTTGGTCATTTTTAACCCCCCCTCTCCCCTTGTCAGCAAAGATAAGCAAACCTCAACCCCCCAACCATAATTACGTAAGCAACTGCCGGACCCCCCCTCCCAAAATTTTGACTTTTTTTTTTAGTAAGTACAGTAGAACCCCGATTATCCGCGAGCGTATGATCCGCGATGCGGATTATCCGCGAGGGCCAAGAAAAAATTTTTTAATGATGAGAGCAAATTTTAGATGAGATAAGAGAGATTTTAGATGTAGAGCAAAGGTTTCTGATGTACTGTACATATATTAAAAGTTTTACATGTCATGTTTTTTGTACAATAGAACATAATTTTTGGACTGAAATATTTTTTTCGTGTTTCCACCTCATTTTTAGCCTTTTTTCGGGTTATCCGCGATTTTCGCTATCCGCGGAACCCTTGCCACCCAATTCCGCGGATAATCGGGGCTCTACTGTACTGTTTTTTTTCTCCTTGAAAATTACGTGACATATAAGGAGCTGTCTTTTTTGGGTGTAACCCTAAGGGTTCAACAATGAGTCGAAACACTACTTTTCGGGGTTAAAATTTCAAAATGTTTGGGGGATCCATCCCCAGAAAAAAGTGCTGAGTCAGATTTCCTAATTAAATTTTTTTTGGTTGAGTTTTGAAATTATTTATGCAAAAAACATGAGATTTTCGAAAACTTAGTTACCTTACGTAAGCATCACTCATATCCCCCTCCCCCCTAGTCAGGAAAAATAAGCAAACAGCAAACCCCCTCCCCCGTTAGGTGCTTACGTAATATTTGAACGGCCCCTAAGCCAATGCTCAGAAGGGGGGCTTTCCTCCAAAATATTTAGTTTCTGTTCAAAAAGGACTCATTATATTTTTTTTTCTGAAAAACAATGCTGGATGAAGCCGAAAAATAAATGAAAATTAATATGTATTCTTGGCACACACAACAGGGTGTCCCATATTTCAATTTTTTCCAATGAAATTTTTTGGTTGCAACCCAATAGACCTCCCTAAGTGAGATAAGACACTTTTTTTAAAATGGAAAATGGTCCAAGTGCGTTCCTGTGTAACAGAAAGATGATCTCCTTATCCTTAACTATGATAAAATTATTACTTATGATTTTACCATTAATTTATTTCAATTTTTATAATTGGGGAAAATTGATTGGTATTTATTAATACAATTGACCAATACAAACCAGACAATCACTATCCCTTGGTTGGTATCAGCATTAAAGCTGAAATTTATCATGTTACCTAGTAAATTTAAAAAAGCATAATTTTCTAATTGTTTCTGTACTAAAATGTGCATTTACCTCTACTACAGAAATCTATGACACCAGTAACCCATTTTGGAAAAAAAAATTGGTGTTAACAATTAAATTTTCAATTCCAAACCCTGGAAATACTTCAAGAATTTTAATGGAAAATCTATCTGCATTATTTACAAATTTATTTGAAAATGTTGAGTACTTCAGAAAAGAGAGAAATTAGAAACAGAATTTTATTTAAGCTCAAATACAAAACACACATAGAATAAAGTTATTAAATATTTATAACACGGCTCAATTTCTGAACTCTGTTCAAAAGTATATCTCCTTGTTTGATGCAAGCCTAAAAGAAAAGAAAATTAAATTAACACATAAAACAAGTTTATTTGTGGTTTGTCGTATAAATGATGACAGTTGGTATTTGAAAATTGTAAATACAATGTTTTTTTCATTGCAGTGTGATTGTGTTAAAAATGAACAAACATTTTGCGTTACATTTGAATACATGCGAATAAAGAAGATAGTTGGAATATTCTCATGAATATTACCTGGTATTGATAGTTTTTACTATCAGGGCGATTAGTTTCCACAATTCCACCAACTTTATCAATTTTGCAATGAAGTCTTCCAGCAGCAATGAATCTAGCCAACTCCCTAAATATAAGTGATGAATCATAAAATACATGGTAAAGTAGATAGTCGAGTCCGCTTAATGTGATCGCAATTGTCAGAGACTAAACTGATAACATTATCTGATCGATAACAATAAGCGATCTCATATAAAAACAGCAAACAGTGTAACTAGATTGTTTGCTTTTAAAATCAAAAACATGTAATCGTAATAAAGGTATTCAAAACTCTATTTTTACACTGGGTAAAATTTTACGGGGAAAATAAAGAGTAGTTCAGTTAAATAAAATTATATTATTTTTTATCCATTATATCCTTCCACTCCAATAAACCACTTCTTTATTACATAATCTGAATTCCAGTAAACAAGCTAAACAAGGGGAAATCAAAATATCTTATCAGAAACATCTGCAAAGCGTGGATCTTGGTGTTTCTTTAACCAAACACAAGTATGGATTTTCGGACCCCCCCCCCCCCTTAACCGTTTTCTGTCAATATAATATGCGGAACATGTTTTTTTTTCTTACTTATACTGAGTTTCAGAAAAAAGAAGCACCAGATGTTCTCATGTAGACAGATATTTACTTGTAAAAATTGACCTTCAAAATGAAACTTGAACTCAAAAGCGGTCGTTTTAAAGGGGATATGGACAAATTTTGATAATATTATGCAAAGCGATGATTCATAGTTGATCACATTAAACGTTATATTTTACATTAAATTAAATAGGAATGATCGGGACCTGTCGATTTCGATAACATTATCCGATTGATAACATTAACCGTGATCACATTAAGCGGATTCGACTGTATAATATTATAAACTTAAAAATTAAAGAATAATGCAATTTTTTTCAAGTGAGCATGCAAGACTAAATTGAAATTAAATTGAAATTAAAAGTAGAATTAATATGGCTAATAGAAGTTACTATGGACTGAGAAACCAATTTAAAGCTAGATTCATAAGCAAGGAAACAAAAGTACAATTATACAAAACACTGATCAGACCTATAGTTTTATATGGTAGCGAGTGCTGGACAATGAGAAAACTGGATGAAGATAATTTGTTGAGATTTGAGAGAAAAATATTGAGAAGAATTTTCGGTGCGGTAAGGGAAAATGGAGTCTGGAGAACCCTTTATAATTCGGAGCTACAAGCAAAGTACAGAGAACCAAATTTAATTAAAGTAATAAAAGTTTCACAACTAAGATGGCTTGCCATGTATTCAGATATGATGACAATAGCCCAGTAAAGAAGATAACTTTTCTAAAACCAGAGGGTACGAGAAGAAGAGGCAGACCCCGCACGCGATGGCTGGACAACGTTGAAAAATGGATGAAGAATATTGGTGTTAACAGATGGAGAGTGTTAGCAAGAGACAGAGTCAGATGGTTCAGACTGACTGAGACAGCCTTGGCCGGAAACCGGCTGTAGCGCGGAATTGGAATTTGGAATGCAAGACTAAATGCAAAGGTTTCAATCATTTAATTATTTTTATTACTCAATAGTTAAGGATTCTAAAAATCTGACTCAAAAACTAAATTTAATCAGATGTGCTTTAAATTGTAGAATAAAGAGTTATATATTCAGAGATTTTTTTGCTCTTCCTTATTTTTTCACACTATATTATCAATTCGTTGTTTTTTTTATTCAAAAATCTAGTTTGTATAATAGGTAAAAGATAACTTGTTACTTCAGTACTCAAATGTTGATTTCAAATATGCTAAACATTTGTTAGGTATCATATTTATCATTCTAAGCTTTGGGGAACTACTAACTTAGATCATACTTGCCAATTTTTGAAAACTTGCATCAGTAAAACTTTTGGCATATTATTACAAATCTCCCCGAATTTGAATTACTCAAAAAAAGGTACGGAATAATGCCTTATTATCTAACTATAAGCATTTAAAAAATAATTAATTATACCACATTAATGACCTTTTTCTGTAACTATTTTATTTAAACTTATGTTTTAAATCTTCAGATGTAATATAATTATAGATATTAAAAAAAATGTTTCTAAATTTTCATCAGCATTTTGAGCAGCTTCTATGTGATAAAGCTAAATTAAAAAAAGCTTGAATAGCTGGGATAGCAAAGCAAAGGGAAGCCGTTATGATTTTCACCGTGGTAAAGTAATTTTTTTGCATTGCGATCGAAACCCAAGAAGAAGCAAACTTAGCAAGCGCACACCAAGAGACTCACTAGCAAATCCGATACTTTTCACTCAATACTTTTATTGAGTGAAATAAGAAAATAAAAAAAGAGGGATAAGCAGAGGAATTTGGTTTTGTAAAAAGATGTTGGAGGAAAGAGTTAATGTCGTGAATGGTCGTGAAATCGTCATTTTCGCAAAAATATCGAATTTATTTTTATTATTTATTTTATAGCCTGTTTAAAAAGCTTTCCAAAACTACCTTACTTTAAACTCTGAGTAATCTAGAACACAAGTTACAGCTGTATTAGTACCGGGTAATACGAGGATTAACATACAATTTCAAACTTTAAAGCCTTATTCTGAAGAATGACATTTTTGTATATTTTGGATCACGGTAACAGTGATTACTCTTAAACTACTTAAAATATTCTGATGCTTTTTGTTTTATTTCACTCTTTATATTATAACGCATGTTATCTTCTACAATCTAAGAAAAATATTTGAATTAAAGTATTTTTTAAAGTGTGTAAACTTGATTTAAATGTTTTTTTCACGAATTTTTACTTTTTTCAATTTTAAGTTCCTGTTTTTCTTTTCTATTTTAAAAATTTCAGTTTTTTTTTGTAGACAGTGACACAGATTAGTGTCTTAGGCTCAGAATACTGCAAAAATTTTATTTGTACCAAAAAAGAACATTCTCGGGAGTTGTTGGCGCAAGTTGAAATTAATTTTTTTAAAATTCTTTTTTGAATGATTTTCATTGTTTTAGATTATTAGCTCTCAAAAAATAGCAATTAAATAATTATTTAGTTAATATTTAAAAAAAAAAGGCCTCCCAACTCAGTCAGTTACCTTAAGTGAAAATAAATGCAAATTCAGAAAATTTTCCAATCCATCCGTAAAACTAAACAAAAATATGTACATTTTACAGACAACCTGTAAAAGTTGGCAAGTATGTTAGATGAATTAACGAGCAACATTTTTCTGTGATGCCTGTTTTGGGGTGTCATTGGTTTTAGGTTCTATCGCAATCACATAAAAAGTGCAAAAACTAATGGAACACCTAAATCTTGTAGCAAGAAAATGTTGCATGTCAACGCACTATGAAGGATTATTGCTTGCCACTGAATGGTTCGTACATAAGTTTGAAGAGTAAAATCAAGCACTTTCTAAGGATTTTTTAGAAGTTTTAAAGACCATTTTTGTACACATTTCAAACTTCCAATAACTAGAATATTTGAGTACATTTTTGTCTCTCAAATAGAAATAATATTAATTAGCTTACACATTAGATATTAACTTACATTGCATAATTGATGACTGCAAAAAAAAAGTTTTTGAAATGGTAAAAGGCTACAAAGTGCTTACACAATTCTATAAAAACATTTACCAATGTAATTGCAATTTACCCATTGTTTCAGTCAAATGCATCAGTTGAATTTGAAGGAAGCAGAAGCAAATTTGACTATTTCTGCCCACAAATCAGCACTTTTTAATGGCTTGTGTTATGAGAAATAAAACCAAAAACTATAATAACAAATTAAGCACTTTATAAGGGTATTATATCACTATAATAAATGAATATGAAAAGTAGGTACTTTTTAATGTTTTTAAGCACTGTACAAACCTTGCACTGGCCATTTAAGTTAAATTCAAATTCGTTTGATGAAATATACATAAACAATATTATCTACATTACTTGTCAATAAAGTCTGTGGTGACTCCAAATGCATCAGCCATATATTGAAGAGTCAAACTCCTGTAAGACTCAAGAAGTTGAGTATAGGCTGAAATTCTCATTTCACGAACATAGTAACGGAAATGAGGTGCAAGTAAGCGGTCCTGCTTCAGCATTCTTTCAACCAGAGCTAAAATAAATAAATAATCATAATATCTAAATAACAGAGTTCAAGAATCAGAAGAATAATCAGATAAGACAGAAGAGGCAATTAATGCTTTTTAGTTTCAGTTCACAAATACAGTATAACTCTTGATACAACAAACTTTGTTATTTCAAAACATCTGTTTCTTGAAGAAATATTTTTCCAGACAATTTCCTCTTGTAACATTAATTAACACATATGCTAAAACTCTTATTTTAATCAAAGTTTTCTGATTTAAATATTAATTTTTCCACATATTACACACATAGCACTACTTCCCAAGTGATAATTTAATTTTGTAAGAAAAAATGAACTACTGATTTTTAAAAAGGTAAAGGATAAATAAATTTCTGTGTACTATTGAAAATTGTAAGACATATCGATGGCATCAGGAGGAAACCTCATAGAATCGAAGTTGGGATAGATACTAATAGATACAGTATAAAAGAGCGAGATTCGTTTTCTTGCCAAAGACCATTTTTGGCGGTCAACAGTTGGAGGGTGAATTTTAATGAGCTGTTAAAGCAAAAAAGCAGATTAAATCTCTCACAAGGAGACTAATTTTTTGTTCCAGCTGGCTGGCCAAACCACAAGCAAGAGAGAACTGTTTTATTTTTTAGATGCAAAGAAAAGTTTCAGTTAAATGCAGGTGTGAAATCAAAGTAAAAAGCTTCACTGTTCCTAGGATTACAGGATGATTACTGGTGCTACCAATGGAATTGATTTAACCCTTGTTTTGGAGTTAATGACTCGACACCCGTGAATAAATTTTGTTAGTAAGTAATTCCTCATTGGCGCTAACATACACTTGTCAATCTAGAACAGTGGTTCCCAAACTAATTTGGTCGTGGAACCCCCAAATTTGTTGCCAATGATCACGGAACCCAGAATATTTTTTAATCAATGACTTTTCAAAATTTAATATCTGATATTAAATGAAACCAGGCGCGGATGCTGCACGGGTCCAAGGGGGAGCACTTTTACAGACCCTTACCTTTTGGCAAAAATGTAAAATTCTTGGGGATTTTCTAAAAGTATCACGCAAGATCCCCTTGTGGTACTGCTGGGGGGTGGGGGTCCTACCCCAGAAAAAATTTTGAAACTCGACTGGTAAAAGTGGGGTTTTAACTCATTTTAAGAAGCTTTTTCGGTTCAAGGGGGGACTTTTCTGGACCATTACCCTTTATCCTTTGACAAAAAATATAAAAATGTTGGGGATTATCCATGTTGGGAAAGTATCAAGCAAGATCCCCTTGTGGTACAGTGGGGGGGGGTCTGGGGATCCTCTCCAGAAAAAATTTTGAAATTCGACTAGTAAAAGTGGGGTTTTAACTCATTTTGAGAAACTTTTTGGTCCAAAGGGGGGGGGGCAGGACTGTCCATTCTTATTTTCTTTAATGAAATAAAGTTTGTCACATGGAACCCCTACATTTTTTCGTGGAACTCCAGGGTTCCACGGAACCCACTTTGGGAACCACTGATCTAGAATACTGTATCCATCCCGACTGCGATTTTACCGGATTCTACGAGGTTTTCTCCTGATGCCATCGATATGTCTTATTTGCAGATATTTTCCCTAATTGGCCAATTAGTAAATTTTTCAGACACAAAAACTTGTAGTTCTCACAATAAAAATAGATCATTATTTAAATTTAGAAATCTATTGTACCCCTACCCCTAGCATATCTTCACAGTACCCCTGGGTGCCATGGCATTAGTTTGGAAACCACTGCTATAAAATAAACCTAATGTCAAAGTGGAAAATAAAAATTTAAAATATGAGCAAAAAAAAGGTGACTTGTAAAATTGTATATTGTGATCTCTGATGATTAAAGAAATAAAACTTCATCAACCTGAGTTAAAAGATTTCAGTTCCAAGTGTACCAATGATCCATTAGTGATAAGGATTCATTGTTGTTGTAGGTTAAAGAAAACATATTTTTTATATGCATTAATATTATATCAGCCACAAGACCAAAAGGTTGGAAAATTTCATTTAATATGTTGCATTAAATAGCTGAACATACCTAGCTTTTGGAAAAATTCTCCATAGTGACAGTTGTACAGAGAGAACAAGTATTCTCTGATATCTGGAGTGCTATGAAGTACTTCTAAGATCTCAGATCCTTTAACAACCTAAACAAAATCAGATTTGTTAGCTTAATTCATGAAATATATTTACCTTTTCACCACCAAATGAAACTTACCTTTTCTCTCAAATCCACTCTAGGTAGAGAAATCATACTGCAAATCACTGTATAAGTGACAAATGTTTTATAGTCCATAAGTTCATAACTGGTAAAAGTTGAAACTGTATCCAAAAAAAAGTTGGCAGCATTCTTGAAGTCTCGAATGGCCATGCAATAAACACCTTGGTAAACTTTTAATCTATTCCTGCGATCCCAATCACCACCTTCTTCAATCAAACTGCAAATAGTAACCATATTTCAAGTTTTTAAAAATTTTATAAAATAATGTATATTGATGAAGGGATAAAAATACACCAGAAATTAAATACACATCATACATCGTGTTCTATTAATATTGGAAAGTTAGAATTGTTTGACAGGTTAAACAAAAAACCCATATGCTTAGCACTAGGTTTTTTTTGTCAGAATACAATAAATTGAAAATGATCAAAGGTCACTGAATATTACATGGTTGGAACTAGGGTTCAATTCCATTACTCATCCCATTAAAAATTGCCCATTTGTTTGGGCATCAAACAGAAATTGGTTATTATTAATACAGTATCGGATCCCGTATCCGGCGTCCCGATAACCGGAGTGTTCCGAAAACCGGCGGTTTTTCCAAAATTAAAAAATTTTTTTTAAGTTCCAAATCCGTGCTCCGAAAGGATCCAGTGAGTTCCGACCGATGTTCTCCGATTTTCGGCGCCTAAAATCGGCACGCTGATGACGTAGTCCCTTTTTTCAATCAAAAAGGGGTAAACTTTGGCAACCAAAGTCGCGCGGAAAAAACGCAGCGTACTCGTCACCGTGCCGAAAATCGGCATCGTATCAAAACCGAAACAAACAAGTCCAATCAGGTGAGTTCAGCTTTTAATTTCTTTAGTCTTAAGTTTATTTTTATGGATACTTAAGAACTATTTTAGTACAAAATCTTTAAAGTAATTGATTTTAATCACGTGACGCTTACGTTTTTCCAGCGCCGAGAAAAAATCCATCTATGCCGGGCCGAAAACCGGCTTCGGCATGCCGGTTGAATACGCCTAGCCATTGGTCCGTAGGACTCACGTGACCTCCAAAAACGCACGCCGAAAAAACGCATTTCGGTGCCGAAAGGGATGCCAGGGGCTGCGCGAGATTGTTTTCTCGCGCGACCCTGCAGATTGCGCGTCATTGCGCGTATTTTCGTTACGATCGCGTGTTACAAATAGACGCGGTCTTTCTGAGCTTTTTTCGGGAATTGTTCCGAAAACCGGATTTTCCCGTAAACCGGACTGATGCCGGTCCCGAGCGAGCCGGATACGGGGTCCTATACTGTATATTAAAAGTATATTTTAGTAAGCTAGTTTACAATTCTTGTGTAATATTTGATGTACAAAACGGCTTTGCAACATAAAATAAGACATAACAGAATTCTAGTTTTTGAGTTTTTTAATATTTTATAAAAAATACCTAATACAAAGATTTTTATGAAATTAATCAAGCATTCCCAGACATTAAATAATAAAAAAAACTTAGAAATTAATGCAGCCTAATTTTGCAATGCAGAATGGAATATAAAAAGTACCTTTTAGCTTTTTCAATATTTCTGGTAATAAGATCATGATCCACATAGAAAAGACCAATTCTTATAATATGAAAGAGGATATCCAAACGATGACCAAGAGATACTGTTTTATCTTGAGTTTTTCGAAAAACAGCTAGTGCAGATTCCTGTAATATTATTGAGTGTTTTAGTTTCAGGGTTAGAAATAACCAAGGTTATTTGATCAATCAGATAAAGTTACCATAATTGACAAGTCCTGATCACCACATTAGTTTAATGTTATCAAAATTTGCCCCTATCCCCCCCAAAAAAACACAATATATAATTTTAAAGGTCTACAAGCTATCATTAGCAGCTTTTGTGTCTGTTGAAGCTCCGCTTCGACACTAGGAAAAAACATTAGATTATCAAAAGATTGTGCGAGCTTAAATTCATGTGCTTGTGACTAGTCAATGGATAGGTTAGATCCAGGTTAATATTTTGGGGCCAATTTCATTATTTTTTGTGAAAAATTGAAGCAGTGATAGTTAGAAGATGAGCGCGTAAAAGTAAAATTGACTCTCAAACCAAGAAAATCCTGAAAAATTCAAATGTTTTGTGAATGCATACATGTGATTACACAGACAAAAAATTGGCGGAAATTTTTTTTAAAAAATTCGATGGCACCTAAATTTTTTTAAATTTTCAGTAGAGAGGTCTATTGGCTTCTACTTCCCGAGATCTAGGTTGGTTGGGTTTTTATGGCGCATGACCCAAGACAGGGTATAGCCCGAGATCTAGGATTCGATATGCTAGATTACACTAGCAGTCAGAGTTTTCAGTATAAAATGACTGGAAAATAAGAAAGTGGAATTTCAGTTTTGCAAATCGAATTGTCGCATTTAATTTTGCTAAGCAAATTGGCGCATTTCCGCAAATTTGCGGAAGAATCACACGTATGTGAATGTTTACTTGCAAATTATCACTAAAGCTAATTTGAATTTCATGAAAGGGGCATTTTTATGAATTTATTTTTGTGAAGGGGCAGCAAAAGGGCCCCAATTTTTGTCTGGATCAACCACTGACAGATCTTTTCACATGTAGTCAAGGTGCAGTGCTTTGCAGGTCTACGCCTATATTTTGATGCTCACACTGTTCCCACATCACTGGCGAATATAGAAATTCATTTCGGGAGGGGCCCAAAATTGTTTCCCAGCCCCTCTCATGTATATTTAATTTTTTTTCAGTATATTCTTAGGCAGAATTTGCAACTTAAAGAATTTAATATTAAAAAGTTATGATGTATTAAGTTTCAATTACAAAGGGGGGTCTGGGGGTCCTCCCCCAGAAAATTTTTGGAAATTACTCTAAAAACCAGGTTTTTAACTAGTCTTGGTACCCCTAGTTAGAATTTTGGATATAAATTTTCAGGTAAAATTTGATGAATTTAATGAAAAAGTTATAAATAATATAGTTTTAAGTAGAGAAGGGGAGGATATATGGGGGTCATCCCCCAGAAAAATTTTGTAGATTAGATCCTAAGAACAGGATTTCAACTTGGTTTTGATACACTTTCCGAATTTCAGACATACATTCTCAGGCAGGATTTTGAACTTAATGTAAAAAAGTTTTGAATAATAAAATTCCTAGCACTCTAAAGGGGGTTTGGGGGACTTCCCCCAGAAATTTTTTCGAAATTTGACCCTAAAGAACAGGGTTTTAACTTGTTTTGGTACTCCAAGTCAGAATTTCGGGGGGGGGCAGGGCCCCTTCGCCCCCCCCTTATATACGCCACTGTCCCACATAATTTTGGAAATAAAATTCCCCGACTTTTCCAGGTTCATTCCCTGACTTTTCAAGGTTTTTCCATTTCCAGTAAAAACACTAGCGACCCACTGCATTTTTCAGATATTTCTGGCTTTTTCAAACACATATTTTCAATAAATTTTATATTTTTCCCTTTCCAGATCCAAAAAAGAAATGTGGAAATTGAAAATTTCCAGGTGTTTTGTATTACTTTCCAGGTTTTAGGCAACAACAAGAAATTTTCCCTGACTTTTTAGCTCAAATTTTAATTTCCTTCTGACTTTCCAGGTATTCCCTGACCCGTGAGAACCCTAGGCTCACTGCTATATATTTAGCAGAACTTAGATTATTGTGAGTAGTGTCAGTGTGCATTGGAAATAAAAATGGAGCTAGAGAAAGAATTTAAGTTTAAAAGGAAAAACAAATAATCTGGATCCCTTCCATAAATATTAATAATATTTATTAGTATTAACTGGATAGTATTTGAGGGAAAATATTTCTACTAAATTATTGATGAGAGAAACAAACCATTTTAACTTTGAGTAGAGTATTAAATTGTTAGCTTACAGGAGAAAGAAGTGACTTTTGAATCAACTACTCTGTACTATGTTATATGCCAAATTAGACGATATCCCATCTCTTTCTTTTGTACCATGCATTTTTACCAACATAATCCTGACATTTCAGTTTGGCCATATTTTGAGAATACGTTCATTTGTTCAGATTGTTCTACCACTTTCAAAAGATTCTAGAAAAGTGACTTATTAGCGCCCTTCTCACGTAAACTGACAAATATGCAGATGAGTGTTATCACCAGGGTTGGTAAGGTGCAATAAGTAAGCTTTGTACCGTCATAACAAAGCGATTTGTAAAAGAACTGCACAGCAGTTCTAGGGGTTAGTGAGGAATATAGCAAGAAGCAGAGCACCTTAGTTTGGATCTTTAAAAAAAACTACACAAGCTTTTAAAAAATTCTTTCCTGGGTCTTTGCCGCATGGAAAGGCACCTACTAAAAATGAAATTAATATAAAAAAGCAAATTTTACTAATAGAAAATTACCTTGGATCCAATTTTGCTCAAGTATTCTGCTTTATTGAGATAAGCTTCCCTGACTTCCATTTCACCTAGATTCTTTTCTGCATCTTCAATTGCATCATCTTTTTTTTTAAGTTCAATCTCATTAGCTTTTTTCATAGTCTCCAAAAGGGCATTGTCCACAGGCCATGAAAGATCTTTACAAACTTCTTCATAAAATGGAGCCATGTCTAAGCAAAAAGATTTAAAATAATTTAATGGCCATTGGAATGGAAACCCCTTTTCACAAATTTAAATTTAGATATGACTGTTATATTGATAACAACTACACTGTGAAAATTCGAGATATTTCTGGTATTGGTTTGGTGCCTAAAACAACCAGATGATTTTTAACAGGGCAGACAATGAATCTAAC
Organism: Tetragnatha versicolor; assembly: GCA_024610705.1. Classification (NCBI taxonomy): domain Eukaryota; kingdom Metazoa; phylum Arthropoda; class Arachnida; order Araneae; family Tetragnathidae; genus Tetragnatha; species Tetragnatha versicolor. Next base: position 46,705,082 of record JANDEH010000006.1, read on the forward strand.
GGCTAAATTCCGTTCAGTTCAAAACAGCTTGAACAGGACAATTTACGGAATAGAACTATTTCAACCTTTATAAGAACTGAAACAAAATTTAAATTGGCCAAACACATGGGTTTATTGATATAATAACCATAGGTTAGAAAAATGTTTCAAAAATGTATTTTGTGAAGGTACCGTTTTTACTAAAACTGAATTTGTGAAAGTACCTATTTATAAAATGGTGAAAATGTGAAGGTACCAAAAAAAGGTAGTAAAATTGCCCTGGACAGACCACTGGCTTTGAATTTCGCGCCTTTTGCTATTGGTGACAAAAAAAAACTAAGTGCCAAAAACGCGCCAAGGCATAGGGGAGACCGGGCAGGGATGGGACACCTTCAATAAATCTTAAAATTATAAATAAAATTAGTTTTTGAGTGTTCCACCAGGTAAAGCCACCATGGCTCCATACTTGTAGCTGTTTACTACTTTAGTTGCAAGCTCCTACAAGGTAAAATAGCTGAAGTTTTTGTAATAAATCTTAAATGTGTAAAATACTTCCATCTTTGTGGTTTTTAATCATATATTTAAAAAGTAATCATAAATTTTAATTTAAAAAGATATGTCCCATCCCACCCTGGCCAGGGGTGGGATGGGACAAATTTTAGACTTACTTTAATTCATTTATAAATCTTAAGTTTTATTTGCTATCACATTGGTTATATTTTTTAAGCATGTTAAAATGTTTCAAGATGTTATTTTGAAAGTTTTAAATTTATACAAGGAAAACCGAATTTAAAAAAAATATTTTTGGAAAAAGTGTCCCATCCCTTCCCGGTCTCCCCTACTCTTCAAATAGGATTTTACCATGATTTCAAACTTATTGATTAAAATGTTCAGTTATGCCATAAACTCTTCAGTTATTATATTAATAAAAACCATAAAAATTTGATGATATTTGATTATATGCTGTTCTAAACAGCTTGATGGCTTAAATCTAGAAGTGGGTTCAAACGCCAAGAGAAGTATTAGCGCCTAGTTACAGGGATGTTGCACAACTTTGAGCATTTTGTAGCAGCTAAATTTAAAATTTGTAGCGGTTTGTAGCAGCTAAATTCAAAAGTTTTAGCAGTTTGTAGCAGCTAAATTAAAAATTTGAAGCAGTTTGTAGCAGCTTAATTAAAAATTTTTAGCAGAATAAACCATTTTTGTAGCAGCCGATTTTAAATTTTGTAGCAACTTATCTTAATTTTAAAGCAGGAACAGGGCGAATCAATTTTTTGCAACAACCAAAGTTCAAATCCATAGCAGGGTTAATAGTTCTTGTTACTAAAATATCTGATAATTTATCCCAACTATTAATCTTAAAACAATGCATGATTAAGTAAACTACTAAAAATTTATAATACGAATTACGCAAAAAAACAGGTGTTTGAACAGCTAGAGATCTGTCTTAGCAAAATTGCAACCCTTTAAAGGTACCTTAGAAAATTTACCATTTAAAAATAGGAGCATTTATAAATTAAAAAAAGAGAAAAAAGTACCTTCACAAAACAGATTTAAAAACCTCTGATAAGCCATTTTATCATAAATTAAAAGTTAAATGGTAATTCCGAACAAACTTTTAATTAATTTTTAATGTTTTTAAAATAATGTTATTGCTAATAATAATAGTCAATACAATTTTTAATTTTAATAACAACACACTATGCCAATTATATTCCTGAATCAGGTTTTAAATCCACTTTAAAAGTCAAAATGTAACAAAATGAAATAAAAATTAAGGAAATTAGTTAACAGAATAATTATTTAAGTAATAATATTAAATTGCAAAATGATATTGTCAAAAAATTTTAGTTAAGTAGAGCAAAAAAGTAAGAAATTAGTATTTTTGAAGGTATTTTTCGAATCTTAAATCAGATAAAAAACACTATAATAATCTAAGTTGCTATAAAGCGACCTTTCAATAAAAATTTACAACTTAGAAAATCCTCTTAAGTTGAAAATACTGACATAAATGAAGAATAATTAATGAAAAAAAACCTTTTTAAAGAACAACGTTTTTAAAATGCACTAAAAAGTATTAAATAATTTTTTGTAACTCCTTGTAAAACGAAAAACGTGGGGATCATGCATTAGGTATTTAATCCAACTTTATTTCATCATTCATTTAAAAAATTTTTAACTGTGGATCTGTGGATATAATGGTAAATAGAGTGACAGGAGTAGTAGCTGTAAATATTATTGCATGATCCCCACGTTTTTCGTTTTACAAGGAGTTACAAAAAATTATTTTATACTTTTTAGTGCATTTTAAAAATGTTGTTCTTTAAAAAGGTTTTTTTTTCATTAATTATTTTCTGGTTTTTAGTTTTGTTGTGTAAAGTTTAGAATTCGCCACCTGAATCCCTGAATGCCTTCCAAGAATTTGATTCCTTTCTCTTTTCAATAAAACTAAAAAGTTTTTTTTTTCTGAACTTAAACTATAACACATGGCTTTACTCTGTTTTGTTAAAATCATTGCACAATTTTTGCCCCTAGCTATTATTCAGATGACGTTGGAAATTTTTGAAACACTAGTAATAGAAAAAAGTGTTTTAAAAAATATATTGGTGACAAACATTTCAGTAACTAATTAATAAAGTCAGTCCCTTTGATGCATTACAAATACAAAACTTGCATGAAGTACTGCATGTACTGTGTATTACTTTTATTCTTACAAATTTTCATTTTTCTAATATTTTATACAACACTTCTAAAGCCATCTTGATAACGAGAGGAGGCAAACTGCACAACAATGATATTTTAACAATAAGGTCCTATAGTTGAACTTCTAAACTTTAAGTCCCCCTGGGGGTTCAGGGACAGCAAATTGAACCGAACTAACGAGATAATATCGAATTGTCATCCAGATCTGAACTATGTTCAAAATTTCAAGTCTCTAGCTCATGGGGAAGTATGCTTAAAATTGATTACTAAATTCCTCCCGAACAGACAGATAGACGGACGGACAGGCAAGATTGAAAGTGACCTAATAAAAACGTTGTAAAAAATAATCTTATTAGACTTCTCAGGCTGCTCTGACCAAAGTAAAGTTGTTTTTTCTGCACCGCCGTTGAAGACGTCTGAAGGAAAAGCAGTCGCGGAAAAACGGAACTGTCGCGAAAAATCGCTATTTTCCCGATTTTCGGAACACCAGACTTGTGGCCTTCTTACAACAGTAAAATTGTTTCTTCTATATCACAATAATGACGCAAGAAGAAGCCAACTTGAATCGGCACCCGCGGTCGTCTACGAAAGTCGAGGGAAAAACGGAACACTCCGCAAAAAAAACCCGAAAATTTTTTTTATTTTTCCCAACTTCCGGAACACCGGACTAGTGCGTTTCGGACCAAGGTAAAGTTTTTTTCCTACATCGTCGTAACGACGCAAGAAGAAGCCAACTTGAATCGGCACCCGCGCCCATCCACGAAAGTCGTGGGGAAGAACGGAACACTTCGCAAAAAAACGAAACTTTTGCGAAAAATCGCGATTTTTCGACTTTTCAACTGACTTAGCACAGCAAATTGAGCTGCCGTCATCGGTTTTGGTTTTGAATTCAAGTGGTAGAAATGTGGAAAAGATTCCATAGACGATTTGAGTATTTTCCCCTAAGGATGAAGGTATTCTTCGCGTGAGAGGAGAGTTTGATAATTCGATTTCAAGAAAATCGTATTTGGCGCAATTTTGCTCAAAATATGGTTTTTGTAGCAGTTTAGCACATGAATTAGGATTTGGCGCAGTTTGGCGCAGCCGCAACATCCCTGCTAGTTATCATAGTGAAGTTGGCGACTAAAAATTTGCCAAGAGGTGTCAACCCAAAAACCCACTTCTAGATTTGGTAAATGAAGCGAATCCAGCCCGCAAGCTGAATTCGGAGATTTTTTTAGTCGCCAAGTGGAAAACCGATGGCATCCAATCATTAAATTTTTATTGCCAAATTTGGCGCTGAAAATCTACGGGCCGGATTCGCTTCATTAACCCTAGATTTTTACCCAGCTTGACTAATAAGCAGGACCTTTAATTAAATCGAACCAGTGTTCTTAGATCGATTTTCAACCCTGTTCAAGAAGTAATACCCCAAAGAGAAAATCGAGTATTCAGGGAGAAGTTAAGATGACTTAACCGGTAAGTAAAATTTATACCATAAAAGTGTTAAACAGAAAACTCAAGTATGGAGAAATTTTGGCCAGTCCTTTCACGAAATTTAATACCCTATACCTAGAACCAAAATTAGAATCCCCTACAATATAAATACACATTAGAGGGTGAGATAGATCCACATAAATATAAATAGAAATGATAAAATACGAATAGTATTCAATATTTACTGTATTGTTTGATGGCTTCCAATAGTCGATATTTCAAATTATCATCTCTTTGATGATCGGTAGATGAAAGTAAAAACTTCAGTTGTGCTAGCTCCAAATTTGGATTTTTATCCAAACTTTCAGCTTCTAAATTTTCGACCGGCATTTTTTATGGAATAAAATTCAATTCAAAACAAGATCACAAAAATGACAAGACAAATTTCCAAATTAATAACAAAGCGTATTGAGGTTGCCACTCGCTCTCTCGTACTAAAAAACCACTATTAACTCGAAATTCCTTAAAATCACTTTTTAAACACACGTTTGAAACGTAATTAATGTTACAAATTTGATGACCATAAAATATGGTATTAATGAATTATCTGTTGATTATAATAGTACAAATATACAATATTAGGTAAACAGTAAGTTTTTTTTGTGAAATATGGCATCAATCTAAAAGTCATACAAAATTTTTTTAATTTTTTTTGTTTGTGCTGTCGCTGGCGCTGTCAGTAAACAACAAAAGAGAAGTAGAGAAGCGCACAAGTTTATTCATATGATTTTTCAAGCTTCAAGCTATATTTCAGTAATGGATTCTAAATTATGGATGAAAGTTTACTTCCAACTGATGTTTCTTATTGTATTATTTAGTCCTATCAGTGTGAGTAACTTCTTTATTTTCAACAAACAAATTTTGCAAGCGATGTCTTTGTCCCACATTCAGTTTAAGATGTTTATTATTTTTTCGTTTACATGGAAAGTTATTTACCTCCTTTTTTAAGTTATGTTTTGTCCACAATTTTACAAACTTTTATAGAAGTTTCGTTATTTAAGGGTTCAGGTGTTGAGAAAAATGATGTTTCCATTTGCTTGGTTGTGGGTCAGGTTTATTTGGCCATTTTTTTTGTTATTTATAATAGAACCCGAGGGATGTTCTACTTCCTGTAAATCTATCTATTTTTAGCCGCTCATGCTAGATTTAAAATTATTTTTTTTATATTAACTTAGAAAGTCTTAAAGCCATCTGTTTGTTAAAAAAATGTTTTGCACTCAACTTTATTAAAAATTTTGTAAATTTTGAAGTTCAATTATGTCTTTATTACCTGGCAGATTCTTTGTGTCCATTTACTTTGATTATGGGTCAGTGTTTTTTATTAACAATTTACCTGAGGCTCTAAAAGAAGATAATTGTTTTTTTTTTGCCTCCAATCAAAGGTTTTAGGTGACTTTGTTATAAGAGTTATTTTTGGGACAGCTTTTTCTATTTGGGTAGGAGACTCTATTTTCACAAATTTACAAAAACAGACACCTGGTAAAAAAAAAAATGGTAATACTTGATTATTTAACCGTCGACCGCTCAGCAGCTGTTAAATTCAGCGATACAGCTATTGAATAGTCAATAGGATAACGTTGTCGAATTCAGCGGAACGGTCGATGGCATAGTGCTTAAGAACAAAAAAATCTAATTAACACTAACTTTAATTCACAAATTTGAGTAGATTTTCACAATTTTTATAAAAAGTATGGATAGACTCCTTTTATTTACTCATAAAATTTCTTGTTTTAGATGGAAAAACTTTCCAAAAGCTATGGAGTTCTGAATGCTGTATCATCATCCGGTGTTAAAGAAACCTTTTGTATGATATATTTTTCAGACTTGGGTTCAGTAGCTCCTACAGAATCGGTTGCTGTGAGTGTCTTTTTTACTAACAATTTCTATTTTATGTTACAATGTTTTGATCAAGTGTAATTTTCTCTTAAAACTGCATGGTACTTTTCTAATATCTATTTCCTAAAACACCATTAAATTTTATTTTATTAAACACTAATTGAATTGAATGGTATGAAGCATCATGCTTGAATTCTGCCAACCAAAAATACTTTGGTTGTTTTTTTAATTAACTTATTTTTATATGTTTCAACGCTAAGAGTGTTTCAAACACCTTGTTTTGGAACAAAAGACGAAAAATTAAACACTCATGTAGAAGGTACAGGGAGCACCCGAGCAGGCTTAGGGGAGGATGTCAAAGCTGCATAGTCTGGGCAGCGTTTCTCAAGCCAAAAGTCATGTAGTTGAACTCAAACAGTCCAATTGGTGTGATAATGGCTGTTTTTTCTATGTCTTCTTTGCGCATAGGTACTTGGTGGTAAGCACGCCTGAGGTCGAGTGTGGTAAAGATTGTTTTGCCAAAGAGGGTGGTTGAAAAATCGTGTATATGACGAATCGGGTATTTGTCAGGCAAAGTATTGGCATTTAGTGCACGGTAATCTCCACATGGTCGCCATGATCCATTTGATTTCTTTACCATGTGTAACGGGCTGGACCAAGGACTCTTTGAAGGGCTGCAGATGTCTTGCTGCACCAAGAAATTGAATTCAGCTTTTGCCACTGCTAGCTTGTCTGGTGCAAGCCTTCTAGCTTTTGCAGCAACAGGCTGACCCTTTGTCTCGATGAAGTGTGTGACGTTGTGTGGTATGCACCTGTTGACAGGAGGAGCTTCATCAAAAATGCCCTGGAACCTTTGGAGCAAGGAGCTAAACTGTGCAGATGATTTCAGACCAGTTACCTTAGGAACAGGATCAGTGGTGATCTTTCCCTTTGATGTTACTCTTGTCAGCTTGTCAATTAGACATTTGGACTTGAGATCCACCAATATGTCATAATGAGACAAGAAGTCGGCTCCAAGGATGGGTCTGGAAACGTCTGCAATGGTGAAGGTCCAGGGGAAAATGCGACGCAGTCCAATGTCGAGACTAATCTTGCGGGTGCCATAAACAGAGATGTCGGAGCCATTAGCAGCAACCAGTTTTAAAACTGAAGAAGATTTAGAGCGTTCAGAAGGTGTGGGCGGCAAAACGGAGATATCAGCTCCAGTGTCGATCAAAAAACCCAAATTGGTTACTTTATCGAACACAATGAGACGGCTGTTTGCATGGCCATGGACGCTAGCCGTCGTAAACGCTTGGCCTAGGAGTTTTCCTCCGAATAGCTGCAAGGCTTCTCACACCGGTTAGCCTTTTCCCCGAAACGAAAATGATACCAGCACAAGCCGGGGTTGCTTGGAGAACGGTTTCGCTGCTGAGAATGCCTGCTACGACTGCGACTACGGCCACGAAACTTTAGTACCCGGTCCAGCTTCTTGTGAAGCTCGCTGACTTGGAGCTGGAGAGATGCGATGACGTCAGCTTGAGGGGCAGGGTTGATCGGTTCTGATTTTGGTTGTGCGGCTGCAGAGTTAATCTGGCAGGTGGAGACATCAGCGATTCGGTCAGCCATGACCGCCAACTTGCTCAACTCATCCGAAGAAGGGACTAAAATTGCCTGCGTCTGAGATGGAAGCCGTTGAAGCCACAGAGAGGGAAGAAGTTGATCGCTCACACGACCACCAGCCAAGTCCTGCATTTGGCGGAGAAGAACAGACGGCTTTTTATCCCCCAACTCCAAATCCTGCAAGAGCGTTTTCAGGCGCCGCTCCTCGGAAATGCCATAAACTTCGATGAGGCGCTCTTTTAGCTGCTTGTACGATTGCTCTGTAGCTGGAGCAGTGATGATGTCGCTCACTTGGGAAAGGATCTCCGTCTCAATTCCAGCGACGACCGTGTGGTATTTAGTGATGTCTTGAGAAATGCCCGCTGTGATGAACTGAGACTCGATCTGCGAGAACCAGATCGCAGGATTCTCCTTCCAAAACAGCGGAACTTTGACAGCCACGCGGGAGAGCTCAGGAGTTGCAGCCGCCGCCACTGAGGCCGCCGCCGGCGCTGGATTTGTATTATTAGGCATCCTTTTATTTTTCACGTCCGGGTCAGCAGTTAAGTGTTTAAGGTTGGGCATAAATAGGAAACTAGGTTCATATATTTACATTGATATTTATTTACATTTATGTACAATATCTACGAGAAGATTGGCGACACATAGCAGATTGATGCAAGCAAAAAAATGGTATATAAAAAAGGAATAATGAAATAAAAATAATGATTTAAACAGTTGCCAAATTCATAAGAAAAATAAGATACAAAAAGGTGTTGCCACTACAATACAATAACTTAAAATAATAATAATAATAAAAATAAATGTCGCCATACACCTCAGAGAGCTTCCACCCGGATTTAACAGGAACAAAAATTTGTCGCTATGAAAAAGCTACAGGGAAAGCGACACAAGGGTTAGATCAATAAGGTTTTACTATGTTATGTGTTTTACAACTCAAATTGATTTTCTATTGAAATTATCAGACCCAAATATAGGCTATGCGCCATCTTATTTTTTTCTTGTTTCCCTTTTTCTGCTATGATCAGTTTCTTTGAATTTGTTTACAAACAATATTATGACTATTTAACTATTTTGATAACTACATTTTACAGGTGAAGATCCATGACTTGTGACTTCTTTTACTTATCTTATTGGTACTTTGTGTAAACATTCCTAAAGTTGCAAATATTAACAAAGCATTAAAATTGTCATCCTTAAATTACTTTTAATCAGACATTTTGCTTTTTAGGAATCTCATATTCTTGAAGATAGCTCTCAAATTAATTGGTGTAATGATCATCCTGAAATTGATCCTCAAAACAAAGTTCTTTTATTATCAACAGATAATAATTGCACTGTATATGATGAAGCTATTAACATCCAAAATAGAGATGGAAAAGGAATGATCTACATTGCTGATGGTGCAGATATTCATGTAAGGAATATTTTCTTGATAAAAAGTATTCCTGTTTTATATATAATACAAATACAAATTAAGTCGACCAACTGCAGGCGTAAGCCCAGCAAGGTTGGTCCAGTCTTTTTAACCCACACTACCGGAATCCCAGTATCTGTCAATTTTCCTCTTGAACTCGTTTACCCCACTTGAATTTACAATTGTTTCAGGCACAACGCATTCCATCTATCCACTACCCTATTAAAAAAATAATGCTTTCTACAATCCGTCTTAAATCTTCCTTTATTCAATTTGAATTTGTGACCCCTTGTTCTATTACCTGTATTGAAATCTAGTCCCTCTGTGTCCCCTTGCTTTACCATTTTAAAAAGTTGAGTCAAATCCCCTCTAATCCTTCTTTTCTCTAGAGTGAACATATTTAGCTTCTTTAATCTTCCCTCATAACTTAAACTGGATATACCCTTGACCATTTTAGTAGCCCTATGCTGAACCCTTTCAATTGAATCAATATCTTTTTTTAAGTATGGAGACCAAAACTGAACAGCATACTCTAGATGAGGTCTCACCAAGCCTCTGTATAGTGGTAAAATAATATCCTCGGACCTTGAAGAAACAGTTTTTTTAATATATCCCAATATCCTATTAGCCTTTTTACTAGCAGATGAACTCTGATGAACCCATTTAAAGTCTTCATTTACTATCACCCCTAAATCCTTGATCATATTACCTTCTTTAATTTTGTTCCCTTGCAGATAAAATTCTGCCCTACCATTCCCCCGACCTATATGAAGTACCTGACATTTACTTATGTTAAAGGACATACCCCATTTTTCAGCCCATTGTGATATCATATCTAGATCCCTTTGTAAATTTCCAAAACAACCAACCAACCCTTTGTAAATTTTGTATCTGCTCCTGAGTATCTACCCTCCCCCAAATTTTTAAGTCATCAGCAAAGCTATAACATTATATGCTTTTTAAGTATGGTTTCGAAAATCTTACAAATGACTGATGTTAAGCTTACTGGTCTATAATTGCCTGGATCCCATTTTGGTCCCTTATATATTGGAGTTACATTAGCTAATTTCCAATCTATTGGCACCCAACCCGATTCGTATGTTGATTTAAAAATTGTCATTATTATGTCCCCTAATTCCTCTGCGCATTCCACAAGCACTTTTGGATAAACATCATCTGGTCCTGGAGCTTTAGTTGGAGCTCTGGTCCTGGAGCTTTATGCTTCTTAAAAGATGTATTATTTCCTCCCTATTAAAACAACAGTCAGAAATTTCCACCCTTCCATTATAATCTAATGCATAGTCACCCATTAATTTAAAATTCTTATTAAAAATCTCTATGAAAAAATCATTTAGCACCTTTGCCATACCTATATCATCCTGAATAATTGTGTCCTCTCCTAATTTTAATGGCCCCAAGGTAGAGCTTAACTTATTGTTCTCCCCTGCATAAGCATAAAATTCTTTTGGGTTTTTAATGATATTCCTAGCCAGATTTTCCTCTAAAGCCCTCTTCTGCCTCCTACTGATATTTTTGAAGTCTTTCCTAGCCTTTAAATAAGCCCCCCTATCACTATCCCTCCCAGTACGTTTGTACAATAAGTGTTTGCATGAGCTATTACAGAATATTTAAAATCTATGCTTGTTAAAATAAAGTAAGCACAAATCCAATATGAAGTCAGTTCAAAATTTTATAGGTTTTGAAGAAAGTTTATGAACAAAACACAATTAAAATGCTTATCACTTTATTATTCATCTAAATCAATGTTTCCCAACCTTTTTCGGCCCATGCCCCACCAAAGCCTTTCAAAATCCCCCCCCCTGGTTTCAGTGGCATATATAGAAATATATTTTGAGAGGGAGCCAAAATTATTTCTTAGCCCCTCCCTCCTATGTATATTTAATAAGTCTAATGAAGCTTTTCAGAACATTTTTACGTAGAGTTTGCATGCTAAAGAACTAAATAAAGTTATGAGTAATTAAGTTCCAAGTACCTAGATGGGTCTGTGGGTCCTCCCCCAGCAAATTTTCGTAAATTTGACTCTAGGAAGCAGGTTTTTAACTAAAAAAATTTCAAATATAAGCGTTCTAAAAACGTGTCAAGCGTTCTAAAACGTGTCTTCAACGTGTCTGTTTCATGGACACATTGGTTCCGAATATAAGCCACTACTAAATGGACTTTTGAAACACCCTGTATAATGGTTAAACTTTACAAAAATGCTAACAGAGATGCCAACCATTCCGAATTTTGCGAAATCATTCCGCATTTCGGCCCCGAATTCCGCAATTACGGATAAAGCTAGGAAAACTACGGAAACTACGCTGCTTATATTTTAAAGACACTGCATTAAATTTTTCTTCTTAATTCTCTGTTTTTAGCCTTCAATCATTCATTTTTTTACTTAGAATTGCGAATTAAAACAATAACGCTAGTCGCTAACTGATGAGATGGGCAATAAGAAGGGGGAATCAATCGGAATTCGGAAATATTTTAATCTGCATTGATGATTGATTCATGGGGAGAAAAAAAAGGCCTTCTTTACTCAAATATTTGCGTTTTCAAGCCTTTTACTAAAACTTATCAAAAGATTGGGGCATTTTTCTACATGCAGAAGTCGTGGCATCAGTCGGCAAGCCGCACGTCACGCCGGATTTTTTTTTGTGGGGGGGGGCGATTACAGATGAGCATTGTCTCAGGTTGGCATCCCTGTGCTAACAGATGTACAACAATAGAATTATATCTAACTAGGGGGCTACTGCTCTCTGTGCTTGCTATATTTTCCAACCCTTGGGAACTACTAATGCACTTTCCTTCGGATTGCTTTGTAATCCATGCTTACTTACCATTTGCTAAAATACTTAAAATTAGTAAAGACTGTCAGAAATATTTTTCACATTAAAACATTGACTTTTTCAACTATATTAATTAAGTATTATCTGATCAGCTAGAGAGCAAACAAAATAAACCAATATTTGCCAATGGAGAAAATGAAATTCAGCCTGCATGATGATGGCAAATTCTGCTAAATTTTTTAAATGGGAAAAGTAATTTTATTTTATCTTACTGATATTGCAGATACAAAACAACAAAAGTGAAGCTTCCAGTGTGAATATAACTGTTGGTTATATTGGTAAAGTATCCAAGGATATACTTATGGTAATTATTTAGGACTTTTCTAACAATATTAAGATTATTTTTGTAATATTAGTTTAATAGAATATTGTTTTCTCTTTTAGAAAATGGATAAGCCTGTGAAAGTTACAATATTTTCTCCAGGTGAACGTGGATTTGAATACAGTTTGATAATTCTTTTCGTTGTTGCTATTTTTACAATCTGTTCTGGTGCTTACCTTTCAAAAGGGGAAAGATATAAATTGTAAGTATTTAAATTTGATTAATCAACTATTTTTCTACTAAAAGTGATTTGAAAGCTGCCAATTGGTATTATAACTTCAACAAAGGCTGTTAATATACAAGAATGAAATTTTGTAAGGGCTGGAAGTTAGATTTTGTACCTCTGAGTTGTACTTTTATTTAAGCCATGTAAGTATTTTTAATACTGCATTTCAGTAGCATTTTTTTGTTATGTATTAATTTTAGTACCTTTTTAAAATTTTATAAAAGCATAAAATATCTTTGTAAATATAACAATGACCAAGCTTATACTTCCTAAAAACATTCTTTGGACTGTTGATTTGACAAGATTAATTTTCCTTTTGCATCAGAAGACCCTATCAAACTATGATCCTTTAAATATTATTAGATTTTTCCTTTAATTTATTTCTGTATTATTTAAAGCTTATTTATTCTTAAATTTTAAAATATCGTGAGTCAACATAGTAAAAAACACTTTGAAAGGGCAAAAAGTTATGAAATCAATTTCAGATCAGCCTAGTTCTTTACATTTGTTTTTTTCTAATACATTAGACCCTCTATACCAGCGGTCACCAACCCCCGGTCCGCGGACCGGTGCCGGTCCGTGGATGAAATGGTACCGGGCCGCGGGCCGACCATTTCATTGAAAATGAATTTAAATTCCTAGTTATATACTCTAAATTAATGAATGGAATAAATTATAAATAATTTTATATTTATTTTTTGGTGTAACTATTTTATTTTGAAAGCATGTTTAAATACAATTAAATTAAAATTTATAAATTAAAATAATCTAGAATGTAAACAATCAACGCCCCCCTCAGCGGGCCGTGGTAAAATTATCAAACGTTGACCGGTCCGTGGTGGTAAAAAGGTTGGAGACCACTGCTCTATACTGACCCCACAATATAAAGATCTCATCATTACAATGAATGGTAGTTATTTTACTGTTTATTTTATCAATGATATTTTAAAATCGTTACAGCGACTCCTAAGACATGAGTTTATTTTGTTGTAGTAATCGACGTTTCAGTCAAAGTTAGTAAAATTTGGCTGATTAAGAGGTTAGAACTGACAAAAAGGTGTAAATGAGAGGTCCTAATTAATTTGAAGGATTGTGTTGGTTGTCTTACATTTTGTACTTGGTGAGAATGTTTCATTCCTGGTAGTATTAGTACTGTAAAGCACCATTTATACGTCTCTCGTTTATACGTCTCTCATTTATACATCTTTTACATTTATAAGTCGTTTTCGCTAAGTCCCAATTCATTCAAATAATCAAAATTGTTTTCAATTATACGTCTTTTCATTTATACGTCGGTCCCTTGAAAGACGTATAAACGGTGCTTTACTGTATATCTATATATTCTCTATTGTTCTGATTGGTTTTTTTTCCCAAATTCATTATAACGACACTTTGTTGTTGGTTCCGTGAGGAGTCGTTATGTTGAGGTATTATTGTATAAAGAAAATAATTTTTTATAAAGTTTTTTTAATAAAATTATTTCATATTTATATTAGTTTTATACATGCTTGATGTTTGTAATATGCTGTAGCTTCATTTTTAGGGAAACAGTTTGCATTTTAACATTTAGTAAAACCTCTTTACAATAACCCTTGATTTAGGAACTCCAATATTATGATTACTTTAATTTAAATGACCTTATATTGTTAGGGTTGTTCTATCAAGCTTCTATTTGTTTTATATGCATTTTACATTGTTGTCATTATTATTACTGCTTATTACTTTATCTAAACATCTAACTTTGTTTTAGTATGCAGCAAAAGAAAAGTGCTAACAAACGAAGGCGTTCCAGTTCAGGAAGAGCTACAGACCCACCAGCTGGAGAAAACAGAGGGAAAAGATTCTCAATTCTTGATGAACAAGTCATAAATGTGCCTGCTATTTATGTGTTTCTATTGGTCCTTCTTATGTCCGGAATGCTTCTTCTTGTGTACTTCTTCTTTGATTATTTAGGTAAACTTAAAACACATGTTTTTATTATTTTGAAGTTAATTTAAATAATATAAATGTAATGTAGGTAGGACACAAGTCAGTTTATTATTATCTACTCTTAACCCTACTTAAAATACTCTTAATTAAACATACAGAAAAAATTCTATATCCTAAAGGACAATTCTTTTTAAAGGATATTTATAATTCTTTCATAGGTTAAAGTAAATATTATTATATTGATTACGAAAACACACACAGAGAGTAAATATAAAAAATAATTATTTTCTATGTAAGTTCCTTTTTGCTTTGAATACCCTTAACACTTTTTCTATTGAAAGAAAATTTACTTAACCCCTTCTATATATAAGTCAGCACATGCGACAGGACAAATACTCCTTAAGCTCTTTTCAATGAATTTTGTTGTACTCCATTTGATACACCACACAGTAGGGTGTCTAAAAAAAACCTTTTTTTCGAAAAACCTTGCTCTCCAGGGGCTTTTCCCATTCCTTTTGGTTGCACAAGATAATGTGTGAAGTTTCAGCCCCCTAAATTAACTCTAGGGTTTGCCTGTAGAGCCCCAAAGTTTAAAAAAAGTGGGAAAAAATTACCAATTTTCAAAATTTTTAAAAATTATATTTTAAGATTGATACTGCGATAAAACCGGTTCAAATGTGTCATATAGGACTTTTGAATGGAATTCTGTGTGTGCGTGCGTGCGTGGATCTCACTATTCCATTTTAACTGTAAAAACTAGAAAACCCTTGTAACTTAACCCATCTGATGTTTTGAAAATAAACTGGATTAAAGTCAGCACTAATAATAAACTGTTTCTGGGATGGTGTGAGATAATTCTAATAAATTTTAAGATGCTGCAACTTGAATAAGCCTGTGAACCCCTGACTAAAGCCTTTCTTTTGATATTTTTTGTAGCAAATAATTTTGTACTGATCAAATTTTTTTGTACTTTATATTTCTTTTTAATAATATATATAATTAATATGTGTATAATTTCTTTTTAGTTTACTTTATGATTAGTATGTTCACAATTGCAAGTGTGGGATCAATCTACTTTTGTTTAGAGCCTTTTGTTTCAAAAATACCATGGAACTTGAAGTAAGCAGTAATTTTTTATCTTGTTTTAGTTTGGTTTTTAGCTTGCAGCACATTAATTAAATGTTAAGCCTTTTAATGTTTTGTTTATTTTTGTCAAACCTATAAAGAGTTTAATAGTTACCTCTAAAACTCCATATAAATTTAGACTTAAGGATACTCCCATTAAATGAACAAAATAATTTTATTAGAATAGGATCAAGATTATTGAGTTATCAAGATTTTTTTCTATTAGTACAGTATAGGACCCCGTATCTGGCTTGCTCGGGACCGGCATCAGTCCGGTTTACGGGAAAATCCGGTTTTCGGAACAATTCCCGAAAAAAGCTCAGAAAGACCGTGCGGCCCCTGGCATCCCCCTCCCGAACATTTCCCGTTCTGAAAAGCCGAAGCGAGCGACTTTTTTTCAGCGTGGCGACCTCTTGGCGCCAGAAAAAATCCCCATACCGAAGCCGAAAATGCGCCGATTTGGTTAACGCGTTTTTGGAGGTCACGTGAGTCCCACGGACCAATGGCTAGGCGTATTCAACCGGCATGCCGAAGCCGGTTTTCGGCCCGGCATGGATGGACTTTTTCTCGGCGCTAGAAAAACGTAAGCGTCACCTGATTAAAATAAATTACTTTAAAGATTTTGTACTAAAATAGTTCTTAAGTATCTATAAAAATAAACTTAAGACTAAAGAAATTAAAAGCTGAACTCACCAGATCGGACTTGTTTTTTTCGGTTTTGATACGATGCCGATTTTCGTTTTTTCCGCGCGACTTTGGTTGCCAAAGTTTATCCCTTTTTGATTGAAAAAAGGGACTAAGTCATCCGCGTGCCGATTTTCGGCGCCGAAAAAAAGCACCATGGAAAAGGGCCTTTACATCGGTCGGAAGTCGGAACTCACTGGATCCTTTCGGAGCACCGATTTGGAACTTAAAAAAAAATTTTAATTTTGGAAAAACCGCCGGTTTTCGGAACACTCCGGTTATCGGGACGCCGGCTACGGGATCCGATACTGTATATCAATACCTTTACTTACATGAATTAAAAGGTACACAGTTCTTAAATTTTTGCATAAATTTTAAGTGTCATTCAAATAAAAACTAAATCTATATTTTCACTAATTAAAATTGAGGAAAATAATTGCCAGAACTTGATTTAATTAATATTTTGATTATGAAACTAGGTATAGCAACAAGCCAACTCCCCAACTTTACTTTGTTATAAGTGACTCGATTGCCAATGTTACCAGATAATTACAATTAGTTTATATTGATTTTATTGCAAGATAATATTTTTTTACTGTCTTGAACTTTTTAGTTTACTTATGTTTGAAGTTTTTTTTCATTATCAGCATTACTTTTTATAAAAAAATATTATCTATGTTTGTTCTGTTGCAGAAATTTATAAGAGTTATAAGTTATAGATTGTACTTTGATTTTTGTAGATTCAACCTTCGGAGATGTGCCTGTGATATTAAAAAAGTTATGCTGTTTGCTTTTGCCCTTAGTATAGCAATCTTTTGGTTAATAAAAAGAAATCATGAGTAAGTTTCTCTTGGGTCTGTATTTTTAATCTTGTTTTGTCCATAGTACTTATAATTTCTTTGCACAGGTATGCTTGGATTCTTCAAGATGTTTTGGGGGTATTTTTTTCTGTTCATATGCTGAAAACAATTCGCCTTGGGAATATGAAGGTAATATTTTTATTTTGTTTAAGATATATTAAAGTAGGGACATTACACTCATAACATAAACATCAGAATATACAATACATTTCAGACATAGCATATTTTAAAAGCTGAGAGTATGGTTTTTCTTCCAAAAATGTACTTTAAATTTAAAAGCCATTTATAAACCTATAGCATAGCCGCCAATTCTTCCGATTTAGCCGAGAGATTTAAGGTTATTATTAACAAATCATATAACTTTTTGTTTTTTATTCAACTGATCCATAATTGTACGATTCCGTCTTATCAAGTTCAAGACATTTTAACTCGCTCATTTAATTGGAAAACTCATTAAAAAGAAAAAAAAATCTCCCGGCTAAACCGGAAGAATTGGCAGCTATGCTATAGTAAATTATCCATGATTAGGTTTATATATATTATAACCTGAGCCCTCACTTCAGTATTGGGAATGTGTGTAAAAATTCATGACTTATAAAATATGATAATTTATAGTTAGATTACAATAGTTTTTTTTTTTACTTTTTTGTAAAAATCATAATATTTTGTAAGAAATAGTGCATTGCTTTTTTATTATACTTATGTTCTGAATTTTTCTTTGCAGATGTGCACTTTAATTCTCTGCCTTCTCTTCATCTATGATATATTTTTTGTGTTTATAACTCCTTTCTTAACTAAAGTGAGTATTAAAAACTATTTTATTGAAAATTTTAAATTCCCTTTATGCTTGACTTTTTTATTCAGAGAAACAGTCATTGAAAGATAAATTTGAACTTTTCACTAGTATGCAACAAAAAATAAACTAATGGTTTGATTTTTGATGTAGTTTTCTAATTATTGCCAATGACTCAATTAACTCAACAATTGACTCAATTAAAGTTCAGTTAAAATTAATTTCAGCTTAAAAGCTGTAACACAATCAAAGAAATATTAAATTTTTTAAAAATTTTGAATAATAAATTAAAATATAAAATAAATTGATGTCACAAGCTCCTTTAAAGTTCCCAATATTTATTGGATTTTATCCCCCTTATGGGGATGGTTCTGGGGGCTTTAAGACTAATTCAGAAATAGCAATTTGTGTATGCTCTCCTGAAGAAGAGACATGGCATAGGGTTGTTTCTGAATAAGAAGTCAACATAGTTTTTTCATATTTTCTTTTTATTTATAATATTGTGTTATCTGTTACACAAATATTCGAGCTTGGTTGTTTAAGATAACTTGCAAATTATCTTTATCCCAGGGGTCTGTTTAGAGAAAATTTTGGGTTTGTTTTCAGACCCTTTACAAAAATATTTCATCTTGTTCATAAAATATTTTACCTTCATTGAATATTTTAGCAGTTTTTTACAATAGTACAAATATGGGACCCTATTTTCACTAATTCACAAGCTCTTGGCTGAAAAAAAACCCCAAATTTAATGCTAACTTAAAATTCACAAAGTTATGAGTAGATTTTTACAAAACCCAGACATATTTTATTACATTGCAACTTAAAAAATTAAACTATTTTTAATTCAAATTTTCCTTTTGTTTCCTTGAACTTTTTATTCAACAACCATTGTTAAAATACCAAGTATATACCAAAGTTCAACTTCTTTAATTCAAGAGATTTAAAAAAAGGAAAATTTCAAACCATAAAAATTTTTTAGCTTTCCATCTTTATAAAAGTATTGTTACTTCACCATTACTTACCATATTATTTAATGGAATTACTACATATAAGGGATCAGGTTTGAGATATATGGTCACTACTGTATGGACACAAGATGTTGAAAAAATCACTCTAAACCTTTAAAGAATTAATTTAGAAAACCTTAGCTTTGTACTATCCCAGCGGTATCACCAAATCTTTCAATTTACAATGCAATCAGAACAAGAATTTAATTAACTAGGGAGCTACCGCCCCCTGCTCGCTATCGCTCGCCAACCCCTGTTAACTGCTAACGCAGGACCTTTTGGAATTGCTTCGCAATTCCCACAAATTCCAACTCGCTAAACTTAATACACTTTATAAAACAATTAAACAATTTACAGATAAAACGTCAACCAACTTCCCAAAAATACTTCACCAAATCCCCTCCATGAACAAATCTCCCTTAAAAGTTTGAATATATATTAACTCGAACTTATCAACAATTTAAACGAAATGGTTTTAAAAATATTCATCTTAATTATTTTTAATCTATGATTATAAAAATATCTAATTCTAACTGTTTATCAATATTCGGACCAAACAAAAACAATTATTTTAAAGTAACTCGTTAGTATAATATGCCTAGTGTTTATCATTCATATTTTTTTTTAAAACCCAGACTTGTTAAACAATACCGTTTAAGCAATTGTAAATAATAAGAAACAAAACATCACTCTATGTTTACAATTAATTTCGATAAAATCAGACTAAAAATTATAAATATTGGACAAAAAGTGTGAAACTTCAGTGTAAAATGGCGTTCATGTAAGTTTTTAGAATATGTTTTTATCAGTCTTTGAGTGATATTTCATCCAGAAAGTACTTTTTTCAAAAGGTGAAAAAACATGTTTCATCTTAAAATATAGCTTCAATCGGTCGTTGTGATTAGATGCATAATAATTTGACTGACAGTACTTGCTTTGTAACTGCGACCTTATCCGTTATCTAAAAAAATGGAAATATTTTAAAATTGAGAATTATTTTGAAAAATCGAAGGGCCTACTCGGAAATCCGGAAAGAATCCGGACATTTTGATACCATATATGTGTCATTCGGTTCAGTAATTAAAAAGCCTTTCTCTGGAAACCGTTCACTAAAAACTTTTTTTTAGAATAGAGAGATACTGAAATAGAAAAAATCCTGTTAAACAATGAGCAGAAAATAATCTTTTGAATCATTAAGTGGAGTACAAATTAAAGTTAAAGATTAAACTTCCTTCTTTTCATTAGTCCCTTCAGCTTTGATTCACCCAAGTTGCTCTGAATATAACTATTTCCTTATTTTAGAATGGTCATGAATGAGACAAATGTTTTAGTAAAATTTGTTGTACCCCTAGCAAAAAGCATTTGATGTACTTATTGCTTTCGTGATTTCTACTAATTATATATTTTTTCTTAATAGAAAGGAATGAGCATCATGGAAGAAGTTGCTAGAGGTGAAAATGCATCAGAAATGGTAGATCTTTCAAAAAAAGTTTTGGGGGAAATGGTAGTTTTTTCAAAAAATAATTTGTAGTGTGTTAAGGTGCAATTTTGCCTAACAAGCCTATTTCTTTTGAAACTGTTTATTATGTCACAGAAGACAATTTTCCTTATAATTTATCTGAAGGGAGTTTTTGCTTGATAAAAAAACCACAAATGGTTCTGTGGATCTCCTTTAAACAGAAAAATATATTTAAAAAAACCTAAAATGGTCCTCATGAGGCGAAAATGAGAAATTTTCATTTTTATAAAATAAGAATACTTTTAGTCATTTATTTAAGTCATAAAAATGAAAATACTTTTCTGCTAAAGGTGTCTTTTCCTACTAAATCAATGCTGCTCTACAACTTAGCAATTGACTAATTAAGCAAATCTCTAATAGTTTTTAAAATAGATTTATAACTCCTAAAATTTCCACTAGATGGCGTTGATAATGGTTGCATGGTATGGGGCTGGGTCACATTACTATACCTAGATTCCACTTTCATGACTAAATCTGAAAAGGTTCAAAATTTAAAGGGGTGGCCACATATCATGGGACACCCTGTATAATATTCCCTTATTGTTCTCTTATGAGAATGCATGTTTTCTACAATTTTTTATCTTTTTAGTGCTTGTTATGCAAGGTTCCACTGTATTTGCATGCATTGGGTTAATTGATGTTTAGTTGTTGTTAATTGTCTTTGTGTTCAACATGTCTGAATGGTTTTTGCTTTGTTTAAGATTCCAATGGTCCTTAAAGTTATCCATTTAGGATATAATTCCATGTCAATTTGTTATACAGAGTTCTCAATTTTGGGTCTGGGTGATATTCTGGTTCCTGGTAAGTTTTTCTCCAATTATTTCTTGTTGTTGATTAACCCGATACCGCAAACCTTTTTGTTAGGTGGAACGTTTGCTGGGCCTCTCAGACCCTGCAGATGGTTTCACTCTAAAAATGTTTTAAATGTAAAATTTTTATAAAAGGAAGTTAACTGAAAACAATTGATCAATCAAAGAATTTTTAGAACATTACTGAGAAAAATTATTTGTAAAAAGAATATATCTTAGTCATATAATAAAATTAGGTCAATATTAGACTGAATTTTAAAAAATCGTAGGATGCATGAAATTAATGATTATTGGAATTTGTGTAATTGCATAAATATTAATTTGTTAAAACCAAATTCATTTGCCAGGATAGGTCAAAAAGTGTACAAATGTTTTCATGCAATCAGTTTTTAAGTTATTCGAACACAATATTGCTTATCTTGGAAAATAAGATTACCTTATTCTTAAAACTTAAGGTGGTTGTTGAGTGAAACCTTATGGCAGCTACATGTAGTTTAAATCAGTTTATGTTGAAAAGGGGAGTCATTCTAAAAATTTTTTCATATTTATACTATTGTTATTTTTTTCTTTTTATAGGTCTATTGGTGTCATATTGTATGTGGTTTGATGAGTTTACTCCTAAAAGAAAATTATACTTTTGGGTTTCAATAGTTGGTAAGGTTTTAGTTTTAAAATTTATAGAAATTTCAACTAGTCTTTTTAAAATAGGATACTAATGTGGTTTTTCTTGATTTACTTTAGGAATTTAACTATTTTTCTAATAAAATGAAATAATCAGTTGCTAGTAATGCACAAAACATTGCTATTACATCCAGAGATATTTTTAACTCCTCTGAGAGCGTATTTCACGCATTGAAAATCGGAAATACGCTTTAAAAATCTAGCCATGCGTATTTTCACGCTTTGAATTTTTAACAAAGGTTTTGCTTTATAAAATGCATGGCGCCCTACCGAAATCTAAAAATATTTTTTCTACTCAAATTTTTAATATTAAATAAATATTTAATTTAGAATGCTTAGCGTAAAATTGTTTTATTTTAATGTTTAACATTTTCTACTAATAATTAACAGATGTTATAGCTGTTAAAAACCAAAATAGCATCCTCAGTTTTTTCTATTTCATTTTTTTGTACATTAACCCTTTATTTACCAACCGTACTTGTGAGTACCACTGGCTCAAGTTTAGAACTGCTGATGGTTGGCGAGTTTAGTCTATTTGGTGCCATATTTAGAAGCCACATAATTCACTTAACACTAGTTGGGGTAACTATATAGGGATTTTTATCCCTAAAAACTTGGCGCATCACCAGTACTAAACTTGCGCCGAAAATAATTTGGTAAATAAAGGGTTAAAAAAGGACGTTTTGTAAAACAATTTGTTTGTATATGCACAGTTTGTTATTTTCGTATTTCACTCTTCATAAAGGAATTTCACGCCACCTAAAAAAGTAGAGGAGTATTTTTACCCCCTCCAAAAAAATCCTAAGAATAACACTGATTACATCTATATTCATTACTTAATAGGGCGTTGAAAGGTTTCTTATGTAACGGATGATTTTAAGAATTGTTCATGCTTCCATGCCTTGTATGGTTATTTTTATGTGTGCTGCTTTTTGTATGTTTATCATATTGTTAGACATTTAATATGCTTCTTAACATTGATTCTTGTGTTTGCAGCAGTATGTCTGTATAGGGACCTTGTGCCATAAAACCAAAACAACCAACTAAACTAAACTTTTTTTAGGCTATGGAGTGGGGATGATTTGTACTTACTTTGGATTATTCCTTATGGCAACTGCCCAACCTGCTCTTCTTTACTTGGTTCCTTGTTGTCTCATACCACCTGTAGTTGTTGCCTACTGCCAAGGAGAACTAAAGGCCATTTGGACTGGTATTATAGTATGTATTTTCTATTTACCTCTATTTCTCATTTACACTTACTCATTTAGGATCTTAGCATTATTTGTTGCTTAGCAATTTCAATCATAGTTAACTGAAAGAACAGCTTTCTGTCTTTTCACAATATGGCATACTTGCCAACTTTTAAAAACTTACATCCGTAAAACTTTTTGCATAACATTACGAAACTGCAACTTGAAGCTTTCCGTGTTACTGTTAACAAGCCTGAAAAACATCAACGCGGATTCCAAACTAGGTAAAGTCGTTTTTCCGCATTAACGGAACACGAGAAGAAGCAAACTTAAGGGGTGAACACACGTCAAAACTCGCCGGCAAATCCAAAAAAAACCTTACAAAATCCCAAAAGCCAAATAGTCACTCAATAAAAGGACCAAAATTGAGAAAATCGTAAGGCAAGGATTAGTAGAGGAATCTGGTTTCAAAGTAAAATAATACAATTAGAGGCATCGTTTACGTCGCGAGTGTTTTGCATTTTCACAGATAGTTAAGAGGACAAAAACGCAAAATCTGTAATATTTTTCAATCACTCTGTATATCTGTAAAACTAAAGAAAATCCGTAAATATTACGGACAATCCATAAAAGTTGGCAAGTATACAATATGGTCATATTGAAGCTCTTATTTAATCAGCTTTGTTTTAATATCATATAGAAGTGTAGATAATGAACCTCTCATATTCAAATGAGGTTTAATATCTATAGTATTTCAATTAAGTATCATGGCATTCCAAGCACTCGGTGTCATTTTATTATCTGGTGAATAAATTTTTTAAATTTTACTCATTTTTAATATTTTCCTGAAAATTGTAATGCAAGAGTAGTATGTTAAATCCAGAATTTTTTTACATAAATTTTACTAAAAGCATTTTTTATTGAAATGAGGCATCATTAAATTTAAGTTAAATAATATATTAATTTTTCTTCAATAAGAGGTTTACAATCATTGCAGATATGAGAAGTTTTTTATCTAATCATTGTTTCAAAGAATGGTTGATTAACAATTAAAATTCCTGTTAAGCATGTCAAAGGTGATTCTTCTACTATTGGTCCCGTCCAAGAAGCCAGTACCAACGTAGTTCCTGAAGAAGAAAATGCAACTGCTGAGGATCAAAATTCACAAGAAGCATTAAAAGCTGCAGAAATATCTCATGACGAAAAGAATCATTTAATAAAATAATTAAGTGCCCTATATACTTATAAGTAAACTTGCATACTGCCAGGGACTATTCTGTTGTGTTTATCAAATAGTTTTACCAATTTAATTTTTGAACTTTTTTTACTTAAAAATGATATTTTTTTATGAAGACTTGACAGAATTGTAAATAGTTTTTAGTCAATAGAGTGACGAACAATAGAACTTTGATTATCAGACTTCTCAAGCTGTCCAATCACCCATTCACAAAAATTACTTTTTAAGAAGATTTTAAGTGTTAGAAATGTTCTGTTTTCTTTTCTAAATTAGAAATGTATGTTTTACTTATTTTTGTTTATTATGACTTACTCTTTTTAAAATAGATTTTCAGTGTCACAAAATGTTCTGTAGTTTGGATTTATTACATTGTTTCAAGCTTGATTGATGCAGAGAAAGAGAGAAGAATAAACCTTTTTTATCTGGATTTTTTTAAATGATATATTGGTTGAACTTTTAGTGGAAGTATGAAAAAGTATTAAGATAAAAGGGTTTATTAATAAATGATTTAAAGGATTTTTCCTAATTATTTTATTGATTAATTGGTCAATAGAAAAAACTTAAATATCTTATAAGGTTAGTTTACCTTGTAAAAACTTATTTGATTGCTATACTTGGTAAAATGAAAAGTATATTTTTGAAAGATATATTTCTTAGCATAATTGATAGGGTTCATAATTTATTAGGGCTTTACTTATGAAACGCTATTAGCTCTGCATTTATGCTTGCCTTTTCTGCAACAATTGCAATGGGTCCAAAATATGTGTGCTGTGTGAATTTTGTATAACTTTTCCAATTGAATCACTTATTTCAGAAACATGTTAAACCCCATAGGATTAACATTGCATTTAACATGTTTCTGATATAAGCGATTCAATTGATGTGTTTACTACTTTATCAAGTGTAATATACATGTTGTAAATAGAACCTTATTTTCTTGATAGAGTGAAAAAAATACTTCATTTGAGAACATTCATTGATTATGTGAAGTGTGGTGTTTCTTCAAATTTTGATCCCCCTTTTTATAATTATCTTGACACCTTTGTTCAATAATGTCAGAATGCTGCTTAACATATACTTTGTTTATGGTTTTATACAATCCATGTTAAAAAGAAAAACATTGACTTGCATGTTGAAATTATCAGGACTGACTGATATCATTTCAAGCAGTTTTGTAGCGAACTTTTCGAATGAAATCAGAAACACATGCTGCAACTGTCCTGAATTCAAACCCAAAAGTAGGAACTGTTCTTGAAATCAAAGTATTTGAAGTATTCTAAGGAAATGCTTTTAACCTTAAAAATCACTATTTTCTTTGAACACTATCTCTTAGAATCACAATTTTTTTCTCTTTACTAGATAATTATGATTTATACAGGGGTCATAGTTCAATGTCCCTCAGAGTTCATTTTAATTAT
This sequence comes from Tetragnatha versicolor, assembly GCA_024610705.1. Taxonomy (NCBI): domain Eukaryota; kingdom Metazoa; phylum Arthropoda; class Arachnida; order Araneae; family Tetragnathidae; genus Tetragnatha; species Tetragnatha versicolor. The sequence goes on from JANDEH010000006.1 coordinate 46,730,747, forward strand.
AATTGTTTTGATTGTTGACAGCAATATTCGTTACTTAATATAAAGTCTGAATAATCAAGGATAACTAATATATTTAATTGTTACAAGCATATTAACACCTTTTGTAACATTTGTCTCCATAATATTATACAATGCAATTAATAATATTTTGTAGATTCTAATAAAAAGTTCAATGTGAAATTTCGAAAATGCTGTCATACGGACAATAATTAAATTTTGCATCCCTTTTCCCGATTTTCTTTTCAATGGTGGTGGTTTACTAATTCCTTCACACCCTAAAATTAACATAATATACTCCTTATTAGTTTTTATCTCATAATGCAAAAATGTATTGTTTGCACTTCCATTTTATTGATTTTATCAGAATGATTTAACTTAGAATAACACAAATCTAACCTGTAACTAATGTTGGTCCAAGTAAGCAATAACAGCTATTTATTAATATGGTTTTAAAGTTTTTAATTATTAAATTGTTTGTGTGTGAGAAAAAATATGCCTTGGCTATTTAAGTACTATTAACCGGTGCTATTTTCTTCAATTAAAGTTTTCACGCTTAAGAATGAAGGGGGTTTACTTTCTCATGTTTTATTAGATGTTGAATCCAACTTACTTTGAGAAAAAAGGTTCCTAAATAGTTTTAAGTCTTAATAAGCATTGCTTGATTTTTTTATTTATTTTTTTACTAACATGGAGACAGCATGAGGGTGAAATTTCAATATTGGGATGAAATTTGGTTTCCCAGCATTTATACTTGGAAGTATATATTTTTGACTAAAAAAAGTGGGTCTAACCAATAGGCCATGTGTATTTTTGTTATAGTAAATACTTAATTACACAACTAGCCGCATTTATATGCACTAGGCAAATGACTAGTTGAAAAGATTTTTGCAAGGCAACATGGGTAATGCAGGTCAAACCCTGTGCCTCCATCAAATTAAAATGCCATTACACTAGGATTGAAATCCAACCTGCCTTTTTTCCTTCATAGGGGAAGTGAAGTCGAAATACCTGTATTGACCCAGGTATTTGTGCCTTATAAATCAGGCTTATATGACAAAAAGTTGTCCATTTTCTCAGGATTACGGTTAACAGTAAGCAGGATGAAAAACTTTATTTGAGGATAACTTATTTTATACTAGTGCAAGGTTCGATCTGATATTGACACCCAAACTTTTGCTGTCTTCTTGTTAGAATTATAAATCAAATCCACTTTTTCCCCTCATGGAAGGTTGCACATTTAAGCCCTGCATTGAACAGAGCTGGGTGATAAAATTTTTTGGTGCTGGATATTTGTAATGCATTGATTGGTGAATTCCATTCTTGTAACCCGCTCTGGACTCAAAGCAGTAGTGTTCACACCACATAAAGGTATTTTAATTTGTATGTTGTTGAATGTCCAGAAATCATTTTTACTGTGTTGTGTATACTGCGTCAACATTTAGTGCTATGATGTTTGTGAGTGTACTTGAAGGTTTTTTAATAAATAAGTTTTAATACTCTATTAATTTCATTTGTGGTACAAAATTCAGTTTTTAAGTATGGGTAATCAGTTTAGTTTTAGGTTATTTTGAAGAAAGGAACTACAAATGTTTTGTTAGTTGTTCAGCAATCCTGACTTTTCGTTTTTTAGGGTATTCTGCTAAAATTTGTAGTCTTTATAAAATAAATTTTAGTTGTATTATCTATTAACCTGATTAAACCTAGTAAAAAATTTTTAATTATCCTGCATTTCGAAAAGAAATGCCTTTCATATGAAAATCATAGTACATTTGGTGTCTGTTTTTATAAACTTTAAGGGGAAATTTTTACTTCCCACTCACAACATTTGTAAAAGATAAAAAATTTTAAATGTAAAATTTTCAGTTTAAAATTTTTTTTCATTTATAAAATAAATCTTTGAAGTGTCTATATTAACAAAAGTTAACCCATGCTAAAGTATTAGCCAAATTCCTTAGAGTTGAGTTAATACTTTCAAGAAGCTGGCAGTGCTATAGCTTTTAATAGCAAAATTAGTTAGAGTTGAGTTGTTACTTTCGTGGAGATAGGCAGTGCCATAAATCCTTTTAAGATATAATAATTATAAAGTCGTGTAACTAAATTTTTTACTAATACATATCGTAGTTTCTATTCATATTAAATGAGAAATTATCCAAATAAAATATTTTACACCAAACACAAATACTCAAAATTATTTAGTTAACTGGAACTTACAAACAGAATAACTAAAGATTAGGGAATGAGTAGTCCAGATTAAAATTATCACTGTGGCAGGCCTCCCAGTTGTGTTTAGTTAGTAGTTAACTATTTAAGGAAAGCTTTAAACTAAAAAGAAATTTCAAGAACTCGGGGAGACCTGCTGTCAATGTACTATATTTCAAACAAGCAATCTTTTCCTCCTTCAATAATTTAAATTAGTGATTCTCAACAGGGATGCTGCCTCCTGGGGAGCGGCGAGAGGATGCTTGGGGGTGGCGAACCTGTTAGGGGCAGTAAGGAGCAGAACGCCTGTTTTGGGTGGTAAGGGGGCCATGATAATGGGGCAGTGGGGGATCCGGAGTTGTGCTATAGGCCAGCAACGAGATTCTGTCGCTTGACCTCCCCTGACCCCGGGGAGAGCCCACACCGATTTGGAGACCGAGCGTGGAGCATTTCGGTTCGGGGTTCCCAGATAGATTCCCTTTTGCGCTTTTCTTGGCAAGCGAGGGGGATTGTATTACGTCGGAGTTCTCTGAGGGCTATGCTTGTTTCGCGGAGAGAGGACGTTTTTTCTTTCGTTTAAAGGGCCTCTTAAAAATAAAATTTTCCCTTCAGGTGAATACGGACCTCCATGTTTTTATGTGGGTGGGGGAGGTTTCACTCTTGCCGTAAAGTTTCAAAATTTTTAAAGAGTTAACAAAATATGTTTTCTTTAAATGACATAAGCTCTTTAACATCAATATAGTTTGGAAGCAAGTCTATTAAAAACAATTTAATAAGCGAATGTATTAAAATCAAAATGCGTAACCGTAGAGGGACTGAGCGAAAACTCACGGATTTATGTCAGTCAATATTCTTTTAAAAAGCAGCAGTCATCGAAGTTAATTTTCAGAAAATTTTTCTTTTAGATAGTTTTGAAATCTCATTACGTGATTAACTTATTTCTCACTACGTGAAATTTTGAACAATGGTTAAAAAATGTCTGAGGGAAATTGGTATAAAAATTTAATTACTAAGAATGTTATAGGTCGTTTTAAGTTAAAATTGTGATTTTATTACTCATCTGCTAATTCCTCCAGCAAAAACTTTTAGCGGAGAAATTAAGACTTTTGCAGCCGGATATTCTTTTGCAAGATGCACATTACAACGGCGTTTTTTTATATTTCAAACTAGTCTGAAGTAATTAAATTTTCTAGTTTTTTAATATTTAAAGTGAGAGCAGAGAAGAGCAAACTCAAATGAGCAATGAGCACAAAAGGAAAGTTTGCTAGTAGAAAAGTGAAAATGACCACAGGACGGTCACCTCTGATGGGATGGGTGTTTGAGTGCTTTATGGCTTTGTCCCTCCCTTCTTCAAAATAATGGGTTAAACAATGAGCCCCCAATAAAAATAAATTTCCCCTATCAGTGACTTTGGACCTCCGCGACATCCGGTTCGCGACAAAAAAATGACCCGCTTCCCTCAATTGAACAGCGCCATCTTTCGAGAGGTCGCTGAGTTACTGCGGTTGTCGAAATTCCCGAAAACCGCGGAATCGCTGTCGCAAACCGGGTGGTCTAAAGCCGCCTTAAGAGGTCCCCTTTTCCTCCCGTCGCTGTCGGGTTGCAGTCTTCTATTCTATTCCACAACACCCAGGGAACCGCTGCAGAGTTGTGACGCTGCGTCGTGATAACAGAGAATCTCGTTTTTTTTATTTAGCAGGTGTTGAGAACTCAAAAAGTCAGTATTATAGAGGCATTTCAAATTTAGAAAAAGTTAAAACTCTTTCCCACAATAAGGAAGTTGCATGTGTCAGATTTTCAAAAACAAACAAGTGTTCCGTATGGTTTTTTGTATGGTATAATGAAATATCTAATCTATTTTTCAAAAAAATGTACAGGTAATTAAATATTTTAATTTAAAAGTTGAGAAAAAACACGTGACTGAAAACGCTTATTGTTTAAACTGTAGGATGACGTCAACAATAATACCATCTACTCCATTGCTTTTCAACAATGCCTATTGTAAGATGACGTCACATCCAAACTCTTGGCGTTTTCGCACGCTTTTAAAAAGTGGATTTTTGTTAATTTTTTTGGCAATCAAAAAATTTCTCGATCGGCCTCAAATTTTGGGTAGTTGCTTATTTTTGCAAGAAGAATCGATTAAAAAAATATAAAAAATCATGCAACTTCCTCATTGACATCATAAACTTTAATATAAATGGTTATAGAAATGACATTAATGGCTATAAGGCCTTAATTTAAGGCACTTGCTCTGCTCTCAATTGAATTTAGAATTGGAATTTTTTAAAAGTTGATTTTTGAGGCCAAATTAAACATCTTACTGTCTGATTTTAGTCCAAATTTATTACGTCGTTATTTAGATAATTTCTAAGGAATAAACGTTCGAATTACTTCTTTTACAGTTATTTTGTGGTATTTCAGTAATGTTTTAATTCTTTCAATAATCAAATTTTCTACATTAATTTTTAATTGATATATTTTTTTCAATTTAAAAAGAATATTCGTATTTAGCTCTGAAAAATAGCTTTTAAACAGTTATCATAAGCCTCAATTACAACTAATTAAAAAAATTTTAGTCCATTTTTTAATAAAAAAAATTAAACATCCCTCTGACCGATTTCGTCAAAGTCGAAAACCAAATTTAACAGTAAAAAAGCTATTATTGAAGTGTTTTGAAGACAAACTCTAGCGAAAAAAAATTATCACAGTTTTAATTATAGAAACAATTTGTCATAAACTTGGTTTTAATTATCGTAACTATTCTCCCTTCTATAAAAAAACCTTTTACATCATATTTTTCTTAATTTTTGAGTGTTTTCAAGCATGGTTTTTTAAGGGTACAAAGGGAAAATCTAAATTTAAAATTTTTTAGGAAAATTTTTTTTAATTCTTGACCATCACAAGTAGGAAAGTCAATTGAACTTATGTTTTTTTAATGGAAATAATTATTCAATATAACATGCATACAGTTTTAACAGTTTTAAGTTCAATCTCTAATGAAATTAAGTTACACCATAAAGACAGATCTCAAAGAAAAGAACTCAACGCGAAACCCGTGATTCTTTGGAACATCAACTTTGGCATAGTTTCTGGCGAGAGGAATTATAAGTTGGTGCGCGTAGGCCAATCCCACCACCCCCCAAGAAAGTAAAGCGTCCCACCCCCAAACCCCTTACTGAGGCAATAGTTTCAAACTAGTGGTCTTCAGTCAAAAGGAAATTCTTAAGAGCTTCTAAAGTGGTCTGCAGTTTGAGAGAAGTTTCCTGAGAGACACACAACATTCACCAACTCATTTTTACCACAAACTTTCTCTATTTTAAGCAACCCATTATCAGTTTTGAGTAGTGAGGAATGCGAGAGCACAAAAAGAATAAAACATTCCGTAGGCATATTAATGTGTCCAAATAAATGTTTTTCCTTGGAAGGGTATCAGTGGGTCACCAAGTTCAATTAATTTTAATATTAAGTAATCGCCCTTCTCCATACCCTACGTTAAAATTTTTTCTTAATGGGGCGTTGGAAAAATTTTCCCCAACTTTACGAGAGCAGTAGCTTTAAAAGAGTTGAGAACCACTGGCTTAAATTAAATTGTAAGAATGAATTCTTTATCTAATTGGAGGCTTTCTATCTATTGTATCACTAGTTGAGAAACAGTAGCTTAGTGAAATAATATGTCATACAGTAAAATTATAAAATATTTGCATGCTAAAAATATTTAATACATAAGATTCTAATAGATACATTTAAACCATTACATTCCTATAAAAATAATTCAGTTTTCTGGAGGTTTTCTGTATTGATCTGCAAATTCTTTAATTTTTTTCCATATTGCTGCAGGTTCATCTACTTTAGGAACCTAAAAAAGAAAGTTAAATGGGTCATTCCATGTGAAATCAACAAAAAATTCTCAACCTGACCCTCTCTGATTTTAACAAAAAATTCAGGAATTGTTCTCTAGAAAATAGAATTTTTGGTAAGCAATGGGGCTGATCTAAATGCTAAAGATAAAAGTAATGACACCCCGTTGCATGATGCAGCAAGCTCAGGCAGTTTAGAAGCTGTGAAGTTTAGTAGGCAATGGCACTGATGTGCATGCTATAGATAAAAAGGTCAAAACCCCGCTGCTTAAGGCAGTGTACAGATTAGAAGCTGTAAAGTTTTTAATAGGCAAAGGCGCTGATTTGCATGCTAGGGATTAGAAAGGCGAAACCCTGCTTCATCATCTTCTAACTCGTCTCCCGTTTTCTATATTGCATTGTTATGATCATTATGATGAAGATAAGATTAATAGGGATCTTAATATGATTACATTCAGTGGCGGCTCGTCCATAGGAGCACAGGAGCACGTGAACACCCAGTGGAAAAGTAGAAATAAACCCAAATATAAAGATACACAAATAACAAAAGAAAACAATACATAAATCATTCTCAATTTCTTTTTCATACTCAGAATCAAGTTTCTCCCCCTCCCCCTTTCACTTGTCAGTAAAAAAAATTATTGCCGGAAACGCGAAAGTTTTGTGTTTACACTCTTATTTTTTATTAAAGCTACACTCTTATTTTTCTTTCCTTATTCGCACGTGTGAGCGAAGAAACTGATTGAGTCGGAAGAAACCTCGACTTCTCGCCGGAGAACATTTGGGCTTACGGCAAAACATTGGAGATCCCCGTGCGCACAGATTTTGTGTGCCGAGGCTTACGGTTTTGAGGTTAAGCTTGCTTTTTTGTGGTCTGGATTTTTTTTCTCGGATTGGAAAACGAGATGAGAACCTTTTAAAAGTACGTATCATTAAACTTTTCCCGTCAGCTAATTTGTAATAATTAATTCTTTTTTTATTCGTTATTTTTTAAAGTAACGTTGGAGTAAAATTACAGATCTTGAAAATTACACATCACCTGTATTTTTCACAATCAATTGTTCAATTAAGCATATATAACAAGCATATATAGACAGACTCAGTGCTCTTGTCATGCTCCTAATTAAAAAAATTATGATTAGGTATTATGCATGATTTTAATGAAAGTGTCAAAAATTTGTTTGCTTCAAAAAAGGTTAGACGAGTGGACATCATGCATAAAAGTTGTTTTGAGGTATTATGTTATAGGCCTAGGGCAGGGGTCGGCAACCTGCGGCTCGCGAGCCGCATGCGGCTCATTTTATGTAAAGTTGCGGCTCTCCAGTTCCATGCAAAAAAATTATAATAGATATATTTTCAAAACCCTTAAAAAATCAGAAAATTTATTTTTAAGTACCTAATCAAACAAATCAATGTGACTCACAAAGAGCGGTGTAAACCAAAGTTCTCAAGATGAGTCAAAACACTACCTTTTAAGGGTAAAAACTCCAAAAAATTTCTGGGGGAAAACCCCCAAATAACCCTCAAAATTTTGGAATAGTATAATATATGCAGTCTTTCTTTGAAAATTCAGTGTCGTAGGAGTGATATGGTCCATTGTAGAAGTTCTAAAAAATGAATAAAATTTCCAAAATTTTTCTCCCCCCCCCTCGAAATTTTGCTGTTCATATTTTCCCTTCAAATTTCTATCACTTAAATAATGAGCGGTGCTCTTAGGGTGCAATCCAAAAATACCTAAAAATGAGCTAAAATGCTATTTTGAAGGGGAAATTTCCAAAATTTTTCCTGGGGGAGGACCCCCCAGCCCCTTCAATTTTTCTTGGAATTCACATTGTTTTCAAAATTTTGAAATTAAGTTCACTGTAATTAATTTATTTTGTGCATGTAAGTCATCTAAATCTTGATGTAAAAAAGTACCCGAAAGGAGGTACCTCAAAAAATGATGGGTCAACCTCTACAACTAAAAATACCCTCCCAATCTAAAATCAAATGTATGTAAGCAAATAATTGAAACAAAAAAATCAGTGGCTCTTTAAAAACTGGGATATTTTGTAAGTTGCAACTTTTGGCTCTTCCGTTTCAAAAGGTTGCCGACCCCTGGCCTAGGGGTATTATAAAAAATAAAGGCCCTCTTTATCAAAAGTTTTGCTTATTTCCATTAAACGCATATTTAAAAAAAATAAAAATGCATGCAGTGAAAAATTTAGGAAACTTAAAATAACTCCCCTGAAATAAATAAATTTGTTCTAAAACAAGTTTTCTTTATGTATTCGTCCAACATCCCTTCTCTTTCTTGCTCTTGTGTAAATTTTAATTCATACAAAGGGTGTGAACACCCTGTTAATAAACTCACGAGCCGCCACTGATTACATTACTACTAGAAGGAAATGCTGATGTGCACATTCAAGATGAGCGTTGAGAAACCCCTCTCTGTCGTGCAATGCGATCAGGCAGCCACGATCTTATCCAATTGTTTTCAGTAAGCGCAACTGATCGAAAGAATGTTAAAAATAGATATAGAATAACCCCTATCTGTTATGCAGTACGATATGCGGTACAGTCAGGCTTGTATGATGATATTAAATTGTTTTGGGCAAAACGAAAGGAGCTGATGTAAGTGTCAGAATTGAAGATAATACAACCTTCCTGCTTGAAATAATGCAATTGGGTGACTCAGATATTGTTAAATTGGTCTTGGATAGTGGAACTGATCTGAATGCCAGATATAACGATAGTTATACCATACTGCACTATGCATACAATGGTGATAACTATTTAGATATCATTGAAGTGTTACTAAGAAAAGGCAGTGATGCGAATGCTGAAAATGAATTCGGGGAAACTCCAATTCATGCTACAGTATCTAGTAACCATTTAGATTATACTCAGTTGTTACTGGAAAGAGGCACTAGCGTGAATGTTGCAGACATAGACGGATGGACTCCACTTCAGGGGTGCAGAAAATGTTTCAGGGTCCAAAATTTCCCCTGAACACATTTTTCTCTCCAAAGTTTCCCCAAAAATCAGATTTCATTTAAAAAAAGTAGTTTTTTTAATTAGTAAACTTCTTTCAGATTCAATAATTTTCACATAATCCATAGATTTTAATTTTAATGATCTCCTTTTTAGTCTTTCTTACACACTTATAATCTTATAGCTCAGAAGTGCCTCTTTTCTTAAAATATGAAAAACTTTTTTTTCTCAAATTTAAGCTAAATGTTAACTTCTCCTTAATTAACTCAACTTTTCAGAAAAGAACATCGGTGTGATTTAACAAGAATGTAATTATCGTGAAAAATACCCATCCTACCACGAATACGTTGTTTTTTCTGCATACCAATCGGAAAGATAGGAAAAGCCAACTTTCAGGTGTTCACCTATGACAACTAGGATTTTTAGCGCAGATCCGTAGTTTTCCCGCTCAACCTCCGTAACTCCGCAGTTTTCACCTGATTTCCGTTGAACTTGGAGGTTATAATGCAGTCACTACCCAAAATATTTGTTAGTCAGCTAATGATGATTGGATTTTTTTAGTTTTTCTTTCCATCTTGAGCAAAAATTTCCCCAGAGCTGCTTGAATTTCCCCCGAACATCGTTCGGACATATTCTGCACCCCTGCTCCACTTCACGCTGCAGCATAAGGTTTATCAATCAACATGCCAGGGTAGATTTTGGATTGAACTGCAGCCCCTTTTTACTGAGTGCTGTTGCACGTTACCACCTTGATCAGTATTTGGATTCCCCCTCTCGAAATACTGCTGAAAGGTTGAAGAACTCGTTCTACTTTGATAATTACGTTACTTCAGTTGACAATGAGGAAGAGCTGCAACGATTTATTAACAATTTGGTTAATTTAATGTCAGCAGCTAAATTTGACCTTAGAGGGTGGAAGTTCAGTAGGTAATCGTCAGATGGAAACAGACTAACTCATGTTTTGGGTCTGTTATGGGATAAGTTGGGGGATGTTCTCTTCTGTGACTACACTCTGGTAGAGGTCCCTCCAGAGAGTGTAACCATGGCGTGTAATTTTATCCTATGCCAACAGTCTTTGATCCAATCGGATTTGTCCAGTGTTGCTTTGTCCGAAAATATACAGCGATAACGGGACCAGGGGTGCAGAAAATGTTTCAGGGTCCAAAATTTCCCCAGAACACATTTTTTTCTCCAAAATGAGATTTCATTAAAAAAAGATTTTTTTTTTCAATTTATTTAACTTCTTTCAGATTCAATAATTTTCACATAATCCATAGATTTAAATTTTAATGATTTTTAGACTATCCTTTTTAGTCTTTCACTACACTTATAATCTTATAAATCAGAAGTGCTTCTTTTCTTGAAATATGAAAAATTGTCTACTTTTCTCAAATTGCTAAATGTAAATGTCTCCTCAATTGACTCAACTTTATAGAAAAGAACATCGGTGTGATTAAACAAGAACATAATTATCGTAAAAATTGCCCATCTTACCACGAATACGTTGTTTTTTCTGCATACCAATCGGAAAGCAAGGAAAAGCCAACTTTCAGGTATTCACCCATAGAAAACTAAGATTTGTAGTGCAGAGAACCGTAGTTTTACTGGAAGTCCATGGCCAGGGATAGAAGAGCTTGGAATTCGATTCTGAGGAAGGCAAGGGCCCACCCTGGGCTGTCTGGCCATTGAGGAAGGAAGGAAGGAACCGTAGTTTTCCCACTTAACATCCGTAGTATTCCCCTGATTTCTGTTGAAATTGGAGGTTATGATGCAGTCACTACCCAAAATATTTGTTTGTCAGCTAATGATGATTGGATTTTTTTAGTTTTTCTTTCTATCTTGGACAAAAATTTCCCCAGTGCTGCTTGAATTTCCCCCGAACCTCGTTCGGGCGTTCGGACATATTCTGCACCCCTGAACAGGACTAACTTCATTGGCGCGTAGAATTTACTTCAGAAGTTAGGCTGTGATGCTCTAGAACGAGAGATTGCTACCCAAAGGATAACTATGAAATTCATCCCACCTTCCGCGCCCTGGTGGGGTGGATTCTGGGAGCGTATGGTTCAAATGGTTAAGCGACTTCTTAGACGAATTTTAGGAAATGCTTGTTTGGTTGTCAGCGTTCTGTGTGACTGTGAGGCAACTATTAAGTCTAGACCCCTCACCTACTTTTCGGAAGACCCAGATGACCTCATTCCTCTTATACCTTCCATGTTCATTCAGGATACGTCCACTGTGGGAATGCCAGACTTAGATTAACTCAATAGTACCTGTATTAGAAAACATTGGAAGCACCAACAGAATCTTAGACTGCTCCTGAGGAAGCGGTTTCGACAGGAATATTTGGGTATGCTGGTCCAGCCACGGAAGAAGGAGACCTCATATAAAGTGAGTGTAGGGAAGTTGTGCTAATCGAGAATAACAGGAAGAGATCCTTCTGGATGATGCAGGCATGTGATTTTTCTGCTAATTAACGGAAATCCGCTAATTTTAGGGGTATTGATTAGCGGAATTCCGATTTTTTGAAATTTTATATTCTGCTCAGTTGTGTGCGGAAATAATTTTTCAAAGCGGGAAAAAATCTGAATATTTCGCTTCCATTAAAAAATTTCCATTTGAAGCAAGTAACGTCGTTTGAAGGTACTATTAAATCAGTTCTGTCTTCGGAAAATGGGAGGCGGAGTGTGCGGGTAAAGTGGTTGTCATGTGCGATATTTAATTATTTTATGCACACTGAAAATTTCTGGGAGGTTCAGAGCTGACATAGTATGTAGCAAAACGAGTTAAAACCCTGTTTTAAAGGGTCAAATTTCAAAAAATTTCTGGTGGAGGACACCCAGACCCCCCTTTGGTTTTCATATTTCGAGAATTCACAATTTAATTTAGATTGAGTTTAATAAGATGAGAATCCTATCTAAAAGTATATTAAAAACCTAAATTGAACATATTGTATGGGAAGGGGCTTAGGAATTTGAGCCCCTCCCGAAATAAATTTCTATACCACTGTAACTAATCTTAGACGTTTCTAAAAATTTTCAGCTAATTTCTTTCTTGAGCAATCACATGCCTGATGATGGCCAGAGTGATTGGGGTGAGCCGTGTAAAGGATGGATAAGTTCGTGTAGTGCGACTAAAGTTACCTAGCGGTGAGACAACATGTCCAGTCAAGAGGTTGTATCCTCTGGAGATCCGACAAGGGGAGGACACGGAAGCTTCAGAAGGAAGGACTGTAACTATTCGAGGGGGAAGAAGGGTCAGAGTCCCTGTTGGACTTGGAGATTTTATAAATTTTTGTACAGAAGTTTAGTATTTATAATGTTTAAAAAATTTTATAGTAACTTTAGATGTTAATTTAACAAAAGTGTTCCTAACAAGTATTGATAATTGTTGTCTTAAGTTAAAGTTTAGGTAGATTTTTTAACTAAAATTTTTTATCTCCTGTTAACTTTTAAACAGTTTACCTGTTTGAAGTTTTGATAAATCAAAAGGTGGGAGTGTGAGGTAGACTGCTCTATTCCCTCCGGTTTACTTAGCTTTACCTTTTCCCACCAGCTTTACTTAATTAATTTCTTTTATAGTGGCATCAGTTAAAACACACGTGTATTTATATAAGCAGTTAGACTGCATCTTTGTTATTATTACTGTTGGTTGTCAAGCATTGGTTTTGCTGCAATAAAGGAAGTTTAATTTAGATAGTCCTGGTTCTTCTTGGGAGTTCTGCTAACAGGTAACTATTGGATGATTTTGTAGCTCATTTCAACAATATAAAAGCATGAGAAAAGCTAAAAAAACCGGAAGATTGGCAGCAATGTTGTTGCGCCCACTCACTAGTGTCTACTGTATCTAGTAGTGGCTTTGTGAATTTTGTTATCAAAGAATGGCAACGATGTAGTTGCGCGAGATTGTCAATATTATTTGTTAGTTTAAAATTGAAAAAGAAAAATAGTAGTTCCTGTTTGTACATAGCATTTTTAACCGTAATTAAATTTGATGTGAATATCTCAATATCTCCTCTCGTCTCTAATGTTTCCTCATCGCATACATCTGTTCAGGACAGCAGTCCATACACTTTAAGAAAGAAACGAAACATTTGGCGCCCCCGGGTGGGCTGGCATTGTTCTGAACGTTGAATCGCAGGTGAGCGAAACAGAACCGATTTCCATCTTGAAGATTTTGAAGTATATTTTGATGAATTATATGAAGAACAGACAAGTATTTTGTCTGTATTTTTATTTTAAGATGATAGTAAAGATTGAAATTAATTTTCATCTTGAAGATTTTGAATGCTTATGAAGAACAGATCAGTATTTTGTTCTGTATTTTTATTTTAAGAAGATAGTAAAGATGGAAATTATTGAAAGAAATAAAACAGCACGACGAATGGCTTTTAATAAGTCGTATACTATGTTAGAAAACTTATTAATTGATGATGCTGTTGATTTAGAAGAAATAGAAATCTGTTTACAATTTTTTAAACGAAAGGTAGAATCTCTAGAATTGGCTCATATCACCTATTTGAATGCTTTATCTAATGACGAAGAATTCATGACTGAATTTGACGTAGTCGAAGATTACAGAGAAAAGGCTGTAAGAATAGAAATGAAATGTAAACGAATATTAAATGGAGCTTCGGAAAGAAAGAAGATAAAAGATAACGAAAGACTGCGAAATAAAACAGAAAATATATCTGATGAGAAAGACAAGAATGATGATGGGAAGATGTCTGAGAGAAGATTAAAGGATTACAGAATAAAACAGACTGTCGAGAAACAGAAAAAGAAAGAAGTTAACCAGGGTAATACAGAAGAGGAATCACAAAAAGTTGCCGATGATGAAAAAGAAGCTGATGAGATTATAGATGATGTGTTTTGTAAACACAAAAGATCTTCAGATAATGAGAAACCACCAGAGATGTGGCAAGATGAGAAGGAAGAAGAAAAGATAATAGAAGATGATGGTGAAAGGCAACCCCCAAGTGATGAAGAGAAGGATGACAAGAATTCTGGACAGAAGAAACAAAGACAGACAAAGAAGAAAGACAGAACCGAAGACAAAGACAGACAAAGAAGAAAGACAGAACAGAAGACAAAGGTAAAAGAAAACAGACAAAGACAGAAGAAACAAAAGAGATCTGGACAGAAAAGAAGATGGAAAGAAATATCTTCAGGACCTATGAAGTCTGGTGATAGAGAACTAAGAGAAGATGGAGCAGGCAGATGGAGAAGATCTGAAGGCAAGTTCATGAGAACAAAGAAGTCTAAACTTAAGAAAACATCAAACGGAGTTACTCCAGGAAGGAAAAGAGCTAGGAAAGTGAAACCTATAATAGAAAAACAGGAATTTGAAATCAAAAGATATGAAAGAGTAAAAATTGGAAGGAAATATATAAAATGGAAAGAAGGTATGTGAAATAGATGATTTGGAACCTCCCCCCACAAAGAATCGCCAAACTCATATAGGGAACCAATAGATGAACACAACCGATCTACCACCGTCCTATTAAGATTCCTTGAAGAATGGACTTGTGAACAGTATTTTTTCTCTTTTTTACTTTTTGGCAATATTGACTTTAAAATTAATTAATGGTAACTCTGCTTAATTTGGAGTTAATTATTGAATTGAGCTTTAAGATATTGAATTAAGTTAACTTTAACCATACATATAGTTTTTTGTTTGAGTTTATGTAACCAAAACTCAAAGTGGGGAGAATGTTGCGCCCACTCACTAGTGTACTGTATCTAGTAGTGGCTTTGTGAATTTCGTTATCAAAGAATGGCAACGATGTAGTTGCGCGAGATTGTCAATATTATTTGTTAGTTTAAAATTGAAAAAGAAAAATAGTAGTTCCTGTTTGTACATAGCATTTTTAACCGTAATTAAATTTGATGTGAATATCTCAATATCTCCTCTCATCTCTAATGTTTCCTCATCGCATACATCTGTTCAGGACAGCAGTCCATACACTTTAAAGGAAGAAACGAAACAAATGTAGTAAGAATATAATAAATGAACGAAAAGCTTAAAAATTACCTGGTAATTTTGAGAAATGAAAACCCCAGTATACACTCCAGCTCCAAATGAAATCTAAAAACATTAATGAGAAATAAATAATAAATTACTTTAAAACCTAAAACAAATACAAAGATATGATCAAAACTGTGTTGCCCTTAGGGGGCTTCCATAACTTTGATGACGGTTTTTAAATTAACTGGATTTTTTAGTCCTGGGTCATACTAATATCCCAGTTGGTTGGTTGATTGATAATTTTTCCACTGGTCTATGCACAGACTCCCTAATTATGTTTCACGCCTGATATTATTTTGTTGAAGCTAGCCGCTAAATAAAAGCTCTCACTAAAATCAGCTTGTCAACCAAATATTTTTCCAAACTACAGCACTAGTTAAAGCCTAAATATTATAATTAAAAAATAATTTCTAGAATATTATAGTAAATTAATTTAACCCTGATTTAAAGGGTCAAACTTCTAGAAATTTTTTGGGAGAACCAACCCCCTTTTCAGTGTTAAAATTTCAATAAAAAATGACAATCAAATTAAAAATAAAATAGTAATGAATTATGCAATTCATTCAAAAAAACTTGACAATTTTCAATGGGACGGATAACAGAGTTAAAACAGGTTACTAGTTAGTAATTAACTATTCATACTACTAGTTGCTGAACATTAGTAATTTTAGGAAAGCTTTCAATCAACCAAAAGGAATTTGAGGAACTCTGGGATGGCCTGTAATATTAAGCAGGCCGCTTTTCGGTTCTTGCTATATATATAAACAATCTGTGAATGGGAAGTTATAATCCACATATAAAAGTAAGCTAGGGAACTACTTTGATATACACCCCCAAATCGGAAATTTGGCGACTTTTTTTCTCGCCAAGCAAAATACCTGTTTTAAACGCTGATGAAATTGCTGAAACGTTTTTGGAATATAACAAAAAAACTAATCATAGTAAAACTTTGATATTTGAACCAAGAACAAAAATATTTTTTATAAAAATATTGTAATTTAGTTTTTCCGAAAATTCTCATTAGTTTTGGAATTATTAAAGTTCAAAATTTCAATTTTTTCCAGTAATTCACTAGGCTACACATTACTACTACATATACACAAAAAACAAGAAACAGCAAACCTAAAAAGTCCGTAGGGAGTGCCAGATTTTGCCCGTAATTTTTGGGGGGGTATATCAAAGTAGCACCTAAGCGAGATTAAAGAAATGATAAATTTTTGGTATTTCTTAAACTTAAACATACAAGGAATTTAATCATCTTCGCATAGCCTGATGCAATATAAATATATAGCAGACTTTTCACTGTAGAAATTATCTGGGGAAGTGACAGCTCAAGTATTTGGTAAGAGCAACAATTTTGACACCGTGGTTGAATTGATATATGCCAATCTTTTTAGAGTGAACTCCTCATCCTCACGAGTTCGGAACTCTGAAGCCCAAAATCCAACATTTCACTCAAATTAATAAACAATAAACAAATTGGAGTTGAGTTGAAAGCACGTGGTAGTCGTCTCCACAGAATCAGAGAGGTCAGATCAGACATGACCTCACAAAATCTAGTCTTAAGTTTTTTAATAACCTAATGAATATTTAATCAAGATGAAGGGATGAAATGTTTCATGGAATAAGAATGAATGATATTCTAAGGGGTTATTCTAATCTAATTGAGAAATTTCATTTTTTGGATATTTCAGTTAATTATACTTTTTGATATGGCAACTTCTCAAGTTCAACAATGTAAATAAATAAGGAGTATTTATTTTTATTTTAAATCACGGAAAATGCATTTAGTAAAAATACTTCTGTTTTCCATCGTAAAATAGCTGGAATTTGTAAACTTCTGAACTATTTGGACTTGTTACATGGCTAAAATACTTTTGCCAAAGTATAATAGAGTTGTTAAATTAGTTAAATTATTTTTTTAATTTTTTAGGAAACAATTTAAGTAATTAAAAATAAACTTGGTAAAATCCTAGGAGAGCCCACACCCTTGGCGATATACCAATATAAAGCGCCAAACCAGAACAAGATGGCGCCAAGCGCCATCTAGTGTGTTAAAGTAGGGTTACCAAGATGGCGGAATTATCGCCATTTTTGGCAGGGTGTGGGCTCTGCTAGGATCTCTTAGCTTATACTAATATCGTCCTTTTGGAAGAAAAAGGGTAAAATCCTAGGAGAGCCCACACCCTTGGCGATATACCAAAATAAAGCGCCAAACCAGAACAAGATGGCGCCAAGCGTCATCTTGTGTGTTAAAGTAGGGTTACCAAGATGGCGGAATTATCGCCATTTTTGGCAGGGTGTGGGCTCTGCTAGGATCCAACCAGAAAAAGTATTTAAAAAATTTAACTGGAGTCAATAGCAATGTTCCATACACTACGCTTATATAAAATCTCGGGAATCTCATTTCAATTATGACATTAACAACTATATTCATGGCTATCAGCGTCGGTAAACTTTGGTTAAAGAAGTATCTACCATCAGAGTTGACGAAAAACTCATTTTTTTCCTTATTAGCTTTTGGTTAGCAGCAATGCTGTTGGCTGTGATTATAGTACCTGTTAGAGATCTGACCCGACCAAAACGTTTTCAAAGAAATAAAAACAACCAATGGGGATAACACTTAGACGTCCACACAATGATCATTATCACGATCACTCTGTCTTGATCATGATCTCCACTCCCTGATCATGAGTGCCACTCTTCATCCCTGAGAATAGAATTCCATCTTCTTATAAATTATGTTAATGGATTTCCGTCCCGGTTTAATAAATTTGGGAACTGATCTACACAGTGATTTGTACTGAATTTCAGCTCTGACTGTATAGTTTACCATAAAAACCCTTAAGATCTAAATTTATTCTTACAGACTTTGATTTTCTTTTGCTAAAATTTTTAATTCTTTAGTCAAAAAAGGTTTTACGTATTATTCTGTCAACTGTTTAATGACAGTGGGATTCGACGGTACAGTCTTTAAGATTCAGTAATGCTCTTTAAATTGTTTGCTAGAAAACAAATCAACAGTCACAAATCTTGCTCCTGTAAAATGTACTCTCCCACTTGCAGTTATGTCATATTTTTTGCAGGCAATATAATGCTAATTAAACTTATTTACTTTTTCAATACAATTTTCAGTTCAATTCTGTAATGTATCATTCAAATTTGCACTATCTGTAAAGTTTCAACCTTCTAATCTCAAAGTTCGTAAAAAATATGTATGACTTGATTTTTGAAGTTTTCTAAATCAGTATAATGTAGTTGTATTTAAGTAATTTAATATAGTTGATTAATTTTATTTTCTAGAATCTGGCTGCTTAATAAAGTACCAATACCAAATTTTTATGTAAGAACTTTGAGTATTGTTTCTTTGACTCAACAAGAAGTTGCCACTGCCCTTCGACCTTTATACTTTGCTGTGCATCCTGATTTATTTTACCAATTTCCAAAAGAAAAAGTAAACATGATTTTAGTGATTACTTGATTCATTTTATTTATAAAGCCAAGAACTATCCATCTATATTTGTTTTCAAAATATTTCTTCTTTATTTTACTAATGGTAAATTTTAAAACTTACACCTTATACCGTCAACCGTTCGGTAACCGTTAAATTCAACGTCACAGCTATACAACAGTAGGGTGTTGCAAAAGTCTGTGGGAAAAATTTTTTCTTCGAATTTCCCAGATGCCCCCCTCTCAAGTTGTTACAAATACTGAAATATTATTACCTGGAAAATTTCAGGTCTCTAGGACAATTTTTGACCCCCGCGCCCTTCAAAAGTATGTTTTCCATGTTAAAGTGTATGGAAAATATTGAAAATATCATCATTTTTGGCTCTTTTCAATTTCATGAGCCTGAATGCTGTCAATATCGAATTAAAACCTATACATCATCTTTGGGATATCATAGTCTCAAGATCCTATTGGAAAATCATTCAATAGCACCTACTGGGGGGAAGTTCCACAGGGGTTTAAAGCGTACTTTCACAGAAAAAAGAGGATGCTCGCCGGTGCTTGCAGCGGGAGGTGGATATAGGCCTCACAATACCAAAGCTGAGATACAAGGCTATCAGATGATGTTAGCTGAAGTAAAATAGGAAAAATATTCAATAAAATATTCCTTTGTGAGGCCTTCATCCAGCTCCCGCTGCAAGCGCCGGTGAGCATCCTCTTCTTCGGATCTTGAGACTATGCTATCCCAAAGATGATGTATAGGTTTTAATTCGATATTGACTGCATTCAGGCTCATGAAATTGAAAAGAACCAAAAATGACGATATTTTCAATATTTTCCCTATACTTTAACATGGAAAACATACTTTTGAAGGGCGCTGGGGTCAAAAATCGTCCTAGAGGCCTGAAATTTTGCAGGTAATAATGTTTTAGTATTTGTAACAACTTCAGAGGGGGGCATCTAGGAAATTCGAAAAAAAAAATTTTTTTGCAACACCCTAATACAACAGTCAATAGACTTCGATAACGTATTCGAATTCAGCGGCACAGTCGCCAGGATAGTACTCAAGAACCTAAATTTTTATATTTTGGTATTTTTGTACATATTTTTCAAAATACTTCTCTAGGGTGTTCTATACTATTTCTTATTTTTTATTCTATTATTTCAAGACTTATTAAATCTTTTCTTTATTTTTAGACTATTAATGAAAATTCTTTGAAACAACTCAATTTTTATATGGAGACTGTTTTAAAAGATGCTCCAATTAAACCTATTTCACTAACATTTTGTTTGAAAGCAGAACCAGTGACTTCTAAAGATGGTAAACATATTTCTATTTAAAATATGGATTTTAATAGATTATCTTTAACGAATTAATCTTTAATTTCTTTTTAATAAATTTAATTTTTTATCTGCTAAAAGATCTTAATGAGGCTTTCAAAGTGGGTTGTGAAACATTTAGACATTAAAAGTATAGTGCTTTATCGAATTTCTAGACAAATTTAAACTCAATAAAAATATTGAAAGTAGTTTAGTTATTTGTAAATGGTTTCTTAGGCCATTATCATTTTGAAATTTAAAAAACAATGATAAGTAATTTGGATTAGATGTTAAGTCGTTGGTTTACTAATTTAAAAATCGCTTAATTTCTTATATTTGTTTCATTCAGTTTAATTCAAGTTTAAATTTGTGTAAAATTATTGATTCTTAGCTCAGGAATATATTTTCTTTAGGTATTTTGTTCAAGCAAGTGAAAATTCAGTTAGTGGGAAAAGATATTCATCGTGTTTTGCACAATATTTTGGAAAGCTGTCATTTATCTACCGAATATCTAGATTCATTGTTAAAGACTAAATTGAAAGTAAAACCCCCTCAATCCAAATATACTGCTCCTTCTCAAGACTATGGCAAGTCTGATCAATTTCATTCAAGTTGGTGGAATGAGGCCCAAAAGCTTGCACAAGAAATTGAACAAAGGATTAGAAATGAGCCTGATATTGACTTTCGGTAAAATTTATTGTCTTTATTTTTGCATATAAAAAATTACCTAAAATCGGGCTTTATTTAAGATTGAAGTTTGGTGAATGTACACCAGCAATCCCTTATTTTTTCTGGATATGCAAATGCTTTTTATGAAAGAAAAATCTTAAATGGTTTAAATGAGAAAAGCTATCAATAATATCTTATGCTACAATTGTTGATGTTATAGTGATTTAACTAAAAAGCTAGTGAAATGTCTGCATTCTATAAGCTATTTTAAAATTTTCTATAAATATATTTTATGTTCTGCTTTTTTTATCATCTAAATTTAGCTAGTTATATTATATAGAGAGTTTTTCTTTATCAGCAATATTTATTAACAAAATCAGAATTCTTTGAATGTAAAAATAATTTCAACTGGTTAATTCTTTCCTTTTTTTTGGTTGAAATCAGAGACTGGTTGAATAAAAATGTTGATAAAGCTTATCAAAAATTACAAGCTTGTCAACCTCTAAGAGATGAAATTGATAGATTGAGTTCAGAATTAAAAGATTCTCTTCAGTTAAAAGACATGATATGGAACTGTGGATGGGGAATTACTCATTTTCGAGGATGTTTACAGAGTTTCAAGGGTTTGACTGTGCAGCATCCTTCAGACATGGCTTTACTAAATGGTATGTTAATTTCAACTTTACTTAGGCTACTAATAATATTATTGGTCTGATTTTCTTTTTACAAATATAGCTTAATTAAATATTTTCCTACTTTAAAGCCCAATAACACTGGTCAAAATTCCATAGAAACAATTCTGGCTTGTTTTTCTGTAATATAACCCCTTGAATCTATACATAAATATGACCCTTTTTTAATTTAATTTTCAAGGTCGAACTGTTGTGTTTGGCCACCAAACTGGAGTTAGCTTTGAAGGCCATATTATCTTGAGCAGTCAGGATGTTAGAAATAATTGGCGAGATGTGAGTTACTGTTTTGTTATAAAATATTTTCTAAGTAGACTTAGATTTTATAAAAGGTTCTCTAAGATAACAAAAAAAGGGTAAAAAAACAGCTGTTTTCTAATATTTCATGTATTTAAAATAAATAAGATGTCATTGCAAACCATGATGCTTTTTAAAATATTTTTTAGGGTAGGGTGAAATAAATTTTTGAAGTATAGCCTCTCTGATAGTGCAGTATAAGGTTTATAACAAAGGCTTTCACGACCGGATGGGTTAGAATCAGAATAAAAGTTCTCTTCCGGGTAATTAGGCCGTGGTCGAAAAGTAGATGGTAAAACTCCAGACGTTTCGTCTACGACTGCGGCAGACATTATCAATGGAAATATTATGCAACCTGAGAAATCGGCCATAGCCGAACATGTTTTATCTGCGCCAGGCCACACGATAAACTAAGACGAAACAAAGGTCTTATCTACTACAACACATTATTATGTGCGCCTCCAGAGAAAGGCTATTGAAATCTTTAAGCACCCTCATAACATCAACAAAAAGGAGGAGGGTCTCCGGGTGAATAAAACGTGGTTTCCTGTATTAGCTACCATCGGTCACAAACCTGAAAATCCTGATCAGGAGTTGAGCTCGGCATCTATGCCAGCTGTAGAGAGTGGGTTGAGTTCGTTTCCAAAATCCTCTATCAATATTAAGTTGAGCTCGTCTTCTACAGTCATCACTATCGAGTCTGATGTGACATCACAGCCAGCTGTTGATATTCCTCATGTATATAACCTTAGACGTAGGCAGCAGTAATTTTGACTTTCTTAACCTTTCCATTGATAATGTCTGCCACAGTCGTAGATGAAACGTCTGGAGTTTTACCATCTACTTCTCGACCACGGTCTAATTGCCCGGAATAAAACATTTATTCTGATTCTAGCAGTATAAGGTGTTTTAAAACAAATTATTGTTTCAAACAAATTCCCAAGGCTAAGAATTGTCCACACAGATAGTTGTTTTGTGATTTGACTAAGAATATTATTTTAATTTTTTGGGAGGGGGTTTCTTCAGAAATTTATAAGGCATTATTAACTCACGTTTTATGGATATTTTTCGACTAGTTATACTGGTATTAGTTTTTTCAACAAAAGCTTTACATTAACTTTTTGAATAATAGCTTGGAGATTACACCCTCAACTTTCATCTATTAAGATTAAAATAAAAATGAATTGCACTTTTCCTGCCAAAGAAAAGGGTATTATCCATTTTTGTGGGACTTCCCTTTCAATCCTAAGCTGCCCAAGATTACTAGGCTTACCATACGTCCGGGATTACCCCGGACAGTCCAGGGTTTTTAGAACTGTCCGGGGAAATGTCCTGGGTCGCTAAATGTCCGGGGTTTCATACATTTAAGATTTGCCAGACTTTTTTATGAAATAATCATTACCAAACTATTTAAAATTGCGGGTTTTTTTACGTTTTCTAACGTCTTTATTACTTCAGAAAACTTACTTTCAGTGAATTTTGTAATAAAAATTAGGTCAATCAAACAATTTTTGAAAAAGTAATGTAAAATGAAAAAATAAAGTTTGATTTTTTTGTTTAATGTTTATTAGTTTGAATAGTTTTTAATCTCTGGTAATTTGATATGGCACTTATAAAGAAATTTCAAAAATATGTCCTGGGTTGGCCCCGAGAAAATACGGTAAGCCTAAAGATTACCATTGAATCCTATGGGAAGTTTGGGGTGTCTAGGGTTACTGAAAGGGTTAATCCGTTGTGAATGTAAGTATATATACAATATCCATCACTTAATTCAAAGACTTAACTGACAATGTATATCAGGTTAACAGTGTTTTAATATAAATTCTGTAGATGATTTGTTCAATCGATCAACATGAAGAATTACTCAGTCAGATTCCTGAAACCGAAAGATCCCTATCAGAGGTTTTGCGGGGTATTATTGTAGACCACCGGAAATTTCAACCCACAAGAATGGTTCAAAAATATGTACAACAGCTGGGAAAACTTACTTCTGCTCTTTACAAATACAGATGGAAACATGGATATCCAGCAGAATGGCCTCGCCGATTAAACGACTTTCAAATTGTGGTCGAATGGTAAGATAAACTAAAGTATAGTTTATTTTCTTGCTTGGATTTATTCAGGCAGAGGGCAGGATATATTCTAACTATATACAATATATATCATATTCAGACTTCATATCGTTACCACCACACCAAAAACACGAATCTTGTATTAATTATGGGCAAAGTAGTAACCTAGTAACGCCTATGTGCTCCTAAGTATCAAAGTGAAGTTGGCGACAAAAAATTAGCCAAAAGGCACCAACCCGAACCCACGTCTAGGGGATTTTACCTAATTACGAAAGCAGATTTGCATTTTTGGCGTGATGGTAACGATATAGTATAAAATACCTTTGTTTTTATTAGTTATTCTGTATCCTTTTTTTATTTAGAATTAATGCAAGAAATAGGGTTATGTTGTGTTACTCTTTTTTAATCAATAGATAGGTGTTTATTCAATTCTATAACATTGATATAGAAACATGACCAAGGTTACAGTAAATAAAAAAATATTCTATGTATATTACATTATTGCTTATTACAGGGGTGTTACTTTTCTAGCGTAGCCCCAGAAATACGTTCTTTTAATAGAATTAATCCTGAAATTCCAGGTTTTATCAAATTTCTTAACTAGAAAGATTAAAATAAGGCTCAATAAAAAATAAGTACCAGGCAGCAGTATAACATCTTTTTGAAGAATTTAGTCCCACCATCGGTTCCAAGTGCAAATACAGATTACATAGTAGCTATGTCATTCTAAAAGAAATTTTTTGCTGAAGTCTTGTTTACATACAGCTGTAGTTAAATTATTCCCTCTCTACTATTCTGTCTCATTGTGTGTGCTGTGTGTTTAGTGGAGAAAATACCTCCAGAACAAGAAAATTTCTTATAAATCTTTAAATGTTCTGAAATTTACAAGATTCTGGATAAAATGTTTATTACTACTATAATAGTTTTCTGGGATTTTGAGTTGAAGTCAGTAGCACCCCTGTTATTACCAAGATTTATTCTGAAGGAAAACAATTACCTTTGATCATTTTTATATACTAAAGCAACGATGGGCAACCTACGGCCCGCGGGCCGGATCCGGCCCGCCTCGTCATTTGGTCCGGCCCGCGGAACATTTTAAAAATTGGGATACAGAACTTTCCCTCGAAAATAACTTAATTTTAGCAGTTAAAACGTGCTGTACAACTATATTTCGTTCTTGGGAGGCGTCTATAAGCGTGGGAGAGTTGTTACTTCACGACGGACGATCGCCGACGGTTGATATTCCCCTCCCGACGGACTATATTCATTCTCTGCCTTTCCCAATGCTGCTAAAGTTAATTGGTCCTCCTGAACATTAATTTCTCCTACATTAATTCTCCTGTTTCATGTAATGACAGTAAGGAAGTGTTCCGTATGGTTTTTGGTATGATAAAATGTAATATCTAGTCAATTTTTCAAAAAAATGTACAAGTAATTAAATATTTCAATTTCAAAGTCGAGAAAAAAAACACGCGACTGAAAACGCTTATTGTTTAAAGATGTCAACAATCATACCATCAACTCCATTGATTTCCAACAATGTTTATCGTATGATGACGTCAACATACGATGTTCCCAAACTCTTGGCGTTTTCGCGCGCTTTTAAAAGTGGATTTTTGTTAATTTTTTTGGCAATCAAAAAATTTCTCGATCGGCCTCAAATTTTGGGTAGTTGCTTATTTCTACAAGAAGAATCGATTACAAAAAGCATCCAACTTCCTCATTGTTAAATATCTGTCCTGAAATATTTTTTCATTACTGTGAGCTCTGAATATCATTTTAGCTCATATTAATGTAACTTACACATTATAATTATTGTATGTAATCAAGATATTAATTTAGTCATGATTAATGTAACTCATTATAATTATTGTATGTAATATGTAATCAACATATTGTATAAGTCCAGATTAAATTTTAAATTTAGTATTAAACTTCGTAACTATATATAGTAAAACTACTCATTTTTTACTTTAAAAAATATTACCTATTATCTACTCTACGGCCCTCCACGTCATTATAATCATTGAATCCGGCCCGCGGATTCGAAAAGGTTGCCCATACCTGTACTAAAGTATACTTAAATCTGTTCTTTTAGTGAAGCAGGGCCATTGATGTTATCACCAACTGGTCAGTTCATTGTCCCAGCTTCTTGTCCTGCCTTTGTATTGGTTGATTTTATCACTATGAATATGGAAGAAGCTAGCAAGCGCCTACAAATCTATTCCATGTAAGTATATAATTATAGAGGGTAGGTATATATAAAATATCTTTTTAACTTTTTATTTAAAAAAGTGTAAAAGCATTTCAAATATCTGAATATTGTTTCATGTAAATGTTTTTGTAGAATGAAAGATGAAGAAACCAAAGTCCACATGGAATGTATGTCAAAGCTGGGATTAAGTGCCTTAGAAAAGGATGACAATATAACACCAGACCTAATGGTGCAGTGTTGCAGAAGAATATTAGAGAACACCTCACATTTAAGCTCCAGTTTGTTAGGTTTGAGAATACGAATTTCTCATTACTATTCAGTGTTGCAAGATGGTGAGATGTGCATTCCTTGGAATTGGAAAAGTAGCAGTTGGGAACAGAGTACTAGATGACAGAAATATAAATTTTATTTGAATCTTATATTTTTAGATAATTTCTAGTCTAAAAAAGTTCTTAAGATTGTGTATTTTACATCAATAAAGTTTTAAACTTGTGATGCCTGGTGTTACGCAACTAATATCTGTCATATCACTTCATTATCTTTCTGATAGCAAAATGGTGTTAGTAGCAAAATAGTTTGATAAGAAGCAAACCTATAATGCAAAAAACTTTTCAGTGAACAGATTTTCTTGAATAATGGCAGAAATTACAACCAATCGTTTTTGTCAACAAATTAATGGTGTAAATATTCCATGTTTCTTTTCCAAAGACTGTTTTCTAAGTGCATTGCACTACAAACCAAAGCCAGGAGATGTTTTCATTGTGACATATCCAAAATGTGGAACCACATGGATGCAAAACCTTGTTTTAAACATTCTACGTGAAAGTAAGCCCTTGAAGAAGCCACTTGATTGGTTTCTTGCTAGTCCCTTTCTGGATCAACTAGGGGCTGAAGACTCAGAAAATAGAATGATTCATCCTGGAGCTTTTAAAACACATCTTCCATTTTCAAAGGTACAAAGATTTTTATTAGTATATAATATTAATGAATTTTTGTTTCATACCCAATATCATTATTTTAAATTTATTTCTTGATTTCTATGGCAAATATAAAATCGGACTTGGATAAAATGGGGCGCCGACCAAGCATGAAAAGTTTTGGGGTCTTGAAGATATATTTTTCAAAGAACCTTAAATTTTGATAGATAAATAAATGTATATCTTCCTGGAAATTTTGCTAAATTAGCGTAATTTGAGATTTATGGTGAACAAGAGGACTGCCATTTTGTTTAAAGCCAAGCTTAATTAATTTACTCAAAAGAAATTTGATTTCATTTCTATACCATTAACCCGTAAGAATTGCCACCTTATATCAAACAGCAATATCTTCAAGTTCAGCAACCTGATTAGTCATATAATTAGATACCAAAAGGAACAAGTTTTTTAAGTTCCCAAAACGTCCATTTAAAATTTACCTTGAAAAGAAAACAAATGCACATTGCTCAACTGAATTGTCAGTTAGAAGAAGGGAATAAGTCCAAAAAATGACAAATTGATTTTTAGTGCTTAAAAACATCTCCGAGCTTTTCTCTACACATGAGTAAAAATATCTACCCCCTATCAGCAGATATAGCCCTTTGAATTTCAAAATCAATGTCCTTAACAAGAACAAGAACAATTTATTAGGAATAGTTAAGTTCAATTTACAGAAGGGAGAAAAAAAAACATCAGGAACTATTAATTCGACACTAAGGGGATAAGAATCCCTTAAAAGTGCATTTGTAATTTAAAATAATACCTTACGAAGAGAAGGAAAAAAAGTATATAATTACACCTATTTACACACATATACAATACAAGAAAACAATATTAAATAGAAATCATCCTTTCATAGTATTTTTTAATTTAATTTGGAATTAAAGTTAATTTGTCTTTCGTTTACTAATATTTATACTGCTAACTAAGACAATATAAAATTTGCTCTTAATTTAAAGTATTTTCAAACTTTTTTTAAGCAGGGAATGTTTGACTCCATTCATATTCACTTACTCCATTGATACTGCTTTAATGACTCAGTTTCATTATAATTTTGAATTTTATTTGAGGGATTCTTCTTATTTCTCCCTTTTGTGGTATGAACTAAGAAGAAATATAATTTAAATGTCAATTTAAGGTTTTTTTAAAGACTTTTCTTCAGACAAAAAAAAGACATCTAAAATCTGGGGTTGACCCAGACAAAAATTGGGGCCCTTTTGCTGCCCTTTCACAAAAATTCCCCCTCTTTAAATCTGCCCCTTCACAAAAATAAATACATAAAAACGCCCCTTTCATGAAATTCAAATTAGCTTTAGTGATAATTTGCAAGAAAACATTCACAAAATATTGAATTTTTCATGATTTTCTTGGTTTGTGAGTCAATTTTACTTTTACGCACGGATCTGCTATCTATCACTGCTTAAATTTTTCTCAAAAACAATTTCTTTTTTCACAAAAAAATATTTCATTTTTCACCAAAGATAACGAAATGGACCTCAAAATATAAACCTTGGATCTACCCCTGAAAATTATAAACGTTAAATAAAATAAGGACGTTAAATCAAATAAAATTAACACTATGATAATACAATCCGTACTTTTCTTACCAGTTGTTATAGCACAGGGGGTCGTTGTAGAGGTCCTACTGTATTTTCTATCTTATTCTGTGAATCATGTAATGAGCTCATTCCTTCGTGAGCTTAAAAGTTAATTCTATTCTTTCTACTATATATTATTGCTCTTTCTCTAGGTACCATGGTCTTCAGAAGCTAAATACATCTATGTAACTAGAAATATTAAAGATTGTTCCATTTCATTTTACAATCATATGAAACAAATACCTGGTTATCAGTTTTCAGAGGGAACGTTTGATGAATTTCTCGAATATTTCATGAATGGAAATCTTGAATTTGGAAATTACTTCGATCATCTCATTCCTTGGTACAATGCAAGAAATGCTCCCAATGTATTTTTCACAACTTATGAAGAAATGAAAACAGATTTAAGAAAAGTAGCTTTGGATGTTGCTGAATTTCTTAAAGAAGGGCAGTCCAAATTTCTGGAAGAAAATCCAATAATCTTGAACTCAATTCTGCATAATTGCAGTTTTATAGAAATGAAACAATTTATGAATGATGCATTATCCTCCCTATACAATCTTGAAACTGTTCACACTCTAGAGAACTTGCCAAAAGGACGAAAGCATATTATTGCATACATAGCTTCATTACCCAAAATGCATACTAAGAGACTCAACTTCGTAAGAAGAGGTGAAGTCAATGCTTGGAAACAAGACCTTACATCTAATCAAAATCTAACTATAAACAGAATGATAAGTGAAAAAACAAAGTGTTCTGATGTCCTGAATTTGTGGCCTGATTTAATATAAAAACGTGTTTTGCTTATTTTAACCAGTCACTCTGAATTAACAGATGAAAACTGTTTTAAGCTTAATATTTTGATAAAACATTTAATATTCTGTAATGTATTCTCCACTTCTTTCCTAGTTACAATCTTGTATAGAGTTGGATGAATGGTATGGCACAAAATAAAGGACAATGCACTCTGCAATCACACATTGGTTTTTATATACAGTGCAACTTCGATAATTTTAAGCTGAAAAAACCACCAAAGTTCGAATAGCTCAAAACTTTAAATCTCTCTATATTAAAAAAAAGTTACTGTCACCGCTGCCGCTTCAGAAAATTTTATTTTTGAACTCTTTAAACCCTCATATCGCAAAAACTACTTGATAGAAATTTATGAAATTTGAAATGTTTGTAAAGGAATATTTGGGGCACATTCTCGAACAAAAAGCTAACTGATGTGATAATTAGTACTGGGGTATTTTTAAGGTCAAAGTTGAAGTTTTTCTTTTTTCGCCGCGTAATCCAGTTCAGCGAAATCTATTAGCAGCAAAACTATGATTTTTTGCAGCCTAATACTCTGAAGTATGAAGATGTGCACTACGTCGCCCTTTTTTCGAATTTGGTTTAGAGTAATTAATTTTTTAATTTTCGACACTTTTTCAATTTTTTCTATCTAAAATGAAAACTAATCACGGTATCAATATGATTTTTTAAACACATATATTCTTATTTTTTAGAAAGAGATTGGCGTTTAGTTCTTTAAAAAATTCTAATTAGTTTTGGAGTAATTAAGCATCAAAGTTTCATTTTTTCCATAGTTTTAGTAGGTTTTTATCAGACGAGTTTAATGTTTTTTAATTTTATATTTGCCTGTTCACTAGATTGTCGCGAGCACGGATATTTAAATTTGAAGTTTTGAGGTGCACATTTTTGCTCTAAGTTTGCTAGCGATATAGTATAGACTTGTTTAATAATATTTAAAAGATACTTCGATATTTTTTGAAATACTAGAGAAATAAATAATTAAGCTTTTTTGAGTGTTATTTGTGCCGATGATAGGAAGAAGATTTTCGACAAGTTTGTTTTTCTCTGCTAAAGATCGATTGCAGATATTACAGATCGCGAAGCGATCTGTAATATATAATGTATAGCAGCAGTTACGGGGGTTGGTGAGCGTAAGCGAGCAGGGGGCGGTAGCCCCCTATCCATTAAATTATTGATAATTTAAAAAGGAATATTTCAGTAATAGTTTTATTTTGATATTTTCGTGGTAATGATCCGAATTAAGTTATAGAAAAGTTTGAGAGATAAGAAGTTTCGATATTAAATGATCATCAACTACACTCTGTTCATTTAGAATTAGCGCCTGAGACGTAATGTATTAGAAGCATTTATAATTCTAATTATCGTCTAAAAAATTATCTTCTGCAATAACAAGTCAGCCTAAGCAGAAGTAGTTAAAATACTGTAGAAACAATCGGTCACTGAAGTTGTCTGATGAGCGTTATTAAGCATTGTTGAGCGTTTTTGATCCTGTTTCAGGCGCCTATTCTAAATAAACAGACTATAAGTTCCAGGTTGTACTGGATAGTTGAGATGAAACAAGATCGCGAAGCGATCTTCAAAGAACTGCGAAGCAGTTCCGGGGGTTGGTGAGCGATAGCGAGCAGGGGGCAGAGCCCCCTAGTTAAAAACATAAAATTCCAAGAGAAATCTCTGAATTATCAGCAACTATGAACTAGACATTAGAGTTATCTCTAAGTTGCACTGTTAGTATACCACTACGTAATTATTACTGCATAAAAAAACATACTAAACAATAGAATACTTAAAATACCTAATATTTATTTACAATTATTTCAAAATAGGAAACTTTACACTTGGTGAATAGCACAGTAGTACTTCCTTTCAATCATCTTTATTCCTTCCATCTGTGACTACATTGCACACACTTGTAAAAATTTGTCATAGGTTCATCAGCAGAGCGAGTTTGTATCTGAAGGAAATAAGCTTTAGCATGACCACACTTCGGACATGTTTCTTCAGTCGAGTCCACATTCTCCCAGGCTGCAGCTCCACCTAGCACATCATCTACCTCTTTTAATTTGGGATATGTCTTGCTGCTTAGACGTTTTTTGATGTCATGTTTGTACGGGCATGTCAAACATACAAACCTCATGCAAACACTACCTTCTTCAGCAGTCAACATATTAGAACAGGTAGGGCAAAATAACATCATAGTTAGTTTCTTGAGGAATGGACAGTAGATATACCTAGAAAAGTGAAGTGTAATGAAGTAAGTAGAGCTCAATGAACTAACTCAAAATATGTATACAGGGCGTTTCAGATAAATCGTCGCTTAAGGCGCAAAATGACATAACTGACATTTTGGCCATTTTGAGTTATGCATCAATTTTTATGCAAATCCCGGCCCCAGATCACCTGGCACCAACGATTTTGCGAAAAAATGACTCAAATCGCTGCAATCGTCAATTTTGTCATTTTAGCATAACTGCATT
Source organism: Tetragnatha versicolor (assembly GCA_024610705.1). Taxonomy (NCBI): domain Eukaryota; kingdom Metazoa; phylum Arthropoda; class Arachnida; order Araneae; family Tetragnathidae; genus Tetragnatha; species Tetragnatha versicolor. The sequence goes on from JANDEH010000006.1 coordinate 46,762,377, forward strand.
CATCTCAATCCCCGGTCAAAAAGGCCTAAAATGAAGGTTTAAAACTATAATAATATTATTTTCTTTAATTAATAGCCAAACTGTTTTTTTCATCTCCTGCAAAATAGGGAAAATGCAGGTATGTCATTTTACGCCTTAAGCGACGAAATGTTTCATAAATTTTAGGTGAGATAAGGCACACCTAGATGACCCAGAATCACATAGGAATGGAGGGTTGGAAATGCACCCCCAATGAACTAGGGGTTTTTATTAGTGGGCATTGCATTGTGGAAATTGAAATATAACCTCTCAAAATTGGATTAAAACTAGAAAAATTGTTTGATTCTGGTATTTTCCACATTAAAACTGATTTAAGAGCTTAAATTTCAATCAAATTTAGTTTTTATGAAATAAATGCCAGATGCAAAAAGTTTCACTGGTTTTAATCCAATTTTGAGAGGTAAGGTATCAACTTCTACACTGAATTAGTATACCTGCCTGCTAATAAAAACCCCTAGCTTGTTATTGGTACGTTTCCAACCCCAGATTTAAAACAGGTCATCCATGGCGAAAAGGGGGTTGAATCCCCAAGAACAGGAGACGAGCCTATCGTCAGTTTCAGTTTCTAAAGTAGGGGTGCCCAACCTTTTTTGGAGGAGGGCCACTCAGGGTATTTGATGAGGTGTGGAGGGCCAGAAAGTAAATTACAGTTGAAAAGCAAAAGCGCTAACTGATTCTTAATAACAACAATACATTTTATAACTTTTCATTTACAGTATTTTTGCAACTTGGCATTTTTAACGAATTTTTTTTCAGCAAAAAACCCCCGGAAAACAAAGTAATCACTAGCGGATCCAGGGGAGGCTAAGGGGCTGAAGCCCCCAAAATGAAAAGTTTTACTCTGTATTAATATGATATTTTATGCACCAAAATGAGTTAAAACCCTGTTATTTTAAGTTCAAATTTAAAAAAAAAATTATGGGGGAGGACCTCCAGACCCCCTTGGCACTTGTAACTCTGTTATTACAACTATTTTTTACTAAGTTCGTCAAAACGCAAAAAATCTATACACAAAATTCGGATGAAGCGTACCAAAACAAGTTGAAAAAGTGGGGTTTTTGACTGAAATTTCCAAAAATTTTATGGAGGAGATCCCCCTGACCCCCCTTTTGGTAGTTGAGCAGGATAATTCACTATCTTTTTCGTAATAACATTAACAAGATTCAATTGGGTTATGAAAATTCTTAGCCCCCCAAAACCAAATCCTGGATCTGCCACTGAAAGTAATAAAAGGTGTTGCTCTCATTTCGTTCGCGGGCTGGATTCAGAGGGCTCGGGGGCCGGATCTGGCCCGCGGGCCGGAGGTTGGGTAGCCCTATTCTAAAGAGCAGTTAAAGCAGCTGCTTTAGTTAGCAGTTGCCATGAGGGACCCGTTACGTTAAATGTCAGTAGTCATCAACTCCTCTTTAGGTAAAATGTCCACAACACTCAACCAATCAAAACATCTTTCTGGTAGATCTAAGTACCAGGGATGAGAATGACAAAAAAGCAAAAAGTCTGCAAAAATGTGTCAACGATATTTTCAATATTGTTTTCCAATACATTTTTAGGTAGAATTTGCATATTAATGAACTTAATATAAAAAGATTTGAATAATAGAGTTCCAAATACAAAAAGGGGGGTTTGGGGGGGGTACTCCCCTGAATATTTTTGGAAATTTGATCCTAAAATTCAGGGGTTTAGCTTATATTTAACACCTAGTCCGAATTTTCCGCGGTGGGAGGTTTGCGGAAAATTCGGAAAAATCTGAAAATCCAACAAAAATCGGAAGAATCTCATGCAACAAGTACATAGCACCTGGTGGTGATGTGTTTGGAACTTTAGGATTAGCCGGGAGCAAATATCTCCAATCGGATTATATTGGCAGCATTTTAATATTTACACAAAATTTATAACATGAATGGAGGAGGATGCGAGTTGGAAACAAGTAAAAACAATAAACAAGTATTATTCTCCATATTTTTATGTAAACGCTAAAGAGAAAAGCGTTGATAACCTGAATTACGTAAAACACGCGATATAAATTATATCACGTGTTCTACGTACTTAAGATTATCAAATGCGTCAATATCATTAAGCATTTGTGTGAAAAAACACAAAAACTTACTTTAATTTTATGGTTTATCTAATTAAAACTGAAATTCAATAAATCCTCAGCAAACTTACGAATCCGAGTTTAGTTTGTTTACAAATTGCATTGCAAGGGCTAAAGCTAAAACAACCATAACCGCGGATCAGGATTGGACGAAATCGGGTGACGTAACATGGCAGGCATTGCAGGGTTACTAGTTTGGCATTATTAGCTGAATTTTGGCGAAACTTGGCTATTTTTATATCTCAAATCCTTAAAATTTCCTTTTCAAGAATCAATGAAGTTGTCTTTAAAAAAATTCCCCCAACAAAGTTTGGAGATAAAATGTGAAGCAACTTGGGAAATATCATTTTGAAAATATAATTTATTATTTAGTTTAGTAGTCAATTAAAAACTAAACATTTGAATTAAGTTTTAATTTAACATTTTTATTCCAAGAATGCCTCGGATACTTGAGGCCCCTAGTTTCAAAACCGGACATATGCATTTTGACACAGCTTTGATAAAAGAATCGACCATTTGATGACCGCGAGTCGGTCGCCAAATGGAAGACTAGTTGCCGCTATATCACTGCCGGTCTCCTTTCCGGCCGCCATGTTTTACCACGACTCAAATAAAGATTAACCCAAGTAAAAGGATGTTATAACAGTAGAATAATTGGAATTTCTTTACATTAACTAGGAAAATCTTACGTAAGAATGGGTTTGACCCCCTCCACCCCTAAGTAAGGGTATGTAGAGATTTTTCCAACCCCCCTCCCCCTCGGGACCCTTACGTAATTAATGAATGGCCCCTAAGGGGCCGTTCAAATATTACAAAAGCACTTATTTGGTCATTTTTAACCCCCCTCTCCCCTTGTCAGCAAAGATAAGCAAACCTCAACCCCCCCCACCATAATTACGTAAGAAACTGCCGGACCCCCCCCCCCGAAATTTTCCCATCTCTTTTAGTTGGTAGTTTTTTCTCCTTAAAAATTAGGTAACATACAATAAGCGGTCTTTTTGGAGTGTAAACCAAAGGGTTCAAAAATGAGTCGAAACACTACTTTTCAGGGTTACAATTTCAAAAGTTTGGGTGGTCCATCTCCAGAAAAAAGTACTTACGTCAGATTTCCTAATTCAATTTTTTTTTACATTTATTTTTGATTAAGTTTTGAAATTATTTATGCAAGAAACAAGAGATTTTTGAAAATACAGCATCTTACATAAGCATCACTCATATCTCCCCTCCCCCCTTGTCAGGAAAAATAAGCAAAGAGCAATCCCCCCCTCCCCCCTTAGGTGCTTACGTAATATTTGAACAGCCCCTAATAGATGCCTTAATTATACCTAGGTTTGTTGTTGAATAATTTTAAAGAATTTCTATGTATTTTGGGGTGCTAATAACAAAATAAATTGTTTTGAAATGTACTATACATTAAGATTTGACACCAATTACAAAAAATTTTCAAATTTATATTAATTGCTTTATTTCACACTTGAAACCCATAACCAGACTTTTGTGGGGGGGTTGGAGGGGGGGAGAATTGATTCAAACTAACAGACCCTGTAAAATTTTGTTTGCAGTTTGTATAAAATATGAACCCCAAGTATAGATACAGGAATGAGGGTTCTACACTGGAAAAAGTTTGGGGAAAATTAGCCTTCAAAGTATTGTTTCAACTAATATTGTTGACCCATTGCTAACACCCAAAAAGAGACCGAAATCTTGTATAAGTCAGAATTTTCTAATGAAGATCACAGAATATAAAGAGACAAAAATTTCAAAGGTAGAGGGGGTCTGGGGGTGCTCCCCCAGAAAAATTTTGTAAATCTAACCCTTAAAAGTAGGGAAAAAAGGGAAAAAAAAGAGACCTTGATCCTAAAAAAGAGACTTTTAGAGACCTCAGGTGAAAAAAGAGACTTTTAGGGAAAAAAGAGACCTGCTGGGAGCCCTGCATATTTAAGAAAATAAAACTTTTTTATGCATAATCCTAGCCAATGACATCAACAGGTGTTGATTAATAGATTTCTTTCAGGATTGTGAAACAAAGAAACAGTTTGTAATAAGTGAATTACTTGTAACAAGGTATGCTGGACATATGAACACTTTATTAAAATCACTTAGAATAAAAAGAAAACAAATATTAAAGACCATTAATAAATAATTTTTATGAAAAGTTTCTACAAATACAACTACTGCTGCTTCTCTTTTTCTTGAGATGTATTATCTGAAAATCCAAGCTTTTTCCATTCTTCAGGAGCCATTAAGTTCCTAAAACATTAATAACTCTATTGTAGTATATTTTATATAAAGCCAACAGTAAAAAAAATTCCGATTGGAAGTACCTATTTTCTTTTAAAATTCGAAAAGAGGTAATAAGGATTTTGTTTGAAATAATCTGAGTGAAGTTCAGATTTTCTGATGTGCAAAGTGTTGGTGGCACAGTATAATCATTTGTAAGAGTGTTAGATGGTGTTAGTGGCTAGTAAGCTGTACAAAAGAAATGCACCCTTATTGTTGATGGTGCTAGGTAAAAGATTTAAAAAGTAAATAAAAATAATTTTTTATTGTTTTAATTTTTTAGGCAATGAAGAACAATCCAAATTACCATGTTATGGATTTTACCAAAAATTGGCTGGCTGAAATGACATTAAAAGATCCAATATTTAAAAAAAAATAATAAAAAATAATCACTAAATACACAGCATCATGCACATGAATTCAACAGTTATAGTGCGACATTTCAGTAAATGAAGCGAATCCCGCCTGCAAGCTGAATTTAGCGATTTTTTTAGTTGCCAAGTGGAAAAACGATGGCATCCGAGCATTGAATTGTTATTGCCAAATTTGGCGCTGAAAATCTGCGGGCCGGATTCGCTTCATTAACCGACATTTCAATGTTAAGAAATGTTTGACTGTTTAAGCAAATCATATCACAGCAACCAATAATTACTTTTCCATTCGGCATTGCAAGTAATCTTTAGATAATGTCCGACAGTCAGTATTTGAATAATCTTTTTGATTTAGACACAATAAGTACTTAAGCATTTGCTTCTTGCATTCTCCTACAAATAAAAAAAGAGACAAATTAGTTCTACTTTAAATAATTAAAATGTATACTACTTGGTTTTGCTATTTGGAAGAGAAAAATTATGGGTATTTTCTACACATCATAATAAGAGACATCTGGTCTCTAGTAGAAACAAAAACACAAATTAAAATTAGTTTATATCTATAGTCATATTATTTCCATCCTCAGAGCCAAAATTTAAAAGACCATTTACTTCCCCTGGGTCATTGATGTCAGATCAAGGGCAAATCCAGGGGAAGGGGTTATGGGTCTGCAGCCCCCCTAGAATTAAAAAAAATCTTATTTTAGTACAAATATTTTGAATTTTTCTCCTCTTTTTTATGAAAACAGGTATTAAATGAGATTTTATGATGTTTCTTTCCTTTAAAATGGAAATTTTAATCCTATTGAAACCAGAAATTCATGGCTATATTCATGTTTTAGTATTTCAGCACCCTAGACAAAAATCCTGGATTTGCTAATGTGTTAGATGCAATAATAAACTGAGGGGATATATACAATGGATTTAGATGAGTTTTCAAACAAAAATAAATACTTTTTATTAAATATCTCAAATCCCTCGGAGGGTAAGTATCTATACGACCTTAACTTTGTAATTGAACATTTTGAGAAAGATCAACATAACTATGGAGAGCATGTAATTTACCTTCATGGTCTAAAGGAAAACTTCCTTTATCAGGTGGTGAAGGAAAGAAAGGCTTTTGTTGAAATGTCAAAGAAGACATCACTTAATAAAAAATCTGCAAGAAAATTATATGAATCAAGCAATAATCATAATGAGTTCAGCAATTTTGGATATTTTATTCAGATATTTAAAATATTTTGAAAAACAAAATATCCCTGTAGTGAGGAAAGATTATTTTTCAGAGGCAAAAACTTTAGATGGATCAATAACTCGAACAGTTTATCAATAAAAATCAGAAAAATTTGTTGTTGATGTTTGGATAGTTAGGGTACAAAATAGTATGGTGATATTTAACAGGGGGGCTACAGAATCTGAGGAAAAAATTTCCCTGACTATAATTTTGAAATTTCAATAATATACATCTATAAGGTTTAAAAGTCCGCATTTAAGCAACCTCATGTGTGGGTGATACTTGGTTGTTATTGCCTAATGGATGGACATAAGACGTTCTAGCTTAGTAACATGCAGATAGGACAGCGCGATTCTATTTGAAGCTAGGCTAAAATGTCCTATGTCCATATAGCACTTCTCAGTGAGTCAGCTTCAGGGGGTTCGCTGTGAATACAATGAAATGTTACAAGTTTAGTAACAATATTCTTTATTAAACATGAAGATTGCACTGTTTAGCATAAAATAATTCCAGGAAAAAAGTGTTATCAAACATTAGCATTGCACAGTGGCGTATATAGGAATTTATTTCGGGAGGGGCCCAAAATATTTTTCACCCCTCCCAAGCAAATTTATTACGTCCAATGTAACTTTTTAATTTTTTTTGTGGAAATTTACATCTAAAAGAACTTATTATGTAAAAAGAGTTGTGAGTAATTTTGTTCAAAGTACCAAAGGGGGGTCTGGGGGTCCTCCCCCAGAAAATTTTTGAAAATTTGACTCTTAAAAATTGGTTTTTAACTTGTTTTGGTACACCTAGTCAGAATTTTTGATTTATATTTTTAGATAGGATTTGCATTTGGGTAAACTTAATATAAAAAATAGTTGTAAATAATAGAGTTCCAAGTAGAAAAGGGGATCTGGGGGTCCTCCCTCAGAAAATTTTGGAAATTTGACCCTAAAAACAGGATTTCTACTTGGTTTTGGTACACCTAGTCCTAATTTTGGACATATATTTATAAGTAGGATTAGGATTTCGATGAACTTATTATAAAAATAATTGCAATAATAAAATTCCAATCAGAAAGGGGGGTTTGGGGGTCCCCCCCAGAAAATTTTTGGAAATTTGTCCCTAAAAAACAGGGTTTTAGCTTGTTTTGGTACACCAAGTCCGGATTTCGGGGGGGGCCAGGGCCCCCTTGGCCCCCCCCTTATATACGCCACTGGCATTGCATGATTGTTAGATTAAAACTAAATATTATTTGTAATTGTAATATTTCTTCCTTCAAGCCTTACAACAGCATTTCAGTCGCTACAAATTTTAGGTATCACAAACAAGTAGTAAATTAGCAAATAGGTCACTTCAGATCCTTAGTTAGCTTGAGAGGTGTTTTTGAATTTTTTAAATTCACAACTTTATCTACATGAAAAAATATAACAATGAACGAATAAGTTATTTATGCAATTTAAGTTACTATAATGTTATAATTTAAATTTAGACTTGGCTGATTTATTTGTGGCCTAAGTAGCCAAAAGGTTAGCCATTTGTCGCTAATTAAATTTGGAGGTAGAGGTACCCAGGGGTCTGTCCAGACTTTTTGTGAAGGTTCCGGTTTTTTAAAAATTGTGAAAATCTACAGATAATTTTGTGAATTTTAGTAAGTGTTAAATTAGTTCTTTTCAGCCAGGAGCCTGTTTTTGTGAATATAAGCTCACGAATTTGCAGTATTGCGAAAAATAGTGACCATTTAAAGGCCAAAATACTTTGTGAAGGGTCCGTTTTCACAATGAAACATTTTGTGAATGGTCCGAAAACGGACCCAAATTTCTTCTAAACAGACCCCTGGTACCTGCCCAGTTAGTAAGTGATCCGATTTTTTCATTGGCTGCGGCTAGACGTCAATTGATTTTAAAATACATATAGTTTGAAAATGCTGCACTATTTCAAACTTGAACATGTTGAATCAAAGATGTCACGCCCATAATAAAAGTGATTGGTTATTGCGGATTGGTCATAATGACGAGGAACTACGTCATCGGCTGGTAGAACGTACGTCACTAGAATTTTCATCTTTATGTGAAGAGCCGACCTTATCTATGCTATTAACCTTGCGTTATACTGTTACGTGATGTCATCGAGTGAATTCCACATGAATATCCTAGTAACCTAGTGCTACCCACGATACTCTTGTCACTTCTACTAAGCTAGAAAGTCTTATGTCCCTGAATTTTGTGGACTTAGGACATTTAAGCCTGGTACACCTCACTTAGGATGTTCTAGCTTAGGATGACCAGCAAATCTAGTGAAATGGACATAGGACAAAGTCAATTTTTATGGCTTCCTCATGGACATAGGACTTTCTAGACTAGCTCAAAAGATGTGTGTGACCGAGATCTACAAGACCACGTCCTTATCTAAAAAAGTGAAAAAATGGACTTAGGACGTTCTAGCTTAGGACGGCAGTATATACCAGGTATTTTCATCACTCTAATCTACGTAAAACTTAAAATGGTCTGGTTAAAAGATATTGTGTTGGTCTCACTTTAAAAAGTTTATTTGGTGCTACTTTGATATACCCCCCAAAAATTACGTGCCAAATCTGGCACTCCCTACGGACTTTTTAGGTTTGCTGTTTCTTGTTTTTTGTGTATATGTAGTAGTAATGTGTAGCCTAGTGAATTACTGGAAAAAATTGAAATTTTGAACTTTAATAATTCCAAAACTAATGAGAATTTTCGGAAAAACTAAATTACAATATTTTTATAAAAAATATTTTTGTTCTTGGTTCAAATATCAAAGTTTTACTATGATTAGTTTTTCTGTTATATTCCAAAAACGTTTCAGCGATTTCATCGGTTCAACTGACCGGACATTTGATTTTTAGGTATAGTAAGATTTTATTGTATTTTGTAAAACAGGTATTTTGCTTGGCGAGAAAAAAGTCGCCAAATTTCCGATTTGGGGGTGTATATCAAAGTAGTTCCGTTTATTTATTCTGCAAAGTGAAGAAGGAAAAATAATTACATAATAGTTTTCAAATTCAAGTTAATTTGGGATTCCGCTTTCAGTGAGGCAGCCAAACTAAAAAAAATTACATTTAAAGTAGATAAATAAATAAACAAAAGCTATTACAGTTACAGTTTTTCAAGAATTATATGCTATGCTGGCTCTATGCTTGCAAAATAAAAAAATTTAATTAGGTCCTTCTGAGATGAATTAATTTTGACCGAGGATTCAAATAAAAATTGAAGCAATAAAATCTTATTACCTTTTATGAAAAGGTGCTCTTGATGCAGCTATTTATATCTATCCAACGTAAATACGCTAAGATAAAGGAATGGCATCATCATGCATATGTTTTGTAAAAGAAAATTTTGGTGGATGTCGTCAATGTTGTGATATTTACGATGTAAACTTTATTGAAATGGCTCTGAACCATTTTCACAACGCTGGTTTTAATTATAATGTGATTGTAGAGATTATTTCTCAAGCAGAAGAATTCATATTCCCATAAAAAGCTGGAAACTCTCAGGGAGGAGATGAAGGCCTCACCTTCTCAAATATTCAAGTAAATATTTTGATTAGTGTTCAGATCAACATGCTGTAACTTGTAAAGGATTGACCGAGGAGTTATTTGAAACTTTATAAAACAATTTTCTAAGCTTTATAATCTATTTATGACTATGTTCATGTTTCCAGATTTTGGGAGCATCGTTTGTGTAGGTACCCCTATCCTGAAATTTCTGTGGGGGTGTCTCATGAAACCCCACAAGTCCTTTGCATGTTTCTTTTGTACTTTTCAATTACTAGCCGTAGTTTGTAAAGATAAAAAGTTTTATTTGAGAGTTTGTTTTATTGTATGTAAATATTGCAATCCATCAATTCCTAGGAAATTTTCCTGGCTTTCCTTTTGACTGGAAAGGAAAAGTATTTTTTTCGTCTCTAATTAAAGGAACTTTAAAAATAAAATGTTTATTCATTGAATAATCTCTTTAAAGGTTTATTAATTGAAACAAAAGTACTACTCATTTAGTGTCAGTATTCCATATGCATACTTGAGTCAAGAGGCATTTAATACTTCAACTAATCTAAAAACTGATAAAAATTTGTGAAAACCCTTGTATACTGGGTGTGTGTTGGTGCTTTTCAGCAATATTTTAGTCATCAAATTTACTCTGATACTTAGGTTTTTACTATACACTAAGTATCAGTGGTGTCTATATTTAAACTCATATAGGTAGGGAGTACTCACATTAGAGCACGGCCAATTAACTTGTGAATAAATCAGACCATCGGCCTAAGAAAAAAAGTGCTGATGTTAGCTTATATTTTTCTCTGATAATAAAAAAACATCAGGCAATTGACACCAAGCAAAAACAAAGGAGATTCTGCTCCATCAAGCTCCAAGTTGTATCAAAATAGACATTTCCCATACACAGACCAATTCTCTTTTTTTTCTGGAAGTAAGTTTTTTACAAGTTTATGAAGTTAAAAAAGAAACCAATACTAATATGATTTTCCCAATTATAATCCATATGAGTAAATCTGAGGTTTTTTCTAAAGCTTTTTAGTTTAATTGTTGCCTGCATATGAATTAAATAAACCCTCCGGACAAAATTTTGACATCAATTTTTATTTGTTTGCTTTCTGTCAAAATTCTACAACTTTTAAAGAGTGGTTCTTATCAGGTGTATGCAAGTGGTTTTAAATGGGGTTAAAAAACTACTTTTAGGGGTTAAATTTCAAAAATATTTCTGGAAGAAAACCACCCACGTTCCCTCAAAATTTTGGCTTTGCTAAATATTGTTTTCTCCTAAATTTTGCGGCTTATAAGAAGTGGCCCTCTGAGTGCAAGCTAGGAGGCCTTAAATTGTGATAAATCACTACTTTTTATGGGTAAATTTCAAAATATTTTCTGAGGGTGAATTTTTAATCCATTAACTCCAAATTTTAATGACTTTTATAGGCATTTAAAAAAACTAGGGTGAACCGACCAGTAGTTGACCAATTGAGCATAATTTTGAAAAAAACAAGAACTGTTGTGTGTTTATTTCGAATCTGTTGCGTTGAAACCATAGCTGACATTTTATTAAAAGCTCATGCATAGTGTAAAGTTCTAGTATTGTTCTTAAAAGACACAATAAATAGTTAAAAAAAAGTTATCAACAAAGCTTCAAAGCATGCGCTCTCACTACTAGCAATAATGGTATGGAGTATTTAGTTCAATCTCAAATCATCCAGCTAGTTTTTATTCCAATATTTTATTGATTGATGTATTTAGGTCCTATATGTTTAGTTGAATTAAATAAAACTATCATTATTTGTATATTAACCATTTAATATGATATTTGAGGGGTGGTCAACCACTGGCTGTCTAGAATAGAAAAAGTGCTAGTATTTGACCAAAGTGGTCAACTACTGGATTTTATTTGCTTTTAAGATTTCTTTTTAAACTAAGAGCGATCTTAAAGATTTTTACCTGCAGTACAATTTTTGCTTAGATTTACTGTAAAAAAAGTTACATTTCCAGTAATTAACCAGTATTGTTAATAGGGACTCTTTATTCAATATACCTCTTTCATTGGTTCTTCAAATTTCCAACACCTGCGCTTTTAAAATATGTCGCTCCTCTCGCTAAGCCCTAAAATACGTAAATACGTACCTATGGGTAGTTGGTTGGTTGGTTGTCAGACATATACGCATTTTTAGTTTTTTAGATAGCCTTCTGTAGTAAACGGTGGAATCGAACGGTTCGCAGTGCAAGCGCTCGCTAGGTGGCCTAGGTGGCAAATCGTGCTGGTTTACAGTCTGGTTTTAAAAGGTTAAACAATAAAAAAATTGTTCTACTTCTTGCTTAAAATATATAAGATTTTGCAATACAACTTAAAAATCATTATAATTACTAATAAAGTAGATATATTTTTTCCAACAAAATATATTTTAAATTGACAGTGATTTAATATTAATAAAGTATGAGAATTAATCAATAGGATCAATTTTCCGTGTTCTCTTCCAGAGTTTAATTTATTGATTGCTGATTGAATAAAGCTTTTAAGAATTTTCTAAGACGTATTCAACAAATGGAAGAAATTTTAGTAGGATTGGAACAGTTGGTTTTCAGATCATAGGATTTTCTGCCAAAAGACACGGGTGTTAATAAGAATGGAATATTAAGTTCAAAATTTTTATACCATTCAATAAAACAATTGATTTTTTCGCTTAAAACTGTCAAGAAAAACTATAAACTTAAAAATTTACTAAAATTTTCCAATTCTTAATTTTTGTGAGAGAATTTTATAATCATCAGATTGAATGAAAGTTTGTGTAAGTGTTTCTGAAACGTTTTCTTCAAACGTCTCCGTTGCGTATTTTTTTCAGCCAACTTACCCTTAGCCCTGTTTTAAAGAAGTGGGACTCGAATAAATAGCTCTTTTGCAAATGATAGGTTGCGTTGTGGATCAGTTGGTTGATTTGTGCTTGAGCTGTATATTTAATTTTTATTCTGGAAATGGTGAATATGGCAATGGTCAATTACTGGAATAATGGTGTTCAAATACTGGATGTAGGTGGTCAACTACTGGCAAAATCTCAATTAATTGCTTTTAAAATAAATAAAAAAAATTCTATAAAAATGAAAGGAAAAATGATTATTAGTTATTATTCCTCATACTTTCATTGATATTAAACCAGTGTCAATTTTTTTAGAAAATTTTTTTTCTAAGAAAGAAAAATAAAACTTGGAGGAATTTCCACTAACTGGTCAATTACTGGTCGATTCACCCTATAACCTTTACAAGGAGGGGTTCCTAAAATGTCTGTAATTTAAAAAGGTACTTTTCCGTTAGCCGGGTGCAAATGTGCCAATTGTGAACCAAACGTGAGCCAAGTCGCCAAGCAAAGCAAATGACTTACGGTAAAATTTGGCGGAATTCTACCAGAGTTGCTTGATTTAAATCACTTGATTTTTTAAAAATCATTGATTTAAATAAAAAATGTAGAACTGCCACAATTTAAATAGTAGTATATTTATCTGCTGGATATGTAACTGGGAGAGATAGGTTAAAGTTACTCTACATAAAATTGCCTGCAATTTCAAGATCAAATTTTTGCCCCCAATAACAAAAATGTTTATGACGAAAAGGGGTAAATAGCAGGGTTTTGAATCAATAAGTGTGATAAACTAAACAAGAATTAAAATCTTATTTTTTTTACCTGGTATCAAATCTTAAAATACAAGTATGTGGAGGATTTTTATTGAAAGTTTGTTTTTTTAATTTTAGTCATGTTTTCCCAACTAATTTTTTCGTATACAAAACTACAGATAATGGGGCTCTATTATGTGTGTGCATGACTATCAATTATTAATTACTGAATTTTCATTTTTATCAATAGAATTAATTATTATTTTAAAGAAATTAACACATAATTTGAGTAAAATTAATTTAACTGAATCAATATAATTTAAAGATTGATTTTAATTTTTACACAAAAATGAGGCATGGTGTTTTTAGTAATCATTGTCACAATTTATTTTCAAACCTAATATTAATATCAAAATTTGGCAAAAATAGTTATAGAAAGAAGCAGGGTTGGCCGGTTTAAACCATGGTTTTTTTACCAAAAAAAACACTTGGTTTTTTGGTTTTTTTAGAAATTATAAAATATTTTCAGGATTTTTTAAAGAAAGTGTTATTAAGTATAATCTTTTGCACAAAATTAAAAGGTCAGATTTATAAAAAAATTGACATTTTAAGGTGATTAAAAATCAGAAATCTTTTAATTTAATGGTTTTAATTATTGAATTCTCTCCAAACTTAACCTTAAATGCTTAAGTTAAACTTATTATATTTTGCAAGAGATAGTTCATTTATTAATTTCCTTTAAAATGAAGCATTATTTCAAAGAGTAACTAAACATACAAAAAAGTTATCTGTTTTTCACTGATAAAATATGGCTTGGATTTTAATTAATTAATAAAACCAATTTGTCTTATTTGTCAGTCATAAAAACCAGTTGGTTTTTTTAGTAAATTAATAAAAACCGTTGAGTTCTTTAATGATAAAAACTAAAAACCAGTTGTTTGTTTATAAACAGATAAAAACCAGTTGGGTTTTTTTACTAAATTAATAAAAACCGTTAATTTCCTTAATCGGATTAATTATCTCAATCATTTATTCAATTTCAATTAACATTAGTTGCTTACATTTCCCTTTTATTTATTAAAAAAGTTAAATTTTCTCTTTCTAAAGAAATTTCTTAAGTTCATAAATAATCCATATAATTAATTGGATTATTTTACTATTTAATAATTAATCAAATTAATTATCTTTATCAATTATCCAATTTCAATTAACATTAGTTGTTTACATTTCACTTTTACTTCTCATTTAAAAAATAAAATTTTCTCTTTCTAAAGAAATTTCTTAAGTTCTTAAATTAATCCATATATAATTAAGATAAATAATTTGATTATTTCAACCGTTTATTCAAGATAAATTAACACTGATTTTTATTCACTACAATAATAGGGGAGAGGAGGGAGGAATGGGACAGTGGGAGGAGTGGGACAGCTGAAATTCTGGAAAAATAAATCAGTTTATTTTATTTCCAATTTGGTCATTAGATGGCCTTCTTATAGCTTCTTGTTATTTCCTTCATTTAGTTTATCCAGCAGCAAGTTTCTGTTTATAGTTGTAAAAATTTGATTTTCCCACTTCCAAAGTTAATATCCAGTCTATCTTGAGTTTTATTTCATTTCTCATGTAATTTGTAGAACAAACATTATATAATGCCATTGTAATCTAAAAGATATAATTTATGCTAATCTGCAATTTCATAAAGCCTAACACCAGCATAGTTTATGTGACAAGTTATATTTTAAAAACAATGTGTGGAGGGAGGAATGGGACACTCTGAAAAATGTAAACAAAATCTGCAAAAATGTAAACAAAATTTGAAAATATTAATTTCTGATAGCTTTCTATCGCTTCAATTGAAATGCTTTTCATTTCTTGAATAAACAATTCCAAGTATTACATTGTATTTCAATTTTTGATTCTTAACACCATGGGAAAGAGTTCAAGTGTACTAAATATTTTTTAAAAATTATTCTATAATAGATATAAAATTGAAAGCTGTTTAAAAATGTGGGCAAAGGTTAAAAGAATAGTAGGTAAAATACTAGGCCCTTTCTCATTATTACATTTTACTAATTTTCTTTACTTTTCAAAAGTGTCCCATTCCTCCCATACTCATGTCCCACTCCTCCCACCCATGAGGGAGGAATGGGACAAAATTCTTGTTAATTTGAATGATCAAAAGTGATAAAATTAAACAACATTTAAGAACTGTACATTTAAAAAAAATTAAGTTAAAACATTAAAGTTTATTATCCAACCATTTGCATCTATGAATAAGCAGGGGATAATGAATAAAAAAATATTTAGTGAAAATTGTCCCATTCCTCCCTCCTCTCCCCTACCGTAATTTCGAGCATATAGTCCGCGGACTATCTGTGTTTAAAAGTCAAATTTTTGAAGCTGCAGACTATCCACCAGTGCGGATAATACGCTGGTTTTTCACGGTTAAAAACCGTTGAAATTTAAAAAGCAAGCTTTCGTGAATTGCCGATGATCAAATATAAAAAAAATCCCGAAGCGAAACCGAAAGCGAGTGAAGGTCACATTTTATTACCACATGTACCTAATAAGTTTGTTTGTTTTTTATTGAACGGTTTTTGCATTGAACGGTTTTTTCGTATATCCATATTCTTTGTATCCATCACGAGGACAGGAGGAGAGCACGTTGCATTTTGTATTCGTATTTTGTTCTTGTATTGTTTATTTCTATTTATACTTAGTTCTTTGTTTCTAAAATACATTTTTATTATTGCCTTATTATAAAAAAACGTAATTTCGGACGTATAGCCCGCGGACTATCTGACTATTTTTGAAAAAAAATTTACATAAAATCGTGTCTGCGGACTATACGATGGTGCGGACTATATGCTCGAAATTACGGTATTAGATATTCAAATTGGAATATTTTAGAAACAAAAATTATTTTCAAAACAAATTAATTTAATTTTAATTAATTAATTGAAATATACAAATCATTTATCAATTATAAACAACCCCTGAAATAAATGTCTCATTTACAACTCAATTTCAAACATCAATGCTAAAATAACTTATTCTGATAAAAAAAATTCTAAAAAAACTTGGTTTAAACCAAAAAAAACCTGGTTTAAACCAAAAAAAACCAAATAAACCCGTTTTTTTTTTGGTTTTTTTAAAAAAACCCGGTTTTTTGCCAACCCTGGAAAGAAGGATAAAAATTTTAGTTATTGAGTACAATTCACCCTTTTCGGTCGGGCTTCTCATCGGTGAGATACCAGTGAACTGCTTTTCTTAATTAATTCAATTACTTAATTAATGTTTAAAATTGGGTAATTAGGTAAATGCTGTATTCTTATATCACATTGAAATTACAATATCAGTATATTATTAACCAGTTTCATGAAGTTCAGAACTAGTAATTCATTTAAATTAAAAAAAATCTGATTTAAATAAAAAAAGTCAGATTTAAATCAAATAAATCCAGTTTTTTTTATTTAAAAAAAATCAAAAAAATCAGCAACCCTGAATTTTCTACATTATTTGGTGATTTTTCTTTTGCACCCTGCTAATGCTAACAGAAAAGTACCTCTAAAAATAGACATTATTTGTTCTCTTTACAAAACTTAAGTCATCAGTTGCAAAATTTCTAAACATTTTAAACATTACAACTTATTTAAATATATTTTGTCTTAAGACAATTCTTTACATTACTTTATTTTGTATACATTATAAAAAACTCACACCCAACTCAAAACTCAAATTAAATGCATTTACCTCGTAAAGGAGGAAGTTAAATTGAAAACATTTTAATTTAAAAATATCATTAACAAATTTACTAGTAAAATTTAAAATTAATATTATATACTATTCTTTAACCAGCACTTAAGAAAAATAGACTCTTGTAAAATAGATAATCAAAATGCAATTCAAAACTCCTTTAAAAATACTCAAAATTTAAATTAAATTTGATAGAAATTGGAAGGTATGAGATGTTAGAACTCATTAGAGCAGTGGTTCCCAAACTATTTTGATCGTGGAACCCCCAAATTTGTTGCTGATGATCACGGAACCCTGAATATTTTTTAGTCAAAATTTTTCAAAATTTAATGTCTGATATTAAATGAAACCAGAACCAGGCGCGAATCCAGCACAAGGGGTGTCACTTTTCCAGACAATCACCTTTACCTTGTGTGAAAATGTTGATGATTTTCCAAAAAGTATCATTCAAGATCCCCTTGTGGTACCGGGGGGGTCTGGAGGCCCTCCCCCAGAAAAAAAAATTTTGAAATTCGACTGGTAAAAGTAGTGTTTTAGAGCAACATTTTTGGGTCCAAGGGGGGGGGCACTGTCCATTCTTATATTTTTAATGGAACAAAGTTTGTCACATGGAACCCCTAAATTTTTTCGTGGGAACCCAGGGTTCCGCTGAACTCACTTAAGGAACCACTGCATTAGAGGGTCTGGTTAAATACGATAGTGTCTTTCACTTTCTACAACCATCCACCCGAATGACCTGGTGGGCCACGTTGGAAAACCACAACTACTCCTTGGGGGCCACTTGAAAAATTTTAATTATAAGCTGCTCAGAATGGCAGGGAAGTAAATTGAATGAAATAGTTTTAGATTTGGGAGTGTATTTAGTTCCTTTGCTTAGAAACTAAACTGGTACTGTAAAAAACACTAGGAATTACTTGATACCAAGTTAGATGTACTCACTGCCAGTGAATAAAAAGTGCATAAAAAAACTTATCCCTTTAAACTTAAAACTTATATTATTGTCCATCTATCTCCTCCGAAACCACTGAATGCCGAAGGGCGCCCGGGGTATCAAAAGACGGCAAATGACCCAGGGATACTGAGTTGCCTATTTTCATTCCGAATTTTTCTAAATGCTTTTCGAGATATTTTAATTTTTCTGCTCATTTGCGTTTATTTTTTTTTTGCTTTTTTACACCGGGAACTCCTAATAGGAAAGATATCGGAAACACAGGGATGGGTAAAATAGATTAAAAACCTGTATAGGAAAAATTATCGGGAACACAGGAATAGGCTGGGTCATTCAACGTCACTTCATCCACTTTCCTGAAAGATATCGGAAACACCAGGATTTATAAAATATTGTAAAAACTGGGATAGGAAAAATTACTGGGAACACCGGAATATTAAAAAGGGACCTTGAATACCGAGAGGATTGTGGTAATTGCTGTTATACAAAATTAGAAATGTATTATTTTGGGAAAACTTATAAAAAAATAATTATACTTTGTAAAATATAAAAAAATATTACACACGTGCAAGGCTGAAAAGGTGGAACAAGTGGCTACAGAATGTTGAATTTTTCTTTTTCATATCGTTTTCTTCTCTACAATTATAATATTAAAGTATGCATGGTGAAAACTAGAATTAAAACTTAAATCGACGCAATGCATCGGGTTGCTGTTCAGCTAGTTAAAGAATTATTTTGTTATACACTTTTCTGTTTTTTAGCTCATTTGTTATAATTTTTAAACTAAGCTAGATGAGGAATAGACACAGATTGTTAAATTTAAGAAACTGCCCCTCACTCTTTTTTAGTAAATTTCTATGGAAATAAAACACGTTTGGTTTATAATTGGTGACATTTGCACCCAGCTAATGGAAAATTACCCTACTTTTTAAAATGTATTGATATTTAGGTCATATTTTCCTATGCAATTTTCTGTTAACTATCAAATATTGATAGCTAGATTAAAAGATTTATTTATTAAAGAAATATTTATATATGTATGATGGAAAGATAGTTTATAACTAATCAGTGGTCTGTCCAGACTTTTTTGAAGGGTCCTGTTTTTGTAAAAAATTGTGAAAGTCTTACTCATAATTTATTAAATTTGAAGTTAGCATTAAATTATAATCATTAAATTCAATTTTTTCATCCAGGAGCCTGTTTTTGTGAATTTGAGAAAGTAAGGTTCTGTTTTGTAATATTGTGAAAAAAACAAAACATTGTTTTGTAAGAGCTGTGTAGTTTTTAAATTGCATGACTAATACTACAGCTCAGTGTAAACAGCCAGTGGCGTAGCCAGAAAAAAATTTCAGAGGGGGATGTTGATATTTCGGGAGGGGATATGGGGTATTTTTAGTGGTTTTCTATGGTCAAAAAGGAAATTCCCTGAGTTTCGGGGGGATATATCCCCAAATCCCCCCCTCTGGCTACGTCCCTGTAAACAGCTGAAGCAAAACTTTTGTAAAGTGTACGTCAAGTTAATACTAATTTGTGAAGAGTCCATTTTAATGCTTAAATATTTTGAGAAGGGTCCATTTTCACAATAAAATATTTTGTAAAGAATCTGAAAACGGACCCAAATTTCTTCTAAACAGACCTCTGGCTAATAATATAAAGTTTTTTGGTACTTACATATTATCCCGTCAACCGTCTCATTGAGCGGCGCATCTATAAAGTAATCAATAGGATTTGATAACGTTTTCAGATTCAGCAGCCTGGTTGACAGGATAATATGCAAGAACCAGTTTTTTATTTTGCTGTTTTTCTCCTATCTTTTTTATAGGAGACTTACAATATTTTGTTTTTTAGGGAAGCTGAATCTCTGAAAGCTTCTTTATCAGGTATGTATTATTAATAAAAATAAACTCATATTATATACTTATTTTCTTATGTAATGCAAAACCATTTTTTGAGTAAGCTAGAACATGAAATGAAATCTAAGTAATTGTGCAGTAAAGTTTCTCAGGAACAAAAACTCTCCATTCAGAGGGTAAATTGGGGGTGGTTCCCTTATAGGGGTAAATTTTATATTGATTTTTAATTTAATCCAAATATTTTTCAAACTACTAATTGATAGAAAAGCAAAAGGCTCAGTTCAATTCTGTCTTCTCCCAGCTCGTCTGCCATACAGATCCTGTTTGATAGCCAAAGTTCTATTCAGCACCTTACTAATTGGCATAAAGTGGGCAATAGTACTGGCATAAAGTGGGTAAGGCTATTTACAAACTGGAGTATTTTTCATTCTTTCTTGAGCACTTCCAGTGGATACCATCCCACGTTGGCGTACATGGCAACGAGACAGCATATATTTTGGCTAAAGAGGGTGCTAGTAAGTTGTTGGACATACCTGATTTCCTGATTCACTGACTTATTAGGAGCTGTTTTCAAGAGCTTAAAGAGATGCAATTGCCTCTTGAACCATCCCACCTGTTTATCATTGGCATCAAGGAAAGTACCCATGAAGGGCAGGCAGACCTGGAAAAAGTGCCCGAACCTACGAACCTGGTTCGGGGGAAGATCCCTGCCAGCTCCATAGGAGCAATACATAAGGTTTGGGGAAATTCTATTAGGTTCGGGGGAAGGTTACAACTTTTTCCGGGTACGAGGGCAGGGGAGATCAAATGACCATCACCAGGCTTATGCGGGCGTCTAAGAGTTTTACAATACTGCTTCAGGTATTATCTCCCCATCTCTTTGTGTGGTTAGGGGGTTTTCCCTAGCATCCCCTTCAGAGGAGGGGTACTCTTTTGTTTGCTAATTGACCTCACCTAACCATACAAAGAGATCGGGGAGATTGTTATCTCCCCTCCTCTGCCAGAAGGAGGGTTATCGAGCTCATCATAAAACTCTTGAGGCATGCTAATCAGTGGACACTTGAAGTTGTTGACGCATTCCAATGGAAAAAAAAAGACTTTTCCAGCCTGTGTGAAGTGTGCTGACCATCTGGCCTCTCCTGATCACATACTGGATTGTATGGGGTTTACCAGACTAGATCGTTTTACAGTTCCTAGTCTTGTATTAGATATTCTGAGAGTGACAGGTTTCATGGACCTGATTTAGCATTGCTAAACACCAGAGATATGCAACAACAACACACAGCACCAAGGCAATTCTGTATTAAACATAAATTTTTCAAACCAAAAATTATGATAAAATGTAGCTTATAAAATATTCAAGAGAAGATACAAGCATGTAAAAATAGTACTTAGTTCTTCGTTGGAAAGTTTAGGAGACATTTGCTTACTCTAAGATGAGCCGCTTCTTTCTTCCCGAGACCCTCCGATCCCAGACTCGATGCCTTAACCACTAGGCTCCCCACGGCCCCCAAAATAGTACTGTTTCAAGCTTCAAAAAAGAACTTTTTCAGTGTTGTGTAGTTTTAAGTTATTTTAGTTAAATAAAGACAAGTTTTAATTTAAAAATCAAAAACAAGGGCAACTTTTCATGATATTGCAAACAATTTATTTCTTTGAGTTGGGAACCACTGATTTAAAAAAGCTAAAAGGGGAAAAAGCATATTAAATGCTAAAGATTAGAATTATGGTTGTTTGTGTTGCAGTTCCACGAGACCCATCACAAGCTACTATTGCTTTCTTTGAAGTAAGACCAGGAGTGGCAAACCGCGGGACGCATGCCCACTTGAAATAATTTTGCGACCCGCAAGTTATTTTTCCAAGTTAAATTTTTAAAGCCTCCAGAAATGCAGACTAAGTGTACCAAAATGAGTTTAAAACCTGCTAATTAAAGTCAATTTCCAAAAATTTCCTGGGGGAGGTCCCCTAGACTTCACGGAACTCCTTAATAATCCTGAATAATATCCTTACTTAGGACTAGTATTCTCATAACTTTTAGGATATTAAGTTCCTCCAGGTGCAATCAGACCTAAACATTTATTTGAAAAGAGACATTGAACTTATTGAATATGCATGAGGGCTGGGGCTAAGGAAGAATTTGGAGTACTCTTTCCTGGTGCAAAAATTAAGCTTTAATTTTTAGAGAAAATTTGGGCCCCTACCGAAATTGACCTAACTTAGTTTCGAGTAATTTATAGTGTTTTTAATGGCACCTGTTTAGTTCCTATAAAGAAGGCATTCTTGGGGAGGAGGATCCTAATATGGTCAATTTAAATGAATATTTAATTTAGGAAACTATGCAAAGGATCTAAAAAGCGACAAGTTGTATAAAATGTAAGTTGAATAATCTATACCTAGCAGTGGCGAATCCAGGATTTTGGTCTGGGGGGGGCTGAGTTTCACAAATAACCTTATTGCTATTATGGGCTGCTCAAATATTGTAAGCAACCGAAAGGGGGATGGGGGTTGCCAGTGCCGTAACCAGATTTTTGTTTAGGGGGTTACTCAACATCTTTTCTGGGGTCTAATCTTAGGAATACTAAGTTTTAGGTGAGATGACTTCGTAAGGTTTTAATTTTGGTGCACTAAGTTTCAAAAATTGTGTAAAAATGTTAAATCCAAATAAAAAGGGCGGGTCTGGGGGTCCTCCCCCAGAAAATTTTTGAAAATTTGCCCCTCAAAATAGTGTTTTAGCTCAATTTGGAGCCTTTCAGATTCCACCCAAAGAGCACAACTCATTGTAAGCGGCAGAATTTTCAAGGAAAAAAATTTATAGTATTATGAATTGGAAAATTTCTAGGGGTTTAGAGGTTCCTATTCCAGAAAATGTTTTGAATTTTGTCCCTAAAAGTGGCATTTAACTCATGTTGAGACATTTTAGGTTACATCAAAGAGGATCACTCTTTGTAAATCCCTATGGTTTCAAGGATTAACCGTACTTATTAGATTCCAAAATTTCGAGGGGGTTTGGGGGTGTTCCCCCAGAAAAATTCTGGAATTTTTACCCTAAAAGTAGGGTTCCGATTCATTTTAAGACCCTTTGGGAAACACCACCGAATGTCCGCAACGTAGTGAAATTTCTTTTTGGCTTTATTGCTATTACCAAAACTTGAATGTCTTATTCCTGGGGGGGGGCTGCAGCCCCACAGCCCCCCCTACTGGATTCGCCACTGATACCTAGATCATTCAACTTGCATCACTTACTTTTCATTCTGAGAAGCTAATATCCTAAAATTTTACATGCGGCCCCCAGGAGTATTGTAGTTTTCATAAGTGGCCCTCAAGATCATTTGGGTTGGCCACTCCTGAGTAAAACCATTTGTAAGTAGAACTTGCATTTGAAGTCATTCCGTTTTCTCTAGGTGAGGGCCTCTCAAGTTCTGATATTTGGCAAAAAAGACAGGAGCTATGCCATGTTTACGAGTCACTGCTCCTGATTGACTTGGATTATGCCTTGGACAAGAAAGTTGAACAGGATTTGTGGAGCTTCATATTCAGAAATCCAATTGCAGCTTGCCAGTCAAAGGCTAAAGAGCATAAAGTAAGTCTAAAAACTCACCTTTTAGAATATGTAACTTCTTTTTTCTTTTTCTCTCATAAATTATATCTTTCCTTTCAAGAAATCAAACAACAGCTACACCAACAGTCAGTTATCTACTTTACTGGAAACAGCTAGTGGATTTTACTTGCAAGTAAGTTTTTTTTCTGATCTCTGGATAAGATATTTATAAAATTATTAAAGGCTTAAAAATTCATTTTTAATCATAATTTTTCCTTATAGCTTTTGCAAAAGTTATGCTGTGCTTATGATATTGACCTTCCTTGTCATCCAAGAGATTCAGTATATGGCTTGACAAAAGGTAAGTTTCCAAGTTGTAATTTGACA
The DNA here is from genome assembly GCA_024610705.1 of Tetragnatha versicolor. Taxonomy (NCBI): domain Eukaryota; kingdom Metazoa; phylum Arthropoda; class Arachnida; order Araneae; family Tetragnathidae; genus Tetragnatha; species Tetragnatha versicolor. The sequence continues at coordinate 46,785,997 of JANDEH010000006.1, forward strand.
ATCAAAATTTGTGTGTTTCAGAAAGTCTGGTTAGAATACATGGGTTCTGCAGAGTTAAGTCGGGAATTTTCTTGCAGAAACACTGTATAGAAGTCCTGAGACCAGTTGGTACATTATTATATACTACTTGCTTCTTCATTTTTCAAAAAGTCAAGCATCCCCAAAAACTGATAAATACTTAAAAAATAAAACTTCAAGAAGCATTGCTATTAGTTGTAATCCAAGCTATGATTCTAAAATTTTGATTTTGGCATTAGTTATGACATTTTAAAGTAAGAAGAATAATAAGAAGTAATTAAAGTATAATAGGAACATTTTAGTTGTCTTTCTTTTTTTGTCCCCCATGTCTTTCTTTTTTCCAAAATTCTTCTTGGAAAGTAAATAAAACCTAGTGGTCCATGCCCCACCTGGGGGGGCAATTTGATCAAATATTTTCAAATTGAACCCCTAGAAAATCATAATGCCCCCCTCCCCTCGTTAGGAAACACTGGTCTAAAGTGTTTGTATAATCAAAAACTTATGCAATAGTTATTTTTCATTTTTGTGTTAATGTGCGGCTTATTATATTCTTAAGAAGTTTTGCTCAAATATTACCTTAATGTAGGATATTTTATGCACAATATAATACTTTTTTCCATTTAAATTTGGAATAGTCATTTAGTAATAAGTAATGTGATTATTTAGTTTGAAAGAAAATTGATTCAATTCATAAAACTAATTTTTGTTCTGCTTTGAGGTAACAGGAAGATTGGTTAAATATTCGAGCATTACAAAAGATGAACTGCTTTTTGCGACTCATTGTGTCAAATCTTTATAAATTTTTTGTCTACCTATTTCAGAATGGATCAGCAGATATCCCGTGGCCCACCAACCTCGCAAATCTTCACTTCTCTACATCTGTCAACATTGTCTTGTCCACTTGGGTGACATAGGTAAATAGTTGTTTAATGAGATGCTGTGGCCCACTTTATGATGTTAAAAGTTGAGTTGTTCAATAAAATACTGTCTTTTGTTTTATTTTAGCTCGTTACAGAGGACAATCTCTTCAAGCAGAGAACTTTTATCGTCATGCTGTTGATTTAGTTCCCAGTAATGGTAAGTACTAAATAATAATTTAGTTAATATTTATATTTTTAATTGCAGGGATAAGTTATTGTAAAGTTGACGTAATTTTGATGATTTGAAAAACAGTGTAGCTTCAAAAATTATTAGAATGCCCTTGTAAAATTTAATTGAAATTAATTATTTTTTCATTTGGAAGCCTACTATGCCTTAAACAAATTCCCTTGTATTTTAATGATGTAAGGGTTATTTTTAAGATATTAAAATTAGTGATGGGCAGGTATCAATACCAAATACTTAAGTACTCGATACCTATAGGTATCGAGTGTATTCGATACCCACAAAAGTATCGATACTTTATTGACATATTTCGTTTTAAATTTTTCAATGAAGTAATCTTTATAATACCTACTGTAGATCAAACGCAGCCTGTTTCCGTTTTCATTTTGCAACGCTCAAACCCAAGTCGTTATCATCCGCGAGAGAAATTTGACGCGGCTAGGTTTTTCCCCCGCCAAATCCTTCGCCTCTATCCACCTCCAGGCCCGTAGCTACGGGGCTTTTTGATGGATCGCTTTCAGTTTTTTGAATATTAGTCTGATTATGGATAGGCCCTAAAAAAATTGTCCCTTCAGGCTCATTTCCCGACATTGAAAAAAAGTACTCGATACCTAAAAGTACTCGATACCTATACTCCTGTTCATAAAAAATGCAACACCATGAAGGACTTGTTAGATTTTGATGAAATTTACACAGCAAGTGACCTTTGTGGATACAAATAAATGATATAATTTTCAGAACAAAAGAATAAAATTTAATATCGAAAATCGGTGTTTAATGTCTTCCATACGCGCTGCAATGAGAGCCTCTATACGACAGGTCATCGAATCAAACAGATTGAAATTTTGACTGAGGAGGTGATTTTCATCTAAGATTCATCCCAAATCCAAAGTTTGCCAATATTGGCAACATAACAAGCATTTTAAGCATGAGGACAAACCAACGAAATTTTAGTCAAGCTCCATAGGTGAAATTTTGGAAGAAGAAATTTGTCGAGAAAGAAACTGTCTTTATTGGATGTAAAGTGAGTTTGGAACATTCCAAAAAACATGTGCACGGGATTTGTTCTGATGAATTACAGCTTCAGGATCGCTTCAAATGTAGGGTATAACTTTTGGCTCCAAAAATTTTTAGAAGTTTTTTTAAGAAATGAGATTGCCCTCATTTTTTATCTAATGAGATTGCCCATGGTACCCAATAGTGCTCCAGGTCAAAACACTTCTCTTCTTCACCACAGACTCAAGATAAAACACTCCAAAAATTGCGATTTTCGGCATAGCGTCCAAACCCAATTTAGGTGTCATGTTAACCAAAATTGATGGGGGATTTCTTTAAAAGGACAATTTGTTATGAGTAATCTTGCGAAAATATTTTTTTGTGGATCCCATGGTATCTTTATGCACCGATGGAATTCCATCGATGGAGCGCTGTAAAAAAACGATACTTGGTGAATTTTGGTGCAATGGCGACCGATTAACTGATGGAGTAGACAATGATAGACCTGTAACAGTATTCTAACAATTTGAAACATGTCGAAAAGTCACTCAATGATCCGGCACTGCCATACGAATGAAGCCTCTTTCATCCCAAGCTGACGTGACTATAAGGGGTCCAGACCCCAATTTTCAACTCGCCTCACCCTTTTTGGGTCTCTGCTTTCAAACCCATATCAATATTGTCCGGTTTCCCTTAATCTGACCAGCGGTAAAACAGTGTGAAAAACACCCCTCTGGGAAGCCTAACATTATTCCTCTTTAAAACTATGTTAAAGTTTCATATGACATCCGTTAAGGTCTAAGGGGTATAATAACATCCAATGACAAGATAATCAACGGTAAACAACCTTCTTACAAGCCCTTAACATCCCGTTACAGCCCCCCAAATATACGAATAAATCAGTGGTTGAGAAGACACTGTTCAGCTCGCGCATGCGCTATAGGTCTGAATTTGGTATCATTTGATAATCAAACCATAATAAACATACCCTGAAAATTTCAAGTTGATCGGACAATTCCTTCTTGGTGTTGCATTTTTTATGAACAGGAGTATATAAGTATTCGATACCAAAGTATTCGATACCTAAAATTATCGATTTTGCCCATCACTAATTAAAATAATGCTTTTTAAATAGTAGTAATTTATATTATGATGGATGCTTAAAATATGTGTATTTTAATGTGTACTTGTTCTTTTGAATACCTGTTACATCAAAGTAATTTTGAAATCTTTAGGAATCAAGTCGTTTGCAGGAACAATAAGCTAATTTCAATGTAAAGCTGTTAAAATTTTTTCATTGTTTCTGCAGGTGCCTCATTTATTCAATTCATTCATATATTGCATCATTAAAGCATCTGAGACAATCTAATAGTTGAGGTCATCATTATATTAGTATAATAAATACTGTTAAGATGTCTGAAATACCATTTTATTTTTTAGGACAGCCGTATAATCAATTGGCTCTACTAGAGGCAGCTAGTGGTGAAAAGTTATCAACAGTGTTTTTCTATGTGAGAAGTTTGTGTGTGCAACATCCTTTCCCTCTAGCTGCAACAAATCTTCAGAATTTGTTTTCCAAGATGTCCTCTGATGGGTAATTGGGAGTCTTCTATCTAGAAAGAAATAATTTTTGAAAACTGAAAAATACTTCCTTTAATTTTCATATAATTAGGATTTCCCCCTTGTAACTAACTGCATTAAAAATGTGAAAATTAAAATTTAAAGGTAGCTCAAATACTTTATATTAATAAATTAAGTTTTAACCATGTTTAGGTGTCTATATTTGACTCATAACTGCATAGAAAATTCGAAAATATTATAGTAATCCTAAACCTTTATTGTTCATTATCCTTAGGAGTAGACCTGAAGGTAAAACCCGAATAAGTGCATTTGAGTATGTTTCCATGTTTCTGCGATTTCATGCTGTGATCCACCTGAATACTGGTAAGTGTTATCAAATTAAATATTTATAAATGTAAAGTTAAAAAGAAAAGTTCAAAAAAGTTGAGGTTGAATGCTTGATTAAAGACTCATTTATATTTTAAAATCTTAGGTTATTTAGATTTTTAACAAAAAGAAACTAGCTTCTCCTAATAACTCCAAATTAAAACTGCTGAAAATTCCGTTTGCTTGAAGTATTAACTTTTTTTTGTGGTTTCTTCTGGGAATAATAATATAAAGTCAATACATAAATTTTTAGATTAAACCCCAAAGATTTGCAAAAAGAAGAAAATCAAAATTTAAAATAAAGTTAGTTACTTCGAACATTGTTTTTTAAGTTCTATTTAATTCTCAACTTTGACTTATTTTATGTGGTTTCAATAGCCATTTTATGTGGAAAGTAACTTCTAATTAAGCTAATCATTAAAGAAGAATAGAACTTGTCTAAAATATAGAATTTAACTTCATTGGCGAAGAATTTGTCCATTTTCGAACATGACTCATAGCAGTCCAGTTTGTTACAAAAGTTTTCCACTGTTGCAAAATAAGCACGTGTAATTCTGCGTTTTTTCTCCCCCCAAAAGACCTGAAGAAGACGGAGTGCATGCTAAGCAAGTTGACGACATCCTTGCCGGCGCTGATAATCTCTGAAAAGTTCGAGACGTGGCAGCTGGTGCAGATGGCGGCCGTGTGTCTGTTTGCCATTGAGCACGCTTGGGGCACTCTGGACGTGGACAAGAGCTCTGCTCACTTCAACCATGCGATGCTCAGTCCCGAAGAGCAGAAAGCTGCTGCTCTGGTGGAAGAGCTCTTAGGTGAGAGTTGGATGCTTGTACTGTAGATGTACAGAGTTGATGTTTTTATATTTTTAGTCCTTATAATGGGTTAGGTTTAAAACTTCTGAAATTTTTTTCCATCTCTATTATTTGTTTGCAGTGATGACAAAACTTCTTTTAAAATTTGATGGTTTTTTTTTGGCTTTGTACTGTTTTCTAGGCTGTTTTTAACGTATTTCTGCTTTTTCTATTCAACTGTAAACAGTGTTGGAATAGTTTCAATTTAAAAAGATATTTCTTTCAAGATTTTTTCCTCTTTAACCCCCATAACTGATAGTTAAGCTGCTCTCATATCATTCTCTTCCCCATCCCTCAAAATACCTTCAAACAAAATTTCATTCAGTTCTTATGTAACCTCTCATGCCATCTGTTGTCAATGACATAAATCGAGATATTTATTATATTTTCCTCATAGTTTTACCATTTGAAAACATCTGTTGAAGCTGGTATTGGGGGAGAATATGGGGGGGGTGTAGCCGAATGGCTACACTATGTACTGTAGGGTTAAACTTTGAAGAAATGTCTTTATTTTTCAAACTGTGAAGAGAGAAAAGTAATTTCAAATTTTTGGGGTATTCCCAACCCTCTGTGCATGCAATAAAGATCTATATTTTTCTCTTGCAGCAAGCATGCTTCATGCATTCTTACTGCCTGTCCATGCCTCTCTGGATTCCAAAGAAACTGCCGGCTATTATACTCTGCCTGCTGTAAAGATAATTTTAGACTGGCTTCTTCAAGATCCTCAACTCCTTCAGCATGAAGCCATCATCAAGAATCCTCAGTAAGTCAAACATACTCATTCAGGTTCATGGTATCAGAACTCTACTCAGACTCTGTAATTTTAACTGGTAAATAACCATTTCAGGGTGTGGCATGGTCTTTGCAAACTGCTAAATGATTTAGAAGTTGCTACCAAAGAACCCTTTGATCTCAAGAAGCGTAAGTATCTTATTTTAATAATTGGTTTATTCTTTTTGAAAATGAGTAAAAAAATTAATAAATAAAAAGGATATCTTACAGTTGAAGACATACCACTCCCAGAGGATTGGGATCTCCAGTCATTTCTCCCACTAAGAAAATCCCAAAGGTACCCATTAGTTTGTTATTTTTTAACATTTATTTTCTGTTGTGCTCATTTTAATGCTATATTATAGTTCTGCTTAAAGTGTATTTCTGTGGGACTTAAATAATATTTTCATTTCATTAAGAAGTAAAAGTTTATAACCTCTGTACCAAGGTTTTCTGTTGATAAATATTGTTGCAACTCGACGATCAACTAGTGAACTATAAACATTTCAGGAATAGCTTTTGGCAATGTTTTAAAAATGATGTGAAATTGTGATATGATTATTATTGATTTGAATTTTAGTAGGTTAGGTTTGTTTGAAATTTATAGAATAGATTTGTTTTACTTTAGGTTAGTTTTGAAATTATGAGTATCTGATTTTTTGGCCAGTCTAATCAAAATTAATAAAGCATGAATATCAAGTATACCTTTCTGTTTGGCCTAGATTCCTTCCACTCCGGGTGAGAAGTAGAGGCAAGGAAACCAGACCTTCCTCTACTGCTCTTATACTAAAACGCTATTTGCAAAAAATATTTTTGTAGTATTTATTACTGTGTTAATTTACATCTTGTTTTTAATATTTAAAAAATGTTATTTTCTTGTTAACTCCATTATTTTACTGGTTCTAAATCTGATGGGCGATTCTTTTTGTAGGAGATTGAAGTTCAGTTTGAATGCAGCTACTCCTAGTGATGAAGAGTCAATGTGGTTAAGATCTATCCGATTGTGCAAGCTGGGTGAATGCCTGGCTGGAGTCACCATGGAAGGGTAATATTATTGGAAGTTTTTACCCCCCAATACCTATTTTTAAAGATATTTCCAATTGTATGAAATTTAGACTGACATTAGGGTGGTCCATTTGTCTATGGAGAAAATTTTTTTTTGAAAAGTTGAACTCTCACCCTCCAGTTTGGTGACATTATGTGAGTTAATGCCCCTGTTAAAATATTAGATCATTTGAAGGTTATTTAGAGGTAGCTCAAAGGCTTTGAAGTTTTAGCCATTAGCGTCTATGGAAAAACGCATGTTTTCGTTAAAGGAATTTACATTTCAATTGATATAGCAGTAATGTGTGTTTATAAAATGTATATTTGTTTTAGTCATAACAAGGTAATTATAATTTAAGTTTTTGACAAAGATTATTCCTTGTCTGGAACTCACATAACAACTTCTCGAACTCTAAAAAACAACTTTTCATCCAACTCTAAATTAAACTTCTACTTCGACTCAAAAACATTAACACTTGCTAGCTAAACTGCTAGAGCTGGTAAAAAATGCCATTTACTTTGCCTTCTTGACTTTGTGAACTGAGACAAGGTAATTTCTCGAATAAGCATTGATCTTTTTGTGCGAAATTCCTTCTAACTAAAGGTTTTTACTTCAGAGCTCTAGGTGCCTTCCATCATGTAAAGTAGATAATGAAGATTATTTACTGTTTAAAGATATGGCTGTTTCATCAACAGTTTAAAGTTTAAACTAAAACTATCAAGGTTTAAAAAAGGAACGATACAAAAGCTATTAAAACGACTTTATGTCAAAACAAAAGATATCCACTTGTAATGGTAAAGTCTCTGTCACTCCTCAGTGCAATTTATAATTAATTAAATTAATGCAATTTTATATGAGCATGAACAGGAGCTTCTGTTGAGATAGTAGCAATGAACCAGTGCTTCATTTGTATCAAAGTGCTAAAAACAGGTTAAACTCTTTTAAAGCCTTCTTCTCTCTTGGTTTTAGTTTAAACTTTAAACTGTTGATGAAACAGCTGTATCTTTAAACAGTAAATAATCTTTATTATCCACTGTATATGATGGAAGGCACCTGGAGCTCTGAAGTAAATACCTGAGAAGGATTTTCACACAAATAGATCAATGCTTATCCGAGAAATTATCTTGAGTTTTTGTGTGATTGCTCCTCAAATCACAAAGTCAAGAAGGCAAAGTAAATAGCATTTTTACATGCTCTAGCAGTTTAGCTAGCTGATGTTAATGTCTTTGAGTGGAAGTAGACGTTAGTATTTAGAGTTTAATGAAAAGTTGATATTTAGAGTTCGAGAAGCAGTTATGCGAGTTCCAGACAAGGAATAATCTTTGTTAAAAACTTAAATTATACATACCTTGTTATGACTAAAACAAATATACATTTTATAAACACATATTAATGCTTTATCACTTGAAATATAAATTCCTTTACCGAAAACATGCGTTTTTCAATACACGCTAATGGCTAAAACTTCAAAGCCTTTGAGCTACCTCTAAATAACCTTTAAATGATCTAATATTTTGACAGGGGCATTAACTCACATAATGTCACCAAACTGGAGGGTGAGAGTTCAACTTTTCAAAAAAAAATTTTTTTGGACCACCCTAACTGACATGTTTCCTAAACTGCTGTTTTAACATTAAAAAATGTTTTGTTCAAACTAAACGTATTGCTCAGTTATTGAAGTACAAGAAGTAAAAATCCTGTCACTTTCATTTCTGAAATAAAGGGAAAGAAAGGAAGAAATCTGGGGAAAATATATCTAGAGTTTAACTTGTGTGTGTATGTAAAAATTTCCTCATTATTAATGTGTTTATCTAATCTTCTTTTTGGACATTAGGCCAAACCTGTTGTCCCTTAGCCAGTCAGATGGTAAGCGGGTTTACAAAGCTGTTCATCAAACTGAATCTTTGTCTGAAGAAGTGTTGCAACAAATTCAAGAACTTACTGTTAACCCTAGTCCATCAGTGTCTCTGGCAGATGCACCAATTCTGGTCAATGGAAGTGAGTATATAAAATTATTTCTTTGCTTGTCGTAGGGCTTGTTTAATTTTCGTGGTTATGTAGAAGCCTCTATTTAAACTATGTATTATGTATATGAGCAATTTTCATTGGGATTAGTTTGACCTAATTTCTGGGAAACTTTCATTAACTACTCAAATTATATATAAAATTATTTAATTTTTTTAGAAGTACAATTTTGTTCTGTAAAACATACATTAAAACACAAATATAGGTAAAACAAGAAAATACTTTACAAAACTAGTAAGAATCAACTCAGTAAATAAAATAGAATAGATAAAAACTTGATTAAAAGTTTTTAAAATTAGAATTTACTTGGGTGGATCTTATAACAAATAATTTGGGCTCGATAGACATCGGGGGCCGATGTTAACTTGAGAAAAAATCGGCCCATCGGCCTAAAAAAACATCTAAAAACCGATGTTTAGCCGATGTTTTTCGCAAAAAACATAATAACATCAAGCGATAGACAAAAAAGTGTGATTCTGCTCCATCTTGCTCCAAATTTAGTTTTAAGTTGTAAATTTGGTTGTATGAACTCACGAGAACAGGAGCGATCCTATTAATTTCCACAATAGTCCATACAATGAATGAACCGGACATTTACTATAAAGCTTTTTAAATAAGGCCAACTCTTCAGGGGCGTAGCCAGAGGAAAGGATTTGGAAAATAGCCCCTCCCAAAATCCAGAAAATTTTCTTTTTTGACTATAGAAATGAACGAAATTTATCCCATACCCCCAACATTCTGATCTCCCTAGGCACCAAAACTGTATCCAAGTTAAAGGGAGTTTTGAGGGGAGCTATTGCTTTGAGTTAGAATTGTTCATAAATTTTCTACTTTTAAGCTAGTGTTTTATCGTATTTTGAAACACTTCTGGAGATCCCCCAAGCAACCGGATTGCTCCTTGTAAGTAAAAAGGTTTTCAAGGAGCAACCGGATTGCTCCTTGTAAGTAAAAAAGTTTTCAAGGAAAGAAATTGCCCAAAAATTTATACAAAAAAAGATTTCATTTCTGGCTCTGCGATAGGTTTTAATGCTTTTCTAAAAAAGTAAGGCCAAATGGTTTGCATTTTTTTCCATCGGTCTTAAGCATCGGCAATCAGCCAAATAATTACCATCGGTCGAGCCCTACAAATAATGTTGTATCAATCAAGATTTAAGGGAATAAATCTTTTTGTTGATCAGATATTTGTGTTTGAATTTAATTTGGTAATTGTCTAAAAAAAATAAGTTACATAGTTTAACTGGTTTTTAAAAAAATTTTATGACTAGTTATAGCTTTTGCCCAGCTCTAGTGTTTGAAATAATCTTTTTTTCTCATTTCAGATTCATCTCCTGAAGGCCAGAGTACTTCTCTGAGGTTAAAGCCGAGCCACGGGGAGGGTGGACAGCAACAAGAAGTGCGGTTCAAGCTTGATGAGACGCAGCAACGCAAAGAAAAGACGGACTCGGAACGAGAGTGCGACAAAATGGAGCGCCGGAAGGATAGTTCCATGGGCTCAGGGAGAGAAAGACGAGCTGCAAGACAAAATGTTGCCATGCAGGTTGGGGTATTTTTTTTGTTTCTATCTGTTGAAATAGAGGAAATAAATACCCAAAATTACAAATCCCATTTTGCTTGATCTGTTTTTCTTTATGCTAATTAACATTCAAGGTATTAAGCATTGATGCTGGTGAAAGCAGATATTCATAAAATAAATTATCTTTTTTATCATTGTTTTATTCTACCTCAACCTTTGTCTTTAAATAAACAACTGATTGATCAACTAATGAGTTACTCTCCTTTTTAGGCTATACTACAACAAAGGGCTGCCCAACTGTCATCTGGATATGGTCGAGTACAAGAAAATGGGAAAGACTCAAATATGGCAAGTCATCATTATTTTGAACTTGTTTTAAACATAAATAATACAGTAGAACCTCTTTACAAGAACCCCTTCATATAGTGACTCCCTATGTTACAGTGATTAGTTATTAAAGTACCAATTTTTTTATCACTAGTAATTGTATTCATTATAACGTCCTTTCATTAAAAGGACTATATATTGTTAGTTCCATAAAGGGTTGCTCTATCGAGGTACTATAGCAATAGCTTCAAGTTTTCAGTTTAAAAATTTCATACGTGTGAAGTCTTTTTTATAGTTTCAAAATATAATTAATATAATCTTTAATAGTTACTGTATAAGTATATCTTTAATAGTTTCCAGACTTTTTTATTTATAGTGACATCTTTTCTAACAGAAGAAAAATATCTCTTAAATATCTAGATATTTTTAAGCCCACATTGCATTTAGGAAGTTGTAAAGTACAACATATGCTTTTCAAGTCATATTATGTATCATGAACCACCTCAATTTTATTCTTGACCTAATTGTTTCACCAAAGCTGTTTTTAGTCATAGTTCCTAAATTTAATTATTGCTAATCTGATGTTTTTAGGGGATGCATCAAGATTCTTCATCCAGGCAGATTCCTCGTTCTCAAAGTCATCTAGAAAACTCCCACCTTGTTCGTCCCAACAGCGAGAGTTGCATGAATCCTCAGGTATAAGAAAAAGTTTGCATTGTTAAAAATTATCTGGAGTTCCTTACTTATATATTTTTATTCTAACCTGATTTTATGAAAATAGGTCTAGTTGGTAGGCTAGGGAATAAATGCTTCCTTAAAGTTATTTATTAGTATTCTTATTGGTTTTTATATATAGTTTTTTTTAGTTCATAGCACTTCATTTGGTGGTTATTATAATGGCATTTACTGCTTTAAACAAAAAACTGTTTTAAACTTGTAGAAATACTTGAAAGAACTATATGTGTAGAATATAGAAAAAATAATAAATAACACTTCTGATCAATTACTTGATTCTGGAATATCTCTTTCATGTTGTAAATTGGAGTTACTATCAATACGATTTTAATGTTTCTTTTTATTTTAGTTCAAAAGTATGTTTCAGAGTAATCAAAATTTTAAAAATACTTTTTCAACTAAGCATCTTTCAAGGATTTTTCAATTTTTAAAAACATACAAAATAAATAGAAACGCAAGGAATCAGAGCACATAAATGATCTGGGGAACTAAGAAAAGGGTAGTTTTCCAGGGAAATTCAGTTTGTTTTTTTGCATAGTAACTGTTTAGAAGAAAACAAAACTCCATCAGATAGGCTGCAATGGCAGATAAGCTGCAGAAGGTTATTTTTAACTCTTAAACAGCAGTGTGTCTACCCGAAATTCCTTTGTAGATTGGCTGTTATTATAGATTTTTTTTACCATTCTTACTGTTACTTAATTATACATTATAACATTGATGTGTTCTTTGAACAAATTGTTTTTAAAATTTCAAGGTTAACTTGAATCGAACTCTTCATCATATGCCTTCTGAACAGTACAACCAGTTTTCTCAGCAAGCCCACTCTGTGGTAAGAGAACTCAGTACTTGTTCGATTGTACATAAAAATGTTTAAAAAATAAAAATTTAATTTAGACAGAGAGAAATAATTTGTGTATTTTTTAGAATGGTGGACAGCAATGTGATAGAAATGAAGCTTGGATCCAACAATTCAACCTTCGTCAGTAAGTTTGATTTTTCAATTCAAATTTTTTCATCACATTGCATTTAAGAAATTTGAAGCAAAAATTTGCCTGCTAGATAACTTAGAAATGTTGTTTCTTTTCATTCATGTGGGAAATTTCATTTGCTTATTCCAGAGGTTGGCAAGCCATATGCGGCTCTTTGAACCCCTGAGCCTGGTACTTATCACAATTTTTAAAGGGAAACTTTTATTTGACAACAAGTTAAAACATGACTTTTCAGGGTCAAATTTAAAATTTTGTTTTGGGGGAGTAACCTCTTTATACTTGGGAAAAATCCAATCTATTTATCCACAAAATCTTATCTATTAAACATTCTGCCTTAATATTAAGCCCACCAAGATTGTCTACCTTCTATCTAGCCTCTTTTATCTGTCCTAATAATCTATGTATTTAACTTAACATACTACAGATTGAGGCTGGCAGTCTCAGTTTGAGATTTTCATCCACCCTTTGTTTTACGCTTCACATTTTTTCCAGAGCTGGCATGCCTCCAATTAATCAAGTTCCTCGGGAAAATAACCCAGTAGCCAACTTTGTTCCCAATGGCCTACCACGTGTGGTGCGTGCACCTGCTCCCAACTTCAACTACCAGCAGGCCCCGCCTCAACAGCAAGCCCCTCCTCCTCAGCAGCAGTCACAGGCCAATCCCATGCTGAGCAAGCCCCCAGTTGCCCCTCCCACCTTCATTGCCAACGCCCCGAATGTAGTCTGGAACTACATGGGGTTCGTGCCGTACCAGCAGCCGTGTCCCAGTGCTGGCGGAGGACACGCCCCTCCCTCCACTGGCCCGCCCATATTGGTCCAACCGGGCGTGGCTTCTCGGCAGCAGCAGGCGGCGAGCTTTTATGTTGTGAATGGGGGCAGTCAGCCACCCGAGATGCATGCCTACCGAGGTCCCACCCAGAACCAGCAACAGGCTGAGCTGCAGGAGCACATGGCTAACCAAGCTCGCATGTGGCAACATGAAAACAGAAATGACATTGCGGTGAATCACATCATGAATCAGGTATGAAGGCTTTTGGTTTTGTGCATTGTAGTGTTTCAGAATATGAGAATTGTGTCTTTATTAAGACGCCTTGTTTACTTTAAGTGCTTATTAAAGTGATCTCGAAACTCAATTTCAGGTGGTGGGTCATCCTGTGGGCCAAACACTGCCTACTGCTCAGCAGCTGCAAAATCCTGTCTCATCACATGACCTAGGATCGAATACTTATTCCCTCTTCAACTCTCCTTGGCCAGCCAACAACACTGTGCCTCGAGCAAACAAAGAAAGTAAGTGACCCTCCTTTTATATTTTTTGACTCTTCTAAAAATAATTTTACTAAAATATCAATAAATATAAGTATAATAAGAAAACAGTATAGCTCAAAGTTTCATTAAATTATAGATTCCAAGCTATATAATTTTCTCTGCTTAATATTTAAAGTTTTTCCTTTTGATCTTTACAAGTCTACTTTTCTTTTCAGATCAACATAACGGCCTTGATCCAGTTTTTATGCAGTCCAGAATTCAGGTATACTACTTATAAATTATGGTTTTATGTAATCATAATTTCATGAGAATATAAATTTTTGTGAAGTTTTTAATATTTGGTTTTTGAACAAATAATAAGATATTGTTCATTGGGTTGTTAACTTTTTCCTTCTCCATCTAGGTTGATGATAATTTGTTGTTGACATCTGATAAACCTCAACAGATAGCATAAAAAATTTTACTTCTATATTTTGCTCTCCCTCATATCACAACTGAATAGGCTAAAAATGTTTTTCTGTATTAGTCCTTAAGCAATTTCTGAAACAAAAGAAACCGGTTCTATATTAAATTTATGCTGAATTTTAAAACTAACCACAATATTTTTTCATAGCAGCTTTTATTATGAATATGTATTTGAGAGGTAAATTGTCTTTCCTATGGCACACAAATTTTAAATTCTGAAATCTAGACCAAGCCATAAACGTATGGGTTAGTCCCTAATTCTAGTGACGAATGGCTTTGTCAAGTTCCAAAAATTTATCTTTAAAATTATTGCCTTAAATATGATACCAAAAATATGCCTAACTCAGATTTTAGGATTTATGCATGGGCATAGTTAAGAAGGCAAGCTTGCTCTTGGTTAAAATTCCACCTTTTTTATAAATGTTTTTGTTTCACTTTGTGTTTTTCTTTGTTTATATGCCATCCTTTGTAAGTTGGCCTCAATCAGATTTTTTTCACACACCAACTACTACACAGTAGAAGCTTTTATAAAAACCAGCTGTCGCACCTTTTGAAAGTTAGCTTTGGGGCTAATGTAACGTCCATAGTGGTCATCAAGTTGGTACTGTTTGACAACCAATGACTACTTTTTGTTATGTGTAGTGTTTCCTTCTAATGCATGTTTTTTTCTTTCTAGTCTCTGTGGTCTGGTCCTGGCCCCTCTCCCTTAGAGCGCCTTTTGGAGCAACAAAAGCAGCGCAGGGATGGCAGCACGCAGTGAAGTCTCTACGCAGTATGTCTTACTCTCAGTCCTTAACATAGTGGCATTCTCACGCCCTCTCTCTCTCAGCAAAGAAGAGAAGCATTCACAAGGAGGTGCAAGAGCAACAGCCAGAGTTGGAAACATTTTCCTTTTGGTTTTTCTGGAAAATACGAGGTTCTCCGCTTTGTAAATACGACAAGCAGGAACTTCCCATCTTACTACTACTATACTATGCAAAACAAAATAAAAAGCTTTCTCGAGGAAGGGATTCTGGAGCACTGCTGTGACGATGTTGGTCGGTTTGTTCTATGCTGTTGCTGTCGGGCTATAGTACGTTTGTAGGATGTTTTTTTAATCTACACAACTCATTTTACCCATCTTGAAGTGCCATTTGACCCACTCGAGGGAGGAAGTCCTGGAGTTTCCGATGATTGTTTTTATTTGTTTTAGGATAATTGAAGATACAAAACAAAGTGCCGTGTTTAGTTGCACATCACCGATTTTGCCGTTTTTTTCTCTCTCTCGAAGTACCGGTATTTGCCGTAAGTGCAAGAGTGAGGGTGTCTGTTATCAAGTTGCTTTTTGTTTCTTGACAAATTATGCACTTTGAAGCATCTTGTTTCTTGCATATGGAGTACCGCTTTAGGTTCACAAAGGAAAAGAAAAGCTTTATCATAACTTGAGGTAATACAGTTAAAAATCTCACTCAGTTTATGTATATTTTAGGAATTTATGTAAAAAAACTTCAAACTTAAAAAAACTGTTAAATAGTACTGTATGAAAGCATGAAATTATAGTACTTATGTACAGTTTGAGGAAAAGTTCCATATTTCTGAAGGGCTAATTCAGCCACGTTTTTTAGTGCAAAAATTATTGTTTATGAAATGTGACATACAACTATTTCCCTTAGTTACCATCATATGAGGGGAAACATAGCTAAGCATATCTTGATTCCATATCAATTCAATCCAGACTGCTCATTTTATTTTTCAAATGATCCAATTATAACATCCTATCCTTCATGCATTGTACTTTTGATAGTGTACACTGGTTAAACATTAGAAAAAATCAGTTTTTTCCTGGTCTAAAAATCACTTTTTGACTCATTTTCTTTATTTATCATGTTAACCTTTAACTATTGTAGCCTATCATGACATCTAATTTTAGTTATATTGAAAGGTTTCATGTGTATTTGTATGGATAAATATTTTAGTGCGTATTTAGTTACCTTATATTGTGTGTTGCACTTTTCACTTCCTTTTTTTTATCAAAAAGAAAGTTACTGAATATGTTGGTTTAGTATGTAGTTTCATGTATTGATTATCATATTTTATAATTTTAATTCCCAAGTATTTTTCATTAATTTTTATTTTAACGATTTAGTAGTTTCTATATATAAGCACATTTAATCTAATATTCGTTTATCTTATGTAAAAAAACTTTTCAAATATATTTCCTCATACCATTTCTAAAATTACTTGTAAAATTTTCCTTGTAGTAACAAAACTTTTATCTTGTATCTACGAGGAACAGGTTAAAATATAAAAATTTTTCATTTAGTTCATATACCCCATATATTTAGATTTGACTTTTATATGGTTTGCCTTTCAAGTAATTATTTCCTTTCATTTAAGTTTTAAGGTAAAGTTGGGATTGTATACCGGGTGTTTCAAAAATCCCATAGGTAAGTGACCTTACTGTATCCACTGAAACAGCTTATGATGCCCTACCCCCTAAAAAATTTATTAGATATTAAAAACTTCCAAGGGAAAACTGCGATAACAAACTTGCAGAAAAAAAGTTTCATGCAAATATATTAAATATTTGTTGATAAAGCAGAGACTCCAACTACTACGGATTCTCCGTAGTTTCTACGGATGCCGTCGTTAAACTACGGACTACGGATAACATCGAAAAAGCTACGGAAAATCGGAAATCTATCATAAAAAGCGCAAGTTTTTCAATATTATGCTCTATTTTTAGGATATTTTCAGTCTACATAAAACAGGGTGGCGAGCGATTAATCGGGTTTCGTGTTGCTTGCGGGGTATTATATTCCGTTCTTCCCTCGACTTCTTTCTTGGACGGCGCAGCGGCGGGCGCCAAGTTGAAATCGGCTTCTCTTGCGTTGTTAGTGCGATGTGGAGAAAACAACTTTATAGTGTTTAGAAGCCGTCGTCCGGTGTTTAGGACCGCATTCGGCGGAAAAGTCGAAAAATAGCGATTTTGTACCGTTTTCCCGGCGCGTAGTTGAAGCTGGCTTCTTTTCACATTGTAATTACACTGTAGGAAAAATTTAAGCATGGCCAGGAGCCCAATAAATCCAGTGATACCTCTCAGATCGCGTTTTTATCGATTTTAGTCTGTAAATTTTTATTTTTAGATCACTCTGAAGCTTAATTCAGTATTTTTAAAAATCTTGTTAGATTATAACCTGTTTCAGATATGACATCAAGGGGGATGGCAGGGGATCCACCCCTAAAAAATCGGAATAGGGGTCTAAAACAAAACAACCCTGTTTTTAGGGTCAACTTCCAAAAAAATTTTTCTTACTCATAAGGACTACTACTGACAACCATCTTTGAAAGTTGGAGTCTCTGGATAAAGGGGTCATTCAAATTTTAGAATCATCTCAAATTTTATCATGCAATTTCTTTGACGTTTAAATTCAAATTTGTTAAAAAATACATCATCACGACATCAGAGAAGTTTCTAAATTTGTAGATGACCCAAATGACCCCCTTTTTTAAGTTCTAACTTTGTTCGGTGTTTGTTATATTTCAAATTGCAAACCGTTTTTATATTGATATATTGGCTTTCTTTTACATAATTTCTTATAGTTTTTCTTAATTGTTTTAACTTTCTTTTCTTGCCGCTGCGGGGCGATGTAAGCCATCTCAATGGATTCCATTCAGTACCTGCCATAACCCTAAGACAGGTTCCGAATGAAAGCTGTGAAATGGATTTTTGAAACATCCTCTATGTATCCATGTAACTTTAATATTTCTTTTCATAACATTTTCTCCTCAATATTTTCTATTAGTATGCAGTACAGTAATAAGTACCTGATAAACATGTTTTATTCAGAATTTCTCCAAATAAAACCATTTAAAACTTAATCTTAAAAAATCTACTAAAAAAACTAAAATATTTTGCAATAGTTATTAAAATTTTTCAACTTTACAATTCTTTTAAGTAAAGAAACTTCAACTAAGTTCAATTTCCCAACTTCAATTATTTATTAAAATTATTTAATAGTTTTAATCAGGTTTTGTTTTAAGGAATCTAAGTAGAGATGATGAGTGAAATAAGTCTTATGTAATTTTTAGTAATTACATTACTTATATTAATGACAGTTGTTTTTTTATTATGTTGTATATAATAGCCTCAATTTTTGAACGAGCTATTTCCATCTAACCATTTAATGACCAAAAAATGTGCAAGTGAGGAAGAGTACACGATGAAGTATTCTTCATTAATTTATTTGATCAGTATGATCAATCAGATCTTAGGTTTTAAAGTAACTATTTTTTCAAGATATTTTATTTTGTAACTAAGCCATCTTTTCTTACTACCTATCACAGGGTATACAGCCAATGCATTAGGAGGTAAACAAAATGCATTGTATGCTTATCATTACTTGAAACATTAGTTTTGTGTTCATCAAACATAATTGCCTGGAATTAATAACTCAGCTATTGAAGAAGTGTTGGGTGATATTCCTTGTGAATTTATTTTCCAATATGCTTTGATTGCAAAACTATAACTTAAGTGTAAATAGTCCAGAATACTTTTTGATTGCTAGCAGCTGTGATGATTTAACTTTTAGCATACATGTGATCTGAAAAAGGATACTGTTGTAAATGCAGTTTTGCTTTTTTACTGTACATCTTCTAGTCTGCGGATGTAATTTTCATCAGCTTTTGTTAATGTCTTGTGTTGGTTTTGAGCATTCTCTGAAATGTTAGTATACCTAATAAATGTCACATTTCAAACATTCTTTTTGTCATGTATTCTTCTGTTAAATACTTATGCCTGACTTTCAACATCTAAAAATGATAGGTTAAAAATTTTGTAGTTATCCACAATTTAGACATTTTTGTTAAGCTGGACTAATGTCAATTTTAATATTTATAAACCTTTAAGTTCTTACTGATTATAGTGTAATACATCTCTTGAGCACACAATACATATTCATTAGAGCAGCAGTTCTTAAACTGTGGTCCGCGAGTTATATTGAAGTTCAAAAATAAAATAAAACAGTAGGTAAAAGTGGAAAATTTTAAAAAAAAATTCTGGGGGAGGACCCCCATTCCCCCTTGAAATTTTCACTTCAATTTGTAATTTATTTTTCTTTGAAAATCCTATTAGTGCGGCCGCTTAGCACAAAAAAACACCAGAATCTGGCAATTCTGGCAACCAGCATGAAACTTGGCACACTTGTTCTTTATGATATAAGGGTCTAAAAACCACCGGCCCCCTAGTTCTGCGACCCCCTGATGAGGAGGAATTCAAGATGGCGCCAAAATCAAATTCGCCTATTTTTGCGTAATTAATGTTGATTTCTAGGTTTTCAACTATGCAGATTTCAAAAATTATTATATATAAGCTCTAAAAAATTACCCTATCCATGTTTTTTTTACTTTTTTATCTATTTAAACGAGATTAATTCGAAATTAAATTATTCCGCTTTAACTGCTTTTGAAGTAGATTTTCATGTTTTAAACTAAGACAATTCTATAAATAAATGTTTTGAACTACGAAATATTTATCTGCATGGAGTTTGATACGCGTCAATTTACAAGGGAATCCAAGATGGCGCCGAATTCAAATTCGCCTATTTTTGCGTTAATGTCGATTTCTAGGTTTCCAACTATGCAGATTTCAAAATTTACTATTTTGAAGCTCTAAAAACTTACCTTATCCATGTTTTTTTACGTTTTTATCAATTTAAACGAGATTTATCCGAAATTTAATTACTCCGCTACAACTGCTTTTTAAGTAGATTTTTATGTTTTAAACTAAACCAATTCTATAAAAAATTGTTTTAAACTAAGCCAATTCGATGAAAATATGTTTTAAGCTATGAAACATTTACCTACGGGAAGTAAGATTTACAAGGGAATCCAATATGGCGTCCAAGGATAGCACCGAAATCAAATTCGGCTATTTCGATTTAAGTTGGTTTTTTAGGTTTTCAACCATGCATATTTTTAAAACAATTATTAAGAAACTCTAAGAACTTACCTTTTCCTACTTAAAGACTTCTTTTAATCACCTGGAAGATATATTTGTGATGACGACTAAAATTAAAATAGTCTATTACAGCTCCATTTTCAGTCGATTTCTAAATTTTAATGAAGCCAATCAAATTTTTAAAGATGTCCGTGAATATAAAATATTTAATCTCCTTGAAATTAGATACTCATCAGTTCACCTGGAAGAAAGAAATTCTAGATGGCTTCCAAAATTAAAGAATTTAAATGTTGGGTTTGAGATAATTTGATTAAAGTAAAGTTACTCGACTAAAAAAAACACAAGCATAAATGACAAAAACCTAAATTTATTAAGTAGTTGATTACTGTAGACACTGTCCATCGTGTGTTGTGTAGGGTAAGTTCACTCTAGAACATTTGCAGTTTTTGATGCACATTGTTTAGCATCGGCAGCTGATCAGTTCCTTGCAATCTGCAGAAGCTTCTGGGAGATTGCTCCAGTCGCATCCAGTGAAAGCATGAAAAAATGGACGAAAAAGGATGGATGCGACACGGTTTCCTCGTTTTATGGAATAGGAAAAATTAAAGCATGGAATGTTTGGAAAAAGTTGGCATACATGTCAGAAGTGTTTAAACGACTTTCATCGAACTTCATTGTATCAGAGTCTGACTTTGAACACATTCAAAGAAATACCATACTTTTATACGACATTACAAGTAGTACAGAAAACATAAATGAATGCAGGCGAATTCTAATTAGCCAAAAAAATAGGTATATTGAAAATATTTCACCCACATTGGAGGCTTTACGTCAGCATTTAAATAGGTCAATGTTGCAATCATATATACGGACAAATTGCTTGGAAAAGAATATTTCTTTACCATATGCGAAAAATTGGGGATGGAAAAGATGTTTCTATTCTTTAGAACTGCACTGGAGCAATCTCCCTGTAGCTTCTGCAGATTGCAAGGAACTGATCAGCTGCCGATGCAAAACAATATGCATCAAAAACTGCAAATGTTCTAGAGCAGTGGCTCCCAAAATTTTGTAGCCCATTGCCCCCTTTCTAGGGGTTGACTAACACCTATCGCACCCTTTTCATTCTCATTGTATGTCTAATTTGAATTTAAAGTAAAGTGTAAATAAAAAAGCAATTTTAGGTCCGGGGGTCCTGCCCCAGAAAATTTTTGGAAATTTGACCCTAAGAAAAAGGGTTTTAACTAATTTGGTACATTAAGTCTGAATACAGTTTGTCAAACAGTACTATTTTATTTTCCCCCTTTAATTTAAGTACTATTTAATTTCCCCATCACCCCTCCCTTATTTATCGCCCCCAGGTTGGGAACCACAGTTCTAGAGTGAACTTACAATGCACAATACTTTGTGCATGTGATGGAAAGTGTGTACAGTAATCAACTACATAATAAATTTAGGTTTTTTGTCATTTATGCTTGTGTTTTTTTTAGTCGAGTAGCTTTACTTTAATCAAATTATCTCAAACCCAACATTTAAATTCTTTAATTTTGGAAGCCATCTATAATTTCTTTCTTCCAGGTGAACTGATGAGTATCTAATTTCAAGGAGATTAAATATTTTATATTCACGGACATCTTTAAAAATTTGATTGGCTTCATTAAAATTTAGAAATCGACTGAAAATGGAGCTGTAATAGACTATTTTAATTTTATTCATCAGTTTAATTTAGTCGTCGGTGCTATCCTTGGACGCCATATTGGATTCCCTTGTAAATCTTACTTCCCGTAGGTAAATGTTTCATAGCTTAAAACATATTTTCATCGAATTGGCTTAGTTTAAAACAATTTTTATAGAATTGGATTAGTTTAAAACATAAAAATCTACTTAAAAAGCAGTTGTAGCGGAGTAATTAAATTTCGGATAAATCTCGTTTAAATTGATAAAAACGTAAAAAAACATGGATAAGGTAAGTTTTTAGAGCTTCAAAATAGTAAATTTTGAAATCTGCATAGTTGGAAACCTAGAAATCGACATTAATAACGCAAAAATAGGCGAATTTGAATTCGGCGCCATCTTGGACGCCATATTGGATTCCCTTGTAAATTGACGCGTATCTAACTTCATGCAGATAAATATTTCGTAGCTCAAAACATTTATTTATAGAATTGTCTTAGTTTAAAACATGAAAATCTACTTCAAAAGCAGTTATAGCGGAATAATTTAATTTCGAATTAATCTCGTTTAAATAGATAAAAATTAAAAAAACATGGATAGGGTAATTCTTTAGAGCTTATATATAATAATTTTTGAAATCTGCATAGTTGAAAAACTAGAAATCAACATTAATTACGCAAAAATAGGCGAATTTGATTTTGGCGCCATCTTGGACGCCATCTTGAATTCCTCCTCATCAGGGGGTCGCAGAGCTAGGGGGCCGGTGGTTTTTAGACCCTTATATCATAAAGAACAAGTGTGCCAAGTTTCATGCTGGTTGCCAGAATTGCCAGATTTTTGTGCTAAGCTGCCGAACTATATGGCTTACAAGGAGCTGTTATCTTTGGGTGTAACAAAAATGTCTCAAAATGAGCTAATATACTACTTTTTGTGGCAAATTTTCCAAACCTTTCTGGGGGAGACCCCCCCATTATTACTTGGAGTAATTTTTATCTAATGTGGAACATAATTTAAATACTACTTTTAAATCATAATTGAATTCTCAGGTCTAGTGGCCCATCTCAGTTTCATTATCCTTTGGGCCTGGGGTGCTGATTACATAACTTGTGTCCAGGCAGAGTGGCTAGCCCGACGCTGAACTCCTAGTTGATTCCCCACTAGCTTTTCCCCATTTTATCGACCCAGGAAGGATGAGTTGACCCATGACACCCTTGTGGCAGAAGCCGCAAGGAATCAAACGTCGGTAATGCTCTTAGCCAGCCCCCTTGAAATTTTTACTTTAATTTATATTTTTTTCTTTGAAAATCCTGTGGAGGAAATCCAAGGAGCTGATCCGTTTGGGTGTAACCAAAAATGTCTCAAAATGAGCTGAAACAAATTTTCAAAATTTTTCTGGGGGAGGCCCCCAGACCACCTCCTATAATTACTTGGGGTAATTGGAAAATTAAATAATTATTAATAATTAAAATATTACTTTTAAGTAACCAAAAACTCAACTCATAAGAGAGGGGGTACTTTTGGAATAAAATGTTGAGTCACCCCCCTTAAACATAAGTCTGGTGTCAAAATATTGGGGTCCGTGACGTCAGGCTGTTACATAAAGGGGGGCCTGCAGCGATTGAAAGTTTAAGAACCACTGTGTGCATTAGGGTGTACTAGTTAAATGAATAACACTGCTCAACAAATTTGACCTTAAAAATTTTTTCCTTGATGAAAATAGTCGTCTCTTATAGATTTTGGGTCGCTGAATACGAAAATCGCCATTAAAATTCTCAATTGACTCAGGATTTTCGGGGAACAGCTCCTCCCCCTTTTTACGTTTTTCGACGACTTTATAACTTAAAACTTGATTTTCAGGGTCAAAAAGCTTTGCTTTAGTCTTCAAATTGCCCCATGGGGACAAGAAAGATTCAAATTAATAAAATATGATAAATTTATAACAAATGGATAGGTTTAAGGGGTAATTACCTCCCTAAAAACGCAAAAAAATCGTTAAAAATAGTCGAATTTGTTATACCCTTATATTTCGCTAATTTTTTACTCAATTCAATGCGAACTTTTTCTTTTTCGACCCCTGAAAAATTGCTATTTTCACATGCTAATATCTCGGCGAATATTCAAGATATTTTCATGATTTTTTTCAGTGAGTTCTTCATGACTTTGGCAAACATACTCCCACTGAGGTTTTTGCTCTATCTCTTTTAGTTTTTAAATCTTTTTAATTTTGCCGCTAGGGGCGCTGTAAGTCATTTCAGTGCATTCTCCAGGTTCACTTACCAAGGGGTAGACCTTACTTCCATGACCCTAGGAGGCGTTGATTCCGAATAAAAGCCGTGCAACGCAATTTTGAAACACCCTGTATATTGGGTCTATCTTAAGTAGAAACTCTTCAGTTCTTTTCCATGTTTCAAGATGTTAACCCTCTACTGCCCATGGTAGCATATATGCTACCATAAGTTTAGCTTCAATTTTCAGCATGAAATTAATAAGTAATACTTTAACTTATTTTTAAGTTATTGTACCTTTAAGTGTTATAAATTATGAAGTTTAAGTTCAGTCCTCCTTTCCAATTTTTTTAAAAAAAATTTTGAAATAACCACTTTTGACTAAAAATCCAAAATGGGTCCTACAAGGGTTAATTATAGCTAATTTTTACAAATATGTTAATGAAATTAAGTTGAATTCTTTTGATATATTTTTAGAGGAAGAGTTGCTTATATCATCTGTACAAAAAATTGCCTTGTAAAAGTATTTTTTAATTGTGAAATAATTAAATTAAAATGATGGTAGCATAATATGCTACCATGGGCGTTAGTGGTAGTAAATCCATGCATGGGGTCTAGGTGGCATATTGGCAATCATAAGATATTTTCATAGAAAAATATTATTTCTTGGCGTCAGCTGTTTATTTGTTACTTTTCTATTTTAATTAGACAAACTATAAAAAATTGATTAATTTATTAATTAAAAATTTTAAAAATTAAATAATTTATTAAAAATTTTGTAAACTTATTTCATTAGCTTTATCACTTAATTTACTTGTTATTAGGCAAGTCTTTAACTATATTTATTCGTTTGTTCATTTTTACATGAAAAAAAGTAAGTTTTTTTAAATTTAATTAATTTTTAAATTTTATTTAAATTTTTCATAAAATATCAAGAAAATTTTATGAAAAATTAAATATAAAGTTATGATGCAAAGTTAAAGAAGGTTATATGATCAAGGATTTAGGGGTGATAGTAAATGAAGACTTTAAATGGGTTCATCGGTGTTCATCTGCTAGTAAAAAGGCTAATAGCATATTGGGATACATTAAAAAAACTGTTTCTTCAAGGTCCGATGATATTATTTTGCCACTATACAGAGGCTTGGTGAGACCTCATCTAGAGTATGCTGTTCAGTTTTGGTCTCCATACTTAAAAAAAGATATTGATTCAATTGAAAGGGTTCAGCATAGGGCTACTAAAATGGTCAAGGGTATATCCAGTTTAAGTTATGAGGGAAGATTAAAGAAGCTAAATATGTTCACTCTAGAGAAAAGAAGGATTAGAGGGGATTTTATTCAACTTTTTAAAATGGTAAGCAAGGGGACACAGAGGGACTAGATTTCAATACGGGTAATAGAACAAGGGGTCACAAATTCAAATTGAATAAAGGAAAATTTAAGACGGATTGTAGGAAGCATTTTTTTAATAGGGTAGTGGATAGATGGAATGCGATGCCTGAAACAATTGTAAATTCAAGGGGGGTAAACGAGTTCAAGAGGAAAATTGACAGATACTGGGATTCCAGTAGTGTGGGTGAAAAAGACTGGACCAACCTTGCTGGGCTTACGCCTGTAGTTGGTCAACTTAATTTGTATTTGTATTTGTATGTAATACTGAAATAACACTCCTATGAATAATTTATAAATAAAATATTTTAATTATATTTAAAACATTTGTTTTACGACTTTGAAAGTTTTAACTCTGCATTTTTTACTATAGAAATTTACTAAATAGGCTAATTCCAGGCTTGAAATTATTTTTAAAGGCATCAAAATATTTCCAATATGATTCTAGATAAACTATCAGTGTGCATTGCATTGTATGCAAAATCAATTAGTAAAAAATGTATATTTTTGTTTTTTATTGCATAAAAATCGAACAAATACTGGTTGAAGAAAGAAAAGAATCAGTTAAAAGCTGTAAAAGAGGAATAACTTTTTATTATAAATAACTAAAGAAGGGTTTTTAATTCTTTAAACACAAAAATATAACTTATTTTACAAGAATTAAAAACATGGGAATATACCGATCTCCTTCATTTTGTACCCTAATCTGCCCATGGTAGCATATATGCTACCCAACCAGAAATCCACAAAATAAAATTTTTTTGGCATTTTTATTTTATTTGGACCCAAACTACATGAATAAGGCAAAAATAATAATTTTTTCCATAGTAATTTCTTGCAGTGGGCATTAGAGGGTTAATAGATCAGGGGTAGAAGTGACCAAATAAAAATATATGGATTTTTCAAAAAATTATACAGGACAAAAATAACTTTTTAATAGCTTGGCAACAGGACTAATGACAGTTTTGTATCAGTTTTAAGTGTTTGGTATTTAGACTTAGAACCAAATTTACTTGTACTTGGCTCCAAAAATTGGCTAGAATAAATGAGTCAAACTATATTAGCAACTAAATACTCCATTAATTTTCAAACAAATGAACTTTGAAAACAAATGTAAGGTTTTTAATTTTAAAAATACTTTTAGTAAAACCGCGTAGTTAAATTAATCTATAATGCAAAAAGTAAAAATGCATGAATATAAAATCCAAAAAAAAATATTTTGTTAAAAAACAAATTACAATAACTTTAAAATCTAAAAAAATACCCAGAAAAGATGCTTTAAGATTGTTTTCCTGATTAAAAAAACTATTTAATAATACTTAACTTAATAATACCAAGCTACTTAGCTTTCTTACATAATAGCAAGCAATTTAAGTGGTAGATCTTTTAATATGCCTGCTAAAATACTGTCCATATTTGAGACACATGTAAACACTTCTTCCGAAACCAAGTTTTAAAGTCAAGAATATCGACATGAAGACACGAAAATCTTGATCGTGGTAGATTAATGTTTTTTTCTGCCCTAATTGAATCTGAAAAACCAACTTTTTAAGATAAAACCCAAAGAATAAGTGAAAACTCATTAACTTTCAGAAGAAATCGGGACTGTGGACCCTGTAATAATTATAAAGCCATCAAAAATTTAAAATTTTAGGCATTTAGTAAGTATATCAAAAATATTTTCAAGGATATTCAAGAGATCAAATTTAAATTTTGAATAATTGAACTCAAAAGTAGGGTCGTTTGATGAAATATAGGATTTATAGGACGCTTTTTCCATGTTTTTTGAAAATATAGGATTTATAGGAAATATAGGACGACTTCTACCCCTGATAGATGCACGGCCGTGGATAACCAGTGGCGGCTCGTCCATAGGGGCTGCGGGGCTGCAGCACCCCCAACCAAAATTTCCCGAATTTCCAATTTTTATTTGCTTTACAATATTTAAAAAATTATCTATTTCCCCCTTTAATCTTTGTCCTTTATAATCCTTTTTCAATTAATGATTCTCTGCTATGCCTTCTCGCCAACAGATTTCTTTCCGGGTCGATCAGCCCCCGCAGATATACCTATCGTGGTATAAAACACTATCTCAATCATATCAAATCAAAATATCAAGAATTTAGCATGCGAATCTGTTAGGAGAAAAGGGGCTGCTTTTCAGCAGCCCCGACCAAAAGAATGATAGCATTTCTTTTGAGAGAGCTGTGAAAAAAAACTGAGGGAAGAAGAAAAATATGCGATTTCTTCTACTAATAAATCACATTGGCTTTTTAGCTTTTCTTACTCCAACACTGTTTTAATTTTTATTTATAGCTTCTTTTTTTTCTTTTCAACAGAGAGAAAAAAATCTATTCTGATGTTTCGGCAAGTCAATAAAGATTTATGTTTACTTTTTTGTAGCCAAGTTTTTATTTCTTTTTATAATGAACAAATTTAATTTGAAATGTAGATTTTAGTTTATATTCGCTTGATAATCTTCAACTTCGTAATAATCAGATATACACAGGAATATAGGTCAGTGACAGTTTTTGAATACTTAATTATTAAGTGGGAAATCGAAATTTTATATTGTTCCCATATCTTCTACTTGATTTTTTCCACGTTTTTGTTTAAAAGAAATATTATTTGGCATTATATCGCTTAAAATACGTTGCCAACTTGGTACCGCCGGAGCAGCACCCCTTATAATTTTACCTTCGAGCCGCCACTGTGGATAACAATTAGGAGGCATATCCTCTTTAAAACTGAAAGTGATGGAAGAAAATGGGTGTCGTATTTGACTTCAGCAGGTCATTTTACACAAGAATCAGCTGAAATTCAGTCGGTGGTATCTTGACTTTTATTTTGTTAAGCAGTTTAACTCTAAGTGCGACATTGAACCCTTCCGTGGGTGCTTTGGGGGCGTTAAAAGCTCAACCGCTTTTAGTTAAAATCATTGCTGCATATTACCATCAAATTTGAGTCCTTGGTGAAGGGTTAGGACCCTTCATAAGTGAATTGGGTAAAAAATAAGCAAAAAAATAGGGTAAAACAAATCCTACTATTCTTAACGATTTGCGTTTTTAGGGGGTAATTACCCCTTAAACCTATCCATTTGTTATAAATTTATCATATTTTATTAATTTGAACATTTCTTGTCCCCTGGGGGCAATTTGAAGACTAAAGCAATGCTTTTTGACCCCGAAAATCGAGTTTTAAGTTATAAAGTCGTCGAAAACCATAAAAAGGGGAAGGGGATGTTCCTCGAAAATCCTGAGTCAATTGAGAATTTTAATGGTGATTTTCGTATTCAGCGACCCAAAATCTATAAGAAATGACTATTTTCATCAAGGAAATTGTTGAACTGAACAGTGTCATTTTTAAAGTAATTCTGCCAAATCGTTAGCAAAAACAAGCATGAAAACTGGTTCTGGAAAAGGTTGGCCATCCCTTGCTCTATGGTTAAGACTGAAAGTCAATATAATCCAATAATCAAAACACATTCTTATAAAAATTATGTTTATT
This sequence comes from Tetragnatha versicolor, assembly GCA_024610705.1. Taxonomy (NCBI): domain Eukaryota; kingdom Metazoa; phylum Arthropoda; class Arachnida; order Araneae; family Tetragnathidae; genus Tetragnatha; species Tetragnatha versicolor. The sequence goes on from JANDEH010000006.1 coordinate 46,814,776, forward strand.
TATATTAAAAAAATTACAATGTTTTAAATATCTATTTCAGTATTTTTCAAACAATGGATACCAAGGGTTTAAAAACAAATTGAAACAAGTGCAGTTCTAGCATCTGTTGATGATCATGTAGCATAATGTACAAATTGATTGAAAATTTATTACAAAATGATAAGACTTCAAAATAATGTGGTAGTTTCATAAGAGATGGTTTAATTAACAAGACACAGAGGAAACAAAAGTAAAGTTCAAAGAAAAAATATTTTCTTTTGAACCAAAATTGCTCCCTTGGCTGATTGCACCACTTTTATAAATTAAATAAGAGTGAAGAAAAGTTTCTCCTACATACATAAATTACATTCATTTAAATACTTACAACTCATTCACAACTTAAAAACATTTAATTTATATTTCCATTGTTCAGTTCAGTAAAATCTGCATATACACAGTTGCTATTTTAATTAAAATAATGTTTATTTTTGCAACGATATAGCTATCATTAACTATATCAATTTTTCTAATTACTATGTTACAGTGATGGCTATAATCTCTGCACTTAATACTAGCTGTAATTAGCAATACAGATATAGCTCTAGCTAACCAATTCTTGTAGAACAAAAAGTACATGTTTTCTTGAAATGATAGTCGACAGTTGTTTTATTAAACAACCGTTTGAACAATGTGTGGATCAGCTTTAAAAGATAGTGTATTCCGCTTATTAAGCAATTGCCAGGAGGGGAACCAAACTATTCAAATACATATTTTGACTTCCTAATAGATGCAAAAAGTAGCTTAATTGGTACAAAAAGGAAACATCTTTATAGTGTTAAAAATAAGCAGTAAACCAATGTATTCATTGAAAAAATTTTATAAATTTATTTATTTCTTTTTGCTCAGCTAGTGAATAACTATAAGTACCAGAAAGTAATATCTATCTATGAAAAAAATGTTTAAAACCATGAGATTTCTGATGAGAAAAGAGTAAATTATATATAAATTATTGAATGACTTAAAGTGTTGAAAACTACTGCTGATGTGCATGTTTTATATTCTGCCTACCATTTACACAAGGGAATGATTACACTTTAGAGATGCCAACACAGACCATTCCTTGTGTTAAGCAAAATTTAAAGTTTTGGATACCTGATTATAAACAGAAACAAATTGGACTGATGTATTATACATACATATACTTTTCAAAAATATTTTGCTGGTTTTTGAGTATAGGTTTCTCTTGAAGGTTTATTTATAAAAGCAAAATGAATAAAAAATTTTAAAAGTTGTTTGACATTGGGAAATACATTCATTCGGCACAAAATGTCCAGGTCCCAGCATGTTTCTATTAAGCGGAATCCACGGTACATAAATCTCAGTTAAAACTGTCCTTATACAATAAAACCAACCTTTTAGCCTTTTGAATAAAAGTAACATCTAAAAATGATTGAAATACTCTTTTATGACTGAAATCATGCACTTGAATGTTTTTAGAGAAGTTAGAAGCTATAGATTAACATCTTAAACATTCTCCACTGACCTTGGTCATGAAACTATGACTGAGGCACACCAATCCAAGCACAAAGCCACACAACACAAAGATGTTTCTTAGATCTACTGTCTTATTTATATTACATAAGTGTTAAGATTCTTTCTATGTACTCAAATGCTCCTCTCTATGAGGCTTAAAAACAAAAAAGGCAGGGCCTAGTGCAACAGCATGAAAAGCCACTGAAGTCCAGGGGTTAAATTTAAAATTTTGAAATCAATAGAGAACAAAATACACAGAATGCTTTGTGTGAACTAATTTGAAACTAGAGTGGGTTATCATGCTCTTACAATCCCTTTATTTTTGTAGTTTCAAAACAATCTTAAGATTCCTCCTAGATAAACACATTGATTTAACCCCCCACTCTTTTAAAAGTGCCACATACACTAAACGAAAAACCATCATACCACCACAGACCAAGGCAATTTTAACTGTTTCTTTGGGATGGATACCAGCTGAAAAAAGCCTCACTGTGACGACAACAGTCATTATAAATGCAGACTGAAAAAAAATCCTCTCAAAATCCTGAGACAGAAAAAAACTGGATCCTCCTGTAGTGCCAAGTCCCTAAGATTTTCGTTAATTTCGGCCAAAGTGCACACTGGCAAAGTAACCTGTCCTCATGCGGTGAAGCACAAGGATACCATAAACTTTTTTTATCTTCAAGGACGTCAAAAGAGGAATTTGAAAGTTCATTGCCTTAAAAACGACACTTTAGAGTAATTTTCCAAAAAGCCCATTTTTAAAAGTGCTGGATTCGGAGGGAAGTAAAGAACTACACTGGCTCTTAAATGCTGTTGCAGACTTTTTGAGCAGTGAGTGTGGTCACCACAGATAGAGGACCTTGTGATTCAGAAATGACGCCAAGTGCACACTTTGCCTTGAGAGTGTAGGCTAGTTTAAGATTTTCCGTGCTGCGAGAAGGAAGACTGCCTGAAGGGTCGCTTTGGTGCTCAGACGGAGGTCTCGTTTTGGTCTGCCTTGGAAGAAGGGGTAGGCGTGGGTGCATCTATGCGGATCATGATCCCACAGTCATCCTCGTCCTCCTCTTCCGCCATTGTGGACAGACGCTTGTGCTCCTCTTCACAGAGAGCATCCTTCTTCTTTCCACGCTTCTTCTTACTGCAACAACACAACTTATAGTTAAAGCAGGGCAGAAGAATGCAAAAAAATGAAAGATGAAGGAAATTTACTGATCAGACTCATTGTCAGATGCCATTCTGAAGAAAAAGACTCACCTCAGACTTAAAAAGTTCGAAGAACAAATGCAAAATGTTCTACAATTCCAAGGTTTTTAAACTACTTTTAATTATTTATTTTTACAATTTTTAAGGTTTTATTTTAATGTTGGATGTAGTTTATGTGTAATATTCATTGTTGTAATATAGAAAAAACTTGTGTCAAATTTAGATTTATTCAAAATGTTTTATGATTATGACATTTATGTCAAACCCTTTTATTATCTCAAGTAAAATCTACACACAATATGGAATTCTATATTTTTTCTATTTCAAGCCTTTATTTTTCAAAGATTTAAAGTAATAGTCCCCATTCAAGAGTTCATAATATCATAGTAGATATGAACTTTTTGTTCCAAAGATGAAACGGTCTTGCTTTCTTAAGATAATCTAAATATACACACAATGAACTTTTTACAGTCTTACCATAATTCTTGTATTATCTGATCACACACTTAAAAAGAAATGACATCAATTTTAAGTCACTTTTCAATGTAAACTACACAAAAAAAAGACTACACCTAAAAGTATTGCTTTTCCACGCAATAAAAATGCAATGAAATAGTCCATCATTACATCTATTCATTTTCTGAAAATAACCAGTTGGAAGGCTCAATACTTTCCATGCAATTTATCAACATTTCAGACAGTCACAGACTAGAAAATTCATCTCTCAGCCATTTGCTTATTTCCTAAACTTTCTAGCTTCTGAATGAAATACAGATTGGAGACACACAGTAATCCTTGTCTATAGTGATAGGGTTATTTTTTTAAACAAAAGGTAAACAATTCTCCAGAGCAATATATTCTCCCAGGGGATCCCAATTTCATCACTTTTGCTTACCTAACGGATGAGTTTGTCACTTTAGGTTCAACAATGGCAGGTGTATTTTGAGCCTGTTGATCAATGCTCTGCCATATTCCAGACTGTGCAAGTTGTTCTGATATGTTGATTGCAGACTGATCAGGTTCGTCATTGTTGAATTTTTCTACCGGCACCTTGAGAATGTTGCCATTAGCTAATGTAATGGCCACATTTCCTGAACTGGCATTTGGCATCAGACTTCCCTATAGAGGAAATAAATGTCTAGAAATTAAAAGTATTTCTCCAACAACCTCTCGAGAAATGTAATTTTGCGACTCATGCTTGAACGAGACCATGTACGTGAAACCGCCATAGAGTTGAATCAAATTTCTAGAACATAAAAACAGTACTCCCTCTTAATCCTAAAACCAACCAAAATTATCATAAAAGTTACAGGGGGCATTAATAAAAAAGGAATTTACAAAGGAATCATCTGCAACCCATGCTAAGCCAATGAAGTAATCCACAAATGATGATTGTTGAAATATAAGAACCAAATGGATTTCATTTAACATGCTAAATATGTTATTTTAGAATTTAATTGAGTTAATAAAATCTTAAGTTAGTTAGGGCCTTATTTTAATTAATCACTTGCACGACTCTACAAACCCTACAAAGAAATGTTGAAAATTAACTTCAACCCAGTACACTTTATCTTACCTGCATTTCTTCTTCAAGTTTCATTTTTTCTTCTTCTTTTGATCTCTTTGCTGACTCTGGCATGACATCATCCAGAATCTTTAACTCTCTTTGGGTGAAGACAAAATCTAGAAGTTTTCTCACCCCAATCATCACAACTAACTATATGAATCAAAGAAAAAAAAACTTTCATTAGTTCAGGAATGCTCTGTCCATGGAAAAATGACCTTGGCAGATGCCTTAAACGTTTTTAACAAGAATTTTAAAAAAGGTCGATTTTTGATGCCAAAAATACTGAAAATTTGAAAAGAATTAAACTTTTTATTGTTAATGTTTGGCACTAGTTAACTAAAAGTAGTTAACTAAAAGTAGTTAACTACTGGTTAACTAGTAGTTCAACTACTTTTGGTTTAGAGTAGTTGAACTAGTAGTTTAACTACCGTAATTTCGAGCATATAGTCCGCGGACTATCTGTGTTTAAAAGTCAAATTTTTGAAGCTGCGGACTATCCACCAGTGCGGATAATACGCTGGTTTTTCACGGTTAAAACCGTTGAAATTTAAAAAGCAAGCTTTCGTGAATTGCCGATGATCAAATATAAAAAAAATCGCGAAGCGAAACCGAAAGCGAGTGAAGGTCACATTTCATTACCACATGTACCTAATAAATTTGTTGGTTTTTTATTGAACGGTTTTTGCATTGAACGGTTTTTTTCGTATATCCATATTCTTTGTATCCATCACGAGGACAGGAGGAGAGCACGTTGCATTTTGTATTCGTATTTTGTTCTTGTATTGTTTATTTCTATTTATACTTAGTTCTTTGTTTCTAAAATACATTATTATTATTGCCTTATTATAAAAAAACGTAATTTCGGACGTATAGCCCGCAGACTATCCAGTGGTGCGGACTATCTGACTATTTTTGAAAAAATTTTTACATAAAATCGTGTCTGCGGACTATACGATGATGCGGACTATATGCTCGAAATTACGGTACTTTTTTCACCAACTACTAGTTGTAACTACTTTCAAAAAGTTCAACTACTTCAAAAAGTATTGAAAGATCAAAATTTTAAAAAATATGTTACATCTACTAACAATGCCATTTTTCGTGATACATTTTCATATTTGGCTACCTTGAAATATATTTCCCAGCAATTGACATATAAATGCAACCCTTTTTTGAAATCATCTCTAGAAATTAGGGAGTTCAGGGTTTTCTCCTGGAAATTCCAGCACTTTGAAAAGCGATTTTAAGCTAGGTTCAGGCTAGGTCAGGGGTGTAAATAAAAATTCAATTTCGTGAGTGGCCCCAGATTATTCCTCAGCCCCTCCCATCTATATTTAATAGGTCTAATGTAGCATTACAGTACATTTTTGGGTAGAATTTGCGTCTTAAAGAATGTAGTAGTAATAAAGTTCCAACTACCAAAGAGGGGTCTGAGGGTCCTTCTCCGAAAATTTTCGGAGATTTGATTCCAAAAAACAGGTTTTTAACTAGATTTGGAACACCTGGTTCGAATGTTTTAGATTTGTATTTTTGGGTAAGATTTGTATTAACTTATTGTAAAATAGTTTTAAATTCTTAAATTCCAAGTCCCAAGTTTTTTAAGTAAGAAAATTTTTGGAAATTATATCTTAAAAAAACAGGGTTTTGACTTGTTCTGGTACTAAAATCTAAAATGTTCAGCAGGCCGGGACAAATGGCATGGCGGGCCGGAGGTTGCCCATATACGTGGACTATATTAACACTTTCAAATGCACAAATCATTGTAATAGTAACACAGCAAAAAGAACAACTTACCATTAGAGGGAATCCGATAGAAGTTGGTTTGTATGACTTAATCAACCAAAGGATTACTAAGCAACTTAACTGGATCAAAGTGAAAATGTGGACACGGAGAGTTGGCACACTTCGTAAGAAGATATAATCTGGCTGGTATTTTTGTGGCATGAACATAATCATGATACGATCAAAGAACTGAAACATAATTAAATTTACATGCTTAGTATTAATGATAGAAAAATATTTCTTAAATACATATAATATTAAAATGTATAGTTTAACTGAAAAGGTTATTGTTATGGATATGGTATTCATTAAAAAAATGTTGCATAAAACAATACCCTTCTTAGTAAATTTACTTTGTTATTAGTAGCACATTTCTTTATTTCGAAATGTTTGGATTTTAGTATGTATCAAGACTTAGAAGTCTACTCATATGTATTAAATTCCAAAACCCAAATAACATATTTACCTGTGAACCTTTAAGAGATGAAACACCCATGTAAAGAAATACTCCATACAAAACTGCCATTGGAATAAACTAAAATGAAGTAATTGTTTTCAATCCATCCAGTGAAAAATAAATGCTAAAAATAATACATTTGTCATAAAGAACTCGCAAGAAAATAAAGTATGCTTACCCTGAGTACAGAGGTAAACAGAACTGAAAGTCCTACTAAGCTGAAGATAACAATTTGAGTGACTCGATTTTCCCTGTAAACAATTAGTTAAGAGTTACATTAAGTAAACATTATGCATTATTTAAGCATGGTAACATTAAAGCACAAAGGAAGAAAAAGTTAATTATAAATAGTTTTAGGGTAATTTAAAGAGGAATATCAAACAAAAAATTTTTACATACTAGTTTTGATTAGTAGAAGTAAATATGATTTATAAGTTTACACCTAGGACTGAAGATATTTTCACAACCTAAAAAATTATCCCTTCAAGCCTGCTAGATATAACTGTCCATTTGAATAAGAATAGAAACTGTGAGAAACTCACCGGACACCCAAGAATTGAGCTTTTTCTCCAGGGGCTGAGCATTCAGACTCCATTCTCAGAGAATTAACATGGGTCATAGCCAGCACAGTTGCAGCCACAAACCATGGAAGTCCCAGTACAGAGCAAACACAAATCAGGATAGCCAAAACGAATAAGTCCAAATGGTAGCCACATCCTTTCTGCAAATACACTTTGTTTACTAAAATATGCCTAGCTACTTAAAAAATTAAGGATTGTCACAATATTTTAGCAAAATTTATTTGAAACTGCATTGAAAAGAATCAGTGCCAAAACCAGTGTATTAAACTGCAAGAGTTTAAAATTCTTGCCTTTTAATTAAAATTTTTGAACATGAGTATCCAATACAGAATTTAGCATAAAACCTCACCATTTTCTCACTGGTGAAATTTAGAAATGACAAAATGATTTGAAACTTTTACAACACCAGCCTCTACTTCTTAGATTATAATCCTGGAATTGCCATTGAAAAGAGTTCATGCACAATGCCAACATTACCTTCAATTTGTTTTCATGCCTATTAATGATAACAGCTGTTATTTGTTGATCCATAAATATAAGGATGGTGGCCAGAAGAGCAGGCAAAAAAGAAACAAGAGCTGTCCACCAAGGGTTCTTTTCTCCAAAGAAAGGAATGAGCCAACCTCGTCCATGCCAAGTTGGCTACAACACAAAAGTAAAAATGTTAAAAGATCTTTTTTCAACCAAAAATCCCAATAAAAATGTTTGTTTTAAAAATTTAACTACCTGAAACTTATCAGGAACCTGCAACTTAGGTGTTGGTAAGCCAACAATAGCATCTGCAAGAGTCATTGCGAGAATGGCAATCACAACAGCAAAATCACTTATTGTACTGCGAATCTGCAAAAAAAATTATTACAACATATTCTTAAGATAAGTATTTTTCCTCGTAATTTAGAGTAATTTTTAAATAATAACAGATGTTGAGATGTAAGAGTAAGATCCTCCGTGCAAGAAAAATGAAAAATTTAAAAGTAAAACAATGATTTTATTTGCGTGTAGTTAAAAATTAAAATGTACAATTGTTGGAGAATACTAGGATCCCCTTCGTCAGCATTGCTGACAGTTGTACATTTTAATATTTAACTATGTGCAAATATAATCCGTTGTGCTTTTACATTTTTCAATAGCAGATGTCCTTAGTTTCTTGATTAAGATACATTAAATTACTATTAATGAGCAAAATTAAAAATTGCTTAACACTGATATTTAAATAATTTGCAAAAATGTTTTACTTTATTTTTATGTGCAAGAAAGGTTTTGGTCAAGATGCGGGGAAGATGTGTTTGCTCTTCCCTATCAAGGTAGATTTAATCAGTTACAATCATGGCTTTTTGAAGTTTTTCAAGCTTAAATATTTATAAGTATCCAAGTTAATTTTTTTTACTACTACATTGAGTAAATAGCAATCAATTTTAACATAAAACAATGTTACATTCTAAATTCAAAAATACAATGAATATTGTGAGCACTTATCATTAGCTTTGCTACACCCATAATAATGATCCAGTAAATGGTAGTCCATGATCACTTACTTTCGATGGAAAAAATGGCGTAAACTTGAACTCTTTTAAGAAAACAGCAATAGAAAATGTCGTTGCATACAAGATGACGCAAAATAAGTAGACATCAGGGGCAGTTACGATACACCCAGGGCCTGACATTGTACCGTTGCGACTGTTGCATTCAGTGCTGTTCAATAGATTCCACTCAAAGTCTGAAGGTTCAGGAGTTGTGTAATTTGGAGCATTGCACAGGCACTGGCCAGGGATTGGCACAGATGGAGATACCAGAGGGTAGGTATGCCCGAAATCCAACACCTGAAAAAAAAGCATTGTTACTGCTTATTACTAATTCTAGCAGAAAAAATCAACAGCTCAAGAACAAAAAATTTTCTTATTATTTGCGGGAATGACCACAGGTCGACTTTTGTAAGACTTTTTGTAAAGGGTTCAGTTTTTGTAAAACTGTGAAAATCTGTTCCTAATTTGGTGAATTTGAAGTTTCAGCCTGGAGCCTGTTTTTTTTTGTGAATAAGTGAAAATAGGGCCTTTTTGTAGCATTGAGAAAAGCAGTGTCCATTTAAAGGCTAAAATACTTTGTAAAGGGTCTGTTTTTAAAGTTAATTAACGTGAATTAAGTTTAATTCACGTGAAATATAATTTTCTAGAAAAATCACTTGATGTCTTCAACAGTTAAGTATGAATTGTTCATAGAAATAATTAATAAAAACTGTTTTAACAGTAGACATTATAGTTGTAATAAACACAATCTTGAAAAATTACTGTTACTTGCCTTTTCAACTGATTTGTAAATAAAAATTAGAGAAATCAGAGTGGCAAAGTTTTCTTCCGTGAAACGAGTTATGTAGCAAACTAAAGCACTTGCGTCTAATGCCACCAAGACTATGAGAATGCCTGCAGTCCACAAACCAATCCATAACCGCAAGGGGAGGTATTCGAGATCATTATCTCTACAAAAAGAAATAAACGCAGTCAAAAACATGGGATTTTTTTAAAGCGACAAATGAAAATTTAAATAAATACATTTGAAAACATTTATACTAATTATCATAAATAATAATGATAAAATGCACTTAATATGAAAAAAGTAAACATTAATTCACATATTTGTTTTTCTTATCTTCAAGTAAAATACTGTCAACAAATTCAAAGCTACCAATTGAAACTCATTTATGACAGCTTACCTACAAAAGTCATACAATATAGTTTCAAAGACTAAGACAGGCCCAGTACTTCCTAAGATTGTCAGAGGCTGGCCACTAAATAAACCATATAGAACACCACAAACGGCACCAGATAGTAAACTCTCAATGGCAGCCTAGAACAAGATATTGATAAGTTTTCAGTACATGTAAAAATAAATAAAATAAGTCTGGAATTTTATTACAGGAAAGTTATGAGCATATTTAAAATTTTACTACACAAACACATTCTAAATCTTATTCAGAATGTTATTTACAAAGCAATCGAGTGTAACCATTACTCACAATTCTTTCTTCAGTAGCATCTCCAAGAAGTCCTCCAAAAGTAATTATAGGTGTCAAACAAGCAAAGTATAAGAAGAAAATAGAAGCTATAGACTGCAAAGCAAAGGCATCAGTAAAATCACTTAGATACCAAGGAAGTTTTCTCTTAACATCGTTGATAAGGCCACCAAATAATCTAGAGGAGGAAAGAAACCCTAAGTTTATGAGTGCTTTTTAAAACAAAAACTGTTTCAATCATAAATGGTTCAAGATTCCCAGAGTGTATGGAAATTTGATTCAGTTTGGATTGAAAAGGTTGGAAAGCATATAAAAATATAAAAAACATAGCAAAAGAATAAATTACCTTCCAGATCGTTTTAAACCACTTTCTTCTCTCTCTTTTTCTTCTTCCTCTTCTTCATCTATTTTCACTTCCTGAACTTCAGTCTTTTTTCTAGACTCCTATCATAAAAAAACAATTTCAATGAAGTTAATTGAAATTTAATATTGCTATAACCCAAGATAATGATACATAATCTTGCTAGCCAATGAAATGAAAAATTTTTATTTTTCTTGCGCAAGATTACATTGCCATAAAATAATAGTTACATTTCAATTCTGAAAAAAGCGATGCAAAGTCAGGTTCTTTTACGGTATTTTAACTTAGAGTAAACATATAATTAGAAGTAAAAACACTTAGAAACGAGGAGTTTAAAAGGGAACCTTTGATAATCATTTAGTACCTGAAGGATTTTATAGTATTTATAAACATGATCACATCTATCCAAGTTCTAGTACTTAACAATTAAATTGAGATAGTATGGGTGCTTGAGTGATATGAATGACAAAAATAAGCAATTCAAATAAAAGCTAAATTTTAACATAATAAGCCTCTTTTTTAAGGAGGGAACTTACTTGAGAAGGCAGCTGCTGGGGAGGTTCAATGCGAATGCTGGGGTCCCACGCTCCAGGTGGAAGAACGGTGACTGCATCCAAGAACTCGTCTACTCCAGCAAGCAGATCTTGTCGGCTTTTGGCTTTGTAGGCAACATCATGAAAGACCTGCACAGAAACACAATTGCTTTGTAAATATCCAAGTTAAAACTTTCTAGGAGGAAACCATCCTAGATAGGATGGAGCCATTGAAAAGAACATACAGAATAAAGTTGTTATTAGAAATCAGTTGCCTCTTTTGTAACGTTTTTTTTTCATAAAAAGAAATTAAGATCAAGAAGTTTAAAGGATTTCAGAAGCAAAATCAAGAATTTCAGTTTAATTATGGGGGTATGGATTTACAACTGACACAGAAAATTTATTTTACTTACTTCATCGGACATAAGAGTAGCCATAGCCCGACCAATTTCATGGTAACGACCCAAATTCCCTGAAGGACCCAGTAATATAAATAGAAAGCGAGTAGGAACAGGAACTTCAGTCAGGTCGCCCAAGTTGGAAGCTTGGCTTAGACGGACAAATGCAATAATGGCACGGTCTAAAAAGTCGACTTCACCAACCAAGATATTCGATGCTTCAGCGCCAGGCGGGATTTTTTTCATAAAGGCTTGATTTAACTAAAAGAAAAATAAGCGTTGGAGTAAACATGTAGGAATGAGGAGAATAATGTTGAGGATAAGGAAATAATGTCAACTTACTCTGTGCTGCAGATCTGCTGAACTTGTGGAATTTCCACCAGAGATGTCTGACAGATTGTGTGAGTTAGATTGCGCTCCCAGGTTTAAGGAAGAGCAACTAGGACTTTTGACAATAGTGTCCCCATTTGTTCCAGGAGCACTACCTGTAAGAAGCATTTCCACAGTAAATAACTGAGGTGAACATTTAATGGATATAATTCAGTGGCTATATGAAGAGTTTGAAATGCATCCAATGAAAAATGTTGAGATTTCCTAAGAAAAATGAAAACTCAAAGACCTTACACCTAACCTGTTAAAAAAAGGAAAATAAAACTTTTTATGACTAATACCTAATCCTATACCTGAGTGCTGTTTAATTTAATTTCTAAATGCAGCACTAAAAGTCACATCCCTTTTAAGACCAGATTACAAACTTGCTTGATTCTGGCATTTATTATATGCATTTATCTGAAAAGCTTAAACTTCAATTCAGTTCTAACCCACATGACTACATTATATGGAATGAGGTGAAGACAACCAAAAACATGTAGAAAAAACATTTTCAATAAGATAAAATAAAGGTATATTTCAAATTAGTTTGCTAAGAAAAGCTTTAGTAGAAACCAAGCTTTAAAATTATGAGCCTTACATTCACAGCTGCTTTGAAGTCGAATTCATGCATTGGTGTTGATTTGAAAAATAAGTACAGGAGGAGATAGTAAATATTTCCCATCATGATGAATATGCTTTCAAAAGTTCAAAACTGCCAGCTCTAATTTGGGGAAATCCATGACTAATTGGAACTTAATGAAAGGACTGCAGTTCAATAACAAATCAATAATATTCAATGACAGTGGTGGATCACTCGCTATTATAATAAAAAAATCTCACATATATAATTATATTTGCTAATGACATACTAAAGAAACGAAATTAAACACGAGATTTGAAGAATTCTTCCAACAAAAAAAGAGCTTTCTCTATTAGAAATCTTTTTAGTTTGGTTTGATCCACCACTGTGGACGAACAGAGGTGAGGTTTGTGGAAGACTAGACTACGGCATGCTCTACGAAAGTAAGAAACTTGAACCTTTACGTTACCAGGAAGGCCAAGGTATTTGGCAAAGTTTGGTTTTGCCTCTCCAGCCATAGCAGGATTGATGGGAGTGGATGGTGGAGACGAACTTGCGTCTTTATCTAATTGGGCTGCAACAACGCACTCTGTTAGAACACGGATCCCAACAGTGGCGCTGTGGTCTGTCCAAGGATGCTATCAGTCACCTTTCCCATACAATCCTTAACAACTGATGCACCAATCAAGGTCAATCATTTTAACAGCCTTTAATATAAGCCTAATTTTTAATTTTTCTGTAGCTCAAGGAGATGTGAAGCATATATCGTTACCACCACACAAAAAACACGAATCTTCGATTAATTACGGACTCAAGTCTAGAAGTGCATTCAGTTGCCAAGTGTAATAGTAGCACCAATGAACGCCTAAGTATCAAAGTGAAGTTGGCGCCCTTCACTGTACCACCACCCGACCGACGATATCGTCGGTCGTTACTGGGAGGCTCGGCGTCAGATGGCCGAAAGGCCAAGGACGGGCGTAGGATAATGTAAAGTAAGAGAAGTTGGCAACAAAAAATTAACCAAGAGGCACCAACCTGAACCCACTTCTAGGATTTTATCTTATTACGAATGCAGATCTGTGTTTTTGGAGTGGTGGTAACGATATAATATGTATTTCAGCATTGTGATCAATAGTGGCAATAATGGTTCTTGGCAGGAACTGTTACTTTTGTTTGTCACATGCCTGTTGGACATCTCAATATTGAATGCAACTTAATTTGCGGAATACCCTTTGAAAACAGTATTGATGTAATTCACTTAAATTTACATTCATCCAAGACTAGATATAACTTATTGATCCAATGGGCCAAGGAATTAAAATAGAAAAATATGGTAACATTTTCACCTATTCAGTTGTTAAGGATTGAAATCTTGGTATTGGAAGGATGATTTGTATCCCAAACCTTTGGGTTTCGATAGGTTTTTTCAAGGAAGACTTTGTATTTAGAACTAAGTCTAGGCATGCAACTATTTTTGCAAGGCACTAACCAGTTTTGAGAATGCAGAAAAGCTTATTCTAAACTTGCACTGTAAGCATCAAGAGCATGAGGGGAGGGGAATGAACATGGTATGTAGGTTTACAAAAACAAATGCAGGAATGCTAAACAGTACAGATAAATTGGAACTAAAAGGATGAAAAAACACAACTTCCAATTCTTACTCTTGGAAAGTAATGAATTTCATCATGGATTATAGTGTTCTCAAATAACGGATTCAGACCTTCTTGTTTTGTCAACAGCTTTAGCAAAATAAAAATGAAAGATCAGAGAAGACTTATTTTAGAATTTGAAAAAGTTCTTTAGTTATCCATTTCTTGAAGGAAAACAGCCATCTTTTCAACAACTAGAAACAATTTTAAAACAAGGAACAGAACAAAAAAAATGGCTCTCATATGCAACAAAAATTCCCCTCTTCACAATAAAAACCCCATGTAAACTATCAGTTGGATTCAAAATGGATGCATAATTATGAAGTGATATTTCTAGTTTTTTACAAGTATTCAATTAAAATTGAGTTTAGTTTAGAAAAAATTAAGATTGGAAGATAAATATGGTTTGCTGGTTTAGATTTTTATGGACTAAGGTTCCCAAAAAGGGCAGAGTGGAAAGAAGATAAATAAGGCATTACTTTATTAAAACAAAGGGGTGCAGAATATGTCTGAATGCCTGAACAATGTTCGGGGGAAATTCAGACAGTCGTGGGGAAATTTTTGCCTAAGTTTATAAAGAAAAAACTCTACAAATCCAAGTTGTTATTAGTAACAAGTATTTTGGGTGCTGACAATATCATGCCCTCCAAATTCACCAGAAATAAGATAAAAACTACCGTATAGCGAAAAACCATGGATCTGCGCTGAAAAAACAAGTTTCCTTGGTGGAGTTTGCTTTTCCTTTTGTTCTGAACAATATGCATGAAAAACAACATATCTATGATGGGAGTGGTGATTTTCATTAAAAATCACTTTCTTGTTTAAAATCACAACGATGTTTTGTCTTTATGAAGACATTTTTAGGGAAATTTTTATGAAAATATGGAGACATTTTTAGGAGAAAATTTTGGAAAAAATTGTGTTCTGGGGAAATATTAGGATCTGGAACATTTTCTGCACCCCCGTTAAAACAAAATAAACACTTTTAAAAACAAATAGAAGGAATGTTTTATAAAGTTGATTATACATTGAGTGACCTGTGAGTGTTAATATTTTTCTAATATTTCTAGACTTTGATTCAAGATTTAATATTTATCCTTAACAAAACAGTTACTCAAACAATCATTCATCAAGCCATTAACAACACACAGCATGCATTTAAAAATAACTTCCTAATTGCCAAAACATTTAAGACTTAAGCTACTATTTCATACATAAAATCTTCAAAAGTCTAAGTTTAAAGAAAGCTATTTTTACACCAACTAATAACAAGGTAATTACTAAGGGTATGTAAAAGAAAAACAGGAAAGCTTTGCAGAAGCATAGAATCATTTCTAAGAATCAGCAATTTAGAGGTATGCATTAGTAGGAAAGGAGCATTACTCTACAAAAAAAGCATGCAGGAATACACACATTTTGCTTTAAGCAACCAGAAAAGCCCAGGTTCACAGGTTATACAGTTCAGGATGTCAGCATCCCTGGAGACACCACCATAAGCCAGCAGAAGAGCACTTTGAATCAAAATTTTCTTAATAGTTGAGGTTATTTTTAAAACATGTATCCAACTTTAATTTTAAATTTACTAAGTTTGCTTTAACAGGTTATTTTCCTTGGCAAAAGTCTGCACAGCACAGAATAAACTGCATATATCAAATCTCAAAAAGCTGAAAAAGATGACAATTCAAAAACATTTTAAGAAAATGCTTGCTTTTAAGAAGCAAAATAAAAAAAAATGGGTATTAGTTCTAAAATAAGTGATTTAAGCATTAGTAAAGGAATGTAGTGTTAATTATATCAAGCAAAAATATAAACCTAAAGTATAATTATGAATAGAAAAACTGCAATTACCTCATAAGAATACATTAGTTTGTTCTACAAAAAATGTAACATAATTCTGAACTATTTCATTAGAAGAGTTCCGACCAGAAAACTTTTTTGATTTTTACGTAATTTCCCATCGACCGTTTAGAAACTGTCGGATTCAGTGGCAGTCTAGGAAATTTGGTTATGCTCTTTGATTACGTTTCACAGTCAACAGGATAATACATAAGTACCCATATTTTTAAATTACAAGTGATATACACATATGAGGGCATATATAGTCATAAAGAAGTTATTGATGGGAGAATACAGAGAGAATGAAGGATTCCTAGCTAAATGGTTTATGAATTTAAGAGTCCTAAATTATTTTCCTATAAAATTTCTGCACTGAAATTTAAATAGACAACTATAGATAAAATTATACACGTTCTTAAGCCCAGAGTGCACAGCACATAACATTTTAATATAAAATTAATTCGATGCGATAAGTTTATAGTATTCAAAACAAGTTAAAACTAAAACTGGTTGGATTCCGTTAACATTCCAGCTAAATACTGCCACGTTCTTTTGAAAGCCATATATTGAAATATCGACAAAATTTTCTAATTTTTATAGATAAACTGAACGGTTATTATGATCTAAGGATCCAACTAAACATTTTAATCTTTGAGTTCGAAATTATTCAGCAATATTTCTACTTTGGTGCCCATACGAGCATGGTGCTATTTAGTGGGAACGTTAACGTAACAGAACCCTAAAAATATATATATATAAACATGCCTAGTTAATAGCAATTTCCATTAACATAAGTTCAAAATTTATACTAAGGAATAAGTACATAGAAATTCATCAAAACAATTAGCAGTTATAAAATTAAGAATTCTTTAAAATTCCCTACTTAAAAATATTTAAACAACATAGTAACTGTAATACTAACTAAATACTTATCCCTTTCAGACTTAGTCGCCCCAAATTTCCCATTGGTTTCAATGGCTTGGGACTTAAAGGATTATTAAGCATAAATAACATTCATAGCTTAAAACAATAATTAAAAACTTACTGCTAGAGCCAAACATGCTCTTGCTGGAATTCCTCCCTATGTCGGCCAATGACCGGATGAGTGGCAAGCGGGAGCCCTTGTCCACTTTGTCGTGCTTTCGCTCATGCTGGTGCCGATGCCGCCGCAGCAGAGCTTCCTTGATGCGGTCGCGGGACTCCAACTGCAGGTGGCCGGCATTCACAATGTTTTCAAGCACAAGATCTGAAACAGATCGAGGGCACTCAACAAAATACACTTTCTTATTTCCAAAAGGAAAAGGCAAGAAACAACAGGATGCAAGAGTTAAAGCAGGGTTAATTATTCCATATTTCAATTTCCGTAATTCATATTTCAAACTCATGTTATTAATATCGAAGGATAAAAATTAATGTTTAATATTTAAATTATATCATCTTCCTTCCTTTTAGGTATGGGAATAATTGTTTGACAGTTCTACTATAATATTTCATAATTTGAAAATTGTCGAGAACTTATACTTTCGTTGCAATTTTTAATAACGTTTTAGGAAAGAAATATGCCAATAATAAAGTTTTTTTTTCACAAAAAATTTACAAAAACACAGCATCAATATTCAGTTTTATAAACCTTTTTAAATAATTTAATATAAGTTACTTTTCAGAAACTCATTCATTTCTTATTTAAGAAAAAAAACCAGCATATTAAATGCAATTAAGAGTATAATGTATAAGAATCAATTTAAGTTAAGTAAAGCCATGCAAAAAATTTATATCAGCTTAAATTCAATATTAAAAAAGTTTAAATAACCACAAATGTTCTCTAAAGTAAAAAAGATAGAAAATTAAAAAAGGTTAAGCCAAAAAAGGGAAAGGGAAAACCCCTGTATCAAATACAAAGTTTTAAATTATTTTTTTAGTACATAAATAAAAATTAACCATGCATTAAATCTTAAAGAATGTGTTTATGAATATTTGAAAGTCAAACATTTAGGATTCAGAGGTTATTGATAAAAAAGTTTCAAAAATCTGTTCTAGGGAAAAATGTATAAAAGCTAATTTTGTTTACAAAACAAATACAGTAATATTTCTCAAAAAGTAATATAGAAAAAGTATGCAAAACCAGTGGTAATTTACAAAAAGAGATTCAACCCAAAAAGGTTATTTTGATTCATTTTCTATTTTCAACACCTCCATAAGCTAAAAGAAAATAATAAAGGAAATTCCATGCAACATGAGATATGATCACTTAAATCACCTTGTTGAGAATGCTGAATAAACACATCTAACTTGATTTTTACCAGAAATTTGATCAAGGTTAGTTGCCTCCAAATCCAACATAACAGTTCCATTCAGAATGCAACTGCGTAACTCAAAAAGAGAGTGCAAGGAAATGGTGGCAACATGGGGTTTAGACCATCGATTTCCACCTTCTTCGACATCTTCCTCAAATTTTATCCACCTGGAAGTAAACAAGTTATTATTATTCTATCAAGAAACATCGCCAAACAATCCAAGTTTCAAAAATGAGATAAGGTGGTGGAAAGACAAGTTTTATAATTGAAATATTTTTCAGGTTTACAATTTTCAAGTTTTTGTAAATTCATTCACGGCCTTATTCACCAGTAACTTGACCGGTGGTTATAAGGCAGTCAAACTTCTGATTGGCAGTTAAAGAGGAAAGCTATAGTCTGTGTAGTTAAAATAGGCGGTTGGACGTCATCAGTTGAAGTTCGTCGCCTTGGTAACAAAGGAGAAAACTTAAGCGGATCTGATTTATTTTTGCACATCATTTAGGGCAGGGCGTGAAATGAAATTGAAACTTTGAATCTTAATAATTATTAAACTAATTCGAATTAAAAAAAAAAAGAAAACTATCTTTTTGAAAAAAATAATTGTATATTTGTTTCAAATTTTGTATTTCTACCATGATTAGTTTTTCTTTTATAACGAAAAAAGAGTTCCAATTATTTCATTGGCTGCTGCGACACGAGATAGATTCGATGACAATCTCGGGTGGTTGTGGGCTTGGCGTGATGTGGGAAAAAATAAGACTAGTAGAAACCATGGCAATGCACAGGGGAAAGGTGTGGAGACAGGGGAATTCACGTGACTTTTCAACCGCCTATTCTAATTACACAGACAAGTAGTTTTCTATCAGAGGTTCGACTGCCAGTTAAACGCTGGTCAGGTTAGCAGTGAATATGGCTGTTAAGGAACTGAAATAGTAGTTGAGCTTAGCAAACTAAAAAAGGGGGGAAAGGAATGGCCTTTACCTGGCTGTTTCTCTCCATTCCATTTCATCCCCCTCATAGTGAAGCTCTTCCATTTCACTGAAGAGGGGGTGGGATTCATGAGAGCCATCTTCGTCTTCTCCTAAGATGAAGTGCACACGCTCTGCAGGTGGTGTCACTGTTGACAAAATTATCCATCTTTACTTTCAAACTTGAATAATTTAGACATTTTTCAATGCAAGTTACTATTAAATACAGTGATGAATCACAGGTTATTGCCTCTAAATAAACTTTTAAGCAAATTAAAACTTTCAGCAGTAAAGCTTTGTAGTCATTAAGGTGAAGGTAATTTGAATTTAAGGTTGGCATAAAGTACACCTGTCTCTAGCATTTGAGAATTAGTTACCTACTTTCATTAATAATGTAAGCAAAAATTCAATACGTAGCAAAAGAAATACTTCATCACAACTAAATTAATTTAAGTACTTTTTTAGTTAACATGTGCTATTTTTGATGCAGTCTGAATGAAAAATTTGTGATTGCCAACCTGGCCTGTGCACGTCATGTGGATACTCCGCTGATGTCCCGTCTTCCCGTTTCTTGTGACCATTTTTGTGATGATGCCGATGCCGCCTGTGATGGCTCCTCCTGTGATAGCCAGGAACATGTAAACCAACATAGACGGTGTGGGCTCTGTGACCTAAAATATCAAATGCTGCTATCAATAAAACACAAATGACCAGTGAAATCTGTTTCAGTTCTCATGTGTTGTGTCAATCATTCAGTGGCAGTTAATAGGGTTTGATAACATTTTCAGATTCAGCAGCACAGTAGACAGGCCAAAAATACCTTGTTTCTCTACAGCTAAAGTTCCCAAACTTTTGAACATTGTGATCACTTTTTATGAACAAAATCTAACATAACCCACCTCGTCAGTTGCGTATATATAAAAATTTATTTTGGAAGGCACCCAAAATTATTCCTTAGCCCCTATACCATACATATTTAATAGGTTTAAGGAAGCTTTTTAATAAATTTCCATGCCCCTGGCCTCGGTGGCAAATATAGAAATATACAGGGTGTATCTGAAATGGTGCAACAAACTTTCAGGGATGATAGTACTCATCAAGACGAACAAAAATCGGTATAGAAAGGGGGTCCCAGACCAAATCCCAGGGAGTTAAAAATGGAGCGACACCCCAAAAAATCATTGAAAAATTCAATTTGTAGAAGAACTACTACTATTGGTAAAAACTTAATTATGGTCTCAAAAATTGTAGTTTAATATGATCTTTAAAATTACCTCAAAAGTCTTCACTTTAAAATTTGTTTTATTATGAAAAAAGTTTAAAAACACAAAAAATGTGAAAACTCTGCCAAAACCTTATTTTGTATTTCGAAATCCTTCCTTTTGATTTGATAATCTGAAAGATCATAGTTGAAAACCCTTAAGTCCAAAGTTTCACGTAAATACAATCAATATTAAACGCTTGAGATTCTGTTAAAGTTTGTTTTTTGGGTGCGCAAGCTGTTTTCTAGAGCTGTTTCCAAAACAGCTGTTAGTGCACGCAAAAAACAAACTTTAACAGGATCTCAAGCGTTTAATATTGATTGTATTTACGTGAAACTTTGGACTTAAGGGTTTTTAACTATGATCTTTCAGATTATCAAATCAAAAGAAAGGATTTCGAAGTATAAAATAAGGTTTTCACATTTTTTTGTGTTTTTTAACTTTTTTCATAATAAAACAAATTTTAAAGCGAAGACTTTTGAGGTAATTTTAAAGATCATATTAAACCACAATTTTTGAGACCATAATTAAGTTTTTACCAATAGTAGTTCTTCTACAAATTGAATTTTTCAATGATTTTTTTGGAGTGTCGCTCCATTTTTAACTCCCTGGGATTTGGTCTGGGACCCCCCTTTCTATACCGATTCTTGTTCGTCTTGATGAGTACTTTCATCCCTGAAAGTTTGTTGCACCATTTCAGATACACCCTGTATTTTGAGAGGGAGCCTAAATTATTTCTTAGCCCTCCCTCTTATGTATAATTAATAAGTCTAATAAAGCTTTTCAGAAAACTTTTAGGTAGAATTTGCATGATAAAGAAGTAAATGAAGTTCTGAGTAATTTAATTAAGTTCTAAGCACCAAGGGGGGGGTCTGGGGGTCCTCAACCAGCAAATTTTCGGAAATTTGACTCTTGGGAAGCAGGTTTTTAACTATTTTGATACCCCTAATTGAGAAATTTTGGATATAAATTTTTGGGTAAGATTTGCATTTTGATGAACCTAATATAAAATAAAGTTTCAAGTTATGAATAATATTTCTTGCCTTTCTGGAATTAAATCTGTCCTAGGAATGCCATTGTCATTCCAGCAGATGAGTGGAGGACTAATCAATGGTCACCACTTTTTCAGTTATAGTCGGCTAGACTAGTACTTGCCCTCCTCTCTCTTGCATTACCATCCTATACCGTGCTGATGAGTCCTAACAAGGACGAAACCGGTCCACGGTTGGAGGTGACGCTTGAGAGTTGAGAGTTTACACCTATTGCCCGCTTAACCAGCAATAAATGGTGAAATTCTCCTTTCATTTATGAATAATATTGTTTGAAGTGGGGAGTTCTCCCCCAGAAATTTTTTTGGAAATTCGACTCTAAAATACAAGTTTTTAAGTTGTTTCTGTATAAGCCTGAATTTCGGGAGGGGCCAGGGCTCCCTTGACCCCCCTTATTGCTATTCATCTCGTCCTTGAATATATTTAGACTAACTTGACTTTAAGGAAATACTTAAATCAGTTTTATACTTCATGCACCCCAAGTCCATCTTATTGCCTCAGTCTAATTCAATACTAGTACTAATTTCAAATTTTTTTTGCGAGCAACAATAAGTTGTACGTCGAGAAAGGGAGTCAGGAGGTCTTCTCCCTGAAAGTTTTAATACGATTCTTAAAAACTGAGTTTTTAGTAGCCTGGGGTGATTATATGTTTTTAAAGAAGATTCTTAAAATAATTATATCTACCTACAGCGGGGAATGCACCATACCGTTTAGAAACACTGATTTAATTTTTTTCAAACCTTTTTTGAATAACTGAATAAATTTTGCTTCTAGTACATTTTTTAGCCCTTATTTGCTTTTGACAATTAGCAGTGTTTTTTTCAATTATTGCTTTATTTATTCTTTTTACAATCTTGTAGTCAGTTTAAACTACACAGCCCATTTGTTCAATCAATCCATAATCTAGATAATGTTAAAAGCTTTTAAGAAATTAAAAGATTATCCATGATTTTAGTTCACTTAACTCTTGCCTTTCACTAGATTTACAAATTGTTTCAAGGTCGGATTAAAACTAAAACGTATGGGAAAGTACTAATAATATCCTCTCAAAGTCATTCGCAAGAATGTCATTTAAATTTTTTAATCAAACCAAACCTAAGTCAATGCTCTCAAGCTTGTTTTGTTTATAATATCAGCTGTAAAAACAACTTGGAATTGTGGCGCCATCTAGTTAAATCGAGTTCAAACGTTTCTAACACTTGCTAAATTTATTAAAATGTCATAATTTATTGCTGGAGTTGAAGTTACTTCAGTTAATTATTACATTTTTATTGAATTAAATTATAGTTTGAGATTCTATCTCTCCAACAGATAGCCAGCAAACATTAACCCCAATGGTAAAAATTATATTTATTTCTTAGAAGTACAATAGAAATACAACTTCCCACAATAAGATAAAATAAAAACAATTCAGTTTATAAATATTACCTTCAAAATCCTTGTCCGTATAGCTGTGATGGGTGAGGCGTGCCCCGGGATCCCGAGGAGCCTCCTCCAAAACGGCGGGATTCATATTGCTCGCTGCAAGAAAAAAATGAAGAATTAGAAAAATCACTTTTCCCTTAATACTACAAAAGCTAACAATTAAATACCTAGAACTTTGCAAACATTCCCTTCATTCGAAAAAGTGTTTAGGTCTCTAGATATTGAATTGGGGCAATAAGATTTTAGAGGAAGAGTTAATAAACTTTAAAATGAACGATACCAAACGATTTCGAGCTATAAAACAACAAATCCAATTTTACAGACTTCCTTCAAAGCACGTGGTCATTCGGCTAATGGTCACTTCGCTACACTAAAGTAAGCATAATGAAATAAAGAGTTTATTACTATGCTTATATTTATTTTAGTTTAATATAATCCCATTCACAAAAGCTATCAATCTTTTAAATGAAAAAAATAGACAATATGGTGCAAAGAAAACGAGAGTAATTGATGAAAATCTTTTGGCCAGAAAATTAAGATTTGAATCTCCCGCTAAACGAAACAAACACGTCACTGCTAATCAAACACAAACAATAGAGGTGTTGCCATCAGTAAACAACCCAATAAAGCAAAATTAAACTCAAAAATTACGAACCTATAAGACCAGAGAGCATCATGGCTGGCTCGGCCTCGGCAGTAGGGTAGAGACGCCGAGTACAACCGGTACTAGCCGCTTCACGGCTCTTCCAAAAAGTATTAAGTAAACAAAAATAACGCGCTCCCACCCTCTCGAAAAGAAAAGTCAACGCGCGGGAAAAAAGAGGCGGAACCAGGGGAAGTGGGAAGGCCAGTTTGTAGTAGAGTTTGTAGGAGAGGAGGCTGGGAAGGAAATTATTTAATGGTACCTGCCGGTTTTCCACGGGGGAGAGTGAAACATCAAAGGAATACTAATGTTCCGTATTTTTTAAAACCAGAATCGTCTGGTTATAATAATGGTTGGTAGGGGCGCCAGATGGGGATCGCATAATCTCTTAGGTTTGAAAATGCTTCATCATTAATGTCACAATCAAAAAAGAAGCTCGAAAGAAATTGACTGAGAATTTACCAAACGCTTAGGTTTCTCAAAGAATTGATTAATATGTGGGTTCCCATGCCCAAGGCTAGGTTTTGTTTCGTGCAACATTAAAAAACGATCCCTAATAACCCGGGTAAATATTAAATATCGAAAAACATCATCTATAGCAGCGGGCAGCGGTTCCCAAACTGTGCTACGCGTGGCATTGACAGGTGCTCCACGAAAAAAATTCGAAATAATTAAAATTTGAAATTTCTTATTTGCGTTGCTCTAAAATTTTCAGAATGAAACCAGATATAGCCTCGATTTTCACGCCAGAACAAATTTTGAAATAATTTTTGCACTGTTTTTCCCTTAAAAATTCTGCAACTTACAAGGAGCAATCCTCTTCCGAGTGTCATCAAAAGGGTCTCGAAATGGATTAAAACACTAATTTAAAGGATAAAATTTCGAAAAACTTTTTTGGGAGTGGACCCCCAGACCCCGCCTCGAAAATTTGACATAATTTCAAAAGTATTGGGGGTAGAAAGTGCCCCCAACTCCCCTTTGAATTTTTAAAACCCATTTTATATAATTTTTCCTTGAAAAATTCCCAAGTGTTTCAAAATGAACTAAAAACACTACTGTAAGGAGCAAATTAAAAAATTTTCTTAGGGATCTCAGATATTACAAAGTGCATTATAGTTCAAATCCTTTGCATAAGTATATCCTATAATCGGAGGGGTAAATTAAAAAAAAAGGTGTCAGGTCAAAGGAGATTCTTCTATGGAATTATATAAAACTAAATAAGCATTTCTTATCTCACAATTAAAAAAAACGTATTAAAATAAGATTTCAAATATTAAATTTGATCTTATATCTTAAGATGATAATGATGATGATGCTATTTGAGGCTAAGTGGTCCTTAGATTTCTCCAACCCTAGTAGCACAGCTCATACCAAATATGTCAAGTTTATCCGTAACTGCAACAAGAAGTAAACGAAATTTGGCCTCATAAAGGCTAGACAGAAATTGTACGAATATTGAACGTTTGTGCTCAGGGGCGTAGCCAGGGTTCCACTTAGGGGGGGCAAGCAGGGTCGACTTTTTTTTACGTTTGTGGCGAACAATATTAAAGCCTTGTGAGAAAGGGCCGTAGCCACAGTATTGTTTCGAGAGGGGTTTTTAACCTTTAATGAAATTAAGTTAAATTATTTAGGAATTTAAGTTTTGTGGGTAGCGTGGAAACAATGAGGCTTCTTTCAATATTAATGGGTTTAATGTAGTTTTTCAACACTTTTTTTTAGGTAGAATTTGCGTCCAAGAAAAATTTATATAAAAAGGTTTTTAGTAATAAAGGTTCAAGTTTCAAGGGGGGTCTGGGGGTTCTCCCCCAGAAAAGTTTGGAAATTTGACCTAAGAACATGGTTTTACACTGTTGGACATACATTTGTAGAATTTCGATTTTAATGAACTTTTTACAAAAAAATGTGAATAATAAAGGTTTAAATACTAAAGGGAGGCCTGACTGCCCACCCGCAAAAAATGTTTCGAAATTTGACCCTAAGAACAGGGTTTCAAACTGCTTTTGGTACACATAAACCCAAATTTGTACATTCATTTTTGGGTAGAATTTTGATTTTAATGAACTTATTATAAAATAAGTGAGAATAATAAAGGTTTTAATACTAAAAGAGGACCTGGGGGCCCTCCCCCAGAAAAATTTTGAAAATTTGACCCTAAAAAACTGGGTTTTAACTTAATTAAAAGTAAATTACTCAGGACTTGGGGGGGAAACTGCCCCTCCCTGCCCCCCTGGCTACGCCCATGTGTGCTGCTTGGGAAGTTAGGAACCATTGCTCTAGACTAGAGCAGTGGTTCCCAACTCAAATATGTCTGCGGACCACTTCACTTAAATTTGAACCTCGTGCGGACCATCCTTATCCCCAACTTTATATTTAAAAGAATAACCTTTTTCAACCCATTTTCATTCCTCACAGGGTGTCTAAAGTTTGAATTTTTTATGAAGTAACGGACTCAAATATACGTATGTTTCTAAATTAAACTAAGAATGAAATAATCTATTAAACTTAAAAGACAAATTAACATTTATAAAATACACTCTGATCAAGCTTTCTGAAAGCTTTACTTGTTAGAAAGTTTGTTGTTTCTGAAAGCTTAAAGTTGAATAGTGAAAGCTGCTTTTCATTAAATTCAACAAATGAAATATAATTAATTACATTATCAATTACGAGATTGTTTATTTGATTATAAATTTTTTTTACTTATAACTTATAAAACGTATGATTTTTTACTTATGTTGTTTGCATAGAAGGGTTTTTTGCATTTATGATTTTTTACTATTTCCTGGATTGTGTGATAAGGAAAACTATTTTTTTTAATTTGCACCTCAGAGTTTTCCGTATAATTTTTTGGATAAGTTTACGAACCTTCTCACGGACCATATCAGAAAGTCTCAGGGACCACCAGTGGTCCGCGGACCACCTGTTGGGAACCACTGCCCTAGAGTCTAGATTAACTTCTTGAACAATTTTCATAGAGACCCAAACACAGATACAAAATTAATTGTTAAAAGTTTCAAGTAAATGTCACTCTAATCATTGACGGACTTCATTAACTTCTACCGAACACCGAATTCGTGAGTAGCTTTCTTAAACAATCGTCTAGACGGGTCGTTTGGAACATTAATTTGCGCAGACAGATTTGAAGTAGCCATTAAGAAAGGCGATGCTTTGACAAACATAACGCCGTTTTACGACCCGGTAATGTCTCGCCGACGGGAAACAAGGAGAACGTGACACAAAAATATCCAGGGAAACCAGAAAATTCAAGGAGATATTTTTTGTTTGGGATATCACAGAAAGGACTCATAAAGGAAAAGGACAGAATATTCAATAACCCGTTGCGAATTTTACCCGAATTTATAAATGGTCCCCAAAGATAAGAATTTTTCATAATTTATTTTTGAAGGAAAAAATACTGCGATATATGCAAAACTCATGGATATTTCAAAAGTAGCTGAAAACTTCGCGATCTACATCACTTTATATACAGTTTTGCAATTGGAAGGCAATATTTAAGGAAATAGACTATAGCCTCCGTCATTGCGAATCACTTAGCAGGCGCGGATCCAGCACGACTCCAAGGGGGGGCACCTTTCTAGACAAGATCTCCTTGTGGTACCATTGGGGGGCATGGGGGTCCTCCCCCAGAAATTTTTTTTAAAAACTTGATATGTAAAAGTAGGGTTTTATTTAACTCATTTTGAGAAACGTTTCGAGTCTAAGGGGGTCACTTTTCAACACCATTACTTTTACTTTTTGATCCATAATGTCAAAATATTGGGGATTTCCTAAAAATTATCACTGAAGATTCCCTTGTGGTACAAATAAGGGGTATGGCGGTCCTCCCCCAGAAAGTTTTTCGAAATTAGGCCTGTAAAAGTAGGGATTTTACTCATTTTGATAATCTTTTTTGAGTTCCCAAGGGGGGGCACTATCCAGAGTGCCACCCCCTGGATCCGCGCCTGATCACTAGTAGTCTCAAAAATTTAGTTATTTGTCTTTCCTATTTTAAACTATGGATTATTCACAACTATTATGTAGTAATTACCTTTTTTTCAAGCGTATCTAGTGTTTTTGAGTTTCATTAATACATTTTAGCAGCTAAGGGGCAATATAATCTGAACCATGGGGCTACTGTATAGTGATGTAATTGATTTGAAAAGGAACCTTTCATGAATCTATCGGTGCTAGAGATCAATTGATGCAAGATTCTTAGAGCATTCCTCGTCTTTTTTTTGGAATTGGTGATTACTTTAAGAAGAGGCTCAGATGGATAATCCAGCACTCTGGTCTCACATACATCAAAATTATTTTCCATTTTGTTACTGGTGATTCAATCCTTTGAAAGTCGCTTATCTTTCGTAACTGATTTCGATTATTTATCGACCAATGATAGTCGGACGAGGAGAGAAACGTGCTTATGACAGATTCTCACGGAAGTTCCTCATCCCTTGCAACATAGAAGCCATCACAATGATGGACGATACGGGCGCTGGAAATAATACAAGATGCATTTCCTAATAGCTTAAGTTTCAATCAAGAAGAAACACCTATGGATTAACGCCGGCCAGGCATGGGAAACGGTGTTCCATTACGTTTCATTCACCTGAGGTCATCCACTCCGGAAAGACCCAAGGTCAGGCGGAGTTGGTAGTACCACGCAGGAAAAACACTTGCGATAGGCAGATGGTAATACACATAATTCAATTTTTTGGATGGCAACAACTGCAATTGCAATTTAATTCGGGAATTTTAAACTGAACCAAGTCATCAAAACCGTATAAGATTTTTATATGATATATGAATGGATAGTTTAAATGGTCTTTGTTACGGAATCACGGGGGGTCAGCTGGTCAGGTAGCGGTGGGTTGACCGGGGGGAGGGGGCCGAATTTGCAAAAAAAAGTTATGGGGATGGTGGTTATCTGACTAAGATGGAACTTGGTGGAGATATGTTTATTTACATCTTGCTGATAAAAAAAATAACCGTCCGCTGGCTGGCTGGCGGGAAAGATCATCAGCCAGGACCATAAAGTTTCTCAAATGTCAAAACGGGTGACATAATAGTCATTAGATAATACATTTAATAAAGCGCCACTTGCACTAGTGTTAGCACGACCAAAGCACTGTTGGCACTATACTAAGATAGCAACGTTAGTTGACCCTTCGGCGTATGACGTCACTAACAAACAAAGTAGTTCCCATCGCGGTGTCTGAATTTCGAGTGAAATGAAGAACGTTAATTTTAAAATACGATTATATTTCGTTTATCCCATGTAAATAGTATCCTTTTATCACGATTTGCGTACCGAAACTCCTCCTAGCAACCCAACAGGTTTTGTGGTTACCCACTTTCTCCTTCCGCGTAGTGACGTACTGGGTCCAGGAAACGTTGCTGTCGGGTATAGTCTAAAAATACGATTTATAGGAGACGTAAGCAAAGCCAAGAGTATTTCTCTGAAGCCTTTTTGATTACTTGGACTGAAGTGTAACTGTATGTAATTTGTTTTAAATAAGTATAGTATGTATTGCAAATGAAACGGAAATTTCAGTGTTTCATTCAGTAGCTGCTGGCGAAGAGCCCGATTATCGTCGTTATCTTAAAATTATGTCATCACATGTCATAAAATGCCGTGTGAAATAGAGAGGAAATCCACGGTCTCTAAAATAACGCAAGCGTTAGTTTGACACGAAGAGTTGCAATCATAGAGGTCGCATTCAATTAAGTGATACGCGATGAAATTTTTATTTACCATTTCCGCATTTCATCTGATTAGTTTTAAAGAGTAATTCCTGAGTGGATTGAAAAATAGATGGAAAATAAATATGTCCAAGAACAGGGCAACAGAGGTTTGCAAATCGAAGAAGTTAAGCAGACCCCTTTGCATAAAATATCATCATTCACGAACCATTCTTACCCTATATCATTTGTCCCTCAGCATCTCTGTTTCTTCGTTTTTATCTTCTTAGCATCTCTTTGCTCCAGAGCTTCTCTGGAGTAGTTTTTTTGCTTTTGATACGCTTTTCTCATGAGCATCTTTTCACTTTTAAATATATCTGATCTTCGTCATATCTTATAATCCTCATTCTGCTAGTCGACTTCCGTTGCCCTTCTATAGAATCTGTTTGCTTTGAACCTCGATGTCTTTATATTCTCTTTTATTTATACCCATGTAATCTGCCTCGAATAGATTATCTCCAAAAGTCTTACTCTTGAATTCGTCTATTGGCATTGGACTGAACTGAACAGCCAGTCCTTATATCTTTTTCCAAGGGTCCAAGGGAGTTATAAATATCACGAAATTTGTTTTGTTAATGTACCTGATTACAATCCTTTATAAATCTCGGTTCTGCCATTTTGGACTACAAATTTTTAAAATAAGGACATAACTAAGTACCGCCATAAAGCCCGTTTTCCTAACTGATGAAACCTCCGCATCACAACCACGTCACGTGGTTCGTGAATGAAGCGATATTAAAAACCTTTCCTTGCAGTTCGCCAACCACAATAATAAGCCAAACGGAAGAGCGTTGCTCACCAGACGACGGAATTGCTGCAATGCGCTGACCATCATCCCAATGAATGATGACGAATAGGGATGATGCCACGGCATTTAATAGGGGGATGCACGTTGATTGGAAAATCCTCGGCGCGCGTAGGGAAGCAGATTTCCGCTTCTTTATACGGAAGCCAGGCAATGCTTTGGCCGGCAGCCAGAACGTGCCGGCCACGTGATTTATGTCGGCGAGAGTTAAGGTAACCCCTTTCCTCATGTCTGTCGAAAGTCAGTTCAGGCGATGTCAGAGGATCGAGATGAACTATATGGAGGCCCAGGGGCGAACATCATTATTGGCCTGAGATATCCAACATATAAACTAACTATGATGTGAATTTTGCCTTTCTTATTTCTTTTATTGAATATTATATTCGTATTCGACAAATGCTCCATCAATAATACACCCCACCAGATACAGGTATGATGACTTAAGGCAGAGATGGCCAACCTTTTTCGGAAGCGTGCCACTATTTAGGAAGATACATTATGTGTACTACTAATACCTTTTAATTTTTTACCGTATGCCCATAAAACGGACTAAGGGTTTTAAAAATATCAATAATCAATAACTTCACAGAAAATTTTTCCAAAAAAGCCCCATAATTTACCTCTAGTAGATAGTGAAAAGATAACTAATACGGTGGATACGGTATCTTTCAGGCACCTAAAAAGAGATTTAGCCCACATGAAGTGTCAAGATTTTAAAAATCATTAATGAAATTGTAAAAAAGGAATCATGTTCTCAGAAAACTAAGTTAAGAGGAACTTTATTGACGAAGTCCCATTGTTATTTTCCCAATTTTTCAATATCGTATCACGCGTGCCACGGACTTAACCGTTCCTTAAGTTAAGTTTCTTATTCCATCAAATACGGGAGATCGTTATAAGTCATTTATTTTTAGCAAAATTGATCAATGGTAATTGACATTTATAGCTACATTTTCTTCGTGTTAAAAAGTAAGTTGATTAAAATCACCCAGTTTCCTAGTTATAATACAGAACAAAAAATCTCCTTGGAATTTTCTACAACTTTCATGCACTACACATTGCAAACTCGCGCCTCGCCAACGCATGATGGGTGATCTTGTGTGGATAGTTTAGTTTGAGTTGATTTAAAATTTTAATGAAAATCCTACTAACATAACTATTTTGTTTTCTTAATACCGTCTAGTTTTAATTCACTTTCCGTGTGTGAGTTTTGAAAACTAAAATTATTCCAAAACTTAGGATGACTTTAGGGGTCATCCATAAATTACGTGAGGTCAAAAAGGGGGGGAGGGGTTTGGAAAAATCTCACCAAGGGGGGAGGGGGGGTCGATTAAAATCTCACGTCAACTTTTAAAGTTAGAAATTATACGATTTTCTTTCTTTTTTAAGTAAAATGCAAACGAATAGGATAGAAAATTATTTTAAAGGTTGTAGGTAAATCTCACGTGGGGGGGAGGGGGGTCCAGATTTTGGAAAAAACACCTCACGTAATTTATGGATGACCCCTTAGGATGAAAACCTCTATATTTTTTACTTGTAAAAATACTAGTATTAGTTTTAAAATTTTAGTTATATCCGTTTATTGGAGAAAAAACCCAGTGAATCACGAACGTTTATAAATTCGTTAAAAAGTTGGTCACAAAGAATCCTATAATCTTCTCCTATGTAGACTTTTGCATATTTAGGGTCTCCACTCCGATCTAATGGATTTTCCCCCACAGAGAAGAACATTAATAAATAATCGTATTTATGCAATCCGCGGTACTCTATCGCAGTAAGAATCTGAAATCGCATAAACCGCGTTACAGCAAAAAAAACATTTTGAGATGAGATGATGACGTGGAGACAAATGAGATTCTTCGAAGTGTCCTGATGTCAGAACTGACGCAAATTGCATTCCCATGCGCAATCAAACACCGAAAGACACATTAACGGGCATACAGTGTTTTAAGACCCATAGGGACAAATTCTAGAATCCAGGTTAATGGGGAAAGGACAGGCGGATACTAATGACTCTCCTGCAGCAACATACATTCTGAACACTCCCACGTACGGAATCGTTACAATGAACATTTTAGTGTTTCCGTTGGGGACAATAGATATTGTTGTGTAGGATGACCCCCGCTGTAATCTGTTTGGATTGGGAGCTACGATGTAAAGCAACAATTCATTAATGAGAGGCTAACTTTTCTATAAAGAACACAGTGAAATCTATCTGGAAAACAGGTAAGGGGCCGTTCAAATATAATGTAAGCACCTAAGGAGGAAGGGGTTTTCTCTTCGCTTATTTATCCTGACAAGGGGGAGGGAGGGCATACGTGATGCTTACGAAGGATGTTAAAAACAATGAATTTTCGAAAATATCTATAGTTTCTTGCATAAATAGCTTCAAAATTCAACCAAATGTAAAATTTATTAATTTTTTTATTTTGTATAAAAAAAGAAAAATAGGGTACAGTTTTCTCTTGTAATAATGAGGGGGTTTGCGGTTTGCTTAACTTCGTGTGGTGACAAGGAAGGGGAGTCAAAAATGACCAAAACCATGTTTATACGTAATTTTTGAACGGCCCCTAATTACCATGGGTGAAAAGTGTTTTGTGGGATGCTTTTAAATTTATTTTTCATTCTTACAAAAGATGGCCGATAAAGTATTGAAAACGGCATGAAAAAATTTTTAACCTATTTTCTTCGTTGTAAGACACAAGCAATAGAAATTAAAATTACATCTTTTAACAATACACTTTTTTTAATGAAAAAAGTCGTAAAAAAGGGAAATAAAAACCACCACACAAATCGAAGATATAGTTGAGTGGCGCAGTAAAGCAGTACCCATGCAAGTAAATCCAAGTTGATTAAATTAATTTTTTTAGTATTTTTTTACTAATTTACACCATAATAGAAGACACATAAATGATTTTCAAGTGAATTTAAAAAATCATGCATTGTAGGGTTAAGAACAGGTTATCCTTGGATTTTTAACACTGTGCAATCTATTGAATGGACATATAACCTTTATAACCATCCTTAAGTTCCACCATCTTCACCTTGAAACCCAAGCCCTATAAAAATCGTCCCACGAGCCTTGAAAAAAGCGGTCTCACGAACACAGGGTTGCCTTAGCAACTGTCAGTCATCAAACTGTGACAAACGGAGATGTTCGCGGCCCACTGACCTAAATATTAAAAAAATATTTGCATCTTGTAAAACGACCTTTTTTGGGTTGAAATAGCATTAAATCAAGATTCGGGGGGAAAGAGGTTTCACTTTCTTGCATAGAATTTCCGGCGCAAGTTTAGAACTGCTGATGCGCCAAGTTTTTAGCGATAAAAATCAATATATAGTAACCCCAACTAATGTTAAATGAATTATGTGGCTTCTAAATATGGCGCCAAATAGCCAAAACTCGCCAACCATCAGCAGTTCTAAACTTGCGCCGAATTTCCTTCACGAGGGGAAAACGTTGTAAAAGCAATAACACATACAAAACAAACTATTATTTCAAATTTTCATTAATTTCATTTTAGTATCTGAAAAGTTGCACCAAGTAAAAATGATTAATTTTAGTCTGGCTGTTGTTTCTCTTAGTATACTGATCATGGTTTGAGCTAGGAAAAAATTCCCTTAGTAAAAAAGCTAAAATAAAAAACAAAAAGCTTTACCAAAATGTTAAATAACAAATTGGTTACTACAAAAATAAACTCAATGTTACATATTTACTTAAAATATCTTTTTTATATTTTATAAAACTAAGTTTATATTATTCAAGTATTTATCCAATTTTTCATTCGCAACTTTGCAAAAATGGTCTAAAATATTTTAGCACTATCAGGGGTTTCTTTTGCACTTTAAGAAAAAGTTCGCTGTAGCGGAATCCCTGGTATTGATGTAAATAAAGTAAAAAGCAAGTGCCGTAAACTATCATGTGAAGATGAATTGGGAACCCATAGTCAAGAAATCACTGAGTTAATTTCTTTAATCTCGTTTTTTTCCTTATTTTGTACAATTTAAATTTAAAGAATGATTTACCTAGGGAAAATAAAAATATAAAAACCTATAGATTTATCAAACTGAGTAAAAATCTTTTTATGCATTTATATTTAAATTAAAATTTAAAACTTAATTAAAATCCTTTAAAAAAACTTATCTAGTAAATTTAGCCTACCACTACAGTGGAGCTAAATGCTTTGTATACAACCTATGGTGGAGTAAACTACACCGGAAGCTTCCAAACCACACAGTTGGCCCAGCCTGGACTGGAGCCCAACATGGAGCAATTTCACACAGCTGTAATGATAGTGACCGAAAAAGAGTAGTAAGCCTATTTTAACTCCCTTCTCGGTCCTCGGAAGAAATTTAGAACTGTTTCCAGTCTAAATGCGTCGAGTATTTTCTAATTGTAGTAGTCGTTTGAAAGGAACGATAAATTTTTGAATGAGTGGAAGTTATTAAAGGAGGTCTTTTATGATTGAGATCTTCGTTATTTTGCTCGCTTTTTTTTCAAGAGATGGCTTCTTTCTAGAGTTTCTTGCTTGCTTCTTGTGCTTGTTAATGTAATTAAATACGTAAAATTTGGATATTTAAATTTAACATTCGGTAAAATAAATTGTTGACAAAATGTTTAAAATGTAAAACGAACATAAATTTTTCATTATTCTCTGTTCATTAAAACCTGTGAAATTTGAATTTGATGATATTAAGATGATTTAGCTTTCAAAGAAATTTCCAATTCCCAATATGGATCCACTGATAATTCACACAAAATATCTTACTTTGTTTTTATGTCCCTTAAGAATCGAGAAAAAATATTATTGATGAGAACTTGAAATTTCCAACTGCAGATTAAAATGTACTTTACCTTAATTGCTAAACTAATAAATATTAACCAATAATTAACAAAGAGAAGCTATTAAAAATAATGTGAGAAAATTATTTGACTATATAATTACGGAAAATTAATTGGTATTTAATAATTTTTTTACCATTAGACCCCCAAGGGAAAATCCTGCTGCCTTAAAAGTGATTCTATTCAGTGGAAACGAATGTGCGTGTGTGACTTATAAATAAAAAGTACTTTTCCCCCACAGATTTTAACTAAAGAGAACTAAGAATAATTATCAGGGGAATGGCAAAGACCGGATCCAACTCTATGTGAATCATCTTAAACAAACCGGCGAGCGGCAGTAGTCTTTAATGAAACATAGCACTTAATGAGCATTTTCTAGAACTCATTAAATGAAACGATGTTAACTTCAATTTGTTGAAGTTTCGGCTGCCAAGTTCAATCACAGCCAGATGGCGCTGGTCCATCAGCCAAAGGCTGTGTTTATTTTGACTCCTACTCTTAAAGAGTATTACCACACACCATATACTAAAAACACGGTGAAGGGTAGGAATAAAAATATTCTATCCACCTAAAGGTCTACGGCCCCGCTGCGTGGAGTCAGAACCAAGTACAGTAGAAGAACTCCAATCCTAACTCCGACCATCCGAATCCCCGATTATCCGAACTGCTTTCAGAATTCAAAGCTACGCCTTTAAACTTATTAAGATTTAGAACAGTGGTTCCCAACCTTTTGTAGCCCATCGCCCCCTTCTAGAGGTGGACTAACACCTATCGCCCCCTTTTCATTCTCATTGTATGTCTAATTTTAATTTGAAGTAAAGTGTAAATAAAAAAACAAATTTTAGGTCCGGGGGTCCTCCCCCAGAAAATTTTTGGAAATAAGACTCCAAAAAACAGGTTTTCAACTAGTTATGGTACACCTCTTCCGAATTTCGGACATATATTTTAGGTAGGATTTTGATGAAATAGTAATTGTAAAAAAGTTTTGACAAACTAAGTTCCAAGTACAAATGGGGGGCTTGGGGGTCCCCCCCGGAAAATTTTTGGAAATTTAATCCTAAGAAACAGGGTTTTAACTTGTTTTGGTACATTAAGTCTGAATACAGTCTGTTATACATAACGTGACCAGGGGTCGCGCCCGTCTGCCCGAAATCCATCTTACCGAAGTGCCTCTTTCCCGAACGCCACAAGACCGAAAGACCTTTAGCCCGAACGGGACTTTTGACCGAACGGGACACTTGACCGACAGGACTTTTTACCGAATGGGACACTTTACCGAATGGACTTTTTACCGAATGGGACACTTGACCGAACGGGACACTTGACCGAACGGGACTTTTGACCGAACGGGACACTTGACCGAACGGGACACTTGACCGAACGGGACTTTTGACCGAACGGGACACTTGACCGAACGGGACACTAGACCGAATGGGACACTTGACCGAACGGGACACTTGACCGAACGGGACTCTTGACCGAACGGGACACTTGACCGAACGGGACTTTTGACCGAATGGGACACTTGACCGAACGGGACACTTGACCGAATGGGACACTTGACCGAACGGGACTTTTGACCGAATGGTGCGTTTGGCCAACAACTCACTATGGTCACTCATTTTAAATATGGGCTTTCGATTTAGGTGTCCTGTTGCTTGACCACTGGTCCAGATTGCCTCTATGGCTAAAATCATTATAAAATTAATTTTGGAGATGTTGATTGATATTTTGTAATCTTTACAGTTTTGACATGTGTTTTTGGTTCCAGCTGACCATTGGTCAGTCCGGTCCACTTTCTGTAACTTCTTTGCTTTGGCACTGAAGTAGGTCATGTGGGGGCTCAAACCAAACACCTTGAGACCTATAACATTTTCCGGTTGTCCACTGGTCAAGATGGTAGTTTCTGATTTTACCGAAAAATAGATAATAAATTACGTTTAAAAAAATGTATTAGGTTAATGAAATACTGATGTCTTCCATGCTTGAATCGGAAATATGCGTTTAATTTTTATGCAAAGAACTTTATCTTACTGTAAAAATAGGACATTCTAGTATCATTCATGCACCGGGAAAAAACTGATTAATTTTTTTATGTTTTGAAAATAGTTTAATACTTGTGCAAGTTTGTTGAAAGGTCAACAAACTTGCACAAGTATTAAACTATTTTCAAAACTTAAAAATTGTTGCCCGTTATAGAATACTATTACAAATATAAGCAATGAATAATTGCAGTCTAATTTTTTGTTAATTCTTGTGTATTTAGAATAGCTGAAACCTCCAGAAAAACCTTAAGATTACCAAAGCCCTAAAATATAATTTATTTTCAATTTAAAGTAGCTTCTTTTCTGTGTAAGTTGAAGCAACGTGTGACGTCATGCGTGCATTGTTTATTATCATTCCTGTTTAAAAAGGCAAAGCTCTAAGGTTTTTTTTCACATCCTTATAGTGTTTCGATAATACGGTGCTTCCCCCATTTACAAGAGGCACGCGTAACGTCACCCAGTTAGGTGCTTTCTGTAATAAACTATCTCATAATTAACTGGAAAAAAAATTGTGTAAAAGCACAAAAATTTTTTGAATCAAGAGATATGTTTGATTGAATTAAAAGTATATTTAGAATTTTAAGAGATGCTGCAATTTTCCATTAGATTTTTAAACAGAAATAGTTTTTGTGGTTCAATTCACTCTAATAATACAGATATCATATTTTATTTTTTTTTATTTAACACGTGAAACTAAGCATAACTTTTAATAAAATATAATTACACTGGAGCATATTTTTTGTTGAATTACCCTATATATTTAATAAAAATTAAACTTTCGTAATGTTTGCAATTAAAAAATATTTAATTGTAATTCTTAATAAACTAGGAATCAGGTTCACTCCTTTATTTTCATTTTAGTATTAGAAAAGCGACTACTTAAAGTTTATTTGCAAAGGGGAGGTTGACTTTAGCTTAAAATATCAATCAACATCTCCAAAATTAATTTTATAATGATTTTAGCCATAGAGGTAATCTTGACCAGTGGTCAAGCAACAGGACACCTAAATCGAAAGCCCATATTTAAAATGAGTGACCATAGTGAGTTGTTGGCCAAACGCACCATTCGGTCAAAATCCCGTTCGGTCAAGTGTCCCATTCGGTAAAAAGTCCATTCGGTCAAGTGTCCCGTTCGGTCAAAAGTCCCGTTCGGTCAAGTGTCCCGCTCGGTCAAAAGTCCCGTTCGGTCAAGTGTCCCGTTCGGTCAAGTGTCCCGTTCGGTCAAGTGTCCCGTTCGGTCAAAAGTCCCGTTCGGTCAAGTGTCCCGTTCGGTCAAAAGTCCCGTTCGGTCAAGTGTCCCGTTCGGTCAAGTGTCCCGTTCGGTCAAGTGTCCCGTTCGGTCAAAAGTCCCGTTCGGTCAAGTGTCCCGTTCGGTCAAGTGTCCCGTTCGGTAAAAAGTCCTGTCGGTCAAGTGTCCCGTTCGGTAAAAAGTCCTGTCGGGCAAGTGTCCCATTCGGTAAGAAGTCCTGTCGGGCAAGTGTCCCGTTCGGGCTTGTGGCGTTCGGGAAAGAGGCGCTTCGGTAAGATGGATTTCGGTCAATCGAGACACACCCCGTGACCAGACGTCCCGTTTTGAACGGGACTGTCCCTTTTTAGAGTTACGAGTCCCGGTGTCCCCGAAATGAACTCTGGGACGCAAAAATGTCCCGTTTTCAGAAACCGCGAGAAAATTTGAGTGTTTTTGACGAATTTTTGTTAACTTGTAACTACATTACATCGCAGAAAGTAACCGAATAGAATAATCTAAATGTTTCCACGAAAACTCGTTGGGTGGAAGTATTCAAACACTTTCAAGCCAACAATCTTCAGCATGAAAACTTTTCCATTTTAATTGAATATATTTTATGTTTGCCAGCTACAAATGCTCCAGTAGAAAGAGTATTTTCTATGATGAGCAAATTGTGGCCATCTGAGAAGACCCAGTTACAAATTTCAGTTCTAAAGGTCTATGTTGATAATTAACGTGAATATAAAAAACGTGCCCAGAGATTCATTCTTACTTAAAATCATCACCAGCTAGTATATTAAAGCAAATTTGTTCCTCTGATAAATATAAATATAACTAAACGTTTCGGGTATATTTTTTTTCGTAACTTTTAAGCTAACTGACTTTTTCTGAATAAATAACTTTACAAAAAAAGTGTTTTTTTATTGACTACCTGTTAATTAACCTAAATAAATCAATGTCCCGTTTTGAGTCAAAAAATAAATGGTCACATTAGTTATACAGTACTATTTTATTTTCCCTCTTTAAATACCCATCGCCCCTCCTTTATTTATCACCCCCTTGATAACACAAATCGCCCACCTGGGGGCGATCGCCCCCAGGTTGGGAACCACTGATTTAGAAGATGCTATTTTCAAGTGTTTTTTGCAGCAAAGTTCTATGGAAAACCCTATTTCGGGTTCGATTCTTGGTGTTAAAGCTAAGATATTTGCTCAGATGCTTGATTGTCCATACTTTAAAGCAGGGTTGGCCGGTTTAAACCATTTGGTTTAAACCATGTTTTTTTTACCAAAAAAAAACCACTTGGTTTTTTTGGTTTTTTTAGAAATTATAAAATATTTTCAGGATTTTTTAAAGAAAGTGTAAATAAGTATAATCTTTTGCACAAAATTAAAAGGTCAGATTTATAAAAAAGTTGACATTTTAAGGTGATTAAAAATCAGAAATCTTTTAATTCAATGGTTTTAATTATTGAATTCTCTCTAAACTTAAATGCTTAAGTTAAACTTATTATATTTTGCAAGAGATAGTTCATTTATTAATTTCCTTTAAAATGAAGCATTATTTCAAAGAGTAACTAAACATACACAAAAGTTATCTGTTTTTCACTGATAAAATATGGCTTGGATTTTAATTAATTAATAAAACAAATTTGTCTTATTTGTCAGTCATAAAAACCAGTTGGTTTTTTTAGTAAATTAATAAAAACCGTTGATTTCTTTAATGATAAAAACTGAAAACCAGTTGGTTTGTTTATAAACAGATAAAAACCAGTTGGGTTTTTATACTAAATTAATAAAAACCGTTAATTTCCTTAATCGGATTAATTATCTCAATCATTTATCCAATTTCAATTAACATTAGTTGCTTACATTTCCCTTTTATTTATTAAAAAAGTTAAATTTTCTCTTTCTAAAGAAATTTCTTAAGTTCATAAATAATCCATCTAATTAATTTGATTATTTTACCATTTAATAATTAATCAAATTAATTATCTTTATCAATTATCCAATTTCAATTAACATTAGTTGTTTACATTTCACTTTTACTTCTCATTTAAAAAATAAAATTTTCTCTTTCTAAAGAAATTTCTTAAGTTCATAAATTAATCCATATATAATTAAGATAAATAATTTGATTATTTCAACCATTTATCCAAGATAAATTAACACTGATTTTTATTCACTACAATAATATTAGATATTCAAATTGGAATATTTTAGAAACAAAAATTATTTTTAAAACAAATTAATTTAATTTTAATTAATTAATTGAAATATAAAAATCATTTATCAATTATAAACAACCCCTGAAATAAATGTCTCAGTTACAACTCAATTTCAAACATCAATGTTAAAATAACTTATTCTGATAAAAAAAAATTCTAAAAAAACTTGGTTTAAACCAAAAAAAACCTGGTTTAAACCAAAAAACCTGGTTTAAACCAAAGAAACCAAATAAACCCGGTTTTTTTTTGTTTTTTGCCAACCCTGCTTTAAAGCAATAACGGCTGGCTAATAAGAACCATATAGACTCTTTTTTGGGGAAAAATCCAATTATCAGAATTTTTGATTAACCCAATGGGGTTCGGTCCCAGTTTATTAGGATGTTTTTAAGTTAAGGATAATTAAGTTATAAGAAGTTAAGGATAATTTTAAGAATTTTAAGTTCTACTATCGCGGTATTGCGCACACGATTCTATCAAGCTCCAACTCAAGAAAAGAGTAACTCAATTTTAACACATGAAGGGAACCGATGTTAGTACCTAGAAAACGGGATAAACGGAAAAATGATGTTTTTGAGAGGATATACGAAAAAACCGTTCAATAAAATAATAACAAATTAATTACATGTGTAAAGCTATGAATTTTTTGTTTTTTGAACGGTTTTTGTCTGAACAGTTTTTGCATTGAACGGTTTTTTCGCGTCACCTTTTGGGAGACTTTTTCTTTCGATCATTGAACTTATACTGCATTCAAAGAGGAGTATCCCCAATGCTTATGGAGTAATTCTCGTTTGATTTGTTAAAATTCGACACAAAGATAATTCAATAAAGCACAATGATGCAGTTGGCCTCTTAAACTTTAAAGGTTCAATGAACTAAAACTCTTCATTGTGAGATATTAAACACGATTTGGGTGGAGGAAAATTTTCATTGAAGGTGGATAAGCCCAGTTCATTTGAATACTAGTTTGGAATTTCAGGTTTTTCAAATTGTATTTACTTGTATGGATTCTTTTTCGCCTGCAAATTAATGCAAAAATATCATAAATTTTATGTTTAATCGTTGACAACGATAAAATTGTTCCTGATTATTAAATAAAAGTTAGAATCAAGGGCTAGTTTTACACACACAAAACGTGTTCTCAAAAATTTAAATTCTTAATTTTTTAAATGTAATAATATATACTGGTGCGAAAATTCTTAATTTATACAACTTTCAAAACACATTTTCATTATAACAGATTGAAAATAAAATGCAAAAGAAACATTTTTGTTTCGTATAATGCGATAATATTTGATCAGATGGCTTGGTTTTGAAACAAAAATGAAAAGCTCATAAAAGGTTCTACACGGTAGTTTAATTTTAAAACAATACAATAGTACTTCCAAAATAGAAAATAACTTCTATTACACGAGTAAACTACGATTACTATTTATTCAAAGACACTGAATAAATAATAGTCAAAGAATCATGAAATGAGCGACATAAATGTAGATACACGTTTATTAAATGGAAAATAAACTATTTACTTTTTATTCAGTGGCCGAAAAAATATTCGATAACATG
The DNA here is from genome assembly GCA_024610705.1 of Tetragnatha versicolor. Classification (NCBI taxonomy): domain Eukaryota; kingdom Metazoa; phylum Arthropoda; class Arachnida; order Araneae; family Tetragnathidae; genus Tetragnatha; species Tetragnatha versicolor. Next base: position 46,856,705 of record JANDEH010000006.1, read on the forward strand.
CTTCCTGACAACATACACCAAAAGAAACTTTAAAAACATAAAATTCACCTTTAATAATGTATTCCAGTTATTTTGTTGGTTAAATTTTCACACATTTTCAGCTTGCGGTTAAGATAATTCACTTACCTAAAAAAGAAATTATATAATTAGAAACAAAAATAAAGCCATTACCACAATTATAAAAAATATAAGGATTGGACAGTTAATGGTCTGTAAAATGTAAATAAAACTAGTAACATCCTCTTATTTTTAGATGCTTTAATTTATAGCCACAAATAACATATTCAATAGCTAATAAAAACACCAATCATTAAAAAATAAACATATTACACAGTAAAACCACAATCTAATTTTATATCTAAGGAATAATTATGAATCTTTACTAAGTCAGAAATATTACAATTAGCAGAGTTTTGAACTCATGGCAATATTAGATACATCGTTTATGTTTTTCACCAAACCAAATTAAAAACCGGTATAAATTCTTAGAATGTTTTAAAAAACATCGATTCTTTGCAAGCTCTATTATAGAGATTCTGACCAGGAACCATAAAAAAGGTTATGTAGGACCCCAAGGATCATGGAGGAACTTAACACAGAAAAACCGTATATTATACTGAATGTTCCACAAGTCTGATTACTTTGGATGAAGTTTTTTTATGTATCATCTGTAACAAGTTTAATTCCATCGATTTAAAGAACAGCCCGAGACAAAATGTTCAAGAATTTCCCAACTCACACTCTTGTTTGCAAAGGGAAAAAACTGAATTTATTCGGCAGCTAGTAGTATCGTCTGCCAAGAATGAGGGCTAAGTTAATCGGCGAAGTGCGTGTATTAGCTAATGCAGAATTCGAAGTGCAACTAAGTTTCCAGCGGAGCAGGCTTTTCCATTAAAGATTGCTCTTTCCATCAGGTTCACAGCAGGTGGCGCCGCGGTGAGTGCCCGCTGAGGACAGGTGGTCACCCGGTGCAGGAAATTATTGCATTAGCGAAATGGGAAGGGACCCCCCTCATCCATTTAATGGACGCTTTTCAATAAATTTTCTAAGACAATGCTTAGGCGGATAGGATTTACATAGTACTGTCAAACCTGTTTTTGTGCGAGGAATAGGGACCACATAAAAAATCACACAAAACTTCGCGAGTGTAGCTATAAAAAATAGTTCTTGCAACACAGTTTAAAAAATACTTTTTTATGCGGTGAATAGGGACCGCATAAAAAAGACTCACATAGGACCGTAGCGAAAATCCCTCAGAATAGCTGAATTGAAAAACTCTTTATATTCGGACCGTAACGGAATCATACCACCCTACAGCTGAATTGAGAAACCCTTTCTATACTTACCGTATACTTTTTTCAGTTAACATGTAGTCGGCGAAGACTGTTTTTCACTAGACCACCCTTGTATATATCTTGGTAGCCATATACTTTTTGTTATTATTGTAATTTGCAATTTTTGTGTATTATGTATTTTGTAGTGTGTTTTGTGGTTTTGTCTTTGTAAGCGGGCTTCGGCCTGAAGGCAAATAAAATTCTATTCTATTCTATTCTGGTAGCCATATATACAATATTTTTGTTCTATGTTCCCATTTGATTGAAATTTCCATACATGTGGTAAACATAAAACATATTAGTATTTTGCGAAACAAATCTGGCCTGATAGGCACTTGAAAGAATCATCTGCACTTGAATATCATTCCTAACCACATATTAATTATGTTCGTATATTAACTGCAAAATAAGAATAATTCTTTAAATATTCAAGAAGAAATCATGGTTTCCACTTAATTTTGGAAATAAAAAAATTCTAAGACTTTTCCAGGTAATTTTTCAAAAATATTCCGGTTGAATAACTAGCTATCTACAGCAGTTTTTTGGATAATTTTTTAAACTTATATCCTACTACTATTATAATTGTGAAATGTTTGTCTGGATGTTTGTTACTCTTTCACGCAAAAACTACTGAATGGATTTTAATGAAATTTTACTATAATGTAGCTTATACATCAGAATAACACATAGGCTATAATTTATATAGAGAAAATAGGTCCTTCATTCTTTTTTTTCCAATTTTTCTTCTTTTTTCACTTATTTTTCCGTGTTTGAAAACCTGTTTTACCAGTCATACAACGAGTTAAAAATAAAACATTGTTTCAAATGAGACAGATCACTAGACTTTTTCATTTACTAGATCTTTTATTTTAGTTTTAAACACTGGTTTTAAATTTGTTAATTTGTTCACTAGACTTACTAATTTACTAGACTTTTTATTATGGTTTCAAATTTGTTATTTTATAAAGGCACCAAGATATTAAACATTATCAGGAACATCGGGATTGTAAAAAGTGACAAGAACACCGGGATTGGAAAATTAGCGAGAACATCGGGATGGAAAAAATTACCGGGTTATAAAAATTACCGAGAACACTGGGATAGGAAATTTACCATAAAGACACCGGGAATACCGGAATATAAAAATTACCGTAAACACTGAGATAGGAAAATTACCGGGACCGCCGGGATTAGAAAAATTACCGTGACCACCGGGATAAGATTACCGGGAACACTGGGATAGGAAAGAGGTGCCTGGGATACCGGGATGATTTGTAATATTGCTAATTTACAAAATTATAAATGTATTTTAAGAAATATTTAAAAAAATAAATTTATAAACTCCCCCCCGTGCAAGGCCGGGTATAACAGCTAGTTTTTAATAAATATCATTATATTTTTCATTTTCTGAGCACAGTAAAAAAGTGTCCTTTTCCAGGTGTTTTGTACGATTTTTACAGGGTACGATTTTTGCAAAAATGAGCAATTTTTTAAACTTTTTTTTGGTTACTAGTTTTTTTTGTTATTGACGGTGTACTAGACACGGACATGTATATTTTGAATATAAAAGTTTTATAAAAGCATGCTTTTTCTCCAAGTTGGTTGACGATACTTTATATCAACAGACTTCTTTGATAATGTTTTTAGGGAAACCATTTTTATTAAATTATTGATGAACTAGAAAAAAAATTTCGCATCAACAGTTTTAAAAGGGGGATTCGGATTAAATTCGGATTAATTAAGCAAGAGAGATAAGTAGTTAAAATTCAAAAACAGCATTAATAAAACGATGAGCAGAGTGTGCTGGATTGGTGAGATGGCACTAGCAACCATCGCTTGCTGAGATCGCGAAGCGATCAGAAGAACCGCAAAGCATTTCTAATAAAGTAATGAAGGTTTCAGAATATATCAACACACCAGAACTCCTCTACTAAACACAAGATTAAAATTATCAACGGTTAAAAGCAATACCAATTGTCTCAAATGTTGGTTTTGCTGTACAGTAAGTCCTCGAAAGGAAAAACTCGTTTTACAGGAACTGTTTTCACAAAAAAAAAATTAGGATGACAGAAATACGATTCATCTTCAAGGAATGCTTGGTCAAAGTAGCATGTTTTTCTGGTTGAACTCATCTATTCTTCTTCAATAGCAAAGTAACAAATGCATAAGATGAATTATGCAAATTTTATAAAAACGCATAATTTATTCTCAAATTCTCATAAGGAAGACACGGTGAAATAAGATTTGGTCTCGAATGCAGTTTATTTATCAGTAACTTTCGATACAAGGAAGTAAGGATCAACATAGGGGGCGACTTATAGTGTCATGGTTGAAAGATACCTTTGACGTCACAGGACAATAAAAAATGATCAGGGGATATAAGGAGAAGCAACGGTTCCCAGTCACGAAAGACTTTTCCTTGCTCTATTGAATTTGTCACGCAGATTATGGTTTATGACAAGGCTTCCAAAAGATGGACTCCATATTTTAGGAAACACAATGACGTTTTGTTTCATAGAAGGACAATGCGCATTCAACTCTGATGTTTTATTAATTACAAGTTGATTAGATATAAACTCAACAACTTAACTACATCACCGGGCTTTTTAGCAAACAATTGAGAATACATGACGGTTCTGAAGTTATATTCTTAGATAAAAATGAACAATGATAGGTATTTGATGAAGATTAAAACCAAATGAAATAACTAGATTATTTAATTAATAGCTGCGCATAAGTTTTAAAAACGCACATGTTAATTACATCAACAATATATTTTTACACATAGAGGTCCATAGAAAAGAAGCCCTTGTCCTAAATCAGTCTTCAAAAAAATTTACACAATAACCTAAATAATGTATTATGAAAATCTCTCAGAGAGCAAAATAACAGGCTTTTCCTCTTATCTCTGGTCTGAAATAAAATAAAATGTCAAAGTCAATTGACCGAATGCCGCTCTCGGCATATCCTGATCGACGAATCTGTTCATGGTCACCTAACTCTTAATGCCAGAGAATCTCGAAATTGTGACATAGTGGTTCTGACGTCACTTTTATTCGCTTTTTGACTTCTCAACTTCACTCAAAATAAAATGAAATTATTAAAAAATTTTTAATGAAACTTTCGAAGCATTTCAAAAAATATTAGCAGGGAGAATTAAAAAGTGTTAAAGTGACCAATTTCAATTAAAGTAAACATTAGTAATGCTTTCCTTTAATAAAAATAATCACCCTTCTAAATATATGTACCAGTTTAGCCGGAAGTTGAATAAACTATAAAAATAAATAAGCTAAGCGAGCTTCATCCAGGGATTTAGAATATAAACAAACAATAAATTTTCCTTCCAACATTGATAATAAATTGTACAGGAAAATGAAAAAAATCCCCTTCACAGAAAAAAATATTTTTTTTCCCCAAAATCAATTTAGCCATCATTCCCGAAAAGATTAGAACTAATTAGTAGAAATAAAGTGGTAGTATTAGTCATAATTTAAGTGCTCTTAAGCTATTTTTTCCATTATCGAAGAAAATGTATCACTTAAATGAAATTAATTAATTAATTTATTAATTATTATATGCTTAATTGCTTCTAATTAAATTATTAATGCTTAATTGCTCATTAAATAGAAAAGTTCGAAAAATCATTGATTATGACGATACTTTTGGGCAAAACGCGAATCCTTTATTTTTTATATCACTTTCTATAAAGGTCTGATAGAAGTGTCTTATAACTATTAAATATGTAGAAGAGATTGAGGATAAGTGAACAACCTTTCACAGAGTAAATTTTAATAATTTTAAAGCTAATTTACACAGCAAAAAGAAACATAATGCTTAGAAGTTTTGATATCTTTTCCTTAAAATTAAAAATTTTATAAAAAATTCCATAATGTACAAAGCAAAGCAAAATAACATAGATAACATACATTTAAACAAATAAAGAGTACATTATGGATAAACCACCACTTTAGCAATATGCAATGTGGTGTGGTGGTGGTGGCAACATAAAAGAGAAAAAAAAATACCACAAGGAAAAAAACTTGGCAACTAAATTATGTACAATAAATTCGGTAATACATAAAAAAAGTATAATACTCAACTATAGAACAAGTATAAAACAGTAGTATACGAACCAAAAAAGTAAATGGTAGGATGTCAAAATGAAGAAAATGCAAACCCTATCAGTCAAGAAATTTCTCCACATCATTGATCGAGAAAAGCCATGATTTTAGTTTGCGAAAAAAAGAATAAAACGTTACAGAGAAGGATACAGAAATGGGTAAGAAATTAAACAGTTTTGGAGCCGAAAAAGTAAAGAAAACGCCTATAAGCCTCAATTCTAGGAAAGGGAACAAAAACACGGTTCAAATCTCTCAATCTTGCAGAAAAAAACATTTAAATTTCCCTGCTCCTCTTAGGAAAAAATATATAAATATCTAAGAGGAAGAATTCCTAAAAGCACATATAAAGGAAAGGATGAATCCCGTGACCTGGCTCCGCTCACTATCCTAATTATTTTATTCTGGCAAATTATTAATGGATATATAGTCGAATAATAGGTTCCTCCCCAGCATGATAAACCATATTGTAATTTTGAATTGACTAATGAATAATGAACAGTTCTCAGAACAGATAACGGGCATAAAAATTTTAAGTAATAAAATTTTCGGAGAACTGCATACAGGTACCCTTTAATTTTTGAGACATGTTCTTTCCAATTAAGCCTTTCGTCCAATAGAATACCCAGATATTTGATGCGATATACATTTTCAATTTCAATACAATGATCACATGATATATTTTGCAACAGACAGGATCTGCATTTAAAAAACAATCTTATATTTTCCCTACCTTTATCCCTAAGAGAAAACTGAAAAAATTTTGTTTTTGCACTTAAAACCATTCTACTTTTAACAAACCAAATCTTAAGTTTATCAAGGTCATTTTGCATACTTAAACGTAGTTCCTCAAGATTTTTTTCACGGTAACATATTGTTGTGTCATCTGCAAAACAAGATAATTGTCCGGAAATTTTTCCGTTACAGAGACTATTAATATAAATCAAAAACAAAATAGGTCCCAAGACAGACCCTTGGGGAACTCCGTGTGTAACAGGAAGAGCATTACTAACACAATTACGAATCTTTACACACTGTACACGGTGACTCAAATAACTCTTAAACCATTTTAAAGGAACACCCCTAATACCACTTCTATAAAGAGTTTCACATAATATTGTATGATCGACTGAATCAAATGCTTTGGTGATGTCAACAAAGATTCCACTAACATTTTCATTTTTATTTAATCCCTCAAGAACTAATGAACAGAAATGCAATAAAGCATCTTCAGTCGACTTTCCCTCCATAAAACCAAACTGATTTTTACAAAAGAAATCATTTGAATTTAAAAAAACCCAGTAATCTTACTTTCATTGTTTTTTCAAAGGTATAGAAAACAAAAATAACATTTAAAAAAGTAAAATGACAAGTGATCCTTGCATTTTAATAAAATAAGTTGCTTTTTTATCAGCATATAACTTTTACCACAAGTTATGCAAAGACCCAAGTATCTCCACTCTATGAACTTATAGTTTCAAATTTAACCTGATGTTATGACAAGTAATTTTATCTCTATGTTCTTCAGCTGAAAACTAAAAAAACTTAAAAACTTTCGGCAACAAAAAATGTTAAAGAAAACCCAAAAAGTGGTACCGAGGCATGTGATTTTTTTTATTACACGAGCAAACTATAATATCTTCACACTTGTCACCAGTTCTGCAACTAAAAGTTATCATGCAACAGAGAAAAAGGGGGGCTCAAGTATACCCACTCTCCCCTTTGTCAAAATCAATTTTAGCTCATTATAAGTAACCTCATAAGGTCATTACAAGTTATCTCGATCTGAAAGTAAGCGTTTTTAATATGAAAACTGAAATACTTGTAAGTATCAAGACCACTAATTACAAAACGTTTTTAAAAAATTGCATTCAGTATGTTCTCTACTCTAGATACACAGTTCTCTTTTCTTCTCGTTTCATGTCCCTTGTGCCATCACAGCTGTAAGCAAATAATCAAGGACATAAAAATACGATAAAATGAAAACGGTTAACCATACAGTACTATAATCAAAGAAAAAAAGGGAATTTCAGCAGGTGTTAGTAAGATAAACAAAGTGAAATGCTGTGTAAGTTGGAAGGTCGTAACTGTTTGGAATTTTGAGGTATTGAGGTACACAGGGTGTCCGTCCAATGCAATTGCCGTACGGGCCTAGTAAAACAGCTATTTTCTATCAATGAGACCACTTTCAACGCCCTCCAGAAGAAAGTTAAGGAATTACAATTTTTTATATTAAAATTTATTGGATAGATCATTTTATTGGAAAAAACAAAATGTTTTACCTAGTCATCACTTTTATGGCATTAGCTCCAGAGGCACTCAAAAGTTAAGGCCGTTATAAACGTGAACACTGTATACCCTGAGATCCTGTAGTAGTACTTAGACATTCCTTTTATAAAAGTAAAATTAATCTATACATGATAGTGTGGTAAAAGCCCCAAAATGCGTGAGAACCCTTATCCTACCCAATACACAAAGTTTTAACCAGCTCCTATCAATCCTCGAAGACAGTGGAATGCCGACCAACGATTCCAGAGCAAGTCACCTACAGGGCCACGTGCCAAATAGTTCTCTTTAGAGTGACAAGAGCATGAGATAGCGGTTTTGAGGCAAGCTAATAAATCTAGCGAACGCGATGAAACTCATAGGACCAGTAACCCAAGATTATCAGGGCTTACGCAAAATAAATTGTAGGATCTATTTCGTGGTGCAAGAGCGTTCAACTTTCCACGTCTAGACGCGGATTAAGAGAGTTCGCAACAAGTCTTTACGATTGATGCCATCGATGGAAAGCTAAATTGAGAAGGAAATCCTCGACTGTTCTACGTCATAGCATCCCTTCATTTTAAATAATAGAGGTGTGATAGCAGGATCAGGATGCCCTATTTCGAGTTAAGTAGCTACGTGCCGAGTCTAAACTTGATATATCGCAACGAAGAGGAAAGAGTTAACTCATACGTATACTTTCGTATTTCATTTTTTAAAAAAAGGAAACAAGTAATTCACTTGATTCCAACAAGGATATTGAAGATTTTTGAAGGATACCAATAACGTTCTATAATTACAATGCCCATGCATTAGGTGTATGCATGGACTAACAGATCCAAAGATAGCTTTTAAAAGAGCTTCAAAAATCAGAGGAAATAATTACAGATTATTCAGGTAACACTTTGAAAGATGTCTTAGTTAGTATAATATTTTTTGGATAGAATAAAAGTAAAAGAACTTACACTCAAAGAATTCCTACCTAAGATGCATTTCTTAATTTGTTAATACAGTTTAATTGAAGATACCAATTGTTTAGGCTTGAAAGACTTTTTAATCGCTATGAAACTCAAAGAAATTCGTGATTGGTAGTTTAATCACCGCTAGTAGGCTATAAGTCAACTACCTTTCAAGGTTTATAATTTGTCAACGTTTAGATCATCAATATTTTGCTGTCTACATTTAAGACAGTATTTGAGATCCAACTCTAAAAACCGTGGACTGACGAACCACTTTTAACTAGTTCTCGGACTATGAAAAAGAGTCCGCAGTTTACTACAACCTACCACACATACGCGAATTCGTGATGTCACCACGTCAACGTGGCAACACACGTCGCTCAACTGGAGTCACGCAAGTTATATTAAGGAAAAGCTAAACTCAATCAGCCAGAGGGGAGTAACCAAACAATTGTGGCATTTAGAAAGACGATAGAAGTGTGGCAACGATCCGTCGCTGATCACACAGCGCCACCGTCCCTTGTGAATGGATGAGTGCAGCAGGCTCGGGCGATTTGAATCGACACGCATTGTATTACGTCAATCTCTCTCACACTACTATGCAGCAGACATCAGTCTGTTTGAGCAGGTGATGAAACAGTAGGGCAACCTTGACATCTTCGGGCTGTAGTGCTGGAACTTTCCACGATATGGTGTGATGCTCCGCCAAGCTCAGATTTGTGGAGGAAAAATGTCTCATATTTTTTTAAAACCAAACTTTTTGGTGGAAAAATTTATATGAATAATGAAGTTCTAGAAAGATTCGTCTGAGTATAAAAATCTGAGAAACAAAAGGAAAAAACATTAGAAGATATCACTACTGAATGGATACCCTATTTATCGCTTCCCTTTATAGCTTCCCTTACCCTGTTTATAACTTCGGACACTTAACGTTTAAATCCAAAGGTATAACTAGAATGACCAATCCGTATTATAAATTGAGAAAATTTCGCGCATGTAAATCCTGGCCCTGAAGAGGTACTTAAAAGTAGGCATAAGAAGCCGAACGTATACATGTCGGATGATAAAAGACTGTTGAATACCTTTGCTTTTTATTTTCTTTAAAACTTATCTCGTCCAATATGGTCTGAAAGCTTTTTTAACCCACAGGTCAAACCTTGGTGTTAATTTCAGGAAGGGGTTATAAGGTATTTAAAAACTCGAAAAGTGAAAGATAAAAGGTAAAGTTGTTATGGAGCGTTTTACAAGTTATCCAATCAAATCGGTAGTGATTTAAAAATCAAGACAATCTGAGTTACAGAAACCAAACATCTCTTTCGCAAATACAAATGCGTAGCCAAGGGGGGTGAAAGAATTGGTAGCTTCCCAGTCTAAATCATGAGCAATTACTTTACCTCTAATTTCAACTAATATTTTTTCAGAAAAAACACTTCGGAAACATGGATCACTAGAGTTCAGTGGACGAGTGGAGTGTAGATCTTCGTCAGGTCCCTAATGTCCCAAAATGAGTCAAAACACTACTCTTTAGAGTCAAATTGCAAACATTTTTAGGGGCGAACCCCCTAAATCACTCTCGTTGTTTGGGGTTACGTATTGTCATTAACCCTTTGCATTATTGCTATTGCATGAAAGGTGCAAAACTCCTCTTGAAAACTAGTCTGGTTTTGGCTCTCCCTCACGGGGCTTACAAAATTGGTCCCACCGAACACCAATAAGTTCAGCCCTGCTTGTCCTCCCCCTTAAAAAGTCCCCACCCATGCACTAATATAACATGAACAATCCAACAAGCATGGACAGATTCATGGGGTTAGAGTAGCAATGCCCCCACTCCCAACTTTTTTAACAATATTCCATTTTTAAAAGGGAAAATCATGTTTCCAAAGCCATTAATTAGGCACAGCTTGCCCCCACAAGGTTTCCAGTGTGCCCCCCAGGGTCCACCACCTAAATCCTCCCATGCCAACAAAAAGTAGATTCTCACCAACATCCCATCACTATTAGCTCGCTATGAATCTACATTCAACAAACACAGCAAAAAACAACCATTTCCTGTGTTGGAACCACATAGATGAGGCAGGTAGGGACGACAATCCTGGTTCACCGCAAAGCTCCCACCATGGTCAAGGCAGAGCGCGGCTCCCCAGTCGTCCTCCAAAGGGTGACCTTGGGACATCCAGCTGTCCTCTTTGTTCTCCGGGAATCCTTGAACTCTGCTTTTTTATGGCTCTTCCTCCCTTCCTGAGAATGGAAACCGCAGGGCGTCCCGGCCATTACACTTACTGCAAGGTTCAGCAGCGACGATTTGCCAAGATACGAAAAGGCACCCCACCTATAGTTCTCATCTCAAAGAGTCTGGTTAAGTCAAGGCCCTTTTGGTTAAGTTGCGTTATGGTTGCTAAGGCGACCGTCTCAAAGGCAAACAATATGCCTAAAGTTGAGGGTGGAGAATAATTTAAGTGGGTCTGATATAGTGATGGGCAGGTATCGATACCAAATACTTAAGTACTCGATACCTATAGGTATCGAGTGCATTCGATACCCACAAAAGTATCGATACTTTATTGACATATTTCGTTTTAAATTTTTCAATGAAGTAATCTTTATAATACCTACTGTAGATCAAACGCAGCCTGTTTCCGTTTTCATTTTGCAACGCTCAAACCCAAGTCGTTATCATCCGCGAGAGAAATTTGACGCGGCTAGGTTTTTCCCCCGCCAAATCCTTCGCCTCTATCCACCTCCAGGCCCGTAGCTACGGGGCTTTTTGATGGATCGCTTTCAGTTTTTTGAATATTAGTCTGATTATGGATAGGCCCTAAAAAAATTGTCCCTTCAGGTTCATTTCCCGACATTGAAAAAAAGTACTCGATACCTAAAAGTACTCGATACCTATAAGTATTCGATACCAAAGTATTCGATACCTATAAGTATTCGATACCAAAGTATTCGATACCTAAAATTATCGATTTTGCCCATCACTAGTCTGATATAAATAAGGATTCTTTTGTGAAAGAAAGGTAGTTATAATATCAGGACTTCATTTCAAAAGTCACAAAAATATAGTTGAATCTAGCATGAATTCAAATGCATAGTTTGTCGTACAGACGGTGGTAATATTCACCACTAAATAGGTATCAGAAAAATAAAAATACTGTATAAAAGCCAGGTGAGTCAAATTACTGGAATTTTCAAAACAGAGAGAGTGGAATAGAGATAATAAAAGAGTTGAGAAAATTTAATTACCAATGAACGACAAAAATAACATATTGAGAGAGAAAAATATTTTTCACCCATTTGTTCTTATCACACTAGTAAAAATTGTACGATTGAGATTCAAACTACTACTAAACATTCAAAGTAGTAAAGGATGAAAAATTACAAAAAATGATTCCTATCATTATAAATACGCATTAAACAAAATTTAACCCTTTTTATTGTAACATTAAGGCTATTCATCATTCCATTAAACAAAATTACAGAGATTAAAAGTTTAAAAGGTAAAATATACATAGTTTTTAAAGATTAAAGTTCCTAAATATAGGATGCCAACTGAGTAAATAAAAATTGCATCAAATTTGAAGACATGTCTTAACACTTTTCAAGCTTACCAGTTCATAATGTAACACTTTTTTAATGATTTATTATTATAGAGTTAACCAGTTAAATACTTCCATTTCAATTCAGGAGAAAGTGGAGCCAAATAATTATAGGTATTTACAGGGCGTATAAGTTTCTAATTACGGACTTGATGGAGACTTAATAAACTTTCCTGTCTCATCCAACCCACGTGTCTTGTACCAGCCTTTTTCAATTGAAAGAGGAAACCCGAGAACTACTTCCAGCTCTATGCTAATAGATAGAGGATTATTAAATTAGAACAAAAAAATATACTTTTTTGTAGCAAAAGCTTCTATTTTAAGGAAATGTTCTACGTCATAGAATAACCCAAATCATTATTCAGCAACACAAGTTCCTCAAAATCAAATTCTACACAAGTTCCTCAAAAAAGTCCAAAAATAGTCCAAGTGCGTGACACCGACACACGTCGTCCTCGTATTACCAGTTTGCAAGAAACTGGAATTTGACTTTAGCAAAATACCACACCAACAAGACGAGTTTAAATAAGTGAACACAGATCTAAGTTCTATTTGTGAACCTTTATTTATAAAGTCACGAAGAATTGACAGATATAACACTATTTAAAACGAGCAGCATATTGGCAATAATATACAAAATATCCCTATCGTGATTGTTTTATGATGTCTCTAATTCATCTATTTAGTTGCTATTGCCACGTTCTACACCAAAAGATATCTAGTTCGAAAACTTTAATGGGGTTTATAACTACTGATTCATCCCTTTTTTCTATTTTAAATACAACTCTATTAGCTTTGAAAATTCTGAGTCTTCTTTTCAATTAATTATAATTTTTTATATTTTAATGATGGAAAATAACAATTTCGTACAATTGAATAAGTGAGAAAACTCATCTGGAATTAATTTTAATTTTCATAGAAATTTTTCTTAACACATTTGATGCTTAATCAGGGAATGGTGAAGTAGTTAAGAAGAGTTTAAATGCCTAGTGCCTGTATTTAACCACCAGAAACTTGAATTAAGAAAACTTAGCATAAAAGTATTTCAAGGTATTTCCCAAAAATTAGAAACAGCCTCGAAATTTTCCTCGTAACAATCAAACAAAACTGAGGGACAAAGTAAAAGAAACACAGAAAATCTCTCAGTTTGACTACAAATTAATATAAACGCTCTAATCTCAACATCATAAAGAGAAAGTGACCGCTCTCCATCATAACTACGTAATTGTTTCTACGTGAACTCTCGGGGGACCTTTTGGACACGCAACAAACTGGGCTTCTGCGGCCTTCAATACAACACAAACCAAGGCCAAATTACATAATTAGTGCCAATCGAAAGGAAATCAAGCTTGCCCTTGCCCCACCCTTCGGCTTGACCGCTGGTCAGTCCCGATGGGCCCGACCCAGTTCCGAATCCCGTGCGGAAGCCTTGGCCTTCCGGCTGTCCCATTTGCATCGATTCAATCATGTCACCGTGGTTGTGCAGAAACTAGAGTGCATTGATTAACAGGAGTAGTAACTGTCATATTATGTATTATTTAGGAGCATAAGTAATTCCGTTGACAGTGGTCAGAATGAAAACTAAAAACTAGTGTTACCATATTAATACATTGTTTCCATGCTTTATGGACCAACTTCAGAAGTTTTTTCTGGGGTTTGTTCGCTCACACAAGACAACACTTAAAATTTACTTCATTAAATTCCTAAAAACGCAATAATTACCTACCTACTACCGCTAAACTTAAATGATAAGAAACTACAGAGAGCTGATGTCTTCATCAGGGAAAACTGGTCCAAGGCTCACTTTTTATACAACGGGTCTAATTTATGAAGAGTTCACAGATTTTTCTTCAAACCATTCCATACAACTGGAAGCTATTTTGGACAAATTTAGATTTTTTTAGAAAGCGTATATTTTTTCTGCATTTTCCTTATATCTAAAATGTCTACGGTAAGGGTGGTTAAATAACAGTGTGGATATACCTAACCTTTATAAATATTCTGACATGGAAGTCTGGCTAATAGAATTAATCTTACAATATAGCTTCAAAACACGTTTTAGCATACTAAATTCAAAAAAAATTTCGGGGGAGGAAACGCCCTATTTACCTCTTAGATTGAGTGGTTTCGATCGTTTTCAATGGTGAAAAATTAAAAGTTATAGGTTTCAGGAGTTGTAATATACCCAGAACTTTCCATTTGGAGAAGCAAGGGGTTTTCATAAAGAGGGCCAAAGATTTTCCTGCTTCAATATTTTTTCCTGCTTCAAGATTTTTACCATGAGACGCCAAAAGAGTTAAAGCCGTTAAAAGAAATGAAAACAATTAAAAAAACAAGAAAAATACTTTAAAAAAAAGGGTGAAACTTTCAGACATAGTGTTTTTATAGTTATTAAAGTACAGAACACTTTACAACTTCTAAAACTCAATTCAGACCTATTAGTTAAAGATTTCAGGTAGTGAACACCACTAAAAACATATCAAGTTTTTAAGACTCATATTCCAGTAAAGTATCAAGGCTGGGTAAATAAGTCTCCACAGCTATTAAAATTCCCTGCTCTACTTTAAACTGTACTTCTTCCTGTACAAATACCGTAGGACCGCATATTAGAAACAACATATTTAAATTTGTAGTTATACGTATTCTAAAGAAAATATAATAATTATAACTATATAATTTAGTAATATACAGTTAATAACAGAATTGATAGCTATTAAAGGCAAATATTTAGCAGCATATTTCTATTTTTTTCCTAAGAATTTTTTAAACATTAGTAAAACAGGTCACACAATAATTGAATGGTTTAATTTTGAGAGATTTTACCAATGTTTAAAATTTTGCAATAAATATTCTTAGGTAAAATTTAAGCAATTAATCACTTGCTATTTTTATTTTTAAACTCTTGAATAATAGACACGGAATATTTTTTCCAAGGACCATACTAAAAAAATTATAACTTTTAAACTAATATTTTTTGTTTCTCAAAAAGTGTAACAAGTCAAAGAGACTAGCTGTTCTTCTATAAATAAGAGCAGCACATTTACGATGAATACCAGACTTGAATAAAAATGTATTTAAAAATATATAAATTGCTTCTCAAGGAACAAAGCAAGACAGCCTCTTTATATCAAAATCATTTCAAAATCGAAGATTCAAAAGATTTCAATAACGCACAGAATAAAAATGGAAAATTAATCGAGACATTCAAACTAATTTTATCTTAACCATATAAAAAAACTGACAACAATACATCCATTTCTCAATTAAAGTTTTCATCAAAAGCTCTTAAGAACACATCTTGAGGAACATTCTCATACAGTATAATATGTGTGAAATACTTTATTTTTAGTTAGAGCTATTAAACTTGGCACTGCTTTCGAACTTGCAGTAGTAATACCCCATGCACAGACAATTTATACCTTAGTTGGAGTGCTTCCAGAACAAATATGACACGCAACTTTATGACGACAGAAACTTGGAAAAAATAAACACACAGCTGTTTTCGTGCGGTCGATACGAAATGCAATCAATCCGTCCTGCATCAACAACAGCGTGAACGTTGTTTTCCATTAATAAATACATAACCAAACGTCTAAGTTATTTAACAGCTACCATGTACTATACAGGGTGCTTTTTTTAATAAATACACCCTAACTCTGCACAGAAAGATTCCTTGTGTCCAAGATATAATTTGCTAAAAGAACTATACCTCTAGAACTTTTTATTTCACAAAAATTTGACGTCATCTGCAATAAAATCGTAATATTTCCATTACAAGGTGGGCGAAATGGATATTCTTAACACCTTAGTGTTAAAAATTATTTATACTCCATAGGAAAAAAGGGATGCCAGAGCTCCGAAGGTCACGAAAACTCCGAGGACACGACAACAACAAAAAATTAACCACGAGCCAAAGAATTACAAAACTAGAACTAGGCACGAGTAAGCAATTAACTTCCCACTCATTATGAGGAAATCAGATCATGAGATGCTCTATCTATTGACTCCTAACCATGCGATTGCCTAAAATACATTAATAATTGAGGCTTAAAACGGTTAAAGTTCTAATATGATGTGCTATCCTGTATAAAGTTCACTTCTAGTTCCGAGTTCTGAATAGAGAAGTTTTTCTAGCTCTGCGTCTGCCTTTTGAATCTCTCTTTCCTGAAAAGAATCTAATGATGTACATAGGCGCCTACTTTTATCAAATATTGGGGGGGCCCGCAGTACTAGACAATAAAGGTATTAGTTATTCCATATAACAGTGGTACTTAAACTCTCGATTGCCACTAATGCTAGACATCGCCCCCCCCAAGATTTTGAACATCCAAAGGCTTATTCCTAAGTACCCCTAAGGAGTACATTTATACGTAAAGTTTTAAATTCCTTAAAAATAGTACTCAAATTATATTCCACATTATGTTAAAAGTTTACAATTACTCAAAGTATAATAGTTGGTCTGGGGGGGTTCCCCCAGAAAATTTTTGAAAATTTGCCTCAAAAAGTAGTGTTACAGCTTATTTTAAGACATTTTTGGTTCCACCAAAAGAGCAGTTCCTTGTAAAACGTAGAATTTCTAAGGAAAATATTACAAGACGTCAAATTTTAGAGAGGAGCTGGGGGTCCTCCCCCAGAAATATTTTTGAAATTTGTCTCTTTAAACTAGTGTTATTTATTTTGAAACTATCAAAAGGTAATTTGCGGACCCCCTAGGAAGGTGCTGGGGACCCTCGGAGGTCCAAGGGCCACTGCTATAAAAAATTAAAATAAAAAGCAGCACAATATTTTTTTTAATTTAATCGAACACAAAGTATTAAATACCTATCGTGAAGAATGAAAGTGGATTTATACCGCTTTTAAAATCAACGGCAAAGAGCCGTAACTAGACCTTTGTTTTGGGAGGGATTTTGACTAAATATTTTTTCTGAGGACTTATGAGTACTTTTTTTTACTCCAAGTGTTAGATGACTTGCATATTAAATAATTTTGTTGAAATTAATTTCAAAATTTTATAAACATTGAAAATTCCAAGCGAAGCGATATTTTGAGGGTCCTCACCCCAAAATTTGGAAATTTCCACCACAAAATAGCGCTTCATCTCCTTTTAAAGCCTATTTCTATTTGGGTTACACTCTTAGAGCAGGGCTCATTTTAAGAAGCAGAATTTTTAAAGAAACCCAGTATATATATAGTGTATAATAAACAGCAAAATTTTGAAGGGGGTTTAGGGGTCCTACTTCAGAAATTTTTTTTGAAATTGTCCCTAAAAGTAGTGTATAAATTCATCTTGTAGACTTTCTTCTTATGTTACACAAAAGAAGGATCACACCTCAATTTTTACCCTTGAAAGTAGTGTTTTAAGTCATTCTGAGACCCTTTGAGAAGACCAAGTGAACGGGACCAAAAGAACGACGTCCATTACATTGCCTTCTTTAGTTTATGAAAGAAAATAGGTAGATTTTTTACTAAAAATATTGGGGGGGCTTAGCCCCCCTTCTTTCAACATTGGGGGGGCTCAAGCCCCCTCAAACCCTATGGAGTCGGCGCCTATGAATGATGATATGAGAGCACAAGCTACTGAACTTTATAAGTCACTCGAATGCGATATAAATACCCAAATAACCATGTTTATGTTTTCCATTTATAAACGCAAACCTAATATGACGTCATACTTCTTTTCGTCGTGGTTTTCTCAAAAACTATGGGTCGTATAGGTACAGTTCTTGGCACAAAGATAACTAGTATTATTATTTTCAATCTGCAATCCGAGTCTTTTTTTGTTTAAACTTTTTTTTGTGTTTCAAAGAATTAATGCATCAAAAGAAATTGTGTTGTTGAGAAGAAAAGATATATTCGGCTAGAATTTTATTTTTGATAGAACCTCTTTTTGGCATCTTTTTATGATATAACGTCAGATAACATCTATTGGATGCAAACATCTAAATACACCATCAACCTACAAAGATATAAACAAGATTAAATTTCAAATTCAAAACCAGGATCAACCTACAAATATGTCTTGTACCTAAGTACCTTATACCCGGTTCACACATAAAAAGTTAAACTAGTTTACGTGCCAATCTAGCTTAAGTCGAGCATGTAATTTATGCTCGACTTAAGCTAGATTGGCACGTAAACTAGTTTAACTTTTTATGTGTGAACCGGGTATTACGGGCATTCAATAACACTTATTAACGAGTATTTATTACTTCGCCCGAAATTACGTGGGCATTCTCTATAATGTTCGGATTTATCACATTGCCCGTAACATATGCATAAGCGCACAGAAATTCCCCTATTAACCTGTAAGTTAGGATAGGAATAGTTATCTATAAAATATTCTTGTTCACAACACTCAGAAAAAGAATGATTTTACTCCGCATAAATAAGACGAAAATTCTTTTCCACATCATACACTATAAAAATATTTGCGAGGAAAATTCTAATCAGCATTAAGGATTTTTCTGACCATCTAAAAATACGTAGCATGAAGCTAAAATATGGTCTACAATCTACATTTTTGATACTGAAAGCTTCAAAACGGACAAGAAATCCCCCTTCTAGATTTTTAATTACTCGAAAGTAAGCAGAAAACCATATTTCTATTTCCCCTCCCTTGAGATTTATAACTAGCCTCAATTCTTTCCCCAGTAAAGACAAGATATCAATAACAAAAAAATCCCTTTTTAAGGACCCCCCCACAGCCACACAAAGAGTGAGATAAACTCCACGTATGACGTATCCTCCATGGTGACGTCGTCACGAGGGTTGGCGAACCTCTCCAGAATGTCACTTTTTCACAAAGCCGAAGGGAATCAATGAAGGTGTCCCAGAGATTAATGGACCGCTTGTTTAGCCGTCAATGGGGTTTCCTTGTCAAAAGCCCGACCGAAAAAATAGATCATTGTAGTAATTTACGGGTGTGTAGAGATGGCTCATACGGAAATACTAGCTGCCTCAATTTGCGTGAGAGTGATACACGTACTTTAACCATGGGGAAAACCGTCCTTTCTTTCCCAGGTAGGACTGATTCAATGATTCAATGCTATTTTGATAAAATGGTTCCCTTAGTTCTTAGTAAAATGACACGTAAAATAAATTAGAAAACTAAAACGTTTTAGAATTTCTGTAAAACTGCTGTACAATATCCCTGGAAGGAAACGAGCTTTATCGCAAATTTACTTCCTATTAATATTGGTAGGTAGGTGGGGGCAAAGACTGCAATTTTCAGTATTTTTAACATTGTGGTCGAAAGGGGGTAGATAATCCCAAAATTTCAATTGGAGGTCTTAGATTAAGATCTTACCTACAAAATCAATTAAAGTTTTAGCTCTTTTTGATGGTATTTTAAGAGAAATTTATAATTTACACACAAAAAAAGAACACAAGAAAGCACAAGAAATAATCCTTTTTACATTGTTTTATTATTCCCAAGTCAACTAACAATACCTAGAGGCGAAATAAAAAAGAGTTAAAAAATTAATTTGAAAATTGAAGGAGATAGAGCAAAAACTTCAGTGATAATATTGTTGCTGACGTTATGAAGAACTCACTGAAAAAAAATTCATGAAAATATCGTGAATATTCGCAGAGATATTAGTACGTGAAAATAGCTCTTTTACAGGCCTCAAAAAAGAAAAAAAGTTCGAGGGCTAAGAGATATTTGATTTGATTTAATACATTTGATTTTTCCAAATTGTCACCGAATTCATATGAATATTTTAAAACTATAATTTTTACATAGATTCGAATTGAAAACCATTCCCATCATGTCGTTGTATAATAATTAATACCCTAAATTTTTCCGATCATTTAATACTGACACACTTCACTCTGTTTGTTGGTTGATTGCTTGTTGGTATTTTATATCAAAAAAATAACAATGACTGCTTTTTTGATCTCCTTTATTCTAGTAATTTTCATAAAACAAAAAAGCCTTCAATTTGGCAACAGTCTTGATGTTGTGTTTATTCCAGCAAAAAAAACTGCCCTAGTTTCTATGCATAAACGAGGGGACAAAAATGATGAAGTTTAAAAAAAATTAGGGACCATTGTGGTAAAGGCAACAATTATTTCCCACGTTTTCAAGCATCTCTCCCCATTGGCCCTAAGACAATTCCTATTCACAGCGGGGTCAGTCCACGAAGCTTTCACAGTGAGGCTTCTGCGAAGGCAAGTGTCAAGGACCTCTGACAGGAGTAAAAAAAGCCGGCACTTCCTTTACAAGTGCCTGGATATTCATTCACCCTCCATTTTCTTTTCCCAGGTGAAGCCGATTTTTTCCGAAGCCCATCGCTGGGCTATCATGGGCGGCACCGATTGGAAGAGTTCGTTGCACGGTCTTATGCACATCGCATTGAAAGGGAGAACAGTTTAATTTGGGTTCAAAAAACGTCAGGTTGAGAAGTGAACGAATAAAAGTCCTCAATGGCAGTGAGGATGGAGAACCAATGGTGGTAAAAAAACTGGACGTTTTTGCAATAAGCAAAATACATAGGTATTAAAGTTTAAAATAGAATTTGAATACATCATCTTCCTTACATTAACGTCATAATAACGAGCTCATCAGCGCCATAAAGCTCATCAGCGTCAGTATTAAATCTTTGGTCAAAGAAGGATTCCACCTAAATCTAATTTTTTTTCCTTTAGCAGCTGGTTAACCGCGACGCTGAAGGATGTGAGTATGGCTAAAGTGAGTATAAAATGGATAACACTGACATGACGTGAAAAACTGATTTATAAGAAAGTTGTTGATTGTAAAATCTAAAACCAATCACTGGAAATTACTTAAACAGTTAAAAATATCATAAGGGATGTGACAGTAACTTTTTCCAAAATATCATTTATGTACGTATCATGATTATTGACATTTTGAGGGCTAAGAAGAACTCCTTAACCTTGCCTTCTTTACACCCTTGGATCTTTGGAGAAAAAGATGAACAATACACAGAATAAGAAGCTACTAAGATTAAAGAAATTAGATTTAACGAGAAAAAGAAGATACCCAAATACTTTCTAAAACGTATTTCCCGATGCGTTTCATTCCAGTATTTAATTACTAAGGATGATTTGTACGAAGTAAATGGAGATAGAGGGAATGTTTTTGGAGAACGAGTTGTATAAGGAAGGTTTTTACAGTATATTCTTATCGCCACTATCATCACCTCGGAATAACTACAATTCAATTTAGCATTAAACAACTTAAACCATTTTATTATTTTTTTTTCAGCCTAAATCCATGGATGAACTTAATCCACAGTGTCTCAGTCACAATTTTCCATGACAAAAAGCATGAGGAAACTCGAAAGGGCATTCCATTTCATTCCTTTTAATCCTTAAAATGAGAAAGGTGAGCTTTTTCCACTGTCTAATGAATCCAAATAAAATTTAGAAATCGATCGAACGCTGTTTCCAGGAAAAGCTCTTCTCCTGGGAATTTTGTGCTTACATCAAGAGGATTCCCGGAAGCGATAGGTGGAGGAAGTGACGCAGAAGAATGGACGTCAACCGGAAGGGATGGCCGGGGGTTCCAGGAAAAACCTCACCGATGTGGCAACGCAATATCAGGAGACTCTACTTTAAAATACTCTTTTGGGAGTGATTAAACGACCTAACGATGCTGGTTTAGCTTTATGCCCCATGTATTCCTTCCAATAACACACGGGTTAGATTAGATAATACAATATTGATGTTTGATGAAGTTCAAGATGTGGTACGCGGTCCATTGAACCTCCATTTTGAAAATTCGTCGTAGAATTTTCAGTCTGAAAACTATCAATAGTGGAAATTTAACCTAGCAAATAACTATGTTGATTTATGCAGACTAAGGAGAATGATTATTTGGTGGTTTTTTTAAGAAGTACATAAAATTACCTTACATTTACGTATTTTTGTAGGGGGTATTTAAATTATCCAAAAATGAATGAAGGAGAGCTAATGAAGATGTTTTATTTTATAAGATGTAAACACCAAAATTTCAGTAGGCCTTTAACTGTTTCTGACAAGCAACAATACTTTTTTAACCTCTTAATATTGCTTATAAAAGTATTCACCCTATGTTAATTCGTGACCACACAAAGAGCGTCGTTCAACTATAAAATGAATAGCTGTTCTATTTTTGTAAAAGCTGAATTAAATGACATAATGCAATCAAAACATTAACGAGATTGAAATGGAAGAACGAGATACTGCCTGAGGGAGGAACAATGATAGGTCACTAATTAAATCACTCAAACTGGCTTCTCGGAAAAACAAATCCCCGTTTAAGCAGTTTAAGTTCCATTGATGAGATTCCTCGCATTTCAGCAAATGAGGTCTTTCTATCTGTTATTGGTCAATTTAATGGCATTCTAATTTTCAGTTCATGTGTAATTTATTTTTTGAAATGAAATCAACTTCTATTGAAATAAAATTTTCCACGAAACGTGTGATTACGCTTTTTAAATACATAAAAAAAGTTGTTTACTGATTTGGTTTTTATCCATTCAGATTAATAATTTATGGCACAAGAATAAAGTTTAGATCATATCATATTCATATGTAAAGAATGCAACATATGTGATAAAAATGTTTTTGAAGAATATACTGAAACGAACTCTATACATCGTCTGCCATAAAATTAAAAGTTTAAGTAAACAAGCAAAACTTTTAATTCAAAATAACACCTACTCCACGTTTAAAAGTTTTTTCCTAAACAATCACTCAAAACTTAATGGGTAATCCTGAAGAAAAATCGAAACTAAATAAAATGTTTATGAGATTCAAAAGTCAGCGACGAAAGAGAAAAACTAATTTCCACAATTTTTCATAGATTACTTAGTTTTTAATTTTTAATCAGACTTTATTTTACCCATAGTAAATTCCAACAATATTCTTCTATTTATCTTATATTTGTATTTTTTAGGGACGAACTACCATAATAATTAACTTTCTAGACTAACTTTCCCGTAATATGTATCAATTCACATAAAGGGTTGCGATATTCTTTCATTTATCTTATATTAGTATTTTTAGGGACTACCTTCCAAACTTTTTAGACCTAGACTAACTTTCCAGTAATTTAGTATCAATTCACATAAAGGGTTGCAATATTCATCTATTTATCTTGCATTGGTATTATTTTAATGACAAACTTCCCCGTATTTAGTACCAATTCACACAAAGAGTCGTCGGAAGTAAGCTTCGAATTCGCGAGTCTCCGGAAAGCATCGGCAGGTAAGGGACGCACTTTCCCTAACCGAGTATACCACAGGGTTGGCGACCTCGGGAGCGGGATGGTGATGTGTACCGCGGCTGTACCGGGAGAGGAGCGAGAGGAGGTCTCCGTCTTTCATTTCACCTTCATCCGGTGCGCGCGCAGTTGCCGTACAGGTAGGGAGTCCCTCTCCAATCAATATCGAGGTTAATGGGTCACACCGAGTCTGGCAGGGCATGCCGACACACTGAGGGGAAATAAACCTACACGACACGCTAGTGGGAATATATCAAGCCATCAGGGGATGTCATCTGGGGGGCATTCCCCAGTATATATCACTTTGCGACTTCCATGAGAATTATTGTTGTGTTCCCACAATAACTAAAGTATGATTTTTTTTGTTTTATGAATGCAAGATATTCTTTTTTGGTGACTTGATATGAGTTAAAAATTTTAGTAAGAAGGGCTAGATGCAGCTTTCCAAAACAATGCACACAACAAAATGAAAGAGGTTTTTAACTTTATTTTTAAAAGTTCTAAATCAAAAACTGGCTGTGGGATAAATAGAAGAAAATGTGAGATCTCGTTTTTTGTTACCGTGATTATTTGGTATCTGAGTTTTCAGTTGGTTGCGTCCTTTTTACCTCGTTTTAGAGAAGCTGCATCTGGTCCTTACTGCTGGGAATCGTGGGACTTCAAAATATTTTTGTAAAGTCATTTTCAGATAGAAATGGTTAAAAAACATAATAAATGCATATGAGCAAGTAAAAAGTATTAGTAAGAAGTATCAGTACCCAAGTAAAAAGTATCAGACATTTAATGATATACACGTCTACTTTTTAACTTTCCAGTTGTTTTTGACTACTTTTAACGTATTAGGGAAAATAGTCGATGACATAAATTACCTAGCATCTGTTGCCACTGTAAGTTTCTTTGCAGTTACCATCGAATTAAAATCCAACTAACACCCAGGCTCCAAGGTAAGAATAGAACATTTCACCGGGTAAGAATAATCTAAAAACCACTAGATAAGTGGAAAATAACCAAAAATAAAGTTAAAAAAGCAGAAAGCAGTTCGTTTGGACTTTGAAAACAGCAAGGCGTAATTAGGAAATAACGAGCTGATGGAACAAAAATTGGAATGACGTTCCTAAAGGTCAATGATATCCTCTATAGTCTCCTTTTTGTTCACAACCACAAAAGTCTACGAACAGGCATGCAATGTTCCATCCACAGGTTTGTGGTCAAATTTTCTGTAAGGTCAGTTAAAGTCAGTAAAGTAGAACTATACAATTATCCGACTATCTGAATCGCTTTAAGACTTTTAGGAAAACAATTAAGATGGAAACGTATTGCGGTTCACCAATTAATGACAGTCAAACAGTTTAATTTGACTGAGGTCTTCAGCAAGAAATTTCTTTCATTTGCATAGTTTCATCATTAGTAAGTACGCTCAACATGTAAAAGTGTTGCATTTTCACTTAATTAATTAAAAGTTATTTTTTAAAAACAATTGTTTCTCTCATTTTCCACATACATACAGTAATTAATTAAAATAGACCCCTTTTTCAAAAAAAATCCAATTATCAGAATTTTTTATCATCAAAATAAGGTCTGGTCCCTATCAGTGGCGGATCTACGGGGGGGCTCTAGGGCTGAAGCCCCCCAAAACATCTAATATTTTACTTAGTTTGTCAAAACGCAAAAAATCTATATCCGAAATTCGGATGAGGCGTACCAAAACGAGTTGAAAAAGTGGGTTTTTTTACTTAAATTTCAAAAAATTTTCTGGGGGAGAACCCCCAGACCCCCATTTAGTGGTTTAAGTACGATAATTAACTACCTTTTCCGTATTACCATTAACAAGAAGATTCAATTGTATTATGAAAATTCTTAGCCCCCCAAAACCAAATCCTGGATCCTCCACTGGGCCCTATAGATTCGTATAATAGGTCTACGGCAGTTTGAGAAAAAAAGGCTATTACAGAAGAAAAATTCCAGTACACAAGATAAGCTTCCACTTAATACTGCATAACTTTACATTAATTTGAAGCCATAACAGATAGAAAGTCACTCGTGATGGATCAAGCCGAAATGTAGGAGAGGAAATATTTGTTATTACTTAAGAGTAACGGTACACTGATTGCGTCAGTATAAATTAATGTTTAGATGCTAAAACCTGTAGAACTATATCTGATGTGATCCCATTCGAATACTAATATTACATAATTTGAGGTTTCGGTCTTGTGAAAGGTTTCAGTGTTATGCAACGCAGAAGAAGCTTACGGTAACAGTAGCGAATGCTCGTTTTCCTTGTCGCCGCCTAAAAATTGCCGAGCCACAGCGAAGTTCTGGAAAGGAAATGTTGGCAGAAAAGCAAAGAGTTATCCAATTCTGCCGGGCTGGAAAAATTCCCAAAACCAAAGGGGAAAAAGCGGGAGACCCGGAAGAACTGCTGGATATGAGCAGCTCATAAATCCCTCTCCGAAAGCTTTTCAAAGGGCAGTGGAAAAAGTGTCAAGAGATATTATTCAGCTTTTCCCGCTACTGATACGCGACATTATTCATCGTTAAATGGGAAAATTATGGCTTGTCACAGTTAAACCTGCTCTAACTCATTCTTTATAATTTAGCCGATTCCAGTTCTGCTCCGTCAAAGATGAGGAAAGCATTATCTTCTAATGAAGTTACATAGCACCAACCTTTGGAAAAACTTTCTCTAAGGATAAAGCAGCAGAGAGAAATTCGTAAAAGGCTTTATAATTCATCCAAGTTTACTCAGTTAAAGTCACATTTTCTTTCGTTTTGGGTACTTTTTGGGTGCCTTTTCTTTCGTACAGCTATTTCGAAATTTAAAAATACACTCTAAACGCAGTATATTTTATTATTAGTAGTATTAACCCTAAAACACCGTTACGTGACAAGGTAAATGTTTTATAATGTTTCCTAATACTGTAAATTCTCTTATTTTTACATAAATGGGCGGGTATCAGGAAAGTATTTTCGTATTTTCCAGACCTACTCAATTTTTTTCTCAGCACCAGCTTTCTTTAACAAAATCCTATTACAATTTAATTAAGATTATTTATTTTCCTTGCCTAAAGTAAGTAATGTAGAACATTAAAAACCAACATGTTATTTATTTACCCCATCTCCTCTCTTTTTCGTACCCTTATATCTTTTTTAAGATCCCTTCCATTCTTACCGTCTTCTATCCCCTATCTAACCCGTCCTTTTTCTCTCTTCAACGCGCTCTCCATCTCCTCTAATATGTGTTCCCTATCTTTTCATCTCTTCTCAACGTATCCAGATATTGTTTCCTCCACATCTCCTCACCTCTACTCAATGAGATCCGTATCTCTACTCAAAGTCAATTCGCCATTCCTCCACATCACCCATTGCCCATCCCGTCTCCCCCTCATTTCTAATCCATACAAACCTACGCAGAAAGTCAACAATAAAATAAAGATCAATATATTCAGCTTGAAAAAACCCATACAAGAAACGAGAACGGTACGGAAACGGTGGATTTGAAACGGTAACTCGGGAGCTCTCGTTCCCACATCGTTCCGAGATTCGAATCTAATACGGATTGCTTTTACACTTCTATTGGTCCCTTAAAAAGTTCCGCAAACACTAGAACAGCTTCTCATAAAAAAAGTCTTCAGTCGCTAATAAAATTTTATGAAAGTATTAGAGAAATATTGTATGCAATTATTTGCAAGTGTGTGCTCTTGTTGCCACCTCTCTCAAACAATTACAAATAATTGTAAACTTAATGATTAGAAATGCAGCTAACACAACATGTCTATTATTTAAGTAATGTATTAAAGAGTGAAAACTTTTTCTGGTAATAAGTAGTTGTTATAGTGTTTGTGTAACAATTTAACGTATCACACAATAACTGTCAAAGCAATCCGCCTAGATTTTGGAACCATATGGGAACGAGAACTCCAGAGTTACCATTTCAAATCCACCGTTTCCGTACCGTTCTAGTTTCTTCTACGTATTTTGTCAAGCTGAATATGGCCCATAGTCAATACACCCTCGCTAACGGGAACATTCAACGAGAAATGATGGAAGTCGTCCGCATTCTGGGGCAAAAGAGGAGACAGAGAGCGAGGTGACACTTTCCACCAGCAGCTACTCGTCTCTGTCCTTGCTCGGGAAGGCGTGAGAGCACTGCGGATAAAGACGCTCCGGCGAAGAACGTGCCACGAATTCGCAGACATGGCTCCTCAACCCTGCCAGTCTCGGTTTGAAGAGATAACAAGACTTCTGGTTGGTTTTTTATATGAAAAATTACGCGACTTTGCGTAAAACCGCCAACAAGACCTGTATGAAGTATTAGATCGCAAATTAAAAAGCCGCGCACGCATCGGTGGTGGTTTGACGGCTCTGTTGCAACGGCATTTATTTCGCCATCAAAGTTGAATGAAGACATTTTTTTTGCACTTCTTTTGAAGCACTTGGTATTAGTTATTTATCTTAAAGGACAATAGCGAATTGAATAATATGAAATCCTATATGCTAACAAAATTTAGTTATGGTTCTTGGTTTCGTCCGGATTTTTAGAGACATTTTCTAACTTTTAAATGGAATTGCTTTATCTACTTCCTGTTATTGCTGTATCACGGAGTAAGAGTAGAAAAGGGAAATGTTTGGATTTTCGGTATGTTTGAGGAAAGTCAAATCTCGTGCATGTTGCACGTTTAGGATGTGAGGTTACTTTTAAAAAGGTTGGTTTAGTTATGGTGGGAAATTATTGAGCTGAAACACACGACTACCACACTACTACGGAGAGATAGAGGTGATAGAAATAAACTATATTTTGTTTTTGGAATCTATAAACATTATAGAATATTTGTTACTTCAATTAATCAATAAAATCACAGAAACTTTTTAAAAGCTATTTTATGCAAATAATTGTCTAGAACGAATCATTCAACAAACAATAAAAGTAAAAAATATCAGTCGAAAAAAATGCTAACTAAATAATAATATTTTGATGATTTAGTTAATTTGAAAAAAGCAAGACTAAACACATAGAGTAGGGTGTATCGAAAAAAACTTTTTTTCGATTTTGATGACGTAATAGTGCGGAAAAGTTGTCTAAGGTGCCACAGAGTACCTGTGAATTTTTTCAGAATTTTTGGATAATTTCTTAATGTGCCACATTGGCCCTGAAGTTCCCCATGTTAATCCAATGGGGCGCGCCGCCAAAAAGGCCGAAAATCGGTTTTTCGCCCCTCATTTCTACCCTAATCACACTACGAATGTCTCGTCTCGAGTTATGGACTCTATATGATATATGCTACCCGAAAAAACTTGAATAATAACTTAAATCTCTATATTATGTTGATTGTGGGCTCTGATTTGAACGAGGAAATACGCGATTTTCGACGAAATTTGAGCATACAAAAAAACGTAATATAGATATTTAGGCTATAATTCAAGTTTTTTCGGATAGCCTAGATCATATAGAGTCCATAACTCGAGACGAGACATTCGTCGTGTGATTAGGGTAGAAATGAGGGGCGAAAAACAGATTTTCGGCCTTTTTGGCGGCGCGCCCCATTGGATTAACATGGGGAACTTCAGGGCCAATGTGGCACATTAAGAAATTATCCAAAAATTCTGAAAAAATTCACAGGTACTCTCTGGCACCTTAGACAACTTTTCCGCACTATTACGTCATCAAAATCGAAAAAAAGTGTTTTTCGATACACCCTAACATAGAGCAGAATTTGTAATATTTTCACATATTCATACTTAACAATCTAAATTTGATTAAATAATGGAAACCAAAATTACCTGTATTTAAACTTATCTCTATCTGTTTGATTAAAGTTCAGTTGTTGATTAGGATGTTTTAGTAGAAATAAGAACTGAGGTATACATACATACATAATTCATATACATTAGACCAGCGTTTCTCAACCTTTTTACTCTCACGGAACCCTTTTGATAAACATCAAGCACCGGGGAACCCTAGCGCCCATATTACAACAGTCGCGTATATAGAAATTTATTTCGGGAGGGGACCAAAATTATTACTCAACACCTCAAAAACGTAGATTTTTAATGCATTTTTATGTGAAATTTGCATCCATGAGAACTTAATACAATATTAATTGGGATTAATAAAGTTCCGAGTAGAAAGGGGGTTCGGGGGTACTCCCCAGAAAGTTTTTAGAAATCCCACCCTAAAAACTAGGTTTTAACTCTTTTTTGGTACATTTGGTCCAAATTTTGGATTTGCATTTTTAGGTAGAGTTTCATTTTTCATGAAAGTATTATAAGAAATTGAAAATAATACAATTTCATGTACTAAAGGGGGGTTTGGGGGCCCACCCCCAGAAAATTTTTAAAAAATTTACCCTAATGAACAGGTTTTTAACGTCTTTTGAGTTTTGATATGCCTGGTCCAAATTTCAGAGGAGAGAAGGGCCCCCTCGCCCCCCCCCTTATATACGCCTCTGCCATGCAACCATATTTTTTCTTGCTATTTTGTCCTCCCTCAGAATTTATTTTTAAAATTACCCTTTAAAATAGTGTTTTATCTCCTTTTTCAAACTTTTTGTAGAACACCCAAGGAGAAAAGATTCTTGAGACAGCAGAATGCTCTAGTGGAAAACGCTGTATAAACAGACGTCAAAATTTTATATAGAAGTTTGGGAGTTCTCCCTAGAATTTTTTCGAAATTTGCCACTTAAAGTAGAGTTTCAGTGTATTTTTAGACCCTTTGGGTTCCATATGAAAAGAACAGTATCTTGTAAAACACAGAATTTTCAAGGGGAATAATATAATTAGTGCCAAAATTTCAAGGGTGGCAGGGGTCCTTCCCGTCCTTCCTCAGAAATTAATTTTGAAATTCTCCTTCAAACTAGTGTTAATCTTCTTTTCAAACTCTTCGTAGAACACCCAAGGGCTAAAGAAGAAAATGTTCAACGGAAAAAACACTTGCTCACATTTGGCTGGCTGATGCGTAATTTATTTAGAGGGTTATATTCTAAAATGTAAACCAGAACAACAACAAAAAAAGATTTTTGGATCCCTCGCGGAACCCTTGAGGAAGCCTCGCGGAACCCCAGGGTTCCGCGGAACCCCGGTTGAGAAACGCTGCATTAGACAGTGGTCCCCAACCTTTTTACCACCACGGACCGGTCAACGTTTGTTAATTTTACCGTGGCCCACTGGGGGGGCGTTGATTTTTTACATTCTAGATTATTTTGATTTATTAATTTTAATTTAATTGTATTTAAACATGCTTTCAAAATAAAATACAGTTACACCAAAAAATAAATATAAAGTGATTTATAGTTAATTTCATTTATTAATTTGGAGTATAAACCTAGGAATTTAAATTAATTTTCAATGAAATGGTTGGCCCGCGGCCCGATACCATTTGATCCACGGACCGGGGGTTGGAGACCACTGCTTTAGAAGATACAAAGTAAAAAAATATATCATAAAGAAAGAAATTACACAGTATCCTACACTAAATAAGCTGAATAGATAAATCTTCACACACCCATTTATTTACTGAAGAACCTGTGAACAGGAGTTCTCGATCATCAAACAACTTTTTGGCATGGGAAAAACTGCCTTTAATGTCACATCATCTCATTAAAAAATTTCCACATCTACTAATTTATTTCACAACATAAGTACATCATCAACATAACGGAAGGTCTCAATAAAACGAGAAAATATTCCGCTGCTCTGTGTTCGTCAAGTCTGATGCAACACAAAGAAAGGAAGGCTTAGGAGAGAGAGAGAAGATTTTTTTCTAGTGTCGACAGGTCAATGCCAAAGGCGCTCAACCGAGGGTTCTCTCTGCCAATGACACTGACTCACACAATGCCTGTCCAAATCAGCACGTGAGAGAAATCCTTTCTATAACACTCCAGTTTATGAGACACTCAAAACCACACATTAAACCCGATGCATTTCGAGAATTTAGAGGAAGGTCTTTCTTCTCAAGCAGGAGTGGTGGTCCTTTTCTCTTACGACGAAGGCTGTGCGGCGTGCACGAGTTCAAAAAACTTCATCCTAACAGGACGTGCGATTAACATCAAGAAAAGTCATTAATCTTTAAAAATTTCTGATCATTATAAAAAAAATCACATATAGAGTATTTTGTGAAATAAAGTGTTGAAAAAAGTAGAATATTAAAAGGAAGAACTGAAAGGGTTGAAGTAAGAATGTTAAAAGGTAAAAGAAAATGTCTTCACAGAAAAAGTTCAAGTTGAAGATAAAAATGCAAACAAGGGTTTTTAAATTTTTTAAGGTACAAATTTATGTGTAGGGGCAACCTTAAGGCTAAGCGCGCACTAGGAGACAAAGACAAAATTGCTCTCGGAGACAAAGACAAAATTGCTTCCCTGGCTATTGCAAGAAGCTAGAGTGCGCGCACATGGCGACGAGACCAAGATCACTAGGCCAAGAATTTCCTCATAGAAATGCATTGCTCTCGAGTGAATAGTGTTTTAAGTCGCCGAGACAGAAGTCTCTTAGTGCGCGCTTAGCCTAAAGGATTATTCCCTTTAACTTATTTTTTTGTTATTGTGGAAATTGTTATGATGACAGAAAACTAGTCCAAGACGCGCGCACTAGAGACTTCTGTCGTAGCGACCTATTTCTATGGTAGATTTTTGGAAATCGGCCAAGAGTCTCGTCGCCTGATGCGCGCGCTCTAGCTTCTTGCAATAGCCAGGGTGATAATTTTGTCTCTGTCGCCGTGACAAAAGTATCTAGTGCGCTCTTAACCTAAGACTTCATAATCAACAATGAACAAATTATATAACATTGCATTTTTTTAAAAATTTAGTTTAAACCTCCGTGCACAATGTAAAACACAGACCTCCCCACGTATAAAATTTAAGGTTTTTGATTTAATTGAAAGATACACAATTGTATTGTATTATTTGCAATATACAGTCATCCCACACTAATACAGACAAAACTTGAGGAGTCGTTACGAGGGAAGTTTACGACAGCTTCACAATCTTTTTAAGTCTCATTAAAGATACCTTGGTCTTTATTAACCACGATTTTGGGAAACATTTAGTGGTCATTAAGGGAAGTATCCTTTTGTCATGTTGGTGTAGCTGACAATCTTAATAATTAGAGTTGCGAGTAGTCGGTGGGTGTGACATCTTTAATAAAGAGAACGAGTTCAGAGATAAGCGATTACTGAATTAAACTTATCACTACTTCTTAAAGGTTAAATTAGGTAACATCATTTCCCCATGAATCATGTTTATGCTGCTTTAAATTGATCCTTTGAAAATGAAAGTAGCGTACTAAAGAACATCATATGAGTGTCGTAGTTCCACAAGAACACTTGAATTGAAAAATTTTGTTTCGATTAAACATCTTTTATTTTTATTTAAGTTTTTTTTATTTACATAGTCAGTAAACAGATGGTTCTTACTTTTCAAGATAGTTACACGCTTTTTTAAATACACTAAATTTTACATTTAATGCTTTTATTTTCTAACAAATCTACCTAAGATTAAAATCTTGCTTTAACATTTGTATTAAACTGAATACATTTTTTAGAAATAAGAAAGAAGGACATTTTATTTTTAGTTCGTCAATTAATGGTAAATTAAAAAAACAATATGCATGGAGCTCTTTGATATCCAATATATGAAAATGTGTACATTAGAAATTACAATATATTCTATCTTCATGTATTCACTATCTTCATGAATTCATGTATCTTCAGTATACCACTCGTTACACTTTAGTTAATTTGACGATGTTAGAAAATCTCGATCCTTAGGGGACATCCATAAATTACGTGAGGTCAAAAAGGGGGGGTTGTAAAAATCTCACCAAATCTCACCAAGGCGGGAGGGGGGTCGATTAAAATATCACGTCAACTGTTTGAGTTAGAAATTATACAATTTTCTTAAGTATGAAAAAAGAAAAATACCCACAGATAAGATACTGTGGTGATTTTTAGGCGGAATGATGTCCTTTTCCCCAACATCATTAATAATGGAAAAGTTTTAGGTGCTGTGAAGCACAAAATGTAAACGAATTGGATAGAAAATTATTTTTAAAGGTTGTAGATAAATCTCCCGTGGGGGGAGGGGGGTCCAAATTATAAAAAAAACACCTCACTTTATTTATGGATGTCCCCTTACTGACAATGGATGGATTCAAGATAAAGAATTTAATTATTTTTAAGCAAGGAATTCTTCTGAACATCATGATATAAGATTTCTCTGGCGATATTTCTGTCAAAAGTGTTTCTATTCTCACGGGAATGAATTCACAAGAGGCCGTCCATAAATCCCAGCGCGGCCGACCGAATAGCCGGAAGTTCCGCATCCTCATCTCTGCATCTTGAGAGAAGAGAGCAATATTGGCAAGGTCGAGCGCTCTTTTGGCGGTTTTATCATCCCAAGGACTAAAGTAACTTATCTCAAACATTTTCTGTCTCTTCACGCTTTAATTTTCTTTAAAATTACCAATCTAACTACCACTCTTTGAGGTATACTTTTATATTATAAACAGAGGAAACCAGTTGTTAAAAATTGTTTTCGATAAAAAAATGTTTTTAATTATTATTAATATATTAACAGTTTATATGAAAGTAGTGGTAGTTTTCAATTTGCTTCTAGTAATATGTCCAAAATACAGGTTCTGACTATTATGGAATCTTTAAAGTTTCCAAACTATTGATAACAGAAAATTAGGATATTTGTAAGCCTGTTCAATCGTATCGCAAGACACGCTAAGAAAACAGATTATAAAAAAACTATAAAATGTTTTTAGATTTTTAATAAAATCTTTTTAGTATAATTATAAGAGGTTGAAAATCCATTTCAGTACATGACCAACCGAAAAGTATTTTTAGGTGTTATCCCAAAAGTGAGTAATTCACATAAGGATATTAAAATCATAACACACAGTTTTTTTAAAGCATAAAAACTATAAAATGTTTTATTAGATTTTTAATAAAATCTTTTTAGTATAATTATAAGAGGTTGAAAAGCCATTTCAGTCCATGACCAACCGAAAAGTATTTTTAGGTGTTATCCCAAAAGTGAGTAATTCACATAAGGATATTTAAATCATAACACAGTTTTTTTAAAGCATAAAAATATTCAATATTAAAATTGAATGATAAAGTTTCTAGGTATTGTGTGTGTGTGTGTTAATATTATGCTCTTCGTGACGATAACTGTATGGAAAACTACAAATGTCAAAGAGGAGAATTTCCCAACTATTCTTGCTTAGAATAAACGTTTTACAATTTAATATGAATAATAAATCAATTCTAGTAGTTAAGTCATCAAGAAAAATTTTAATAATTATTCATGATGTAGGCCTTTTACTGATTCATGGCCCTTAACTCGTGAGCAACATTTTTTTACTCCTTAATAATGAGTAGGTCCTATGGGTAGGTCAGACCCGCATTTTCTTCTCTGTAGTAAAGGGAGAAAGAGAGACTAAATTAACCGAATTTCCTAAACTTTCTACTCTAGCGTTTCATTCAACACTCAACGAGCGGGACGGGTCACGGTCAATTACCTACGGGAGTTAGCAGTCCACATGAGCAGCTTGCGAAAGACCGTTATAAGTATTGTTCATCGCAGATGCATCGTATGAAGAGGACGGCAAAAAACCAAAGTTTCAAGGGAAGGATTCTAGCATATGAATAACCGTTGGTTTTTTTTCAATGGCTACAGTGCAATTTACGGTTAAATGGGCCCAGCTATGCAATAATTCACCATTATCCAGAAAATGAGGGATTCCTCCTTAAAACTTATGTTTTTTTTTTAAAAATCCTTTATAAAAGAATATTTCAGAAAGCAAACTAATTTCTTTATTCATGGCGTATTTAGTTCTTATTTCCCATACAATACAACATTCACATGGAAAATCTTTTTTCTTTCAAGGCATTTCTGTAAAAAAAATTGCTTCTAAAATTCATTACAAAATCAATCAAATAAGTTAACCCTTAAAAATATTCCGGTTTAAATCTTAGAATAAGAAATGTTGAAAGAAAGGATCAAGCATTAACTTTCCCTTTTCCATTATTCTTTATTTTTAAACTTTCAAAAAAAATTCTTCTAAAAGTATAATGGGGTCATCCATAAATTACGTGAGGTCAAAAAGGGGGGAGGGGTTTGGAAAAATCTCACCAAGGGGGGAGGGGGGTCGATTAAAATCTCACGTCAACTTTTTTTAACTTAATTATAACTTAATTAGGTGCTATGAAGCACAAAATGCAAATAATTTT
This sequence comes from Tetragnatha versicolor, assembly GCA_024610705.1. Lineage (NCBI taxonomy): Eukaryota > Metazoa > Arthropoda > Arachnida > Araneae > Tetragnathidae > Tetragnatha > Tetragnatha versicolor. Next base: position 46,892,436 of record JANDEH010000006.1, read on the forward strand.
TAGAAAATAATTTTTAAAAGTTGTAGGTAAATCTCACGTGGGGGGAGGGGGGTCAAGAAAAATCTCACTAAATCTCACCAAGGGGGGAGGGGGGGTCCAGATTTTGGAAAAAACACCTCACGTAATTTATGGATGTCCCCAATATTATTTTAGGAAAAAAGGTATAAGTTCGCCGAGGTTTTAAAAGCGTTATCATAATTCAGCTGTAATCAAATGGAAGCTGTGGATGACCACCGTTCCCTTACGGAACACTGACTTTAACGCGAAGGAAAGTACACTTCAAAATATGTTAACTGGTGAGTCAATTAAATCCTTAGTAGGGAATGTGAAAGAAACTACTAACCTTAAAACTTTCAAATAAGTAGTAATTGATATAAATAACAATTTCACATCTAAGAAAATAATTCTAGAATGTTGCAACTAAGTGACACAGCAAAGAGAAGTGATAGAAATTCAGCTTACAAACACAATGAAAGAAGGAAACAATAACTTTCCAGTCCACAGAGGAGTTTTAATTAAATCTCTCAAGTCTTGTCAGCAATTCTGAGAATAGAATATAAACGCGGTAATTCACAAGAACAATCACAAGTAAATTTCAGCACTTAAAACACTAGAGGTAAGCATGTGACTTCATAATACAATACAGTATGATAAGTGATATACCATTTCTTTTGAGATAGAAGAACCTTAGCCTAGCATCAATTACTAAGGAACAGAGAAAGGAAAAAAAATTGATGAAAGATTCAAAAGGTACTGGCCACTGATGCCTCAAAACTCGCTAGGCCCACCAATCGGAACCTATCGAATGCCTCAGTGATACGATAAATATGTGCTCGTGCTCTATAATTTGAATTAATTTCCCATTCGCTATTTTGAAGTCGCAAAAAATGAGCAGCCAGTCTAGACGTAATGAACCAAACGTCTGGCTTGCTGCAACAGTAGTACCAGATAATTGAACAAAGCTTCATACTATGGAATCCAGACAGAGCGATAGGGGTTTATATAGGGAGCCCTTGTATGTAATGATAATTACGAAACGCAGAAGATGGTTAACTGACCTTTTGAGGTTAACGAACTCGGGAAACACAAGGATTCATGTTATAGAGAAAATATTTTTCAGCAGAAATTACCAAATTATTGTAATTTCATCACATTAAATATATTTTTCAAGATTTTTATAGTTAAGTGGCATTCAATTTAGCCCATTATAGTGATTTTTTTTATTATTATATTTACCAAACAATACAAGCTTGCTAGCTGACCACTTATCCAATAGTTGAACCAAAAAACAACCCTACTTCCTTCGGGGCCCCCTCCACATTAGGGTGTTGCAAAAGTCTATGGGAAAAAATTTTTCTTCGAATTTCCCAGATACCCTCCTCTCAAGTTGTTACAATACTAAAACATTATTACCTGCAAATTTTCAGGTCTCTAGGAAGATTTTTGACCCCCGCGCCCTTCAAAAGTATGTCTTCAAAAGTATGTTAAAGTATAGGGAAAATATTGAAAATATCGTCATTTTTGGCTCTTTTCAATTTCATGAACCTGAATGCAGTCAATATCGAATTAAAACCTATACATCCTATTTGGGATATCATAGTCTCAAGATCCTATTGGAAAAACTTTCAATAGCACCTACTGGGGGGAAGTTCCACGGGGGTTTAAAGCGCGCTTTCACCGAAAAAAGAGGATGCTCGCCGGCGCTTGCGGCGGGAGCTGGATAAAGGCCTCACAATCCCAAAGCTGAGATACAAGGCTATCAGATGATGTCAGCTGAAGTAAAATAAGAAAAATTTTCAATAAAACCCCTATGTGTGGCCTTCATCCAGCTCCCGTTGCAAGCGCCGGTGAGCATCCTCTTCTTCGGTGAAGGGGCGCTTTACCCCCCGTGGAACTTCCCCCCAGTAGGTGCTATTGAATGGTTTTCCAATAGGATCTTGAGACTATGATATCCCAAAGATGATGTATAGGTTTTAATTCGATATTGACTGCATTCAGGCTCATGAAATTGAAAAGAGCCAAAAATGACGATATTTTCAATATTTTCCCTATACTTTAACATGGGAAACATACTTTTGAAGGGCGCGGGGGTCAAAAATCTTCCTAGAGACCTGAAAATTTGCAGGTAATAATGTTTTAGTATTTGTAACAACTTTAGAGGGGGGCATCTGGGAAATTCGAAAAAAAAATTTTTTGCAACACCCTACTCCACATTACTAATCTGTGCTTAGTCGAATTAAAAAGTCACAAGAAGAATCCACTACCTACTCTATTAACCTAGAAAATCTAAAAGGATTCAACTCTCTTTTAAATAAAAGAAAATGTTTCATAGTATACTACAACTACTGTACAACAACTGCCTACTGTATTATAGTATATTTTACAACAGGAAATTTAAGAAAATAAAGAGTGTATCCCTGAGACCCCTTCATAGTATCTATAATTTGGATCAAAGGAATTTGCCCCTTCTAGTATGCGCTCATAGAAATATAACAATAATTGAATAAGTCCAAAATAATTTTGGAATAAGTCCAAAAATCAAGTTTTGAGAAAATCGAAAAAAACTGTATAAGTAATGGAATTTTCATTGTATAATCACCAAATTTTTACTGGAAGATCAGAACCCTATTTAGAAAACAGAGCAATCATCAAAACAAATATAAGTATATTCAAAAATATTTTACAGTCAAAATAAGTTGATGGACTTATTCCCTTCTTCAACCTTATGAAATTTTTCTGATGAAAAAATCTTTCAAAAACCCTTAAATTCACATTTAAATTATATTTCTCGTTAGTTTACACCACAAAAAGGTGAAATAAAAAGAGTAAGACAAATAAAATTCAAAATTATGGTAGCAGTATCAATGGAGTGAGTGAATATGAATGGAGTCAAACATTCCCTGCATAAAAAAAGTTTGGAAAAAATTTGAAATTAAGGGAAATTTTTATTTTAACTTAGTTTACAGCACAAATAATATGAAAAGAAAGACAAATTAACTTTAATTCCAAATCAACTTAAAAATACAATGAATGGACATCGATTTCACAACTCCAATAGGGGGCGATATCTTCCTATAGGGATAAGTTATTTTTCCCCTCTTTTCGCCCATGTATAGAGCAAAGCTTGGAGATTGTTTTGAGCACAAAAAGTCAATTTGTCATTTTTTGGACTTATTCCCTTCTTCCAACTGACGATTCAATTTCAACTTAATCAATACTTCGTTTAAAATTCTCTAACTTCTTTGAAGACACCCTGAATGGTTCGTGATAAAGGGCAATTAGACGCTTAAGCCATATTCCAGATTTTAGGCTCATTTCAATCGACCTAATCGTGTTAACGTGCCCTCAATGACACACCCTGTTGTATAATATCCAATTAAGGAGTATGATTTTTATGGAACAATCGGTTGATTGAACCAGAAAACGGTTTTAGAAACTCTATCGCTTCTGATTAATGCTAAATGACCGCTCCCGTTTAATTTAAAATTCAGTACATTTCTTCTCATATCCAAATACTAAATTAGAATCCAATTTTAGAACTAAGGAATACTTGCTTAGTTCGCCTTATATACAGTAGAACCAACTTATTGCTAAATTTTCAATTTTTATGAATTCTAAAGTAAAGAAGTTGTATTTCATAGAATCTTTAGCATTTCCTAAAATTTTTTTACTTAATTTTTTCGACATAGAATTGGCCAATATCACACCCCAGATATTTCTTCAATTGAGAGATAGCCTAATGCAAGTTTATTTTTACAACGACTCTATATAAAGACCTGCTTAAAGTTAAGAAACTTTGATGGAAAAATATAAATAAGGTAAGGAAGGAAACACTATTCGATTGAATAGTAGGTATCAAACATAAGAAAGGTAGGTATCAAGAATAAAAAAGGCCTGATAGCAATAACCGAGCTTAACTGCTTAGTGATAATCTTTCAATCGTAACCCATCGTAAAAAGTAAAACAGTCCAAGGAGCCAAGTCTGGGTTTCGTGGCGCTAGGCCAAAATACGGACAGGACACTCTGCTTTAATGTTTTGACGGGGAAATATACGATGAGACATAACTGATAGTTGATTTTTCCCAATCTCGATATTTTGCTCTTAAATTACTCTCACACAGTGGCGGATCCAGGATTTGGTTTTGGGGGGGGCTAAGAATTTTCATAATCCATTTGAACCTTCTTGTTAATGGTAAATACGGAAAAGGTTGTGAATTATCCTACTCAAACCATTAAAAGGGGGGTCTGGGGGTCCTCCCCCAGAAAATTTTTGGAAATTTAAGTCAAAACCCCACTTTTTCAACTCGTTTTGGTACGCCTCATTCGAATTTCGGATTTAGATTTTTTGCGTTTTGACAAACTTAGTAAAATATTAGACGCTTTGGGGGGGGCTTCAGCCCGAAAGCCCCCCCCCGTAGATCCGCCACTGCTCTCACAACTGTAAGGATATTTATAAGGGGACATAAGTGCTTTAGCCACCCCCTAACTGTACATGAGTTTCATTTTTTCCCATGGTGAATGATTATTTTAAAGATCCCTCAAGAAAAGCCCTCATATATGAAGTATTCTCCTAGGGTTCCCTGGCAAAATCCGACAATGTTCCAAGTAATATCCTTCAAAACTAAAGAAAAACTTTTAAAATGAAGTACTATTTGAAAGAAATGAAAATTCATAGGTTTCAGTTACTTCCAATTAAATATTTCAGACAAGTTAAAAGCATAAATGATAAGCTCGAAAAAGAGCGACAACAAATGAATCGCAAAAAGCATCGGAGCGAGAGAACGAACACGTTGGCTGAGCCATCGCTACTACGTGCTGCACATGGGGTAATCAGACCGCGCTAGGTAACCTAAAAAACGTTGGTAACCCAATCTTGAACAGGAAGGGTTCTCCAAAAAAATTTCACGAGCAGCTCTCATTCTTAAGAATTTTTTACCACAAGACGGAAGTCTTTTATACCAACTTATTACGACGTTATTTACTGACTAAAAGAACGAGATAAGTCGCTTCGTTGGTTTGACAAGTTTTTATCTTCTTTAGCTCACCATAGGAAAGAGAATCAAACAAAAGAAACGAAGTATTGGACAATTTTCAGGTTGAAATCCTAAATTGGCTAATCTTTTTTTTTCTATTAAAAGGTTCCACGTTAACATTTAACAACTCAACGAGCTTTCCGATACGAGTTAAAAACAGAAAAAGCATAGTGCCCTTATTTTTGCCACAAAAGAAAAAATTTCGAACAGAAAAAATACGCAATCGATAATTCCGCACAAGTATTCAAGATAAGTATTTGGATTTCAAACGATGATTTTCACGTTTTGAAATTTTAAAGTTGTAAAAGGTTCCACTCAGAATTTTCCTTTACGAGTGTTCAGTGCTAAAACAACAGTAAGATAACCAAACTGGGTTGCTCAGAAAGACAAGTAGTCTAAGTTTATAAAAAAGTTAAAAATCAAGAGATGCATGTATTTGGGTTTCTTTCAAGACTTTTTATAGGTAGTTGCCTTAGTCATAAGTTCTATTATTCTTTAAAAAAGCCGTCCTCAAAATGCTTTTTCCGTTGGAATAGCACAGGCACCGTTAAGAAAACCCTACAAGCGTGGCCTTTCCAGCAACAAAGAGTCAACTCCAGCTTGTGTTACTCAATTACTTAACACTAAGTTCGGTGAACTTAGACCTCTGTCATTCAGCTCAAATAACAACCGGAGACAGAAGATATCCAAACAGGGTGAAATATGATGACATTTCTAATCAAACCTATACATCTTGAATATAAAATTCTGGATTACTATTGAGATGGAAATAAAACAAACACACTAAAACTCACTGAACTAGATCACTCTCAGTATATTTAGTTCAGTGCTAGTATATTTAGTTCAGTGCTAAAACTCAAATATACCCCTACAGTCCCTACAGTTTTCCTCGTATGTGCTTTCACAGTCGCCAAAAAGCATTTTACCCGTACAAACTAGTACTTTAAATGACAAGAACGATAAAATGAATCGAGCTAGTTGACACCCAGATTGAATATCAAGGGCGATCAATGATTTCCTGAAAGGCACAGATGGCACCCATGAATGAAAGCGGCGCAGTGTCACACGTCACCTCTCTGCAATCCAGTTGACGTACGGTTGTAAGAGTGGCGGCAAAAATAGGTCTATCGAGTGCTTAACAAAAACAGCTGTTTTCGAAAGTCAGCAGAAATTACCTCAGACTTTTTTTTAACAACAACAGCGATCTTAAAATACTGAAATTAACCGCGCAAACGGCGGGAGAGTTAAACGTTGGGTCGTCACTTCATTATTACGTCGTAGGAGGCGACGGGGTGTAATGAACCTTACACGTCTTAAAAGCAACGTCTTAAAATGAGCTACAGCGTCGTGGTATAGAGGTATCAGTTAATTAGCGGTTTTCAGGTGACTTTCTCTTTTCGTCAGGAACTTTCGGTGATTTAACTCTGATTTCCCAAGAGAGTGTAATCAGTCTTTATATTTTCATATATTCTTCATCGTAATCTAATGATTATGCATCTGTTCTGTCTTAGAGGGGGAATTGCGTGAGTAAAACTGCGTAGCCCTTACAGGTAACTGTACTTTAATGAAATACACAGAAGAGAAAGATTTATAATTTTAAAAGTAAATCAATGTTCTATTTAAAAGCCCATTCACGTATGTATTCAAAAGTATTAACACAGAAAGTATTTCACTGATCTCATTCACGCTGTTTTTTGTCTCTCTCATAATCATTCTGAAAGATTCACTCCCTGAATCGCTAGTTTTCATAGAAAAGTGAAGGAGTATAGAGTGAAAAATTCCCACCTTTCACTTTGAATGATCCTTCCGAAATGAAGGTCAACAGTGAAAAGTCTGAACGAGCCTTAACACAACAGATGGTAGGGTATGATCCTTAAGGCTCATTCAAACTTATCACTTTTGGTAGGGTGGGTTGGGGTAAAATGGGTCATTTTAAGGTACTTTCACATTCTAAGTTTCATTTCATCAAAACTATTACTTTTTAAGGATTTCTTTCGATTGGATCTTGACATTACAATCCTTTAGAACATTTTCATCTAATTTTATCTAATATTTTTTAGTTATAAGTTGGTTAAACTTAGCATCAAAATAATGACCTATTTTACCCCATCTTGGGGTAAAATGGGTCTCATTGCGAAAAGATGTCAAAAATATATTTATTACTAAATATACATGAAAATAAGGAAAAAAGCAATCGGCTCTAAGCCGTTTTTATCTGAAAAAATTTGTTTTAAGTTGTACTTTTATGAAATTGTAAAAGTCCGAAGTTAATGAACATTGTTCAAATGTAGCAATTAAAATACTTCATTTGGAGAAAAAAATAAACTTGTTTGACAGTTCAATGTATATTTGAAGGAAATAAGTTAAAAACATTGTTTTTATTTAATACAGAAGACCTCCTAACTATGACCCATTTTACCCCAAGTACAAAATATTGTTATAAAAGATAAAATATTTTATATTTTTCTAAGCTGATTGGCTTGAAATGTCTCTCAGACTTTCTTTTATGGAAAAATATTACAAAAGTCTGCTGTAAATTATTACAATATATATATATTTGGAAGTTGGTAAACCCTGTTTTTTCGACAACACCATTTACCGTTCAAATAAAATATTTTTTCAGTTCTTAAATTCAATTCATGAATCTAAATTTTTGACAGTCGGAAAATGTTACCAACAGATAAAAGATTATAATAGTACAAAAAATGAGCGAAAATAATTCTATTTAAATTTGATTTATATCGAGTTAATTAAAACTGACCCATTTTAACCCAAGACCCACTTTTCCCCAACCCACCCTATTCATTTACAAGGAATCATCGAAAGTGAAAAGAGTGAATTCGGCGTTTCACTCTTGACTCCTTCACTTTTCTATGCAACCTAGCGATTCACAGGAGTGAACAACTCAGGATGAACAGTGAAAATGAAACAGTGAGAATGAGTCTTTCTCTTTACATTCGATTTTACTCTCGCCATTCCCCTTTTTAGAACCAAAAACGGATCCCAGAAGTTCTGCGTCACACTTTTTATCTTCCCTCTCCGTTTATAACAAGTGCTTTTATAGGAAGTGCGTTCGAAAAAGAAACAATCTACGACAGCCTCCGCCCCGTGTTTGCCTCTTGTCTCGAGTTCCCAGAAGAAGGGCGCTTTCGGAGGAGCAGGGGCTGACCAAAGGGTCAGTGACTCCCCCTCACGCACTCACGGGAACATCGATGATATCTAGCATGCTTTTAACCTCTAGAAATAAAAGCTCCGTTTCATGTGTAGTAAAGAGAGTGCTGAAAGAAAGGTCTTTTAATGTCCTACGGGTCTATGACCTCCATCAGTAGGTTTGGACTCAAGAAAGAGTTGAAACAAATGATTCAATTACTTTGTTTCATTTTATTAAAAAAGGGTAACATACATTTTTGAGTAAATGCTTTATGGTTTTATACATAGGTAGGTGTCATTTTGGGGGCGCTTTCAAATCATATCGGCTATTTTGAAAACAATAGCAGAGAATGTACCATATTGAATCAGGCGCGGATCCAGCACGGCTCCAAGGGGGGCACTTTCCAGAAAAGATCCCCTTGTGGCATCATTGGGGGTATGGGGGTCCTCCCCCAGAAAAAAATATAAATTTGAAGTGTAAAAGTAGGGTTTTAACTCATTTTTAGAAAACGTTTTGGGTCTAAGGGGGGCACTTTTCAACACTATTACCTTTACTTTTTGACCCAAAATGTCAACATTTTGGGGATTTCCTAAAAGTAATCACTGAATACCCCATTTTGATACCAATGGGGGTATGGGGATCAAGGGGGAGGCCCTTTCCAGAGTTCCACCCTCCTGGATCCGCCACTGTATTGAATACAAGTTAAAAATAAAATTTAATTTTGTGAAGGTAAAAAATAGAAATTCGGTATGAAAATACATAACTTATAAACGACCAGCCATAATTTTGTCTCTTCAAAAATACTACCATATGGTCGTAGAGTATAGGTGTTACTTTCACTCACACACAAATAAATCTGAACTTCGATTCCAGATGTACTTAATATAAACTGATAGACCGTATCAAAGAAGGTTAGTTAAGGGGTCATCCATAAACTACGTGAGGCGTTTTTTCCAAAATCTGGACCCCCCTCCACCCTTGGTGAGACTTAGTGAGATTTTGCTGGACCCCCCTCCCCCCCAAGTGAGATTTACCGACAACTTTTTAAAAATAATTTGCAGTATCTCATCTGTGTGTATTCTTTTCTCATACTTAAAAAAAAGAAAATCGTATAATTTCTAACTTAAAAAGTTGACGTGAGATTTTAATCGACCCCCCCTCCCCCCTTGGTGAGATTTGGTGAGATTTTTCCAGACCCCTCCCCCCCCATTTTGACCTCACGTAATTTATGGATGTCCCCTTAATTGACGTTTTCCTCCAGTAGCTCTCCTCAGCACTTTCCTTTGGAATGACGGACAACTAATCCATGAACGAAATAACTGCAATCAAATCACGTTAGGAAAACAATCTATAATACCACCGCCCACAATCGATTAGCTATACCATACCAAAGAGTCCATTCAGCAGGATTAAGCCCAAAAGTGATTTACGGTAATTGGGAGTAGCTTCAGTTTAGTGCGAGCCATAAGCGACCGAGAATGGAGACGATAAATGTCAAAAGCTACCGAGCACGTTAAGACTTTTTCGAAAGGCTTTGACTGTTTGCTTAATGAGTCTGAGGATTGTTTCAGCAATTTTCATTGGCAATGCTATTTCGGAAACTAAAGTGGCATCGACAAAAGTGTCATAGGAAAACGACTGTCTCATAAAGTTCGCCTACTCTCAGGGCCGAAAATAGCATTCGGTATTCTTTTGTTGCAGGATTCGGATCTACCAAATCATCGATGAAGGAAGTTGCGTCAATACAGCCTATCGATTAATCTGAGAGAAAGTTGACATTTGCGATATTCTAACAAAAGGTTCTGAAGTGGGCGGAATTAGAAGTGGGCGACTATAAAGGGGTGAGAGTGGGTTAAAAGAGAAGGGACGGGGGCGTAAAAGCCAGGCATAATAACCTGATAAAAATTCAAGTACTGAAACGAAATAATAGATAATACCTTGTATTTTGTCATTCTAATTTGGATAGTTTGTAATTCAAATGAAGTATTATCATGACTTGCGATATTCCTCAGTTGTTAAGAATTGTGATTCTTTCTAAACAAAATTGTCAGATTCAACTATTTTTTTATTTAGGTTAACCTAGGAATTAATTTTGAATGCAGTCGAGTCCCGTCACAGATCCCAGTACGTAATCCTCTTTTAGTAATAAGATATTATGTTTCAATCTCATCTTCAATCCCGATTTGTTAAAACAAAGAGTTTACAGTAGTTACGGGCAATGTGATAAATCCGGGCATTATTAATAATGCCCCCATTTCCGGCAAAGTTAATATTCACTAATATTTGCTATTGAATTTATCATATTGCCCGCCTCACATCGAGCATTATTAATAATGACCAGCATTATCACTTTGGTCTTAACATATACACAAAGTATACTATAACAGAATTCGTTTGAATATAAATTCAATTTAACTACTTGTAAAAAAAGGAAATTTCAAAAGTCCTTTTCACTGTGAAAGACTTTTATTTCTATAGACTATTATAAGTTATTATTTCGAGAATTTTACTCTTTAATTTAGTATTAACTATTTTTTTTCAAAATAAATTAAGGGTAGGTGGTTCCTTTTTTCGAAATTTCCAACAGACTGGAATTCATAATTTAATAATTTTATGCGTCGTTTATAAAATAAATTACGAAAAAATATCTGGTTTGCATATTCTGTTATCTACAAATCATAGTATGATCAGACAAAACATGAATAATAAATACATACTCATGTAAAATTACGATCGCAACTCACAGATCTTTTTAAAAAATAATTATCACATATACTAATGAAAATTCTAAGGGAAATGTTAAATAAGTATTAAAATTGAAATTACTGATATTTCGTAAGTTGTTCATAAAACACTGGAAAATGTTTAATCATGATGAGCCTACACTCATGTTTTAGTTTCTGTTCACTAATGAGATCTCATTGATGGGATCTTAAACTAGTTAATAATTGTTAAATTTACATTTATTAAAGAAAGAATTAAAATATTTTTCTTTAATGTTTAAGATAGGAAAGATTAAAGCTTACTTAAATTTCTAAAATCTACTCGTAGTACGGTTTCCTTTGGGGACACCCATAAATTACGAGATGTTTTTTCCAAAATCTGGACCCCCCCTCCCCCCTTGGTGAGATTTTGCTGGACCCCCCCTCCCCCAAGTGAGATTTACCCACAACCTTTAAAAATAATTTTCTATCCAATTCGTTTGCATTTTGTGCTTCACAGCACCTAAAACTTTTCCATTATTAATGATATGGGGGAAAAGGACATTATATCGCCTAAAAATCTCCATAGTATCTTATCTGTGGGTATTATTCCTTTCTCAAACTTAAAAAAATCGTTTAATTTCTAACTTAAAAAGTTGACGTGAGATTTTAATCGACCCCCCCCCCTTCCCCCTTGGTGAGATTTGGTGAAATTTTTCCAAACCCATCCCCCCCTTTTTGACCTCACGTAATGTATGGATGTCCCCTTAATTAAATCCTCCGGGAAAACATAGGGGGTTAACATCCCTTATTATCTCCGTGATATACCGGTCCATCTTCGATCACTGCGCATCACGTGTTCCCACGGCCCAGGAATGATTTTTAAAATTCCTTCAGGGACAACATATGGGTCTTCTATGGGGAACAAAACCAACCAACCAATCATCTAAAATGATTAAATATATCCATAGGGAAAAAGAACACCGGGATGAAAGTGTGAAAACTACCTCAGTGTGGAAAAACTGATACGAAGTTAGGGAAACGTATAAAGAATTAGGTAAATCATCATTCTTAAGGAGAAAGCCGAAGTCTCCTTAATATCTCACTTAATTCCATACAGACAAATAAATGATAAAATACATCCATAAGCGAAAAGAATACCGGAATGAAGCTTCACCAGTGAGGAAGAAACTGACACGAAGTTAAGGAAACGTATAAATGAATTTGGGAAATCATCATTCTTTCAGAGAAATCCAAGAACCCATATGAAGTCTCCTTAAAATCTCACTTCTATACAAACTAATGATTAAGCACATCCATAGGGAAAAAGAATACCGGGATAAGAAAATTACATCCAGTGGGGGAAAACCGATACGAAGTAAGGGAAACGTAAAGGAATTCAGGAAATCATCATTCTTTAGGAGAAATTCAACTTCAACAACCCATATGAAACCTCCCTAAAGTCTCATGTAAATTCTAAATAAAGAAACTAGTTTTTGAAAATTTGGATGAATACATCCATATAAAATACTGACGAATGATTCAGCGAAGGGGAGGCCAAGAGGTCAAGGAGGAGACGCGCGAAGATCATCCTCAGACATTCGAAGATCTCTCGGACTTCCGGTCACAACCTCAATGACCTTCCCTCCACCACCCAACATAAAAAAGAATCATCTCCAGAACTTCTGATCCATCCTAGCAAACGATCGATCTTTTTCGGAAAGCCCCAGCAAGCAACTTCACCGGCGTTCGATACATCCACACGCGCGGGGGAGTTCGGGACTGACTTTGAATCGTCATTCGGAGACATACACACACTCCCTCGCAATAAAATAAAATAGAACACACCATGGATGAGGTTTTTGTATATAAAAAGACAGGGATGACTCACCCAGGGTGTCTCGGTTAAGACCAGAGGAGTTCTGAGTCGGGTGGAGGCATCTTATTCCAAAAGGGCAGCTAACGAGTGTAGGTACTGTTATTCCACTGTGTTTCCGAATGCGAGAAGAAGGGTTTTTTGAAATCGGCAGCGGCGTTGTTCGGGGCCACCGCGGGAACTGATGCACGGCGATCGTAGTTGGCGCCGTTAAGGTTGCCGGTCGCCAAGCAGGTGGAGCCAAACCGCGCCATTATTCTTGCCGCATGAAAGAGATGTTCGGCGTGTACACGAGAGAGAACAAAGGAACCGCTAACTACGAATTTTTTTTGTTTTTTCTAAACTGCGTGTGTTCTCATAAAATGTTTTAGATTTTGTTTTCAAATTTATTAACAAAAATTAAGTACAAAATTACGCAAAAACAGAAAGTAATCTCAAAAAGGAATGAAAAAGAAAAGGAATGAAATTGCTTGCAAAAAATTTCCCAAAGAAGCCAAAAGCTCTTCCATGGGTTCATAGATTAACTTACAATTTACAAATTGAGACGGTAAAATTGTAGGAGAAACTACATTCCAAATACGAGCCAAACGTTTCTTAATAAAATTTACCTATAATTTATAGCCCAAGAGTAAAACGTAATTAAAACAAAGCACAAATTAAAATAATTGTTTCTTTTATTTTATCTATTAAATTATGTAGTGTTCTCATAAAAAGTCTTAAAATTTGCGACGATAAAATTGTAGGAGAAACAAGTTTGAATACAAGCCGAAAGTGTAGCATTTTGCCGCTAAGGGCTTGTAAGACCAAAAATGAGAAAGGATATAGAAGTAATTGAAAGGGAATTAAAAACACAAAGCAGAATTAAAAATTGTTGTTTTCTTGATTTTAGTTATTAAATTATGTATGTAAATAAAAGGTCTTAAAATTTATGACAGTAAAATTGTAGGAGAAAAAAACATTTGGAATGTATATGCTGAAAATATAGTTTTGTAATAAAATTTAAGCAAAAATTTTTATAGCCCAAGAGTAAAACTTATAACAGAAAACAGAATTTAAACTTGTTTTTCTTTATTTTCTTTACCGTTTATAGGAACCTGAAATAGATTCAACAATACACAAACTTTCTACATCCTACTACTATTATAATTGTGAATGTTTGTCTGGATGTTTGTTACTCTTTCACGCAAAAACTACTGAATGGATTTTAATGAAATTCTACCATAATGTAGCTGATACATCAGAATAGGACATGGGCTATAATTTATAAAGAGAAAATCAGTCCTTCATTCTTTTTTTCCCGTTTTTCCTGCTTTTTTTCACTTATTTTTCCGTGTTTGAAAACCTGTTTTACCAGTCATACAAGGAGTTAAAAATAAAACATTGTTTCAAATGAGACAGATCACTAGACTTTTTCATTTACTAGATATTTTAGTTTAGTTTTAAACACTGGTTTTAAATTTGTTAATTTGTTCACTAGACTTACTAATTTACCAGACTTTTTACTATGGTTACAAATTGGTTATTTTATAAAGGCACCAAGATATTAAACATTATCAGAAACATCGGGATTGTAAAAAGTGACAAGAACACCTGGATTGGAATATTAGCGAGAACATCGGGATGGAAAAATTACCGGGTTAAAAAAATTACCGAGAACACTGGGATAGGAAATTTACCATAAAGACACCCAGAATACTGGAATATAAAAATTACCGTAAACACTGAGATAGGAAAATTACCGGGAACACCGGGATTAGAAAAATTACCGTGACCACCGGGATAAGATTACCGGGAACACACTGGGATAGGAAAGAGGCGCCTGGGATACCGGGATGATTTGTAATATTGCTAATTTACAAAATTATAAATGTATTTTAAGAAATATTTAAAAAATTAATTTATTCACCCCACCCGTGCAAGGCCGGGTATAACAGCTAGTAGGAAATATTTTTAAAAACTTATTAGAAATAATAATAAAATAATAAACTCACGTATTTTGTCTCTCTCTCTTATTCAGTATATAACTACTCAGAAGAAATGAATAAAACCATTTAAGAGAGGTTTTAAGAGAGGTTATGTATTTAAACAAATGTACCTCTTTAAATTCGTAAAATATTTTGGGCATGAGTCACTTTTAGTGATATGTAAATACTTCAAAGTTAATATAGTCGTTAAACAGAATTTTGAAGGTACAACACTAATGTATTGTATGCTACAGAAATTTTACATAATATAACTAAGTACTTAATGGCCTATTAATTAACCTTATTAGTTTTATTTAATGCTTAATAGTTAATTGTTTAATTAATTTAATAGTTAATAGTTTTAAAAAATAAAATTCTATTAAATACCTTGCACTCAATATTATCAATATTGATCAATATCAATATCAATATTAAGGGACAAGAAATCATCGAAAATAGTTTTTACAGTTTTTTTAATTCATGTCATTATAGATTAATAAAAAGTATAAAAATAATGTATTATTGTTTTTTTATTTATGTGGTTATTATATATATTTTAATTTATAATCACACTGCACAATTACGGCTTTTTTATTTTATTGTTTGACAGACAGCTGAAAGCCGAGTTTGTAACTTTGAAAGACTTTGTAACTTGATTAGTTTTGAGTTTTTGCAAATAGTATCTTTTGTCAATGCTTATCTTAAAGGTAAGTAGAAAATGGAACTATGTAGTGTAATTTAATCAAAAATAGTTTATCATTTTAAGTTTAAATTTCTTTTTCATACCCAATACTTAAAAGTTTTTAATATTTAATTGTATTTGCTAAAGTTTATTAATATAATAAAAGGATTCTTTCTCTCAAAAAAAAATCGAACTCAAGAATCAATTATACTTGAGAAAAGTATGATATTCTGTTTCAAATGTAACAAAAGTTTTCATTAAATGAAAATAAGGTTATTAGGTAGTTGATACCATTCTTGACATTTAAAGTCTATCATCCGATATGATACTTGATAAATGTCAAAAGTTTTATATTAAATTGTTTTATTTTCCTTAAATTCTTGAAATGATACATGATATAATAAGATAGCGGAGAACACTTTCTTTAAACAAATTAAAATCGACAAACAAGTTTTTCGATTTTGAAAAGCTTCGGTTTTGTTTTTCTTGCTTAATAATAGGGTATCAGGCTTGACCTTTAGTTTGGAAAAACAAGAACCACAATTATAAAAATGTTATTGATTTATCTCTTTCATAGCATATTTCATCAATCCCCGAATGATCATTAAGTTGAATGATCATTCGGGGATTCACATAGTCTCTGTTGTTCGTTCATAGTCAGGATATAAAGTTTTAACAATCCGAATATCGCAGAAAAACGAGCAAAAAACCTATCTTTAAAAAAATTCGTGTATTTACTAATTAGTTAGTTTTCGGAGACATGAAATAAAATATATTTTGCAGTAAATAATCCAAATTAGTAAAATAATTTCGCTTTTATAATGTAACGTAAATAATATCAAAGTAAAGTAAAGAGCACACAATTTGCACTTTTTGCTTGAAAATTTCCTTATTTTTCTAATTAGTGAATTTTTGATTAAATTGGAGATCATTGAGAAGAGAGATTGAATTCTTATAAAGAATAGAATGGAATGGAATTAGAGATATTAGGAAGATGTGGAATTTGTTTATTTAGAATATTTGAAGGGAAAATGACGTTTGATTTTACCATCAAAAGTGGGAACAAATTTTACATTAAAAGACCCATTTATAAAATTTATTAAAAGTAACCTATCCAGAAAAAATAAAAGTTTCCAATTTGTCTTTTTTTATTTTTATAATTATAAGAAGATCCTTTCCTTCCTTTTTTACAGAACTTTTATAAAATGTACTAACTTTAACCAGGTTCAGATTCTAAAGAAAATTGTTTAAAAAAGCAATAAAAGATAATTAACCCATTACCCTTAAAAATATTTTTTTCACTGTGCTAAAATCCGAATTGAAGGGTAATACGACCTTAAAAATGAATAACGGGGAAAAGTGTGCTTACGTAGTTCTTTATGTTGAAGAACGACTTTCCACTAAACTCGTGTTATATATTCATTATCATAAAAAAATATAATGATCCATTTACAAAAGATAAACCGACTTGAGGGTAACTGAGTTCAGAAATTAAAGTTCTGGGTAAAATTAAGAATTATTTTTAAGACATTTGGGGTTTTTCCACAGTTATTTGTGGTTTTTTCAATGGTTGAAAAATTCTTAAATTCAGTTTTAGAGTAAAGTAACGAAGATAAATTAACAATATTAATTGAAAAACATGAAAACATTGTAATTATTGGATTTTAACCAAATAAAAAACAGAATATTTTCATCTTAAGTTATTATTTAATTTATAATTAATCTTTTAAAAAAAACTTTTAAAAACTTTTAGAAATGTAACAAAAACAGTTAAACGAAAACGTTAAAATGTTAAAACCATCTGAAAATATTTTTAAAAGTCTGAAGTCTAAAATTATATTTTATCACCAATAAAAATGTCCTTTAACCTTTTGAACCTTCCCTTTACATCCTATTTGGAATATTTAACTTTGTATAATTACGTACTACCTCTCTCAATTATAGTTCAGTTTTTTAAAATTTGTAGTGATCACTTTTTCTTTTCAAGCGCTTGGTAACTGGAAAAAAATGGGGAACTTATGCTTGTTTTTAAAAGAAGTTTTTCTGAGAAAAAAGATGGAGATGTTTTCACTCTACGGGACTCTTCGGACCATCTGTCGAGGTTCCGGTCGCGACATAAATATAGACAAAAGCTATCGAGGGTGTATTTTGGGCAAGTTTCGGTTTTTCTCATTTAGGTCATCGAGGATGGCAACAATCCAAGTAGTGTGATTGTCAAATCTTGGAGGAAAGCTAAGACTTGGCCAAGATAAGATATTCTTGCTCTTATCTGGACTGGAAGATTAAGATTCACTAATCACGATTAAAACTACCGGTTGTAGGGATTCAGAAAACATTCACGTTTGTTTGTTTGTTTCATTCTGTTGCGTGTTAGATACATTTTATATTTTGAAAGATAACGACTAGATATCTCCATGTGTTGAGACTTGTTTACATTTTAAAATAACATTTTAAGGATTTAACAGTTCCATAGAGAATAAATTTGTTTTTTTCAATGGTTTTGATAGTTTCTGTGATTCAATAGCTAGTTGCTTAAGGCGCAACACATAACTGAATTTTCCAACTTTACATTAGACGAAAACAAACTGTTTAAAAAAATAAAAGTGATAATATTATAATAGTTTGTAAACCTTTATTTTAAGCCTTTTTGTTCGGGGTTTGAGATGAAACGCTTCACTGTGCCGGCGTCCCTAACGGAGTCAATGATAAGGATGGGGATTATGTCATTTTCCTTACGATTGCAATTATGGTAAAATGACAGAATAGAAGATTGCAGCGATTTGAGTCGTTTTTTTTTCGCAAAACCGTTTGTGCCAGGTGATCCGGGGAAATTTGTATAAAGATTGATGTATAGAACCCAAAATGGCCAAATGTCAGTTTTGTCATGCTGCTCCTTAAGCGACGAGCTTCTGTTACATAATTGGTAAGATCTCGAAAATAGTCCAACAACAAAATATATCAACAAAAGTTTTATAATATTGCATACTTGAAATCACCAATGATAGTTTTTGTTCAGTTTATGTGGTTACTTCATTGTTTACTTACTATTGCTTCATTCATTACTTCACTACTTACTATTAAATTACTTCATTACTTCATTTATGTGATTCAACTGATTGATAACTACCTTAAAAAGTCCTTTTTATATTATACAAGCCATTAATTTATACATTTTTAAAACAGGAAATATGATAGTCGTATGTTGAATTGAAATTGAGTAGGAAACAGGTTAACTTATCAGGAAA
This sequence comes from Tetragnatha versicolor, assembly GCA_024610705.1. Taxonomy (NCBI): domain Eukaryota; kingdom Metazoa; phylum Arthropoda; class Arachnida; order Araneae; family Tetragnathidae; genus Tetragnatha; species Tetragnatha versicolor. The sequence goes on from JANDEH010000006.1 coordinate 46,911,089, forward strand.
AGAAAATTCGCAGGTCAGGTTTGGTATTTAATAAAATATTCAGTAATATTATAGAAATTCCGTAATATTGGTGGTAGTAAAAATAAAAGTTTCTCCTACAAAAAAAGTTCTTCAATTCCGTCCCGATTGCCGTTAGGAGAAAGAAGGTTGCAATCGATGCGGCAACACACAAAAAACTCCCAAACTACTTAGGTTGACAACTAGCAAAAGCTCAAATTTACTAAACGTTAAATTATAATAAAAACTATAGATATATCTTATCTAGAGCAATGACTTAGCTCTTTTTTTTTTTCATTATTTCAGTTTAATATATCAAGAGGAAATTTTAAGATAGTAACTCCTCGTCAAATATGCCAGTTGCGGAAGTGAGTAAAGTAATCATAAAAAAGGTCCTACCTCTCTCCTCCAGCAACACTTTGAGGGGAACCAGCAAGTGATTTTCCATTTCTATTCCTTCAGATGAGTTCGCCATGTTTCAAACTTTAGAACCTGAAAAATATTTAATTTAAAACCTTATCACAATGTAGGGATGTGATTATATTTTACACAAACGAATATAATAGTGCATTAATAAAAAAACCCTTTAACTCACGGGGAAATTTTAGGGAATATCCGGTATTCTTTCGTCATTGCAGGAACGTTGCGTCACGTTATAATAAAAACGGTCCGTCTATTTTGTGCGAATTAGGACGAAGTTTTAGATATAGGTAATTGAAAATCAGCTAATGTTTTGAAATAGAAATTTTATTGATGGTGTTTCTAAGCTTCTTATTTTGTAAATGCTTGTAAAATTGATGAAGTATGAGACATAATATTATAACTTAAATTTTAAAGAATGTTGTATACTGTAAACAATTATTTCTTAAATTTAATAAACTGGTAAACGCACCAGTACCCGACCAGTTAAGGAAAATTTAACATTCAATTTGATATAACTCCTTGGAAAAACTATCAAACATCTGGCTACTTCCGCCTTTAAGTACCTAAAATTATCCTTAATAATAGGTATGTTTTCAAAAATCTCTCTATTCTAAAAAAAAGTTTTTGTAAATGGTTTCCAGAGAAAGGCTTTTTAATTACTGTTCCGTATAACATGTTTTTGGTATCAAACTGTTCGGATTCTTTTGAGGATGTGCAAAGTGCCTTTAGAATTTCTAAAAAAATTATCAATTCTAAGATATTTCCATTTTTCTGGATTACGGATAAGGTTGCAGTTAACAGCAAGAAACTGTCGTACAATCTCCAATCACAATGACCAACCTACGCTACTCATTAACGATGAAAATAATTCCTTTCACGCTTTGAAAATGCGCTTCAAAATATGTACTTTCTAAATAAAATATTTTTAAAAGACTGATAAGAGTTTTCCAGAAACTCACAGATCTACTATTCAAGTATAGAATTTCACACAACAAAATTAATTGTTTGTAAACATTGAGTGCAATGTAGATTTTGTCTCTTATCATTTTTAATAGCTTAAATAGTATTGTTTAAAAAGTCTGTTTTAAAACTAAAACTTGAATGATAAAACACTAGATATTTTGACGAGTTACTAGGTACTATATTAAATTTAACAGATTCATTGCTGAACGTTTTTGTAAATATTGAATAACAATAGCACGAGCAGACTTGATGGATATTTTCAAGGAAAACGTGTTGATTAAATTATTGATAATTTAACCAATAAATGTTCTAACTTTTAAGAGAGTGTGCTTCAAGAAAGTTGGTTGAAGTTTTTTCTACTAATTGTTATAACGAATGTTTTATAAATAAATAATTTTAGTGAGCAGGGTTTTGTGGGGATTGCGAAGCGATCCGAAAGGCCCTGCGTCAGCAGTTAACGGGGGTTGGCGAGCGATAGCGAGCAGGGGGCGGTAGCTCCCTAGTAACTTAAAAAAAACATTAATCCATTAAATTTTACAATTTATGAATTTACTCCCATTGCACCAGAAGCCGTCCACCTTACCCCAGTATCTGACCAATGCATGCTCCTATATCCGACCAGATTAAAAATATATTTTGCGACTTAAAATATTCTATTTATCCACAGAAAAATCTTAAATAACAATTAAAAAGTGAAACTACATACTTTTTAGGAACATTGTCCACCTTACCTCAGTATCTGACCAATGCATGCTCCTATATCCGACCAGATTAAAAATATATTTTGCGACTTAAAATATTCTATTTATCCACAGAAAAATCTTAAATAACAATTAAAAAGTGAAACTACATACTTTTTAGGAACATTGTTTCAATTTTAAGGGTTTTTTCTAAACGAAAAATTTGTTTTTTTTTCTTCGGATTCATGCTATGTCAATGAGTGTTAAGCAGAACTTTCGAGCAATGAAACGCTAGAAAACTAAAAACCTGTAAATGCTAAAATAATAAGATCACGAAATGAAATCACGAGTGATAGAAAAAATAATACTAATATATTATATATTGTATTATTAACGATTAATAAACATTTTACAGCTAATGAAAACATCCATGGATTGTGGGGTGTCGTGTTGTGAGCGGACACCTAAAAATCGTGTTGTGAGCGGACATTGATAAAAAAATCGAGATCGAAAATCGAAATCGAATCGATAAATTATGCTATTTACATTAAAAATGGATATTTTAATACTATTTTTGTGTGACATTAAAAAGTACCGAGCCCCCTTTTTTCTGAATCGCCACTGTTACTGACCCACAACGAGTTTGGTTATAGTTAGGGCAGGGGGTTTGGGGGGGCGGCAGCCCCCCCCCCCAACTACCATAAAATTTTTACAGTTCTTTTGATGTTAGAATTCGAAATTTTAATATCTAGTTTAGTGCTTATTTTATTGAGTTTTCTTGATTTATAAGTTGCCGAATGAAAATGCGGACGAGATTAATATGCATTTACATTTATTTCCTAATCTTTGTTACACAAGTTAAACAATTTATACTTCCAAATTTTTGCTTTTTTCAAAGTCTTAAGTAAAATAAGTTAAGTTATGCTATTTGTATTCAAATTCATATTGGCTATTTTAAAGCTCTTTTTGTGTGATTTGCGTGTTTTTTCGGAACATTAAAGAGTACAGATCCCCCTTTTTTCTGAATCGTCACTGTTATTGATTACACCCAAAACGAGTTTGGTTATAGTTATGGCAGGGAGGTTTGGGGGGGTGGCAGCCCCCCCAACTATCATAAACTTTTTACAGTTCTTTTGATGTTGAAAATAGCATATAAAATCGCTAACCCATTCAATCTCGATTTTCGATCTCGATTTTTTATCAATGTCCGCTCACAACACGGCACCGATTGTGGACTGTTGTTGTGTAAATTGGGCTTATTTCTTTTTAATGATTATTAGCAATAGTTAATTTCAGTTTACAGAAGAGAGGAAAAAAACATCAGGAACTATTAATTTGACACTAAGGGGATTAGAATCCCTTAAAAGTGTATTTATAATTTAAAATAATAATACCTTACTAAGAGAGAAAAAAGAAAAAAGTATACAATTACATATATACACACATATTAATACATATACATACATCTACACATGTATATACATTACAAAAAAACAATATAAAATAGAAATTACAAATTACAGGACTGGCAATGGTGTCAGTTGCAAAATATATATGTATATTTGAACCCAATTAAAAAAATTTTATCAGTACTAATAATAAATAAATCCAAATACAAGTAAATATTGACCACAAAACTATATGAAACGTATTAAACTATGGAATAGGTAATTCTTCTGAGTTAAATAAAAAAAACTTTAATTTTTTTTGAATAAAGTTATTTTAGATATTATTTCAATATCAATAGGCAAACTATTGTAGTGCTTAGGTGCTAAGTAAAAAAAACATTTGTGAAATATCTCTTTATTAGCTTTAGGAATATTGAATATCATGCCAGGGCGTCTAGGATTTATAGTAGTTTTTTATACATATGTTAGGATTTAAAAAAAGATTGTAGCAATTCTTATAAAAAAATAGATGTTGCAGAGGAAGTATATCCAGAGATTTATAGGGAAAGGAATGTGATGCTTTGGTTAGTGGAATTTAACATAACTTTTAAAAATTTATTTTGAAGATTTTGAATTATTTGGATGTTAGTTGAGTAATCTCCGCCCCAAACAGAAAGTCCATAGTAAATTCAAGGATGAACCCAGGCATAATATAAATTTCTTAGGAATTTGTGATTAACCAAGTTTTTTAGATGATAAAATTTATATAAAAAGAATCTCAATGTATTATTTGATAAAAAATTGATGTGAGATTTCCATTTGAGATTTGAATTAGTGTGTAGACCCAAATACTTAATAGTATTTGCACATTCCAATTGAAAATTAAAATAAATATTATTAAAATTAATATTTTTGGAAAAACTAGTTTTAATAATTGTTATTAAAATGAAAAAGCAAAATAAATTTAAAAAATGTAAACAAAATTGACTGAAAGTGGTCTATAAAAAATCTTTATTTATTTACTTATTTTATTAAACATCGTTTGCTATTATGATGCATATTTTTGAATCTGGATGATTTTTTAATGTTCCAAATGTTTAGTACGTACTTTTTTTCAGAAGTTTTTCTCTTTAATTTTTATTTTTATGCAATGGTTGGATATTGATACTTAGTAAAAAATACACTGATCCATTTTCCAACCACTCTGGTCAGATATTGGTACAGATGGGTAAAACAACGTTCCAATAGCCGACCACACTAAATGAATACTTAAAAAATTGTTTGATCGAAAAATCGATTTCCAAACTAAATGAATACTTAAAAAATTGTTTGATAGAAAATTTTTGTTTACTTGTTACAGTCAGTCGAGAAAGTATTCGTACACCCAAAAAATTTGCACTATTATACGGCTAAACTGCACTGCAAGTTCAAAATTCAAACAATTATCCTAACATCGTTTGTTATCTTTCATTATAATCTACCATAAAAAGAACAAAAAAAAGCATCAGAACGGGAAGAAAAAAAATCATTTTAATAAATGAAGCGATTTTGAAGACCAAACATAAAAAAATTTCAAACACCCATAGACTACCATGGGAAATGGAGTATGGAGGAAAACCATCACCATAGACTTAACATTGCTGGAAAGTTATTTTTGTTCCAAATCCTATTTTAACAACACGGGAATGCCGTTTTATTTTCTTGGGGTTCATAATGACATCAAAAAGGTGTAGATTCCATAAAAAAAGCGGCACTTAAGTGCATCCACACGATTTTTTCTTCAAAAATTGAAGAAAAAAAATTCGGGAGGGGCCCGGGCCTTTTGGCTACCTCCTTACATACGTCCATGAATTGTATAGTAATAACTAAAAAATTATTTGTTATTGTTAAAAAACGTCATAGTCCTTGTTAAACAACGTCATAGTCCTTGTTACTAAATTAGGCGTATCAAGAAATCGCTTTTTCCCTCGTTACTGACGAGGCTATTTGGGGGGGGGCAATTAGGCCCAGGCGTGGATCCAGCATGGCTTAAAATGGGGGCACTTTTCCAGACAATCACCTTTACCTTTTGACACAAAATGTCAAAATGATGGGGATTTTCTTTAAAGTATCACGCAAGATCCCCTTGGGGTACCTCTAGGCGAGTCCTCCCCCGAAGAAATTTTGAAATTTTACTTAGTAGTAAAATTTTAAAAGTAAAAGTAGGTTTGTAAAAGTAGGATTTTAACTCATTTTGAGAATGTGTTTGGGTACAAGGGGGGCACTGTCCATGATCCGCGCCTGATTAGACCAAAAGAAGAGAAGGAGGAGAAGAGGATGAAGACACGTCTATTTGAATTAAAAGGAGTATAATAACATACGTTTAAGCAAAACTTACCGTCTGTAATATTCACAATAGAACCAAGATCCATCCTAGATCGTCTTCGGCAGCATCATGCTCTCGGGAGTCTGCTCTGATTAGGGGGTGCTCTTGACAGTGTCACACGTCCCATGTGAGCCGTGTGTTCTGTAAACTCGGGCCTAGCATTGCGAAGGTATCCTGATGCTTTATCGGGCCGCTGTGGGTTCGTGCATTATCGCTAGCTTATCTAGCTTGTTATGAGTTGAAAGCAGCATAAATTACACCATTGATAAAGACGCGGGTGCTATTTCTTCTAGTAGTCTTGCTAGAGATGAGGAGCTTTCAAACCTGTCTTTAATGAAGGGGGCGATGCATTTGAATGGGTCCCCTGCACTTAGGGACGAACCGAATGAGTTTGATAGAGTCGGTGTATATATCGTACGTAGGATAAGATATCTCTCCCATATGGCTTCTGGGAGAAAAGGATGGAAAGTTATGGCGGTTTAGAAGCTTTGGGACGAGTCACGCGAGTCGTGTTACACGTGAGTAGAGAAGCTTTGGAATATATTTTTGAGAGTTTTAAATAAGGGGGAGGCATTAATTAGGTATATGTAATCATAAAGAAAGCTTCTAATATGTTTAAAAAGTATCATCTCGTTTGTATTAAAAGTGTCATAGATTAAATTAATTTAAATTCGAGTTAAAAACGCATATTAAAACTAAAACTGAGATTTGAGTAAATCCTCCCATTTCCCAAATTTTAGTGCTGACCAGTGGAAGGAAATATACAGATTATTTATTATACCAAAAATTTACGGCACCTGATTTCCTTACGGGGTGCTCTCCTTAGATGAGTTCTGTTAAGGAGCTCTTCTTGAAAACACTAAATGTTTTTCATAATCCAGGCCCATGCCTAAACTATTTAAATTTAACGCTAGGTATTGTCACTAAAACGTGAATAAAGATGTAAAGGGGCTAAGCTCTGAATAAAAATAGTTGTGGACTAAAAAAACGGATTTTCAAAGGAACACCAATAGACTTCTTTAAATAGTTTTAAGATTTCTTAAATGTGTGTTAATGTTGCAAAGGTTCAGTCCATTCCAAAATAATTTATTATATAATACGCTTTTAATTTTAATTCCTAAATAAATATGAGTGATAAGATGAACAATAAAATGTGATTACATTTTCATGTACTGAGAATATTCAACAATGATCTTTTCTTCTAAAAATTAATTTAAAAATCAAGCAAACTAGTTTATCTTTCAATTTCGTTACGCTTTAAATAGATAAAAACTAACTAAATAGACAAAATGACACTTTTAAAAATGAACAGACGCCTTTATCTATACATGTCAAAAAAATATGTAAAAAAATCCGCATAATTTCTTCGGCAAAATGGCATCATTCATCTCCATGTGTCAAAAGCTTGAAAATGCTTCCTCTCTTTTTCGTTTAAAAAATGGCCTCGCTTCTGTAAAAAGTTTTAAAAAATCCATTTCTCATCTAGTCGAACGAAATGGAAAGGACTGCATGTTTTGCGGTTTCGAATTGCCGGGGAATAAGCTTTCACTGGTTGCCATAGTAACAAGCACTTTAGCGCCAAAGCTGGCAATCCGACATGCGGTTGTGGTGTCGGCGCATGCGCTGTGAGCGACCGTATGGCCAACACTGCAGCGGGCGATCCAAGCGACATCTTTCCACTCTTTCTGGGGGATAAGACGGAGAGAGAATCAAATGAATAAAAATACAAAAGCGTGACTAACACTTGGTGTTTGGGGAGTTCCCGGTTTATATTGACTTTAAGTTATTCCTACTTAAATGAGTGGAGGACAACGGTAGTTAAAAACGAACCTTACTCATTGTGCTTTTCGTTTGAACTTCATCTTTTCCAATTTATGAATTTACGAAATATCCTATGATTCACTTTTTTTTGCAAAAAACAAAAACTGTTTCTACTGTTTTACTCATTGGAAAGAGGTTCATTCAAAAAAGAAATAGCACTAAATTTAAGTACTTCGTTTGTACTTTTATGAGATAATTTCAGGTTTTCATTTAAAAGGAGTAAAACAATTTTTGCATGACGTTGAATGGAGTATAATATTTTGTTGCACACAAAATTTACAGCATTTTAAACTGACAACTATAGTTACATGTTTAAAAAGACGTTATTTTGCTTTCGAGAATGGAGTATAAAAAATGTGTTTTGATATCTATTTCATTTATTCAATGATGAAACGTATAGCGATTTGCAGAACCTTGTAATAGGATTTACAAATTATTTGTAATCCAATCCCTGTATGTGTATAAATGATATCCTTACTTCCAATGTTTGAAAACGTTACAGTGCTTTTCGATACTTCTAATAGGTAATCGTAGACACAAATAATGAATACTTTTTGAAATAGCTATATTTTTTATTTAAAGGTAAATTCAACACAGGTTTGAGCTTTTATTTGAAAACTTTGTTTCAATTTTTTCAGAAAAGTTAAATTATTAGCAGATTGAAAAGTTAATAGTTTTTTTTGTAGTTTATATTGGCAATTTGGAAAATCCTTTTAAAAATAGAATGGCTAAATTTACTGTACCATAGGTTTTCTGGAATTTAGATTTATTATAAATAACCCCCATGTGTTTTCTCACTGGGAAATTAGATCAGGTTCAAGTGCTTTATCCCCAAGTATGTATGTGAAGTTGATAAACTACAATTAATTATCTTTTCTAAAATAGAAATAGGTCAAAAACGTCATTACACAAAACCTTGGTTAATAACTAATGCTAGGATTCAAATCAGGTTGTAAAATGTTGGTAACAACCAATAAAATTATATACTTTATGTAATTAATAATGACATGTGAACTTAGGTGAGAAAAAATAGAAGATGGAAAAGGAGTTTCTGTTCAGGCCTTTTTAAATAAATAATTATACTTTTGTGATATTTTAAAAATACAATAAAATATAATATCGAGATAATAACGGAGTGATAAAAACTCATCCAAAAAAATTAGAAAGTTGCTTGAATATACCTTAATCACAATTCAAAGAGCTTTCAAAATTAACTTCTCTTCATAATCACCCACAAAGGAAAATCATTTTAATTACTTACTTCTGTAAGCCCTGTGCTAAACATTGTGGTAAACGGGGAGCTTTTTGTTTGTCTCTCTATTCTAAAAAAAAGTTTTTGGTGAACGGTTTCCAGAGAAAGGCTTTTTAATTACTGAACCAAATGACACATATATGGTATCAAAATGTCCGAATTCTTTCCGGATTTCCGAGTAAGCCCTTCGATTTTTCAAAAAAATTCTTAATTTTAAAATATTTCCATTTTTTTAGATTTCGGATAAGGTCGCAGTTACAAAGCAAGAAACTATGAATTTTAAAACAATTGAAAATATATTTCACTGGTTTTTTAACATTCAAATACATTAAATAATCATCTTTCTATTTATCACACTAATTTAAAAAATATATATTGGATTCTTTTTAACAATATTTATATTTTTGCTGTTCAAACGATTTTAATTATATTTAAAACTAATGTATAATTAATTTATCTTTTATTTTTAAATAATTAATTCATATTTATATATTTATCTTTGTCGTTGTGGCAACCTAATCATTACTATATTTACAATAAAATATAAACTCGCTTTCAGAAATTTTGAACTTTTGCATTTATTTATTACAATAATAATTATTTTTATATCCTTTTGCAAGTTATATTATTTAAGGTAGTAAAAGGTAACTTTTTTATAATGCCAAAACGCAAAACTAGATATGGCGGGGGAATGTTTTAGAAATAAAGATAAAAATCGAAAGTCAGAACATTCGTGTCATTGCTATGAAACTGACACAATTTCGACGTTTATTTGTTCTCATGAAGCAAAATTCTAAATTTTCGTGATGTTTACGATAATTACTACATTTTTCACAGACAATCAATGAAAATCATTACAAATTTTAAGAAAGTAAAATTTATTCCGGAGATGTTTCAGTGCTTCTGAATGGATCTGTGTGAGAAAAACATTACCTTGGGGAAATGGTAAAAGAAAGTTTACACTGCTTTGTTACTAATTTTCTTGGAATTAAATGGCGATCCGCCAATTCATATTGCCATAAAGGAACTGTTAAAATTTCGCCGCTGAATGAATATTCCCCTTTTTTTTGAAAGAATACCCCAGAGAAGTAGTTCCCCTGTTTTAAGAATGTTTTATAAAATGAGTAAGTGCTGTGAGCTGTGTTTTGTGAGGATGGCAAAGAGATCCTTAAGTATCAGCGTCAGCAGTTAACGGGGGTTGGCGAGCGATAGCGAGCAGGGGGCGGTAGCTCCCTAGTTTAAATAAAAAAAGGCAAATCATATTTAAAAAGGTATTATTGTAATGTTGAAATAACATTTCTTGGAAACTTTTGCAAAAATACAGACGAGTTCAACTGTGTGTTCAGTTTCCGAAGACTTCCGTCCATGAACCAGATATACGATTTATCTTAATTGTTATGAAATACACATTTGAAGAGATCGAGACGTTTGGTCAACTTCCAGTTGAAGAACCTATAGACGAATTTAATCAGAAGTTGACCAAACACTCCAAGAGTTTAACAGTGGGACGTGTCACATAGACTTCAAACTGTACTGTACAGTTCTAACTGGAAGTACGATTTATATGCAATGTTATGAAATATATATGTTACCGTTAAAGTATGAAATCCGTTATTTCATAGAATATACCTAGTTATTCCATGGAATAACTGATCGTGTCCTTTAAAGTGTAAAACTATCTTGTATTTCATGGTTTAACTAGTTATTTCATAGAATAACGATCTGCATCCCATTAAAGTGTAAAATAATCTATATCATATATTTCGCACGACAAATACATTTACCTTCCACCCCTACTGCATTTATGAACTATTCCAGGCGATAGGGAATTAATTAATTGTAATTCCAAGTGTCATTTTATTAACCCTTGTTGTAACAAATGATTTTATGGTACGTTTTCATAAACATCATTTATATGCTGGATGGATTACTTCTTTTTTATTTTAATTGTCTATCATTAGTTTAATTTCATTTTAGATTAATTGTTTATTTTACGTTTTTGTTTTAGAAAAAATTTTCTTTGTATATATATATAATTCCAAGTGTCATTTTAGTAATCCTTGTTGTAACAAATGATTTTATGGTACGTTTCCATAAATACCATTTATACGCTGCATAAGATAAATTATACTCCCCCATTAGATAAATTGCTTCTTTTTCATTTTAATTGTCTATCATTAGTTTAATTTCATTTTAGATAAATTGTTTATTTTACACTATAACTGTCTCTCATTAGTTAATTTATTTCATAGAATAACTACTAGTTAAAGTGTCAAATTAATAACATATTACACACTTTAACGGACACGATCAGTTATTCCATGGAGTAACTAGGTATTCTATGAAATAACTGCATTATATACTTTAACGGTAACATATACACTGGAATTGTTCAGAAACTTTGGTCAACTTTCGGTTGAACACTTCTATAATTTGACGAAAGTTTGTTTATAAAAGTTAGCAGTGCAAGGAAAATTTGAACTGACATTTTCGAGATGCCAAAATAAAAGCATTCCGAGAAACTCAAGAGAATTAGCTGGTAGGTGTCCAGAATTTGACTCATGCTCTAGAATTTTCTGGAGTTATTGAAGCCCATTTTCGCGCTGTTTGTCACAACTTATGGGGTGAACCGCCATGCCAAATAGTAAAAAAACAGCTTTAAGAATGTTGCTTACAGTCAAGCGAAAAGGAAATTTAGTTTAAACATGTTTTCTCCGCAAAGAAAAAATTCTAATAAAAATGTTCCATTTTTTAAAAGTGGGTAACTTTCTCTCTCTCTACTACTAAAAAATAATATTTATCCATAAATACGTGTATTTTAAAATGTTTAATATTCCAGAAATATAAAACTATAAAACACTAGCAGAATTTACTAACTGGTGCTGGTTTTTACTCGAAAACTCTCACAAACATAAAACAATTTTCTCTCAATATTAAGAAAAATGACGTAATTAAGTAAAAATTTGACGCTGTAATTATAGTTTCACTTTGTGATCGTGTCTTAACACATTCACAACAAATAACCTAGTTGTTCTTTTCAGACGTCGTATCTGTCAGAAAGAAACCGAATCCACTGGTTTGCCAGAATTATCTGTCAACACTCATTTGCATACATAAATTTTCGGACAGTTGGCGAGTGCTTCCTTCCTTGCTATCAGTTAAGTTATAGACGTTTATCTGCCACTGGGTGTCGAGCCTTGATCGCTAACGAACTTCATCTGTCGGTGGTTTTCAAGGTTATTTCTTATTGATCAGGTGGTTAATCACTAAATTCTTAATGATGTGAATAAGTAAAGCATTTCAAATGCGTCTTTGTGAAATTCAATTTGAGTAACTTATAATTAGATTTCTTATTTTACGAGGTTAACTTAGAAGATATTGTTTGTTTATGTACTGGGAGTTAAGAATAAAAATTGAGGAATAAAAAAGACCCTTTAAAAGTTGTATTACCTGCTAGAGATTAGAGGATTATTTTAGGAAAAACGAAAAATTGATGAAGTTTTGAAATAAGTAAAACGAATATTTGTTTTTTAAATGTTTTCTAACTGAGTTTATTTGGGAAAATGTATAATCATCTATCTACAATGTAAGGTACCTACTAAATTCCATGTCGTCAAAAGTCATAGACCATATACTCAATCGGCAAAAGCAATTCCAATGTGTTTTCATGAAATTCAATTAGAAAAACTTAAAATTTGATTTTTTTTTATTTCCCCTGGGAAACCGAGGAAATATTTATTTTATTAAATGTTTTCTAAGAGAGCCTATTCGGGAAAATGTATAATCCACTATCTACACTCTATGGTACTTAATTAGTTCTTTTAACTATAAGAAGTTACATGAAGGCGGTGAATACAAAGAGCCGTCAAAATTCATAGACAATATACTCAATTGACAAGATAATATATGCTAATTAAGAATTAAGTTTTCATTAGAACAGTTTCATATTGTTCTTTCATTAGATGAGATGAGATGAATTTTCATTAATGTTAAACGGCACCTTTTAAGATTAAGTAAGTTTCAAGTCGTAATTTTAGTGAACAATTCAAGCTTGAATAGGTGCTTAAATGCACAAGTTGCAGCATGTTATGTAATCCTTTTAGTATTTGCCAGAGGTCAAGGGGATTCTAAGAACCTTTGGTGTTAATGTGAAGGTCATTCCAGATAGAAGGTTTATTACGTTTTTACTTTTCAAAAAAAGGAAGTTTAATTGCAAGATAATATGATAATTTCTCAAAACATTTAAATCCTTAAGTGTTTCTTTTTTTAATTCTTTTCTTACTAAAAATCCTTCGAAAGTAACCCACGTTTTTATACATTAATCCTAAAATATAGTGTGGGCACCTAAAGGAATCCAAGGACCACAGTCACGCGCGGATCAAGGGGGGGGGCACTTTTCCAGACAAGATTTCCGTAGTACCATTGGGGCTATGGGGGTAATCCCCCAGAAAAATTATGAAATTTGATGTGTAAAAGTAGGGTTTTAAACTAATTTTGAGAAACGTTTTGGGTCTAAGGGTGGCACTTTTCAACATCATCACCTTTAATTTTTGACCCAAAATGTCAAATATTGGTGATTTCCTCAAGAGTATCACTGAAGATCCCCTCGTGGTACTATAATGGGGGTAGGGGGGTCCACTCCAGAAAAAATTTTGAAATTTGACTTGTAAAAATAGAGTTTTTACTCATTTTGAGAACATTTTTGGGTTCCCAAGGAGGGGGGTCCAGACTGCCACCCCCTAGATCCGCGACTGGCCATAGTATGCCTATCGAATAGAAATTTAAAGTTAATATTTCAAACCAAACAGAAAATATCTCTATTGCTATCAGTATCATTAAAGCGCCGTAGCAAAAAGCACCTTTGAAGATAGAATTTCCCTATATGAAATTAATTGTATCACTTCTTTAAGTTTTACTTTTTTAAAAAATCGAATTTCCATGTCATTTTTATTTTCTCAAAATTATTCTACAGTCTTTCAGAATGATAGATAATAAAATAGAACTGTCTAAATCCACGAAAGTAACAACTCAACTCTAACAAATTTCACTATTAAAACCGATGGCACTATCTAGCTCCTCCAAAGTAACAACTCAACTGTAATGAATTTCGCTAATACTTAAGCATGGGACAACTTTCGTGGATTTAGACACTTCCTATATAAAAATTCCTCTCAAAGAAACTTATTATTCTGGAATTTTCAATCTTCGTAAGGGAGTCGAGCAGAATCTATCTATCCATCGCAATCTCAAAGAATCGAATCCAACCAAACGGGAAGCTGTGATCAGCACTCGGGAAACGAAGTCTTCATCAAATAGCTACGTCGGCAGTCATTCGTTATGACGAGAATGGGACAAATTCGATGAAAATGAAGACACCAACTTGTGACAGTAAAATCAAGAACTTGGAATACCTTATCCGTCATTCATTCCCTCTAGAACTGACTTTTTTTTTAAATATGTTTCACAGTTTGAAATTTTTGTTTTCAAGTATGTTTTATACTTATAAAACTGGGATAAATGTATATGGATGGGATTTCCTTATAGTTAGATGCGTTTTATAAAAAAATTTATTACATGCTCGTAGTTTGGTTTATTTACATATTTTTAGATATTCAAATCATGAATGCATAATTTGATATTTTTTTACTCATTTTACATTCATTAATTGTTCAAGTTAAAAGAAAAAAATACTTATCAGAGGAAAAGAAATTTTGATATTGAACAGTTATTGTTCAACGGTTACCATATTGTCGAATTTTCTCGTTCGAAAATTTGAAATATCATGTGATACAGATTTTAAATTTATATATTTTGATTTCTTAAAACTTTTTGTTTTAAATTTTATTTTAATTACATATTTTATACTTTTTGGTACATATTTTTCTAAAAATAAATACAAATTATTAGCCTACATATTTTGTAATTTTAATGACAAGGAAACTAAAGTTTTACTGATGGATATTTAGTTCAATAGTTGTCTTATAAATGAATTTTTTTCAATCGAAATAAAAATATACAGAATACAACAAATAAGTTTAACTGATTTTTGGATCAGTATAAAATTCAGAGATGATCCAATTTGGATAGGGATAAATCATTTATTCTCAATTCTTCTCAAATGTCCATCTTCATAATAAGTTTTAGTCTTCTTCTATTAGATCCTCTTTCTTAATCACGATCTGATTTTGAGTAATAATGCTGTACACAGCTTTACCTATTAAAGTCATGCTGAAAAAAAATTACAGATATCCATATTTAATTCAAATATAATTATAATAATTTATGGAAAAATACTTAATCAAAAATCGCATCAATAATACTTTTACCATATTTTAAAACAACCAGTATTAGATTTCTGAACTTTTATTGTGGTTTATCTATAAACTATGTTATTTTCTTTCCTTACCATGTTTTGAATCTCAAATACAATTGCTCCTTTTAAGACGTTGCAAGTATCACAAGATATTAATTATAACAGTATATTTTTACCCATAGTATCGATACAGAAATCTTTTCAATTGTGTGGAAATCAATTGAACAAAAAATAAAAAATGAGGGGATGATATTATCTATAATATAAATGAATTTGGCTTTGCGGATGGAGCTTGAGTGGCATTAGAAACAACAACATAAATGAATTTTGAAAACAAAGAATTCCTTTTCCAATGAAGATTAAATACCTTTTTTGGTGTTCCAAGTGGGTGGCACACGACAACAACAACATTAACTACCTTTTATGGAAAACTTACGAAATGTTTAGATTTAAAAGGGAATTTTATTATTTTACTCTATAATCCATTTCCATCCACTCCTTTTACTCCATCTTTTGTCAAAGCTTGTTTTCTAAAGAGTTCTTGTCAAAACAGGTATTATTTGTATTATAATATTGTTTTGTTGATAAAAAAATTATAAGAAACAAAAAATTCCATACAATGCTCCTTTATAAAATTCCTCCATATAATACTTCCTCTTTAAATCCAATTCCATATTAATAAGAAATAGTAATTGTTACATAAAAATATAATAAATAATATATAATAAAAGTTTATGTTTATTTAAGGCTATAAAACTAATAATCCCTCAAATGAAAGAAAGCATTTTTACAGTATTTATAATTTAGACTTTTCCATTATTTTCTACTATCAAAGTGGTATTAAAATTTAATGTTATTTGACAATTCTTTTATCATACAGAAATTGCTTTAATCAAACCGCATTACTTTCCGTTTGAAAAACAGTAGAAAACAGCCTGATACTTAATGGGTATTAGAAAACTCTCCTAATAACACATTTAATGCTATCAAACAATTTTTAACACCTTCCTGACCAAATGTCGATATTTAATATACCTTCGGGTCCACATATTAAACTTTTTCCAAAAGTCTTCTTTTATTTTCTCCCAACAGAACCAGCCACAGGAGAGATTTTTTTGCAATTTCAGATCCCCGGCCGGACAGGATGCAGCTGGAAGGAAACAAAGAGATCTTTGTAAGGCTTGGCATTCGGTTATAACAGAAAACTTTCACAATTATCCATGGGGAGTACTAAAAAAAAATGTATGAAAATCACTGCTGATGTCTGTCAGTTGTTTGTCAAGTTACTTCGCAACGCCGGAAAAAATAATGTAACATGAAACTATTAGTTTTTCCAACATTTTTCCATCTC
The DNA here is from genome assembly GCA_024610705.1 of Tetragnatha versicolor. NCBI lineage: Eukaryota > Metazoa > Arthropoda > Arachnida > Araneae > Tetragnathidae > Tetragnatha > Tetragnatha versicolor. Next base: position 46,927,642 of record JANDEH010000006.1, read on the forward strand.
TTTCTCGGCTATAAAATAAAATAAAGCTAAGTGGTCTTGAATTTTCAGAAATAAAATCCGTTTAATGTTGAATTGTAATAAAGTAATACATTGTTGGAAACATTTTGAACTTTCCCCCTCTTCAAATATTTTACTCTTTCAACATTTAGGGGGAAAGAAGTAAATTTAGAGTAGAAAATTATTCTTTTGTGTGAAAATGACCTTACTTTCATGTAATTCATTAACATTAGTATTAGATTCATTCTGTAATACCCCTGTGCTCAAGACAGAATACAAAGAATGCACATAATATAGCATTTATTTTTTATTTATAATTATGTTAATAAAAGTAGTTTAAAACCTCTAAAACCAATTTTTTATATTATCTGATTATTTAGAGGTCTGCAGAGTAGAACTGCACTAACCTCTGTGTATCGTATTTTAGTAAAATTATAAACTCTGGGCTTACCCGGTAGAAATCCGTCTGAACCTTGCTCTATATTTGTTTTGTTGTTGATGTAGACGTACATATAACATGCGGGCCGGTGCTTCACTGGAGATACGCGATGGTATGAACCAGAAGGAAGCTGAAGCGAAGAGTAAATTATATCAGTCCCTCCTTCTCTTTATAACTTATATGGGATAAAAAAGCAACTTTTTATTCAAGATATATTAAACATACCTTGTGTGTAATTAAGACTAACCATTTACACTTGTAACTATACTTCTATTGTATTGTAAATTTTCAAATAAAATAATCATCTAATTACGTACAAGCAATGACACCCAAAGTAGGAAATAGATTTTTAAATGTCTGTCTAGGTCAGAGACGAAACTGTACAACATTTTAAAAAAGTGCACACTATGGATTTATTAAACATGTCGTCCTTTCCTTATTGCTAAAACCTTCCATTAACCGCAGTGGATGATTACCTTTTGAATAGAGTTAAATTTTGCAAAAAAGTATTTGCGGAGTTTTCATATCTTCATTTTCAAATCAAATTTTATGAAGAACTGTTTTATGTGGCCATAGAAAACGTTTTCTTTTGAATTTTTATCTTCTTAAATATGCAAGTTACAATTTCCTATTTAAAACCAAATTAAATTTATACCATACTTCATGTTTCAACTAACCTATTTACTATGTCGGACGTCTGACATAGAAAAGTTCAGTTTGAGTAAAATTGTTTCTTCAAGAGATATAGAATACTTCAAAATTTCTATAATTACTAACTAGTTTTTTTAATTACTAACACATAGAGATCTAGTGACCCTACTAAGTATTCGATATACCTATAAAACTGAAATTATCACCCCGATAATTACTAGGAAATACTACATATATCTTTCAAAACCCCCATTATTAATATGGGCATTTTGCCCCATTACCTGCAAGCTCTGGCCTTCTGTCAGCTTCACCACGTGATCCGGTTCAAACTGCACCTCGACGGCCCCCTTCATCACCCTCAGGGTGGTGTTGGCCAGGTGCTCACCTATGAAGTTCAGCAGGTGGAACCCTGCGCGAGAAAACATCAGCCTTTGAGTAATGACCTCTGTTATACTCAGTTCATTTTGAATAGGCGCCTGAAAATATTTCCTTCTCCACCACCTAATCAGTAACCATGGCAACTATCTACCTCAAAGTAACGGAAGGTTTACTATTGGCTTCGCGAAGAGCGTAACTATGGTTACGCTTTTGGCGGGGGGGGTTACGCTTTTTGGTTACGATTTTTGGCGGAGCACTATTTATCAGGCGCCAATTCTAAATGAACAGAGTATAGACTTGGAACCTTAAGTTCTAAACTCTTGATAGTAGTGATCCTTCTACACTAGTGTCCAAAAATTAGCGATAGTTTTGATTTTTTGGAAAAAATAACGCAAATCTTAGTTCCTGTATTGTAATTTACAGGGTCCCCAGATATATTTCAAAACAAACACGTATGAGAGCTTCAAACAATATGGTTACCAGTGGCCAATAAAGAACTCAGGTGCAAAAATCCTCCCAAAATGAAGATTTAGGCGGTGTCACTTAATATCGCCTAAAGACCATACTTTAAGGTATTCTATGCACTTAAAATCATGCATGGAGTTCAGGAATATATCCTTCACAAATAACAAGGATTTATTTTATTCTAATTGACAGTCTAATGAACGTTTCTACTACCATTCCGAATCTGTATAGAGCTTCATTATATCAAAGGAGGGTCCTTTATCTCCTTTAAACTATAGTTAGGGTAATTTGATGCGGTAACACATTTTCCCACCATTGGAAAACAATATAGAAGAAGGTTGGTTTATTAAAACCACCAGTTCTCAACCAGTGGCACATATAGGGTTGCGGAAAAGGTTTGCAGGAGTACACTATGACATAAATAATTTCTGTTCAGTTCTCGTCTTTTGAGTTCAGTTTCCAAAGGCATTTCTACTTTATTACAAAACAGGTCGAACAACAAACGGCTCAACAGATAAGAAAACTATCATAGCTAGCTTAAAAATATAAGAAATCTGTGTCTAATCTGTCATCTCTAATAAAAATATTCTTAAAAACCACTAAACACATAATTTGCAAGCAAATATAATTTAAATTAAAAAATAGTATGTATTTTGAAAATCTCGCTTTATTCAAGTGATACCCTAACTTCGTCCTTCTCGCAAACTACCTAAATGAATTAGAATTACACTAGCGGAAATAAAAATACCAACACCAAGAAGGAAAGGAGATATCAAAGTCAAATTTTTTTCCATGATTTCACATAGTATCAATGTGAATTGATTAAAAAATCAGCCTTTCTGGATGTTAGGGGGCCGAGAAAACCGGGGAGGAGTGTTGACTCCATAGGTGTCCATTACCGCCGTCACTCGTCATGGTATTGAGTGACAGGGGCTCTAAATGACTTTTGAGGGATTGGAGGACCATGATGCCTCCTCAGGTAGTCCAAATTCATATGGTGCACCAGCGGACGTTGCATACCGGGCTAGGTGATTTCTCCTCATGGACCGGACTTGTTTTGTGAGCGTTGCTTCTTACGAACGGATAAGCCAGGGTAAAAATGCCACATAGGGGGTTAAGAAGAAAGCTTGGACATTGCATACAACATGTGGTTGTGCATGTTTCTCTTGAAATTTGTCCCCAGGACAGATCTGAAGGTAAGGACGGTCTACCGGCTGCAAAACCTCAATGACGCAGCTCTGGTTGGAAAAAGTACTGGTGAATCATACTCAGGAGTTGCAGAAATGGAATCCAATGCATCCCCACTCCGTTACCCTGCATCACCACTCCGTGGAACGATTAGAAAATCATCAGCTGAGTGTGCTCTCTCCATTGTGTCCTCAAACTCATACCCAACGGTCGTGGTGCTCCAAACCGAAGCAGGATTCTCTCATAAACGCAATGTCATGAAATTGGAATTTTCATTTCCTTATTTCGTGCTCTATTGGCAACAGAAAGGCCCATTTTCAGCCCCTTGTTTATAGACAAAGATGTAAGAAGCTATGCGGACAAAACGGACAATCCGCAGTACTGCAAACGACATCCATCCCACTGCCACTTGTCCTCAGTGTGATCTACCGGTACTTTGGCCAACCAGAGCTGCTTCATTGAGGTTTTTTAGCCGGTTGTCCATCCTTACATTCAGACCTGTCCTGGGGACAAATTTCAGGAGAAAAATGCACTGACACATGTTTTATGCAATGTCCAAGCTTTATTCTTAACCCCCTATGTTGCATTTTTACCCCGGCTTATCCGTTCGTTAGAAGCAACGCTCACAAAACAAGTCCGGTCAATGAGGAGAAATCACCTAGCCCGGTATGCAACGTCCGCAGGTGCACCATATGAATTTGGACTACCTGAGGAGGCAACATGGTCCTCTAATCCCTCAAAAGTCATTTAGATCCCCTGTCACTCAATACCATGACGTGTGACGGCGGTAATGGACACCTATGGAGACAACACTCCTCCCTGGTTTTCTCGGCCCCCTAATATCCAGGAAGGCTGATTTTTTAAGCAATTCACATTGATACTATATACAATCATAGAAATAAATTTTACTTTGATATCTCCTTTCTTTCTTGGTGTTGGGATTTTTATTTCCGCTAGTGTATTACGTGTGTACCACTATCCCAAATTTATTGTAAATATGGAAATTCACACTCGTTTTCTATAAAATTCATTTACAGAGAAATCTCCCCATCCCTTAATGTTGAGAGCTATGCATTATGAATAAGATTTAATAATACACATTATACTTTTGGTGCATAGACTATAAAGAACTAAAATTTCTTTTTATAGTTAGGTTTTTATACTACATGCTGTACTCATTTTACAAATCAATAAGGTCTCACCAGGGAAGTCAGTGACGAAGACAACATCCATGTGCTCTGATTGGTTAAATATTTTTTCTTCCGTGTCCACTAGGCTCTGTCGCCAACCATTCAGATCCGTCTGTAAAGGGAGAACCCAGGTGACTTCTTCGAATGGAGACCAGCTAGCAGATAAAATATCCACGGAAGGATCATACACGCTACAATAATTATTACATTAAATTATTTACTTATTTCAATAACATTAAAATCATGATGTTCAAGACATTATGCTCATCTCGTTAAATCATGCTCAGTAAAAGACATTACCAAAGTACGAATCTAAATAATTCCTTAATGCCATGTAAAAACTTTCTAAACTGTGAGACACTTAAGTTAATAATCATTAGTTTGCTATATAACAATAGAAATAATGCTCCCCATATTCAAATTATTTTAAAAACTTGCTCCGATTTTTTATACTTAAAAAATAAAAGGCACATAAGGTAATTTTTATCATATCATCTTTAAGTTCAGCAGGAAAATTTAAATCATTATCCTTTTTTTATTAATATTAGGAAAATTACCATAATAACAAATATTTGAACGTATTAAGTCTCCCGTTTAATTAAGAACTTACCAACTTTTAGATTTTAAATTTATAATTTCAAAAAAGAAATTATATATTACTATTATATATTATTATAATTATATATTTTTTAAGATAATTACTATGCATCAATTTATTGAGGTATATAGTTGTTTTTAAATCACTCTATAATTAAAGAACTTCATGAAAAAATTTCAAACATTTTATTTATCAACAGTTTTAAGGATATTTGACTTCGAAAACCTAACTCTAAAAAACTTAAAAATGTTCTAATTTTTTTTGGTAGTTTGTTCTTTTTTTACTGTTTCGCAAAGATTTTGTATTGTTCACAACAACAGCCACAAATCTCTACCGAGTTTTATTTTTTCAGCTAACTGGTTAATATCAGTTCATTACATCCATCAGTCAATCAGGTTCATCATAAAAAAGGGAGAGATTGCTTTTCTCCTCTCTTCTCAAAGGGAGACTCTTCTTTTGCGCCCCGCCAACTAAAGAATTTTATGTTTGTGCTGCCATCTTTTAAACAACGAGAAAGTTATAATAATTTATTTGTTAATCTGTAGTTCTCAAAATAAATTTGATAGTAAGTTTTTATGAAAAGGAATATTATTGTATATAAGGGGTGAATTTTCATATATAAAATCCTTTATCCCTTTTTTACTTAAGGGAAAATAAAAACGACTCTATATCCTCCAAAAGCGTACATCATAATGAGGTATTCTCACGTTTTGAGATTAAATTTTATTAAAATAGTAGATAAAAAACCATGAAGAATGACGTTTACATCAAGTATTTCCGTAGCCTAGTTTCTGAGATATAAATTTTTTAAATTTCGTTTTTTGTTTGGGCGCGAAAACACTTTTGAATCACAAATCATGCGCTGTGAGGTCACATCCAATAGAAGCCCGTTTTCTGATCACGCGAAAACAGAAAACACAATGGTTTTCATGCGCTGTGACGACGTCACATCCAATAGAAGCCCGTTTTCTGATAACGTGACTTTTCTGACGTTTTGGCAAAAATAAAATTGAATTTTAAATTATTTAAAACACATTTTTGAACTTAAAAATCAGAAATTTGGGAGTTTTAGACCATAATGTATCGAAAAAGTATAAAATGAAGCAAATCCCTCACTTATGCAAATACCTCATTCCCTTCTCCTTTTTTGCTAATCGATATAGTTAACCTTTAATTGAAAACAACAACTTCATTATGATTTATGAGTTTAAAAGTGCATTACCCATCATAGCAACATTTATTGTTATTGTATGGGTGGGAGAGAAAAGATAGTGGAGATAGAGATAAAAAATTTACACAAATAAGCGATAAAGAATGTGGAAAAGAGAAGGGAGAAAAAGAAAAATATAGAACCCTGCTCTGGTGCGTTTAGAGGTAAATTGAAATACTAACTGGAACACTGTAATGGAAAGCTTACCGTTGGGCGAACCTTCTATTTAGTGAAAGCCAAACGTCTACATGGAGACTGACGTTTCTCAAACCGTGGGTCACGGCCAGTCTCTCCTCAACGCAATGAGCCAGTTGCTTTACCATGTCGGCGTGGTGGGTCCATCGGTGTCCTTTAGCCCATACCTGAAAAATGTTCATGTCTTACTTAGTGCAATTTCAATAAAACAATTTTTAATGTAGAAAAACATACTCAATCAGAGAACGAATTAAACTTTCCATTCAGGGAAAATATTTCCCATAGTTTAAATTAGTTTTGCCCTTTTGTAACAGCTCTCTCATTGAACCCCTAAGAGCAACAGTTTCTTAAGACCAAGAGCTGACTTTTACCTCTTTACTTACCCAAGAACCACACTATGCTTCTCTATCAAGATCGAGATAATATATCATACAAACATTTTGTAGTCACCAACTGCGTATAAGGTTTTGTTTCAAAACTTTTATGATTTTGTATAATCAAATCTCTTAAAATTCCTCATTTCTGCACTAATTTCACATTTTATTGATCGAAATGAGTTTAAAGTATTTCTTCACAGAAAAAATTTAGATGATAATCTCTCTCACTGGGAGGCTTATGGTCGCTACTGCAATTAATCTCCATAAAAAAGCATGGAGAAAGCCTAGTCCCCTATCTTGACAGGAATGAAGATTCCTGTCAAGATAGGGGGAGTCTTAGGGCCAACGCAAAGTTTTATTACAGCCAGGCACTGGCTGTAATAAAACGATTACTGCCAGGCGTCCAGCACTAGCGGTTTAGGGGGAGATATCCCGATATCTCCCCCTAAACCGCAAGTGCTGGAGCCTAGCAGTAATCGTTTTATTACAGCCAGTGGAAAAGTCTACGCTGCACCTTAGGCTGAACTCCATGCTTTCTCCCCTATCTGATTTACGATTCGGGCGTTTCGAGACGCTTATAGTGTGGCGCGAGGCTTATTCTCCTAATAACCTCACTCCCCCCGCACATTACTATTTCCACTCTTCCCTCTTTTCCATCCCTCTCTCTCATATATTTTTTTTTCTCTCGGTCTCTACCATTTACCACATTAAAGTGGATCGTGGATCAAATTTAGAGACCTCTGAAACTCTATCGGTACCTGCGGGTCCAGATGGAGGTGTCTTCCTGACTGCTTTTCGACGACCGTCAGAGTCGTATGAACGTGTCTCCAGTTGTTGACCATCATGTCCCAGGAATATCCGTATAGCCCTTGCGTCCAAGTGTTGTAGCCCTTGGTAAGCCAGTGCGAGTAGGGAAGGAATCCCTGCATGCAGAAGTAAGTGCAGAAAAGGGCGGCTGTGATTCTGTGACGCCGACCCACCAACGGAGGCCTGCGACGAAGCTTGCTTGGAGAGCCTGAAGACTAGAAAATGAAGTCGAATATATGTATAGTTACATAGCAACATTTTTTTTCTTTACGCAAGGTGTCTCAAGTCATGCCATGACTTACAAGATTTTCATAGGATCCCATGTCCGCTAACGTAAACTGTGTCCGCTATAGCTAGAGGACAATGTTTTCCGGCTAAGGGGCAACGTTTATATTTTTTTATATTACGGAGCACTCCCAAAAAACCCTGCAAATCAAATTTCATTAAATTATATCGGTAGTTAGCAGAAAAAAAACTTCCCTATTTTTCACTTCCAAATTATTTTATATCGTCTACGAATTAGAAACTGATTTTCTCCACTAGTTACTGGCAGAATTTAATGAAATTCGGTTTAAAGACGTTTCGGGTTTACAGAGTAGTAATATTTGAAGAAAAGAAAAGTTAAACGTTGCCCCTTTGCCTGCGAACATTGTCCTCTAGCGGACACAATTAATATTTGCGGACATGGTTCTATGAAAAACTTGTTTGTCATGGCATTAAAGACCTGAATGTTATGTTTGGTTTCAACCATTTGAGACACACTGTATTTTAACTGTAATTTAAAACCTTTTCTTTCTAAGTCATGGGACTTACTTCATGAGTTTGATTGTTTTCCGCGTCGTAAATACAATCTGAACTCCTTCCTGGGGATTCTTTGTAAAGGAGAGGTCGACCGGGGAACCTAGAGAGAATCCTGTAAGGCCAGTCCGCTGAACAGAAGATGGGCATTATGGCAATCATCACATATGGGAACATTCCTTTAGAGGAAAGAAAACTTGTGAGATTTATTGTGAAAATGCAACAGGTAAAAATTGAGTTACAGTTATAATCGTAAGATATCTTTCTGCAAAGAGCAGTTCAGTCAGTTTTGAAAATTATCCTTGAATATCCTTGCTATTATTTTTTGTGAAACAATTTTGTGATAAATGAAATAATAATTTTTTTTACTTTTTATCAAGTACCTAATTTTTTAATACTGAAGGTTGTACTTGATACGTTTGTGAAGATTTAAAATATTAATTAAATAAGGGATGTAAATCCTTTTCTATGAACGATCATCAAAACTTTTGGATTGTTGGTTGTGGTACATACCTGTATTTAACTTATTAACTTCCTACTTCTAATATTTTAATTAATTTAAAATTTATATGCCTCTACCCGCCAATCGCGAAAATTCGGATACATGACTCGGATTTTTCTATAACTCTTTAAAAGATAATTTTTTTACGACAAAGTAAGTACTTCAAAGCCTTGTTTAAACATTTTTATGATATAAAAAATGACTATCCTATATCCCATTTTAAGCAATTAAATGTAAAACATTCATTAGATAAATACATTTCTTAAAAATTAAAATAAGGAGAAAATAACTCAGTAACATTGTATTGATATTATACCAGTACCTATGGCAAACATGCGCGAATTCATGAGATTGAAGAGTCCACAGAAGAAAAAGGCATAAGGTCTACTAAACCGCATCAACATAAAGAATCCAACGGTCAGATCCAACAGAAACCCTCCGACATGAACGACAAGGTGGGTTATCTGGTCATCAGTTAGAAAAAGCCTACCAAAACAAATACACAAACCAATAATTTAATTCAACAACAATTTAAAGAAAAATATTGTTTTAGTTATAATCTATTTCTTTCTTTGGGATACTGAAGAAACTGCATAGGTTCTTAAGAAACTTTTTAATACTTATGAAGAAAATAAAAAAATATCAAGCTACCCCAGAACAAATGATCCCAAAAAATAATTATTTAAAGTGATGCAAAAAAGCAGAAGTTATACATGTAGAAACTTTCCAATGCAGATCAAAGTGACTTAAAGTTTTAGTTATCGGCCTACTTGAAATTAATAGGATAAATGAATGAATCGTCTATATGGTTAATATCTAGGATGTTATCTACAGAAGATACACAGATTGTATGTAATATACCTAAATCCATCGAAGACCCAGTGATTTCCCAGCTTTTCCATTGAATATCCACCGATCCAGTCTAAATTGGTCTTTTTCAACCCAGCTATAAAGTACACCAGAAAGATCTAAAAAATTAGATACCCAAATACATATTTTAATGCTAATAAAATGTCGGAAGTATACCAAACAATAAAGGGTCTCTTATTAGATATGGAAAATTTATGATAATAGGGTAAAAGAAGTCAGTAAAAATTGTGAGTATCGTATCATTAAATGGCATTTTTCTCTACCTACCAGATAAAAATATTGTGAGGATTAGAATAGTATAGAAAGAGGATAAATTAAAGAAAAAAGTCTAAAGTAGTTTTGAAGGAATCGAAATGCTGATGAATACCTGGCCTCTAATTATAGCGTAGTTCCATAGAGGTACATGTTTATTTCGAATATCAGGATTGCGTCTGCTGTCAATAGACCTACAACATAAAATTATGCTATGATTATAACTTACAAGTTCACATAACTTGTTCCTCAAGTGGACAAACAATTCTTAAAAAAACCTTTGATGAATGGAAATTGATTGAACACTGATTTAATTTAAAGTATGCATTGAATGATAATTTTAATTTGATTCCCCACTCTCAAAGTACAAACAATCCCTTATTCTCAAAGTTCGTGGGTTTCTTTTCTTGTCAAAAGTTAAAATTTTAAAAGTATATGTATAATTGTACTAGTAATTAAAAATATTATTTCATAATTTAACCGACATAGTTTAAAATTTTCTCACTGAGCTTAAGAATATGATTTTTTGAATTAAATAAAGTAATTTTTGAAACAAATAATCCAATTATTTCCTTCGTTTATATAAAAATTTATATCAATTAACTTAAAACTGATTTTACAAATTTATTTTCCAACCATAAAACGAGGTGACATGAATATTGTCTTGAATTAACAGTGAAATAAAAAAAGGTAGAGAATATTATTTAAAACAAACAAAATTTTGAGATAAAGAAGTTCGATATATCGAGATTGCAACACAAAATTTACAGCTTAGAAAAATAGCAAGCTCTTACATGAAATACTAAGTTCTACCAACTATTTCCCCCACCTTACTTTACCTTTCGTTTGGCTTTGCTGCATACATACACTTATCAAGGAAAAACCAGTTTTACAGGCTGACTAAATGTTTTGGGGGAAAAACAAGTTTCGTTAGCTAAAGATTTCTCAATTATTTGTTTTTTGGTGGATCGGTTATTTGTGTTATAAAAAGACCTGTGTACAACATAAAAACACTTATAACGTTTAGTTATTTAAGATTTGGCTCATTCCATGCCAAATCGACCAAATAAAAATAATCACCGGGCCTTTAGGTCATGGATTTTTTTCAAAATTTTTCTATAGATAGATCTCTATGAGAGATATTACCACAAGTTTTTTCAGAATTATTACTCAAAAAGGGACCCAAGGAAAAATTTCTGAAAATTGGACATTTTCCTCCATTTTTTAATTGATGAGTTACAAAAAGTGATGTTTCTCAACGTATTTTCAAGCAAATTAGCTGATTCTGGTGCCAAATGAAAGCTTACACTCTACTCTTTCTAGTAAAATATAAAAATATGTAATTATTTAATTATATTATTACTTTTTTTCAAAAAATCGCTATTTTCGAAAAAATTGAATAACTCCGAGATATCTTAAAACATATACTCCAAAATTTTACCCAAGAATAATCTTGACACATACTTTCCATAGCATAAAAATTGGGATGGTGTTTTGGGTTAATGAAAAATAAATAATTTTTTCCTAAAATTCGTTAAGTGGTCAATGCAGCTTAGTAACTTTCTTCCCAATGTCATTAAAATGCAAGACTTAATTTTATCACAAGAAGAACTTACCTCAGTATGTATTTTCAACAGTAAAAATATGAAAAAAGTGTTTTGGGTGTTGAAAAATAATTTCTTTCAACATTCAATAAGTTGTCTATGTATCTTTGTGACTGTAACTAAAGGACACCATTATAATGTGAAACTTATATATTTAAAACACAAGTAAGTTGCCTCAATTCAGTTTTTATTTTGAACAGTAAATAAGGGAAGTTTTAGATGAAATAAAATAATTTGAAGTTTCTGCTTTATAATATCATTTAAAAAATTAACTTCCTTTTTATTAATAACTTTTAAAATAAGAATTTAGCCCTTTAGACTTAGCCGTATGGATTTATATGTGTTTGGATGGAAATATTTTTAGCTATAAAGATGGAGTAAAGTAAACACTAAATTTGTACCAAAAGTACATAATTAAGTATACAAAAAATATAAAGTTCATTAAATATGTATTTATTATTTAAATATGAGTGCTGAAGTTTAAGTTTCGTGTTATAAGGAAATTCTGTAGACTTTTTCAAAGCTGCATTGACTAATTAACGAATTTTAGAAAAAAAATTATTTATTTTTCATTAACCCAAAACACCATCCCAATTTTTATACTATGGAAAGTATATGTCAAGATGATTCTTGGGTATAATTTTGAAGTGTATGTTTTAAGATAACTTGGAGTTATTCAATTTTTTCAAAAATACGGATTTTTCGAAAAATAATAATGATATAATTAAATAATTGTAGATTTTTATATTTTACTAGAAAGAGTACAGTGTAAGCTTTAATTTAGCACCAGAATCAGCTCATTTGCTTGAAAATAAGTTGAGAAACATCACTTTTTGTAACTAATAAGTCAAAATATGGCGGAAAATGTCAAATTTTCAGAAATTATCCCTCGGGTCCCCTTTTGAGTAAAAATTCTGAAAAAATTTGTGGTGGTATTGCTTATGAGTATCTATCTACAGAAAAATTTTGAAAAAAATCCATGACCTAAGAGCACATGCCATTGGTCGAGTTGGCGTGGAATGAGCCATTTATGACTTAAACATAGGTACTTTTTACATTTATCTGATTTATTTATGTTTTTCAAATATCAGATAAAATACCTTGAATCGATAACTTTTAAACAGAAAGAATTTTTAGAAAAATCGTAATAAATTAGTTTTATTAAAATTGAACAAAAAAAGTTTTGTATTTTAAAAAATATTGAGTCTGATCCATCCCGGCTGAAAATTATTTAATTTTTTAATTTTTACGTTATGAAATATTAATATTAGTTAAATGCCTATATTTAAATTAACATATTAACAAATTTAAGTTGTAACCTAGACAAAAACTAAAAATATATAAATATGGATTTTTATGCTACTGAAAACTTAAGCAAGGTTCTGAAATAAATCTTTACCTCTAGGTTATAGGTTGTTACTAAATTTGGTTTTGAATGGTAAAAATTCAAAATGTTTAAGTGCAAAAGATACATCTGTGTTTATAATTACCATGCCCTGTTGGCTCCACTCAACATAAGCTGCGTTCCTATCAAACCAAACAGGTAGGAGTGGTTGTTCCAATGAGACTTGTCTAACAAGAAAATATACCAATACGGCACTAGAAAGAGCAAACAGCTTTTCCGATAATGGAAACCCAAAACTATTCCAATAGCTCCTGGAATGATAAAACGAATATAGTACATTATTCAAAGAAGATTACTTCAATTACTCCCATAAATTTACAATACATTGCATCTATACTCCATTTTTTGTTACATTCTGCTTAAAATTGTATTATTAAAAATGGAAATATTAAAACTTATGAAAAGGGAAGAAAGTAGTATATCAAGAGTTGTGTCAAGGCTATTGTAATTTACATATTTTTGAAAAAAAGCAACCGCTAAAGAAGAATAAGTGAAACTTTTTTCAACAGTAAAACTCGTAAATTTCACAGCTTAAAATAGGAAAAATATTTTACGTGTTAAAAGGCAGCAATTCTTTTTAGTGTCTATTTGTCTCCATAATTACCACAAATTAAATCCTTATTTTTTAAAAGGATAAAAATTAAACCTCTTTTGTCTTTTAAAGATTACCGAAATCACTCTGCTTACATAAACCTTACCCAGATGCTTTCTATTTTTCCCTACCCTTAATTTGAAAAATGTGTTCAGGAAACAATTCATCCTCATTAGAAAACTATCGTTCTACATGACGTAACTCGGGAACGTCATTCCCTCGTTGAGTTATTATGCATGTTTCCCATTTGCCAATAAATTTGTTTCCGGTCACCCCACCCATGTCTTGTGTCTGTTGAAATCCACTGGGATTTTTTTTGTTGGTTGTGCTACACTGAAGAAGTTATCCATGCTAAAGTAAAACATCGATGAGCTCAAATCACTGATTTCAAAAATAGAACGGTTCAACTGCTATTACAAATTGAGCTTTGTTTTCAATAATATGACGGTCAGAGCAAACTTAATCACTGAAATGCTTATCAAATAAAAGGATGAATGAGTAAAATGTTCATGTTTTTTAACATGTGACGGCTGTGTTTACAATGCAACCGTCTTTTAATGAAATAAGTTCTACGATAATAGAATGTAACTATTTCTTAGCCCTTGGAGGAGTTAAAACAGTGGAATCCAAGCATTATTGAACTAAAATATGGTTTTCATAATCCATACGTCAAAATGTGAAATGGTTCACAAAGCGTTTGAAGGGAAATTCCTAAAAACATGAAAGAAATATAGTACTCGTAAAACATATCCAGTCATCATGTACTTTTTGCTGGTTGATCATTTATACTAAAATACTATTAATTGAAAATCAGCATTAAAGTACAAATTTATAATATACCGACCAAAGAGCATGATGGTGTATAGAATAATCATGAACTGCAGTGGCAACGGCTTGAGGAAAGGCAGCAAAGGAAACCTGCACTCATTGGGATCCCCCCATCGGCTGTCTGCTCGCCACAGACCTCTCTCATGGTGCACGTCTATGCACATCAAGCATCCTAAATAAGAAAGATTCTCACAAGACAGAAAAAACAATGTATAACAATAAAGTATTTTTATGACTTTAATGATTGCAGGGAGGCATTAAGCTTTTAATCAGCTTTTTTATTTTTGATTCCAGAAGGATTTACAATAAAAATATTATCACAAGAAAATAATAAATAAAACTCTTCTGAGTGAATAGTTCCTTTTTTCGAAAGGTCTTAGGAGTCTCCTAAATGCTGAATTCAAAGAGTGAAAGGTTTACTTTGTGAACATAGTGCAAAAAGATATTAGTACTGAAAATTCAATGGGAAGTTTAATATGCTATACTTTTAGTTACCACTGTGTCTTTAACACTTTTACACCCCCCATTGAAGGAACAGTAAAAATTCTTATTAAAAGACGTACAAGGCGAAAATAATTTTAAGTAGGAATTTTAAGTATTTGAGTTTTAACAAAATTTATTAAATAATGGTTTGTTAAGAGGACGATCTGATAAAATATCTTGATAATCCTGTATTATATTAATCAATGCATACGATTATACAGGGTGATTCAGAAATAATCATCAATAATTTGGGGGGAGGTAGAGGGGCCCAAGACAAGCATATTTCGAATAGGGATGGTGGGGCGCAGCCTTACAGTTAAAGAGCTAGGACCTAATGTAGTGCGAGCGCTTTTCCAAAGGCCGTTTTTAGAAGGCCCGTGTGACGAAACAAAACATAATAAAATGAAAAACATTATTGCATGAGGTACAAGAGTATCCGTACTACTTAAATCCTCAATGTGATAGAAATTGGACCACTTGCTGAACCGTAGGGTGAGTTTTAAAACGTGAAAAATTAATCTCTTAATCAAACAATGGAGTTCCCTTAATAGTATTTAGAAAAATGATGATAGGGGAAGGAATTTTCAATGATCAGACAGTTTCAATGATCAATGTTACGATCATTGAAAATTCCTTCCCCGATCATCATTTTTCTAAATACCATTAAGGGAACTCCATTTTTTGACAAAAAGATTAATATTGCACTTTTGAAACTAACTCCACGGTTTAGAAAGTGGTTCAAATTCTATCGAATTCATGGTGTAAGTAGAAGGGATACTTCCTTACCTCATGCATTATATTTTTTCATTTTATTATGTTTTGTTTCGTCACACGGGCCTTCTAAAAACGACCTTTTGAAACGCGCTCGCACTACATTAGGTCCTAGCTCTTTAACTGTAAGGCTGCGCCCCACCATCCCTATTCGAAATATGCTTGCCTAGGGTCCCTCTACCTCCCCCCAAATTATTGATGATTATTTCTGAATCACCCTGTATACGATTATTTTGTATTGATTTTCCTTACATTTTAAAATTATTTTTAACGATGAAAACAAGTTTTAAAGCAGTTTTCTATTAATAGTACTACTGTAAACAAATTTACCAACTCTTTCCTTTTAAATCTAGGAATATATCTACCCCTCCCTGCAGGATTTCCTACTTTTTGAGAATGAAAAGTATTAAATTTAAGGTTTTTATAGCTGAAAATTATTATTTTTAAACCGTAACTGCTATTTATCAACAAAACTAAAACAACAAGTATTGGACTCTGAGAAACTCAACCGTAGTATTTACAGCGTGTGCAGCAAAACACTCGGAATCTACTTTACCAAACCAAGGGTACTAAAAACTTACCATATAGAATACGAATGACTGCAAGACCCGTTGGATCTCTCGGGGAGTGTAGCAACGAAGAAAAGGCAGAGAAACTGCTCAGTTGTTTAGGATGCACTCCTAACTCTTGAAGCACGAAGTCTCGAGCCTGACGAAGTCTGGATACACCAGTCTGATACCAATCACCAGCAAGAAAGGCTTCAAAAATATGGTTTCTTTTACTCCATAATATGGACAGCAAGTTTTAATGAGGTTGGTTACATTAAATTGTAAAGATTTTTTTAAAATATTTACAAAAAATGAGAAAAATATGGAATTATTCAGCAAGAAACTACTCGACATTACGCCATGAGATAGGTTTCATAGAATATATAAAGTATGACCACCTCTAACTACCGAGTATACTTATAAACAAACTTTTATATAACTGTAACTAGCTGTATGCGCTCAAGAGCATGAAATTTTATTTGAATCAGAAATTTCTCAACTTAAAGAGAAAATTCGGTTTCGCTTATTTAGGGTTAGTTTTATTATAAGATTCGTTTTATTAACAATTTACTACTCCTACTTAAAACAATTAGATCAAAAAATGAAATAGCTCAGACCAAAAATTTCACAACTTGCAAACCTACCCTCGAATGGAATCGAAATCAATTAAATAATAGTTTAAAGTAGACGGAATATTTTCCCCCAAGGTCTTTTCCACGTACCTTTCTTCTTAGCAGACCGTTTCTTCTTCTTCAAGTTAAAACGGATTAGAGACTAATCTCGGCTTGAGACAGGAAGTTCCAGAAATTGAGTTGTAGAATCGGTTCAGAATACGAAATGCGAAAGTGATTTCTATCTTCCAACTTGATTACTACTACATTGGGTCAAAGATTCGCCTCCCCAGACGATTTGGATTTACTCACTGTGGGATAACTTTTTTGTGAGAGTTTGGCAACTCAAAAAACCCATATTGAATTTAGTGAATTAGCTGCCCACAAATTGACGTTCGAGACAGGTTAACTGGATTAGCTGACTTCTAAGTCTCTTCTTAAGACCTTTGCGTTGGTGTGATGTAGACTGATACAAATGTGGTCGTAATTAAATTTTCATCTTAATTAAGGTTGTGTGTTTTCTATAATATTTAAGCTTATCGTTCGTTTGTTCAGCTCTAAATTGATGCTTTCTTTAGTGTAATGAATTAATATTTTTATCTTAAATCTCATGGAATATTTTCTTGTGGTTGGGAGTAAATTATCACTTTGGGGTTATGTAATCTAGGCAGAGTTGGCTGGATTGAACCCAATGGGTTTGTTAAAAAAACATGTGAAAAAACCCACATTTTGGACCCATTTTTGGGTTTTTCAAGAAAAATCAAGAAATCAAGATTTTGGCGCAATTTTAATATTGAAGAAAAGCATTTAACGAAAAATCATACCAAGACTGCAGTTGAGTGGTTTTTTTCTAAAATGTAAGATTTCTTTCAATACTGTGAATGAGTTTTTTTCAAAGCTTAGGATATTTTAAAAATTTAAGTTGTTTTTTTACATTTGTTGGGTTTTTTTCATAATTGAATGGGGTTTTTTTTCAAAATTTAAGACGTTTAAAGATCAAACTAGTTATAAAAAATTAAGGAGGATTTTTTAGATTTCAGGATTTTTTAAAGTTAAATCGATTTCTTTCAAAATTTAATAGGTATTTTCAAAGTTTAGAAATTTTTTTTAATTTTAATGGGTTTTTTAATTTAAAATAGGTTTCAAAAATTAAATGGTGTTTTTCAATATCAGAGAGTTTTAAAAAAGGTTTAATAGGTTCTTTCATTATTCAGTGGGTTTTTTCTGTAATAAATGTTTTTTTTCAAGATTTAGGACGTTTAAAAATCAAACAAGATAAAAAAAATTAAGGAGAGTTTTTTTAATTTCAGAGGTTTTTTTTCAAAGTTAAATAGATTTTTTTTCAATATTGAATTGGTTTTTTCAAATTTCTGTGTATTTTTTAAATTTTAGTGGGTTTTTTCGAAATTCAAACCAGGTTTCAATAAATAAGGGGTGTTTTTACAATTTCAGTGGGTTTTTTTAAAGTATAAAAAGTTTCAACTTTGAAAAAACCCACTTAACTATAGAAAAACTGACATTATTTTGACAGAAAACAATTAACATAGAAAGAACTCACTAAAATTTGAAAAAAAAACAATTACTATATAAGAGAAAACCAGTTAATTTTGAAAAAACCCACACTTTTTCAAAAAAAAAAACCCAGTTTCGTATGGGTTTTTTCAGGGTTTTATTGTAAAAGCCCGAAAAAACCCTTTTTTCAAATGAACCCGGGTTTTTGCCACCCCTGAATCTAGGTAAATATATATTAAAGTTGAAGAGATATCAAAAAAATTTTAGGTATTAATTTAAAGGATACACTGTAAAAAAGGTTCGTCTGTTTATACATTAAATTTTATATTGTTTTTAAGGAAAATTTTCCGTACGCCTCGAAAACTTACCTTTTCTGTGAATTTTTTCATATAATATGGAATTTAGTATAGTAAAATCACCACTAAAAGCATAAATTTAAAAACAAATATGAACAAGTCTAAATGGATCTTGATCATTAAGTTAATGATGGGAAAATCTTCTTTTAGCTAGGTTTGTAATATGTTTGCCGGTGACTTCACATAGTCATTCGAAATAATGAAATTTGAAATAATTATATTGAATATTATAAAGGTCACCCTCCAGTATATTTTCTAAAAAAGAACTATCAAGCTTCTTCAAATAACGGAAAGTTTCTCTCATTTTACAGATAAGAAACAACAGACATAATTCCTAAAAGTACGCCGGTTAATTTCCGTTATTTGAAGAAAGTTTTTTTTACCGTGTATACAGAAATAGAAAACCCACGCAATAAAGTGTAGAAACGTAAAATATTTTTAAAATTTGTTTACGAGGCATAGAGGTTATGCAGGTGTAAAAAAATATTATTACACAGATATTCAAATACCCCTCTAATTTAACTACTTACAAGATAGCATATTATGACAAGTATTAAGTAACTGCTATAGTTACCTACTTGTTAGTTGTTTTTTTCCTCGCGCCTTTGTTTGTGCAGAAAAAACTTGTTTTACAAGTAATGTTGTTAGAAATGAGAATTCAACTCATAAAATTAAATCGAATGTTTCCAGCTTCAAAAACTGAATGTATTAAAAATAAGGAAAATATTCATCAATGGGGTATGAAATATTGTTTTCATGTTTTAAATGTCAATGTTAAAATAAGCTTAGTAAAACTATTTTAATCTATTCTGTTACCTTTTTAAAGTTTTTTCTTCGTTTTTTAAAGTTACAAATCATACATCATAGAGTACTAATGTATATATATGGTAACCAAAGTGATAAATTTCATTGTTAAATACCATTGAATTTACCACATTGCCCTCCTCCACTTCGGACATTATTAATAATTGCCGATTTATCACATTGCCCGTATATATTTTTAAAAATCTCGAAAAAAGTTTTTTTAAAGCAATTTTACACTACGTTTGCTTGCAATCCTAGGAGAAGTTATGTTTTTTTTAAATTATACTTTTGAATTAATATTATCATATGTTAGGGTTTTTTTTTACTTTTCAAAAGTTAAAAGTTAGATGAATGGTTTATATTTTTTCCTTAAAAATAAATAGTTTTGCTGGCTGAAAAATAAGTTTATCTTACAGGTTCTATAATTACCTTACCTTAGATAATATTTCGTAAAATATTACTAAACTATAAAATTTTATAATTTTTAAAGTTCAGTTTATTTTCAAACTGAAAATTTTTTTACTACTGTCATAAATGAAATTTCGGACCTCAAAAGCAACTTACCTTTGGTTGTCATGTTCTAAGCGACAACTTGTAGCTCTCTCCAGAAACGGCAAAATGGAATCGGGACCATCTCTTCTTTCCCCCTCCTCTTTGGTCCCCATGGCAACCCCTCCGAAGTTCTCGTATCATTGGACAGAACATAATGTCCTTGCACGGCGAATCGTAACTTTACTTTCTTAATTATATCGGACTGAATCGGTTTCCTGTCATTCTAAGTGAGAATCTATAATACAACTGATTTAAATATCAATGGCAATACTCGGTAAACCAAGCTCAGGTTTCACAAAATGTTCTTGTGAAGAACTTTTTCTCTTGGAATGTAAAATAGTAATAAAATGGGTTTGATGTTTCTAAAGGGTGTTTGTGTTCTCTGAAAAAAAATTCTTCTCTACGAAATCTTCCTTTTCTTCATAGATTTAGTTTCTTAAAGTGTAAGGATTACGATGGAATACCTAATGAGAAGTATTTTTTTAAACTGGCATTTTTTATGAAAAGCGTTTAGTTGCAAATTAAAAAGCGTTAAAACCATACGAGTCTCAAACTTTGGATAATTTATGTTTGACTCGACAGTTTTTATATGATATGGCACCCTGGGAAATCAAAAAATCAAGTTTCAGGAATTTATTTTTTAAAACCACATAAACGAGGAACTTTTATTCCATAATCACACATTTTTTACTGAAACTTCATAATTTTATCTAGTGTACAAGAACAATAGTTTAAAAATATGTTTATCCAAAAATTTTATAGAGTTGAAAAAGCCAAGAATCATCAGGTTTAAAATATTTAGTCTTTTTAACTTAAAACTTTCAACATGTAATAATTTATCTGTACTTATGATTTTTAAAATTACTGTCCTAATTTTAAAAGCTTAAACATATGGTATATTCAGGATTTGGGATTTATTTCATTCTGACAATGAAATCCCACATCTAGACTTTTATTTCGATGGGGGTTGGGCTCTGCCTCAAAATTATTTCTAAGCTACCTTATGCGTTAAATGTAGTATTTTTGAACACTTACCTGTAAGATTTGAATCTTGATGTTAAAAAATTGTGTACAATGGAGAATTGCAGCATCTCTTAAAATTATGAATATTCTATTTTAATTTATTAAAAATTATCTCCTGATTCCAAAAATACGCATGTCTTTTCCCACTAACTTTTTTCAGTTAGTTATGAGATATTTTATTACAGAAAGCTCCTAACTGTGGGACATCACATGTGCCTCTTGGAAATGTGGGAAACCCCATTTTCATCGAAACACTAGGCTATAAAATACTAGAGATTAGTATTTCAAAGCGGAATGATAGTAAACGAGGCACATTTGACGTCACAATCTGTTTCAGCTCAGACAGAGAAGAAGCTATTTTAAGTTGAAGATATTTAAAAAAAATTATGGCTTTGAAAGGTAAATTAAAATGGTTTTTGGAGGTTTTATGCCATACTGAATACATTAAGATTAAAAAAATTTGACAGAAATTATCCATGTAAAGGAGGTATAGAGGGGGTCTAAAGAAAAATTTCCAGAAAAATTTTGAAATTCGACCCTTAAAAGTAGCGTTTTAAATCCTTTTCAGACCTTTTACTCTCTTTGAATAGAACAGTGTGACAATAGTTAAACATCAATATAAATAACCTTCTAAGTCTTATTCACACTTTCATTCATTAGAGTGTAAAATTTGTCTACGTAGAACATGAAATCTGAAAAATATTTATTCAACATTCATGAAAAAAATTAATGAGAAATTTTGTGCTAAAAATATGTGATTCCAACTTTTATTTTTTAAAGTAAGTTTTTAATAACCCCTTCATATACCAACGGAGCTTTTAAAATCTAACTTATTGATCAAAGCGTCAAATTTTTAAGTATCTCGATTGAAAAATTTTTTAATCTTTTTTAGGCTGATAATGATAATATTGGCATATAAGCTTTAAGTAACTTGTTCATTTTTAACAGCCAACTTTAGATGACGGGATATACAAACTGAACACAAACTGAACCATATAACAATCTGAAAATCTATTCCAAATTCGGCTGTTACCCAAGTTTTTTAAAAGGAAAAAACAAAGTATTTGTGAAACGTAATTATTTACTACAAGCCTTACATCACTTACATTTTTTAAATTAATATTTTTGCAGATTTCTCTTTCTTTTAGTAATTTTATACAAGCACACTAAAATTGAGAATTTTTGTACTTTTTTCATAACTTGGTAAGTATCGTAGGAACCTTTTCACTCGTATTTTTTAACTGGTACAAAATAACTTTACTTGGCATAGTAAGAAATAAAAATTGGTTCTCAAACATTTGCAAAAAGATTAAAAATAAAAATATAATAATAAAAAAATACAGAAAAATTATATTATGAATAGGTCATTATTTATATGTTTTATTTCGTAAAACACGTATATTAATAAGAATGTGAGTAAAAAATTTTAATTTTTAACATACGAGTAAAAAGGATCCCCATAAAAGTTATTTTAATCCCTTTTAGAAGACAGTTTTCTTTGAGCTTCTGAATAACCTTCTTTCCAAAATTTAAATCTGAACCTAAACACTCAAATTTAGTTGATTTTGAAGCTGATGGAGATTAAATGAAACTTTCTTAAAGATTTGTTTTCATTTTCGAACGTAGAGTCACCTAAATTTCATTTTCATAAAGAGATGTCTCAACAAAAAAAATCTATAAGAAAATAATTTGATGGAAACTGTATCTGACAGGAAAAACAATTTCTTGCACAGTAAACAAGATGATATTTATTTCTTTTTTCTTTTGTTTAGTTAAAGATTCCTTGTTTTTCTCCGTTCTCTTGAAAATCAATTTCTTAATCACATGAAACCATCATGGAAGAAGGATTCTTTTAGAAAGAACGAAAAAAAATATTTTCAATGCATTTTCTTTTCAAAAAAGGAATTGGTATGTGAGTCAACCGATTCAACCATGAGGGGATTCAACCTCTCTTAACGATTAAAAATAAAAACAAGTTATTATTTTTAGTTACAATTACAATAACACCTTTTTAAAAAGTTTATATTTTTTGTTATACAGATCCCTATTTTATATCACAAGATGTTATTAAAAAAATACACCTTACGAAACAAATTGTAAAATTGAATTTATTCTCCACATGAACAATTTTATTTTTAAGATTAAACGTCTTATATTTTTGAAACTTAAATAACGTGGTTTAATCTAGTCCAATGGTTCCCAAAGAGGGTTCCGCGGAACCCTGGGGTTCCACGAAAACATTTAGGGATTCCATGGGACAAACTTTGTTTCATTAAAAAAATTAGAATGGTGTAAAAAAATAAGAATGGACAGCGCCGCCTCCCTTGGACCCAAAAATGTTTTCAAAATGAGTTAAAACCTTACTTTTGCCAGTCGAATTTCAAAATTTTTTCTGGGGGAGGACCCCCAGACCCCCCCCCACGGTATCACAAGGGGATCTTGCGCGATACTTTTTGGAAAATCCCCGACATTTTTTGTCAAAAGGAAAAGATGAAGGTTATGGTCCGGAAAAATCTCCTCTTGGCCCCAAAAAGCTTCTTAAAATGAGTTAAAACTCTACTTTTACCAGTCAAATTTCAAAAGTTTTCTAGGGGAGGACCCCCATACCCCCCAGCGGTAACAGAAGGGGATCTTGTGTGATACTTTTAGAAAATCCCCAAGAATTTGACAGTTTTGCCAAAAGGTAAGGATGATAGTCTGGAAAAGTGCAAAGTGCCCCCCCCTGGACCCGTGCTGGATCTGCGCCTGGTTTCATTTAATATCATATATTAAATTTTGAAAAGTCGTTGATTAAAAAATATTCAGGGTTCTGCGATCATTGGTAACAAATTTGGGGGTTCCACGATCAAAATAGTTTGGGAACCACTGATCTAGTCAAATACTTTAGTTTTATAAGAGTTGATCAGCGTTAATAAATTAAAAAGAACATAATTTTTTCTGAAATCAAAACAAACTTTAACTTACTATAATCGAAAATTTAAAAAAAATATTTTTATCATTTCTCAAAATTTGGAAAACTTTACTCAAATAATATTTAGCATAAATTCTTTATCAAAACATTCTGACCAACTTAATTTATAATCATTGCATAACAATAGTTTAAATCTTACTATTCCTCGTAAAATCACCTTCAGAAGAAGAACAATAATTTTAGGCATTAAAATGTGTAAAAAAAAATGTGTAAATGTGTAAACAGCATAAAACACATCATTAGTGAATAGAACCAAGCAAAGTCCCTCCAATTTAGCAGCCTATAAACCTTACATCTGATTTATGAGGTATCATAAAAACAGTCACTGCTTCCTTTATTATTATGCGATTCTATGAAAGACTGGGAAGGAAAAAAGTTCAAAAAATTTCCCTTATTAAATATTTTATTGCGCAAGATCATAACAAAATGTATTTTTTGAAACCGATGATTTTGTAACTAATTTTGGAAATATAGGGGAAGGGTGTTTAGTCTTAATAAAATTTTTTTAAATAAATTTTTATTAAACAAACAAGAACAGAACAGAAAAAATACAATTGATCCAGTACATAAATATCCCAAAGGAGCTACCGCTCGTCCATGGGGTCACAGAATATCTTTGTTACAAGTAAGATAAAAAAAATCGATTTGGTTTATAGTGGAAGAAGTTATTTTGCTTTAACACTAGACACTTAAAAAAGAATTGTAAATACAAGAACAAAAAAAAATAAGAAAAGGAAAGGAAAACAAAATGGCTTGGCTGGCAATTTCTAATTTTATAGAGAAAAAATGAATATATGGTGATATTTAAACCTGACAAAATTAGAATAAAGACTCAATGCTATTTAGATTCAAAATATATGCAATGCATAATTTCTTAAAGTATTTAATGTTAGTTTGAGATTGAATTTCTCTTGGAAGTTTATTAAAAAAAGTGACAGAAAGATATTGGAAGTGTTTTTT
This sequence comes from Tetragnatha versicolor, assembly GCA_024610705.1. Taxonomy (NCBI): domain Eukaryota; kingdom Metazoa; phylum Arthropoda; class Arachnida; order Araneae; family Tetragnathidae; genus Tetragnatha; species Tetragnatha versicolor. The sequence continues at coordinate 46,952,579 of JANDEH010000006.1, forward strand.
GTATATTTCTTTGTGAGGAATAGGTATATTATGTATAGTAGTTATGATTGCGAAGGTTATAGGAAAAATTTTGGTTTATCGTGGCATAGCCAGGATATTTCTTCAGAAAAATAAGGCAATTGAGAACATACAACTGACGTGCATTTAAAAGATTATTAAGAGGAAAATAACGTAAAAATTTCTTTTGTATAGTAAGCAAAGGCTTGATATTTGAATAAAAGTCACCACCCCAAATCAAAATTCCATATTGTATACGAGATTGAACCCAAGCAAAATATATTCTCAAAAGTAAATCAGAATTAATATATTTTTTAGGTGATAAAACCTGAACAAAATGTATCTTAACTTACTAGCTATTGAATTTATATGATCTTTAAATTTCCAGTTTTTATTAAACAGAATACCCAAATATTTTATTGTTAGGGTGTATTTGATAAAATGATTTTCACAATGTTTATTTTCACAATCGCAAAAGTATAATTTAAGATCCTCATGAAAATTGGACTGTAAGGAAAATATTATGTAGCTAGTTTTATTCACATTTATTTTTAGTTCATTACTTGCGAACCAATTAAAAATTATTAATAGATCCTGATTAATTAAATTTTCAAGTTGGTCATACGATCTAGCAGAATATAAAATAATTGTGTCATCTGCGAAAGTTAAGATTTTACCCAGTAGATTTAGCTTACAAAAATCGTTGATATATATATTAAATAACAGAGGCCCTAGCCGTGAACCTTGAGGAACACCTTTCTTTGAGGCAATAAACGGACTAAAAATGCCGTTAACATTAACTCTTTGTTTCCGGTTTAATATGAATGAACGAAACCAATTCAAACAGTTACCTCGGATACCAGCACTATTTAATTTATAAAGAAGAATCTCATAATTGACACTATCAAAAGCCTTGCTTATATTCAAAGAAATAGCCGCGGTTTTTAAATTGTTGTTAAGGTTGTTAGTAATAGAGGTCGAAAATTCTACTAAGGCATTTGTAGTACTTAAATTATCTCGAAAACCAAACTGGTTGTTAGCAAAGAAATTGCTATTGGTCAATTTTTTACTCTTGTAGATACCACCTCTTCCACTATCTTTGAAAACACAGGTAACAAAGAGATTGGGCGGTAATTAGTGAAAACATCGGGATTTCCATTCTTTAAAATAGGCACGATAGTAGAGTATTTAAGAGCTTCAAAGAATTTACCTTCTTTAATTGATTGATTCAAAAGAGATTGGATAAAATTGCAGTGATATTTACTGACTATTTTAAAAACTTTAGAATTTATGTTATCGTAACCACATGAGTTGGTATTTTTTAGATTTAGAATGATACCCCGAGTTTCAGATTCTGACACGTCATCTAAAAATGCCATGAAAATAAGTTTTTTCTCTGTCATGTCTATTTTGAAAGACATTTCTTTTTAGGACAGAAACTTAACAAAGAAAAAATTACTGAAGTTACAGTTTTGAATTAGATGCTTGGAACGAGGGAATGACAGCAGATATAGGCCCTTGAAAATCGATGTTCATTCATTGCATTTTTTTTATTCAATTTGAAATTTAAGTTTATTAAGTTTAAACTTTTTTTGAGTTGTTAGAAGTTAAAAATAAAGCCAATGATATTCTTTACTCTTTTTCTCGCAGTCCAACTTTTGCGCCAAAAAACAAGTTTTGTAAAACTCTAATCTAAACAGACCTAGACTTTGGTTTTATTTCTCAAAAACATAATCTCAATTCAAATTCTTCGAATATTATGTTAGGAAAATGTTAGGGAAGCTAATTTTTAAAAATATGGGCGATTTCTTTCACCTTTTTCGAGATTATACATTAATCGAATCGTCAGTTTAAAAAAGGGAATACGGTCAAAAAATGGCAAATTGACTCCTTGTTCCTGGTGCTAAAAAAAATCAAAGCTTTGCTTTGCACACGAGTGGAAAGAGGGAAAAAATAATTACCCACTTGAATTTGGCGAAATCTATACCAATTTATTGTATTTTTTAAAAATTAAATATAACGTTTAACAGGGGATTGGTGAGGCCTCATTTAGAATATGTTGTTCAATTTTGGTCTCCCCATACTTGAAAAAAGATATTGATTCAATTGAAAGGGTTCAGCATAGGGCGACTAAAATGGTAAAGGGTATATCCAGTTTAAGTTATGAGGAACGATTAAGTAAGTTAAGTTCACTCTAGGGGAAAGAAGGATTAGAGGGGATTTAATTCAACTTTTCAAAACACACAGAGGGACTGGATTTCAATACGGGTAATAAACGAGGGGTCACAAATTTAAATTGAACAAGGCAAATTTTAATCGGGATTGTATTAGGAAGTATTATTTTTTTAACAGGGTAGTGGACAGATGGAATGGGTTACCTGAAACGATTATAAACTCAAGTGGGGTAAACGAATTCAAGAATAGAATTGACAGATACTGGGAATCGGGTGGTTTGAGTTAAATGGACCGGACCAAACTCCAACCTGTTGGGCGCTTGCCTGTAGTAGGTCGACTTGATTTGTATTTGTATTTAAGTTTATTTGACTTTCTCTTTTTATTCTTTGTGCTTTAATCTAAGCCATAATAAAATTGTTTTTAATTTAAAAGTGTTTTTACCATTTTTATCGAGTGAATATTTAACTTCTCATTTATGTTCACTAACCCGATTGATACCCCCTGCCCCATGCTGCCTTAATGACTCAGTTTCAAAACAATTTTTTTACTTAGACTTTCTCTTTTCACTTTTGTGCTATGAATTAATTATAATTAAAGTTTATTCGTCAAGTAAAATGGTTTTTGATAAAATAATTTAGGTGAAGTTTCATAAGTTTAAAATGGAATAATTTGACCATTTAACTACCACATTTTGACCATTTAAAGGGCCCAACCTATAGTCCTAACCTTTGTGAGTAGGGGGATATTTTTTATTAGCTAAAACCTTGAAAATTGGATTTTTAATCATTTTCATAGGGTAATCATCATCATAGGGTCCTGAATTTCCGGTTAGAGGTTATGCAATATATAAAATTTCACTACTTTTACAGTTTTTTTGTTTTAATTTTCTCAAAACTTGGTTTTTGGACTAATTCCCTTTTTCAAACTGACCATTCAATTATGGGTCTGAAAATGAAATACACTACGTGTATGTGCACTAAATTAGAAAAATTTAATTTTTTATCTTGTAGTTAAAACTATCAAGATGGATAAACGCTAAAATTCTAAGTTTTTAGGAGAGAGAATACAATATTTATGTATTTAACTCTTAAAAAATTATGCGGCGTACGAGAAGTGATCCTCTTTGAATTTTACCCAAAGGGTCTCAAATAAATTAAACCACTATACTTTAAATGAATAAAAATTCAAAAATTTATTGGGGGAGAAATCCCAACCTCCTCCTTAATATTCTTTCACACTCTATGCCAGGGGTCGGCAAGTAATTTTACTTGGGGTCCAAATAGTTTTAAAAATTTTCATAGAGGTCCGGAGAAACAATAGGATATTACTACTTTAAATTCTTTTCTTCAAATACACAGATATTTTTACAAAGATGTAATTTGAGTACATTATTTGCTTGATTATATTGTGAAATTTAATATTATGTATTAGAAATGTGTATACATTAAAAATGTGGGTCTGGGTGTTTTCCCCACGAATTTTTTTTTAAATATGACCCTTAAGAAGTGGGCCAAACTAATTTTTGTAGTGTAAAAATATATCTTAATGAAACTCAAAATTTTTTGACGGTCCGGGAAATAACCTCACGCGGTCCGCCAGTTGCCGACCCCTGCTCTATGCTATTTTCAACATCTTAAACCTAATATTTGAGCCTAAAAACAGGGTTTAAACTTGTTTTTGGTACATCTAGTCCAAATTCTGAACATGCATTTTTAGGTACGATTTTAATTCAAAAATTTGACCCTAAAATAGCAGGGTTTTAATTTGTTTTGGTATACCTAGTCCGCATTGGGGGGGCAGGGGCCGACCTAGTCTGACCCCCCTTTTTATACGCCACTACTGTCCGTTTGGCAAATAGAATAAAAAACACATCCATCTGCTTTGGATCGTTGGAGCAGCTCATTTGATTGGTTTTGATCTTTCCAGCTCGATGATGTCAGCTCTTACGAACCAATCAGATGAATTTTCCCGCTCATAATTCGGAATATTCCCGAACTCAGGAGAACAGGTTGTTGTACCTAGTAACACGTATATTTTGCCAAGTTATTAAAACCTATATTAGAAATACAATTTTAAAAATTTAATCTAATAAAAATATAAGTCTTCTTACTAAGTTTTGTGACTATAGTTTGGTCACAGAGTACTAAAACAGAGAGTCCGTCGCCATAGGCGCTATTGGAAATTGAAAAGTTGGATGAGTGTGGGGCTATTTTGGCGCTGCGATCGCATCAACGTCACGAGAGGCGGGACGGAAAAGCCTGATTGGTTGAAAAAAGCGTTTTCCTTCTCCTTCGAAAATAGAAGATTGAGTGACAGCCAATCACAGGTTTGATCTCTCTGTCAATCATTTAGTTCATCGTGGCGCCCTCCAAACCATCCAACTTTTGAATATATCGTTTTGGACCCTTTGTTAGGATTTTTCTCTGTGAGTTTGGTCACTTAAAATGTTCAAAATGTCATTTTATTTTCCTTAGAAAAATGGAGAACTGTAGCATCTCTTAAAAATCTAAATATTCAATTTTAATTTATTAAAAATTCTCTCTTGATTCCAAAAATAGAAAGCTCCAAACAATGTTACTTCACATGTGTCTCTTGGAAATGTGGGAAACACCGTTTTCATCGAAACACGGCTGTAAAAAACTAGAGCTCAGTCTTTCCAGTCTTTCAAAGCGGGATGATAACAACCACAGAGAAAAATCCTAACAGAGGGTCCAAAACGATATATTCAAAAGTTGGATGGGTTGGAGGGCGCCACGATCAACTAAATGATTGACAGAGTGATCAAACCTGTGATTGGCTGTCACTCAATCTTCTATTTTCGAAGGAGAAGGAAAAAAATTTTTCTCAACCGATCAGGCTTTTCCGTCCCGCCTCTCGTGACGTTGTTGCGATCGCAGCGCCAAAATAGCCCCAAACTCATCCAACTTTTCGATTTCCAATAGCGCCTATGGCGACGGACTCTCTGTTCTAGTACTCTGTGACAACAAAGGAGAGCAAGGCACATTTAACGTCACAAGCTGTTTCAGCTCAGCCAGAAAAGAAACTATTTTTAATTGACAATAACTTGAAATTTAGGGCTCTGAAAGGTAAATTAAAATGTTTTTTGGAGGTTTTAAGGCATTCTGAACACATTAAGAAGTGATTTTTGTCCAAATGAGGTGCAACACAAGTCTCCCCGATTTTAAAATAATTTCCTTTCGCAGGATGCTAGCCCACCAGCCCACCTCAAAGGTGTTCCAGGTTTTTTTCTCTTCATCTTCAGTGCATGAAATACAGAATTTTTAATTATTCAGAAGTTTTAAGAACAGTATTATTCTACAAATTTTTGGTTAGTACAAAAAAGTTAGAAATATTTCAAATTAAAGAACAAATAAAAAGTAAAAGTGAATAAAATATAAAATCCTAATTTTAATTTTTTTTTCTAAAAAGATTAAAAATCATGAAGAAATAAAAAAACAATGAATTAAGCACTTTTTTATGGATACTTTTTGCACAAAGAAAGATAATAAACTGCGTAGTGAGGTGATTTTAAAAATAGGAGACCACAGAGAAAAATTCTAACAGAGGGTCCAAAACGATATTTTCAATAGTTGGATGGATGTGAGGGCGCCACGAGGAACTAAATGATTGACAGAGAGATCAAACCTGTGATTGGCCGCTATTTTTGAAGGAGAAGGAATCAGGCCAATCAGGGTTTTTTCCTCGCCTCTCGTGACGTAGGTGCGATCCCAGCGCCAAAATAGCCCCACATCCATCCAATTTTTCGATTTCCATTAGCGCCTATGGCCACGGACTCTCTGTTCTAGTACTCTGTGTAGGAGACTTTTTCAAAAAAATATATTTTATGTGGTACGTTTTGGTTTTTATATGAGTTTTAGGTAACGCACGTTGGCTCATTGTTCGTTTAGCCCCGCCTACTTACTGTGCACCAGTCCATCTTATCTATCTGTGATTGGGCTTCTACTGGACATTTTCACGCACCTGGCAACTGCAACTTGAAAGTTGTAAACAAACAAACCAGCAAAGTCTCAAATTGAGTGAAAATTTTCTTTCACCTATAATAAGGGTATTTAATAACTTTTCAAGATGATGTCAGCTCCTGGAATGGTCCCTGTAGGACCTCCTATGCACCCTGGAATGCCTCCTCAACAACCTCCTCCACCTCCTCAACCGAGTCATCATCAACAAATCGAAGTCAAATATGACAATGTTAGCAAAGTGAAAGCTCTGATTTGGTCCTTGAAAGAAGCTTTCGCTGTAAGGTTTAATCTTATCCTTTTAAATAAACATATCCGTCCTAAATAAAAGTACTTGACTCAATAATGGTAAATTTGCATAGATAGATTTGTTTATTTTATGGTAAATAAGTAGTTTATACATCCCCTGGTAAAATTCCACATTTTAGGACATTTCCACTCTAAACTTTGATAATTAATAGCTGAAGGAATCGCCAAAAGATTTAAAATAATCTCATAACTTGTTTTTAAAGGGAAAATTTAATTCATGTATGTATCATGTTCCCCAACTACCATCTACAATCATAAAAAATTAGCTAAGGATATTAGAACTTTAATTAAATCAAGATTACAGATGTGTTAAGAAGTAACTGGAATTTTCCGCCAGATTTAGCGATCTATTGTACTCGCCTAGCTGCTGGCCTGTAACTTTTCCTAGAATTTGAATCTAAAACAACTAGCATGTTATTGATTAGAAAACTTCCCTCCTAATACATACACCACCACCTTTCACACAACTGTTGTCTTCTAATTAAGGGATGAATATTCTGTTTATTTTAAAAGTTAACTTATAATTAAATGCTCGACTATTTCTCTTGTTTCTCTGCATCATACTTACACTTTTTTTCAGAATGTCATGAAAGTTGCTGGAGATAGAGTAAACCATATTGCTGGGTATGTATTTTCATATTTACTGATGTGATGTAATGGTAAAATAAGGGTTCGTACCCAATTATCCTACCAACCATCAGTTTCAATATTTATTTGATGTTACAGGATGGTCATAAATTATTGTTCATATCTATTATCCAATCAACTTTCAGTTTCAGTGGCTCAGATAATTAGCCTTGAATTTTAGTTTTTTGTTTTCAGTGGTAGGGCAACTACAGAAGTACTACCCGAATAATTTTCATGATATTTAATCCTGTTAATTAATTTATGTGCAGTATTGACACATTACACTGTTCAACAATGAAAAAATTTCCTTTATGAAAATAGTCATTTCTTATAGATTTTGGGTCGCTGAATACGAAAATTACCATTAAAATTCTCAATTGACTCAGGATTTTCGGGGAACAGCCCCTCCCCCTTTTTACGTTTTTCGGCGACTTTATAACTTTAAACTCGATTTTCGGTGAAAAAGCATTGATTTAGTCTTCAAATTACCCCCAGGGGACAAGAAAGGTTCAAATTAATAAAATATGATAAATTTATAACAAATAGATAGGTTCAAGGGGTAATTATCCCCCTAAAAACACAAAAAAGTCGTTACTATAGTAGGATTTGTTATGCCCTATTCTGGTTAGGCTACCTTGTCATTGCACAAGAACATTTTTTCAATAACTACAATAGTAACTGTCTAATACATTACGTCTCAGGCGAATATTCTAAAATAACAGAGTATAATTGTTTCTTCATAACGAAATATCACATTTTGTACATTCAAATGACTACTATATTTTTTTGTAATTTTTAACGCTTAATAAAGAAAATTTTTGTATTTTTATTTTATCACGAAAAATTAGTTTAAACTTTACTTGGATTAAAATTTCCTAAATTTTAAGGGCTAATTCATTACTTGTAAATGATTTGCTTTCGCATGACAAACACAATTCAGTAATTTACTGATTGAGTGATATTTAATGTTTGGACAAGTTAGTGTATTGAAAAATACTTTCTATTTACAGGAAAAATGCTGAAGAGGCTCCTCCCAGATTTGATAAAACTCTTGAAGAGTTCTTTTCTATATGTAATCAAATAGAGCTGCATTTGGTAAGTTTCAATCACTTTCTGCATGCTTTCTGTGAAAAATTTAAGTAGGGTATGGGTTATGTTTTAGTGGAAAAATTTGAAAGGCATGTATAAAAGCACCTAATTAAGGGCAATTTATTGAGATCGATCCAAATGTTTTTTCAAGTTTTTGAAACTAGAAAATACATAATTTTAAAAAAATTTCAGTTTAGTTTACTTATTCAGGAACGTTTGTAGTACACATTTATATTTTATGGGCACAATGTGATAAATCTTGACATTATTAATAATGCTTAATTAACTGTTATACTGTTGTCTAATATTTTATATGACCTATGGAAATTGGAGTGTTTAAATATGCTAGATACATGATAAATGTATGAATTTTCTACCCAAGCTGGTAACTAAATGTCTTTGTTTACGTAATATTTGAATGGCCCCTTATTGTCCTATAACATAATTTTTAGAATTTTTTTAGTTCGTCTTATTTCACTTTCTTGGATCTTTCACTTCCAATTTAATTCTTGAGGTACTTAATACTTTTTGTAATGAACGATGTTTATTGATTGTTAAACTCTCATGCTTCTTTTGCTGAAAACAGTAATTAAAATTTCTCTAAGCTACTATAAAAAAGAAAAATTTCTATGCCAAAGTGTTTCATATATTGTTTAACAAATGTTTCAGAAAGCCATTCAAGAGTGCACAATGGAAAACAAAGACAGTATTCAATACCTTCCTCTACCTGTGACACTAGGAAAGCAGGATGCCTCTAGCGGTCCTTCAACTGATGGAAACCTATCTTACACTCAGTATGTCAGCACAGTGAAGGGACAAGTTAACTTTGCAAAAGCCATACAAGACATTTTGTGTGAGGGAGTTCGCAATGTGGTCAAGTCGGAAATTTAATCTGTTTACGCATTTAAAAAAAATAAAATGCCAGATTTTGAAATGGGCATTCAAATGTGGATTTGACTGATGGGAAATTGGATATTTTCTGATGTAGCTCATGTTATAATGAAGAGCTCATTATGAATAAGACTCCGGATTCCAACTTACAAGTGCTCAAAAGCAGAATTGAGTTCTCTAGTGGTAGGCCAGAATGTAATCAAGATCATACTCTGGGCATTTTTTTATGAGGAGGGGTTAATAAGGAATTTTTTGAAGAAAAGGGCTAAGGTCATTTAAATGGTATGTAGCGTAATTTATTTTTGAAAATTTCAGAGGTAAAACCTCCAACCCTCTGTCATCAACAGACTTTATTGTATTTAATAAACTTTCATCAAGATAATCCTTTAATTTTGTGTGAAAGCCATGGATAAATGTTAAGAAAGTCTTTTTTTTTCAGTTTAGTTAGAAATGACGAGCTTTTGTATTTTTTATACCAGAATAATATCTGAGGATAATTTTAAGAGTTTAGAAATTTTGCATGATTTAAACCAGAAAATCTGGTATTTTTCTTAAAATTTTTTCCAAAATATGCTTTAGCTTGTGTCCAATTTCCACTTCTTAAACATTTTTATAATTTATTGCAAGGGTAAAACTTGATCTTTTTCTTAAGTATTGGCATCTAATTTTATGTTGCAAGCTAAATTCTTTAGCTTCGTGGGCCACCAGTTGAAAACCTTGTCTAAACTTGTACCGAGAAGAATTAAGGCTAAGTTAAACTATAGTCAAGGATTTTAAAGATCACTCATTGTCTCATTTCTTGCCTAATATTGCACTTCAATCAGGACCGGACTGGCAGGTAGCAGGCCCCGGTGGCTGAACATTAAAAGGGCCCCATACATTATCTGTTTCTCCTTCATTCCAATATCACATGGATTTTAATTATTATTATTTTAAGACACTTACTTAAAAGAGTTTTTATCAGTGTATTTAGGTTGATTAACAGGGCTTTGTTAAGTCCAAGGAAATTTAGTATCCCTAACTGAAAATTTCCTATTTTCATCTTAAAAATCCCTCTAAATCATTTATATCTTAATCCATAGATAAAAGGGGGGTCCGGGGGTCCTTCCCCGAGAAATTTTTTGAGTTTTAGCAATTTATAAAAATATTTTTATCAAAAAGATTTCAAGATTTTCTATCAAATCATCAACGCCCCCTAGAACTCTTCAACGCCGCCTGAGAGAAGGTACCCCCCTACTTTGGGAACCACTGCTGTGAAGATAATGCTATGCTGTAACATAAGCTAGTAAAAAAGTATTTCATTTTTTCTTTCCTCGCTCTTTCTTCCAGTCTTAAATATTTTTTTATAATTATTTAAGTTCATTTACTTCCTTGATTTGAACAATCAAGAACTTGTTTCTAAACTTGTTAACTTGTTTTTCGTACTTGAAAACACTTTTTAAGTTTTCCTTTTTTGGACTTTAAACAATCTGTTACAGTTTCCTGGACAAATTTCATTTAAAATAACTGTTCAGGATAAAAGTTTAATTGAAGTAATATAGGAAAAATATTAATAAATCTGGGCTAAATATTTAAAGCAGTAAAATGCCTTTTGTAATATTAGAAACAGGTAAAAATAAATGGAAAATATTAAATCATACAAGTAATAATTACTCCAAAATTGACATTTTTTTCGATATATTGACCCTTTTGATGTGCTAAAGAAATTATTATCTTGAAATTAAATTTTAAGTAGAATTTAATGCCTTACTTGACATATTGCCTTGAACATATTGTGCTCAATTAGAAAATGTTTCAGTAGATTTGGATAATTTTTATTTTCTTCTGTAAATTAGGGTTATTTAGTATTATTCAAAACTTTACCCCTTTTGCGACTGTAGAAGATTGCAATTGATCGATTTAAAATTTTTGGACTTAGCTTCCGACCACATAATGGGAACTTTTCCAAGCTATAGCATTTTATTATTCAAACTTCTTTTTTTTTTCACTCCACTCCACTGAACACTTTCTAGTATTTTAAATTTAATTGTAAAACCTTCATCAAGTGTTTTAAATTAAATATGAGAAGTTTTAAAAAATGTTTTCTCTGGTAACTGGTATTCATTTGTTAATATCTAAATATTTATTTTGAACTTTTGACGCTAAATGGTGTTAAGAAACTTTGTTTGTTTGTTTGGAGACATACATTTTCAGGTCTGTGTGCTTGATCTCAAGGATCCGCTTATAAACTGATTCCTATTTTGCCATTTACCTTTACTAGTCCAAAGTTATTAAATAAGAGAAAAAATAAAATTTAACGTATTTTGACTAAAACAATTTTTGATTTTTAATGAAATTTTTGTTTTAAATTTTTGAACATTACATAGTGCCCATTGAAAGAACACAAATTGGCGAATTTAAGAGGGGTCATGGGGGCATTGCCTAAACTTTTTGAGAAAATTTCTTTTTTAAGGGAAAATCATGTTTTCAAAGCCACCAGGGACAGCTTGCGCCCTCAAGGTTTCCAGAATGACTCCTGAGTTCAACACCTAAATCCGCCCACAAACGCAGAACTTACTAAAGTGAAAATATCGCTAACACTCACCTTAAAAAATCCTGAACGGAGAAAAAAATCATGTGAGAGAATTTAAATCTCAGGGAGGAAATTGCAACCACACCACCCACTGACCTTCCTTCCATCCCCACATCTCACTCTCACTGCCAAGACCACACTCCGCTCATTCTCCCAAAAAAATCCCCGGATGTCCACTTGGGTCATGCCCGTCCTTGAAGAAGTTGTCCTTTAACTAAACAAAAATAAGGTAGTATTTTAGTATAGGGTAAAATAGTATAGAAGCCCCGCGCACATTCCCCTCCCAACAGAAAATAAACAAGGCCATAAACTGGGGGGCAGAAAGGATTGGCCCCCACGGCCCCCGTGAACCGCGTGACTTCGGTTTCCCCTGGTTTTGGAGAGCTTTTTGATACTTGCTGCTCGCTCATTACTTTACGAAGTTTGAGTGGTCACGTAGGATATCGGAAATTTACCTACACTTCGAGGGCAAACTTTCATCACTACGGGGGAAACAGGAAAAAAAGGTTGAATTTTAAGACCAAATAAAATTGAAAAAATTAAATTTTTTTACTTGTCCGATTTTTACCAATTTTACTGTGTCATTATTTAGGTTATTTTAAGGGGAAAACGTGTGAATTACTTCTTTTCAGGGCTGGCAAAAGGAGCAAAATGATTTTTTTGCACCTGTTCCTGTTCCGATACTCAGTACCAAGCAACAAGCACAATTATTCCTGAACAAAATCATTCGCCAAAATAGCATTTACTTACCCTCCAGGAACTAAAGTCAACGCTTTAGTTGTTGGTAGCTTCACTCAGCGCTAAACTCAGAGTGGAAGATCGAGTCTACGTTCCTTCTGGAGTTTTATTCAACGCTGCAGGTTGAGCTCACTTCGGATCCGGAGTTTTATTCAAAGCCGCTGGCCGAGTGCAATTTTGCTCCAGCGGGAGCAGAGAAGCTGTTCGTAGAGTGGAATAAAGTTCCTGAGTATAACTGATGGCTGAGAAACGAGTTTATATTGTTCCGGCGAAGAGTTCGACGCCTTCAATGAGTTTGATTTCACTCCAGGAAAATATTCAAAGGTTGGGATTGATTGTAATATAACACCGAGATAAAAAATCAACAGTTGAGATAAGTTAAACTTTATTTAGGAATGAAATCAAAGATGATGATTCAATTTAGTTTTGTTCATGAGTGAAATCTAGCTCTGACTTTGAGTAATATTTCGATCCACAATATAATTCAACCCTGTAACTAGAATTTTCTGTAATAGAATTTAATATTTCTGAACTTATTAGTTTTATTCACGAACAAATTACACAGGGTGTCCCATAAATGTTGGGTCACAATTCTAGGGCGGATAGTAGACACCTAGACGAGTCAGAATCAAATAGGATTTTGGGGTTCCAGACCAAATCTCAGGGAGATAAAAATGGAGCGACACTCCAAAAAAATTATTGAAAATTCAATTTGTAGAACTACTATTAGTAAAAATTTAATTTTTGCCTCAAATTTTGTGGTGTAACATATTTAAAATTAGGGTCACTTGGGGTAAGTGGGACCCCTTTTTGGCCTAGTACATTTTTGGAGCTTTATAGGAAAAATTTGAAAGGGTTTATTTTGTACTTGTTGACTAATTTCGTTAAAGAGTCTATCGATAAACAAAAATTTATCAGTAGTTTCTAAAATAAAGCTTTATATTTTTCTTAACTGGTCTTTTTATCAAAAATGAGATGGGTGACCCACTTACCTCAAGAGATGGGGTAATTGGGTCACCCCCTCTTTATTTATATTTAAAGCAAGCAAAACTTAAAAGGATGTGAGTGGGTCTTACTTGATAAAGTACAGTAAATTTCAATATAAAATATTTTATTGTAACTGTGTCCATGAGTGAGAAATATACTCACATCATCAAAATCAATATGACAAGGTAAGAATAGAATGAAAAGCAAAATAAGTATTTTAAAGAATATTTTGAAAGGCCAAAGGGATATGTTTTACTTAAGCATATAAAATAGTGTTTAAAAAACATAATAAGGTTGATTAAGATTTATTTTGGCACTTTAATACACATTGTAAGATAAAAAAGAAATCACACACACTAAATGAGAATGAACACTATTGATGAGATATTTCACTTTACTCACCATAACTTAAATTAAAACGCAAATTTGATATTAAATGTCGATCAAACTATTAATGAATTTTGAAGTGGTGAGTAAAAGGTCTTGCTACTTGCTACTATAAATCGAAATTTTCTGAAAATATTGGGGGAAATTGTCCCTATAACCCCCTAAAAATCCACCCATATCTTCAGTAGTAGTTTCTATATCATATGGGACCCTTTAGACCAGTGTTTCCCAACCTTTTTCGGTCCATGCCCCACCAAAACCTTTCTAAGTTTTCCATGCCCCCCCTGGTATCAGTGGCATATATAGAAATATATTTTTAGAGGGAACCAAAATTATTTCTTAGCCCCTCCCTCCTATGTAAATTTAATAAGTCTAATGAAGCTTTTCAGAACATTTTTAGGTAGAATTTGCATGTTAAAGAACTAAATCAAGTTGTGAGTAAATAAGTTCTAAGTACCAAGGGGGGTCTGGGGGTCCTCCCCCAGCAAATTTTCGGAAATTTGACTCTAGGAAGCAGGTTTTTAACTAGTTTGTTACTCCTAGTTAGGAAATTTTGGATGTAAATTTTTAGGTAAGATTTGCATTTTGATGAACCTAATGTAAAAAAGTTTCGAATATAAGCGTTCCAAAAACAGAGATCTTGGATCATCCCCAGAAAAGGTTTGGAAATTAGACTCAAAAACAGGGTTTCAACTTGGTTTTGATACATACTGATCCAGATTTCAGACATACATTCTCAGATAGGATAATAGGATCAGATTTTGATGAACTTCTTTTTAAAAGTTTTTTTAATTTCCCCCCTGTATTGGCCCCACCTGGAGGGCAATTTGGTTGAAAATTTTCCTATTGCCCCCCTAGAAAATGATATTGCCCCCCGGTGGGGCGTGCGCCCCACGTTGGGAAACACTGCTTTAGACCCACTTATATCATAATAAAGGGTCCCACTTACCCCACACTGAGGGGGTCCCACTTACCCCAACCAGGCTAAAACTATGGGGTAAGTGGGACACCCCTGTTAAACACTTCAAAATTAAAAATTTTGAAAAATTTCAAATTGCCTTATGAAATTTAGGTCAAACTCTGCAAAACAGTTCAATAAACTTTAAATTGTAATGAAAACTTACCTGGAAATACTTCTTTGAAAAATACGTCTTGAGCTCTCCAAAAAATCCATTCTGGGAATCTATTTTAAATTAGTTCTATAATCTTAAAAATAAATTAAATAAATCTCAAATATATGCAAAACTCATCGGTGTGACAAGCTGTAACATAATCAATGCGAGTAAGTGTGAAATTTCCTGTACATATTATAGTTTTAGGGGGGTGACCCACTTACCCCTGTGACCCACTTTCCCCAAGTAACCCTACCTTAATCGTTTTCACTTTAAAATTTATTTTATTACGAAAAAAGTTAAAAACCCTCAAAAAATGTAAAAACTATGTTAAAACTTTATTTTGTATTTCAAAATCCTTTCTTTTGATTTGATAACATGAAAGATCATTGTTGAAAAAGTTTGAAGTTCAAAGTTTTACGTTATTCGTAAATACAATCAATATTAAACGCTTGAGAGCCAGTTTGTTTTTTGCATGCGCAAACAGTTTTCTATAGCAGTTTCCTGAACAGCTGTTTTCACATGCAAAAACCAAATTTTAACTGGATCTCAAGCGTTCCTTTAACTGGATCCCTCTACAAACAGCATCAGCCTTCTCACTGGAGCATAATTACACTCGGACTCGGCTAGCAGCTTTGAATAAAACTCCGACCGGATCAAAAGTGTACTCGACTGATGCGTTGAATAAAACTCCGGATCCGAAGTGAGCTCGACTAAAAGTTAAAGGGCTTTAAGCTCGACCACATACGTTGAATAAAACTCCTGGAGGAAACGATACAGTTGAAGAGGGCCGAGTTTAATTCTTTAGGAAAATAAATTCATTCATGATCCTCGAGTTTCACGTCGAGAGGAATTTAAACGTTGATTTCAGATTTGGGTTTTATCCTGGAGTGAAACTAAATCGTTGAAAGATTATTGTGTTTTATCCGGATCTAAATTAGCGGTTTATTTGAAGTTGAGTTTGGTTCCAAAAGCAAAATTAAACTGTTAAAGATCTTTGACTTTCATCCAGGAACAGAATTTAAATGTTGAAGTGAAAGGGGTTTAGCTCTGGAATTAAATAAAATCTTTGAGTGGAGTAAATTAGATTCGGGAATAAAACTAAAGGTCAGAATTACGGTTAATTTAGCTCTGGAACAAAATTAAAATGCAGAGGAGCACTGAGTTTTGTTCAGGATTAAACAAAATAGATAAAAAACACAAATTCTGGATCCAATTTAGTTCCTTTTGCCAGCCCTGCTTCTTTTGCTGTTATTTTGTGGTTTTGAGCTATGTTTTAATTTCTTCGATTATAAAATTTTTGAAATTAATTTTTAAATTGATATTTTACCTTTTTTTCAATTTTAATGAAATATTCGTATTTAGCAGAAAGGTTTTCCGTTCATTTTTATAAAAATTATAAAAGTTAAATTTAAGTCTGTAGCTCTTCTATTACTTTTATTTTTTCTTCAAGAAAGTGAGGGAGAAAGAATGTTATAATAAACTTTCAATGAATTTTTTTCATAGAATCTATGAGAGTAGAAAGTTTTTAAAAAACGGCTTTTAACCCTTTAACCTTTAGCTTAATTTTTCAGTTACATGTCTTACAAATATCAAATCATAAAATCCATTTGTAATTATGTAGATAAAAATATAAACGCCGATCAGGGCCCCGACTTACAAGTTTGAGGGCCCAGGGCAAAAGACTCGCTTGGGGCCCTCAACATGTCTTAAAGTAAAATTTAAATTTACTTGACTTAAAATAGCAAAATCAATCATCTTTAATCCTTTTGTAAGCATTTCGTAAAAATTCTTTATTTGAAAAGTTCATAATTAAATTCATAAGTTAATAAATTTATTTTACATTCTCTCATTTTCTTAGCTCTTAAACATTTTTGGGGGCCCCTTTGAAATGAGGGCCCTGGGCAAGTCCGATCCCTGAAGAAAACGGGCGGTTTCTTCCCCCAGGCGGGTATACTAAGACAGCGAAATAAAAGGGAATTGACCCAAGCGTGGTTTCATGTGAAAAAAAATTCTACGTTTCTCTCGGGGCCTCCTTGGACCACCGGGCCCCATTATGCTTCTGTCCCCATTTCGGCGGCCCTCTCATCTTTTGAACTTATTTTTTGAAAAATCTTAATTTTGATTAGGGCCCCCTTTATCATAAGGCCCCCATCAGGGTGGCGATCGCCACCTGGCCACCCGGGCCAGTCCGGCCCTGACTTCAATCTATTTGTGCAATGTTTCTGCATTTGTAACGAGATACCTTTTTGTAATTGTACATGAAGTTAAGATTCAATTGTGGCATTGTTGGATTAGTGTTTCCAGCCTAACAAATATTCGTAATAAATTTTTAATTTTGGGTTTCATTGTTCTATGTATATAAAGTATTAGTTTTAAGGTTTATGTTTCACTAAAATGTTTTTGGTTATGCCAATTAATGACTTATTCCAGTGCTTCTTTCAGACTGTTTAAAAGTTGGCATGTCTATAAGTTTTAACTTGGTGGTTGAATGGAAGTAGCTCTTTTTCTAGTGCTATACAGCAGTGGTCTCCAACCCCCGGTCCGCGGACCGGTGCCGGTCCGTGGATCAAAAGGTATCGGGCCGCGGGCCAACCATTTTATTGAAAATTAATTTAAATTCCTAGGTTTATACTCCAAATTAATAAATGAAATTAACTATAAATCACTTTATATTTATTTTTTGGTGTAACTGTATTTTATTTTGAAAGCATGTTTAAATACAATTAAATTAAAATTAATAAATCAAAATAATCTAGAATGTAAAAAATCAACGCCCCCCCCAGTGGGCCACGGTAAAATTATCAAACGTTGACCGGTCCGTGGTGGTAAAAAGGTTGGGGACCACTGCTATACAGGATGTCTTAACAAGTAGGCCCCAACTCTAGGCAGGAAGATTTCTTTGCATAGAGAAGATAAAATATTCCGAAAGAACAATAATAACTGTGCAGTATTGCTAGATAGGGTTTCTTTTAAAGGGCCTTGTGACGAAAATTTCTATTTGGCAACATGCTAATTTTGGTTTAATACTAAAAGCAAGCTGTGCAAATAGCGAGTTCGTGCTCGTAAGGTGAAAAAAAATTCCATGACTTTTTAAGGATTGAAATAAGCTGCTTTGCCGAAGTATGAACTCGTGTGTTATTTAGCCTGCTTCCCAGTCTTTCAGAGTCAATGAAATGGTTGAAATTTAAAAGAAATATGATATCGAGACTTCTCATTGGCTCGGGAAGACTGGGAAGCGGGCTAGTTAAGTATTTCTTAAGAACTTAAACGCAACGGAGCTGCTAGTGTTTGTTTATTTTCTGGCCGCCACAGTGGCAAGTTGAGTTAGCAAGTGCCTCATTTCATTAGACTTAGCAAGGAAATTTTGCTTCATAAACGAACGCTTCTAAAGCAAATTTCAGCCGTTGTGCCAAATTTGACTATGCCTTTTACAGATTTTTCATGACTTTTACAGGCCTGGATAATGAAAAACGAAATTCCAGGATTTTCATGACCCGTACAAACCCTGAAATAGGCAAGAACATACAAAAACGTTATTTTGCACATTTAATTTAGGATACATGGATTCTTTTCATCAGTGCTGAAGATGATAAGCATGGCTATTGGTAAATATATTATATACAGCAAAAAACAAAGTTACAGTGAACCACAGGACAACATGGGTTTTTTTCATGGGGGAAAGTTATCTTCTTTTCTTGTTCTTTTTTCTCTCAAATTGACTTGATTCTCCCTATATTTTTTCAGTACTCCAACCCCCGTTTTCTTGTGGTTCACTGTAACTTTGTTTCCTGTTGTATATTTACCAAGATTGTTTTATCATCTTCAACATTGACAAAGATGATCCTAGTATCCTAGAAACATGTTTGATTTAAAGTTCTTAAATTAAATGAGCAAAGTACTTGTTGTTTTCGTATGTTCAGGCAAATTTTGGGTTACTTAAAATTTTATTTTGCACTACCAACCATATTAATCTGACTTTTTAAAAAATCAACATAATTATGAATTCTTTCTCTCTCTGTGAGGGGCTTGTGTTCTTCCACCCATCCATGAGCATCTTATACGCAAGTAAGTTTAGTTGCAGAATTTCTGTAACCATGGGCGTCATTTTGGGGGGGCAACCTTCCCCCCCCCAAAAAAAGTTTCCACTGTTATGTGAAAAATAGCTCCCTTGAAAATTCTGTAACTTCCACAAGGAGCTTTGGGTGCAACTCAAAGTCTCAAAAGGAGATAAACACTATTTTTGGGGGTTAAATTTCAAAAAATTACCTTGGGGAGTATCCCCAGCCCCCCTCTAAAATTTTTACGTCAGTGGATATACAGATTTTTCTTCCTTAGAATCCAGCCATTTACAAGAAGCTTTTCCCTTTACAAGTTCCCCAGAGTATGAAAGAGATAAAGCACGAGTTTAAAGGGGAAATTTCAAAAATTTTTCTAGGGCACACCCCAGCACCCCTCTATAATTTTGACCCGTTATACAGTGTTTTTCCCCTTGAAAATTTTGCCGCTTACAAGAATCTTTTCCTTTTTAGTGCTCTCCTCAAAAAGTTTGAAAAAGAGATAAAAAACGAGTTTAAAGTGGTAATTTCAAAAAATTTTGGGAGGAGGACCTCCAGCCCCCCCCTTAAATTTTTACATTGGTTACAGTTTTTTCTTTATAGAATTTTGCCACTTACAAGAGGCTTTTCCCTTTAGGAGCTCCCCAAAGAGTTCAAAAGAGATAAAGCACTAGTTTAAAAGGGAATTTTTTAAAAAAAATTTCTGGGGGAGGCCCCCTTGAAACTTTGAGTTCCGTGGTTTACAAGAAACTGTTCTCTTTGGATGCAGCCCAAATGGTCTCCAAATGAGCTAAAACACTACTTTAAAAGGAAAATTTTTAAAATTTTCCTGGGGGTGAACCCCAGACCCCCATTTTTCCTTGGAGTTCAAAATTTGACAATGAGTCAAATTTTGACATATCTAATATTCAAATACTTCTTTTCAGTGTTCTAACACTTAACCCATAATTGTGCTCGCTAAGGGATATCTTAAAAATTAAGTTGAGGCATTCCCCCCTAAAAAAAAGTCTAGTTACAGCATGATTAACACCCATTTAAAAAATCCTTGCCCCCCAACTAAAATCTGAAATGACGCCCTTGTCTGTAACCCAAATGAAAGTTTTAATACATTTCACTGCTTGAGTGAAATATTTAAAGTTACTTGTATCGATGAAGAAGCTTTTTCAGTTATTTTAAAGTAAACATATATCAAACAACTTAATAAGTCAATCCAAGATTAACACTCAATACTAACCTAGCAGTTCCACTTGACTCATCAATAATTAGGATGAGGAGAGTTGTATAATAATAAAACATTGAACAAAAAGAGTTGAAATCTAGAAGTTAAAATCACTCAAATGGAACACAAAATAATAAATCTTTACAAATAGCAGTAAGGAAATAATTAAATGGTTAAAATAAGCAAGTCATTTGGAAATTTTTTTTATCAAAGAAAGTTTTACAATATACAATACAATCCAAATTTGATGTACAAAAGAAATTTTGATAATATCAACAAATATATATTAAAATTGTTTCGATTTGAAAAGAAAACACTCGGATAAAAAGTTCAACCAAAACAAATCTTTGTTCGCAATAAGATAGCTAGTCTTTCAATCAAATAAGTTAGGATTGCAATAAAAAATCTACATAAATTCCATTTAAGCTATAATATTCCAACCTATTAAATTACAGCTAGCATTCATCTCAAATTTATACAAAAAACTTTTTTAGCTACCCCAAAAGTTCCTAACCTTTTAAAGTATCTGGAAGAGCACCGATTTCATCATATTTAAAGAATGATAACAGATTTTTCAGTAACAGATTTTGCAGATTAAGACACTTTAACAGGGGAAATTTTTGTTCCAAAGCATTTTTTCTTTATTACAAAAGTTTGGAATAGGAAATTTATCCACAAGAACACGATAATGCTAAAATGTCATTTGTTTGTCTATTTTTCAAAGATACAAAACAATTTTAACTTTTTATAATCCATAACAAAATCTAAGCTGAGATTGAAAAAAAAAACATTTAGGCTTTTTAGCTATGTTGCTAAATAGGTTAGAGCTGTAGGATTAAAAAAATTGCTAATATTTTTTCAAACCAACTGAAACACGATACATTTTTTTCAACAGTCTTGCAAACAAATATACACTAGTTAAGTGGCAAGAATATGGCATCGCTGCTTAGATTTGCTTGCATGTCATGCTACCAACTATGCTGCCTTTGACCACTTAGAAGCACCCAGTCCAGTAGAATCTCCTAACATCTATGCATCTAGTAATGCATAAATATACCCATAAACATAACATATTATTCTAAAAGTATACAAGAAATAATTTCAATTTCATATCAATATAAATATTTTCAGATCATAAAAATACTTTAAACTTTTATCACTTGGTAGGATAAAGTCAATATAATAAAAAAACAGGAAAAATTGACATAGATGCTGAAGAACAAAGATGCATAGACCGCTCAGCAACAATGCCAATTTTATTTAACATGTACTAAAAAGTCAATTTCAGAAAATATAAAACCTTTAATCATAATTTAGGGCCATATATTTTCTTCAACAAAATATACTGTTTAGATGCAATCAACATAATAATTTTTAAATAAAAATATTGTATGAAAAGGTTTAAAATAAAATAAATTTAGTTTGTAACTTTTTCCATAAAATTTGAAAACAAAATGCAGGTTTAATCGAACTAATATACATATAATTCTAGCTTCAAAAATATGAATAAAACAAATATGCTATTAAGTTTTCAAAATTAAAATTTTTAGTCTTTGATCTTTAGTTTTTACCAAATCTATGTAATTTTCAAATGTAATTGCAATTTTGAAATTTCTACTGTAAATACTTCAATTAACGCAAACAGCATTAGCAATTAGTTCTAACTGGTAACATTTGAGCAAGGAAATCACATGTAGAGCCATTAGAAACAGTCTTTGGAACATTTTTTTTCCATTTGGCAGTGCACATCTCCCAAAGAGGATTTTGGAAAAATTAATTCTGTAATAAACTTGCTCCATGCTTCTTCAGATCAGATCTTTTGCTGCTTTTTCTGGAAGCTAAAAAAGTCAACTTTTAATTTCCTCAGGAATTTAAATTCTAAGGTATATTTATTAAGCTAATTCACAAACTTTTCAGCATTTTTTGTTCTAAAATCAATCTGAGCATCATACTAATTTAATACACATATAATGAACACAATCTTCAAAGACACTGGTATGAAAAAAAGCAATAATTATAAAAAATATACCGATATTTTAGCAAAAAATATTTATGACAATTTAAACTACCAAAAATACTGAAATCGCTATTGTTATTTCACTTATCCTATTTAAAAACAATTTAATAAAAAATATGATAGAAATTGTAAACTAACACAGACTATAAGTTACAGAAAAAAAATTTAGCTAGTTAAAATAATAAAAAATGACAATTAAAGCTAAAAATAATACATTATACTCTGAATAAGCACTTTGAAAATTGAATATAATTTTTTTGATTACATGGAAATTAAAGTAAATTCGTATTGCAATCATCTAAAGAGGAAAATAGAGTGGAACTCCCTTTTAGAAAGATTGTCTTCTAGAAATTTATTGATAAGGTTTTATAGACATATCAAAAGCAGGGTTGCCAACCTGAGACAATGCTCATCCGTAATCGCCCCCCTACCCGCAAAAAAAAATCCGGCGTGACGCGTGGCTTGCCTACCGATGCCACGCCTTTGTAGAATACTGCCCCAATCTTTTGATAAGTTTTAGAAATGTCTTGAAAACTCAAATACATATTTGAGAAAATAAGGGGACATCCATAAATTACGTGAGGTCAAAAAGGGGGGAGTGGTTTGGAAAAATCTCACCAAGGGGGGAGGGGGGTCGATTAAAATCTCACGTCAACTTTTTAAGTTAGAAAGTATATGATTTTCTTTCTTTTTTAAGTATGAGAAAGGAATATATGAAAAGAAAGGAGAAAAATTATTTTTAAATAATCTCACGTGGGGGGGAGGGGGGGTCCAGCAAAATCTCACTAAATCTCACCAAGGGGGGAGGGGGGTCCAGATTTTGGAAAAAACACCGTAATTTATGGATGGCCCCTAAGGCCTTTTTTTCTCCCCATGAATCAATCATCCATGCAGATTAGAATATTTGGAATTCCGATTGATTCCCCCTTCTTATTGCCCATCTCATCAGTTACTAGCGACAAGCGTTATCGTTTTTATTCGCAATTCTAAGTAAAAAAAATATGGATTATAAGGGTTAAAGACTAAAAGCAGAGAATTAAGAAGAAAATTTAATACATTGTCTTTTAAATAAAAGCAGGCGTAATTTCCGTAGTTTTTCTAGCTTTATCCGTAATTGCGGAATTCGGGGCCAAAATGCGGAATGATTCCGCAAAATTCGGAATGGTTGACATCTCTGCAAAAGCAATCTATATTATAATATCTATCTATATTATAGGCAGGGCTCGATTTGAGCCGGAACGGTCCGGAACCTCTTTTACGGGGAAAAAAATTTAATTTTCTGAAGTTCAGTCCGTTTGAAAATGAAATATTGAGAGTCTTGTTTCATCAAATTTTCCGAATTTTGTACCTTGCCACATCTTAAATTCTACCATTTAAAGACTAACTATGCATTCTATCTTTTCTTTAAATTTGACAAAATATACAACACTAATGGTTCATTGATGATAAGCCATCCCGCCCCTATAAGACACCCTGTTGTAAAAAAAAATACAACCCTTTGTACAAAAAGTTCATCTTATACACAATAATTAAGTTAGAACACTCTTCCTAATCTAGTACAAAACATTTGAATTTATTTCGTGAATTTAAATTTGAAAATAAATGCTTAAATTTTGTATTAAAATGTATTAGCTTTTTTAAGTTTTTAGATCAATAATTTTACCGTTCCGGTACCTCTTCTTTTAGAAATCGAGCCCTGATTATAGGTAAGGTTTTATGGACATGATCATGGGCGTAGCTTCCCCCAAGTCCCGAGTAATTTACTTTTACTTTGCTTTTAGTTAAGTTATAACCCAGTTTTTTTATTCATTTTTTTATAATAAGTTCATTAAAATCTTCGGGTTTACGTATACAAAAAACAGTTAAGTTTGAATCCCTGTTCTTAGGGTGAAGTTTTTAAACATTTTCTGGGGGAGGGCCCCCAGGGCTCCTTTCTTATTTAAACCTTTATTATTCACACTCTTTTTATAATAAGTTCATTAAAATCAAAATTCTATCTATAAATGCAGGGGTCGATCCAGGCGAAAATTGGGGCCGTTTTGCGGCCCCTTCACAAAAATTAGCTTCGATAAAACGGCCCCTTCACAAAAATAAACTTCCGAAGAACGTCCCCTTCACAAAAATAAACTTCGGAAGAACGGCCCCTTCACAAAAATAAACTTTGTAAAATCGGCTACTTCTAAAAGTACTAGAGTAGAGTACTAAAATTTTTTCTGGTATTATATCAAATCGATTTAAAGAATGTAAAGATAAAATTGGTAATCAAAAATTCTAGGTTTCATGTAAAAAATATATTTTTCACAAAAAAAATTCTATTTTCACAAAAATAATTTCATTTTCACAAAAAATAATTTCATTTTCACAAAAATTAAAAAAACAGGCCCCAAAAATTAAAACCTGTATCGACCCCTGAAATGTATGTCCAAATTTGGGTTTATGTACACATCCAAAACAGTTTAAAACCATGTTCTTAGGGTCAAATTTCCAAAAATTTTCTGGGGGAGGTCCCACAGACCCCCCTTTGAAACTTGAACCTTTATTACTGAAACTTACTCTTTCTTGGACGCAAATTCTACCTAGTTAACCCCTATTCCAATTTTATTATGTCACAAAACTACTTTTTAGTGTCAGATTACAAAAACTTTTACCTTAAAAACATAAAACCCTCATTGTTTCCACGCTACTCACAAAACTTTTAAATAAATTCATTAAAGGTCAAAAACCCATCGCGAAACAATACTGTGGCTACAGCCCTCTCACAGGGCTTTAAAAATGTTCTCCACAAACAAAAAAAGTCGACCCTGCTTGACCCCCCTAAGTGGAATCCTGGCTACGCCCATGGACATAATCGAAAACAATCTATATTATATAAAACGCTTAAGAGTGGCATAAAAATAAGGTGTATTTCTTTTATTCTGTTGGCAATGAGCAGTTTGTTTACATAATGTGTCGGGTTGTATTGATCTGAATTTGCCAATTATTGTAACTAATGCAGTTTGCTGTTTTTAGTGTTATAGGGATTAATGTGACTTTGAAACAGTGTTGAAACCTTGGTTGTTTGTTGGACTAAATGATAAAAGAATTACCAGAAGGAAGAGTGCCAAACATTTCTTGAGATGCATATGTCACATAGAGAAACCCATCTTCGTCTTTACTCTCCAAGTACACTTCTGCCACTGTTTTAGACATGCTGGCAATACTCCGGTTGTTAATTAACAAATAAAAGGCTTGGTTGGGACCCAAGTGCATTCTGTTTCTAAAGGAAGAAAAAATTTATGGCAAAAACATATAACTTAAAAACAATACAGTAGACTCCCGAATAACATGAGTTCTTACAGACTCTCAATTTCTTTTGTACTTGTACACCACAGAATATCTGCAGTAGGGAATCGCCCTTTTCAGTTAACCAACGGTTAAACTTTAAAAGTTGCACTTTGAAATTGAACTATTTTGGAGCAGAAACTCAGAAAACCAAGATTTTATAAATTGTAAAAAAATGTAGAAGTGTATTTGCATCCGTTTTCCATAAAATTAATCGTTTCTTACTTTATTGTAATTTTTTGTTCATTAGTACTTTTGCTTTTTAACAATTAAAAAAGGTCCTAAATCTTTCTAAAATGGAAAAGAAATAAGCTTTACAGTATGTGATTGCTCAAGAAAAAAATTATCTAGACACTTCTAAAAAATTTCAAATAAGTTACAGTGGTATAGAAATTTATTTTGGGAGGAGCCCAAATCCCTATCCCTAAAATAGGTTCAATTTAGCTTTTTATACTTTTTAGATGGGATTCTCATCTTATTAAACTGAATCTCAGAAATTTTTTGAAATTTGACCCTAAAAACAGGGTTTTAAATCATTTTGGTACACTTTATGTCCACTCAGGAAACAAATATTCCGATTTTTTTCCTGCTTTGAAATATTAATTCCGCACACAATTAAGCAGAATTCCGATTCTCAACGCCTCTAAAATTAGCCGATTTCCGCTAATTAGAGGAAAAATCACATGCCTGACTTTAAACAGGTATTGTATGATTGTTTTAGTCAAAATAGGAAACTGAGGAGGATTGATTAAATATCTCCTGAAACAAACTTTCTAAAATACCTGATGATGGTGAGGAACTGAGATACAGTAAGTTCTTGGGGAACTAAAAATTTCGTTTTGTCCAGCAGAGAAAGCTGTGATTCTTTATGATACCTTTCAACAATAACCTGAAATCAAGAAAATAACACTTTGAAAAATGAAATTGGTCACAAGAACTAAACTAAATAAAAATTTCACTATTTGAAAAAATAAAGATGTATACTACCTAAAAACTAAAATTATTTGAAAAATTCAAGTAACACATTGATTAACTCTTAACAATTCAGAATATTTTATATGAAGTGTACAAGTTGCCACTAACATTTATGTATCCTTTTATTGGTCTGTGCAAGGCAATTTTACTACCGTTTTTCGGTACCTTCACAATTTCACCATTTGATAATGTTCGGCACTAGTTAACTAAAAGTAGTTAACTAGTAGTTCAACTACTTTTGGTTTAGAGTAGTTGAACTAGTAGTTTAACTACTTTTTTCACCAACTACTAGTTCCAACTACTTTCAAAAAGTTCAACTACTTCAAAAAATATTGAAAGATCAAAATTTTAAGAAATATGTTACATCCACTAACAATGCCATTTTTCGTGATACATATTCATATTTTGAAACCTTGGAATATATTTCATATCATCCCAGCAATTGACATATAAATGCAACCCTTTAAGTTGTGGTTTACTTTTTATTTTTTTATCTTGTGCTCTGTTTAAGTAAACCATAGAATCAATGCATCATATCATAGGAGGAGGGAGGAGAGGAAAACTTTTTCAATTAACACAAGCAGTTTTTTCCTTCAAGCAATATCGGGTGGGTAGGCACTTTCAAATAGTTTAACTAAAACTAAAGTCAGTGTAACGGATGAACACTAGTGAATTTTTCATCTTTACTACAGAAGTTACGTATGGAAGTGAAAAATTTCATTTATTTTCATCCGCCAATTTTCGTTACAGACAAAATCTGTCATCCAAATGCTTAGAAGGGGTCCAAGGGTTCTTCCCTGAGAAAAATACAAGTTTAACATGCTTAAAAAATGTTTGGAAGCACGAAAGACCATGGCAGGGAAGCAAAGTGAAATCCTCTCTAGAAATTAGGGAGTTCAGGGCACTGGCGTATAGGGGCCGTTCAAATATTACGTAAGCATTTTTTTGGTCATTTTCAACCCCCCCCCCTCCCCCCTTGTAAGCAAAGATAAGCAAACCTCAAACTCTCCCACCATAATTACGTAAGAAACTGCCGGACCCCGCCAAATTTTGACATACCTTTTAGTAAGTATTGTTTTTTTTCTCCTTTAAAATTAGGTGACTTATACAAGGAGTTGTCCTTTTTGGGTGTAACCCTAAGGGTTCAAAAATGAGTCGAAACACTACTTTTCAGGGTTAAAATTTCAAAATGTTTGGGGGGTCCATCCCCAGAAAAAAGTGCAAACGTGCTTCCTAATTCAATTTTTTGTTAAATTTATATTTGGTTGAGTTTTGAAATTATTTACGCAAGAAACAAGAGATTTTCGAAAATACAGTATCTTACGTAAGCATCACTCATATCCCCTCCCCCCTTGTCAGCAAAAATAAGCAAAGAGCAAACCCCCTCCCAAGGGCGTATGCAGGCAGGGGCAGGGGGGGGGGCAGCTGCCCCCCCCTAGAAAATTTCAATCAGTGCGATTACAAGCGCACTAATGCTAATACATCTATAAAGTAACACCGCTAACGCATTTTATCCCCTCACGCCGACGCCGTCCGTTTGCTGACCGGAAATTACCCCAAACACGAGTATGTGAAATCCGACGGAACAAATCTCGGTCAGGGGGGCAGATACCCTAGAAAGAAATTTGTTGCCTTTACTCCCCCGAATTTTCCGAGAACTGATAGTGGGAAAGAGGGGTGGTTGGAACTAATTGCTTCCAAAACGAGAAGAGAGGGGTGAGGCTGTGTTTGTTTAAATAAGATTCAGGTTTCTTCCCGTCTTTTCGTGGCCACCTGCAAACCAGATGTCTTATTTTTCTTGGACATCCAATGAGAGTACACTGGTCACAAACTTTCAGTTAAACATTCATACGAAATCCCAGAACGACCTAGCAACAACTACATACTTCGACAGTTCAGTTCGTGCATCGTCAGTTTATGCGTTTCTGCAGGCTGCAATTTTAATTTTGTTTTACTTATAATGAAAGAAAGCTCACTGATTATTTTAACCGAAAGACGTTTGAATACGGTGAAAATGAAGGACCAACGAATGTTAAAAAGCCAGCTCATGATCTATGGAAAAGGTAAGTGCTTGAGCTGATAAAATTAATGGAATAATACATATTGATCGATGTTTTTGTGCCATCTGGGACTTTTATATTAGGGTGATTTGAAAAAAATTCTTTTTGAAGTAAATCCACTATTGAATAGACCCCGCGAGTTACCTTGGAGAACACTCAAGTTGCCTAATTGAGTGTTCCCCAAAGAGTTTCAAAATGAGATGAAACACTAGTTTTAAGAGGCACATTTCAAGAAATTTCTGCGGGAAAACCCCCAGTCCCCATCTAAATTTTGACTTATATGTGAAAATTTTTCCTTGAAATTTATGTGGTTTACAAGGAACTGTTCTCTTCAAGTGAAAAAAAAAATTTCAAAATTTTTCTTGGAGACCACAGACCCTCCCTGACTTGGAGATGGGGGATTTACAGCACTGCTGTAAACGCGACATTTTCGGTTTGGGGCAAGAAACGGGAATTTGTTATTCCAATAAACCAATTGACGAGCACCATCTTTTGTGAGTAGCGGGTACTAAAATTAGTCGCTTTTTGCATGACTTACAGCTCTTGCAGCGGTGGTGTAAATCCTCCATGGGTGTATAAAAGAGGTGTATTAGTGTACCAAAACCAGTTAAAACCCTGTTTTTTGGGTCAAATTTTCAAAAATTTTCTGGGGGAGGACCCCCAAACCCCCCATTAGTACTTGGTACTTAATTATTCAAACATTCTAAAATACGTTCGTGAAAATCGAAATCCTACCTAAAGAATAATATGTCTGAAATTCGGATTGAGGGTATCAAAGCCAAGTTAAACCAAGGGTAATTCCATGGAAATGTTACATTAGTCACGCATATATTCTCCCTTATTTCATACAAGATAACCTCCTCCTTCCTAAAAATTGGTGGGTTAGTCTAACCCACCAGGTTAGACTAACCCAGGAGGTTATCTTGTATGAAATAAGGTAGAATATATGCGTGACTAATGTAACATTTCCATGGAATTACCCAATATGTGTTTTTAGGGTCAAATTTCCAAAACTTTTCTGGGGATGAATTCCAGATCCCCTTTTGAACTTAAAACAATTATTTAATTTTTTACATGAAGTTCATCAAAATGCAAATATAGTAAAGCACCGTTTATACGTTTCTCATTTATACGACTTTATCATTTATACGTCGTTTTCGCGAAGTCCCAATTCATTCCTATTCTTTTTAATACAAAAATTCTTCGTTTATACGACGCGCAATATCGGTTATACGTCGTTTTCGGCTGTCTTAAAATTCGAAAATATCCAGTATCAGTTGTTATTCCGTGGGAAAATTTCCCCAGGAAAGGTTGAAGAGCACTGCATTCCTTGGCCATTGTTGGGGGCATGACCAATGGAGTGGGGGTGAGAAAAAGGGCAGTTCGTTGAACTGATAAGGGGATGAACTACACTACAGTTTTATGGCCCTTATCTCTGGTTAGGGGGTCTCCAGCACCCCCTGCAGAGGAGAAGAATTCTTTTGATTGCTAAATGACCCCACAAAGAAAGCGGGACCATAAAACTGCCGTTATATAACCCTATCACTATAAAGGTAGAGTTTCTTTAATTTTTATGTTAAATGTTTTAATATTTTAAAATATTTAATACTATTTTAAAGTTTATTAGTTAATATTTTTCAGTTTATATACTGTTTTGAAGTAATTTTTTTTCTTTGGAAAAACCTAAAATTTAACCTATTTTTGTAAATCTGCATTAGGGGCGTTATAAACCTAATATTAAGGACATTTTCGTTTATACGTTTTTTCATTTATACGTCGATTTACGTCGGTCCCTTGAAAGACGTATAAACGGTGCTTTACTGTACCTAAATATCTATATCCAAAATTATAACTAGGAGTATCAAAATCCTGAATCCGTCCCGAACCAGATTGAAGCTGATGACTGGATAAAAAATTCGGTGTGAGATAACAGAATTAGGAGGGGAGTATATTGAGTATTTTTGATAGTGATGTATGGTAATAAAATGAAAATTTCCAAGGGTGGGGGGTAATTCCCCCCCTTGGCTACGCCCCGGCGCCCCCCTAGAAAAAATCCTGCATACGCCCTTGCCCCCTCCCCCCTTAGGTGCTTACGTAATATTTGAACGGCCCCATATAGAAATTTATTTCGGGAGGGGCCCAAAATGTTTTCCTAGCCTCTCTCATGTATATTTAATTTTTTTTTCAGTATATTCTTAGGCAGAATTTGCAACTTAAAGAACTTAACATTAAAAAGTTATGATGTATTAAGTTGCAATTACAAAAGGGGGGTCTGGGGATCCTCTCCCAGAAAATTTTTGGAAATTAGACTCTAAAAACCAGGTTTTTAACTAGTTTTGGTACTGCTAGTTGGAATTTTGGATATAAATTTTCAGGTAAAATTTGATGAATTTAATGAAAAAGTTATAAATAATTTAGTTTTAAGTACAGAAGGGAATATATGGGGGTCATCTCCCAGAAAAATTTTGGAGATTAGATCCTAAAAACAGGATTTCAACTTGGTTTTGATACACATTCCGAACTTCAGACATACATTCTCAGGTAGGATTTTGAACTTATTGTAAAAAAAGTTTTGAATAATAAAATTCCAAGCACTCTAAAGGGGGGTTTGGGGGGTCCCCCCCCAGAAACAGGGTTTTAACTTGTTTTGGTCACCAAGTCAGAATAATTTCGGGGGGCCACTGGTTCAAGGTTTTCTCTCCTGGAAATTATAGCACTTTGAAAAGCAATTTTAGACTAGGTTTACGAGGATTCTAGGTGTTTTTGCTGCATTAAAAATTAGTAAGGCGATACTTAAAGTTAACGGCCAAGTTTTGTGCTTAAAATATTGTTGTTCAGGCTAAGGAGGTTTTAGAACCCTTAACCCCCCTTATATACGACACTGTACTGACTAATATAAATACAACTTAGAAAACTTTAAGACACCAAAAATCTGTATACCTATCAAAAATTGGCGTATCTTTAGCCATGATATTTTTGCAATAGGTAAGAAAAAGAGTTGGAAAATTTGGGGAAAAATATCTTATGAAATTAAATAGATTAGTTAACTAGTAGTTAACTACTTTGGGAAATAATCAACTACTAGTTACAACTACTTCCAAGAAAAAGTAGTTAACTAGTAGTTACAACTACTTTTGCCCAGACTAGTTAGTAGTTAACTACTTTTTGACCAGTAGTTGCCGAACACTACCATTTGATAAATAGATACTTTCACAAATTCAGTTTAAGTAAAAGAGACAAAATACATTTTTGTAAGAAAGTTCTCTAGGAAGCAGCTATGTTCTCTTAATAGTTAAGTTTTTAGCCATTCTATACTAAATTTTCTTTTGTTGTTAATGTTTAAACATTGTTTAATGTTATTTTGAACTTTAATTTTCACAAATTCACAGAAAACTTTTCACAAATTGGCACTAAATTTTCACAAAATAGGTACCTTTTTAAAAAAAACCTAGACAGACCCCTGCTTTAACAACTCGCCCATAATGGATGTTTAAGTTGTAACACTAAGTAAATGCAATACCACCAACCTCATAAAGATGGTAAGGCTTTTAATGTCATTGATTTTTTCTTATCAACTTTAAAACAGAAAAGAATCGAATAAAGAAGAAATGAATTGGTTGTAATTACAGAATTGATATCAATGGCTATAAGTTGCAAAACATATTTAAAGCTGAAATTTGCCTGTATTACATTGATCAATGTTTTGTTAGCAGCTCTAACAGCAAACGATGCAGCTGATTGGTTGTTTTTTATTTATATTTTTAAGGGACAAAGCCCACATCAGGGCATGTAGTGCCAGTTATTGATACTGATGGAACTTGGAAGTTTGAAAAAGGGTTATTATACATTTCAGTACTTCCATCAAACAAAATTCTGTCGATCTCTTAGCAGCATTGGCAGGGCCGTTCCGGCCGGGCGGGCCGGCCGAGCCTGCACGGAGGCGCCAAGCAATGAGGGGGCGCCTTCAAAAAAAATTTTTTACCCCTAACTTTAAGGGGTCATAGGACTGTTAAAACGCAATGCAGTGAAAAAAACTTTACAGTTTCCAAAAAAATTAATATCTTTTTTTCTAATTTATGAAAAGACTCGGTTTAAACCTATTTTTAATCCTTATTTCTTAAACTTTATGTAAAAAAATAATTGAATACTTAATAGACATAGTTAAGTTTATACATTGAGTCGAAAAAAAGCAACTTTGACTGTTAAATGTTAGTATGCAGTGGCTTTCATGTAAGATAATTAACTAACTATTAAATGGAAATTCAAAATTTCGATTCACATATATACTATATGATTATACAATCAAGCCCTACCAGATATTTTGAGTTTGACAGTCAATTAATATTTTTTATTATAATTTGAACTTGGGTGTCAAAAACACAAAAAAACTATAAGTTCACAATCTCAAAAAATAATGAAATATAGGTTCAAAACTCTAAAAAGAGGTAAGGCTTTATTGTCACTACTAAATATTGATGCTCTCAAAGTTTCAAGGATATATTCTTATTACTTCAAATTTTATCATGCATGGAACACAAAAAAATCACATTTTGAGAGAAATGACCTCAAAGTTTTTTTTTTAGTAATCTCCATGGGTTTCTTGTTTCAGAATTTTAGCCATAACTTCTGAAATAATACGAATTTTTGCATGCGGTTTGTTTTAAATTGTTAAGAAATATCTAGGCTATCACATATATTTTTTTCAAAAAATCGATTTTTTTGATGATATAACAGTCCTATGACCCCTTAAGAAACAAATTTTATTACCGCCTCACTTAAAGTAAAACAAAAAAGATTCGAGAGACGCCCACAAATGAATTAAGAGCGCCCTTATTGAATTAAAATATACACGCTGGTCCTCGAAGTAATAAGTGCTAAAAGTACTTTTCGACCAGTTTGTATGGGGCGCCCCCAAATCATCAAGTGAATCTATCGTACGAGGCGCCCTGATCAATTGGATTTATTAAGGGGCGCCCACCCTGATTGAAAAGTTTTAACATGCAAGACTTTAGTTTTGCTAAGAATCCTTAAAGCTTTCAAAGTCTTGCATGTTAAAAATTTTCAATCAGGGTGGGCGCCCCTTAATAAATCCAATTGATCAGGGCGCCTCATACAATTGGGTTAAGCTTGCAGCTTAGTCAAACATGTTCTAATATTCACTCAGGGTGGGCACTTGGCTCCCTAAATAGATTCATTTGATGGAGGCGCCCCCACATAATTTGGTTTTGCCAAGAATCCTTAAAGATTTCAAATTATATGGGGGCGCCTCCATCAAATGAATCTATTCAGGGAGCCAAGCGCCCACCCTGAGTGAATATTAGAACATGTTTGACTTTGAAAGCTGCAAGCTTAACCCAATTGTATGAGGCGCCTTGATCAATTGGATTTATTAAGGGGCACCCACCCTGACTGAAAATTATAACATGCTAGTCTTTGAAAGCTTTAAGGATTCTTAGCAAAACCAAATTATGTGGAGGCGCCCCCCATCAAATGAATCTATTCAGGCGCCGAGCGCCTACCCTGAGTGAAAATTAGAACACGTCTGACTTTGAAATATGTAAAGGGCGTATAAGATAAACCATAAATTGAACGAGGCACCCTGATCAATCGGATTTATTGAGGGCGAATACCCTGATTGAAAATTTTAACATTCTGACATCCAAATTATGTTGGAAGCCCCCATCAAATGAATCTATTCAAGGCGCCAAGCGTCCACCCTGAGTGAAAATTAAAACATGTGCGACTTTGAAAGCTTTAAGGGCTAAAGCTAAACCAAATTGTACGGGGCATCCTGATCAACTGGATTTATTAAGGGGGCGGTGATGAGTTGAAAGGAAATTGGGGGGGGCATTGACTACTTTAAACTATTGCTTAATGTCATTTTTATTGGTAAAAACACAAAAAAATCCAGGTAAAACTAGCTTAAAACCATTTTTTGACAAATTCAAAAATTTTCTTGGGGGAGGACCCCCAGACCCCCTTTTGACTATAGGTTGAGATATTAAAAGTTTTGATACGTTTATGATGAATGCAAAATGCAAGACATTTCCTTTGGAAGTAGACAAAAATTTGAGTTCATTCGGAAATAGGTAAAGAATTTTTTTAATCAAAGCTTTTGGAAATAGTCATATAAAAGGTAGAATTATTACCTAATTATTTCAAATTAAATTTTAAGGTAAGATTAAACAACCGTGTCCTCATCTTCTCCTGTTACAGAAAAGGTATGCCACTGCCACAGAGAAGTTAACCAAGAGCACATAATCACCTTTCCAGAAAAAGTAAAAACATAAAAACAAAAAAAAGGCGGGAATATTTGTGGGAGGGGAGATGATGGCTCAAAACAAGTATCATTCTCAGCGGTTGCTGTTCGCACGCCTAGTTTTCTTCTGTTATTTAATACTTAAATTAGATCCTAAATTCAAAATTAATTTGAGTTGTTGGTTTGAAGATAAAAACTTCCGATACGCGGATGCGAGGACAGATAAGTGGAATATTTACATCAAGTTAATGAGGATCATGTGGAGAATCAAATGAACGACAATGGTGTTCAGGTGTGGTTTTCATTTTTTTAAATATTTAAAATACTGGGCTTATTAGCACTTGAATTTAATTGCATTTATCTAAATCACTTTATTTACAACTACTTTTATACCAAGTAAACATTTATAAGTTTCAATATCTGTTATTAAATGTAGCCTTTCATTCTACATTTTTTAAAATTAATTTTCTTTTAAATTTATATGAAAATATGCGAATTAAAAAGTACTACTACCTAAATTTTATTTTATATTTTTAAAGATTTATTTAATTTGGGCTGCCAAAGAGGTTTTTAGGGGTTCAATCTCCAATGAAATTCGGCTTTTTATAAAATATGTATTGTCCCCTCTTGAAAATTCTGGAGGGTACAAGGAGTGGTTATCTTTGTGTCTAAAAAAAGGGTCAAAAATGTCCAAAAATGAGTTGAAACACTACTTTTTAAGATCAAAATTTCAAAAATTTTCTGGGGGAGGACCCCCAGACCCCTCTATTTTTGGTGCTGAGGGGGTATAAATAAACCTTTGTCACGAAGCACGCGAAGGAAATATATTTTGTATGGTAATGTAAATTTATGAAGTAATGAAACAGGAAACTATGTTTATTATGCTGAGTTATAATTGATGTGTATAATAATGATAGCATTTAAAAATTATATGATGATCACAACATTAAAATTTTTTTTTAAAATTGAAAGTTGTTTGCTTTCATAATTAAGTATTATTGTAGAAGAACATAATAAAATTTTTTTTCAAGGATTTAGTTCACCCACTTCTACCACTGAGTTTTGTACTGATTAAGTAAACGGTTATATATAACTTTCAGCTCATAACTTTTCTCCCTAATGGGCCAAATTCAACTCAAAATGTATTTTTAAAAAGTGTAAAATTCCAGGCTTATACACATTGGATGTTATACTAATCTCATCTTTCAAGTACTTAATTCTTTTTAGTAATGGAAGAGTTATTATCTAGGAACGCGGACGTGAAGGACTTTTAAACCAATGGATGTAAAAGTCTAATGCACAATACTTAACGCACAATACTTAATTTTAAACTTGTTTAATTTCATTCTTTTAATTTGAGTTTTTTCTATTTGACATTAAGTAATTGAATCACTTCATTGAAAAACTATATGTTTATTATATTATATGCTGTTTATTAATTCAATATAATTTTTTGAAATTAATACTACTTTCAAACTAATTTTAGTAGAATAAGTAATGCCGATATTATTTTATTGATATCATAGTTTTTAAATATTAATTAGTTCTGATTAATGATTAATTAATTTAAAATTAATTAACAAAAAATAACTATTAATTGGGGAAATGGGGTATGGGGCGCCGTAATTAACTTGGCACAGAGGCGCCACTATACCCAGGAATGGGCCTAAGCATTGGGAGAAGAAATACAGAAAATTGGCATCCCCATTTGACAAAATGTTAGTAAGTACCAAGACAAAGCATCAGCACACATATCTGCTATCAAGATGCCAAATTTAAAGACTTATTTGCTTTTCTCGAGTCTTTTTCTTGACCTCAGATTATTTTTAGTTTTTACACCAGGAAAAAGAACTTGGCAGAAAAAGATTTGCTTCCAGTGAAGACTGAAGAGGTTGATTCTGCAACCAATTATTACCATAAACCAGAATTTAAGCATAAAGCTATTAAATATTGCTGGAGCTTAAATAAAAGGGATACCAAGAGACAAACACCATGTTTTTCTTTTACCATGCTTATAATGCATACCTTAATTTTTATGAAAATTTCAATTATACATATGGATACTCGCGAAGGATTCATCAAATGTAAGTAATTCTTAGTTCAAATAACTGCATTTATATTCTTTTTAAAATTTCTGTTAAATTATCGATCTCTTGTACCTTTAATGCTCTTTATGTTCTCTTTCTTGAATCCTTAAATTAATTTTTTAATCCTCCAATTATCGGATGTTTTCCGTAAATCCTCAATTACGCTTTTAATGCATCTCTTCATCACTCTTTTTCTCTTTAACCCAACCCCTGTTTTTAATCCTTTTAAAATCCTGATCTTTTTTTAATACTCTTTTTTTAAATCTGTTTAAAATCCTGATGTTTTCTAATATTTCCGTTTGCGGTCATTACGTTCCGACTTTTGGCATAAATTGCGGTCATAGTTGCGGTCGCCAGAAGTTGGCGACTAAATTGGCGACCTCCCCGATTACGGAACAATCCCCATAATGCACATTAACCAGTATTGATATTGAGGTGGACGCACCCAGATATATTTAAGACCTCCCGTAAAATGAAAAAATTTTATAGTCCCCAAATATTAATTATGGCACTGACATTAACTAAAATCATGCAAATGAGATTTGGTTAGTAAGATAAGTTATTACTAAAATAATATTTGTATTAAATAACTAATTCACTTACAGGTATCTTTGTTGGAAACTTTTTTCTAATATTTTCAACTTCCTCTTTCCTTGTAGCTATAAGAAGAAAAATTAGTGAATGAACATAGAACCATAATTCACATTTTCACTTTTTTTAACAAAGAGTTGCTTTGTGTGGTTGAAAGCTATTTTGATGAACATTTTAAGAACTCAATCTGCAGTCTTGTTAGTTGAGCAATATTTTTCAAACTGATTTTGTGTGGAAAAAAGTTGAAGAAAATTACTGATTATATTTTACCCCAATACAATTATTTCTTTCTTTTATTTCCAAACTAGTGCATAGTTTTTTTAAAGTTAGTACTTGCGTATTATTCCGTCGACTGTTCAGCAATCGTTAAATTTAGCGGCAGAGCTATAGAAACTGTAATAGGCTTTTGATAATTTTTGGATTCAGCGGTACATTCAAAAGGATAATAGGTACCAACCCTTAAATTTTATTTATTCACTATTTTAGCATCTCCCAATGAGTTTACAAAAAGGAGGGTTGGCTATTAGTTATTTCCAACACTATTCAAAGATTGGTGCTACAGATCAATAAGGAGACTCCTTCTTGGTGCTACTCTAGGCACAACCTACTATCAAAGCCCACCCGACTGCTAGAAAATAAATCACACCCCAGTAGGTGGCACTAAAAGTAGGCTTACCATACGTCCGGGTTTACCCCGGACAGTCCGGGGTTTTTAGAGCTGTCCGGGGAAATGTCCTGGGTCGAAAAATGTCCGGGGTTTCATAAATTTAGGATTTCCCAGTCATTTTTAGGTAAAAGTCCCAATTAAGCTGTTTAAAATTGCGCTTTTTTACATTTTCTAACGTCTGTTATACTTCAGCAAACTTACTTTCTGTTAATTTTGTGATAAAAATTAAGTAAATCAAACAATTTTTGAAAAAGTAATGTTAAAGGAAAATATAAAATCCGATATTTCTGTTTAAGGGTTATTAGTTTGAATAGTTTTTAATCTTTAGTAGTTTTATATAGCACTTATTAAGAAATTTCAAAACTATGTCCTGGGTTGGACCCGAGAAAATATGGTAAGCCTAACTAAAAGAAAAAAATGGCACTTAAATTTTAGTTTTACACAGTAAAATATAGACTTATTTAAAAAATATTTAAGTTAAGGCTTATAAAAATAAAATTTAATTATAAATATTTAAGTTAAGGTTACATATTATACTGTCGACTGTATGCTTAATCAAAAACTTTATACAATCCAAATGACTTTTCAATTGATGTGCTGCTGAATTAGACGGCCACTAAACGGTAGACGTGATAAAACGTAAGGGGCCATTCATTAATTACTTAACGGTTCTGAGGGGGAGGGGGTTGGAAAAATCTCTACATAACCTTTCTTGGGGGTCAAACCCATTCTTACCTAAGATTTTTCAAGTTAATGTAAGTTAACTCCAATTATTCTAATCAAATTATTACTGAATAACTCCAGAAAAACTTAAAAATGCAGACGATCTCGGTATATTATCGAAGCTTTAATTTTTTAAAAAAAATGAAGGTATATCAGATGTACAGTAGAGCCTCGATTATCCGCGAGGAGGTGATCCGGGAGTGCAACTGCAATTTTTTTAATTACAAACCGAATTTACGAATTTTTAGATGTAAAGCAAAGGTTTCTGCAGGGCTCCCAGCAGACTTTTGGTTTGCCTTTAGGGAAAAAAGGGACCTGATGTCTTGAAAAAAGGGACCAAAATTTAAAGTATTAAAAGGACAAATTACAATTCGTGGAAATCCAAGTGTAAAGTTATCAAAAACAACAAACTTAAAATCAATCTGGAAGCAGGTTAAAATTCATTTTACTTACTGTTACTAGTTTACTTCTCTTTCTCAATGGAGTAAAATACTATCTTATCAAGTTAGAGAATTTTTCTCATTTCAGTTTTTTGAAGTTTAAGTTAATCTCAAATAGTAGCACGATTAAATAATTAGTTACTAAAGTAAATTAGCCAATGAATGAAAACAAAATACATTAAAATCCCGTTATAACGAACTTCACGGGACCGTAAAATTTCTTCGTTGTAACCGTACTATCGCTAATTCAAATAAAAACGGTTGGGGACTTTCTGGACTTTCGTAATAACGGGATTTTTCGTTGTATCGGGATTTCACTGTAGAAAAATATTCAAAATGGTTGTTTTAATTTGACATTGTTTTATTTTTACATTATTTACATTAATTAGGTCTAGGTCAGGGGTCGGCAACCTATATTGAAACGGAAGATCCAAAAGAAACAGTTTACGAAATTTCACAGTTTTTAACAATATATATAAGTTTAACAACATATATTTGATTTTAGATTGGGAGGGGGATTTTAGTTGGGGAGCATTTTTACCCAACATTTTTTCTGTTGGGTAAAAATGCTCCCATACTAAAATCACTATTTCCTCTTTTTGGGTAGGGTACTTTTATAATATCAAGTTTTAGATGACTTACGTACACATTGTAAATTAATTTTAGTGAACTTAATTTCCAAATTTTGTATAAACAATGTAAATTCCTGGAAAATAAGATGGTCTGGGGGTCCTCTCCCAGAAATTTTTTTTGGAAATTTCCCCTTCAAAATTGCGTTTTAGTTCATTTTTGCCTTTTTTGATTGCACCCTCTCATTATTTAAGTGGCAGAATTTTCAAGGAAAAATAGCAATATTATAATAAACAGAAAATTTTTGAGGGGGTTTGGATCCCACTTCAGAAATTTTTTAAAAATTGTTCTTAAAAATAGTGTTTTAATTAGTTTTTAGAACTTCTATAACAACCAAATAAGGATCACTCCTTATAAGTCACAGAATTTTCAAGGAAAATCAGGACATATTCCAAAATTTTTAGGAGTGTTAAGGAGTTCTCCCCCAGAAATTATACGGAATTCTTATCCTTAAAAGTAGACTTATGATTTTGACTCATCTTGAGAACATAAATATATGTTTTCTGAATTTTTAAAAGTTTTGATTAGTAAATTATTAATTTTTAGTATGGAATAGGAGAGCCGCAACTTTACATCGAAAGAACCGCATGCGGCTCGCTAGCCGCAGGTTGCCGACCCCTGGTCGAAACAGAAATTTGTAACGACTGAGTCTTTTCTTTTGTTTTTCTTCCTACAAACT
The DNA here is from genome assembly GCA_024610705.1 of Tetragnatha versicolor. Lineage (NCBI taxonomy): Eukaryota > Metazoa > Arthropoda > Arachnida > Araneae > Tetragnathidae > Tetragnatha > Tetragnatha versicolor. The sequence goes on from JANDEH010000006.1 coordinate 46,993,166, forward strand.
TGTCGCCAATCCATCATGAGTGGCTCCGTGGACTTCTGACGTCACGAAACTTGAACCTATCCAACGAATCACGGAAGACTCTGATTGTTTCGCAGGGTTTCACGCTAAAAAGTCTATTGTAACCATGGGGGTTGTATCTAACTATATCTAACAGAACCAGATTTGGCAATGTATCGCCTCTTGTGGAGATGGAAGATTTATTTTTTTGCAAAACGTAATTTTTAATATTTAAAAACAGAAATTACCGTAATTTTGCGGGTTCAGTCCGCGGACAATCTGTGTTTAAAATGCGAATTTTTGAAGCTGTGGATAATACACTGGTTTTTCACGGTTAAAATCTTTGAAATTTAAAAAACACGCTTTCGTGAACTGCCGAACTGTTCAATTCTGATACCGATGAATCAGACTTTGAAGGTTTTCGTTAATGTAGTAGAATGTGTGATTAATTAATATATGATTAATTAGTAAGCACTGTTTTTTATTTGTATTTAGCGTTTTATTTCTGAAGGTATATTAGTAAGTACTTTTTTCTATTTATACTTAGTTCTTTGTTTCTAAAATACATTAATATTGCCGTATTATAAAATAACGTAAATTAGGACGTACAGCCCGCGGACTATCTGACAATTTTGAAAAATTTTTTACATAAAATCGTGTCTGCAGACTATACGATAGTGTGGACTATACGTGCGAAATTACGGTATTATTTTTTTTGGAATTTTCAAAGTAAAAATCAAAATTGATAAAAAAGGGACCAAAAGTGTGAAAAAAGGACTTTTAGGGACTTGGGTTGAAAAAAGGGACTTTTAGGGAAAAAGGGGAGCCCTGTTTCTGCTGTACTGTACGTATTTTAAGAGTTTTACATAAAATTTTTTGTACAGTAAAACATAGTTTTAATGCTAAAATATTTTTGTGTCTTCACCTCATTTTGTCTTTTTTTGGGTTATCCGCGATTTAAGCTATCCGCGGTACATTAACCAACCGATTCCGCGGATAATCGGGGATCTACTGTATCTCTTTTATTGGAGTAGCATAAAAATTAAACTGTTGAATCCATCTTCCAGTTGTCAAAAGTCGAAACAAAACAAAAACAAAAAGAGAGAAATCTTTTATTAAGTTTTGGTTTCAACTGTTTTTTGTTAATCATTTTGTGAGCTGATGTTGCCTTGGCACCATAGGTTTTCTAACATTTTTTATTTTGAATAACAAAATGGAATCTTGCGTTGGAATAGGGGGAAGGGGCTTGAAAAACCTTACGTACCCTTACATGGGGGTAGGCAGGGGCCGCGCTAACCATTCGCCAATTCGCCAAATGCGAGTAAATCGCGAAAATGGCGAAAAAAAAGTAATTTTGGCGAAAGTACTGGCGAATACTTTTTCCGTTTTAGTGAACTTCCAAAAGTAATAATAAATTTTAGAACTTAACTTTCATTTTTAAAAGTCGCCCGTGTGCGATTACTCGCCAAAAATGGTTTGGCTGTACAGCTGCGACCGCGCTACGAGCACCGAAACAACCGTTCGCGGCTTCGCTTACGCCGTTTGGATCTAATTTATGTCTACCTTTACATTGTCTTAATCACTATGTTATATGTTTATTATGATTATTAACACAATCTACTGAACATAATTAAAAAATAATCATAATTTTATGTTATTAAGATTCTCAGGTTCTAATATCCCTTTAATATTTAAATACTCCATTGAAAATTTCGACGATTGAAAAAGATAGCGAAAAAAAGAATTTTGTTTAACGAGAGCTGCCTCATATTGGAAGGTATGCATTTATTTCTGAGGGAGCATTATTATTATTTAAGTACTTGTTGATAATAAAAAAATAATCGACCTTGAGCAAAAAGCTTGCTGTATAGATTATTATCTTAATGATTTAGAATTTTTTTACATAATTAATGAGCCGATTGACTTGGATTTAAAAAGTATCTTTTTAACTGATTTTGAGAATCGAAACCTGTCTATTAGATAAGCGATGAATACAGCGCCATCTATAATATAGATAGCGCTGTATTTATATTAGCTGTTTTATGTAATGAAGCTACGTTAATACCGGTTTTACCCGATATCCGATTACGCCGGCGCCAGCCACAGACTGCCCGCGAACGCTTTAATTTTTGGATGGAGTAACTTAAAAAAATCATGCAATTAGATTTTAATAAAAAAAAATATGGCTAATAGCTAATAAATTTGGCTAATAAATTTATGATTTGGCTAATTCACTGGCGAATGTTTTGAAAACCTTAGCGCGGCCCCTGGGTAGGGGGTCAAAAATTGCCAAAATCATCCTTACTTAATAAATGAATGGCCTTAAGTACCAAAGCCACTAAGATAAATTTGAAAACATCAATAGATTATAATTTTCAAGCTTAAATTAAAATTGGATTCACACTACCTAAACACATACTCATGACCAAATACCAAATACTTTTAATGCATTGCCAAATTAATCAGGTGGATGTTATAGTTACCAAGTTCAAAAGCAAATTTTATAGCACCAATGCAAAAACTAATAGTATAGTAAAATTTTAAGCTCGGTTAATTTTAACAATCCAGGCCAATCGCCAAGGGTTGGCGAAAAATAGACAATAAGTGACTCTTTCTAGTTCACAATACTTTGTACAGCAACCCTAAATTCTATGACTATGTTTGTTCCGCAAAGTGCTTGGCAAGCAAGCCTTTCGACAAGAAGTCGCCATGGCCCGGATTATTAAAATTTACCAAATGCTTTTCAAAAATAACATTTTACGGTAACTCTAGAAGTGAGTTCGGGTTGGCGCCTCCTGGCGAATTTTTCGTTCCTAACTTCATTTGATACTTTGGCGCTACTACTTCGCTAGAAGATTGAACCCAATTCTAGTTTTAAACCCATTTTACGTAACCAAATTTTAAATACAGCGAGGATCTACGCTTAAAATAGAAATGAGTATCAAAATACTGATAAACAAACAATATAAAAACATGGTGGTAAGTTATGTCGCAATCGAGTAATATGGCATCCTGAAGTTTTAGTAGTTATAGAATAAAAATAACCACAATACCAAGAAGAAATAATATCATATCCAAAAATATAAAGACAACATACAGATAATTGGAAACCATTGCGTAGCGTGGAGGATAATTGCAATCTGTAAACAAACTTGAAAGGAAAGTTTTGAATTCTAGTGAAAGTTGAACGGCCCAACCCATTACTTACCTAAAGTCTTCCTCTGTTTGAAGGTGCCAAGGGCGGGTCCTATTCTATCAGAGTGATCCGCAAATAACTTATGCATTATTACTTCTAACAAAATGCCCCTTTCGGGACTTTACTTTCAGGCAAAGAGAAACTAAAAAGGAAATATACAATCTAACATGTGACAGATCGATAGGAAACAACAGCAAATTACGCAACGTCACGTTTTGAGGTCAATTTTGCTGCCAGATTCATAGATGTTCGAAAGTCGAGTTTTGATTTGTGAAAATTTTGGGTTTTAAAAGCTTTTTGAAGTACTTACTTCTACTACGTTGCGAAAAAAATATTTTCTAATAATTTTCCCCTTATCTTTGATAAGCCTATCTGATTACAAAAAGGTAAATAATGATTTTTATGGTTTTAATCCACCAGCTGTCATGATTGGATCGTATAAAAGGTGGGAAAAATTCTTGTCTTTTATTGGTCAAAATACCGTATCGAAACTAAATGGTCACGCCTCTATAGAGGCGTGACCATATATAGGACTCCTATAGGAGTTATACTCTGTTCCACAAAATCTAGATATCTCTTTTATGAAGAGAAATTTTCAAAAATGGGAGGTTGAATGTTGTCCTAAAATGAACAAAATATGGATGTCACTTTTATGATGAGAAATTACAAAAACTGGATGTCAAATGTTGTCGTAAAGTGAACAAAATCTGGATGTCTCTTTTATGAAGAAAAATTAACAAAAACGGGAGGTCAAGTGTTTTTTTTCTTAATGTGAACAAAATCTGGATGTCTCTTTTATGACGAGAAATTAACAAAAAACGGGAGGTCAAGTGTTTTCTTAAAGTGAACAAAATATGGATGTCTCTTTTATGACGAGAAATTAACAAAAATGGGAGGTCAAGTGTTTACTTAAAGTGAACAAAATCTGGATGTCTCTTTTATGATGAGAACTTACTTACTGCTCAAGGTATATGAACTAACACGATTAATATTTTTACGGGAAACTTCTGATGGGTGGGTGATTGTAGTGCCATCTAGATGAGTTTGTAGAAAAGAACCGGCGCAAGTTCAGACTTGCGTATGCCAAATTTCGCCAAGCATACGCAACTCTGTACTTGCGCCAAAAAACCTCCCATTAGAATTAAAATTATTAATTATTAATTAGATATTAATATCTAAAGAATCAAATTCCCATTATTTCACTCTAAAAACTCGAAACAGGAATATTCAAAATTCCCATCCCAAAAAACCGGGTTTATTCCCGGGAATAAACCCGGTTTTTTCCAGCCTTTACATCTCTCAAGGACCGCTTGATTTGATGGACCCTCTACTGCCCTCTACCCTCTGTAACCACTGAGCTCTGTTAAAGCTGGTTATATGGCTGGTTAAGCTCTTTACTCTGTGCGTTTTTGTTGAAAGTGCTTTTTATAACTTTTCTTTCTAGTTTCTTTTTTGTTAGTTGGCAATACTTCCATTCAGTTCCAGAGTATGTAAATGTAAATAAACATTCCAAAAGTTGGATGTAGATTTTCTTGTGAAGTGGAAAAAAGGACGAAGCGGCTGTTTCATCGGCAGGCAAATGTCCAAAAAACAACTTCATCTCTCTCTCTCTCTTCTTGTGAAGTTTTTCACAGTTTATTAAAGTTTAAACAAAGCATTGAAGAGTATCTTCGGGTATTTTTGAAAATTTACTAATTTAGTTAAGCTTAAATAATTATTAGTAATTATTAATTAAATTAAGGGTCTCTAACGAGACTTATTTCGGAGAGGGTTTTCCTCATGGGGCCATCCATAAATGATGTCACCCTTTTTTTGCCCATTTTTGACCCTTCCCCCCTTTTGTCACAAACTGTCACGGAACAGCTTTAGAATAAGTCCACTTTTGGCGACTGTTTCCAGCCGGCGCACAGTGGAGTATTTCACCCCAAATCCATGTCAAAATTATTTTTCGAATTTTGTGATTATAAAAACGTCAAATTTGACTTGAAATATTTATTTCATGAGTATATACACTGATTTATCAGTATGTTTTAGAATTTAAACATCTTTTTATTAAATTAAAGTGTAAATCCATGTATTTATAACGGATTGTAATCGTGTTCTGAAGAAAATACATTTAATACAAATGCTTATCTTAAAAATCCAATTTAAATATTTAATTACTGATCTAAATTATTTTCATAAAGTGTACAAGAATAATAACAGAAATAAAAGGCAATTGAATGTAGTAGAAAATAAATTTGTCCTTACTGTGTATATTTTTCTTTATTTTAAATAAGATAAAAAGATAAGCGGAGCGAGACGCGAGAGCGCGAGACCACGATTTGAGGCACGTGACGTCACTGTAGGCGCGAGCTCAGTGAGCGCGAGAACCAGTTTTCCGGTTTCGGTTTCAATGATGGGGAGGGCGGGATGCATTTCTTTTCTTTTTGCGCAGTCTATGTTTTGCGCGAAGGGGGGATGAAGTGCAGCGCCTAGAACAATCTGGAACGGCGCCAAGTTCCGATTGCGTCATGACAGCTATATGCACATGCGAAAGTTACCGGGGCTTTCGAATCGCCGAAAGTATTTCGGTAATATTTTTTGCGTAATATTTGTTCTTGATTGTCCGTTTTGAATAGTGTTTTCTAAAAATATTAAAGCAAATAAGTTTTAATTGAATACCTAAGTTTTCAAAAGAAAATGCTGGTTCTTGAAAAAGGTGATGAAGTTAAAGTTCGTGAAATCGATAAAGGAGTGAGAAATAAGTTTAAATGGGACTGGCTTCACAAGAAAGTTTCCATAACGTTGAAAAAAGGGGAAATTGTTGTCTATTTATCGGACACTATACAGAAAATAGACATTCCTGGGAATTAATTAATTTGTTTCTTTGTTTCATATTGGGTTGAATTTTTATGTTTTTATGCTTACTGCAAATTGTAATATGCATTATAATGTAGTGAAAAAAATATAACTTTTTAATAGGCAAAATTAATTTAAAAATTAAGTAATTGTTAGAAAGATGTTTATCGAGTTGTCGATGACGCGTATAAAAATGAAATTAACCATCCAAAAACTGCCTAAAAATTTTCAGCCAATTCCTTGCTCCAGCAATCACATGCCTGGAAAGCTCATGCTTTTCGTAATCAGACACCCTTTATTCCGTTTTAATTAGTTTATTTTTCCATTCACAAAAAATTCTTGCGTAAACCTCTTAAAAAGCCAAAATCAATGAAAAATTGCATTAACATCAACGAAATCTCAACTTTAACTGAGGCTAGCAACAAAACTAAAAAACCAATGGCCAAAACAAATATACCGATGAATGCACAATTTATTTAGCTTTCAGAAAATGTAGTTTTTATTAAGGTTCGTTAAACTTTTTGCTAAGCCTTTTTGGCACTCAAATACTCCACCGTGCGGCGCCTGGAAACAGTCACTAGAAACATTGCAACCCGAACTTCCAGAAATCCGGCAACCTTGCAAACCAGCCGCCATCTTGTCAACTGGCTCAAAGCCCAAATAAATAACAGAAGCAATAAATGCAAGAATGATTTTAGCAAAGCACGTAAAGAACAAACAATAGTACAACCTCTATCAAATAGCATATTAAACATGAATTTGAAAATTGACTTAAGCTTGGAATAATCATCAAATAAACCCCGGTCAACAACCGATAACATGGAGTTTAATAACTACCAAAATAGACATTTACTCTAAATTACCAGCACTAATAGCTAGAATGACCAATCTTACCTTTTTATTTAATAGAAATTTGAATTGAATTAATTAAATCTAACGAGATCCTACAAAAATAGCATGCTGCGGATTCATCGTATACTGTCATGCATGGCCGCCGCAAATGGCAAATGAATGACAAGACCGCAGATTAAACTCAAAGCTGATGGAACAACCAAAAAGAGTAATGAATTATTTCACCTCGAAATTATAAAATAAAAATGAGAATTCATTTAATTTTTATTTTTCTGCCGTTTTGATCTCTATAACTAGCGTATATTATTTCCCAACTAATAGTAAATTTGCATAAACATGGCTGACGGATTGAGCAATCTACTTGACATGAGCAACCGATCAACAACCGATGAGCTGACGTAAGCAACCGATGACCCAGCAGGCGCAACCGATCGGCAATGAAATACCGCCAACTTGGCGACAGCGTAAAAGTGGACTTATTCTAAAGCTGTACCACTGTCACACTTCCTCATACCCCCTCCGTCACATGTCACGCTCTTAAATCAACTAAAAAAACTAAAAAAAACTCATTGGCGCAACAGCCCTAGTAGCCTACATAATGTGTCTCCCTTCAAAGTAATGAGTTACTCTAAAAACTAGAGATACCATAGCTCAAGTATCAAATATTGAAGATTTCAGTGAAATAGAGAGTTTAATTTTTCATACCCTAATTACAAAAAATTATTTCCTCATTGCAGGAAAAACCTAAAATTTCTTAATCCCCCTATAAGTATTTATCCCCCTATATTCTTAGTAATGAATGCAACTAAATACTTTTAAAGTATATTTCCATTGCTAAGTATTTAAATACTTAACAACCTTAAATATAGGTTTTTCTGCAATTTAAAAAAAATATGTTTGACTGGGGGAAATGATAAAAAAGATAGCTCAAATTTCAGTTTCACAATTTTTGAGGAGAGGTACCCATGGCAATCACTAGACAGGAAAGAAAATTGTGCAATAAACAAATTTAAATTGAAACAAAATACTAATTAGCTGTAGTTTAAAATGTAATGAAATATGTGTACTCAGGGCTTGATTTCTAAAAAGAGAGGTACCGGAACGGTAAAATTTTATTGCTCTAAAAACTAAAAAAAGCTAGCCAAGCAACCAGGTATTTTCTTTCTCCGTACAAAATAGTCTGAATTGTAATTTTACTAGACGTTTTAAACTAAAAGGGAAATTCTAAAAAATTATGTACAAAAAATGCAGATATAAAATAGAATACTAATATTTATCCGAAAGAGGTTCCGGAACGCCATTCCGGCTGTAATCGAGCCCTGTGTGTACTTAAGGAAAATCAGTTTAGTACTTGCTAAGCATTATCATAACTCAATTCTGTATTGTCCATTTAATCTAAATAAATAATTTTGATCTTAACAATATGAAATAGTATTTCTTCAAATAATATGAAAAGCTTGGTTTTAAAAGGTTTTTCTCTTGATAGGAAAAGAAGAAAAGACATGATGAAAGGTTTGGAATTTAACCTGATATGTGTGCATGCCTATGAATGAATTTGACAAACATATATTATGTACTTTAAAGACTTTGTTGTTACTACTGATGTTGTAATAAAAATGAATTTATTACTTATTCATTAATTTAATTTAAATATTCAGAATATTTATTGTTTGGTTCTCATCAAAACTCAAGTGTCATAAATGTTATGATAACAGTCTGATTGCAAATTTTAGTATCCTCATTATAAAAAATATAAGATACTAAACTCCCCTACTACTATGATGTAAAAATTAAAATTTTCTTCTTGGTAAATCAATTTTTTTTGTAATTATGATACTGATTTGAATTTTCTCCTGTATTGTTCTGATAAAAAATTTTATTTCAATTACAATTTTCTGGGTAAAAGTATTCCTTTCACAGCCATGGAGAAATAAAACCCTATCTTAAAGTTATGAAAATATATAAATAGAAACTTAGTAAATATTGATAGATTCAATGATTTGTTATTACATCGGTATTAAAAGGTTCATACTTTATCTAACATAGTAAAATTCAGTAGTCTTTAAGGAGTTTTTCAGGAATAAATAACTAAAAAATCAGGAGGTGATGTGAATAATTATTAACCTAAAACGACTTTGCAAGTTATGAGTAGAATGAGTTAGAATGAAGTATGGAGCAAGGAAGTACAAAAGTGGTTAGAATTTTTACATTTAAATGAAGATTTATCGATTAAAAACAATTATTTCAACTAAATCTATAATAAAACTTTGTTTTGCTTAAAGAGAGATGTTTTTCAGGAGTAATAAGGGCCCTATAGAAAAATAAAGCAAATTTCAGGAGTTTTTCAGGAGGCGTCCGAATCCTGGTACAAATTTCAGGGGGTGTACAAATTTTTAATCATCTCTCTCAACTATGGTTACTTCTATAAATACAACAAATAACACTTGTGAATACAGAGAATTCATTTCATTTTTTGAACGATGTTTCAACTGCAAGTTTTAAGGTTGTGAACCTTTTAAAACCGGACACAACCCAACTTTCTCATGCCATATATGTCAAAACGGGTTTGTTCGTTTTTTGAAAAGTAAGCAATTTTTGGTAAGGAGTTGGCTAACAATATACAGGGTGTTTCCAGCAAGAGTTTTATATAACATCTATGAGCAATACAAATATTCAGTCTACTATTCCGAACCAGATGTGCATAGGAATGAAATTCAGAAAAGCACTCGTAATGAGCTACTGCCTTTTATAAGCGGGCAGGGGTAGTAATCAATTCCCTTTAGGGGGAAAAGTGGTCCTCCCACGAGGGTATTTCCCCCAACTTCGCGCGAAACAACTTCGCAACTTCATAGCGGCGTGCTAGTTTCGCGCGAAACTGCCCAACTAGCACGCCGCAACGACCCGAGAACCCCCAACCCCGGAACTCTAGCACACCCACCCAACACCAGGGGGTCGAGAGGTCGGGGCGGCGTGCTAGGGGGGCAGTTTCGCGCGAAACTGCCCAACTAGCACGCCGCAACGACCCGAGAACCCCCAACACCAGGGGGTCGAGAGGTCGGGGCGGCGTGCTAGGGGGGCAGTTTCGCGCGAAACTGCCCAACTAGCACGCCGCAACGACCCGAGAACCCCCAACACCAGGGGGTCGAGAGGTCGGGGCGGCGTGCTAGGGGGGCAGTTTCGCGCGAAACTGCCCAACTAGCACGCCGCAACGACCCGAGAACCCCCAACACCAGGGGGTCGAGAGGTCGGGGCGGCGTGCTAGGGGGGCAGTTTCGCGCGAAACTGCCCAACTAGCACGCCGCAACGACCCGAGAACCCCCAACACCAGGGGGTCGAGAGGTCGGGGCGGCGTGCTAGGGGGGCAGTTTCGCGCGAAACTGCCCAACTAGCACGCCGCAACGACCCGAGAACCCCCAACCCCGGAACTCTAGCACACCCACCCAACACCAGGGGGTCGAGAGGTCGGGGCGGCGTGCTAGGGGGGCAGTTTCGCGCGAAACTGCCCAACTAGCACGCCGCAACGACCCGAGAACCCCCAACCCCGGAACTCTAGCACACCCACCCAACACCAGGGGGTCGAGAGGTCGGGGCGGCGTGCTAGGGGGGCAGTTTCGCGCGAAACTGCCCAACTAGCACGCCGCAACGACCCGAGAACCCCCAACCCCGGAACTCTAGCACACCCACCCAACACCAGGGGGTCGAGAGGTCGGGGCGGCGTGCTAGGGGGGCAGTTTCGCGCGAAACTGCCCAACTAGCACGCCGCAACGACCCGAGAACCCCCAACCCCGGAACTCTAGCACACCCACCCAACACCAGGGGGTCGAGAGGTCGGGGCGGCGTGCTAGGGGGGCAGTTTCGCGCGAAACTGCCCAACTAGCACGCCGCAACGACCCGAGAACCCCCAACCCCGGAACTCTAGCACACCCACCCAACACCAGGGGGTCGAGAGGTCGGGGCGGCGTGCTAGGGGGGCAGTTTCGCGCGAAACTGCCCAACTAGCACGCCGCAACGACCCGAGAACCCCCAACCCCGGAACTCTAGCACACCCACCCAACACCAGGGGGTCGAGAGGTCGGGGCGGCGTGCTAGGGGGGCAGTTTCGCGCGAAACTGCCCAACTAGCACGCCGCAACGACCCGAGAACCCCCAACCCCGGAACTCTAGCACACCCACCCAACACCAGGGGGTCGAGAGGTCGGGGCGGCGTGCTAGGGGGGCAGTTTCGCGCGAAACTGCCCAACTAGCACGCCGCAACGACCCGAGAACCCCCAACCCCGGAACTCTAGCACACCCACCCAACACCAGGGGGTCGAGAGGTCGGGGCGGCGTGCTAGGGGGGCAGTTTCGCGCGAAACTGCCCAACTAGCACGCCGCAACGACCCGAGAACCCCCAACCCCGGAACTCTAGCACACCCACCCAACACCAGGGGGTCGAGAGGTCGGGGCGGCGTGCTAGGGGGGCAGTTTCGCGCGAAACTGCCCAACTAGCACGCCGCAACGACCCGAGAACCCCCAACCCCGGAACTCTAGCACACCCACCCAACACCAGGGGGTCGAGAGGTCGGGGCGGCGTGCTAGGGGGGCAGTTTCGCGCGAAACTGCCCAACTAGCACGCCGCAACGACCCGAGAACCCCCAACCCCGGAACTCTAGCACACCCACCCAACACCAGGGGGTCGAGAGGTCGGGGCGGCGTGCTAGGGGGGCAGTTTCGCGCGAAACTGCCCAACTAGCACGCCGCAACGACCCGAGAACCCCCAACCCCGGAACTCTAGCACACCCACCCAACACCAGGGGGTCGAGAGGTCGGGGCGGCGTGCTAGGGGGGCAGTTTCGCGCGAAACTGCCCAACTAGCACGCCGCAACGACCCGAGAACCCCCAACCCCGGAACTCTAGCACACCCACCCAACACCAGGGGGTCGAGAGGTCGGGGCGGCGTGCTAGGGGGGCAGTTTCGCGCGAAACTGCCCAACTAGCACGCCGCAACGACCCGAGAACCCCCAACCCCGGAACTCTAGCACACCCACCCAACACCAGGGGGTCGAGAGGTCGGGGCGGCGTGCTAGGGGGGCAGTTTCGCGCGAAACTGCCCAACTAGCACGCCGCAACGACCCGAGAACCCCCAACCCCGGAACTCTAGCACACCCACCCAACACCAGGGGGTCGAGAGGTCGGGGCGGCGTGCTAGGGGGGCAGTTTCGCGCGAAACTGCCCAACTAGCACGCCGCAACGACCCGAGAACCCCCAACCCCGGAACTCTAGCACACCCACCCAACACCAGGGGGTCGAGAGGTCGGGGCGGCGTGCTAGGGGGGCAGTTTCGCGCGAAACTGCCCAACTAGCACGCCGCAACGACCCGAGAACCCCCAACCCCGGAACTCTAGCACACCCACCCAACACCAGGGGGTCGAGAGGTCGGGGCGGCGTGCTAGGGGGGCAGTTTCGCGCGAAACTGCCCAACTAGCACGCCGCAACGACCCGAGAACCCCCAACCCCGGAACTCTAGCACACCCACCCAACACCAGGGGGTCGAGAGGTCGGGGCGGCGTGCTAGGGGGGCAGTTTCGCGCGAAACTGCCCAACTAGCACGCCGCAACGACCCGAGAACCCCCAACCCCGGAACTCTAGCACACCCACCCAACACCAGGGGGTCGAGAGGTCGGGGCGGCGTGCTAGGGGGGCAGTTTCGCGCGAAACTGCCCAACTAGCACGCCGCAACGACCCGAGAACCCCCAACCCCGGAACTCTAGCACACCCACCCAACACCAGGGGGTCGAGAGGTCGGGGCGGCGTGCTAGGGGGGCAGTTTCGCGCGAAACTGCCCAACTAGCACGCCGCAACGACCCGAGAACCCCCAACCCCGGAACTCTAGCACACCCACCCAACACCAGGGGGTCGAGAGGTCGGGGCGGCGTGCTAGGGGGGCAGTTTCGCGCGAAACTGCCCAACTAGCACGCCGCAACGACCCGAGAACCCCCAACCCCGGAACTCTAGCACACCCACCCAACACCAGGGGGTCGAGAGGTCGGGGCGGCGTGCTAGGGGGGCAGTTTCGCGCGAAACTGCCCAACTAGCACGCCGCAACGACCCGAGAACCCCCAACCCCGGAACTCTAGCACACCCACCCAACACCAGGGGGTCGAGAGGTCGGGGCGGCGTGCTAGGGGGGCAGTTTCGCGCGAAACTGCCCAACTAGCACGCCGCAACGACCCGAGAACCCCCAACCCCGGAACTCTAGCACACCCACCCAACACCAGGGGGTCGAGAGGTCGGGGCGGCGTGCTAGGGGGGCAGTTTCGCGCGAAACTGCCCAACTAGCACGCCGCAACGACCCGAGAACCCCCAACCCCGGAACTCTAGCACACCCACCCAACACCAGGGGGTCGAGAGGTCGGGGCGGCGTGCTAGGGGGGCAGTTTCGCGCGAAACTGCCCAACTAGCACGCCGCAACGACCCGAGAACCCCCAACCCCGGAACTCTAGCACACCCACCCAACACCAGGGGGTCGAGAGGTCGGGGCGGCGTGCTAGGGGGGCAGTTTCGCGCGAAACTGCCCAACTAGCACGCCGCAACGACCCGAGAACCCCCAACCCCGGAACTCTAGCACACCCACCCAACACCAGGGGGTCGAGAGGTCGGGGCGGCGTGCTAGGGGGGCAGTTTCGCGCGAAACTGCCCAACTAGCACGCCGCAACGACCCGAGAACCCCCAACCCCGGAACTCTAGCACACCCACCCAACACCAGGGGGTCGAGAGGTCGGGGCGGCGTGCTAGGGGGGCAGTTTCGCGCGAAACTGCCCAACTAGCACGCCGCAACGACCCGAGAACCCCCAACCCCGGAACTCTAGCACACCCACCCAACACCAGGGGGTCGAGAGGTCGGGGCGGCGTGCTAGGGGGGCAGTTTCGCGCGAAACTGCCCAACTAGCACGCCGCAACGACCCGAGAACCCCCAACCCCGGAACTCTAGCACACCCACCCAACACCAGGGGGTCGAGAGGTCGGGGCGGCGTGCTAGGGGGGCAGTTTCGCGCGAAACTGCCCAACTAGCACGCCGCAACGACCCGAGAACCCCCAACCCCGGAACTCTAGCACACCCACCCAACACCAGGGGGTCGAGAGGTCGGGGCGGCGTGCTAGGGGGGCAGTTTCGCGCGAAACTGCCCAACTAGCACGCCGCAACGACCCGAGAACCCCCAACCCCGGAACTCTAGCACACCCACCCAACACCAGGGGGTCGAGAGGTCGGGGCGGCGTGCTAGGGGGGCAGTTTCGCGCGAAACTGCCCAACTAGCACGCCGCAACGACCCGAGAACCCCCAACCCCGGAACTCTAGCACACCCACCCAACACCAGGGGGTCGAGAGGTCGGGGCGGCGTGCTAGGGGGGCAGTTTCGCGCGAAACTGCCCAACTAGCACGCCGCAACGACCCGAGAACCCCCAACCCCGGAACTCTAGCACACCCACCCAACACCAGGGGGTCGAGAGGTCGGGGCGGCGTGCTAGGGGGGCAGTTTCGCGCGAAACTGCCCAACTAGCACGCCGCAACGACCCGAGAACCCCCAACCCCGGAACTCTAGCACACCCACCCAACACCAGGGGGTCGAGAGGTCGGGGCGGCGTGCTAGGGGGGCAGTTTCGCGCGAAACTGCCCAACTAGCACGCCGCAACGACCCGAGAACCCCCAACCCCGGAACTCTAGCACACCCACCCAACACCAGGGGGTCGAGAGGTCGGGGCGGCGTGCTAGGGGGGCAGTTTCGCGCGAAACTGCCCAACTAGCACGCCGCAACGACCCGAGAACCCCCAACCCCGGAACTCTAGCACACCCACCCAACACCAGGGGGTCGAGAGGTCGGGGCGGCGTGCTAGGGGGGCAGTTTCGCGCGAAACTGCCCAACTAGCACGCCGCAACGACCCGAGAACCCCCAACCCCGGAACTCTAGCACACCCACCCAACACCAGGGGGTCGAGAGGTCGGGGCGGCGTGCTAGGGGGGCAGTTTCGCGCGAAACTGCCCAACTAGCACGCCGCAACGACCCGAGAACCCCCAACCCCGGAACTCTAGCACACCCACCCAACACCAGGGGGTCGAGAGGTCGGGGCGGCGTGCTAGGGGGGCAGTTTCGCGCGAAACTGCCCAACTAGCACGCCGCAACGACCCGAGAACCCCCAA
This sequence comes from Tetragnatha versicolor, assembly GCA_024610705.1. NCBI lineage: Eukaryota > Metazoa > Arthropoda > Arachnida > Araneae > Tetragnathidae > Tetragnatha > Tetragnatha versicolor. The sequence goes on from JANDEH010000006.1 coordinate 47,008,227, forward strand.
CCCCGGAACTCTAGCACACCCACCCAACACCAGGGGGTCGAGAGGTCGGGGCGGCGTGCTAGGGGGGCAGTTTCGCGCGAAACTGCCCAACTAGCACGCCGCAACGACCCGAGAACCCCCAACCCCGGAACTCTAGCACACCCACCCAACACCAGGGGGTCGAGAGGTCGGGGCGGCGTGCTAGGGGGGCAGTTTCGCGCGAAACTGCCCAACTAGCACGCCGCAACGACCCGAGAACCCCCAACCCCGGAACTCTAGCACACCCACCCAACACCAGGGGGTCGAGAGGTCGGGGCGGCGTGCTAGGGGGGCAGTTTCGCGCGAAACTGCCCAACTAGCACGCCGCAACGACCCGAGAACCCCCAACCCCGGAACTCTAGCACACCCACCCAACACCAGGGGGTCGAGAGGTCGGGGCGGCGTGCTAGGGGGGCAGTTTCGCGCGAAACTGCCCAACTAGCACGCCGCAACGACCCGAGAACCCCCAACCCCGGAACTCTAGCACACCCACCCAACACCAGGGGGTCGAGAGGTCGGGGCGGCGTGCTAGGGGGGCAGTTTCGCGCGAAACTGCCCAACTAGCACGCCGCAACGACCCGAGAACCCCCAACCCCGGAACTCTAGCACACCCACCCAACACCAGGGGGTCGAGAGGTCGGGGCGGCGTGCTAGGGGGGCAGTTTCGCGCGAAACTGCCCAACTAGCACGCCGCAACGACCCGAGAACCCCCAACCCCGGAACTCTAGCACACCCACCCAACACCAGGGGGTCGAGAGGTCGGGGCGGCGTGCTAGGGGGGCAGTTTCGCGCGAAACTGCCCAACTAGCACGCCGCAACGACCCGAGAACCCCCAACCCCGGAACTCTAGCACACCCACCCAACACCAGGGGGTCGAGAGGTCGGGGCGGCGTGCTAGGGGGGCAGTTTCGCGCGAAACTGCCCAACTAGCACGCCGCAACGACCCGAGAACCCCCAACCCCGGAACTCTAGCACACCCACCCAACACCAGGGGGTCGAGAGGTCGGGGCGGCGTGCTAGGGGGGCAGTTTCGCGCGAAACTGCCCAACTAGCACGCCGCAACGACCCGAGAACCCCCAACCCCGGAACTCTAGCACACCCACCCAACACCAGGGGGTCGAGAGGTCGGGGCGGCGTGCTAGGGGGGCAGTTTCGCGCGAAACTGCCCAACTAGCACGCCGCAACGACCCGAGAACCCCCAACCCCGGAACTCTAGCACACCCACCCAACACCAGGGGGTCGAGAGGTCGGGGCGGCGTGCTAGGGGGGCAGTTTCGCGCGAAACTGCCCAACTAGCACGCCGCAACGACCCGAGAACCCCCAACCCCGGAACTCTAGCACACCCACCCAACACCAGGGGGTCGAGAGGTCGGGGCGGCGTGCTAGGGGGGCAGTTTCGCGCGAAACTGCCCAACTAGCACGCCGCAACGACCCGAGAACCCCCAACCCCGGAACTCTAGCACACCCACCCAACACCAGGGGGTCGAGAGGTCGGGGCGGCGTGCTAGGGGGGCAGTTTCGCGCGAAACTGCCCAACTAGCACGCCGCAACGACCCGAGAACCCCCAACCCCGGAACTCTAGCACACCCACCCAACACCAGGGGGTCGAGAGGTCGGGGCGGCGTGCTAGGGGGGCAGTTTCGCGCGAAACTGCCCAACTAGCACGCCGCAACGACCCGAGAACCCCCAACCCCGGAACTCTAGCACACCCACCCAACACCAGGGGGTCGAGAGGTCGGGGCGGCGTGCTAGGGGGGCAGTTTCGCGCGAAACTGCCCAACTAGCACGCCGCAACGACCCGAGAACCCCCAACCCCGGAACTCTAGCACACCCACCCAACACCAGGGGGTCGAGAGGTCGGGGCGGCGTGCTAGGGGGGCAGTTTCGCGCGAAACTGCCCAACTAGCACGCCGCAACGACCCGAGAACCCCCAACCCCGGAACTCTAGCACACCCACCCAACACCAGGGGGTCGAGAGGTCGGGGCGGCGTGCTAGGGGGGCAGTTTCGCGCGAAACTGCCCAACTAGCACGCCGCAACGACCCGAGAACCCCCAACCCCGGAACTCTAGCACACCCACCCAACACCAGGGGGTCGAGAGGTCGGGGCGGCGTGCTAGGGGGGCAGTTTCGCGCGAAACTGCCCAACTAGCACGCCGCAACGACCCGAGAACCCCCAACCCCGGAACTCTAGCACACCCACCCAACACCAGGGGGTCGAGAGGTCGGGGCGGCGTGCTAGGGGGGCAGTTTCGCGCGAAACTGCCCAACTAGCACGCCGCAACGACCCGAGAACCCCCAACCCCGGAACTCTAGCACACCCACCCAACACCAGGGGGTCGAGAGGTCGGGGCGGCGTGCTAGGGGGGCAGTTTCGCGCGAAACTGCCCAACTAGCACGCCGCAACGACCCGAGAACCCCCAACCCCGGAACTCTAGCACACCCACCCAACACCAGGGGGTCGAGAGGTCGGGGCGGCGTGCTAGGGGGGCAGTTTCGCGCGAAACTGCCCAACTAGCACGCCGCAACGACCCGAGAACCCCCAACCCCGGAACTCTAGCACACCCACCCAACACCAGGGGGTCGAGAGGTCGGGGCGGCGTGCTAGGGGGGCAGTTTCGCGCGAAACTGCCCAACTAGCACGCCGCAACGACCCGAGAACCCCCAACCCCGGAACTCTAGCACACCCACCCAACACCAGGGGGTCGAGAGGTCGGGGCGGCGTGCTAGGGGGGCAGTTTCGCGCGAAACTGCCCAACTAGCACGCCGCAACGACCCGAGAACCCCCAACCCCGGAACTCTAGCACACCCACCCAACACCAGGGGGTCGAGAGGTCGGGGCGGCGTGCTAGGGGGGCAGTTTCGCGCGAAACTGCCCAACTAGCACGCCGCAACGACCCGAGAACCCCCAACCCCGGAACTCTAGCACACCCACCCAACACCAGGGGGTCGAGAGGTCGGGGCGGCGTGCTAGGGGGGCAGTTTCGCGCGAAACTGCCCAACTAGCACGCCGCAACGACCCGAGAACCCCCAACCCCGGAACTCTAGCACACCCACCCAACACCAGGGGGTCGAGAGGTCGGGGCGGCGTGCTAGGGGGGCAGTTTCGCGCGAAACTGCCCAACTAGCACGCCGCAACGACCCGAGAACCCCCAACCCCGGAACTCTAGCACACCCACCCAACACCAGGGGGTCGAGAGGTCGGGGCGGCGTGCTAGGGGGGCAGTTTCGCGCGAAACTGCCCAACTAGCACGCCGCAACGACCCGAGAACCCCCAACCCCGGAACTCTAGCACACCCACCCAACACCAGGGGGTCGAGAGGTCGGGGCGGCGTGCTAGGGGGGCAGTTTCGCGCGAAACTGCCCAACTAGCACGCCGCAACGACCCGAGAACCCCCAACCCCGGAACTCTAGCACACCCACCCAACACCAGGGGGTCGAGAGGTCGGGGCGGCGTGCTAGGGGGGCAGTTTCGCGCGAAACTGCCCAACTAGCACGCCGCAACGACCCGAGAACCCCCAACCCCGGAACTCTAGCACACCCACCCAACACCAGGGGGTCGAGAGGTCGGGGCGGCGTGCTAGGGGGGCAGTTTCGCGCGAAACTGCCCAACTAGCACGCCGCAACGACCCGAGAACCCCCAACCCCGGAACTCTAGCACACCCACCCAACACCAGGGGGTCGAGAGGTCGGGGCGGCGTGCTAGGGGGGCAGTTTCGCGCGAAACTGCCCAACTAGCACGCCGCAACGACCCGAGAACCCCCAACCCCGGAACTCTAGCACACCCACCCAACACCAGGGGGTCGAGAGGTCGGGGCGGCGTGCTAGGGGGGCAGTTTCGCGCGAAACTGCCCAACTAGCACGCCGCAACGACCCGAGAACCCCCAACCCCGGAACTCTAGCACACCCACCCAACACCAGGGGGTCGAGAGGTCGGGGCGGCGTGCTAGGGGGGCAGTTTCGCGCGAAACTGCCCAACTAGCACGCCGCAACGACCCGAGAACCCCCAACCCCGGAACTCTAGCACACCCACCCAACACCAGGGGGTCGAGAGGTCGGGGCGGCGTGCTAGGGGGGCAGTTTCGCGCGAAACTGCCCAACTAGCACGCCGCAACGACCCGAGAACCCCCAACCCCGGAACTCTAGCACACCCACCCAACACCAGGGGGTCGAGAGGTCGGGGCGGCGTGCTAGGGGGGCAGTTTCGCGCGAAACTGCCCAACTAGCACGCCGCAACGACCCGAGAACCCCCAACCCCGGAACTCTAGCACACCCACCCAACACCAGGGGGTCGAGAGGTCGGGGCGGCGTGCTAGGGGGGCAGTTTCGCGCGAAACTGCCCAACTAGCACGCCGCAACGACCCGAGAACCCCCAACCCCGGAACTCTAGCACACCCACCCAACACCAGGGGGTCGAGAGGTCGGGGCGGCGTGCTAGGGGGGCAGTTTCGCGCGAAACTGCCCAACTAGCACGCCGCAACGACCCGAGAACCCCCAACCCCGGAACTCTAGCACACCCACCCAACACCAGGGGGTCGAGAGGTCGGGGCGGCGTGCTAGGGGGGCAGTTTCGCGCGAAACTGCCCAACTAGCACGCCGCAACGACCCGAGAACCCCCAACCCCGGAACTCTAGCACACCCACCCAACACCAGGGGGTCGAGAGGTCGGGGCGGCGTGCTAGGGGGGCAGTTTCGCGCGAAACTGCCCAACTAGCACGCCGCAACGACCCGAGAACCCCCAACCCCGGAACTCTAGCACACCCACCCAACACCAGGGGGTCGAGAGGTCGGGGCGGCGTGCTAGGGGGGCAGTTTCGCGCGAAACTGCCCAACTAGCACGCCGCAACGACCCGAGAACCCCCAACCCCGGAACTCTAGCACACCCACCCAACACCAGGGGGTCGAGAGGTCGGGGCGGCGTGCTAGGGGGGCAGTTTCGCGCGAAACTGCCCAACTAGCACGCCGCAACGACCCGAGAACCCCCAACCCCGGAACTCTAGCACACCCACCCAACACCAGGGGGTCGAGAGGTCGGGGCGGCGTGCTAGGGGGGCAGTTTCGCGCGAAACTGCCCAACTAGCACGCCGCAACGACCCGAGAACCCCCAACCCCGGAACTCTAGCACACCCACCCAACACCAGGGGGTCGAGAGGTCGGGGCGGCGTGCTAGGGGGGCAGTTTCGCGCGAAACTGCCCAACTAGCACGCCGCAACGACCCGAGAACCCCCAACCCCGGAACTCTAGCACACCCACCCAACACCAGGGGGTCGAGAGGTCGGGGCGGCGTGCTAGGGGGGCAGTTTCGCGCGAAACTGCCCAACTAGCACGCCGCAACGACCCGAGAACCCCCAACCCCGGAACTCTACTGAAAATAAACCTTAAACCTTAAACCTTAAACCTTAAACCTTAAACCTTAAACCTTAAACCTTAAACCTTAAACCTTAAACCTTAAACCTTAAACCTTAAACCTTAAACCTTAAACCTTAAACCTTAAACCTTAAACCTTAAACCTTAAACCTTAAACCTTAAACCTTAAACCTTAAACCTTAAACCTTAAACCTTAAACCTTAAACCTTAAACCTTAAACCTTAAACCTTAAACCTTAAACCTTAAACCTTAAACCTTAAACCTTAAACCTTAAACCTTAAACCTTAAACCTTAAACCTTAAACCTTAAACCTTAAACCTTAAACCTTAAACCTTAAACCTTAAACCTTAAACCTTAAACCTTAAACCTTAAACCTTAAACCTTAAACCTTAAACCTTAAACCTTAAACCTTAAACCTTAAACCTTAAACCTTAAACCTTAAACCTTAAACCTTAAACCTTAAACCTTAAACCTTAAACCTTAAACCTTAAACCTTAAACCTTAAACCTTAAACCTTAAACCTTAAACCTTAAACCTTAAACCTTAAACCTTAAACCTTAAACCTTAAACCTTAAACCTTAAACCTTAAACCTTAAACCTTAAACCTTAAACCTTAAACCTTAAACCTTAAACCTTAAACCTTAAACCTTAAACCTTAAACCTTCCGGGTAAAATGCAAAAGGGAAAAAAAAAAAAAGAAAAAAAAAGAAAAGAAAAGAAAAGAAAAAAAAAGAAAAGAAAAAAAAGAAAAGAAAGAAAAGAAAAAAAAGAAAAGGAAAAAAAGAAAAGAAAAGAAAAAGAGGAAAAAGAAATAAAAAAAATTAAAAATATAAAAAGGATGTTTCAGATAAGTGTTTCATAACTTCTAGGGGGATAGTAAACACCTTGACGAGTCAGAACCACATAGGAATTGAGGGACCCAGACCAAATCCCAGGGAGTTAAAAATGGAGCGATACCCGAAAAAATTGTTGGAAAAATTCAATTTGTAGAAGAAATCCTATTCGTAGAAATTTAATTACGGTCTAAAAAATGGTGGTTTAATATGATCTTTGAAATTATTTAAAAACTTTTCTTTTTTTAAATTTGTTTCATTATGAGAAAAGTTAATATCCACAAAAACAAATATCAATCTCTGCCAAAACCTTGGTTTGTTTTTCAAAATCCTTTCTTGATCTTTGATAATCTGAAAGATCATAGTTGAAAACCCTTAAGTCCAAAGTTTCACGTAAATATTGTTTGCGCACGCAAAAAACAAACTTTAACAGGATCTCAAGCTTTTAATATTGATTGTATTTACGTAAAACTTTGAGCTTGAGGGTTTTCTACTATGATCTTTCAGATTATCAAATCTAAAGAAAGGATTTAGAAAAACAAAATAAGGTTTTGGCAGAGGTTTTAAGTTTGTTTGCGGTTATTTAACTTTTCTCATAATGAAGCGAATTTTAAAAATAAAACTTTAAAAATAATTTTAAAGATCACATTAAACCACCATTTTTGAGACCGTAATTAAATTTCTACAAATAGGAGTTCTTCTACAAATTGAATTTTTCCAATAATTTTTTTTGGTGTTGCTCTATTTTTAACTCCCTGAGATTGTGTCTGGGACCCCCCCCCCAAATCCTGTGTGGTTCTGACTCATCTAGCTGTTTACTATTCCCATAGAAGTTATGAAACACTAATCTGAAACATCCTTTTTAAATTATTTTTTTTGCATTTTACCCGGTGGGTTTAAGGGGTGTCACCATTTTTAACTTCCTGGAATTTGGTCTGGGAACATCAAATCCTATTTGATTGACTCGTCTAGGTGTCTACTATGCCCCCTAAAAGTTATGAAATATTTATCTGAAACACCCTGTATATATCAAAATGTGGATAATAAAAAAAATAATTAAATAGTACGTAAAACCAAATTGAAATATAAAGTATAGTAATCCGAAGGGTTGAAAATTCCCCAATTTATGACGTATTAAAATATGACTAAAATCGGACTGTAATATTTTTTATTTCTCTTTTAATTGTTAATTAATAACGTTTGAAGTTCGTCAAATTTAGTTGAAATCTTGTTTTTTACGTTGAATTCTCGATTTTGATCCTGCGGGGTTAACGGTTGTAAAGATCAAAATCAATTGCTTCGTGTAATATGAAGACGACCCCCTAAGAACTTGAAAATTTTCCTGTATATAGAATACTTCAAATCATGAAGAATGATATTTTATTTGTCTTTATATCACAAGCCGTTCCGGAGATATAGGCACTGAGCTATAAAACAAATATTTGTTTTATAGCTCAGTGGATATAGGGTTCGAGTCGTTTTTTTACTGGTACTGTCAGTGGCGTAGCCAGAAAAAAATTTCGGAGGGGGATGTTGATATTGCGGGAGGAGATATGGGGTATTTTTAGTGGTTCTCTATGGTCAAAAAGGAAATTTCCCGAGTTTCGGGGGGATATATCCCCAAATCCCCCCCTCTGGCTACGCCCCTGGGTACTGTAGTTGTACGGTATAGAAAATCTAAAGGAGGAGTAATATCATTAGTTATTTTATAAAGCTAAATATTATACTATAAAATTTTTTACCTATATTTTCAATTTTGATTAAACAGATATTACTTTAAAAATTAAAGCTTCGAATTTCCCACAAGTTCTTATTATTGAAAACTAGCCTGATATTCGTACACTTATTCAACATTTATAGGCATGTATTATACATCTTAACTACAAAAGTTAAGTACTGTAAAATATTGAAACTAGTTTATCTATTTCATCCGGATGTTAACTAATGATAATAATCCTCCTTAACTAATGATATAATCCTCCTTTGGAATTCCTATACCGTACAACATCAACAGCAAAATTAAGCTAAAATCGACAATAAGAAAGTTGCATGTGTCAGATTTTCAAAAACAAACAAGTGTTCCGTATGGTTTTTTGTATGGTAAAATGAAATATCTAGTCCGTTTTTCAAAAAAATGTACAGGTAATTAAGTATTTTAATTTAAAAGTCGAGAAAAAAAACACGTGACTGAAAACGTTTATTGTTTAAACTGTAAGATGACGTCAACAATAATACCATCAACTCCATTGCTTTACAACAATGTTTAGTATAAGATGACGTCACATCCAAACTCTTGGCATTTTCGCGCGCTTTTAAAAAGGTGATTTTTGTTAATTTTTTTGACAATCAAAAAATTTCTTGATCGGCCTCAAATTTTGGGTAGTTGCTTATTTTTGCAAGAGGAATCGATTAAAAAAATAAAAAAAATCATGCAACTTCCTCATTAAAAAAGAATATAAATATTACTGTCCGATTTTAGTCTCATTTTAAGACGTCATTGTTCGGTTCATTTTCAACCCTTTGGATTACTATACTTTTGATTTAAATTAGTGGTTTTACCCAATCTCTAAATCTTTTCGATCACCCAAATTTTAATATTTTTTAATTATTATTTTAAATATTTTTATACTTTAATGGAAATTTATTTTTAATTTTTTTGACAATTTGCCTGAAAGATTCGAGATTGATATTTTAGCCTTTCCGAATTGCCTACTTTTGAAATTATTTTTTATTTAATAATTTAAATATTTTTTTTTCATTTGAATAGAATATTTATTTATTTTTTGAATTTTTAACCGGAAGATTAGATTTTGATGATACAAAAAAATTGCCCGAACTACTTAAATTTTCAATTTGTGGTTTCAGCGATTTTTTAATATTTTGTTCTATCATCCAAATTTTTAATTGATGTTTTAAATTTTAACGAGATTATTTTTGAAAAAGTTTGCAATTTAAAAAAGAAAAGTCTAGTCTTCACCCACATACCTTGTGAGTCTGGTTGGCTGCTCGGTGAATCTCCTCATCCGTCAGTCTTCAGTTGATCCCTTCCAGTCTACCTCCAAAAAAAACCAGACTAACAAAAAAAGTCTAACCTTACCGGTTTGGAGGTTGTCAATCGCAGGTACTTGACTTCCAGAAGACCTCTCAGTTCATTGTTATAGTTGACTAACTTAATCTTAGTTCTTAAAACCACTTTTTCCCCAATCTTTCAAAAACACTGAGATAACAGCAAGAAAGGGAACAATGGTAAATAAAGCAGTATTTAATATAGCCTAGTAAAAATCTTACAGAGATAAACATAACCAAGTGAATAAGAATTCATCCACTATAATAGACATGATGGAAGTTTAAAGTAGCCAGCTTTACCCGACGAGACTCGATACGAGCTTTGGAGTTTGCGCTTTGCACATGGCTTTCGTTTTCTCCCTCGCAAAAAAACTGTGGTCACTATAAATATGAAAAAACCCACCCTTAGAAAAGAAGCGCCTAGTGCGGCACAATGGCCACATTGAGATCAACCACCAAAAGCCTTTACTAACAATATATTCTACGAAATTCAATCGAAAAGAATGGGCACAGGAAGGAAAGGAACCATTATCACTAGCAACCCACCTCCATTTCTTCCTATGCTAATTGCTTACAGAAAATAAATCAAACATAAAATATCCAATTATTACAAGTAGTAATTATGAAAGAAAAGTAAAGTCAGTCGAAGTCCTCCATATGCTATCGGAACGCCATGGCTCCACAGCTCACTCCCAGCACCGCGGCACCAAAACACCTGATAGGAAGTGTATGGGAACAGGCAGCTGATCTGGCTGGGTTTTGTCAAGAATGGATTCAGGGGGCATCGGTCTCCCTAGAAGAATTCCAAATTAAATTGATATTTATAAGATAATTTTCTTTCTACTGAGCTGAGTATATTATATTAGTCCAGGAAAACGGTAGTTTTTTTTTAAATTTCATATATAGAAGTTTTTCTCGATGGTTTTATGTTTTCGAGGGCGCTGGTTACGAATATGAAGTTTGCTCCCATGTAGGGGAAAACTTCTACAGGTACCTAAATTCGTGGTACAAACTGGGTAGGGTAGGTAGAGGAGACCTAGACAAGCATATTTCGAATAGGAAGAGGGGCGGAGATACACCGTTAAATAGCTACGACCTAATGTAGGGCGAGAGCGTTACAAATAGACGTTTTACCAAGGCCCGTTTAACGAAAAAAACATAATGAAATGAAAAAAATTATTGCATGAGGTACAGCAGTATCCGTACTACTTACACCATAAATTTGATAGAAATTGGACCACTTGCTAAACCGTGGGGTGAGTTTTAAAACGCGCTTTATTAATCTTTTAGCCAAAGAATGGAGTTCCCTTAATGGTATTTAGAAAAATGATGATCAGGGAAGAAATTTTCAATCATAAATTGCTCATTAAAACTGTATGATCATTGAAAATTCCTTCCCCGATCATCATTTTTCTAAATACCATTACACTAATTTAAAGGAGCTCCATTCTTTGGCCAAAAGATTAATATTGCACGTTTTAAAACTCACCCCACGGTTTAGCAAGTTGTCAAATTTACGATGTATGTAGTACGGATACTGCTTTACCTCATGCAATAAATTTTTTCATTTCATTATGTTTTTTTCGTTAAACGGGCCTTGGCAAAACGTCTATTTGTAACGCTCTCGCCCTACATTAGGTCCTAGCTATTTAACGGTGTATCTCCGCCCCCCATTCCTATTCGACATATGCTTGTCTAGGTCTCCTCTACCTACTAGGTCTCTGGTACCCTACCCAGTTTGTACCACGAATTTAGGACCACCCTGTATACGAAATTTTTTAAAACGTCACTTTTGAGCACCGTTTTCCTGTACTATATGTTCCATGATAGTATCCAACATGCTAACATTTACAATTTTACAATACATTACGATTCCTTAAATGTCACCCTTTTCTTCCAATCAACGAATTTTATTGTTGTACAGCTCCCGCAAAAAAAACGTTACAGTGGGGTTTGCGGGCGAACCACTTGGGTGAGGAAGACAAAAGAGGGGTCGTTTTTCATTAATTAAAGTATTCTGTGACCAAAAAAATTTTCGAGTCCTTAGGGGTCGTCTTCATATTAAACGAAGCACTAACTTTCTTTTTTCCAATGGGGACCCCAATTATTTTTAGTTTTTCTGAAAGGCCATCCCCCAAACCCTTAAATACCCAGTTTCATCCAGATGGATTAAAAAAAATTTATTTTTCAAAAATAAACTTAAAAAAAAAAATTTTAAATCGTGAATTTTTTTATGGTAATCGATTCTTGTAGTAATTTTATGTAGGAAACCAAAATTTCAATCGATTTTATCCAATAGTTTTTGATAAAAACGAATTAATATCTTAAGGGGCCGTATACCGTTGCCGAATGCATACCGCAAATGCTCTTTCTCGTTCATTTTATCAAAAACTAATGGATGAAATTGATTGAAATTTTGGTTTCCTACATAAAATTACTACCAGAATCGATTAGCACTAAAAAAATTTACGATTTAAAAATTTTTTTTTAAGTTTATTTTTGAAAAATAAATTTTTTTTTAATCAATCTGGATGAAACTGGGTATTTAAGGGTTTGGGGGGATGGCCTTTCAGAAAAACTAATAATTATTGGAGGTCCCCATTGGAAAAAAGAAAGTTAGTGTTTCGTTTAATATGAAGACGACCCCCTAAGGACTCTGAAAAAATTTTTTGGTCAAAGAATACTTTAATTAATGAAAAACGACCCCTCTTTTGTCTTCCTAACCCAAGTGGTTCGCCCGCAAACCCCACTGTAACGTTTTTTTTGCGGGAGCTGTACTTTCCTTCATGAAGGAGAATAAACTTTAAATTCGTATATATTCGTTCTATTTAAGACAAAATACAAAAAACACCCTTTTGTAACCCCTACAGGGCGCGTCCCCAGCCGGCGGATAGGGGAATGCCTCCAATGTATCCAATGGGTAGTAGGAGGGAAATAAAATACCTCCCGTGGACCAACAGGCAAAAGTCCAACCTCCTAGGAGGCTCTGGCACACCTATTCCATGGATAGTGAAACTTGTGGAGCTAGCGTAAATGTTACCGCGTCCGGGGCAGCCGACGCGCCAGGAGCTGATGTCCGGGCCCTTAGTGAAAAATCTTCGACGAGGACACTAAACATTTTACAACTAAATATAAATGGCACGCAGAGAAAAATGGACGAACTCTCTGATATTCTCCATCTAAATCATATTCATGTGGCCTGTCTTCAGGAAACTAAGATGAATATCAAGGGCTTCAGGAAACTAACCTCAAGATGAATATCAAGGGTTATGCCACAATTCGAAAGGATAGAAAAGACCGCTCTGGTGGAGGCCTTGCCTTCCTTATAGCCACGAACATGGGCCAGAGGGCAAATAGCAATACTGTACTGAGGCCCAGGCTATTGATATTCTTTTATCGAAACACTCCCTGAGAATCGTAAATGCCTACCATCCAGACAACACAGATATTGATTTTGATCTCCTCTGCAATCTTGTCAATACATCAACTGAAACTAAATTATTTTAGGAGACTTTAATGCAAAAATTCCTTCTTGGGGATCTTCGACTTTGGATCATAAGGGTTCACAGGTGGAGGATCTCCTAAACGACATTGACTTCTCTGTGCTGAACAAAAACCAAATTTCATACGTCTCTAAAACTAACGGCACCTCGGAAGCTCTCGACATAACTATAAACCACCAATCGGAAAGGCTTACTACGTGGACTGTTCTTAACAATGCTATCAGCGACCATCTTCCTATACTTACTACACTGTAAAAAATAATCCTGCAAAAAAAACAGAAAATTTCTGGCAGCAAAAGTTGCCAGAAAAAATCTGTAGGTTGAAAAATCCTGTAAACAGAAAAAAGCTGTAACCTACAGGTAAATGCTGTAAAAAGGAACTTTCTGTCAAGTGGGCTACAGATTTTTCTGTTGCCTCTCAGTAATTTTCTGCTTGTGCGCATGCACTTATTTTAGTAGAGTTTTTTTAATTTTAATTAATTGATATCCGGGGATAGAACCCGCGACCTACCGCATGCTAAGCACGCACGCTACCACTGAACCAAAGAAGATTCAGTATAACGTTGCCAATAGCTGTATTGGTTTTCAATGCAGTAAGTTTCTGTTTAAGTACAGATAAGCTAAAAAACTAGGTAAAAGCTGTTATTTTACATAAAATAAATAGAAGTGCGGTGGGAATGTTACATGACAGAATATCTCTGTAAACATAAAGTCACTGTTATTGAAATTTCTGTTTTTCTACAGTTTTTTTTACAGTGTAATAGCAAGACTCTGAACAGGCCATTTTAAAGGAATGAAAATCTCTCCAGATGACACAAGATCTTACCCCTTCTGCAGAAATTGTCCAGATACCCCTTTGTCACCAGACCATATTTTTGATTGTCAGGCTCAGGATAATAAGATTTTCAATATTGTGACAAAACTATAATAGTACGGGAGCTGGCGTTAAATTTCAAGAATTCATCTGCTCGTACACGATTTTAATTTTACAAGATAGTGTTAGTGGTGCTGATCATGGAATCGAGCGTCAGCTGGTCAGGTAGCGGTGGGTTGAGCGTGGGGAGGGGGTCAAAGGTACGAAAAAAGAAAAATAAATTCATCTGCTCGTGAATGAAACTTGGTGGAGAAGGTAGTTTAGACCTTCCTGATTACAAAAATGTCCGTCAGCTGGCTGGGTGGCGATGGAATGACCGTCAGCTGGGCACGTGAACTTGCTAACAAAAAATTTATCTGACAAAGCAAGAAACTTGGTAGGATATCAATCTTTGTTACATAAATAATAACGAGTTACTAGTACAACAGACATTAATTCATGAGTTGCTAGTGTAAGTTGAAGACTAGTAACTCGTTATTACTTCATGTAACATGATTGACAACCCTACCAAGTTCCATGCATTGTCAGATAATTTTTTTTGTTTGCAAGTTCACGTGACCAGCTGACGGTCATTCCACGGACAGCCAGTCAGCTGACGGTCATTTTTGTCATCATGAAGGCCTATACTACCATCTCCACCAAGTTTCAAACACAAGCAGATGAATTTATTTTTTACTTTTTTGCAACTTTGACCCCCTCCCCACGCTCAACCCACCACTACCTGACCAGCTGACGCTCGATTCCGTGATTAGCACCACTAACACTATCCTGTCATATTAAAATCGTGTACGAGCAGATGAATTTTTCATTTTAACGCCAGCTCCCGTACTATAAGGCTTATATAATCTTCAACATAAAAAATAACAAAAGGGTGTTTTTTTTGTATTTTGTCCTAAATATGTAGAACAAATATAAATGGAATAAGATTCCTTAAATTTCAACCTCTTTCTCCCTCCATCTTTCAATCGACGAATTTTATTCTTGTCCTATCAAACCTTTAGGTTGATGTAAAAAAACTTGGCACATCTGTAATTAGTTTCTTAACAAACACAACCCAGACAGAGGGTAATACAAGAGAAATAATGGCGCAGCACATTAAAAGCATATAAAAACGCAATTAAGATCCAATTTATCGACTCGACATGATTGGTTTACTTTTTAATGGCACTAGGTCCTTATAAGAACATATAACCCCATTTATCGACATGAACACATTAACTTAAAACTTACCAAGATGTTGCTCGCAGGAAAGGCAATTCTCCCCATAAATGCCTCAAGACAGACCACACTAACCGCCCAAACATCAATGTGGAAGGAGGCAGGAAGCTCCATCATCATCTCAGGGGACCTATTCATAAAACAAAAAAAATAAAACACTTTTGACAAGCTGAATATAAAAGAGGCATCATTTATAAAGAGTAGGTTGGGTCATAAAAAAGATACATTTTATAAATTCAAAAATATAGGGATCTCAAAAGTTGCATCTTAGCTTGCTGATAACTGGAAAAAACAAAAAGTTCTTAAAATATGCCAGAAGAGTACATCGGGCCTAAAGTTTAAGAAAACTGACAAAAATCACCTTGAATTGGAGAAATTACGCAAATTTGAAAATTACGTTCATGTAGGGTAGGGTCAAATTTAAGTAGGGTGGGTTGGGGTAAAATGGGTCACTTTTAAGCAGGGATGGCAAATGGAACGAAACTCTCAGGTTTCGCTCCTTCTTGACCGAAACTAATACTCATTTACATTTATATTTTTTCTCCGGGATGTAAAAGAAACTTCAATATGAGATTGCGCTTCCTCCGGATAAAAACCCAATTCATTTTGACTTTTGATTTTGTTCCTGGAAATAAAGTATCACGAATTAAAATTTCAGTTACGTTTTTGATCAAAACTAAAGCGATCTCTATATTTTAATTTTGTCTCGGATCCAAATCCTTTCCCTTTGCAAAATTCTAGTTTCCTCCTGAACCAAATTAAACAATACTTCGACTTTTCAGTTTTTCTCCGGATCAAAAGTCAACGCAACTTGGAAACCGAGATTTCCCCTCGGAACCGAACTAAACACGGTCTCGGCAGTTTTGCTCCGAGCAAAATTCAAGGCAGCTTTGGTGATTTAGTTTCGTTCCCGAACCTAATTACACACGGCGGCTACACTTAACTTTGGCTCCGTATATAATTTTAGAGGGGTTTAATTAGTTGGAATCGCTCTGGAACAAAATTAAATGTGAATAGAATATTTTCATTTTGTTCCTGAGGCAACATTTTTTTCTAATTAATACTATTTTTTACATTATTTGATAAATTTCAAAGTGAAGTTTTGAAAAATCAAATATTCAATATTTGTAGAATTCAATTCCCGACATCCGATATTCAGACAGCCATTATCTAGACAGCCCAGAATACTAAAAACTGAAATCTCTACAAACGAAATGCCATCGGTCAAAAATCTCAAGATACAAAATCCCGACAGCATGGAATCTTCTCAGTATAAAATCCCAACTAAAGAAATCCTGACTCTCCGAAATTCCAAAAATTTAAATCCCAAAAGCCCAAAATCCCGTCAGTTTGAAATCCCAACAAACAAATACCGATCAGTCATTATTAATTTATCACAAATTTTAGCTATTTATAACATCTTAAACTATATAAAATTCTTTCTTGAATTTTGAATTCTCTCTCTCTCAAACACAACAAACTAAACTACTTCTAGCCCCCCGTAACTGTTCGTCAGTTTGCTTAAGTTTAAATAAATTTAAAGCCTCTTTTAATAAACTTTACTCATTATTACAAATTAATTAAAATTAATTACAGATGATTATTTTTTTATTCACTCATATTCATAAGGTTATTATTTTGGTTGAGACTCAACTTAGGCATTCATTTTGATAGAAAGCTGGAAATTGAAAAGTCATTTGACGACAATACTATTGTGTAATATTAAAAATATTGTGTGTAGTATTTAAATTAGAAACAATAAATATCATCTTCGGAACCAAATTTAAGCATTTCACTCACATTTATTGTTGTTCCGGATCGAAACTAAAGTTTTTTAAACCCGGTAAAAAAGGTTTCGGAGCAAAGTAAAGGGTTTCCTCCGTGTTGAATTTGGTTCCGGAACGAAAGTAAATAATCAGAGCTGCCTTGAATTTTTCTTGGAGCAAAACTGTCGAGACGGTGTTTAGTATGGTTCCGAGAGGATATCTTGGTATCAAAGCTGCGTTGACTTTTGATCCGGAGAAAAAATGAGAAGTTAAAGCCGTGTTTTATTTCGTTACGGAGGGCACAATTTAGGCTGAATTAAGATCCGTATGAAAATTAAAACATAAAGAATCCCAAAGATTTGTTCCAGGAAAAAACTCAACTTTAATTCGTTTTAAGTGTAGTTCCAGGAACAAAACCCAATTTCAAAAGGAATTTGGTTCTAATCCGGAGGAAACGAAATATCAAATTTTAAGTTTGCTTTTATCGCGGAGAAAATAGAAATTTTTAGGCTGTTGAACTTAGTTCCGGGAGGAAATAAATACCTTAAAATCACAGTTTCCGAGTTTAGTTTCGTTCTTTTTGCCATCCCTGCTTTTAAGGTACTTTTCACATTCTAAGTTTTATTTTATCAAAACTAGTACTTTTTTTAGGATTTCTTTCAATTGGATCTTGACATTACAATCCTTCAGAACATTTTCATCTAATTTTATCAAATATTTTTTAGTTATAAGTTGATTAAACTTAGCATCAAAATAATGACCTATTTTAAAAATAGGTCATTATTTTGATGCTAAGTTTAACCAACTTAGGCCTCCTAACTATGACCCATTTTACCCCAAGTACAAAATAATGTTATAAAAGATAAAATATTTTATATTTTTCTAAGCTCTCTGATTGGCTTGAAATATCTCTGACTTTCTTTGTGGAAAAACATTACAAAAGTCTGCTGTAACTTATTACAATGTATAAATAAGTTGTTAAACCCTCTTTTTTCGACTACACCATTTACCGTTCAAATAAATATTTTTTAGTTCTTAAATTCATGAATCTAAATTTTTGACAGTTGGAAAATGTTGCCTACAGATAACAGATTATAATACAAAAAAATGATTGAAAATAATTCAATTAAAATTTGATTTGTATCGAGTTAATTAAAACTGATCCATTTTACCGCAAGACCCACTTTACCCCAACCCACCCCAACTGCTAACGAACAAGTAAAAGCCACACATAAGATCCGTACCTGTAGTAGATAGAAGTAAATTCTCTACACACTAGGAGATGGTTTGGCCTCACTGACTTCGAAGCCCCCGAGGTCGACGAGTTGACTTGAAATTCTCCCCTTGCTAGCCTGCGACGATGTTTTGGGGATTGATGTCCTTGTAAAAAACCATAAGAAAAAAAAAACATTATCTAATTGCGCACGACGTATATGCTATGATAACATGGATTAAATTTTCTACTTACTGGTCAGATCCGTTGCATAGAAAATGATCCAAAGTGAAGAAGCCCTTTTCCCAGTCTTCCTCGGCCGTGATTCATTTCTTGGGAAGATAGTCCCTCTCCTTGATCAACTCAGTGAAGTGGGCATCACTTACATTTTCAGCAATCTAAACAATAAAGATTTAACGCATTTTTACACTTTAAATATACTAAGTATTTTAAGGTACTTAAATAAATTAAATATTTTTAGTATTAAACTTCAAAGCTATTAGTATTTTACCAGTTTTAACTTGATAGAAATTGGAATAAGTTTAAAAAAGATTGGTTTTCTTGGATTTTTAATCATGTATAATAACTTGGAAAAATTAGTGTCCAAAGGTGCAACAACCTGTTGTACCTATGGACAGACCCAGTTGTACCTGTGGACACCCTTAAAAAGGCAAGTTTTAGTTGAAAAAAGCTAAGAATGAAAATTTTTATTGATGAATAACCTTTTAATAACCCATTTCAAGCCTTTTTAAAATTGAAAATAGATTTTTTAAAGTAATGTAAGTTTTAGATCGTAAATGATCATTAAAACGAAGTTGAATGATAAAAGTCTTGATTTTTTACCAAAAACACAGAAATCACATGGTATTTTCAGATCAGAATTTAA
The DNA here is from genome assembly GCA_024610705.1 of Tetragnatha versicolor. NCBI lineage: Eukaryota > Metazoa > Arthropoda > Arachnida > Araneae > Tetragnathidae > Tetragnatha > Tetragnatha versicolor. Next base: position 47,026,969 of record JANDEH010000006.1, read on the forward strand.
GGTAATAGTTTCATCAATCATGCTGATTGATCCGACAACTTCACTGATCCAAAAAAACCAATTCGATCGACACTTAGTTGTGCAAGCATTTGGTGGTAATAACAGTAATAATTTGGTGGTAAATCTTCAGTGGAAAGTTTAAGTTTTTTAATCATCATACTTAAATGCGATAGAGTGCTTAGGGTTTTACACCATATTTTACATTAAATTCCAAGTAGAATCATAAATTTAAAAAAGTAGTTTAGATCACAAAAATACTTGATTTTTCATCTAAAATTCACTTGAAAATAATCGTTGACAAATAGATTACCATTTAGAATTAATTGAACATTTATTAAAATGTATTCAGCTAAATGAAACGCGATTCTAAAACGCCGATTAGCTACAGACACCCACAAGAACGTGTCCGTAGGTACAACACGTATGGTGTCCGAAGGTACAGCATCAGGTGTTTTTGCATTCAAAGTTCTATAAAAGATAAAAGAACTGAGATCTGACGATTTCTAATATCAAAACTAAAAAGTCAAAATCTCTGCGATTCCCCCATATATCCCATTTTATCATATCATAATCATAGAGGAAGAAAATAATTAATGTAGTGATGCACTACAAAAAACTTTGAGCACCTAAAAACAGTATTTTTATTATAGAAAATTTAAATAATATTTTAAACAGCTGAGATTTCACGTTAGCAACTAGATAGCATCTGTTTACATTTAAAATCGACCACAAATTCAAATTTACATTTTTTCCCGAATTTTAAAAGGAGGTGGCTGAAGGTACAACCGTCCGTAGGTACAACACTCTCCCCTGTAGTTAGAACAAAACAAAAGACTAAAAGGAAAATCCTTACAAAACATACTTTATCTATTTACCATGATGGTCTACTAAAAATATCCAAACCATCCAATGATTGGCGATGGTCGTGGTTCCGTTGCTGCCGCTGTCCTGCCGCCTCGGTGCCGTGGGTGTTCAGAGCACGATCTTTAGGCCGCCATATGCTGGATTTTTCTACTGGACGATGATCTCCGCCGCACCTCTAGCACCGCTGAAGCCGCTCCGTACAGTCCTTAAGCAGCTCCGAAACGACAGCAGCGGTGACAGAGGACGGCGTCTCGAGGTGATCTCCTCCCCCAGGCGATGCCAGCCACGCTCCTCAGAGTCATCCTTGTTCCTTGGGATCGATCCTCACCTCTGCCGCTCGAACTACATTCGGAAAGTCTGCATCCCTTTATATATACAAGTAAATCGATTAATAATCGAGTTATGAACGATATAAAAAATGAAAATTTTCGGCACGTGATTTTGAGATGTACTTAAGGCCTGATATATAGCAAAGCTTAAAATGTAAAAAAATCTAATATAAGAAAATTAAAAGCTTGATTGAAAATACTAAATAAAACACCAAACCAATATCGAATTGTTAACACCAGTAATATCATATTCAGTTTTTTTTAAATTATTGTCACAGAGTAAAGATAATTCAGAGAGTCCAAAAGTCCAAAACGCGATTTTACTAAAATAGTTCTACAGTTATCCCATAGTGGCGTTGCGATACCTCCAGCTGTCAATCAACAGGGTGGGCGGGAACTAAAGGAAACGAGTGATTCTCATTGGACTTAGAACTTTGGGCCATATGCAGCTGCCATCGTATATCGAAATAACAGGTTATCAACCTGTTACTTCTGCTACTCGTATCGAGTCACGTGGTCAAAAACGACCAGGCGCGGCTCGATACCTCCGGAGGGTCTCGAATATTGGTCACGTGAATCGAAGTGAACTCTGATTGGATGGTAGTTAGCACGTCATCCTTACGTCAGGTGAAGCGAGTCCAATGGGGTCAATTTATCGCCAGATGGCGTTAGTAATACTGGTAGTTCCATTGGTCGACCTGTGAGCGCCGACGTCATGGAGAAAAACGATTGTGACACTGCTGAATCGCTTTTTTCGATTTACGATGCCATTACGAATATTCGATATTCTATTCGATTCGATGGCAGCTGCATGTGGCCCTTTGTATGGAGGCTGCCGAGGCTGCATTTTAGTTTCTCAATCTCTGCTATTTTTCCCTTGATCAAGGAAACTTTTCCCTGACAGTAACTAAACTTTCCCTATTATAAACATTGATGTCGTTTGTTCTGTTGTTTAATATCTCGTCAGTGATTGTGGTCGCAGAAATTATCATTAAATGTGAAGTTATATGTTTAAATTGTATTAAATTGATTTGCATTGAATGGAGTTTGAGTTGTGAGTTCGATTCCAGAGGAGCTCACGATCCATCGTCACTTTAAAGAAGATGCCAGATAGAGCCTTCACGCAGGCCCGAACCACAGACAATAAGAGACAGACCGGTCAATGGGCGGCCTACGACACGAACGCCCTCAATCCGCGGTACCTGCACTAAAACTGTGGTTACAGTTAAGCTTTTAGGTCTGGCAACCATGGAGACGTTTTGCGAAGACGTAATCCATCGACCATATGATCACCAGGATCGCGATCCTTGGCGATCACGTAAGCCCATTAAATGGTTTTTAAAATTAAAAAATATCTTTTTTTTCAAAAAATTTTTAAAATTTGCTATTATAATAGAAAATTTAAATTAAATCATTAAGGTTTGTTCATCAACAAAATTTCGTGATCGCATATGATGAAAAACTCGATTGTAAAAATACAAGCTTAAATATGAAGTAATCAAGAATCACACAAGTAAATAATGAATCTAAATGATTTTATTAAATCTCATATTTCAATAACTACAAATATTTGTTATAATCCCATGGCCTTTTAAGACAAACATGATGTGTAAATGAAGTTGCAATCCTCGTGAATCTAAACGAACACATCTTTTGCAAATACAAATCCCAGATCCCAGGCACATTCGAAATGAATTCTTGACAATAAAAATATATAATACTAGTATTAATAGAATTAAATACATACGCCTATAATTAACGCGAATTATACTGAAAGCTTAGGGGAATTATACTGATACTATAGCTGACGTTTAGAAATCATGTTCAAGAATGCAACACAGATTTTCCAATACATTGCAAAATAGAGAAGAAACGAGATAAAATGTGCCTTGATGCAATAAGACACTGTTAAAATGATTTATAAATCTTGAAAAGAATTTAAAAGAGTACGATTAAACGATTTACACAAACTTCATGTTTACTTTCGAAATCGAATATTGCAAGTTTCGTCAACAAAAAAATGTGTAAGGATTTCGATTAAAAAATATTAAATTAATCGATTAATGCTGGTACCGCTTGTCGCAGGCGCCACTTGAGCTCTCTGGATAAGCCCCGCCTATTGACCGGTCTGTCGCCCGAACTGGCCCGGGTGGCTACCTGGGGAAAGCCAGGCAGACGGGCCAAATGAATTGGGGGCCAAACCATTAACTTCATCTTATTTTTAAGAGTAGTCCAGAAAAATTAGATCTTCAGCAAGTCCAAAATGAACGATCCCAAGAAACTAGCTTTTTCCAAATCCTCAAAACAGAGCTAACATTGCGTACCCCGATATGCATGGGGGCCAATTCATTCTTTCTCCAGAGTGAAATGGCCATCTTATTATGCAGGTGTCCTCTGCCCAAAGGTCCGAAGAAGACGGCTTAGCGACCTCCTGTGATAAAATAAACTACTGTCGTCCAATTTCCAGAAATTTTCTGGGGAAGGACCCCACAGACCCCCTTTGATACTTGGGCCTGTAATATATTAAGTTTTTTATATGTTCGTCGAAATGTAAAAATTCCTCCTACCAAATAAATGTAATAAATTCGTAAAAAAGGTATTATGCTCGAAGTTCTGATTAGGTGTACCAAAGTGAGTTTAAAACCTGCGTTTTAGATTTTAATTTCCAAAAAAATTCTGGGGGAGGACCCACAGACCCCCCTTTAAGTATTTCGAGTACGACTTCAATAACCTTTTTTATATTATGATCATTCATAAGATTCAGTTGGATTTGGAACATTATTAGCCCCTCCCAAAAAAAAACACAAATCCTACATCCGCCACTGCCTTTCGACAAAAAAATCCGTATAAAAAGAAACGTTGAGAGAAAAAAGGGGGCCAACTACTAGCCAGTCCGGCCCTGACGTCACGGGCAGATCAAGTATAAAGGCCGGCGAGAGATCTGCGCAATTACAACAATCCTATAAGTATAGATCAGAGTTATTTAGTTATTTATGATCTACCCATATTAAAATCCCATCAGAAAGCTTAAAGCACCATTAAATTTGAAGTACAATTAACATAAACGAAAAATATAACGTGTGGTGTGTGAAAGGAGTGAGAGTTAAGGTTGGAAGTTGAAAGACCCATTTTGGTAAAATCGGCTGGTTTTAGGTAAAAATCAGGTTGTGTTAATTATTGCTTAGCTGGATTGAACGTTAAAAGAATCTTCAACTTTCTTTTTCATAAAACTTAATTAGGCGAAAAAAACAGCAAAACTAAACGCTATCTCGGCTTCCATAACAAATCCACAAACTCAAAGTATTTCTGATAAGTGAAAAGTTATTAAAACTCGCCTTGATTTTATCGAAAAGACGCAGAGCTTTCATCGTAAGATAAAATTTACATAATCATTCATTAGTTAAATTAACTTTTTCCTTTTCTGAATAAGAATTTCCTCCAATGGAACAAAAACCTCTCTCCTCCGTTTTATACTTCTAATATTGAATAGATAAACTAAAAAGAAAAACAATTGTACTCACCAAAATTTTTATTTGTTCTTATGATACTTTCAGTCACTTAAAACCAACGAATACGACACGGGTGGATTAAAGGGGGGCGACTGCCCCCCCGAGAAACGAAGCAAAGGTGGATAATAATGTGTTAAAATACTGTTTTTAGGGGGTCAAATTTCCAAAAATTTTCTGGGGGTGTTCTGGAGACTCTCAATAAAATTCCGTAGTTGCAGGAAGACCTCATAAATGTGGATCAATCGTTTATTCAAGTAAAATATATGCATTGTAGCTGTGAAAATTTTTTCAATTTGAACCCAGCTTCGAGCGAACTAAAAAGAGACCTGAAGGTTAAGAATTGACATCTTGCAATCTTATTTTTCCGCATTTTAATTGTGCTGATTACGCTTTTTTTTGTTTTACTCAATTATTCAGACGATTTTCTTTGCTAAATAGTAATGTAGAACGCTACAGTTTGGAAAAAGGGGGAGATAAGAGGGTGTTCACTTACTGGAAGTGTAAACTGAGATTTCCCAGTAAATGAACGGGTGTTCATTCACTTGGAAAAATGCATATCTCGTAAAACCACATGTTGATAGTTTTATTTGATTCATAATGATGTGATCTAAACTAGATTTAATGCCCGAGGCTTTAAATTGTGTCCTTCCAGTAAATGAACGGTGTGTGTGGATCAAAAAGTATATGTTAATACATGGGGTTTCGAAAGTTTGCTTCACAGCTATAGTTTCAAACAACAACGCCTCGTAGAATCAGGTGAATAAAGTTTTCCTATAGTAGTGCAGTGGCGGATCCAGCCTGGACCTAAGGGGGGGGCAACTACATTTTAAGGAGGTTGGAGGTTCTTCCCCAGAAAAATTTTGAAAATTTGAGTTTATTATTGGAAATACTTGTATGACGTCCCAGGGAAAAAGGGGGTCTGGGGGTCCTCCCCCAGAAATTTTTTTGAAATTTTACCTTAAAAAGTAGTTTTTGACTCATTTTTGAACATTTAAGATGGGATCGGGGGATGTACTTTTTTAATGCATTTATAGGAAAGATTCGCATTTTGATGTATAGTACATTTATAGTATAAAAATGTAAAACAAAATAAAGAAAAGTATATTTTGAATATCAAAAAGGATATCGGGGGGTCTTCCCCGAGAAATTTTTTTGAAATTTGACCCTAAAAATCAGGGTTTTAACTCGTTTTGATACCCAAAGCCAAAGCCCAATTTTCAGGGTGGGCCCGGACCTTATGTGACTGATTGCTCCACAGGTCACCAATTTTCTTCCCTCTCTTTTTTCATCACTCCAGAGGCGTATATAGATTTTAATTTGGAAAGAATCTCCAAATACATCCTCTAAAAATTAGTCATTATCATGTTTACCAAAACACAATGGGCACGGTTAACAAATGATTAACTGGTCTCGTGGACATTCCCCTTCAGTGGCGTATACTATAGAAATTTATTTCAGGAGGGGCCCATAATTATTCCTCCCATACATATTTAATAGGTTTAATGAAACTTTGTAACCCATTTTAAGTATAATTTGCGTCTTAAAAAAGTACAGAATAAGAGAAGTTATGAGTAATTTATTAAGTTTGATGTATCATAGGGGGACTGGGGCCCTCCCCCAGAAGATTTTTTTAGAAAAATTGACACTAATAACAGGTTATTAACTATAGTTTTGGTACCTATATAGCCCGAATTTTAGGTATACATTTTCGTGTATGATTTTCATTTTGATGAGCAGAATGTAAAGAAGTTGGGAATAGTTGGGTTACAAATACAAAAGGGGGTCTGGGGGTCCTCCCCCAGAAAATTTTCGGAAATTTGACCCAATAAAACAGGGTTTTAACTTGTTTTGGTATACCTTGTCCGAATTTCATGGTCACTACTAAGTAGTGACCATGAGGAATATATTGAGAAGGCTTACAGTGCTCTTAGTGGTCAAATTAATAATTTAATCAAAAAATATATTATCAGCAAATTTAGATAGATTAGATAATTAAATAATTATTAATTAAATTTAGATGATATTATGTACAATTTAGCCTATAAAACTACTGTCTCTGAATTGAAACGTATAATAAAAACCACCAAGTCAAATTTTTATCATAATAAATTTAACAACTGTACAACAATCAAACAAAAATGGAATCTGGTTGATGACATTTGTCATTTTAAAAAACCTTCCACTCTACCACAACTCGAAAATGATTCATATACTGCTTTTAAGTTTAAAACTCAATTTGATATTCAAATCCCTGATACTAATGTCTCCCAAAGCTTCTCAAACCTCTATATGTCACCTTCTTTAAACTCTTTTGTTTTCAATACAATGTTTGATCTTGATGTAATTGATGTTCTAAACTCTTTTTCAAAAATTGATTCTATCGATTCAGATGGTATAAGTATTAAGACTTTAAAAATTTTTGCTGTTAACAATATAGGTTTCATTACAAATTTCATAAACCGTTCTGTGAGTATGTCTGATTTTCCAACCTCATTAAAAAAAGCCACATTTTTAAATCTGGGGATAAAGATAATCCTTCAAACTATCGAACCATTTCTATTCTCCCTACTTTCTCAAAAATTATAGAAAAAGCATTATCAATTAAAATGTACCATTATTTAACTCATACTAAATTTTTTGCTGATAATCAATATGGTTTTATAAAAGGTCGAAATACTGAATTACCCCTTTTGAATTTTTCTAAATTCATTTACAACAGTATTGACAACAATAAAAAGACTTGCTGCTGTTTTTCTTGATATTTCAAAGGCTTTTGATACTGTTAACCACTCAATATTAATCAAAAAATTAGAAAATGCAGGTTTCCGTGGGTACATATTAAATTGGTTTATCTCTTATCTTTCTAATAGGAAACAATGTATCAAAGTTCGCAACTCATTTAGTAATTATTATTTTTCAAATCGTGGTGTTCCTCAAGGCTCTATTTTGGGTCCTTTGTTATTTATAATTTATATTAATGATTTTTGCAAATTGAATCTTTATGGTAAAATACCATATGCTGATGATTCTGTTTTGTTATACTCCTGTTCTAATAGTTATGACCTAAAATCTCAAATTGAATCTGATATGATTGCGATCGGGAAATGGTTTGCTTTTAACGACCTTTCTTTAAATTTAAATGAGACTAAACTTATTCATTTCCATTTAATTCAATCAAGTTCAACCCTTAATATTAAATTTCATTCTTCATCATGTAATAGTCTTCTTGTTAATTGCAACTGTCATTTATTGCAACAAGTAAATAGTATAAAATATTTAGGTCTTTTTATTGATTCGAACCTTAAATGGAAAACTCACATCACTGAATTATCTAAAAAGCTTCGCTTCGTTTTAATCAAATTGCATTTTCTTAAAAATAAAGTTCATAAGTCATTTTTAATTACTTTGTATCATTCTTGGGCTCAATCATTAACAAATTATGGCATTATAGTTTGGGGAGGTGAATATAAATCTAATTTGTCTCCTTTAATATCAATTCAAAACAAAATTTTTAAAATATTAAACTATAAATTTGATCATCCCTGTAACTTAATAAATTTAAAAATTTTACCTATTCGCCATTTTGCATTTTATAGAATGTTACTTTTTTACATCACCATAAAAATATTTTCGACTTAAAAATTCATACCTCAAGACCCACAATAATATTTAATATTCCCCGTTTTCATTAAGAAATTTTCAAAAAAAAATTTTTTATCTTGCTCCTAAATTATATAATTGTTTGCCTATAGAAATTCAGAGTTTTCCATCTGCTAATATTTTCAAGCGATCATTATTTAATTTTATTTGTAACATTGATAATTTGGATGTTTTTTCCGTCTAAATCCAGAAGCATAAAAATTGTAAGCCTTGCTGTGCCTTTATTTTCTTTACATATTCAATTTAAGTGTTTATATACTTTAGTTATTCTAATTCTGTTATTATACATATTGTTTTTCCCTACTAAACTTAATTATTTATCTCATCATATTATGTTACCTTTTATTTTTTTGTAAAGATTGTAATTTTTCTTTCGCCTATACAGGTCTTTGTTTCCTCCAGGCGAATCATAATTTGTTTTGTTCATTCTCTGTTGGTGTAATATATGTATATATAATATAATAAATTGAATTGAATTGAAAAAGAAAAATTAAAGAAGATAGTACAAAAAAGTCATTTTGAAAAAAATGTTTTCTGAAATTAGTCACCAGTTTTAATTTTTTGGAAAAGTTTATAAGACCTGTTGGGTTTACCCTACCATGTAATAACCAAATGAACTTATAAACTTTCTAAAAATACTTAAACTGGTGGGTATATTCAGTGTTCATTCACTGGGAGAACGGTGTTCAGTTCATATTTAAGACAAACTTTGTTCATTTACTGGGTATATCGCCCCTTTTTGCACCAAGGTCAGGATTTTTTCAAAACTATTAATTTCTGAGATCTGGAAATACTTCGATCATATTGCTGAGAAAAAGCTTGTTTGGAAACATACCTTATTTTTTAAAATTGACCGAGAAAAAGCCCTGAAAAAATTTTTTAAAGTGGGGAAATCGCAAAACAAATGCTAAGTGTTCATTCACTGGGCGGTTCACCCTATGTCCAAAATTTGGGCTACGTGTATCAAGTAACAGTTAAAAACCCCGTTTTTAGGGTCAAATTTCTGAAAATTTTCTGGGCGTGCTTTTTCTTGGTTACAGTGATAGTTAGAAGTTAAAGTAGCTATTTTTGTTCCCTATTACTCCACCTAGCCCTATCCAAAATGGATAGTGTATTGGGTCAAAAATTCCTTTATAATATGAAATTTTTGAAATATAGTATGAAATTATAGTATTACCTTCACAATATGTACCTTCTACCATCTCTTACCGGAAAAGTTTCATATTAAAGAGAAGACTCTTCCCTCGAAAAATCCTATCATGAATAAAAAGAAGCCAAATTATTTTGATGCCCGCCACTTAACTTGTGATTTCGATTGCGGCCCTAGAGTACTTGGAAGTTGGAAGTTGGAAACCCTTGTGACAGAATAAAAGACCGTTGTTGATACTTAGTCATCACATCATCTCTCTAGGGTTCATAAATGAGCACCGTTTGCTAGGGGAATAAACAGGGGTCTAGTGTTGATCAAGTGAGGGGTCCATCATTAGGTTTTACCCCGCCAGTTTTGGGAATGCATTAGGTCAGTGGTTCCCAACCTTTTGTAGCCCATCGCCCCCTTTCTAGGGGTTGGCTAACACCTATCGCTCCCTTTTCATTCTCATTGTATGTCTAATTTTAATTTGAAGTAAAGTGTAAAAAAGCAATTTTAGGTCCGGGGGTCCTCCCCCAAAAAATTTTTGGAAATAAGACTCCGAAAAACAGGTTTTTAACTAGTTATGGTACACCTCTTCCAAATTTCGGACATATATTTTAGGTAGGATTTTGATGAACTAGTAATTATAAAAAAGTTTTGAAAACCAAGTTCCAAGTACAAAAGGGGTAGTGGAGTAGAATTAGCCGAAAAAAGGGCTTGACCTTGAACAAATTGGAACAAAAGCAAAACCTGCGGGAAATGGTAGGTCACATGGTCCTAATCAACATACTAAAAATATACATCCGTACTAGTGGGACAAATATGGTTTTTTGGCCGCCATCTTGAAAAAACACCCAAAAATATTTTTCATCATAAAAGGTCGTGTAAGGTATCAAACTGCGGGGAATTTTGTACTGAAAGAGAATATTATTTTTGTTTTTCTTTAATTTCAATAAAAATAATATTTTTGACCAAAAATGCAAAACAAATACAATGGTTAATGGCCCTTCCTTCCGTACTATATTGAGCATAAACGCCCTAAACTTTTTTAAAACATTATTTTGTGACAAATGGTAGGTGACATGGTTCTAATCAACATTCTAAAAATATACATCCGTACTAGTGGGACAAATATGGTTTTTTGGCCGCCATCTTGAAAAAACACCCAAACATATTTTTCATCATAAAAGGTCGTGTAAGGTATCAAACTGCGGGGAATTTTTACTGAAAGAGAATATGATTTTTGTTTTTCTTTAATTTCAATAAAAATAATATTTTTGACCAAAAATGCAATACAAATACAATGGTTAATGGCCCTTCCTTCCGTACTATATTGAGCATAAACGCCCTAAACTTTTTTAAAAACATTATCGTATGTCAACAAAAAGTATGGGAAAGTGACCATAGTGTTTGATGGGTATGAGAAACAAAACATAAAAGATATGGAGCACAGACTACGCTCAAAGCAGTCATCTGCCACTGTTATCTTTGATGAAGACTCACCAGTAATAGTAAAGAAAAATAAGTTTCGCTCAAACTCTCAAAACAAACAAAGATTTATTAATATACTAGGGAGTTATTTACAAAGAAATGGTCATTCCGTCATTCATGCAGAAGGGGATGCAGATACTTTGATAGTAAAAAAGCTTACGCATTAGTACAGTTGCGCATTAGTAGTCACGCATTAGGTATTTAATCCAACTTAATTTCATCATTCATTTAAATAATTTTTAACTGTGGATATAATGGGTGACAAGAGTAGTAGCGGTAAATATTATTGCATGATCCCCACGTTTTTCGTTTTACAAGGAGTTACCAAAAATTATTTTATACTTTTTAGTGCATTTTAAAAACGTTGTTCTTTAAAAAGGTTTTTTGTCATTAATTATTTTCTGGTTTTTAGTTTTGTTGTGTAAAGTTTAGAATTCGCGACCTGAACCCCTGAACGCCTTCCAAGAATTTGATTCCTTTCTCTTTTTAATAAAACTAAAAAGTGTTTTTTTTCTGAACTTTAACTATAACACATGGCTTTACTCTGTTTTGTTAAAATCATTGCACTGTTTTTGCCTCTAGCTATTATTCAGATGACGTTGGAAATTTTTGAAACACTAGTAATATAAAAAAGTGTTTTAAAAAATATTTTGGTGACAAATTTGTCAGTAACTAATTAATAAAGTCAGTCCCTTAGATGTATTACAAATACAAAACTTGCATGAAGTACTGCATTACTTGTATTACTTTTATTCTTACAAATTTTCATTTTGCTAATATTTTATACAACACTTCTAAAGCCATCTTGATAACGAGAGGCAAACTGACAACAATGATTTTTTAACAATAAGGTCCTATAGTTGAACTTCTAAACTTTAAGTCCCCCTGGGGGTTCAGGGACAGCAAATTGAACCGAACTAACGTGATAATATCGTATTGTCATCCAGATCTGAACTATGTTCAAAATTTCAAGTCTCTAGCTCATGGGGAAGTATGCTTAAAATTGATTACTAAATTCCCCCCGAACAGACAGATAGACAGTAGCGGATTTCTAAATAGGCTAGCTAGGCTGAAGCCTACGGCGGCAAATTTTAGAAGGCGGCAAATTTTTGACGGCAGAATTTTTTTCTGAATAAAAAAGGGGGGGAGACATGAAACATTAAACATAAGCTCAGACGAGAACATCCTTTCAAAAAAGCAATTCTGTGGTTTACAAGGAACTGTTCTCTTTGTTACCCAAAGGGTCTCAAAATGAGCTAAAACACTACTTTAATGGGCAATTTTAAAAAAAATGTCTGGGGTAGAGTCCCCACACTCCTCTCTCAAATTTTGATATTTGTTATGTAGTGTTTTCAGTTAATTTCCCTTGAAAATTATGCTGCCTACAAGAAGCTTTTCCCTTTTGGTGCTCTCTCCTCTCCATAAAGTTTAAAAGTAGATAAATACAAGTTTGTGAGAAATTTCTAAAAATATTTTCTGGGGGAGGACCTTTGCCCCCCGTTTGACGTTTTTTATAGCTTTTCCCCCTGAAAATTATTTGATTTTCAAGGCACTGTAAGGGCAGGGCCGTACTCGAGGGGGGTTTGGGGGTTCACCCTCCCCCCCCCGAAATTTAGACATCAATATTTTACTTACTGTTTTTCCTTAAAAATTAGCCTTAAAATGCATAAAATCTCTATTTTTTAGGTTCATAATTGAAAATTATTCTTGGGGAGAACCCCCAATCCCCCTTAAAATTTTGCAATCTATTATAACAGTCGTTCCTTGAAAATATTGGGTGTCTAAAATGAGTGATATCATAAAGGGGCCGTGAGTTAGGAGTTCTACTCATCACACTAGTGGATCCAGGGGGGCTAGGGGAGTTAAGCCCCCCTCCCCAAAAGGAATAAGAACTAACTGTGAGAAAGAGGGGAAGTGGGAACTCAGGGTTGTAAAAAAAGGGAAAAGCGACTCTAAAAAACGAGTTAAAATCCTGTTTTTAGGGTCAAATTTCCAGAAATTTTCTGGGGGAGGACCCCCACACTCCCCTTTGAAATTTCAGAACTTAATATTTACCACTTTCTGAAAAAAATGCGTCAAAATGCAAAAATCTTACCAAAATGTAAATTAAATTCTTGAAAATGTATGACCGAAATCCTGATTAGGTGTACCAAAACGAGTTGAAGATCTGCTTTTTATACTTAAATTTCCAAAAATTTTCTGGGGGAGGACCCCCATACCCCCCTTCTATGGTATTAGAAGACAATTTTGATATTGAAAAATTTTAGCCCCTCCAAAACCAAATCCTGGGTCCACCCCTGTCTTCTTACCTAGGTCACCAACAAAATCGAAATAAAGTTTCAAGAAAATTTTTTGACAACCCCCCCCTAGTTACGGCCCTGTGTTAGGGTCTCAAAAAGAGCTGAAACCTTTAAGAAGCAAGTTTTCAAAGTTTTTTTGGGGGGGATCCCAGACCCCCCCACACATTTTTACTCCGAGCTTACATTATAAAATTGTAATATTTCGTGTAAAATATAACTTTTAAGTGATCTAACACTTCAGGTATAAATACACTCGGGGCACGGGATTTCAAGAAGACGTTCAGTTAGACCGCGCCCCCCCCCCCAAAAAAAATAAGAAACCAAAAGTCAAGTCAGGACGTGAACCAAACCCACTTAAAATCTTTGACCCCCCGAACCAAAAACTGTAATGACAATTTTTGTAAGATGTGTAGCACAGGCGGCAAATTTTGGTTCAGCCTATAGGCGGCACATTTGAAAATCCGCCACTGCAGATAGACGGACGGACAGACAGACAAGATTGAAAGCGACCTAATAAAAACGTTGTAAAATAAGTTTCGCTCAAACTCTCAAAACAAACAAAGATTTATTAATATACTAGGGAGTTATTTACAAAGAAATGGTCATTCCGTCATTCATGCAGAAGGGGATGCAGATACTTTGATAGTAAAAAAGCTTTAGATATAGCACAGGAGAAGCCTGTCACAGTCGTAGCTGATGACACCGATGTTTTAATCTTATTTCTCTATCATTCGTCTTCAAAAATTTCATGCAGTCTGCCCTACAATCTGAAAAAGTTCGCGACATTCAAGCAATGCAAAGTGATATTGGAGAAAAGGCCTGCAAAGCTTTGCCTTTTGTCCATGCGTTAACAGGTTGTGACACCACCAGTGCATTATTTGGAAAAAGTAAATCTTCTGCTTTAAAAAATATAATTAAGTCCAAAATATTGTTCAAATATGCTTCCCATTTTGGATCTACTGAAAATATTTATAAGGAAGAGTTACTTGAAATGGGCTACAAAATTATCGTGTCATTGTATGGGGGTAACATACATACCATTGACCTAAATACTCTTCGTTATGAAGAATATATGAGGAAAATAGCTTCAGCTAAAAAAGAATTTGATATTTCACGTTTGCCCCCGACACAAAATGCTGCAAAATATCATTTACTTCGAGTAAATTTGCAATGCTTAATTTGGAAGAATCTCTCTATGTCAAGCCCTGATCCTACACTATGGGGTTGGCAGTTAATTGACGGAGAATTTCAGCCAATGTTAACAGACAGAAGTCCAGCACCAAAAGAACTTCTGGAAATGATCAAATGTGCATGCCAATCGACAACTTCTGATCCATGTAACACTATGAAATGTACATGCCGTCGATATGGACTTTCTTGCTCGGTAGTTTGCAAAAATTGCTGTGCTGTGGAAAGAACTGTACAAATACAGGAGACGTAATCAATGAAGATGAAAATGATCTATAATTTGTTTTTAATTTTATACTTATTTAAGATTAAATTTATGTTTGTTGTTAAATTTTCAAGCTTAAAATTATCTGCTTAAACATACATCAAAATAGCTTCCTGTTAATTATGTAAAAATTATAAGAATACTCAATGTATCCAAGAATTTTTAAATCCTAAATCATATTAATAAAAGGATTTTTTTTTTTTTTTTAATAAATAGAACTTTTATTACACATAGAGAACAAACACAAAAAAAGACAGATATGTGATTCGCCAAGGGGAAGAAACTTCCCGTACAGGCGAAAAAGAAATTATACAGACAAATGACATATTACAACAAAAGCATAAAACTGAATAAAAACAATAGCTAAATAATTAAATAATGATGGCAGCAAGCTGGTAAACCATAAACTAAATATGCTTCATTGAAGTGAAAAATATAAATCCAGGTCGTCGATATTAATTAATAACTCAAATAAATTTCTTTTGAACTCTGAATATCTAATAATGGAGGTTAGATTTAAAGGTAAACTATTGTATAATTTTGGTGCGAGGTAAAAGAAATGTTTACAAAAAATTGATTTAGAAAATTTTGGGATTTGATAAGTTGCTACAGCTCTAGTATTATATGGTCTTGCTATAGTGTTAAATATAGATTTATTCCGATAAAGATAAAGTATAATACGAAAAAACGCGTTGTGACGAAGAGGCAATAATTTGAGTAATCTAAAATTATTAGGATATGACTGCTGATTTAAAATTTTGAATATCTTATTTTGAATAGAAATTAAAGGTTGGAGATTGGATCTATATTCTCCACCCCAAACAGTGACACCATAATTTATTAAAGAATAGAACCAAGAAAAATATAAAGTTTTTAAAAAGGACAAATCAATTTTATTTTTTAGGTGGTAAAAGTTAAATAAAATAAAGCGTAGTTTTTTCCCCAATTCAAATATATGAGTTTTCCATTTCAAGTTATTTTTAAACTAAAAACGTGTATTAACTAATTATAAATGTCATATTTTCTTTTAGCACATGATTTCCTGCAGCTTGATACCCTATATATTACCTTTTATAACGAAAAAAAATATTTTAATGTTTTCCAAGATGGCCGCAAAAAAATCGTAACTGTCTTACTGGAAGAAATATATGATACATACTTTTAGTATGTTTATTTGGGCCATTTCATCTACCATTGTTCACACAATATAGCTTTTAGAAAAGTTTAAGATGCTTAAGCCCCATACATTATGAAGGAAGGGCCATTAATTATTGTATTTGCTTTCAGTTTTTGGTAAAAAAATATCTTTTTATTTAACATAAGGAAAAACAAATATCCTATTCTCTTTCAGCACAAAATTTCCCGCAGTTTGATACCTTACATGACCTTTTATAATGAAAAAAATTATTGGGTGTTTTTCAAGATGGCGGCCAATAAACGATATTTATCCCACCAGTACGGATGTATATTTTTAGAATGTTGATTAGGACCATGTAACCTACCATTTGTCACAAAATAATGTTTTTAAAAAAGTTTAGGGCGTTTATGCTCAATATAGTACGGAAGGAAGGGCCATTAACCATTGTCTTTGTATTGCATTTTTGGTCAAAAATATTATTTTTATTGAAATTAAAGAAAAAAAAAAATCATATTCTCTTTCAGTACAAAATTCCCCGCAGTTTGATACCTTACATGACCATTTATGATGAAAAAAATTTTGGGGTGTTTTTTCAAGATGGCGGCCAAAAAACCATATTTGTCCCACTAGTACGGATGTATATTTTTAGTATGTTGATTAGGACCATGTGACCTACCATTTCCCGCAGGTTTTGCTTTTGTTCCAATTTGTTCAAGGTCAAATGCTATTTCTACTCCACTAGGGGGTTTGGGGGTCATCACCCAGAAAATTTTTGGAAATTTTACCCTAAGAAACAGGGTTTTAACTAATTTGGGTACATTAAGTCTGAATACAGTCTGTCATACAGTACTATATTATTTTCCCCCTTTAAATACCCATCGCCCCCCAATCGCCCCTCCCTTATTTATCGCCCCTTGATAACACAAATCGCCCACCTGGGGGCAATCGCCCCCAGGTTGGGAACCACTGCATTAGGTAAAGATCTCCCTCAACAGATGATATCCACTAGGCGTTCCAGGAACGTTCTTTTTCAAGATCATTCTGTAAAAGGACCTAATGATCTATAAAAAAAGGTTTTCTACATTATTGAGTCAAATTTTTAAAAAATCTTGGAGGGCCCTTAATCCCTTATATTTTCTATGAAGACAGTATCATGAACAAAATTTAAGCATTAAATAAATATTCCAAGAGTCATGTCCTTCCTAAACAAACATCCAAAAAGCATTTTTAACCTTATTTTGTATGTATTATAGCCTAATGTAACGTATAATGTATTGTATACCTTGCACACGCGTAGGGCAATCCTCTTCTAGTATTACCATAAGTGTCCAAAATATCCAAAAATAAATCAAGCACCGTTCTGACCACCTCTCTTTTTTTTTGGCAGAGTACTATCCACAATATCTTTCACATTAGTTTTAGGAAGGATCACATTTGACCTATAATATATACTTAAGGCAGAAGTCCTTCGAAAAGGTTTGTAACCAAAAATCTCCCCCCGAAACAGTTAAGGGGCCTGATGTGCCCTCCTTCAATATTGAGAGTAAATAGAACTCTTTCATAATCATTCTAAAAACTAGAATTAGTGTGCGTGTGTAGCGCCGAATTGGCCGATTCAGCACTTCCGAGGAGCAAATTTCAAAAATTTTACGAGGGAGAACTCTTTTTTATTTCCTTAAAACACAGTTCTGAAAACACAATAACTGAAATTATTTTAAGCAGAAAAGGGGGGCGAGCATGTACAAACACAGTTATTAAGATGGGTGTAAAAATTTCTCACCCCGTTAGTTCTGAAAACATTTGCTGTGTGACCATGTCGGAAAACATTAATTCTATCGTTTTCATTTTATAGCCTTCTGAAAATGATAATAATTATAACCTAATGATTATAACCTAACACGTCAACCACTTATGCTTATAAAGCGTATGAGACCAAAATAAAATTTATCATGCAAATAAGCTTGTTTGAAAAAGAAAAGATAAAGGTTGTAAGTACTATATTAATAATGATGACATGAGACCTAACAGTGGTGCATAACGTCGCTATAGTCCAGCGGAAAATCCCTGTCTAACCAGATTTTCAATTCAGTATTGATATTTTTAATATTTTTTTCTGAACTACAACTTTTTCGATTTAAATAAAAAAAGTTGTACCATTTTTTTATAACTGCATGGATTTAGATCTTAAATGACTCTTGAGGTAATAAAAAATGCGCCAAGTGCTGCAATATTTTTATCTGCTAGCAAATCTGTATCAAATCCACCAAAATCCTTTAACTTTTTTCAGCAGTACTTTTAGACAATTATATTTAACTGAGGCATAAAAGAAACTTAAATTTTAAAATTAATATACGAAAACTGTCTCACTTGCTCTCACTTTTATGCTTCTGTATTTTTACCGAGCATTGGAAATGTTCACTTTAATAAAAGCATTTTAATCTGGAATTTTGGTTTTTCTTCATCTGCAATGTCTGAAAAATTATTATAGTTGTAATACTCGTACATACCTTGTTTTTGGTAATAAAAAATGGAAAAAATCCAACGGAGCATAAAATTTTATTAATCAACTTTTCACAAGACAAATAACATATTTACAAGCATACAGTTTGTTATTAAAAAGAGATGATTTAAAGAGATATGCATACAAGTTGTTTACTACAAACGAGTGACTTAAAAAAGAGAAAAACCATATTGGTAATTAATTCACAAGGGTTATAAAAGGGCTGGCTGAATAGGGAAAAAAGCATGAAACAAGAGTAATATTTATTTTCAGATTTGAGTTATTATTACTTTTCCCAAAACTTTTGAGAAGCTTGATGATTTTCTGTCAGAGTAAAACAATGGATAATATTTAAAAGCATATAATAAATAAAATGATTAAGCTTACCATCTTATTTTTGTTGAAAAAAAAGCTGTAGAGGTATTGAAGGCATTGACTTTCTATAGTTTAAAATAAGATTTATTAAAAAATATCCTTTCGAGAAGAGTTTTCCTCACAATTGATCACCTTTTTCTTTCGTACACCTGAGCAATATCGCAGTATATCCTCTCCGGTTCATCCTTCCGCAGAGTCCGGTAAGCCATGTCGTCCCTCACAACATCCGGATTCCCTCTCGGGTGACAAAGAGGCTGAGGGACACGGGAAGGCTCCACATGCAAGTAGTCCGCCCTGGAACCCCTCCTCTCCAAAGGGGGAGGGCGCACTGGCACCCCGAAAGGAGGCTGAGGGGCCGCCGAGGAGCGCCCCAGGTAGTGCCGGCGATATGCGAGGTCGTCCATCTCCGCGTCCGGCAGGTCGGGCGGCCAGAGCAGGGGCGGCACGCAGGGGCTGGCGGCCGGGGTGAAGTGGGGCGAGCAGAGGAGGTAGGAGGAGGGCAGGGCGGTAGGCCGGGGCGGACGAGGGATTTGGCGCTGCTTGCGCAGCGCCATGTCGTCCGCCACGCGGTCGGGCAGCCCCGCCCTGCGGCGCGGGGGCGCGCGCTGGCGCAGCTCCTCGAAGGAGGGCTCGCAGAGGAAGAGGCTCGTGTCGCTGCGGCTGCGCGCCAGCCGCTGATGCGCCGTCGGCAGGTCCCGCCGCTCCGCGCGGTCCAGCAGGTCTCGATCGGTCAGCCCGCAGCGCGCGAGCATCGCTTCCAGCTCGCGGATCTCGCGCTCGCCGGCGGGCCGCGCGCTGCTGCAAGCGGACGATCCGCTCGCGGCCGAAGAGTCCGACACGCTCAGCGGTGACACCGAGCCCGGGCTGCTCTCCTCGGTGGGCGCTCGCTCGCTTGCGCGCCGGATCCGCCGGGGCGCAGCCGCAGCTTGCGGCGGCGCAGGCTCCCCGACGATGCCCAGCTTGCCGTACCGTATCTGCGGCGGGGGGGCGTAGTCCGTCATCCGGCTCTCCGGCCGGTCGAAGCGGCTG
Source organism: Tetragnatha versicolor (assembly GCA_024610705.1). Classification (NCBI taxonomy): domain Eukaryota; kingdom Metazoa; phylum Arthropoda; class Arachnida; order Araneae; family Tetragnathidae; genus Tetragnatha; species Tetragnatha versicolor. The sequence goes on from JANDEH010000006.1 coordinate 47,046,749, forward strand.
CTGCACCGGGGTTCCTCCAGTCTGGGACTGCACGAGCACTGGAAGGTTTCCAAGCTGGGGCTGGACTGAGAGCTCAGCCCTGAGTCTACGAGCGGAGACGGAGGAGGGAGGTATCCTCCCGAAGGGACCCACCGCATTTCCCGTTGATAGACGGGTTGCAGGTAGTACCCTTCCTCGTACCCATTCCCTGGCACGTAATAACACTCCTCGGTCCTTCCATCAGTATAACAGTCTCCAACATCCCTCTGCACATACGAGTCTGCGTAGGAGTAGCGCTTTTTCGAATGCTTGTGCTTCACCTTATGGGACGGAGGAGGTTCCAAGTAAGTGATGCGGTCCTCGTGGTATCCCCTATCAGGGTATCCATAGTTCTGGGGCTGTGCGATGTTCCTGTTAGGATCCTCGTACACCAAATAAGCAGACTTCCTTTGTTTAGATGTGTACCCAACAGGAGGGTAGTGGAAGTCTTCTTGGTAGTACGCTGCTAAGCGGGCCATCATTCACGATATATATTCCATCGTCACACCTGCGAAAGGAAGTTAATTTTAGTACCACAAGAGAAAATATTATCTTAACATAAATTGTCACGATTCAATCTTGTAACGTAACGTTTAAATACCAGAAAACCGTTCTGAGCTTAAAACAGGCGGTGTTAAAATTTATAACACCTAGGTTGTCAACCGTTCCAAAATAAAAAAAACTAACCTACATAAAACAAGCTCAAGGATAAGTTAAACCAACCAACCAACTCAATCTTATTTGAATTTTACTAAACTAAAAGGTTTGAAATTTAATGATCCAGTTAAATTCAATCTCAACAGGATTAACTCCTGTTAATCTGCTTACACCTGATTCGATAATAAAGGAGAACGAAACACGAAACTAATATTTTGAAATAGAATTGAAATTTTCCGCAACAGAAGTCTTAAAAAATATGCATTTACTCAATCTAAAAAAACCTATGCTGCAAATTTAATTACTGTTTTTTAACAGGTGAACAGTTTGATTAGATTAGTTTATTGATTACACTCACTTAATGTTTAATTTTGAAACAGAATAAAAATCTAATTAAAATTCCCTTTTAGAAATAAAAATAATGGAATGTCTTGTCTTTGAGTTATTCCCCAAAAAAAATACAGTAGAACCCCGATTATCCGCGAGCGGATGATCCGCGGTGCGGATTATCCGCGAGTGCCAGGAAAAAAGTTTTTAATGATGAGAGCAAATTTTAGATGAGATTAGAGACATTTTAGATGTAGAGCAAAGGTTTCTGCTGTACTGCACCTATTTTAAAAGTTTTACATATCATGTTTAAGTACAATAAAACATAGTTTTTATGCTGAAATATTTTTTTCGTGTTTTCACATCATTTTTAGTCTTTTTTCGGGTTATCCGCGATTTTCGCTATCCGCGGTACCCTTGCCACCCAATTGCGCGGATAATCGGGGCTCTACTGTATTTTGAAAGATAAGAAAGAGGGATGAAAACCGAAACCTTCCTTAACAGTTTCCTTAAATTACAATAGATGTCGCCACCACAAATTCGGCCGTCTCCCCTCAAAGGGAAATAACCTCAGGTGAAGTGACTGGCTGTTCGAAATAGGATTGAATGACCGTCTGCATTAAATATCTCTGAGCAAATACTAACTGAACCTTGGCACTGAATAAACGCACAAACAAAATGAGAGGCTAAACACTTCTTCCAGAAAGTGAAAGTTACACACGTTTGTTTAAGCAGTTGGAAAAGCTTTAAAAGAGATAATGAATAACTTCAAATTATAGTGTTAATTAAAATTAATAAGGGGACTCCTCGTATATTAATTTCATTCATTACTGAAATAAAAAAATACTATGCAGTTAAATTACTACTCGTATTTCTTGTCAATGAAACTTTTAAAATTTGTCTTTGAGAGGAAATATCGTTAAGCAGAAATAACTAGGTAAATAATGGTACGGTTTAAGATACTTATATTTACTTTATTTTCTATGAGCTATTTTTTAGGAAAACTGGTTACTATGATATTAACGGAGTGTTAAAACTTTAAAAGTGATATACAGAACAAAATAGAAACACATGAGGTTTAATTACAACCGTGGTACATATTGTGAATCTCGGGTAACACTGAACCAGGCGCGGATTCATGGCGATTCACTCTGGACAGTGCCCCCTACCCCTTGAACCCAAAAATTTTCTAAAAATGAGTTAAACCCCTACTTTTACAAGTCAAATTCCAAAATTTTTTTCTGGGGGAGGTCCCCCAAAGCGGGCGTGATACTTTTTAGATAATCCCCAACTTGTTGAAATTTTGTGGCAAAAGGTAAAGGTGATGGTATGGAAAAGTGTCTCCCTTGGAGCCATACTGGATCAGCTCCTGTACTGAACTACTTCTTTGGTCACATGAGGATTCATTCATGAACACGGGCTGAATATGAAAACTAGTTAAGAGGTGACATGGTATTTCATGACATCCTATGAATCAAAAGCAACTCGATAGAGGAATTGCACAATTTCCAATCAAAATCCCCCAGTGGATGGCACATCACTGCGACTGTATGATGGTTTGCGTGATTGCAAGAGGGGTTCAACGCACGCTATCCTCTCACTTCCCGAACACAGATAGGAAGTGGGAACTGAAATCAAAGAGATTCAGATACCTCTTTTCCCATCGGACTTCAACGTATAGTTCAAATACTGGTTAAAGGTAATTCTGGTGATACAAATAAAATGCTTTTCTTTAAAAATGATGTTTTTTGTGCTATGATTTGATGTTACAAAAAAATTAATAGTGATTATAAACGACGTAAAATTTCCATAAAAAATTGCTTATAAATTTATTATTTACCAATCAAATTTTAGCAATCATAACCCAAGTAGCACAGCAATCAAGTTAACTTTAACTGCAACTAGAAGTAAAAGAAATTTGGCCAGACAAAAGTTGGACGAATCTCGAACAAATGTGCTAGTTAGAAAGAAATTAAGCAAGAGTAGATACACTGACGGATCCAGGGGGACTAGGGGACTTTAGCACCCGCCAAAAGTAGCGGGAACTAACAGTGAAAAAGATGGGAGGTCCGAACTTAGGGGCGTATATTAAAAAGGGAAGGCAACTAACTATATGTAGTTAAAACCCTGTTTTTTGGTTAAAATTCCAGAATTCTAAGGGGGAGGATTCCCCCACGGAACTCTAATTATTTGCAACTTTATTTTATATTAAGTTCGTCAAAATGCGAAAATTCCTACCATAAAAAGTATTACATTCTTGAAAATGTATGTATAAAATTCGGATTAGGTCTAGGTGGTTAAACGAGTTGAAACGAGTTGTTTTTTTTACTTAAATTTCCAAAAAGTTTCTGGGGGAGGACCCCCAGACCATCCTTATCGGTACTTGGAACTCTATTATTAATACGTCAAGATGCAAAAATCCTCCCAAAAAATACGTCAAATTCTTGAAGATGTATGTTCAGAATTCGGATTAGGTGTTCCAAAACGATTTGAAAAACAGCTTTTGAAACTTTCAAAACCTTTCTATTGGAGATCCCCAGACCTATAGGTCATTAGAACACGATTATTCACAAACATTTTCATATTACATTCGATGAGGAGATTAAAATTCTTAGCCCCCCAAAACCAAAAATCCTAGATCCGCCACTTAGTGATGGAGTCCTTTGTATGTAAGGCAATTGAGAGCTGCCAAACTCCCACTGCAATAAAAAGTAACGTCTTCATAAACCTTTAAAAAACATGCAAGGAGCGCGAAGACCACCCAATCACGCCTCCACGGAATCTATCTTTATCCAATAGCCGCTAAACGATCGATCGTTTAATAGAGGCTAATGTCAATTTAACTATCACGATCACAAACGCACTCGATCTATCATGAAAAAAACAAAAACTCCATCAGACACGCTTTCACGATGCGTTCGAAACATATCCTCATTAAGTTAATTGCCGTTCGAAGGCGTTATTAATAAATCGTCTGGCAGAGGTCCATCTCCGAATCGACCTATTTCGGACGGGGACGGATCCGCACGCGGTCCCGTGGGCCCCCACGGGTCACAAGGAAACGGGTTTGTGTGCAGTCGAAAACATGGTCCGGATGCAGTATCAGCCGTTGGTGTTTTCCACAATACATAGGTATACAAAAAAATTAAACTTGATAAACATGGAGCTGGTGTTATAAAAATTAATATGGATAAGGTTTGAAGGTTTATAAATTTCTTTTAGTTCAGGTTCTCATTTTTCACCTGAAGGAACAGGGATAAAAAATGAGAGTTTCTTCTGTCCAAATAAACCCATTACTTGATAGCATTTGGTTATCTACTAATTTTTTATCCCATTTTTAAGTGAGTGAAAAATACAAGGGTGGATTCTGGGGGAGTGGCTTTGGGATTGCAGCGCCTCTTAGAAATAAAAACAATTCGTCCAATTATAACACAATCTCCTCCAATATTTTGAATTTTTTCATAAAAACAGGTAATGATAGGGAATTTATGACGTTAGTTTAAGGGAAATACACTTTAAAATTTGAAATTGAAATATTTTAAAACGAGAAAGTCGTGCCAATATATACAGTTTGAGTACCTCAACCCCCCAGACAAAAATCCTGTGTGTAGATGCGCTATCTTTTTTATCATTTTAAAAATTGCTGTACACAAAATGTACTATACCTCCATCTAACAAATTTAATAAGATGGAATTAGGTATATTCATTTTAACTGAAATATTTTGTTTCAAAAATTCCAAAAACAATATCATTGAAAACCTAACTAAAAATGCACATAACTATAGAAGAGATTCAAGAAACTTTAGAAGGTCGCTTTCCCAGTGAGAGTGCATTGGATTACCACACAGTTACCTTAAGCTAGCTAGAGCTTTCGAATCAATTCAAGATCACTGGAGAGATCGATATTTCCTAAGAAAAAAAATATTCGAATTCTTTTGACAAGACGCCAGAAAAAGATCAAAGGTGTTGGTTTGTGAGAGGCCATTGTCTTTCCTGACCTTCAATGATTCTAGTTGTCTGCTTTCTCTATAATAGGAATCATCATTTGGCCGCACCCTTTTTTATTTCTGCTATCCTCAAGCACGCAAGAATAACATTCTACATTGTTTTTACCTCTGCACAGAATGTATTTTTTTACTTACGAGGGTATCAAACCTGACTCTCCTATAAAGACTCATATCCAGCTCACCGTTTCCATTTTGAATTATATGGGGGAAAAGTTGAATTTTAAATTTATCATTCATAGGTGATCCTCTGGGTGATCCTGTACCCTATTTTTTCCCTAATCTATCAATTCAGTATTAATAATCAATCAGTTATTTTGACATGTTTGATCCCTACATGTATTATAAGAAAAGATCCAATTTATAATATATGCCTTTTATGCGGTATTCACAAACAAATAATAAGAGATTTATAAACATTTACCACAGTGGCATATTAGAAATTTACTTCGAGACTTTAGAAACAGAAAATTTATTAGGAATTTAGTCATTATATTAGGCCAAAATTTAGATTTTTTCACCGGAGGAAATGTCAACCCCCCTCCCCATATATATTTAATCGATTTAATGTAGATTTTTAATGCATTTTTAGGTAGGATTTGCATCTTGTTGATAGAGTTCCTAGTAGCTAAAGGAAGGTCTGGGGGTCCCTTTCCTATACCCAATTGTCTTGGTACATCTATAGTCAGAATTTCAGGGGGGATCCGGGACTCTGAGGCCCTCCTTACATACGCCCCTGATTTATCACTTTATATTAGTTTCATCAATAATTTAGAAACAAGAATCATTGAGTAAACAGTGGATTATCTTACCAAAATCCATTGAAAATCCCATACAAATCCAATAAAGGGGAGGAGGATATGGCACAAACGATTTCATCTAGTGACACATTTCTAAAGATTAACTCCCATAAATCTTACTGTTTTCTCCCCACTATATTCTCCGAATCATTTATAGAGCAAAACGAAATTCTTCATTTTTAGCACAAAACCAAGCATGTTTAAAAAGAACCATTGCTGAGAGAAAAATCCATTTCATTTCACCCAATCAGATATGGGTCGATCTCGGCTCCCTGCATGACCCAAGGGAACGATTTCCATGGGAATGATTCCAAGCCTTTACCCAGTAATCATCAGCTCAAGTCGAGAAAAATCACCCCAGTTCCCATTCGAGCGTTCACAACGCGAATATCAAGGGTTCGTAGAGTTCCATTTACCATTTACAAAAAAACGCATCGTGTTTTATTTCCGTGTGATTTTAGCGTATAAATTGAGAATTTCTACTCCAATAAAATAAAAAGATCCTTAAAAGTATGCCTTAAGAGTAAATTATTCGCTTTCATGATGAACCATCATAAAAGGACTTTTTCGAATGGTTCGCGGCCCCAAATAATCTTTCATCAGGGTTCAATGATCAAGACGAAAAAAAAAAGAGTTTCCATCCAAAATGTTCATCTTGCATAAAAATAACAAGTTTCTAATCATTTTTATTGGGTTTGCTTGCAGTGTCGATCACAAGAGAGGGGGGAGCTCAGGGAAATTTAGATTTCATTATGACAGGTGTTCTGAACGGGCGTAGCCCGTTCGATTTTTTTTAACCAGAAAAAGACGTTAAGTTTTAAATGCATATGTAGGAGTAGTATATATAAAATTTTACTGCGCCCGGGCAACGCCGGGTCTAGCGCTTTAGAGCTAGTAGGTCACATAAAGTGTTAAATTATCCTTATACAGGGTGATTCTGAAATGGACCACCAAACTTTGAGGGGTGATAGTACTCATCAAGACAAACAAGAATTGATGCGGAAAGGGGGGTCGCAGTTACACCGTTAAAGAGCTAGGTCCTAATGTAGTGCGAGAGCGTTACAAAAGGACGTTTTGCCAAGGCCCGTTTAACGAAAAAAAACATAATGAAATGAAAAAAATTATTGCATGAGGTACAGCAGTATCCGTACTACTTACATCATAAATTTGATAGAAATTGAACCACTTTCTAAACCGCGGAGTTAGTTTCAAAAGTGCAATATTAATCTTTTAGTCAAAGAATCACATTCCTTAATGGTATTTAGAAAAATGATGATCGGGGAAGGAATTTTCAATGATCGTAACATGGAACATTGAAACTGTTTGATCATTGAAAATTCCTTCCCCGATCATCATTTTTCTAAATACCATTAATGGAACTCCATTGTTTGACTAAGAGCACGTTTTAAAACTCACCCCACGGTTTAGAAAGTGGTCCAATTTCTATCAAATTTATGATGTAAGTAATACGGATACTGCTGTACCTCATGCAATAAATTTTTTTATTTTATTATGTTTTTTTTTCGTTAAACGGGCCTTGGCAAAACGTCCTTTTGTAACGCTCTCGCACTACATTAGGACCTAGCTCTTTAACGGTGTAACTGCGACCCCCCTTTCTATACCAATTCTTGTTCGTCTTGATGAGTACTATCACCCCTCAAAGTTTGGCGGTCCATTTCAGAATCACCCTGTATGTACTACCAACAACTTTAAATAAACTATCATAAGAAAAAGGTTGATGATAAAATTAAATAACTTAAGATTTAGAAATCTTCCCTAAAAATTTTAATAGGAATTTTACGCAGAAGGAGAGGCTATAATTCTGTATTTAATTTTGAAGTTTATAGATTCTTGTAAGCGCAGTTCCCTACTCTGCAGTATATAAATAATTTCTAATCATCAGTAAAACTATTGAGGGCCCTATTTTAAAGTAAAATTAAATACATTACAACATTTTAAACTACACTAAATGCAACTAGAAAAGGTGAATTTTTTTGTAGTTGTATGCACGCAATAAAAATATTATTATTCTCAGGGATAAATTTACAGTAAATATATAATTTACCTGTTAATTGTATGCCTGATTCTAAAAGAAATAAAAATGTTAAAAAGTAAATATCTCAACAAAACTGGACGTAAATCTTGTGACTTCGACAACTTCCATCTAAATAAAGAGCCTTAATAGAAACCTAAATCCCTGCTTATAACAAATTTTACAAATTTCGTCTTGCGACACTGCCATTCTGAGCAGCTCATATAGCAATATTATATTAACACAAAAGAAAGGACTCGACCTTTAAGGGGATACACAAGTATCAGCCACTAAACGATCCATCTATAGAAATTGTCCTCCGATCCGCATCCAAGGACTTCTCTAGTATAGCCAAGGCGTCCATTTCTCACACGTTACAAGATGCTGCGGGTACTACATTTGCATAATGAGTGGAATCGGAAATGCCGAAGGCCCCTCTACGCACGAGCGGGGTGCCGACGGGTCACGGACGCGGGGGCGGACTAAGCCGAAGGTGGCCGAATGGGTGCTGTTGCTTAATTCCTTTCCGAAAGTCGTCGAAAAGAGGTTCGGTAAAAAAATATCGCGGAAAACCGATTCCTGTAGTTATGTATCATCAATAGCAGAAATAAAATTAATAGTAATAAGTAATATTAGTGTAATAGTATATGTAATATTAGGGTTTGAACTGACCAAAGATTTCACAGCCCCTTGATGATCACAAAAGAAGCAAATAAAAATTCCTGCGACTGCAAATTTCTAAAACCAAATATATTAAAAACGCTTAAAGATGTAGTAGAAAATGCGAAAGATAGAAATTTAATTCAAAGAAGTATTGTTAGAAAGATTTTTAATGAAATTTCAAGAGAAGAAAGTTTTTTAAAGCATCATCGACAAGTTTGGAATAAAAACGATAAAATAAGTGCGTGAAAACGTGAAGGAATGATATATTAAGAAAGAATTAGTATAAATTACTTACCACACTCCTTATGATGTTTGAACACTTTCAAAGAATAAGGAAGGTAATGAAATTATTTGCTTTTTTCATTTAGTATCGATTGTACCACTCCACTGGTATCAAGACATTAATTGATCAAAAATTAATCCTCTCAAATCGGATTTTAGATGTAAACAAACTATAAAACCGAGATAATCACGTCCAATTACACAGCAGGTCACTTATATAAAAAAAAACTTTGCTTCTCAATGAATATCGATTCTTAAGTTACATGCAAAAAGAAATGAATAGCTCTAGAACTGTTACATCTTATCAGATGACAGCTTTCATTTTGTTTTATCCTCCGCCTGAATCAGTAACAAGACGAGTAGCTGGATGGTTAATAAAATAGAAAACCCGTTCATCTTCTCCCTTGAAATGGGTCATCCGTCGTTTATAAATAGTACGCCGGCCGGCAGCCTAGCTACCGGGCATTCTCCCTTTCCATCTGCAGTACTGACACACTGGTCATCGGGAGGGGGGAATTAAAAAATTTCGCTGTGTGTGTATATACAATGAAAAATAAAAGAGCGCTTTATTGTTATTGAATGCGGGACGGACAATGGCTATCGAAGGGTTCCATCGCGGCCGTTTTGTCGAACACATTGTTGGGGAGTGATCCAGGTCAGTAGCGAGAGATGCTAATCGCGAGGATCGTGTGGAGGATCGATTTTTTTTGTGGGTAATTAAAGTTATGTTGATTGGTTAGGGAACGGTTTGGTGATGGGAATGTTCGCGAGGTTTTTGTCAGTTCAATCAACTGGGAATTTTACTGTCTCAATTGCGAAGAGAGCAACGCCTTTTTGCGAGGGAGATATGGTTATGAGAGAGGTCATGAGAATTCTTCGAGTCATAAAGACATTGAACAATAGTGGTAGATATCGATCATAGGCATTCAGTTAATACTTAGGTGATGTAAGTTCTGAATGGAATTCATGATTCTATAAATGAATGAATGCATCGAAAAGATTTCGCCTTCTAAGAATCTGTCCAGAATTAACTGCTTTAGTTCTTCATGGTCAATGAAACATATACCTACAGATCGTCAAAAAGAGCTGGATCATCTGGATGGTTATTAACAGGGATCAAAGGTTTGGTTTGGTTGTAGTTTTATGGAGCAAGAACCAAGAGATCAAAGAACTAAATGAAAGGAAGTGACCATCTGGAATCGAACTCACCATTAATGCAATTATCCAAAATTAAAAATTCGAAACACAATAGATGGGAGATTGGAGGAACTTCCAAAAAAAATCAAAGGCCAATATTGCAAACTCTCCAAATTTGCATACGTCAAACAGACTCTAATATGTATGACGATTATGATAAATTTAAAAAAAAGAATTAATACAATCATTAAATAGATAGAATTATCTTTTTCTTAGTCACCACCTCTTAAAAACACCAAATAAGTCCTCAAATCTCCATTTAAATTATTAAGAAATTTTCAATAACATAAATTATTTATAAAACTGACACCCATAAGTACTCATATGCGAATTAAATACGGTCATATAATATTAAATTCATACTAAAATTTATCATAACATATTTCTGCTGGAAAACGCAAAAGGTTCCAACCATAATACAGCCATAAAAACAGAACAAGGAAGAACCAAAGATGTCTAGACATTTTTAGGGCTTCCATCAGCCTCTTTGGAGACTCACTTAAGCGTGCTTTTATTTTATTAACTAATCCCTGTGTGGATTTCATTTTTTCCTCCCTCTCCACCATTACAGATGTATAGATAAAAGGCTTAAGGAAATTATTCATCAACGGTATCTTATCTTTCAGGCTTCCTGAATCATATAACGCGTCTGATGTTCATCTCTGAATATGTCTGGAGCGGAAAAAATGGGATAAAACTAGAAAGATTGATCAATGTATCGGTTATGGATTAGAATAAGAAGATAATTTTGATTATAAAATCGAGATAAATTGAGGTAAGATCTATACAGAAAGAAATGGTGCAAGCTTCAAGAGCTTTAACAGGCATTTTTTTTCAAGTTTTCGGTTACGCTGCAACTTTTTTCTTTCAAACTAAGTTGTTGCTGCAAGCTCCATTTTATGATGATACAAGAGTTCTGCAAACTCTTGAATAAGCTTTTTTAAGGATGTTTAACATTTTATTCAATAAAGTACCCTGAACCAAATTTTAATTTTAATTACATTTAATAGGCTCTTCGAAGGGTTTACAACATACATAAACCTTTATATTATTTGAAATCTTGATTTTAAAATTTATAAAAAGTTGTTTATTGCAAAAGGAAACTATTTTAATCTCTGTTCTAAAAAAAGTTTTTGGTGAACGGTTTCCAGAGAAAGGCTTTTTAATTACTGAACCGAATGACACATATATGGTATCAAAATGTCCGGATTCTTTCCGGATTTCCGAGTAGGCCCTTCAATTTTTCAAAAAAAATCTCAATTTTAAAATATTTCCATTTTTTTAGATAACGGATAAGGTCGCAGTTACAAAGCAAGTACTGTCAATCAAATTATTATGCATCCAATCACAACGACCGATTTTTGAAAGTTCGTTGACGTCGTTCTGTAAATTGTTTAATTGTTTTATAAAGTGTATTAAGTTCAGCGAGTTGGAATTCCAAAAGGTCCTGTGTCAGCAGTTTACGGGGGTTGGTGAGTGATAGCGAGCAGGGGACGGTAGCTCCCTAGTATTAAAAAATTATCTATTATGAAAAAAAAATTCCAGACATTATAAAAATATTTGCATAGATTTACTTATTAGAAAAACATAATAACATTTCTCAATTCAAAAATACTACTAGTAAGTAATACTTAACAAAATGTTTATTTTAGAGTTAAGTTTTTAAAGTTTAAATTTTGATGAAATTTCTTCACAAAGCCAAAAATTTAATTTGGGTAAAAAGCTAAAAATTGAGACTTTTTAAAATATAATTTCTTCTTTTAAATTATAAATAAAACACCGTGTCACAAGAAAACTAAATTACAAAACTAGAATTATTTTATTAATTTATAAACTAAACATTTAAAAAATTAAAATTTGTTGATTAAATATTAATTATTAAAAATGAACAAAAAATAATGCTCCCTAATAGAACTTTTCTATGGATAAAAGTGGAAAATTATAGTATAAACTAAAAACCAAACAGGAGAAATTATACCCCAAACCAAATATTCTATGAACAATCAAATTTACCATACATTACTCTTTGAAATATTCATTTTACTTCGATTTGCTCTATAATGATAGGTGTAAAATAAAATTATGGTTAATTCTAGCACAACCAGGCATCACATCAAAAGTAGTTCATGCTCGAAGAACAAATGATCATCACATTGAAAGCTCAAGTATTCAAATATGTCATCGATTCTATATATTTCGATATACAAATCATTATTATTCAAAATAAATTTAATCTTTCCCATGAAAATTTTGTTCGCTTTTTTGAAAAGTTGAATTAATTGGTTTGAACGGTGCTAGTTATTGTGGAAAAGTACGGAAGCCCGTTTCCGTGAGCTATGTTTGATTGACGTATTGAGGGTTTGACATTTTTCTCGCTTAGTATATAGTTCAACAAAGAGTGTGTCCTGTCTGTTTCGATTGGACGGTAACACCCATTTCTGTTTGTGACAATTTATACAGGGTACAGTGTTATCAGCTGCGACCATAAAAATTTATCAACAACTGAACATTTTGCGTCCACATTAGCTTGGCGATATTTCAATAGGACAGTTAACGGAATTGAACCACTGTCTTTAATAATATTTAGTTTTTGTGTTAGAACAGCGGTTCTCAAACTGTGCTCCGTGGAGCCCTTAGGGCTCCGCCAAGCATTTCCAGGGGCTCCGCGAAGAAATTTGAAATAAATACATATTTTGATAATTTCTAATTTGCTTTTCTCTGAAATGTTATACATAACTTTCTGTAAGGTGTTGGTAAGGTCTGCTGGTTTTTGCCTTTTTCAGGTCTTTTTTGGTTTGGAGCTGGCAGAGTGGGTGCCGTTCCCGTTTCGGCACCAAAATTTTCTTCTTCTAATTTTTAGAAGAATTATGAGAGTTCTATTTACTTTCATTTTATTTCTGCCACTGAAACGGCCGCGCCGAATAGTAGCATACCAAGGAACCCCATTCCCCCACCTCTCAAATTGATTACTCGGCACCTTTTTTTATAAAGTTAACCAAAAACAAGGGAAAACCTGTTTTTAGTAGAATCAAATTTCCAAACCCCCCCCTTTATAGCATTTGGAACTTAATTTCACAAAACGTTTCTTATATTAAGTTCTTTAAGATGCAAATTCTGCCAAAAATGTATAAAAAGCAAACATTGATCCTATGGCATGGGAGGGGATAAGGAATTATTTTGGGCCCATGTGTAAATAAATTTCGATATGTACCTCTGACGTATGGTCTAACAGCCCCCCAAAACAGCTCTCGATTTCAAAAAAGTAACTTTTAGGAAAACAAAATTTACAGTATAGATTTCCGTATGAATCCTTTGTTCATGCATCTCCGGCATAATGATTAAAAAGTGATAGCTTTAAAATACAGAAATTTAAAATAAAGATTTACATTGTATCCCAATGATGAAATATAATTGGTAAACAAAATATTCTATATATCCCGGGGTGTTTATCAAAGGGGCGAGGGGGCCCTACCTCTCCCCCGGAAAATCGGACTACGTATAACAAAACAAGTTAAAACCATGTTATTTAGGGTCAAATTTCCGAAATTCTTTTGGGGGAGGACCCCCAAAACCCCCTATTGTACTTGAAACTTTATTATTGTCAATTTTTATAGTAAGTTCGTTAAAATTAAAAGCCTACCTAAAAATGAATGTCCAAAATTTGGACAATGATGTACCTAAAAAGAGTTACAAAAACTGTTTTTAAGGATCACATTTCACAAAATCTTTTGGGGAGGAAGGATCCCCAGACCCTTCTATTGTTCTTGGATCTTAATTCGTCACAATTTTTCTTACAAATAAATTATTTTAGAAGCAAATTATACCTAAAAATTTTTTTAAAAGCTATGTTAAACTGTTAAATATGCATGGGAGGGGCTAAGGAATAATTTTGGACACCTCCCGAAATAAATTTCTATTATACTTTTATTTCTAGAAGCAATGGGTTTTATGTAATTTGCTTTTATACCTTGAAAAATTTATTTCGGAAAAGGGCTCCGCGAATAATTTGTCTCTTGAAAAGGGCTCCGCGACATAAAAAGTTTGAGAACCCCTGTGTGTTAGAATATTGAAAATTCTATGAACTGGACAATCATTCATTTCTAAGGATCCGCACTCCCTTCGCCTTAAATTCTGTACGCTTTGCGGATAGAGCTTGGATATATTCCCAATCATAAAAAACAACAACCTTCCTTGAATTATTAATTTCACTAATCAATTCAATGGAATTAATATATATGTTACACAAAATTCAATGCATACAAATTGTAAAAAATGTATATATAGATAACATCTCTCTCTACTAAAACCCTATTTCTATCAAATGATTTATTTAAAATGTTGTGCACCCATTCGATTCCTATAAACCTATAATTGTCTCCATTTCAAATAAGGTCAGTTTATGCAAATTCTTCAAAAAAGTACTAAACTGTCTGTTTTCACTCTTGAGTCGATTTTTCGGCAGTTTTAACCTGATGCCCTAGAACTCCTGAGAAAAAGAGCGTACCAACCCACCAAAAAAAGGGCTTTTGATGAGACACGCTTCAAGAGCGACGCTGTTTTTATGATTCGAATCGTCAGGCCTGGATTACGAAATAGGCAAATTGAAAATCTACACGACACTGGATGTCTCTCAAACAAGCCCACATTATTTTACTAATAAAAAAAGGTTTTAGGAACCTTTCAAACAAAAAGTTCTTGAAATGGTATGCAATTTCAATTTAATTAGAGCGATATCCCTCTCCCAAAGCCCTCTTAAATATTTAAATCATCGAGAGGATTTTTTCTCTTGAAATTTACAAAGAATTTTACAAATAAATCGGATCTTTATCCTGCTTAATTGTTATCATTGAGTCTGCGATATCGACAGAGCAGTCTTTTTTTATTTCTCTCATGCAAGGATAATTTATAAGGGTTCGATTTTACTAAATTAAAAAGAAGTACACTTGACTAAAGTAAGGGTAAATTTTTAATATTAGTTTACATTGATTTTACTGAAACTGGGGCCTAAAAACATATTTATTTATTTATTAAAGTAATAGAAACATCAGTTTTCCAGAGTATGACCAGTATTGGCTAGACCATTGCTATAATTTACATTGCTCTCCCATATCTGTTCCTAATTTTTTTTAAATAGGTTTTTTTCTTTTTGTGATAAGGGAATTTCTTTATTTGTTCATCTTAAATATTACGTACTTCCTTTTATAAAATCATAAAAAAAATAAAATTTATTTCATCTTCTGCAGCCAGTATGACTAATTCTCTCTCGCAGAGCTTTACAGAAAACGAGTGTGCCAATATCTAAGCTAGCATTTTTGAATGTTTCTATGAGGTAAAGATCATCTAAATCTTTCTCGCTAGTTAGCCAGTCGTGCCTCCTCAAGCATTCATGTGGTGGCACGCGCCGCAAAGTGTCACCGGTGCCACGGACACTTTCCTTTCCTAGCGATACTTCTTTCACGTTTCTCTTCAAGCGGGAAATCCGTTACACCTGCTGCCATTCGTTGCGGTAGAAAAACTCGTTAAGAGTATCAAATGAGAGGGAGAAAGTATCAAAATACGGGAATCGTTATGATATCTTTCAAAGAAGGGAGAGATAAGTCAAAGAATTGTTAATAAATGTATTTAATTTACCAAAATTGAAATAATTGAAGGGAATCAACGATACAGCGAGAAGAAACACATTGTAAACTAATTTTAAGCAAGATAACGAGTAACCCTAGGTAAAAGTAAATATCATTCTGAATATTTCATTTAATAAAATTTAAGAATGGTCTTGAAGCCAAGTGGCGTAGTGGTAGTGGATATCGCTGCCACCCCACAAGACCTAGTTCTGTTGCCGGGTAGGGCTAGGCAGACTCAGCCTTTCGTCCCTACGGAATCGATAAAAAGAGGACCAAGTTAACTTGGGGAAACAATGGGATTTGCTTCAGCTGACTGTGACTTTCAGTCGCACGTTCTGTAACAGCTCTGCTCATGGCCTCACGCAATGAGGTCGGTTATATGGAAGTTGAAGGTAGTCTAACCGATCTAAGTTTTACTATCCCCCTTGTTTTTTAAAAACCTGGTAAACTTTGAAGGATATACGAAGCTAAATTGTCAACAAAGAACTAGTTAATAATATGTTAACCATCAGAAATATCTTACCGATTTTAAACCAAAAATGAAGGCATAATCCTTACCTTAAATTTGGATTCCCGGACACCCCACAGAGGAAAAACGATGAAAACAACGACTTTGACTAAAGAAACCCTCACTTCTAGGGGGTCAGAAATCAATATTAAGTTAAAGCTTAAATACCCAGAACGGGGACAGCTTGGGTCCTCTTCTCATATTTCTCATCGCCAGATTCCACCCAAAGAGTGCCGATGCAGTTTCATTTCCTTCGCATCACTTGCACACATTAATGAGATGTCCTTGAGTGCCAATCCCTTCATTAAAGTTTACGGCCGCGCATAAAACCCGAGATTGGGCGCATCCGCTCGGCAGGGAGTAGCCGCGAAAGGGAAGGGTGCGAAATTGATGGGGAAATGGAGCTGCTACTTATGATTTTGGTTCTTCGATATCCTCTATGTTTACCATCTAACTTCTCAATTTTCTACTAATAGTTAGTATGCTAGTACGGGGGGAATAGACTGCGGGGACTGGGGAGATAGCCACGCCTAACAGATGACTGACACACTGGGGGACCATTGTGGGGTACCACAAAATCCCCGGATTTAGGGTCCAAAATGGGTTAAAGCACTGCTTTCAGGAGGAAAATTTCAAGTATTTTCTGAGGGAAGGCCCCCAGACGTCCATTTTTGTTGGAAAATACAAAACTTTTACATTTAGTGTGCACTACGCGATTTAAAATATTCCTGCAGGGTGGTATCCATGAAATTAGGATAAATGGATAAAAACGAATTTAAATCCTGTTTTTGGTCAAATTTCCAAAACTTTTCTACGAGTGTACCCCCAGACCATCTTTTGTGCTAGCACCCCTTCGGAAAAATTTCTGTATATATAACGCGCTCCTACATTACTGGTAAGTGTTTCAAAATGGTACATGTATGCAAGACTGAGAGGGCTATAAAAATAATTTTGTAAATTTAGTGTGTTAACCCCCTCTAAAAAAAGAATCTTGTTAAGAGGATAATTTTTTTAGGACAGAATCTCCCCTCCCAAATCGGGTCTCTTGATCCGCCACTGATGCTAGTAGATACTGCATCTTCTGCTGTAGATATTGTTCATTTTCAGGTGCCTAACTACAAAAATTCAGAGGTATCTAGTCTCTAGTAGAGAGCCTGTATACGAGAGAGAGACGACAACTCGCTTAAAAGCGTCTCTGCGCATCCTTGCGCGCAGTTAAAACTGTCCAAATCTCCAATTCTGTCCAAACTGTATCATGCCGCTTGTCTCGCTCCCATGTTAATCCAATGGAGGGAAACCTGCGGTGAACAGAAAACGCTGTTGACCAATCAGCTCTCTATACCGGGTTGTCGCCTCTCTCGTATACAGGATCTCTAGTCTCTAGTAACTTCCATATTAACTAGAGGCGTCACCAACTGCGGAAAACCCATTGTATATTCATTGCTAGTTAATCTAACGCACAAAATATGTTTAGAAAACAACCACCAATCTCAAAATAAATCACTCACAAGTTTCACTCCCTCCTTCTCTCTACCAAAAAGGCGTTCCCTAAACCGAACCAAAACCAAGCGAATCACGTCGCGGCCGGCGTTACGCAATAACGCTCCGTCGCGGCCGGAAAGCGGCATATAGCAAGTAACAAGATACATTGTGTGCGCAGCAAACATTACTCTATAACTAAATAAAAGCAGCGAATATAAAGCAAAGTCCGTTTAGCGGGTAACCTTGGCCATTGGATTTCACGCCTTTATGTTGGTGGCGAAGCTTTTATGGAGCCCTCTCTTTTTTTTATCAGTGCGCAAAAGAGAAAGGATGGTATAATATAAAGAGTCGGCCCATTCAGAGCACCTCGTTATTTAATTTGGACGGTTTTCAAAACGGGTGTCATCCGATCGCAGAGTTGAGTGACAGACATGCAAATGGTTGGACGCTTTCCTGGTAGGTTCGGTTTCGAGTTGTCGCGGCTTACGATTATTCCAGTTTGTCTGTTTGCAAGAAAGGCTACCTCGTGGGAACGTTGGAGTGTCCTCACTTGAAGAGCAACGGATTCGTACTTAAAAATTCATGTTTAGACAACATAAAAAATCGATTTTATATCTATAAATTAATGTTAACGAGAGAAAATTTCCTTAAAACGCGAAACAAATTTTTAAAATAAACTGTGTCATAGTTTATTTTTAAATCATGAAACTTCATTAAATTCTAGAAAATCCTCAGTGAAATTTCGAAACAATGATAAAGAGAAATAGTATTTAAATAAAAAAATAATCATTTTAAACTAAAATTTTTCTTTTTATAAAAACTTTTTTTACTCTTACATCGTAAGAGAAAACTGAAAATGAATCTTCAAGAGCAAATCTAATTTTCAGTCTGCCATATTTAAAAAAGCCAGATCCTTCTTTCAATGATTAAAATTTACATCATTAACCAAAATGTTTTGCAGTGTTATTACAAACTCGGAAATTGATTACAAGCGATTTCAGGATCTCTTTTACATTGTTTTGTAAGTACGATTTTTTCATAAAGAATGGGATAAACAGAGGGTTGCATAAGATTTTATCTCATTCATTAATGTTTTTCTTAATTATATTTTTAATATTTCTTACATTTTTAAATATTCTTACAATATCACCAAAGTATTAAACAAATGGGATAACTATATTTATAGATTGTAGTTACAATACAATCGATAAATATTTTTTCTACCCACCGCACAGATGGAGGTAAAAAAAATCTGACCTTCTGTACCCTCAGTTACAAATTATTTTTACGCCTTCAGCTCATTTGCTTTCATTCAAATTTTTAGATTCCTTTTTTTATGTAACATATTTTACAAAATAAGCGTGAAAAGTTGCGGGAGATCAATGCATAGAAATAACGTTCTACAATGGAGGGGGGTTTTCGTTACAAGCCCTTTTGTTCCACCCCAAGAGGGGATGCTGGGCAACGGACCCGTGCCCTTTTACCGCAGCTGTCAGAACAGCTGTTGGGACCCCCAAGCCCCAAATACGTATAAATGTGTAACATATTTGACGCTATCAATTTCGAATTAACATAATAACTTAATGTTATACTAGGTAAGCATTTAGTATAAAATATTACGCTTAATTATTCGCAAGATATTAATTTTAGTGAAAAAGAATGAGGATGATAGAAAACGGAGAGCAAGTATCTCCCCAAAGAAGCAAGATATAAATAATTTCTTAGAAATAAAATACAAATAGAATACTCAAGTTCATAATTTTGTAAATTGCAAGGGAATTAATTAAAAGAAGTGAGGAATCTATTCGCTTTATGTCAAATGCTAAATATAGTTTTCTTCGTTTTTGCAATTAAAACTACTAATAAATTTGAACATTTTTATTCGAAAAGCTAATTAGGTATTCTATATCAATATATAAATAAAAAAATAAATACTAAAATATAAATAATTATTTAATTATTTATTCAAAAAATTATTATCCTAGAAAATACTTAAAATTTTGCATTGCTTTAGTACAGGAATAAAATAAAATCAATTTTTCCGGTTAATCAATTTATTAAGGATCAATAGATTGTATCATGTGTTGTAGGATTTAAAACCAATAATTTGACATTAAAATTTTTAAAAATTATTAATAGTAACTAGAGTTATACATAATTATTATTTTTGAATAAATAGCAACATTAAGATAATAATTCTTACCTTTAAAAAATCAACAAAATATTTCATGAGCTAATCCACCAATCACGAAATTCACCAACTGCTTACAAACAAATTTAAAAAACTTTAACTGAAGAAATTTTCAAATTATTCCATTTAAATTTCATGCCGAAGGAGAAGGATCAACTGGATAAACACATCCCTCTTGAGCTTCTCACGCGGTTCTGCTATCGTTTGCGCTGACAAGCAGCCCTCTCACCCACTCAACTCGAGCGCGCGTGCGATCGTTCGCAGGCAAATCAGCAACGAGGAGCCTGTCATGCTCCAACAACACAGCGGAACGCGCGCCAACCGAAACGCTCCAGGGCTATTCCATATGAACAGGGACATGATCAAGAAAAATGAAAAAATAAAATAATAAAATTTTCTAATTATTTTAGGGAATAATTATGCAGTATTGATCTAATTGTGTTTTTCATTGCTTAAATTTTGTGTAAAATTATTTTTATCGGAATGTCAGCATTTAAAGTCAATATTTAGAAATATTTGTTTTAAAGGTTAATTTGTTAATGAAAAATGTATAGTTTATTTAGAAAATTAAAAATAAATTAATTAGTTTTTACAACTTTTTTGTTAAATATACTCATAAACTTTATAGTAAAAATGAAATAAAGTGTTTAAATCAATTTAATTATATTTATATTCATGAATAACTAAACGCTTATACACATGTAGCGTGAGTTACGAAGTACTGTAGCGTGAGTTACGAACAGCTCTCTATATTTTATTTTATTTCTGATTTTCTTAAGCATCCCCAGTAAAACTGTTTGTTATTTTAGAATAAAGGAAGTATATTCAAACACCTGACAAGCATATAGAATTATTGAAACACTATTTAAGCAGAAAAACAAATTTGAATTTTATACTCATAAATCCATGTCTTTTTCTTGTAGCGTGAGTTACGACTCTATTTTAATTAATATTTAAAAAACTAAAATTCTTAAAAGATTCGCAATACTTATTTTAAATTATTAACATAAATTTCAATATGTATGATTTTTTTAGAAAGAAAATAATAGTTATTTCTATATTTAAAAATTATTTGAAATTGCAATTTTGAAAAAAATGTAGCGTGAGTTACGGTGGAATTGCCCTCCAGCGGACGGGTAACGGAACCGACACGAGGGATCGAATTTTTTTTCTCTCCGAAAAAAGAGTGGATCGTTTGATTCGATACAATTTTTGGAGACCTCCTCGGGCTGTGTGTTGGTTTGAAAGAATAGGTCAAGTGTGCTCTGTTGACGAGCTAATGAGAATTGATTGATTGCTTGTCATATTGATGAAATTGTGCGAAGCTCTGGTTATCTTAAGGTTCAGTAGTGCAATAATGTCCCGTTTTGGTCTTTGAGGCATGCTCAGTCTAAAAACACAAAGCTGATCATGGATGTAAATCGATTGGAAGAAACTTCATGACATGATAGGCCCTAGTAATCAGATTATAGTTATGGTTTATAGATTATACACGATGTGCAAATGAAATATAGGGGGAAAACGTCCTAGAAATTTGGCATTCATTAAGATTTTAAGAGAGACTGTAGAGATGATGTCCAAAGTCTTCGGTTCAATTTTATGAATCAAGATCTGTAAAAATCCGGTCCTACAGAAAGACTAACCTAGAAAGTCAGAAATGCTCCTTTTCAACCATAGCAAATGACTTAATTTACCAATATTCGTCACTAAATTTGTTTAAATTCTTTCTACAGAAAACCAATAAATTTTGCTAAATTATACTACTATATTAATTTAAATCAGCTACACCTCACAATTTTGCATCTAAAAAGAACCAATGTAAACACTTTTAAACAATAAAACTAAATTAAACAAAACTAAATGATAAAGAACGGTTATTTTTTATTAGACAGGTTTGAATGTTTTAAAACTATAAAAAAAATATAAAAGATTCTTCATTGTAAAAATTTATTTGTAGTATACAACGCCAATACACTAAAAATCATATTTTTAAAAAAATTTAAACCGTCTTTCTCAAAAAAAGCATTCTTTCAATGAAATACTATCGACACTTATCTATTCCATTAAAAATTTTTATTTCTTTTTAAGTGCTTTTCACACATCCCAACGGTTTGGTCCTGACGAGCTTAGTGCGCATGCGTGTGGACTTATTTTAGCTGGTTTTTTTAGAAATTTTAATAAAACAATAAATCGGGGATCGAACCCACGACCTACCGCATGCTAAGCACGCACTCTACCATTGCACCAGCGGGTATTCATTAATGATAGCAATTATCCGAAGAAGATCCTTTTTTTCTCCCCGAGCATGCGCACTAAGCTCGTCAGGACCGAACCGTTGGGATGTGCGAATATGCTTCCAGTAGTGAAAGTAGTCTTTTGTAGTGAAACGTCTTTTTCGGAAACTCAGGGTTCGGCTTTCCTGCAACAAACCAATCCTAGCCAAGTAACACGTTTTACAGGGAGCGTCACTAGGGTAAAGCAACTTTTGCAGATATCGAAGGTTAGGGCTGAAAGAAACTTCGATGTTAACTTTATTTCAAATTTGTCTGCCAATGATGGAAATTGTTCAAATCGATTATAAAAGGTGCGAAAGTTTGGATTTCATTTCACTTTTATTAAACGTAACAGACATTTAGTTTCGGTTAAAAGGCACAGTCTTTTTTTATTTTTTTAGATTCATTATGCAATTTTAAAATAGAATCTGCATTTAAGGTAAGTAATTTTAAAATTTAACAAATTTGTAGAGAAAAATATCGCTAAGACTAAAATTTAGATAAAATTCTTTTAAGGTTCATAAACATAGACCTTGGAGGAGAGAAAGACGGAGCATAGCGATAAGAATCCCAATAGCGATAAGTTGGTTTGTTTTGAAACCTCGAGTAATCAACATCTCAACTCGAAAAAGCACGTGGAGCAGGGAATATTATCGCACTTCCTCCATAGGCGTGTGGAGGGAATCGCGATGGTTATACTACTGGGGGGGGTTATAATTGCGAAATAAAGCTGGACAAGGATTTTCTTTGCACATGTAAGTCTTCTTTAATCCTTTCCGTTCAACTGAAATACATTTTGAAGGATTTTATTAGCGATAAAACTGTTTTAATCGTCATGGGAAGTTTTTTCAGAACAACAGTCTAACTGCTTTATTGTGGAAAATATTTATTTTTCATTATGGAGAAGAAACTGAATTATCCTAGTTGCTATTCTTAAATGTGAGAAACAATTGTTGGTTTTAGATTAACTGTTTATTTTTAGAAAAAATTACCAATTGCGACTTGTTTCGGATTTCAACAATGTGATACAAAAAAGTTCTTTTGTTGACATTTCAGTTATAAAAAGTGATTAAATAGAACAGTAATGATTCAAATTAATAATATTTCAAAAATGGGTTAAAGTACTCAATTAATTTATTGTTATTGTGTGTGAGTAAAAATTGTATTCGTTTCACTAAAGAAAGTAGAGCTTAGGATTTATGTCAGATATTGTATAATGAAACTTCATGTTTACATGGTTTAGAATTGCTATGAAAGTTTATATTTTATTTTATTTTAGTTTCTGTTTAATTAATATAAAGAATTTATACTCTGGGTAATGTTACTAAATTAACAAAAGCGACTAATTCATATGTAATATTATACTAGTTTATGGCATTGGTTCTTTCACAGCTCTATATACCTACTCTAGTCTAGAACCTTTATTTTTATTTTTTAAGAGCTGTGTTACGTTACTTATGTAAAAGCTTTATATTATATACTTGTGTATTTAAAGACACACCCGAAAAAATTTGAATAAAATATAGATATTTTATTCATGTAAAATCATCACTACTTTTTTGTTTTAAAATAAAATATAAGTATAATAAATATTTACAATATACTAGCTCTTAATAAACCAGAATTCATATAATTTTAATAGTAAAAGATCAAGAGTGCTATTAGGGAATCTATATCTACCAATAAAATGTAATTTTTTAATTAATAGTGTTTTTTCCCGCGATGACACACAGTTTAGTAACTTCTTACCAAAGTTAGTTAAAATTTTTATATTAAAAGTTAATGAAGTTATTTAAAGTTGAAGCGATGTTAAGCTTTTAGAAAAAATTAGCACTTTTTTTGTTCTAAATGCTTTATAATACCAAATAGAAAAAAATATATATATGTTGCAAGATTATCAAGTGAACGCGTACGCTGGCGATTTTATAACAACACAAACGAAAACCAAAACAACCGAGCACGTGTAGAGGGTGATTGCTGCTGCAGATTAAATGATGCTGATGCCGTGACCTTGGCCAAATACTCCGTCTATTCTTCTTCTAAAGTCTATGTTCATAAATAATTGTTTACTAAATTGTTTGTTAAAATTCGTAAAATTAAACCTACTGTTGGTCTCCCCAAGCAACAATAGAGGGACTTGATTCCCTTTTTAGATGTTGATCCATTTTTTATCTTTATTTTTTAGTTGTTTAAAAAACATTTCCATTTCTTTTAAAAATGGTTTTTCAAAAATAAAACTAAAATGAAATAAAAATGCTACACGGATTCACTAGTTTTTTATAATGCCTCCAAACAGTTTCTTTTTCTTCAAAATCAATTCAAAAAACTAAAAAAGGGGATCGACTCTACCCTCCATAAAGTATGTGCGGAATATGGAAGATTTCAAAATCATCAGCTTAGTCTATCGAGACGTCAAACCGTCTATTATCACACTCACTCGCAGTTTTGAGCTTCCTTGGCCTTACTCGTCTGGTTGGCAATGACTAAAAAGACTAGATTGTAGATTCTAATTTCAATAATCGCAAAATATTAGAAAGAAACCCAAAGCTTTTTAACCTGTCAACAACATTGAGGATCAGAAAAAATATTCATCAATAGGGTTCATTCAGAATTTTTTAAATAATCAAGGTAATTTAAGGAGTTTTCCAAAAACTTTCAAGGAATTTTCCCAAAATTTTCAAGGAGTCTTAAAATTAACAAAATAAAACTCCTTAGGTTTAATTAGACCAAGCTTAAAGATATTGGTAAGATAGTAAATCTAAAGGGACATTAAAACCAATAAATGGAACATATAATTCTGACTAAAAATCTATAAAGCAAGTGCTTCAAAATTTGGAGTTTTGTAATTCTAAAAGTCCTATATATTATTTAAAATTCATTACAATAGCTGAATGTACAAAGTGTTGGGTCCGGGCATTTTGAGGTGAATCTTTTTTTATCCTGTAACTTCAGAAACTAGTTTTTATAATTGAATTCAAGGAGTTAATATGGAGTAAGTCTCAAAATCAAGGAGTTTCCATAGTGCTTTGTAAATTAAAACTGTTTTCAAGGATTTTTTTAAAGGAGAATTCAAGGAGCGTGTGAACCCTACATCAAGACATCCAATGCACCCTTCGTCACCCAAGAACGAATCCCGGATTCGATCTGCATCTCAAGATCGAACCCTGGAGCAAGCTTCGTTCGACGATAAGGCCAGCAATGAATGATATACGACGGCAAACACTCGTTAGCGCTCGTGATCCACTTCTGTATCTTCCCATCGGGGCTTTTGTTCCCGCGAGAAATGGCGGGAAAATGGAGCGTTCTGAAGATAGTAGAACTATTATAACGTCAGTTTATTACAAACGCGGAGCTGTTATAATAACGGCGATAATTGCCTTGTTATGGGTCACACTCTTATGTGATGTTTGACGAGTGTGCCTTTAATTTTTGTGAAGGGATTATAACGGGTGAGTGAGGAAGGAGTGTTGCCTTTAAAGAGAGTGACATCCCCCAATCCTTGTGCGAAGAATCTCTTGTTTAATTAGCTTCGTTTATCAGATTCACCGAAGGCTTGTTCACTTGAGCGTGATTCAAGTTGAATTCATTAAAGGTAACAACTTTGCAGTATACTAAATTATAGAAATTAAAAATACAGAAGGTTGTAACATAAAAAAAATACATCGGAAAGTTTAATAGAATATATATGTTACAGGCAATGTGATAAATCGGGTATTATTAATAATGCCCGGGCAATGTGATAAATTCAATGGAATTTATGAATGAAATTTATCACTTTGCCCGCCTCCACTCTGGGCATTATTAATAATGCCCAATTAATCACTTTGCCCGTAACATATGTTTGGTTAGTATGGTTGTGAATGCATAAAATGAAAACAGTAAAACACCAATCCTTGTCAGAATTAAGGAAGGTGAATTAAGAATTTTAAACAGCATCAAAGCATTTTTAAATCTCGTTCATATAATAAAATTGATAAAATTTTAATAGTGATAAAATTGATACATCCTTGGTCCCGCGATAATTTTAGTCTATAAGAGAAAGTTAGGTAATAAAAATGCATTGGTGAGTTCCAAATATTTTCTGATGTTTAAGACAAATATACTGTAATACACTTTTTACAAGTATTTTTTACTGTAATATGAAAGTATATGTTTATTATTAACTTTAAAAAAATTAGAACCTGACCCAAATTAATATAACATCAAGTTAAAAAGACAGAAAATATTATTATTTATATTTTTGAGACCAAGAGCCGAAAAAATTCTTGCTTTTAAAATAGTCATATTATTGTCTACAAAAATCTAACTAAAAAACTATATTAGCAAGTAACTAATGAAGAAGGAAAAGTTTTGAAACTATATCAAAATTTTTTTAAAACGCCATCACAAATTCCAAAAGAAATGATAGCGTTGTCTCTTCGCGTGCAGGGGTGGGAAATCTGCGCCAACTGCGCCAAACTGCGCCGAAATTGGTTACCTGCGCCAATCTGCTCCAAAAATGATATAATGAGAGTGCAAAATCTGCATTTTGTTACTTATTTGTTAACTATCAAGGGGTGCATTTATATCTGGAGATCCAGAATCGAAAATATTTTACATTTACAACCATTTACCTCAGGGATCTTAAAACTGAGTGGCCGGATACCAATTCCATTGCAGGGAAAACCCAGTTCCGTATAAAACTAAATTTATAACAGAGTGAATCTAAAAAATTTTCTACTTCCTACGTAAATAAATTTTTTATTTAAATCATTTTTTGGGCAAAGGGAGTTTTTGATTGGAATAAGTATTTGACATTGTTCTGTTCTCTTAAATTAAAAAAAAGTAAGGAAAAACTTTAAGGTGAAAAAAAACAAAATGTGTTTTATAATCTTTAAAATTCCTTTTTAGTTAATTTTATTGGTGTTCCGAATCACCCCGCTGTTCCGATTCATCCCGTTTTACGCTACCGGAATATCAAAAGTTGAGATTTAATCTAGAAGTAATTTGACCTGATGGAAACATTTTTATGACCCTCAGGCCCAACAAGACCCCTATTTCCCATCACTCCCATAGGACACACCTTCACCCCGATCTGGGGGGCAAGCATCCCCTCCAAACGACGATCTCACGGAACACCCACCTCCGCCGAACGAAAGACGGTCTGGGTCAAGGAGTCCGCGTGTCCTGCAAGGCGACCTTGATTGTGAACTTGGGCCCTACTCGGAATCTGGGTTAGCAGCGAGAAGATGGATGGCAGCCTCCCTTTGAACACGAGAGAGAAACTGAGAGGCGAACTGATGGGGATTAATGGGGGAGAGAAACGAGGTGCGTTTCGTATCGAGAACGACAGGTGTAAGTAGTTATTCACGAAGATGGGAGTTTCGTTCAGGGGTCGCCGTCTAATAAATTGGAAAAAAGGTTTGGCGAGAAAAATCTCATTTTGAAAAGAGCTTATCTTAGATTATTTTTTCATTAAAGTGAGGACTTATTTTACCTTACTTCAGATGAAGTGCAAAATAATAAAAAAAATCGTTCTTTTCTCATAGTTTTTTCACAATTTAAAATATTTCAGGTCAAGTTCAAATGAGTCAAAAGGAGCATTTACTGATTAATGTTGATAATTATGTTTGTGTTTGCGAGTAATCCCCCTGGAACTACACGGTAAAGATTGGATAAAAATGTTTTTATCCAATTAAAATTAATTCTCTTGAACTGTGATTACCATTTCCACAAGATACTTTACCAAATCAATAAAACCTGAAAACCTCAAATGGACCACATGTCGAAGTGGCTCATAATCTAGACTAGTGATTCTTAAACTTTTGATACCCAAAGACCAAGATACTTTATTATATCCATGAAACTCGTAAACCTCCCAGGGTTCATAGGTTTAGAATCACTGCTTTAGAACAGGCTTGTTAGACGGATATTTCTAGTAGACACTACATATTTTAAGTTATTTAGCATTACCTATGTGTCTAACTGGAAAATATAGTGTTAACCCCGACTTAAGTTTCTTAAGGCTTTGAAATAAGCTTGTAAATGCATTAAACAGATATTTCTGATTAACACTAACATTTTTTAGTTATTTGAGTTAAAAATCTGTGCGAATAATTGTAAAGTATAGCATAAACCCTACTTCAAAAGACAGAATCTCTACCATCAGTCAACCAAAGCTAAACCATCCATCAAATAGTAGAAAGTGAAGACGGCATAGCAGGAGTTTCCGGATATCATAACGGGATTGCCGTCATTGTTCGACCATCTTACTCATCGAAAGGGCTGATTCGGAGTTAATGGAGCTTTTAAGAAACAAAGGTGTGGGGCATTGCACTGCATTGATGCGCGATGAAGCATCCGAATCCAAAATGGCAGCCAATATAAGGGAGATATCCACCGGGGCAAGACCCGATTTCCGCGTTCACGAGCAAGATGGGGGATTGAGAACGAATGAAACTCCTCCATTAAATGACCCTAATCACTAGCCATCGAAGGATGATCTAAAAAGAACTATTAATATGTTGTGAATAGTCCGTGCTTCATTGGTTCTGGATATCAGTTATGGGAAATGTGACGAAATGGGGTTGTGTTATGGTGTAAAGTGATTTGGCTTCTGGAATATTTATAAGAGGGTAAGTGAGGAATGGAATAAGGTGTTTCGGCTTAATGGCTGTTAAAATTGCAAGTCAAATGTGAGAATTAATTGGAAAATGTTCTGCATCAGTAAGCGAAGTGCCTGTATGTCAGGAAACGGTTGTGATGTGACTTGTGACTGCTTAGCAATTGCTGTTTTTTAAACTGAATTTTTACTGTGCCTATTTCAATTAAATTTAGCACTGCACCGGTTACTGTTGGTTATATTGTGCATACAGATCTTAATATACGTAATTGTAAAAGATTTCAAATAATGCTGAACTACTATTTGAATATATCTGCTTAAATTTTACCTAGGGAGTACCAATAAATAAATCCTGCATATTTAATGAGCGGTTGAATATTTTTCTTATACCAAAGCAAATAAATTGGTATTTATAATATTGATCCAGAAATATTTCGAGTGAAAAATAGAAAAAATAATAACATTCAATAAGTAAATTATAATACCCTATCAAACTCCGACAGAAATTTCAATTCAGAAGTTCAAAATAAAGTAACGTTATGAAATGCTGAATAAGGATGCGATTTTATTTTTTGCTTACTTATTTATTTATTTAATCACATTATCTAATTATTACTATTGTTGTTAAAAATTCACAGTTTATGATTTTAAGCCGGTAGTATTCATGAAGCAATGAATCAATAATAAAGGTCTGAAACAAATTGTGTAAAAAATATTGGAATAATTTCACTACATTCAAATTTATTATTAGTGTCAAGATAATTTTGGATTATTTTCAATTAACCTCTCTTTCATTCTCAATCTTCCCTAAAAAAAAAAGATAAGAATCTCTCTTGTTTCAAGAAAAAGATAAATCAAATCCTGCAAAAGCAATGTCCAGAACGCATTAAAACTTCAATAGAAACGATTCAATCAAGTATTTAGTCCATGCGAAATTGCTTTTTTCTACCCAAGCAACAAGCGGTCAAAAGCGCCGAGATAACATTCATTCTCCATTGTTGAAGGCGATGTTTCTTTCGAAGAGGCTAAACGAACAGTGAAAAGTAACGATGAAGAGGAACAAAAGCGAAGGAAAAAGAATTCTATAAAAGACCCCATATAAAAACCAAACGGGCTTGCTTAGGATATCGAGATATATCATCAAGCAATTCTGTTGTTGAACCGAAAAAGGAAAGCTATATTAGCATCTTGAGAGACTTTGATATCAGGAAGTCGCTTCTCAGTCTCAAAGGAGAAAATAGGACAATTGAGAAAATGTGGGAGTAAAACTTTTTTTCAATTTCGGCCGAGAGATTCCCTGAGCAACTTAGAATCCGAGAATAAAAGGATAATCAGGAAGTTTGGATTGGAATATATCAGTAGAAAGTTATTTTCCAATTCAAACCAGTCATGTTAGGAGTATTGACAAAAAAGCGTAATATTTCCAAATAAAAATTGCGAATTTTCGTATAAGCATAATGTTTGTTGTACTTCTTCTATTGTCTGTAAAAGGATGTTTCAAAATATGTTAAGTTATTAAAAAGGACTTTAAACTACTACTACATATCTTTCCCTCTTGAAAAATAACTTAAATAATTTAATTCAAAACTCAAACTGTGTGAACTTCATACAAATCCCAAAAACTACATACCTTTTAACTCTGTCATTTGAGTATTATTCAATAAAGTTCTACTCCTGTAAAATTGTACTCCTGTTCTTATTTATTACTTATGGTGAAAGCATGTAACTTGATACATCTTTGGATCTGAAATAAAGAGTTCTTGATATTAACCTATATTTTAACAAGATTTTCTCAAAATATCAGTAAAATTTAGGTATTCAGTAAAGGGGAAAACATTCTCAGTTTAGAAAAAAACACTATTTAAAAGAATGGAAAAGAGTCAATAAAACGTCGATTAAAGAACTTGTAAAAAAGGGGAAATAAGGACAAAAACTGTTGTTGTTGTTTCTTATGCCGCTTGGAATATCCAAGCTCCACCGCGGAGCGCACAGGATAAAACTGTAGATTCTATCTATAATCCTAATAATCGATAAGAAAACACCTTACTTTTTTTGTAGGGATTATTAGAAAATTTAGCTCATGTGTACAAATAAATGTAACTAATAATTTTTTTATTTTTATTTAAAACTTAAAAAAAGGATTTAAAAACTGTGGGTGCTCATTTAACCTTAAAATGGTGGAAAAAAGACACTTAAAAATGTTTTAAATTCATCATGGTGGAACTAACAGCACCATCTCCACATTTTATTCTTCTCACCACATTTGAAAGGAGAGAATCATTCAAACGTGTCACTTTGATTTTCAGCTGCAATGAACATACAGCCGTGATAACTCACAGCCTGGACATTGTATCAATCGGGTCTGAGTTTCTGTTCCCTTCCGTATAACAACAGATAAAATGACCCGACGGTGACGAAAGAATGGAAGGATTGAACTTCCGTGGCGTGCAAAATGGACCATTCGCGACCAAGATCGAAGTAATGATAAAAGATGTCTCGACTTTTTGCACTTTAAAAACGGCAATCGTCCAAAGTAATAAACCACTTCGAATCATTTAATGCCGAAAAGACTTAAGGCTTCGCTGAGTTTTCTCTCACATTGTGGGATAATGATAGATTTAGAAACAAGGGCAATCTATTTTTCTTTCGACAAGATCAAAACAATCAATAGTTATTCCATAGGCTTCTGCTAAAATACTGGAATTTTTCAAATCGCTTGTTTTCAGCGATTAGGGATTTCATTTCCCTATGTAAATCCTTTTAACAACGACTTATTGATAAAATATTTCATGGTACAGTAGTTTTTACCAACATACTGAGACTTTTAAAGATAGTTCTTAAAGTTACGTGTTATTAACTAATAATTAATAGATTTTACATTTCTTTTACTTTTGAAATACAATCTTGAATTAAGGAAAAAAAATTTCGTAATTTTTGCTTTAATCACAAATTTCTTTCTTAGATTAACAGAACATAATCGTGTAGTCGTTAGGGGCCATTCATTAATTACGTAAGGATGATTTTAGCACTTTTTGACCCCCCCCCTACCCCCATGTAAGGGTACGTAATATTTTTCAAACCCCTCCCCCCTATTCTTACGTAAGATTCCAAAGTTAAAAAGTTGAAACCAAAACTAATAAATATTTCTCTCTCTTTTTCCTTTTGTTTTGTTTCGACAACTGGAAGATGGATTTAACAGTTTTATTTTTATCTTAACTTAATGCCTACTCCAATAAAAAAAGATGCATCTGATATACCGTCATTTTTTTTTAAATTAAAGCTTCGATAATATACCGAGATTGTCAGCATTTTTAAGTTATTCTGGGGTTATTCAATAGTAATTTGTATAGAATAATTGTAATTTGTTTACATTAACTTGGAAAATCTTACGTAAGAATGGGTTTGACCCCCCAACCCCCCAAATAAGGGTATGTAGAGATTTTTCCAACCCCCCCTCCCCCTTGGGACCCTTACGTAATTAATGAATGGCCCCTTAGAGCATTTATCACTATTGCATCTACATATCTATGGCTTAGTTCTTTTTACATCATGGAAATTTATAGTGTGCAATAATTATACCAACTACTCCATCCTTATAATAATGTATAACAAGTAATTTATTTAAATCTCTGTAAAAGTTTGCTATTGTTTTCTAAAAGATGCATTGATCCAGTAGTTGACAGTCAGAGCCAACAATGAGAGTTAGTAGTTGATACACTTTGCACCAGTTGTTAACATAGGGGGATAATTATATTGTATCTAGTTCTGCATGGTAATATATAGAGGTTAATTTTAACTATGAGTTTTGAGGAACATAAATTAATTATCCCCTATAACAACACGAAAGTCATGTATTAGCTAATATCCCATTTAACTTATTCCATTCATTACAATTTTTTAAAATATGATAATTTTGAAAACTTCAAACATCAAGAACAATTTTAATAAACAAACTTTGATTTATCAATGAATTCTTTATCAACGTCTTTATACGTATACAAAATGTAAAATTTAGTATTTAATTATAAAGAGAAACTATCCTTACCAACGCTTATTGACTTCCTACCTGATTAAACTTAATAATACCGTAATATCTAACCAAAAAAGTTCCAAGCCACAATTTAAATTAAAGAACTCTTTTTGCTAAATCATACAACGTAGTGGTAAAACTATATGTTGATTGGATTTACATGTTCAATACAGAGGTATTAAGTTAGACAGACATTTCAACAATGCTCTAAAAACCTTTGCCGTCAATTAGAATTGATTGAGGATGTAAATTTTGCTTAAAGAGGAAATGTCATAGATGTGCAAAATAGATATTTCCTCTACTTCACATGTTCGAAAGGTGATGACACATGTTTTTATAAAATAACAATGAGGTGTGTGCTGTAGAGAAAAAGACACCTGTTCCTAAATGTGCCGTGCATAGCAGTACAAAAATGCTTGTAACTTGTAAGGTCATAAAAAACTTCAAGCAGGTGCTAATAATACAAGAAATGCTAAATAAAACAGCAAGAAGCAAACAGAAGAGTTAAGATAGTTATTTGTCAAAACATACTCTTAACTTTCAGCAGGTTTTTTAAAAATAATGACCAAGGACCTAAAATGATCTTGATAATTATTAAGTGAAGGACAAAACTTTATGAAAAGAAACCTCTGATGAAAGCTATATATGGAATACAATGAAAACCATTATTGGTACTTGACCTTTTAGAGGTCCTTCCTATAAACTCTTCAAGACTAAGATTTCTGGGGTTAATAAAGCAAGGTTAAGAAAATTATCAAAATTTAAATTTTTTGAGTACAACTTGTGAGAAAAGATCAAGGAAAAACCAATTCTTGGGTGCAATCCTGTAATTTTGCAAAATTCAGAATGATTCTTGGATGAACCCTTTCTAGAGAAAATTTACAGATATGATTTAATTTTATAGAAAGTGAAAATTTGATTATTTGATCATTTCTTGAAGCGCACCATTTAAGAAATTCTAGAGCAGATATATGTATGATTTGAATCAAAGAGAAACTTTTCTATTATTGAATGAAATGAAATACAATGTATCCCATCTCATCCAAGAAGGTGTAGAGTGTTGTAGAGAACAATAAAAGAATCTTCTCTCAGAAAAAGGTAGCGATATTTCAGATTTTCACACACATTGTGATAAAGAAATGGCTTTATTACATAGAGGGGGTTAGAAATCATCCTTCTATAGTGTCAGAATAAAGGCATTACGCAACAAAAACGCTGTTCTACATTCTTCCGTTATTAATGTGGGATATTCCCTTAATGCTCACATCGTGTTGCACGTACACTAATTTGAATGCACACGCATATTGTGATGTGCCCGTCACTTTTTCAAGGATTGGAGAACAATGGGAAAGGTTTCTTTTCAGCATACCTTTGTTCCATTGCCAAGGTCAATACATACATAAGTGAATGTTTTTTCTAATGCCATCTGAAGAAAAATCATGGATCTCTTGCGAGTTTGAGCGATGGGAATAAATACATTTCAATGGACTGGTGAGATATGGAGAAATTTATCGCAAGGGGAAAAGGTAAAATATATAACTGCTATGGAACAATAGAGGGCAGTGGGTAGATAAAAAAGACAGATAATATCCAATGTTAATTTACATTATCTGATTAGAGTAATTGGTCAATAATGATACAACGGATTGTTTTCACACTCTAAATGGGGAATGGTTCAATTAATGACAATTTTTTATACACGTGGCATACAATTCCAAGCCTTGAATACCAATCACGAAGTTAATTTAGATTGCTAAAGTTTATCATATCGCTATTTAATGCTGAAACGCGTTCATGTACTATTTCCTCTAAACTTAAAAACATTTACTTCAATAGCTTACTTGAGCGTTCCTTTACAAATTTAAAAAAAATTGATACAATCTGTGATTGTGATACAGAGGAGGATCCAGGTGTGACTTCTGGGGGGATTTTTAAAACATCTCCAGCAGCAGAAACTACGATGTTTTTGAAAACATTGAAAGATAATATATACTTTGTTGGCCATAAAAGCTGTACATATTGAAACATTTAAAAGCTTCAAAATTCTTTTCAGATATGCCAATTTACTCAATAAACATCTATCCTTTTGGGGGCACTGGCCCACTACCCCCCCTGGATGCGATAAATTGATAGGATAAAATAATTCTTGCTATGCTAATTTAATATTTCGTTCTACCCACCCCACCACCTTCTAACTTCGGTTTCCACGGGAAGACTCCCAAAGACAGATCCGTTCGCACGAGATACCATCTCCCCGTCTCGTGCTCCACTGGCGGAACTAAGCAGCCGATTTCTCGCTTTTCGAACATTCTACCGCAGGGCTTTGGGTCAACTTTAGTATGAACCCTCCCCCACAAAATTCGACTGTGCCCCGAGGCATGCTGATGCGAGCGGCCGTCACCTCTTGTTCCAGGATATGCGAATGTTTCAGTTGATTTTCGGTCATTTACATGAAAAAAACGGCTATTATGCATTTTCATGTAAATTTCTTTTTAGATGAGGATGAAGAGAAAACTTTTATTTATTACGCGATTTTGAATTAAAAACCGTTCCAGTTATAAAAGTTCTGCTAAATCCTTAATGCTCATAAAATTACAAATGAGTGCAAGAAACACATACAGCCCAAGCAGCACAAATGTTCCAGGTTCGTCCGATTTTTGTCATGTATGGCCAAAATTCGTTTACTTGTAATTACAGTTACGTAAATTTGGCACAATCTGCGTTACTAAGGAGCTCACGTGCATCAGTGTATTAACCAGGAAACGGGAACCTAGGGATTTCCCCCCTACAAAATTTATTAATATTAGCATGCCACTTAATGGTTTATCAGGAGGCCATAGCTGCTTCTTTGGAATTGCAAGTATTTTTTTGTTACGTTGTAATAATTTCACACAGTATTTTGACACTTTAAAACCATATATTCGGCTGTTGAATGGAGTGTATTATCATATTTTATGTATGAGTATTAGGAAAGTTAAGTCTTTTAGTAGTCCTTATTCTTAAGATTCATTTTGAATAAGAAATGCACCGGTTAGAAAATTTTTGATTTTTATCATAAAAAAGTGCTATTTCTAGAGGATTCTCAGGGGAGACATGACCACCTCTGTACCTGCACTACTGGGTAAGGGTCAAATACTTAACCGGGTCGAAAGCTCCAATCTCGTGATCAATGGATCGTTAAACTTAATGACTGACTTTCATGTGTCTGAAACTGTCGTGAAAGGAGTGTTAAACTGAAACAATGCTTTTAAGAACTATATTTAAATCATAGATCCATGCCTGACTTACAAAAGCATTCAAACATCTGTTAAATAAAATGTTGACAGTTTACTTGAAGTGATAAAGAAGGGATCAAAAGTAATTTTTCTTCATTTCAGTATACATACAGTTTTTTTTCCATCTTATTCAGAGCTGATTATGAGAAAAAAATCTAATAGTTTGAAGTTAAAATACTTCTTTCAAAACTTTCTAAATTATTAAGAAAGGTTTCTTGCTTACTTATTATAAGTTTCTAAAAATTAGATTATAAATTTCTTTCTGATAAAGATTTTTTCATTACAAAAGTTCTTTTAATTATAAGATTCCAAAACTCTCTGTTAAGGACAATATAGAGCAGAGGAGGTCACTAAAAAGCAAATAAAAACTGCACACAGATAAAATTACTTTTTATTTTATAAGATCTTAATATGGACTAAACCCCTTTTTTATATATTCCAATAACTCATATTTAAAGCGAATACAATCCTGAAAATTATAGTACATTCTATTATCTTAATACCAATCCAATATCACAGAGGCTTCCCAAATAACCAATGAAAGTAATAGTCCTTTCCTTCAAGGATAAATTAAAATTATTGTGTCTAAAAGATGTAGCACTAAAACAATGTAATTGCCTTTTCCAGGTACAAAACCATCAGGAGCCGACGATAACATAATGTGATGATATCCCAAGGACAAAGGAACTTACTGCAACGTTTAATTAACAGCAAGGACAGAGGAGAATGCCTTATTGTCCAGTCCCACTTCTAAAGATTCTTTAAACTAAATCCAGGGAACCACTTACCGTAAAATCCTCGGAAAAATGGGGGTCATTTTTCATAAAATTGCTTGGTCAGTGTACCAAATATCTCGCTAAAAAATTTTCTAAAAAATGTTTTTTTTTCAACGAGGATACTCATATAATTACACTTCTAAACTAAATAATAAGGTAAATGACTTATATTTTTACCTTGAAACAAAATAACTTGAATCAATTTATTTAAAATTGCTTACAGTAATTCAAATACTTTAGGAAAAAATATTTTCCTTTCTAAAAGAACAAAATTAAAACTTAAGGATTGAGTTCCGAATTTTTATTTATGTCATAGTTTTGAATAATTAAGTGTTTTCAGAATTGCAGTAATGATAAATTATGTAAAGATTCCAAAACAAACTTTAGTCTTATATTTGTCACACATATTTCTGCTTCGTTTTATTAAATATTTTATTCCTTTCCCATCTCTCAAGTCATCTTGCAAAATTCTATCAAAAACTTCACTCAATTAATTGATTACATTACGTATTACCCCTACAATTATCAAGAAAAACATGATTTACAGAAATAGTTTCCCCGCTATAAATGTGCCCCCGCTGGAAAACAGCATTTACAGAAAAATCTTCCGCAAGTTGTTTTCTCTACTAAGCGTATGATGCTTACTTTACTTATACAAAACGTACTCTGTTAGCTCACTAGACAAAATGAAACTATTTCTCATCATAAAATGGAATCCATAAATTATGGATTACTAATTAAACATTTATAATGCTTATTTGCTCATCAAAGAAACAGCTAAAATCTATATTTTACAAAATCCTTTTTTGATTTTCGTAAAAATCGTACCACTTTTTATATGAAAGTAATCAATCCTCAAGAAAACCCTAATTTTTTCATTTACATTTCACACATTCATAAACAAGTATATTTCGTCCAACTGCTATACTATTTTAGTCTACTAGAAGTGAATGAAGAGTATTATTTCTAAACATCTGTAATAGACTTATGAATAGTAATAGACTTCATTATAGAATTATGGATAGTTAATGAATTATGGATAGTTAATGAATTATGGATAGTTATAGAATTATGGATAGCTATTATTAATTCATTGTAGAATTATGAATAGTAATAGACTTCATCCATAGGAATAGACTTATGAATGAATCAAGAATTTCTCTACTTGGATTTCTTTAATGTGAGTGAGAGTGACATTGTATTTCTTATGTCCAGGTTAATGAAAATTAGGTGTCTAGGTTTAATGTTCCAACCCATTTTTTACACAGGAAAGCAATCAAAAGGAAAGTAATCAATACCAACATAACCTATTACTATTGTGTTTGTCAACATCGAAATTAGACAAGCACTAATTGCACAGATCCTTTGTTTTACTGACAAGAAAAAAAGTAGTCTGCATAAAATGAGAGTATATAAATAAATACAATCGGTATAGTTTCTCTTAACTGCATTCGTGACCTAGTGAACCGAGCATTCGCGACTGGACTTTCGAAGGCAGAAACCAATTAGCTTTTCTTGGAAGAAAACTCTTGCAAAAGCTGTTCGACCAGCCTGTCTGTCATTTCACTTATCAGTTATTTTTGAACTAGAGTGAGCTGTGAATGGATTAAAATTGAATGGTTTCCTTTATGAGTGAATGCTTATCTTCGAGGCACGCGCCGGCCTACATCCCAGCAATTTACAAATAAAACCGCAGGAATATGTAAACACAATGCCGGTGGAAATTTTTGAAGAAAGACTATTGATTTATTGCTGTCAAAGCAAGGTCGATCAGTTAATTGACCTATCCTTAATTTCGGTGATCAAATTTCTCAGTCTACGTTTCTCACCCCCAAGTAGCAAGCAGTCATTTCTCAAGATATGATAACTCTCTTATTATGCAATAAATATTTTGCATGTGGTTGGCTCAAAACATTATGCCTCTAACTTTTCAATTTATCTTCACTTTTAATATTAACAGTTTCTAACAAGTATTTTAAAATGAATTATACAATTAGCAACACATACTGCATCAAATTTTAACTTATCATGAGTTAGTTCTATAAAATTAATAGGAATTTAGATCATGAATGTGTGTTTATATAAATTATTAATAGTAGATTAAAAGTGTGTTCAGAACTACTTAAAATATTAAATTTCAATTCTATTATATTCAGAAAATTAGACAATCGTTTTCTAATGATGTTTTTCAGTCTTTATCAAACATATCTTGAAACGAATTTTAGAAATATTAAAATAGAGCGTATTATCTTTCCTTATCTAATCATTAAACCCGTTTTAGTAACCAAACCACGACTACACAAACAAACCATGACATCTAAGGCATATAAATAAATATGACTGTTTAAGGCCTCTTATATGAGCAGTTTGTAAATACTTTTTATAAAAAACAGTTACTTCATCACTTATGACCCATTGTTCCTCAATTTTCCGCTACGATAATAACACTGGTAATAAAAAAAGATCCGAACGCAATGAGCCAGTGTTTCCGCAACAAAACATTGTCCATAAGAGCTCACTCTCCAACATCATGTTGGAGATGACCGCAACCCAAGATCATCGGATTACCAGCCAGAAAGCGAAATCAATTAAATACAGGCAGAAGCGTGGCTTATTAGCATAACTCCGGTCATTGTCTGTTGTTCGCTACCGTTTTGCCTATTGTGTGCTAATCGGTGTTCTACGGTTTCGTTTCAATCTACACCGTATGGTGTCGCGTATAGTAGGGCCTCTAAGGGAAAAGAAAGGAAATAAAGTTTAGGTTGTATCGGGTGGGGACTCCAATCCATGTTAGTGAGTCAGTTTGAACATAAGGTACGGAACTTTACTTGTTTTCCTAACAACTAAAAAATTTATAAACTTCGAACATCCTTATTATAAATCAAACTGTTGAAGTAGATTCCAGTCTAGTAGCGTTAACAACTAATAATGGTATAGATTCTATACCATTATCATTATATACAAATCACATTCTATAATCTATACTATAGAATGTGATTTCTCAAATTGGAAATTCAAATTAAGTGAAAATTGTCAGAAACAATGAAAAATTTCAGACAATAAACAAAATTGCTGGACTTAAGGTAAATTATTTTACCTTGGTGTTTATGTTGGGTCGCGCCCGTCTGCCCGAAATCCATCTTACCGAAGTGCCTCTTTCCCGAACGCCACAAGACCGAAAGACCTTTAGCCCGAACGGGACTTTTGACCGAACGGGACACTTGACCGACAGGACTTTTTACCGAATGGGACACTTTACCGAATGGACTTTTTACCGAATGGGACACTTGACCGAACGGGACACTTGACCGAACGGGACTTTTGACCGAACGGGACACTTGACCGAACGGGACTTTTGACCGAACGGGACACTTCACCGAATGGGACACTTGACCGAACGGGACACTTGACCGAACGGGACTTTTGACCGAACGGGACACTTGACCAAACGGGACACTTGACCGAATGGGACACTTGACCGAACGGGACACTTGACCGAACGGGACTTTTGACCGAACGGGACACTTGACCGAACGGGACTTTTGACCGAATGGGACACTTGACCGAACGGGACACTTGACCGAATGGGACACTTGACCGAACGGGACTTTTGACCGAATGGTGCGTTTGGCCAACAACTCACTATGGTCACTCATTTTAAATATGGGCTTTCGATTTAGGTGTCCTGTTGCTTGACCACTGGTCAAGATTGCCTCTATGGCTAAAATCATTATAAAATTAATTTTGGAGATGTTGATTGATATTTTGTAATCTTTACAGTTTTGACATGTGTTTTTGGTTCCAGCTGACCATTGGTCAGTCCGGTCCACTTTCTGTAACTTCTTTGCTTTGGCACTGAAGTAGGTCATGTGGGGGCTCAAACCAAACACCTTGAGACCTATAACATTTTCCGGTTGTCCACTGGTCAAGATGGTAGTTTCTGATTTTACCGAAAAATAGATAATAAATTACGTTTTAAAAAATGTATTAGGTTAATGAAATACTGATGTCTTCCATGCTTGAATCGGAAATATGCGTTTAATTTTTATGCAAAGAACTTTATCTTACTGTAAAAATAGGACATTCTAGTATCATTCATGCACCGGGAAAAAACTGATTAATTTTTTTATGTTTTGAAAATAGTTTAATACTTGTGCAAGTTTGTTGAAAGGTCAACAAACTTGCACAAGTATTAAACTATTTTCAAAACTTAAAAATTGTTGCCCGTTATAGAATACTATTACAAATATAAGCAATGAATAATTGCAGTCTAATTTTTTGTTAATTCTTGTGTATTTAGAATAGCTGAAACCTCCAGAAAAACCTTAAGATTACCAAAGCCCTAAAATATAATTTATTTTCAATTTAAAGTAGCTTCTTTTCTGTGTAAGTTGAAGCAACGTGTGACGTCATGCGTGCATTGTTTATTATCATTCCTGTTTAAAAAGGCAAAGCTCTAAGGTTTTTTTTTCACATCCTTATAGTGTTTCGATAATACGGTGCTTCCCCCATTTACAAGAGGCACGCGTAACGTCACCCAGTTAGGTGCTTTCTGTAATAAACTATCTCATAATTAACTGGAAAAAAAATTGTGTAAAAACACAAAAATTTTTTGAATCAAGAGATATGTTTGATTGAATTAAAAGTATATTTAGAATTTTAAGAGATGCTGCAATTTTCCATTAGATTTTTAAACAGAAATAGTTTTTGTGGTTCAATTCACTCTAATAATACAGATATCATATTTTATTTTATTTTTTATTTAACACGTGAAACTAAGCATAACTTTTAATAAAATATAATTACACTGGAGCATATTTTTTGTTGAATTACCCTATATATTTAATAAAAATTAAACTTTCGTAATGTTTGCAATTAAAAAATATTTAATTGTAATTCTTAATAAACTAGGAATCAGGTTCACTCCTTTATTTTCATTTTAGTATTAGAAAAGCGACTACTTAAAGTTTATTTGCAAAGGGGAGGTTGACTTTAGCTTAATTTGTCTTAGGGCAACTTGTTACTTGAATATCTAGTTCAGGAAATAATAATAAAATACCAGTAATAATTTTTTTATTAATTTTAATATTTAAAATAAAAAATTATTTGATACACACAGTATGAGTAACAAAAGTGAACTCTTCAACCAGTAAATTAATAATAATACCAGTAATTAATTATTATAAGTCCAAACATTGTTCAGCTAACTTTTCCCTAAATAAAAGCAATAAAAAATGCAAGAAAAGTTATTAAAATTTGTAGATTTTGGAAAAATTTAAAAATTTAATATATAAAAAAAAGGGGAAACATTTTTACCACTTACCACTTCCAAGTTGATGAACGATATACACCAAAACATCCCTCTCACTGAACTAAATAAAATCTTCTCTTTAAGGTCAAAACTTTGTTTCTTTTATTCTTATGATGAAAACGATTTTGAATAAAATCTCTCGATAGCCCTCGAGCAGCGCAGCCTTGTTTACTTATTGCCACTGCCGATTGCTGCGAAAGGGGGAGAGCTGTCCAAATGATTTATGACCGGGGCGGGAGGGCTCAAAGAAAATGGGAGGATGCAGGTGTCTTGGGTGATGAAACCACACGTATTAGTCAAAAATTTCGGGATCTTAAATTTACACTTTGCTTTTCTAACCTCCAGATAGATACTTACAATTAAAAGCCCGCAATCTGAAAACTAATTACAAAATTATAATACAATTTTTCATCCCTTGTAATTATAAATTAATATTATTCTTAACAGTCTCCTTTCATTTTCAAATCCTTAAAAAATTTGAAGCTAGGCTAAAAAAATACGTATCAGGAACTTGTCAAGTATAAATTAATATTAATTTTGCTAAGAAATATCAATTTCTTTTTAATGAAGTAATGAGTAATGTATATTAAAAAAGTAAATAGAATTGTTAAGTATAATATGAAGTATATAGAGTGCGAACTATATAATATTTGGAATTAAATAAGAAGCGTTAAACAAGTTTTAGATTCGCATCCTTAATTTTCTAATCATGATACCTATAGGATAAATAACAAAGAAATCTTAATTAAAATATCTTAAATTGAAGTTGCAATTTTAGGAGAATGACAATACACAGTCCCCTGTGTTATGCTCTTATTTGCGTTTTACTCTTTTCCATAAATACAAAACACTTTTTTCAATGTTTAGTTCATATAATAGTAATAAATAAGGTAGTTTAATTAAAATTTTTACAGAATGGTAACTGAGTATAAATTAATTTATGTACAGTGTGTCCCAAAAGTATCCGTTCACCGGAACCAAAGACACATGTCAAAACTGTTAAGATTACAAAATATCAATCAACATCTCCAAAATTAATTTTATAATGATTTTAGCCATAGAGGTAATCTTGACCAGTGGTCAAGCAACAGGACACCTAAATCGAAAGCCCATATTTAAAATGAGTGACCATAGTGAGTTGTTGGCCAAACGCACCATTCGCTCAAAATCCCGTTCGGTCAAGTGTCCCATTCGGTAAAAAGTCCATTCGGTCAAGTGTCCCGTTCGGTCAAAAGTCCCGTTCGGTCAAGTGTCCCGTTCGGTCAAAAGTCCCGTTCGGTCAAGTGTCCCGTTCGGTCAAGTGTCCCGTTCGGTCAAGTGTCCCGTTCGGTCAAGTGTCCCGTTCGGTCAAAAGTCCCGTTCGGTCAAGTGTCCCGTTCGGTCAAGTGTCCCGTTCGGTAAAAAGTCCTGTCGGTCAAGTGTCCCGTTCGGTAAAAAGTCCTGTCGGGCAAGTGTCCCATTCGGTAAGAAGTCCTGTCGGGCAAGTGTCCCGTTCGGGCTTGTGGCGTTCGGGAAAGAGGCGCTTCGGTAAGATGGATTTCGGTCAATCGAGACACACCCGTTTATGTTGATTTCATGAAAGGATCAATGATTTTTTATAACTATCATAAAATATGGAAGAATTTAAGAAACTATATAAGCCTTTAAATAATATTTCCTTAGCTTACTTAATCTCTACCTGGATAGACAATATTTTGTATAAGGGTAAAAAAAATTTCTGTAGTAGTAGCTTTAGCAATCTTTAACGTTGAAACATAAATAAAATTAACCCTTAAAGATACCTACAGTCTAAAATTTTATATCGAAATTTCAATTATTATTATTATTATTACTACTACTACGCCAAGTTCATGTTACTAGTAACTTCAAAACATGAGTGAATTCATTTTTGGTAAGTTAGAATTGAATTTTTAACGAAGCAACAGAGTGGTATAGGAATGTCACCTTCTTGTTCAGTTCATATGATTTATTTTAATATTTTGTTTCAAATACTAATTCAAAATGGATTAACTAATAGGATAATAAACTTCAATGATTTTTGTTAA
The DNA here is from genome assembly GCA_024610705.1 of Tetragnatha versicolor. Taxonomy (NCBI): domain Eukaryota; kingdom Metazoa; phylum Arthropoda; class Arachnida; order Araneae; family Tetragnathidae; genus Tetragnatha; species Tetragnatha versicolor. The sequence goes on from JANDEH010000006.1 coordinate 47,090,843, forward strand.
GTATCTCAAATTTGATCACAAGTTGGATCTTAAAAAATTATTAAAATTTTTTAAAAAATACCTAATTAGCTAATTACTAGTTTGACAAGATGGGGATTTTGGGACACGACGCCAAGCAAAGTGAATAAATATGATGAAACAAAAAATAAAATTTTAGAATGCTATTCCATACCACAAAAGCAATAAAAACGATAAGAAGTTGTTTATCAAGCAACAGAATAAAACGCAACTTAACCCGTCACATATCACCATCCCATTTCATTACGTCACTTTTTTAAAAGGAAATTTGAACACAATTGATAAGAACATGCGAGAAGAAAAAGAGGAAAAAATATTCTTCAAACAAACCACCGCTTATCTGTCATGGCATCCCACACACTTGCTACTGTCTCTGTTACAGCATTAAAAGCCTTTACTCGAAACAATTACCCGCGTAGACCGACAAATGCAAGATGGAATATTCCTTAGCTTATTGTGAGTGTCGGCATAAAAAAGAATGGGTTCGATGGGTCACTGTGAAGAGAAAATTAAATGCTTTCAGGACAACGAGGAAATACCAACAAGCGCTGTTCAAGATCTGAATGTAAAACTTCCAGTTGAGGTAAAACCAGAACATAAGAAGAGAAATTCCTATTCAGAATATGCAGTTCCTACCTGTATAAAATGAGTTTTTCTTACACAAGTTGTTTAAAAGGGATGATTACGGACTCAAATAATAATTTATTTCTTAAATACTTTCGAGTGTATTTTATACTTTTAAGCTTACAGCATCAATAATTCATGATCAACATTAACTACCTTTAGAAGTATGGACATATTTTTATTAGGTAACGAAGTGAAAATGAAATTATAAAAATGCTTCACAAGAAGTACAATTGTTCAAGTTGTAAAGCAGTTTTTTACCGGATGCATGTGATAAATAAATAAAAATAGAAGAGAAGTAGTTTGGTATATGTTTTTATGAATATATTTCATAACCTGCGAAGGGTATTGGCTATTGGGACTAGCGACTTTACAAAAAGCAATGATCCGAACTAAATGTAGAAATTCGGAAGTAGTCATACGTATCTTTAGTAGACAAATCTTTTAGTAGTTGAAAAAGTTCATGAAATATTTTAAGGCAGGGATCGATTTGAGCCAGAACGGCGTTCCGGAACCTCTTTACCGGAAAAAAATTAATTTTCTAAAGTTCAGTCCGTTTGAAAATGAAATATTGAGAGACGTGTTGCATCAAATTTGCCAAAATGTGTTGTACCTTCCCACATCTTAAATTCTACCATTTAAAAACTTTAACTAATGCATTCTCTCTATTCCTTAAATTTGATAAAATATATAAAACTAATGGTTCATTGATGATAAGCCGTCCCGCCTCCTATAAGAGACACCCTGTTGTAAAAAAATACAACCCTCTGTACAAAAAAGGTGTTACAAAAAATTGTAAAAAAAGCTCATCTTATACACAATAATTAAGTTAGAACACTCCTCCTAATCTAGTACAACACATTTGAATTTATTTTGTAAATTTAAATTTGAAAATAAATGCTCAAATTTTGTAAAAAAATTATTAGCCTTTTTAAGTTTTTAGACCAATAATTTTACCATTCCGGTACCTCTTTTTTTAGAAATCTATCCTGTTTTAGGGTTCAATAAGTGTAGGAAAAAGATAAAAACAAAAAATACAATTTTTAAAAAAAGTGTAGTTTTGTATTAGTATATTGCTAAAAAATACTCTACTGTAATAAACTTTTTTTACTTTTGCACTTTATTTTCTTTAAAAAGGCAAAAGCCGATAGTATACCTGAATATTAACACTTTGTCGTTTTCTGCTTCAAATACATGAATAGACTTACGTTTTTTTTAACTTTTGTTCGAAAATTATCTCTCTATTCTAAAAAAAAGTTTTTGGTGAACGGTTTCCAGAGAAAGGCTTTTTAATTACTGATCCGTATAACACATATTTGGTATCAAACTGTCCGGATTCTTTTGAGGATGTGCAAAGTGCCTTTAAAATTTCTAAAAAAAATCTCAATTTTAAAATATTTCCATTTTTTTAGATTTCGGATAAGGTCGCAGTTACAAAGCAAGAAACTATGAATTTTAAAACAATTGAAAACATATTTCACTGGTTTTTTAATATTCAAATAGATTAAATAATCATCTTTCTATTTATAACACGAATTTAAAAAATATATTTTGTGTTATTTTTAATGTTGAGTGGGTACAAAAGTTACCCATCACCATTTTATATTTTATAAGTCCATCGGCCTAACCAGGTGTACATTCCTCAATCGGGTCAACGTGTGAGGTCCAAGGATAGCCCCCGAAAGCTATATTTAACAATAACCATAGATTCCAGGTGCAGACATAAACCCTTCGTTTAATCGTCAGAAATAAGAATAGAGGTCCCCAAAATTTATTGAGGGGGTAAGACGAAGGCCCGGGAAAAAGTGAATGTTAATAAGATGGGGGAACCAACCAGAAGGCTTAATCTCTTGACATAAACTCCAAATGACTAACCACTGGGAACCCTAGATTTTTGAGGGACGTCCGTACTTCGGACCAGGACCAATATTATTATCTAGGAAATTCTAGGTGGGCGGAGTAATCATAAGAAGGGGCCTATAAATACTCCTGCAAGAGATTATTGAGGGAGTTCCCAAAATTTTCCCATAGTGCCAGAGTTCAGGGTCCACTCTACGTCCAACCACCAGAATGATGAAAGTCTGCAAATGGGTAAGTGGATACAGTTACCCCGATATTCACCAGCTCTCTCTCAGTGTATATATGTTATGAATTAGATTATTGTTTTAGTATTGAGAATCCAGCAAAATATATAATAACTTAATTTGAAATTAAATATTCTTAAAGATAAATGATAACTGTCTAAAATTTGTATAGATGCCACATATTTATTCCTACTGTTTAAAATTTGTGTAGTATTTGTGTTAAGTGTAAATAAATGTGTTTTATCGTAAAATCCAAGCCTTTTAAATCATTTCCTAGATTCCATTGTCCTGGGTATTGTTAGTATGTTATCTTATGTTAAATGTAACTTTTAGAAAATCACAACGCAATCTAAACTCTATATAACGATCTCGGCTAATATAAATGTTGGTAGAAGGTAAGGGCCACCCAACAAAAGTGGTGCCGTTCCCTTTTAACTAAATTAAAGTGGGTTGATCATTGATAAGTTATAAGAGGGAATGGATATCATGGAAATCTAGATTGAATGATTTGGGAAGACTTGGATACAAATTATGAATTTACTATATTGACACAATTGTTCACCTACTTATTTAACCAATGCAAATGAGGGTAATATAACATTATAAATTGTGTGTATAAATATTTTAAACTGATAACTCGGGAAAAGGAGTAGGAAAGGGACTTTAGATACTTATTAGTGAAGATAAAACAAAAAAAAAAATTTTTTTTTTTGCGTAGTACATAAAGAAAATGGCACCCCCTGAAACCCAAACCCCCTTGACAAATTCCCAAATTGAAACACCCAGTTTGTCTAAATTAACCGCATTCCAAACCATAATTCCCGCTTTTGACAATGCATCTGCTGTTACAGCAAAATATTTTTTTAACACGATAGAACAATTAGCGAATTCCGAAGAATTTTCGGATGAGGAAAGGCTAATCATTGCGAAGTCGCGTCTTCGAGGCGAGGCCTTAACTCATTTGATAAACTCAGCCAGCTTGTCCAACGAAACGGACTATAAACAATTCAAAAGAAAAATCCTTGACTTTTTTGAGGCAAAAATAAGCAGAGCCACATCACAAAGTGAATTTTCAAACATAAAAATGCACCCCTCTGAAACGGTGAGGCAATACGCCAACCGGGTGGAAATTGCCACAGAAAACTTTTTTGGCGAAACAGACGTTACTTCAGCCCCTATGCTTAAATTATTTGAACAAACTAAACTATCAAAATTCATAGAGGGAGTGAAAGACGAGTATAAAGCTCATATTCTACTAAAAGACCCCAAAACCATAATTGAAGCCGTACAATTTCTAGAGATTTTAGCATCTAACTGTAAAATACTGCAACCCCAAATGCTAAATGCTGTAGCCCCAAACGAGGGATTGTTCAACCAACACATTCAAAACACCCACGAGCTCATAGCAGGCATTGCAAAAGAAGTAGAGGGATTAAAATTAAAGAATAGGCAAGAAAATTCCTCCCAAATTTTTAAAACTAAATGTGAAATATGTCACAAAACTAACCATATAACTAGAAACTGCTTTTATAACAGTTTGACGAATAGACAAAACTCACCCAGATTATATAATGAGGGATCAAGTGGAGCTCAATATAGAAATTTTCAAACTAGACCCCAAACTAATAGATGGATTGGGAATGGAGAGAGACGGGATAACAGAGGTAGAGCTTTCTCTCCCAACAATAATTTTAACCGAGGGCAAAGAAACCGTAGTGTAAGTAGAGAAAGAGTGGGGTGGTCTAATAATTCTCAGCATGTACAAACTCCTATAAGAAATCAGGGAAACTTCCGTCGGGGTCGATTTTAAAAACTTCTCAAAAATATAGTGTGCAAAATCAAATCGACCCCTCACTAAGCTGCGAACCCACTGCACACATAGTAAATACAAAATTCGTAAACACACAAAATGATTTTTTCCTACCAGTAATAAATATCAAAATAAATGGGGAAACTTTAACGGGTCTTTTGGACACAGGAGCGAGTGTATCCATAATACAAAAGAAAACTTTTGATAAGATTAAACACGACCCCAAAATTAAACAAATACACAAAATTCTGAAAGTAAATGCAATAACAGGCCATGAGCTAAATATTACTGGTGCTTTTAAATTACCTATTGTGTTGGGCAATAAAAATTTCTCCCATTTATTTTATGTAGTTGAGCAGGACTTCCATGCCAATTATTCTTTGGTTATCGGTTTTGATTTTATTCAAGCCCATTCACTCATTATTGATTTTAACGAAAAGATTCTAAAATCAAATAACTTAACTATTAAGATAAGAGACGCAAATGCAGTACCCTCAACAAATAACATGCAGGGAAATTCCGCAAAATTAATTCGTAAATGCATTCTGGAACCCAACCAAATAAAAAACGTATCTGTACTAATTGAAGGTCCTGTTAAGCAAGGTGATACAATCAGTATCACATCTGTCCTAAATAACCCTGACATAAAAATCCAAAATGAGAGAGTTGACGTAGATGAATATAAGGAAGCCCATTTAACTTTAGTAAATAAATCATCGGATAGGATATCTTTAAATAAACATACTAAAATCGCGAGTATTTCTAAGCCAGATTGTCTTAGGACAATGGAGGATATAAGAAAAAGAAGAATAAGAGAGTTCAATCCCCAAAATTTTAAATTAAATCATTTACAACCATCTCAGAGAAACTCATTATTAAACCTATTAAAAGAGTTTGCAGACATATTTAGTGATAATCTTGAGACCATAGGGTTAACAGACCAAATCTCACCAAATTTTTCAGTTGATTATTCTAAAATTGAAAGTAAACGGGCTTATCCAGTGCCACATGCGCTGAGAGAAGAATTGCAAACTCAATTAGAAAAAATTGTTAAAAGCGGATATAATTGAAAGGTCTGATTCGCACATAGGACACCCTGTAATTCTAGTAAAGAAAGGCACCTCCAGTCCAAATAAACCTACTTATCGTATTGTCCAAGATTACCGCGCAACTAATGCAGCTATTAAGTTTCCAAAATATCAAATGCCCATCGCGAACCACCTGTTAGAGAAATTACGAGGATCAAAATTTTTCGCATCTTTAGATTTGCAGAGTTCGTTTTTTCAAGTCCCACTTGAGCCTAAGGACAGGGCCATAACTACTTTCAATACAGTTTTCGGAAACTTTGCTTATAAAAGATTACCACAGGGACTTAACTTCTCCCCGGGAGTCTTACAAGCATTAACCGATAAGCTTGTGGCAGATATCAAAGAACTAAATATCGCAAATTATATTGATGATTTTTGTTTAGGAAGTGATACTTTTGAGGAAATGCTCGGTAAATTAAAACAATTGTTTTTAAGAATACGGAAATTTGGGTTGACTATAAATCCCCAAAAATGTATATTTGGTGTACGGGAAATTAAATTTTTAGGGCATAAATTGAATGCTAATGGTATCACTCCCACGGACGAAAATTTACGTAAAATAGAAGATTTTCCACGTCCAACCACAGTACGGAAAACGAGACGGTTTTTAGGCTTATGCGGTTATTATAGACGATTTTTGCCAAATTATAGTGATATCACCACTCCACTTACAGAATTAACAAAGAAAAAGAATAAATTTGTATGGACTGAAAAAGAACAAAACGCGTTTAATACTCTAAAAGATTGGTTAGCCAAGAAACCTATTTTAACCCATCCTAATTATAATAAACAGTTCATTTTGTCAACCGACGCCTCAGATAACGCTATTGCAGCGATGTTAGGCCAAAAAGACTCACAGGGTATAATTCACCCCATTTCCTATTTTTCACGTAAATTAAATACCACTGAGTTAAAATATTCCATAATGCATAAAGAGCTATTGGCTATTGTTGAAAGTGTAAAGTCCTATACACATTACTTATATGGAACAAAATTTATAATTCGGTGTGATAATTCATCCCTGCAAACCATAAAGAACCTACCAAACCCGGCAAATCGCGTTAGTCGCTGGCTTATGTTTTTGGCTGAATTTGATTACGTTTTTGAACGAATACCCGGAGCCGAAAACTTTGCGGCAGATATATTTTCGAGGGATTTCCACACCGTAAACTTAGTTAGGCATGTACCAAATTTACAAGAAATAATAATAGAACAAAAAAAAGATCCAAAATTGGCATTACTTAGAAATAAAATAGAAACACGACCAGAAGAACTAACCCCTTCAGAAAACAACTACTTTATTCATAATGACCTAATCATGCACTTGGGTTTGATAAAAAGAAGTATAGGAACTAACGAAGTAGAACAAATAGTTATCCCTGATAAATTAAAACCAGTGATTTTAGCTAATGCTCACAGTGCTCACTTTGGTCATGTTAAAACTTATGAGAAAATTAAGGAAAAGTACTATTGGGATAATCTGTACTCTGATTCGAAAAATTACGTGCAAAGCTGTACAGAATGTATAGGTTTTAAGTCACCAAATAGACTGCAAAAAGTCCCAATTCAAAGAAACTTAATCCCAGATCGACCAGGTCAGGTCGTGTCGATAGATTTTGTAGGAAAATTACCGCGAACTGCGCAGAATAACCAATATATAATGGTCGTTATTGACCACTTTACGCGATACATGAAATTGTATGCCATGGAAAATCAAACAGCGATAAATACAGCTGAAAAACTATATAATTACATCACACAATTTGGGAAAATGGAATATTTACTAACTGATTGTGGGACAAACTTCACAGCTCAGCTTTTTAAAACAACTGCAGAAAAATTAGGTATAGACAAATTATATACTACCCCATACCACCCCCAAACAAATGGCACTAATGAGGCCAGTCATAAAGCCTTGCGTAAAACAATATCAATTTTAGCGCGAGAGACCCTACAATGGGATAAGGAACTCCCAAATTTTGAAATGTGTTATAACAACACAATTCATTCTACAACAGGGGAAAAGCCCAGTTTTCTTTTGTACGGATATGATATTGATCTACCAGATGATATTAACCATAATAATAAACCAATGTCAGATATCAATAACCCTTACCCTGAGTACATAGAAGCAAGGATGCAAAATTTGGCTAAAATTAAGAGAATAATTCGCGAAAATCTTTTAAAATCAGCTGAAAACCAAGAGAACTATCAAAATAGAAATGCTAAATTAAGGGAATTTCAAATAGGGCAATTAGTGTTTCTACACCAACCCCATTATGACAGGAACTGTCACTTACCTAAGAAAAGGAATTTTAAAGGTATTTTTCGCATAATAGAAAAACATACCCCAGTAAATTACTCTATTGAAGAGATAAATAACCCAAGGGCTAAATTAATGAGGGTTCATTCCTCACGACTTATACCCTATACCTCAAGAAATGACAATCTAATAATTAATGAACAAAATCCAGAAAATATAGAACAGACATTACCCAAACAATTACCCCATGCTGTCTTTGATGAAGGGGATTACACTCCCTACCCCATTCTGTCTGATAATAGACGGGGTACCAACAGATTAGAAAAACAAAACTCCCCTAACATACCCACAATGTCTGAAAATATTCAAAGTGATAATGGAGATCGAATTGATACGGGAAATCATCATATAGTTACAGAAAATCGCGATACCAATACAGAGAATCAGGCAAATACTCCACAAAACAATATTACACCACAGGTAGTAGAAACTAAAAATAAAGAGGATGATGGAAAAAGTAATTCTGACCCCAATCAAACAAATGATCCAAAACCCAAAAGAAAACGGAAACAGATTAACGAAAATCTGCCAAAACGCGATTTTTCCCTTCGACCACGGAGAGACAATACGGTGGCGGAGGTGCATGCAGAAGATTGGGGCACTCGTTTATTCAACTGGGCGGAGCGAGTCACGCGCCCACCGGAGGAAGAAGTCCGAGAAGGACAATCCTCAATACTGACCTTTTTGGATAAAATGGCGGATAAATTAAAAGGTGATTAAGAAATATAAAATCACGATACAAATAATTGATATTTACAAAAATTGTCAATTGATTTTTTTCTAGCTAATAATCCAAATCCCAGAATATAATATTTTCTCTCAAAACCTGTTGCCAAACCCCCCAATAACAAAGGAAGCGTCACCGCCAGAATATTCCCAACCCCTCTCAAGGTCGAAACCCCTGGAGCGGCATGCTCAATAGGTCGACCCGCTATTATGTATACAATTGACCTCGGGAAGCAAGCGACACTGTCGTGTACAGTAAAAGCAGCACGGATAGGTAATTGTAGAAATAAAACGCGGAGAGGAAAATAACTGCGACATGAACGGGAAAATGTGTATAAGTTAGTAGAAATAATCTTGGAAAGGTATTGATGAGAGAAAAAAAAAAGATTAAATTGTAATACAAAATAAATGAATAATCATCAAAATTCTAATAAAAAGGAAAAAATTGAGCCATTGCATAAATGTAAAAATTACTCATATATAGAATCAAATATAAACCTGTAAGTTTGCGATTGATAATGTGTACCTATTACAAAGAGTACTGCATTGTATTAGGAATAATTGGGTTGAAGAAAATTTAATGCATGTGGAAAAAAAAGGAGAAATAAACGAGAACAAGTATTAACAGACAGATATATGGAAAACCTGCGGGTCAGGTTCTTCAAGTTAAACAAAAAATAGCACAACAAAAATATATAACTATAAACACCGTGCAACTCATCCAACTAAATATAAAAAATAATAAACAAAAAATAAATGAGGAAACTTAATAAATAAATGTGGAAATAGTGTAATAAAAATAGTGATAATCAATGAAAAACAGCTAAGATAAACCCATATATACCACAGGGTACCATGGGGTGTATATGTTGTTTATGTGTTGTTTATTCAATGCAAATATGTAAAATTTCACACTAATTTAATAAATTCTCTGAGGTTCACTAGACATTGAAATACGGCCTGATCAACCGGAAATTAATGAATGGTGAATCTGCTTACATAATTTATTCTAATAAACTACATATAGTGAAAATTGTGGAAAAAACATAACTAAATAACTTACGACGTCGGATTAACCGACAGGATTCTTGAGACGATGTTAAATTAAAATTTTCAATAATAATATCTTCCTATTAGCAATTCAATATCATATCTTCTCTAAATAATAATTCATATGCAACTAAAATATTGGAAAATAAACATCAGGTCACAAACAAACAAATAATAAAATCATAGCGCGTTAAATGAAAAGAAAAAGGACTAAAATTCCACGGTGTAAACCGCATTAAAATTTGGAAAAAAAAATTGCCATGAATATAAAAGGTTTCAAGACTCTTAAACATGCAACAATCTCATGAGGTAATTCCAAGTGCTAAATAATCATATAAAGAAAGAGACAATATAAAAAGTAATGTAAATTTGAGCCCTATGAGACATGATATAAAGTAGATAGAAAAAGTTAAATAATCGGGGAACGATACGAAAATTTTACCGAGGTGCTGTCCAACGACTGCCTCTTCAAATGTGCTCTGTCACAGTGCAAACCAATGTTAGTAACATCCCTTCGGCCGAGGAAAAGTGCACGGACAACATACGGGCCTTTCAAGGGATCAAACGACACCGCTAAACACCATGAGTGCAAAAGCTATCTTACTAGTACCCCAGATCTATGAATTTGTCGTGGGAATTAGTCGATTCACAACCGCGCAAGCCCGACACGGACGCTTCACACAGGAGGGGAAGGTAATCACACTGTACTACAATGGTGAGGTGATCGTAAAAAGAGCGAGGTAATTGGGCACTCGGAGACACGAAATTCGGGCAGAAAAAGCTTGTATTGGAAAGTATATAGCGAATGTTTAGGATACTTTGATAAATAACGGGACAAACATCCCAAGGACTAAATGAATATAACTAAATGAATAATAAGAATACAACGATAATGAATAAGAGAAAAAAATAATGGTTGAAGGAAAGGTTAAATAATGTGTCATTAATGGTAATAAAATGATATAAATGAAAGATGAAACACATTTATGAACATATTGTACGATAAAAATTGCAAATGAATTGATGATTGAAAAAAAAGAAACAATCCGAACAGGATTGAGATTGAATTTGTACAAAATATAAACAGTTGGGATGGATACTGTAAATAATAAGTAAAACATCCATGTAAAGGTAAATATAGAAGAGTAAATGACTAAATACTTAGTGTTGTAGATTTGACAGAGTAAGACATAAGGACAAAGTAAAGTTCGTAAATGACTTTTAAAGTAATGTCTTAATGAAAATTAGTTGTTAAATTTATGAAAGGTGAAAATTCAAATCAGCTAAAGAATTTTCTGTTAGTGTGTATATATGATTCAAATTTAAATTATTGTACGTGCGTTGTGTTAATTTATTTTTATAGTAAATGTGCAAGCCTTATGAAACAGTCATGGTAGATAATAAAATGAGGTTCTGAGTGTAGGCGTGAAGTATAATAAAAAATGTGCTGACATTAGTTTGAGTAACAGCAATTAATTAAACTAGATAAATTTGCTAATATTGATCTCAAAAGCGATCAAATGCTTTTAAATTTTGTATATAAACGAATATAAATAAATAATAATATGGAATGAATTAATATTAGTAAGAAAATGAAATTTAAATTATGTACATTTGAGAGAGATGGTGTTGTTCGGTCACTGTTTGTCCACTAACGCTTGCTTACAGCCACAGCTCTCTGATGACATACGCTGTGTCAGAGACCACGAACATTTTCGAGAAATTAAGTTGAAATCAACCTCTGCAACCTTATCTCGAACCACCAGCCAAACTCTTTATAGACTGAAACTTGGCTAATCGGGCTGATAACCAATGTAAGCCCATTACAGTAAACAAGGAACTACGTCACAATCCCGGGGTCACACCCAGAAACTTTTATGACTTTATGTGATCGCTTGAAATAACCACGGGTATCTGTTGGACAACAGTGTGGTAGCCGACTCCACCGGATCCACTTGGGCCATCCCCAGTCGGGAAGATGCCCTTCCATTGGACTGAACATTGCGACTGCTTAAGCTTTATAGAGCACTTACTTCATCCTAACGTTGTCATCCTCCCTTGGCGGTGCCTGTTCAGGAGCAACCTGCAACCTCGAGTGCACTCAGGATGATAGAAGGGTTCTCCATCGCGAACCACCCATTGCTAGTTCCTCATGTCAACCGGCATTTATGACTGAACCATGCCGGTACGACCGCGGGTGCGTATTACGACTCATCCTTCGCTTCAAAATGCCAACCCCATAGTACCTCATGCCAACCGGCATATTGACTGTCCCTGCATCTCTATCCACACGAGGAGTCATGCCACTTCCCACTGCTGAAGGAAGTCATACTACTAGATTCGGCATCGAACTTAGTGCTATATAGGACTCTGTGGTTGTGGTGCACGCGGTTATCCAATAACGGACGTTTTGGGGTGCTCCGACGAGCATTCATCTACTGATAAAACTGTTCAACATCCACATCGAGTATTCCGAATAGTTCCGAACTGTTCCAGTTCTCAAACTTTTTGTGCTATAATTATCATGCGAACATTAGTGATTTAGCTTGCCTGAGTATCATTGAAGTCGAGTGAACTGTGCAAAAGGAAGAAAACATTGAATCCAGTGAACTTTTTAGTACTTCCTTAGTTTTTAGAATGATTCATGTATAAGTGAATTAATACTCTTAATGAATAACTGTTTATTATTTTATCTTATTTTATGCTATTCAGGTTTCAGGTAAAACGCTTTATATATTCTAGAAATTCAAATATTTGGTTGTAGTAGTAATAATGTTTATAGACTAACGAGATTTAAGGATTATCCCATTGAAAAAAGAACCTAAATTTTGAGTTATTACTGTTTTTATCTCTTTAAGAAAAACCAAATTTTTACTACTACTTTTCACCAATTTTCTGTAAATGTATTGTGTTGTCTTGTATTGTGTTTCTATTGTAACTTGTGTTGTTTAAATGTTAGGGTATAGCATGCTACCTTCATTTAGAGAAGTTGACACATTAAGCTGAGAGAGATACTGCTGTGACCCAAAAATTTAATTTCATTTAAGGTTGAATCCGCATAAAAAAAAAATATTTCAATTTTTTTTCTTGGAGAAGTGGCAGGAATGTTGAGTGGGTACAAAAGTTACCCATCACCATTTTATATTTTATAAGTCCATCGGCCTAACCAGGTGTACATTCCTCAATCGGGTCAACGTGTGAGGTCCAAGGATAGCCCCCGAAAGCTATATTTAACAATAACCATAGATTCCAGGTGCAGACATAAACCCTTCGTTTAATCGTCAGAAATAAGAATAGAGGTCCCCAAAATTTATTGAGGGGGTAAGACGAAGGCCCGGGAAAAAGTGAATGTTAATAAGATGGGGGAACCAACCAGAAGGCTTAATCTCTTGACATAAACTCCAAATGACTAACCACTGGGAACCCTAGATTTTTGAGGGACGTCCGTACTTCGGACCAGGACCAATATTATTATCTAGGAAATTCTAGGTGGGCGGAGTAATCATAAGAAGGGGCCTATAAATACTCCTGCAAGAGATTATTGAGGGAGTTCCCAAAATTTTCCCATAGTGCCAGAGTTCAGGGTCCACTCTACGTCCAACCACCAGAATGATGAAAGTCTGCAAATGGGTAAGTGGATACAGTTACCCCGATATTCACCAGCTCTCTCTCAGTGTATATATGTTATGAATTAGATTATTGTTTTAGTATTGAGAATCCAGCAAAATATATAATAACTTAATTTGAAATTAAATATTCTTAAAGATAAATGATAACTGTCTAAAATTTGTATAGATGCCACATATTTATTCCTACTGTTTAAAATTTGTGTAGTATTTGTGTTAAGTGTAAATAAATGTGTTTTATCGTAAAATCCAAGCCTTTTAAATCATTTCCTAGATTCCATTGTCCTGGGTATTGTTAGTATGTTATCTTATGTTAAATGTAACTTTTAGAAAATCACAACGCAATCTAAACTCTATATAACGATCTCGGCTAATATAAATGTTGGTAGAAGGTAAGGGCCACCCAACATTAACAATATTTATATTTTTGTTGTTCAAAGGGTTTAATTGTTGTTCAAACGGTTTTCATTATATTTTAAACTTATATATAATTAATTTATTTTTTATTTTTTAAATAACAAATTAATATTTTTATATTTATCTTTGTAGTTGTGGCAACCTAATCATTACTATATTTACAATAAAATATATACACTCGCTTTCGGAAATTTTGAATTTTGCATTTATTTTTTATATCCTTTTGCAAGTATATTTTTTAAGGTAGTAAAATGTAACTCTTTATTTCATAATGACAAAACGCAAACAACTAAATAACACGGGTGAATGTTTTAGATATAAGGATGAAAATGTTGGAAGTCTTGACATTCGGTAACGTTGCTATGAAAATAACACAACTTCGAAGTTTGTTTCTCATGAAGATAAAATTCTAAATTTTCGCGATGTTTAGGATAATTACTACATTTTTAACAGTCAATCATTACAAATTTTAAGAAAGTTAAATTTATTCCTGAGATATTTCAATGCTTCCCTTAATGTATCTGTGAAAAAACATTACCTTAGGGAAATGGGTAAAAGAATGTTTACATTGCTTTGTTGTTAATTTTCTTGGTGTTCAATTCCGTTATAGTTCCCGCTAAATATCGCCAATCTCTTTCGAACGCTCAATATTCAAATGTAAACCAATTTTTCTAATTTTTAATGATAAACTGAATAGTTATAGATCTAATTAAACACTTTAATCTATGAATTTGAAACAATTTAGCAATATTTATACTTTATAGTGTCCAAAAGAGATTAGTGATATTTAGCGGGAACTATAACGGAATTCAACCCCAAGAAAATTAACAACAGAGAAATGTAAACATTTTTTTACCCATTTCCCTAAGGTAATGTGTTTTTCACAGATACATTAAGGGAAGCACTGAAAGGGAAGGTTCATATTTAGCGGGAACTATATATGAACCTTTCTTGGAATTATAAAGCGATCAGTCAATTCATGTTACCATAAAGGAAATGATAAAATTCCACCACTGAATAAATATTCGCCATTTTTGAAAGAATACCACAGAGAGGTACTACCCCTGTATTAAGAATGTTTTATAAAGTGAGTAAGTGCAGTGAGCTGGGTTTTGTGGGGAATTGTGAAGCGGTCCAAAAGTTACTGCGTCAGCAGTTAACGGGGGTTGACGAGCGATAGCGAGCAGGGGGCGGTAGCCCCCTAGTTACCTAAATGTAAGCTTTCTGCTATAAATATGCTCCAGAGTTGGGAAACAGAATTTACAGAATAATTTTCCTTAACTGTTCTGAAAATTGTCCTAAAAACATATTATATCGTTTTAAGGTAGAAATAAAAGATTTCAAGCTTTTACTACCTGAAAAAAATGAAAACTCAGAATCGTAATTATCTTTCTACTTTTCTCAACTTTTAAATTGTCTCTATCTACACGGATCCTTTAAAAGTTCGCCACTGCCTGGCCTCAACTATAAATTAGTGTAACGAAATTAACAAGATATTCGAATGGATTTTTATTCATAAAAAAGAAAGCTAAAACGGTATCTGTTAAAGTTTTTGACGAATAAGAACCAAATATATTTAAATCATAAAAGTATCAATTTTCATTCCTTTTCGCAATTTTCCAAAGTATTATCAAGATTATATTTACATAAAAATGAGCAGATGAAGTAAAACGAACCTAAAGCAAAGGAATGTTTCAAAACAAGCGTTAAATAACGTTTGCAACACATCGTCCCCATTTGTATGCATCAGCATCGCAAAAGGGTCAAAACTGTATCTTCCTCTCAACTCCCGTTTCTTTGCAGAAGTCACGCGAGACAATCTGAACTCGGTGGCCTGGAGAACACCTTGCGACACTCCAAAAGTCGAAGTTCGACCCTCAAAGAACTGCAAGATGCAACTACTTATTGAAAAACGCTTCGTATACACAACAACGCGCTTGGGCAATAAATTTCTATACCACTCGGGAAAATCGCAACATCATATTGCTATCTGAGGTCAACACGTTTCATGACACAGCTTAAAACGACACATTCTGGGGATGAACTTGACATTTATCTTTTTAGAGGTTGGTATTCAACATGTGTTTGTCGCCCAATATTTTAATTTAAAAATTGTTTAATGAAATAAGGTATATTTTTTAATTGATCTTAATGATGTTTAGTAAAACAGTTTACCAATAAATATCACCGTTAACAACATCGTTCATTTAAGAACTGGGCAAGAAGAGTTTTTAAACTATAGGTCAATTATGGTTATTTCTATTAAATTAAAAATTAACACAAAATCTTTTTCCGATGGTTTAGCTAAACTTGGTTCAAGTTAAAATGTTTTCTTATTGTTACATAACTTAAACTGGTTGTTTTAAGAAATTTTAAATTAAATAGCAGCCATCATGACTTCAAAAATTTAAATTTGACCCAGTCATTTCTTATTTTATCTTTAAAGTAAATAATATAGTAATAAAGTATCCCATTAAGTAAAAATAAAAAATTAAGTAAAGTAAAAATCCGATAGCCCTGATATTTGAATCGCATATTAGATTTAAATTAAAAGAATTACATTTACCAACAAAACATTATAAAACAAAAAATTAAAGTCCCAATATTTACATCCAGAAGATGATCTTGAATAAGCCCTAAGTTCGGTCAAGAAACCGTCCTCGGCTGAGCATTGCTCCCTACACTCATCAAGCTTAAATCCAAAGCTGTCAACTAGCCCAAGGCTAAGCTTAGAATCAAGGATCCTAATATAAGCTTCATACCAGAAGAGTATTTTTCTTTTTCATTATGTTGATGAACCCGGAGCCTCAGGATCAGATAGAAGGACTAAAAATTATGTTTGTATACTAGATATTCGCGCGACCATTAATACTTGTTTGATTTCAACTATAAAAAGTCGATAACTTAAAAATAAAATTAGAAATAATATGGAATATCTAAGCTTAACAAAACGGTGATAATGTTAATTCCTACAATAATAAACTGTTCACGCTCGTATTCAACTATTCAAGGGAAAAAGGCCTTCAATCATGTTCATTTAGCCCCATCCTAAATTCGATGTCTGAAAATCCATTCGTGAATGTCCAGTTTCGTAAAACGGACCCTAATCCAATAACTCAAATAACATCATGCATCTTTTGAGTGATTGCCCCCTTTGACTAGCCACCCTTTAAATCTGACATTGGTATACCAAATTTTTCACAAAAATTCGGACTAATCTTACAAAAATGTTTACAAATTTACTAGTTTGAAGTAGTTAAATAAAAAGGAAAATGGACTTTATTTTCAATTTAAAAGGTTAAAAAAGAAAGAAAAAGATGTAATACTTTGTTCCTTTTAAAATATATCTTAATGATCTCATCTAAGTTGCAAATTAATATTGAAATTGCAATCGTTCAATTTACCCAAAGGTAATAGATCTAATTACAGAACGAACAACTTTCCCTTAAAATATTTCAATTCGTTGCAATGAAAACTGTTAAAAGGGATATTAAATAGATTTTTTAGGTGTTAGATATTTTAATAGTTAACAAGAAACAAATTTAACGAAGAAGAATCCTAATACTAATAAGTTATTAGAGCAATTGGTGGTAAGATAGAGTTATTTTCAGTTCTTTTTTTTCCGCGTTACCTTTTAAAACCTTCTTTACCTTTGAAAAAATCTAAGACAAAATGTGTTTTCTGGCCTTTAAAACCGTTCTTTAAAATTTTCTGATAAAATGAACTAAATTGTTTCAAAGAAGTGAAAGTTCTCTCTCAATTAAGCAGGGTGTGGATTTCATTTTGAAGTTATTCATTTGATATAGTATTAAACTAGTTTTGCATTAATGTGACATTTAATTCTAACGAAGAGTAAAAAATTAATCAAGGAAAATAATCTTAAAACTAACTTGCTAAAAAAACAGATAGAAATTCAGGGTATGAAATTTTAGATATTTTCAACTTAAAAAATTAAGATAAAAGAAAAATATTGAGTTGTTTTCAACTATCAATTTTATTACGAACTTTATTTTTAAAAAGAGCAACTAATTTCAGTGAATAACAATCATTATTGATAGTGAAAAGAGTGAAAAAGATGAAAAAAAAAGTTCCCAAAATCAGAAATAAACCATCAAAACTACATTAGGGACTATTGCCAAAAATATAATTAATTTTTAACTTGACACTTCCGCATCATTTTTATCAATGAATCAAGAAAAACAGAACTTGTTTGAAGTGCTTAATCAGTTCAACCAGTATTTAAAAGTACATGCAATGATAAAATTTAAAAAAAACTTACTTTCCGTAGGTAAATCAGAGAGCATATCCCATTATTCCATTTTCATAGAGCATTCACTGTTCCCGCGGTTTTCTACCTGATCGCTAACGCGGAAAACTTTGAACGAAATAGAAAGATCCCCATCATGCGTATCCCGCACGTTTTGAGGTTGCCACGTCTCTCATGTAAATATCTGCCAAGCGGCTCGCCAAATCTCCATCGATCAGTTGGTTCGAAATTGCCTCCACTTATGATAATCGCAAGCAAAGGAATTTTTGGAGGTTACCCGAAGTTGATGAAATTGTTATTGATTGATGATGGACTGCGTTGCTCGAAAATATTTTTACAATAGGTAATACAATAATATTCCGAAATGCATTAGAACAATTGAAATGAATAGGGGAAATTGAAAAGAAGATAATATTGGGAAAATTTTAAGGGGACAAAATGTCTTTGAAGAACAGATTGTTTATGAGCTTATATTAAAATAGTATCCCAAAGCACTCCGCTGGTTACATTAAAATATTTTCATTGAAAATTGCAATAAATGAGCTTTTCTTAGAAATTTTAATTTCATGAACTCTTAATTCATTTTTTGGAAAAATAATGTAAATAAAACTATAGGTTTTTTAAAAAAATTTTATTAAGAATACATTTAAGAGTAACTGTGTTAAAAGTTCTACCATGAAGCCGGATTCTTTTACTTTGCCATATTTTATTGGAATTTCATTGCCACAATGTCAGTAAATTATGACTTGACATCAGTAATAAAATTATGACTTGGAATTTCATGAAGAATGATTTTTCAACATAAATTTGATATTCCTTTCATACTTTATTAATAACATTTCTTTTAATTATATTTTACTTTTTAAATATTTGAATTCCATAAACGTAAACTGCAAAACTAAATTTCACTTCATGCATCAAAATTTTGATTTGGAAAATAAAAAGGAAAAAATTATGAACATTTTATTAATAAGTCATTCATTTAATTTTCTTCATCATAGTATCTAAAACCAACAGTAAAACTTTGCTTAACAATAGGGGCATTTAAAAATATAGAAACTGATAGGCATGTTAGGAGTGGATAATTATTTAAAAGTTAATTATTTATTTATAAATTAAATTTTTAAAATTATAATAAAAATTAAACTCTAAATAAAATTAGTATGACCATGAAAACCTAATCAAAATTAATAAAACAAATGAGTTTTCTCTATTGCTTTTCTCTTTTAAGTAAAATCTCTTTGAATTAAAGCATTTACAACTCTTAAAGACAATTATAGCTAATGGGGTGTTTCAAGAAGATATATCCTTCCAAAACCTCAAAACTTTCAAAATGTAGCTACCCCCAAAAAATACTATTATCCTCCATAGAAATTTTACTTTCAACAACCTACTGTCTAACTAAAATATTATGAAAAATTTTGATCAATTAACTTTCAATGTTTTCATCTTCCGTATCGGAAGACTAGCAGTCTCTCTCATATCAGGTGATAAAAATATCAACTGTGAAGAAACAAGATGTCTCGCACCAGTCTATATAAACTTCCCTCCATCTTTCAGCATCTCTAACCAAATGCGATGAGTAGCTTCGCTGCGTCGCCAAATATGGCGCTCTCAAGTAGGAAGATGTCCTCTTGGCCAGCCGGCGATTGTTTACCTGTACGTTGAGGAACACTACTAACCACGTGCTCTGGGTGCTTGAAAAGTCCCCCCCCAAGATGAAAGGGTTAAGCTTTGTGGAAAAGAAGAAAAACAAGTCTAGGAAAAAAATATTGACGCTTTAAGGAACTTGTGACGTGTCGTTAGCTGTTTTTCTGTGTCATCATTTACTCCTGTCTTCAAAGTTGGCACAGTAAAAAATAATTTCATTTGATGTTGTAAATTTAAAAGCATTTGTGTGGAAGGGTATATCTAATTTTATACAACCCTTTTAATTCCTATTTTAAAAAAGGAGTCAATAAAAAGCATGAGATAAGGTGATGTATGAAATGAATAGGAGACGATACGGTAAAACAACTAAATTGAAAAACATGGTATAGTTTAAACGACGAAATTTAAGAGAGTAATAAAAAATATACCTAACTTACGAAAGGCAAGGGTAATACGAAAAGAATGACACTTTTAACTTGACTCTAGATTACCCTTTTTCTCCATCTCCCTGCAAGATATTGATCCGGAAAAGGTTTCTTGGGTACGTGTATTTCAAATTAAATAATAATCCTTTAATGCCAATGACTTTGGAACTACGGAGAAATTTATCTACTTTAAAGTTTTATTTTAACTTAATTAGAAACCATATAGACTGCCTTCCTTTACTTACGTTACTTGACTTCCATATCCCTTCACGCAATACAAGAAATAAAATAGTATTCATGATACCTTTAATTGTCAAAAACTATCTTTCAAGCCAATCTATTTATCAATTTTATAAAATAGTCAATAATCTGCCCAGAACCAGTGATCTGTTTTTGGATTCTTTCTCTAAATTGAAACTTGATTATTTGCAAAGTGTATCACCATGATTTTTTTTAATTTGTGTTTAAGTGTTTCAAATATTTTAAATTTCTGTCCTTGTATATTTAAGTCTGTTGTACTGTTTGTGTCTTTTTTCTTGCCAAGTAAATGGAAATTCTTTTCTGTTTGGCAATGTATTTTTAAATAAATTACGCCGTCCACCCTGTCAATAATTCCCTTATTTTTATGAAATATTGTTTATGTTCAGGGCCGGGCGGTAGATTTACTCAGTATGAGGCAAAACCTGGAAATGCCGCCCATAGGCACCCAAATTTTTTTCAAGTTTGTATTAGTTTAGTAACTAAATATTTTCCCGAAATGGGGGGCTGGTTTAAAATTATTTCTAAATTGCCCCAGACTTTTTAACTTTATAGATAGAGCGTGGTGTTTCTATTACTTTCGAATACAGGCCCGTGCTGGGTACCTTCATTGGGCGGTGGACAAAGGGTGAAAGGGCGGCGTGGCAATTTTTATTAGTAAACCAAAAAACTTAATTTTCTGCAGTGTGTCATCTTTAGAAATTTATTATGGGAGGAGCTCAAACATTGTCTTAAAATTGCAGTTATTATGCAGAAGGCCCAAAGGTAGATTTTGCTAGGAGGAAGGGTCCTAAACATTTTCTGTCCTGTCCCCCTTGCATTTTACGAAATTAAAAAATGTAGCTTTAAAGTACATATTTTGGTAAGATTTCATCCAGAGCATAAAATGTTTTAATAATATTATTATATTCAAGTGCAGAAGGGGGGTCTAGGGGTCCTCCCCTAGAAAATTTTTGAAAATTTGACCTTAAAAACAAGGTTATAACTCGGTTCAGACTACGTGGGGTGTCAAATAGGGAGGTTTGAGGGGTTTAAAATTTTAGGTGCCTTTTACCGCCCCTCTAAAATTGACACATATGAGGCGGCTGCTTCTCTGCCTCATGCCACCACACGGCCCTGTTTATGTTGTCACATTTAAAAACTATGTGTGAGAGTAATTGGTAGCTTTTAATTAGGAAATTATACAGGGGAAAATTTTGGACAACGATTTTAGCTAGGCAGCTATTACTCTGATACCCTCTTAGTTAATTAGAAAAATAAAAAAAGAGTAAAATTGAGAATCGCAAGTTTAAATAAAGGATGAAAAGAAGAGTTCTTGAGATGAAGAGAGATGAAAGAGAGAAAGAGAGAGAGCTGGAGTTTTCTCTTAAATAAAGGAATAAATCAAAAAATGAATATATCACCAAGCTTTGCACTACATGCGAAAGCGGGGGAAATAACTACCCCCAATAAGCAAATATAACCCCATGAATTTGCTTTAATCTTTCTATCCCTCACTTTTGTGCTGTGAACTAAGAAGAAATACAATTTAAATGTCAATTTAATTAGTTTTTAATATTTTTCGTCACTTGAAATTTTATAAGGTTGAAAAAGGGAATAAGTCTATCAACTTTTTCTACCGTAAAATATTTTTGAATGCATTTAAATATTTTTTCGATGGTTGCCCTGTTTTCTAAATAGGGTTCTGAATTTTCAGTAAACATTTGGTGGTTATAGAACAAAAATTCCATTACTTTTAAGTTTTTTTTTTCAATTTTGTCAAAACGTTGTTTTTGTACGCATTCCCTTTTCAAACTGACGTCAGGCTTATAAACCTGAAGTAGTTTTTCCTTCAGTCATTTCAGGGAAGGATATCAATTCAAAATGCAAATTAAACTTTTTTCTCCAACCATCAATTAACCCCTTCAAATTATACAATACATTATTCATATACCCAGGTGTCAGTATCACATCTCCAAAGAGACAATTCGCTCATCAGAGACGCCTGACTGCCGAACTTCCTAAGTGAAAGCGGGACATTTTTCGGTGAGAATGAAAGGACGGTCCACAAGGTCGGGTTTGTTTTGAATATAAAAGACCCGGTATCGTCTGAGACCCTGATGTCAAGTGTCCAGTCGAGAAGATCTTCTTTCGCAAGAGAAGGTAGTGTCCGACACTCGAGACTTAAAAGATCCTTAAGACAAAATTCCTTAGAACAATTTAAGTCTGAAAGAGACATTTTTTATTAAAACATTCGAGAATCATTATTAGGGCGTTCACATTTTGGGAAAGTTAATGGATGGCTAATTTGGATCAGTGGTTTACAGAAATATATTCAGACGCAGATCAGGATACCGTACCTGTGATGAGTCATCAAACTAGTTTTGTATGTATTTTTAAATGGAATAATACTATAATTTAATTTATTTTTACGATTGAGATGTCCGAGTTCCATATAATATAGGTTTCGAGAGAACTTGACTGCCCTTAGAGGTCATTGTTCTTCAAGAAAAGTGGTGGTTCACCAGCAGACATACTTAATTAAACCTTCTTAGGGGTGTTCAGGGAAAGCAAATTTAACCAAAACAAAGAGATAATATTGCATTGCCATCCATATTTGAACAAGGTTCAAAATTTAAAGTATCTAGTTCATCGGGAAGTTAGTTTAAAATCTATTTCTAAATTCCCCCCGAACAGACTGATAAGATTGAAAGCGAGGTTGTAAAAACCTGATAATGAAAATGGGAAGTCAGGGGCGTATAGAGGAAATTATTTCACTGGGGGACTGCCCTTTTAAAGTTTATCCTTTATTTACCTAATTTTTAGTTTCTAAAAGAGGAGGAGGGTTTCCCTCATTCCCTTATACGTCAGTATGAAAGGAACCATAAAAAGAAAACACGTTCTTGATTTTGAAAACTCCATTAAACCTCCCCTTAAGCAAAAGTTGACTTTTGAACGGTAAAAAAATTGTTACAGTTAAGTATTGATAAAAAATTTAATTTAAAATTTCCCGAACTTAAACAATAACCCTACCCTATTGAAAAAAAACCACATTGTTCAAGTAGAAAAAAACCAAAGGGCCTATATGCGGTACTTTTCCGTTAGTCGGACGCAAGCGAAAAATCGCCAAATAATGTAGAATTGGCGACTATTGACTGTTTAGTCATTCACTTCGCTTGGCGACTTGGCTCGCGTTTGGTTCAGAATTGGCTACATTTGCGCCCGACTAACGGAAAAGTACCGGGTTTGCATTATAACAACTTTAAAGCACGTCTTTTGATTTATTTAAATAGGAAATACAATTGAAACAGCAACTCTTCATTAGTTAATCAGGATACTATTGGAGAAGAAAGGAAAGCCAATGTAAAAGGCGAATGAATATTCGAAACAAGAGAGAACACGAGAGTGCATTTGAGAAACTATTCCTCTTCACTTTTTTTCTAGCATCCAAGAAAGTATCTTTCTTGAAGCGCATTATCAACTTAAGTCCTCTTATATGAAATCTACATCCCTCAAACTGTTGACAGACAGTATCACTTTACAGCTAAGATCTCCATAAGTAACGTCAATATTTAAATTGACTCGGAGAAGGTCAAGTCGAAAAATATTTTTTTAAAAAAATCGCTTGCATCTTTAAAAGGGCGGGTCAAAGTGTGGGATGCCACGTGACCGACCGATTTGGAAACAGCGTAAACGGAGCGAACACAGATGGCGGGAGGATGGGAAGGAAACATCCCTTCGAGAGTGAAAATAGCCGCTAAAATTGCAGGGCGGCTAACTCCATAAAAGACCATAAGGCTTAAGCGGAATTTTGAAGAGCTTTTGAGAGAAGCGAAGCATAACAGATTCGGCTAAGAAGCTCTCAAAGAACGGCATGTTCGATAATTTCCGGAGAAAGAGGAGTTTAAAAAAAACAGAGGGGATGGCCTCTATCGACAAGTCCAAAAAAGAATAAGCTTAAATAGGAAACTTTTCTAGTTGTTGAATCAGTGGTTCTCAACTCGAAGAAGTTAGGGGACCTAAAATTTACCTAATGATTTAGGTTTAGGACCACCCTTTCCTTGTATCATTTATAAACATTTTTCAGGATCCTGTATGCTCTTGAATCTCCCTCTTCTTTTCAGCATATACCTTTGCTCTTGGGCCTCTCGTCTTTTCTTTAATCTGTCTGTCTACTCTTGAGCATCCCTTTGCCCTTAAACAAATTGTTATTGTTATTCCTCCTCACCTATTTGCTCTCAAACCTTTTCTTTCTTCTTTTTTAGCAGCATCCCTTTTCTTTACACTATCGTTTTCGTTTCTTGGGCTTCCCTCATTTCTTCAGCATACAATTTCTCTTGAGCCTCCCTCTCCCTGAAGATTCCTTTGCCGCTTAGCTTCTGTTTTGTGTTCCCCATCTTCATCATTCCTCTTTAGCATACTGTTGCTCTTTAACCTATCTCTTGCTCTCTTAAGCATTTTTTTTACACCGTTCAGCTTTCTTTTTATTCATCTTCTTAAATCTCCTTTTAATCTCCTCTCAATGGCAGTTAGTAGTTTTAACCATTTCGTCTCAACAGTCATCAATTTGAAACATAAGGAATAGCTATCCACCATACTATGGGATGTGTATACAAAATTGTGAAGTAGCAACTGAATTGTTTTAAATTTTATGTAATTAAGCCAATTTACTGATCACTTTGTACTGGCTAATATGTAACAAATATGTAAATTAATGTTAATTGAATTATCTGACTACTTCTACCACTCCAATTTTATCTTTACTTAACAAATTTTGAGGTAGCATTAAAAATGATAAATACCAACTGAAAAAAATATTTGAATCTAATATAAATCCTGATTAGACATTTAGAAGAGTTATAATTCTCATATAAGAAGTATACTTCTTGTATACGCTTTAAAAAACTAAACTAGTAGGTAGTACTTCATAATTTTGGCATACACTCCTTGCCATAAAAAATAGCGCACCAAGAAGAAAAAGTGATATCAAAGCCAAATTTATTTCCATGATTACCCATAGTATAAAGGTCAGTTGATAAAAAATTCAGCCTTCCTCTATGTTAGATGGCCGAGAAAATCAGTAAAAAGTGTTTACTCCATAGGTGTCCATAACCGCCGCCCCAAGCCATGATATTGGGTGAGAGGGGCTCTAAATGGGATTTTGGAGATTGGAGGACCATGCTGCCACCCCACGTTGTCAAATTTCATCTGGTGCACCGGCGGACGTTGCATACCGGACCTTGCACGCTTTTCCTCAAGACCGGGCTTGTTTTGTGAGCATTGGTTCTAGAGAACGGGAAGGCTGGGGTAAAAATGTAACATAGGGGGGTAAGAAGAAAGCTTGGACATTTCGTGCAACATGTGTTTGTGTATTTTTCTCTTTAAACTTGTCCGCAGACCAGGCCTGAAGGTAATGACGGACAACCAGCCGCAAAACCTCAACCGCTTAGCTCTGGTTTGTCAATTTACCGGTAAATCATACTGAGGAGATGCAGCAGTGGAATGGATGTCGTTTGCAGTACTGTGGATTGTGCGTTTGGTCCTCATATCTTCGTACATCTTTGTCTATAAACATGGAACTGACCATGGGCCTTTCTGTTTCCAATAATGCACCAAATAAGGAAATGGTCATCTCAATTTCACGAAATTGTGTTTATGAGAGAATCCCGCTTCGTTCTGAAGCACCACGATGGTTGGGTATGAGTTCGAAGACTACATGGTGAGAGTGCGCTCAGCTGTGGATTTTCTAATCATCACACGGAGTGGTAATTCAAGGTAATGGAGTAGTGGGGCATTGGATTCCAGTTGTGTAACTCCCGAGTATGATTTACCAGAACATTTACCAACCAGACGTGCCCCATTGAGATTTTGTAGCTGATGTCCGTCCTTACCTTCAGGCTTGGCCTGCGGACAAGTTTAAAGAGGAAAATACCGAAACACATGTTGCACGAAATGTCCAAGCTTTCTTCTTACCCCCCTATGTTGCATTTTTACCCCAGCCTTCCCGTTCTCTAGAACCAATGCTCACAAAACAAGTCCGGTCTTGAGGAAAAGCATACAACGTCCGGTATGAAACGTCCGCTGGTGCACCAGATGAAATTTGACTACGTGGGGAGGCAGCATGGTCCTCCAATCCCCAATAACCCATTTAGATCTCCTCTTACCCAATATTATGGCCTGTGGCGGCGGTTATAGACACCTATGGAGTCAACACTGTTTACCGATTTTCTCGGCCCCTAACATAGAGGAAAGCTGAATTCTTATCAACTGACCTTCATACTATGGGTAATTATGGAAATAAATTTGGCTTTGATATCCCTTTTCTTCTTGGGGTGCTATTTTTTATGGCAATGAGTGTATTTTTAACTTACTTGCAGACAGACCATTAAGGAGGGGAAAACCTATCATTTTAAATAACCAAAACCAAACAGGGCCCTTTTAAAAACACATACAAGAATCTAGAAAATAAATACTTTTATTTTCAAGGTGCTCATTTTTTAAAAAGTTACATCAAATTTGCAAAATACCATACATGAGCCTTAAAACACCATTTCAGTGAAGATTGAGGTATTTTACATAATCATAGGCATAAAAGTGCTATAAAAATTATTATTGCAATTACATAACATAACAAATGGACGGAGTTCATAAATCACTTCATATAAACTTGATTTCTTTAAAATAAGAACCAGTCTGAGAAACTAGTAATCAAACTGACAAACAGTATAATTAAAATAGTAATACTCCCAACTTTCATTTTTTTAACCAGCTAATAAACATCACATAAAACTATGATTATAATTTATTGATGAGAAAATGAATTGAAAAATTATTGAAATGAATGGATTGTGCATAGAAAAATTCGAAAAATTTTATTTAAAAAAATATTATTCCATAGTTAAAATTTCAGCAAGGAAACATTTTAGAAAGCTAATTTTAAACAAATACAAAGTGAAAAATTGCAAATAAGAATGATTGAGTTAGAGTCAATAAGCTTTAGATACAACTTGGAAATAATTAATACATTTTAAAACAACCAT
Source organism: Tetragnatha versicolor (assembly GCA_024610705.1). Lineage (NCBI taxonomy): Eukaryota > Metazoa > Arthropoda > Arachnida > Araneae > Tetragnathidae > Tetragnatha > Tetragnatha versicolor. The sequence goes on from JANDEH010000006.1 coordinate 47,118,228, forward strand.
TACCTGAGCAGCCTAAAATCTAAACATGGATGGACCATTCTGAATACCTTCAGAAACATTTTTATCCACAGGAAAATTTCTAATCCAGTACAATTCTCTTAAAAAAAACACAAGAATAGATTTAAATCAGCGGTTCCCAAAGTGGTCCATATGGACCCCCAGGGGTCCACAGCGAATTTCAGGGGGTCCACAGGCATGAAAATGAAAATTGGGGGTCCACAACAACTTCTAGGGGGTCCACAGAAACTTTCAGAGGTCCACGGGAAAAATTTTGATAAGTTTAAAAAATTTTGTCTTTTATAATCAAATTTTGTAAGATTAGTTTGTAAGTTGGTTATCACTCTGAGTCCTCATAACGTGAACATGGGAGATGGAATCTTTTTCAAATGTTACATTTAGGCATAGCCATTGATGGTCATTTTCTCATGTGGAACTTGTTAAACGTCAATAATAAAGGGGTCTTTTCAAGATTTGAACGAACCCAGTAAGTACCTAATTTTTAAAGTTTAAACATCAGTTTTTTTATATTTTAATGTTGATAATCGCTTTTTACAATTGAATATTTTCATTAATGGTTCTCTTTTGGTGAAACTTAACTATTAGTATTTTTCATCTTCAATGGAAAACTCATGAAGTTATTTTCAAAATTTATAAATTTTGTTCAATATCATATGTAAATGTACATATTTTTTAATGTACCTATGTATAAAAAGCAACACATAATTTTTTTTATTGCAAAAACTTTTTTTTCCAATTTCATAAAAAACTAAATTTTTGTACTCTATAATTAAATTTCTTTTCATTAAATGTTGTTCTTAACATGAACATGCCATGTATTAACTTAATTCTGAATGAATAACTCACTAATAAGCCATTAACTTTGACAAGTTTGCAACCAACACTTTTATTGTTAAAGCTAAAAGTTTTTGTGCCTTGAAATGTAATGTTATTAAAAGTTTAGTATTGTTTTTAGTTTCAAACTTTAAAAATGTTTGATTTTTATAATTTCATTGAAAACGTTGTGTAACCATATCAATGGCAATTTGATTTCTATTTATAGTTGAACTTAATTACATACTGTTTGTTAACATTCCATATATTAACTTTAATTATTTCTGAAATTTTATGATTTGGTGAATGAACAACTCACTCATAAGCCATTAACTTTGAAAAGCTTGAAATCAAAACTTATTCTTAAAATAAAAAAGTTTTTGTGTCTTGAAATGTAGTGATATTAAAAGTTAAGATTTGTTTTTATTTCAAACTTTTAAAATGTTTGATTGCTATAATGTACTTAAAAATATCAAGTAACCATATGAATGGCAAAGTTTAAAAAGCAGATTTTTAAAAAATATGTGAAAGTATGAAATTATATTCTTATTAATGCACGAAAAAACACTTGAAAAAATTACAAATTTATGCATGGTTTAGAAATATATATATCATAAACATTAGTTTTTTAGCTATTTTTTGAACGGTCCCTATAAGACAGGGGGTCCACGGGGTATGAAAAATGTCGTCAGGGGGTCCACGGGCCAAAAAAGTTTGGGAACCCCTGATTTAAATCACAACCACAGAAACTTTAAGCAAAAATGTTTTTAAAATGCAACAACATCATTAGTTTTTAAATTTTGATGCGATACATGCATTTTTCACTTTTTCACAACATTGCAATACTAAAATAGTTTATTCAAAGCCAGAAGTAAAATACTATGAAAATCAATTCAACCTTATTCAACAAATGCATAGTATGTTGTTTTCTTAATAGTGATAACAATGAAAATTACGGTTTTTAGTGCATAAATATTATAAATGTAAGACAAAAACTTTTTAAATTTACAATGGAGGTGTTTTCAGCAACAAAGAGCTAATCCAAATGTAAATCTGTTGGAGTAAGTCCTTAGTTGATGAACACCTCAATTAACAGATGTGTATTAGAAAACACATATTAACACTTAAGTTTTCTTTTCAAAATACTACTTTATAAAAAGGAGTTTCCAAGATGAGCATTGTGAAATAAGATGACGGATGCTATGAATAAATGTAGGGAGTATAAGATTTCCCTTCGCAATACACATATAATAACTGAATTCCATATGATAGTTTAACTTACTTCAATTAACTTGATTGGAAATTTGAAATATAAGTTGTATTAACCATGGTTCGGCTACTAACTTCATTTTTAATTTAGTAATAGAAAATAAGGAGCAGATTAAATAAAAAATATGCATTAACAAATCACATATATTGTATAACATTTAGGACTATAAATAGTAGGGCTCGACCGATGCATCGGCTTGGCCGATGTATCGGCGCCGATTGTTTGAAAAAATAGCCATCGGCATTGACATCGGCGGCCGATGCTAAAATTTGAAAAAATCGGCCCATCGGCCTAAAAAAACATCTAAATGCCGATGTTTGGCCGATGGTTATCAAATTTTTGAAATTTGGCCGATGGTTATCAAATTTTTGAAACAAATTTGAATTGATATTTCAATCTTAAAAAATTTAAATAGAATATTCGTATCAGCAGCAGTGAAAAATAGTCTAGTGAAAACCGTTAAAAACTAAATGTTGAAATTTTTACTGGTGTTACCCCTTTTTCCTTTTTTTTCGTTAGATTTACTGAACTAAATTAGTTTAATGCAATTTTTGCCATCGGTATTTAGCATCAGCAATCGGCCTCGTAAAGACCCATCGGCCATCGGCTTGCCGATGGAAATTTTCAAACAATCGGCATCGGCCCATCGGCCAAAAAAGTGCCATCGGTCGAGCCCTAATAAATAGATAAAAAAAACTCTAGAGATGATAACACCTTTGATAGAGTTAAGAACCCAAGCATTACACAGTGATATAGGTTTTCCAAACATTTTTGAACTACAATTATTTAATAAAAATGTCAAGAAATACATTTTTAAACAAAAAGCACAGCCAATTTTTAAAAATGAATTATGAGAGCTAACATAGTATAAATTTCTAAATAGAGATACTAAATTCAGTCTTGAGCATGCATTATGAACAACAATAAAAAATAGAAATAAAGTAAATATGTAACTAAATTCCTCATGAAATGGAATGTAAGGAACAGGAACAAACAAAGAGAAACAAAATATTCATTCAAAAGTTTGAGAAAGTAATAATGGAATGTAATGAAACCCACCACACGACCAACACAAATTTCCCCAACAAGAGCAAAACACCAAGACTCAAAACAAACTATAACTAAGTATAATAAATTTGAATAAAAAGGTATTAAACACCAACCAATGTAAAAGAAAGTAAATCAGATCTCAACCAAAAATTTCAAAATGTAACCATCATCATAATAATTTGTAAACATAAATCTCACAAAACAGAGTATTTAACCAATTCGGGTTCACATTTTATTTAAACCACATCATTTAAACTCCTATAAAATACTTTTACTGATAAAATCAAACCCCTCCATAACAATATTTAGAGGATTTGAAATGTTTTTCACAAAAATATGTTTTCATAGTTTCATAGTATTTTGTTCAATATTAGCAACCAGGCCACTGTGACTAATATATAAAATACACCAGGAGGTCGGACACTCACACCATCAAGCTAAAAAGACAAAGAAAACCATTTGAATTGGAACAAGAATAAAAAAGAAATCAAAATGGAATGCTTTGAAAGTTTATAAACTAAGAAGTATGGACTTATAAGTTAAGGACTTTTCTATGTTTATAAATCCTTTTGACTAGACAAAAATAATTATTTTTATTACTTTGTCATTCAAAAAACTGTTAGTATAGTTTTCTTTTATACAAATTGCAGTACATCAAGACTATTATTTATGCAAGACTATAACAATGCAAATTTTGAGTCTGATATTGAGTTTAGGATCACAGCAATAGAATTTGGGGCAGACAGAAATATGCTTGCTGAAAAGAAACAATTTTAGTGCCATAAAGTCTGACTGAAAAATAAAATGTTATAAGCATTCTACAATGCCAATATTTTACCAAATAATGCCAATAATAAACTGACACATTAAAATTATTATTGTTATTATGTGCTGTGCACATACCATCCTGTTTTAATACAATATCATTAAGTAAAATAAATTTATAGGTGTATTTTTTTAATTAACTCCCTTTGAAGTGAATGATTATGAAGTTACCCCAACTTTAAACCCTTTAAACTAAATAATTTATTAAAATTAATAATCATGAAATTCAAGTTCAATACATTTTCCCAAGAAACAATACTTACAGTAACATAATAATTACAACGGTCACCATGACAGCACTCGACACATTCCCAATCATTGTACCATATTCTATCACAGCGATTTGAAACTGAACTAATGGCTGATTTACATTGCCTCTCTGTAGCACAAGTTTTTGATACATAGAATTGCTTTTTGCCAGTTGAATCCCAATATGGTGTACCTGAAAATAACAAAAATATATGTACAGTAGAACCCTGATTATCCGCGAGCGGATGATCCGCGAGGGCCAAGAAAATTTTTTTAATGATGAGAGCAAATTTTAGATGATGTAAAAGAGATTTTAGATGTAGAGCAAAGGTTTCTGATGTACTGTACATATTTTAAAAGTTTTACATATCACGTTTTTTGTACAATAAAACATAGTTTTTATGCTGAAATATTTTTTTCGTGTTTCCACCTCATTTTTAGTCTTTTTTCGGGTTATCCGCGATTTTCACTATCCGCGGTACCCTTGCCACCCAATTCCGCGGATAATCGGGGCTCTACTGTATTAAGAGGCCCATAATTAACTTTGTTTTTTTAAATAAGGCAAGGGAAACTATTTTGCAATCATTATGAAACCCAAAACAGAATAAGTCTTTTAAAAAATTTAATCATAACATAAAGTTGGTCAGCGGGATAATACAGATAGATATACCAAATTTTTATATTATTAAGATAAATTATAAAAGAAATAAATGTTAGGAAACTTTCACAGAAATGTCAGAAATAGGGATCCTTCGCAGTTTGAAAAACTAAAATGTATTGTTAAAAGTAACCTAAGAATTTGTATTAATTAACCCGTTAACGCCCAGCGTCCTCGTTTGAGGACAGTGCATAAAAGGATGTGTAAAATATTTCCCTTTTCCCGAAACGATTGTTTATTTTGCATGACGATAGATGGCAATACTAAAAAACATGCCACAAATTATCAAGTGTTTGGGTTTGTTTTAAGCTCCTTGATTCTTCTTGCAATTTTGCGCTTTTTTCATGTATTACACTTGCGTTGCCTTTCTGTCTAGCTACATCAGCTGAAGTCAAGGTAATAATTTTATTTTCTATAATATTTCAAATTAAGGTCATATGTATACATATAAAAGAAAATTAGTAACTTTTAAAAAAATTTCGTTTTAAAAAATGACGTCCAATTTTACTGTCCTCGTTTGAGGACGCAGGGCGTTCCAGCCAACTTTTTTCAGATTTCTACTCATTACAGTTTTTGGATTTTTTCGATCTACTATTGTGTTAAAGCTGTTCTTCAACTATTATAAGGTAGTTAATAATATTTATTTTTGTTTTAGAAGGGTTTTTAGTAGTTACAATGGCTCATAGGTTCTTACCGATTGCAAAATCTCATGAATATTTGTTTTCCCAATAAATTGTGAGACCATAAAAGGCAATGAAATGGCTCGATGTCCTCTGAAATCTTGGAAAAAATAGAAAAAGAACCTAAAGGGGATTTGTGAACATAAATTTAATAAGGGAAATAAAATGTCGATGTGACATATTTTGTAAATCATATTTTGAGCACCTTGTTTTCCCAAATATCATACCAAGTGCTAGAATTTATTCAAAATTTACCCGCATTTCGTTCATGTATCATATGTATTTAGTTTTCATGTATATAACATGTTCCTCATGATCTCCTAATAAAAGTTTTCCCTCACTATCAACTATCACACTTCGTACAACACAAAAATCTGTACGATTTGATTTACTCAAAAGGTGATTCTTAAAATTGATAAACATAATGCTAAAAAGTGTAGTTTATAATAAATTTCATCATAAAGTCTTATAAAATACTGTAACTAGTCCATTTTAAGTTGTTTTGCATACCCATATACGTTATTTTCCTATTTGCTGACTTTTCTGATCTCTTGATTTTTTTACGCCGGAACGCCCAGCGTCCTCAAACGAGGACGGGCTGTAACTTCCACACTAATTAACAAAATGTTTAAATTTTGGATTTTTTGTCTTAACTGGGTCATAATTACACCAATTTGAAATAATCATACAAATATTTTCGGTAGAATTAATTTGGGCGTTAACGGGTTAATAACTAAGTTATTTTAATTTTTTTAATTATGGTATATTTATTCTTAAAAGTTCAAAAAATATTAAAATTTGAAGCATCTGTTTAATTTTTGTTGGATTTTTTTGCTGTCTTGGAAGAAACTTGACCCTGAAACTAATATTAGTTTCAGTGTCAAGTTTCTTCCAAGAGACAGCAAAAAGATAAAAAAAATATTACCTAATGTCAAGGGTACAAATTTTTACTATTGGCATCGAGAGTTCGGGGCAAAGCAAAATTTGTCGCATCAAGAGTACAGTTAAATTAAGGTATCACGTATTATCCTAGCATCCATCAAATTCAGCAGCACAGCTATATAACAGTCAATATGGGCTTTGTTAATGTGTTTGGATCAGTGGTACTCTTGACAGGATAATACTTGATCCAAAATTTATAATCTTACTAATATTTAGAATGTAAACAAAGATGATTAATACTTACTTCCCCATCTTATTTCTGATAGACATCTGTCTTCTGCAATGTCACATGTTTTAATAGTCTTGATACACTTATCATAGTTACTGTCTTGACTATCACATACATAACACTCCAGACACTGAACAGCTGTAGGAAAAAATGAACATTAGTTTAAATTTTTTATTTGGGAAATATTTTGCATTTCAAATTTAAGTAATAAGTGGTCGGAGGACCAGGCAATGTTTAAAGTTTTAGTATCCTCAGTAATAAAATAATATTTTATATAAAATAATATTTTGAATTGCAATAAAATAATGTTTTAAATAAAATAATATTTTGAATTGTAATAAAACTATATTTTAAATTGTAATTATAACTCAGTAGGAAAAAACAGTCTTAGAATGAATTATTAAATATAAAATGAGTTATAGAACTCAAAAATTTAAATCAAACAAAATCGTCAAGGTCTTATCCTAAGAATAATTATACAACAATAATTTATTCCTAATTTTCACTATAAATCTAAATCATTCTTAGTGAAATCTACTTCCCATATTTTAAAACAATGTTTTAAAACAAAAAGGCAAACAACACAAAAAAATATTGATATAGGCAAATAAAGCTGAAATTGAAATTCTTTAAGTTAATTTTAGCTTGCTTTCTAAAAACTTAAGATTTATAAACGAATTAAAGTAAGGGGCCGTTCAAATATTACGTAAGCACCTAAGGGGGGAGGGGGGGGGGGTTTGCTCTTTACTTATTTTTGCTGACAAGGGGGGAGGGGGATATGATTGATGCTTACGTAAGATAGAGCACTATCAAACATCTCTTGTTTCTTGCATAAATATTGTCAAAATTCAACCATAAATAAATGTAACAAAAAATTGAATTAGGAAATCTGACGTAAGCACTTTTTCTGGAGATGGAACACCCTAATATTTTGAAATTGTAACCCCGAAAAGTAGTTTTTCGACTCATTTTTGAACCCTTAGGGTAACACCCAAAAAGGACAGCTCCTTATACGATTCACCTAATTTTCAAGGAAAAAAAACAGTACTTACTTATAGGGATGGCAAAATTTCGGGGGGGGGGGGGTCCGGCAATGTCTTACGTAATTATGGTGGGGGGGGTTTAAGGTTTGCTTATCTTTGCTGACAAGGGGGGAGGGGGGTAAAAAATGACCAAAAAAGTGCTTACGTAATATTTGAACGGCCCTTAACTCTAAAGAGGACATTTTTTCAAAATTAAAATTTATGATTAATTTTCGAATATATGATTAAAAATCACAAAGACAGAAGTATTTTACACATTCTTAAGATTTATTGCAAAAAACATCAGTTATTTTATCTTATATTTAGCTTCAAAAAGTCCAACTTAAGTGAAAAATATAAAATAGTTAAAATTTTTCTTTAATCTAAAAATATATGTTTTCAACTGCAATACTAAACAGTTTCAAAACAAAGGTATCTAATGAATTGTATGCAATAGCTTGTATTTAAGTATTGAGAGGAATTGGGCATGTCCTATCCCACACTGAGTCATGGTGTCCCATCCCACCCCGATAGCAACATTTTATAAATAGGTTTTTACCATGGTTTAATTTACCAAATGCTTTTAACCAAAAAAACAACCACTTGGTTTTTTTAGAAATTATAAAATATTTTCAGGATTTTTTAAAGAAAGTGGTATTCAGTATAATCTTTTGCACAAAATTATAAGGTTAGATTTATCAAAAAATTGACATTTTAAGGTGATTAAAAATCAGAAATATTTTAATTCAATGGTTTTAATTATTAAATTCTCTCTATCTAAACTTAACCTTAAATGCTTAAGTTAAACTTAAGGTGTTCCATCCCTGCCCGGTTTCCCTTACTATTGGTAAGGAAAATACATTTTGTAGTCCAGTCCAATTTATACAAGCATGGAAGCTGAACAAAATAAACATAATATGTTTTATAGGCTAGGTTATAAGTAAATCATAGGGGGAATATTTAATCACAGGTTATATTATTTTCTGGGTGAAATATCGAACATTTAGTGAAGTGAAGATTTAAAAAATTCAGTTGTTTCGTAGTTTCATTCATCCTCACTCTCCCCTACTTTAGAAAGGGAGGAGCAAAACTAAAATGCCTCAACAAGAGGTCATTGTAGCTGAGTTGAAATTTCTTACCTGAAGGAACAATTAGAAAACAAAAATAAATAATCCACATTCTTTTATATTGAGATCAACATGTGTTATCTTGAATTACAGATAAAAAGGTGTGGCACACTCAAACTGCTTGTGAAACAGATTTCAAACTATTTATTTTTGAGAGAAATACAGACTCAAAATCAAATAATAAAACGTTTTGATTAAAACACAAATAAAATATTTAAGTAAATTTCACACGGATCTAACTCCAGAATTGAGTTAGCTTTCGGGTTCAGTACAAATTGTAAATAAATAATCCCAATCCTAATTTTTGATACCGTCACAGTTGAGGACAAAAACTGTAAGATATCATTTTATAAATTTGAGAGCGAAAATGAAGTTTTATAGAAAAAAATAAGGTATAAAATTGTAATAAATTTAATCGAACATTCAATTTATGTATTATTTTATCATATAAAAAGAGTTGGGAAAAAAATCGGCTAGTTTCTTTCTCCGTGACGGCTAATTATTTTGAACTGTACAACTGGCAGCTTTCAGTTTTGTGAGTAAATAAATAAAGCAAGATTGAAGAGCCGATTGAGCATGGAAAAAGTATTATTTCATGTATAAAAGCTCGAAACCTTATTAAAAAGACAACTCTTCGACATGGCTGCTTTCTGGAAAACTTTTGAAAGTATGAGAATTTGCTTTTTCATTTAATTTTTGATTTTTGAACTGTAGTTATCAGTTGTATCTTTTTGTTACAGAAACGATGCCGCTTTTAAAGGGAAATAGAATGTGTTTCTCTCGGAGTATCCATCGAATTCCAATCCTTCAACAGTCTCCTAAAACTGTTGAGACTCAAAAAACAGGTTAGCTTGGTTTAATAGTCTACTTTTTGAAACAGTTTCTTTCAAGGTTAACCAATATTAAAGTTGATCTGCTATTTATGAATAAATCATATAATCAAAACGCAAGAAACTTCGTGATATTTTTGTGCCTAGCATTGAAATATGCATTCTGACTTTTGTAAATGTAATGAAAATCAGTTCTGGAAACAGATTCAAAACAGGTCCCCCATCCCATGGTGACTGCCAAAAATAGCATAGACCAGGGCTGGGCAAATAGCGGCCCTCGAAGGGATATTCGGTGGCCCGCCAAGACTTACGGAAAAATAAGAAAAATTCTGAATTTAATAGTTCAATGTTTTACATTTTTTTCTCTCATGCATCGTTCACATTTGAATCAGCTCAATTTCGGTCTTGTTTTCACTTCTTGTAACGTCTTCTCGGCCACGCTTCCCTCGCCACCCACGAAAATTAATCCTCCAGATGCCAGGTGGCGGGGCAAGGATCACTTGCACGGAGTGGGTACAGGAAAAAAAGTGGGAGAAAAGGCCGCGTGCGAAAAGACAGAGAGGGGGTTCAAAACATAAATAATTTCTGATTTATTGACGTCACGACAGAGATCCTCCCTACCCCATCCACAAGTACACCCCCATTCCACCGTCTGGGATTTTCAGGGGTCATTCACTTCATTAACGCGACACGTACTTGTCACTGTGAATTCCTTGTCTTTCTTGTCCGTGTTCTATTTAATTTTTGCTTAAGATTGTGGAAAGATTTTCTTCAGAAAGGATTACCTTTTTTGTGGGTAAGTTGGATGATTTGATTCCAACATTTCTAATTTACTTTGATACTAGTGCAGTGTTTGTTATTGCCATGATAAATTGGTTACATTTTATGCAAAACTCGTTAAATTTTATTTCTTCAACATATTCAGTAGTTATTATAATTTTTTAATAATGAAAAATTAAAAACAGTTAATATGAAGTTGAAGGAACGAAGAGAAATCATTGAAATTAAGTTCAAATTATCCAAGTTGTACTGTACATAGTACAGGCGCGGATTCAGAGGGGTGGTACTCTGGACAGTGTTTCCCCTTGGACCCAAAAATGTTCTCAAAATGAGTTAAAACCCTACTTTTACACGCCAAATTTAAAAAAATTCTGGAGGAGAACCCCCATACCCCCCTCAGGGGTACCACAAAGGTATCTTGCGTGATACTTTTTTTTGAAATCCCCAATGTTTTGACATTTTGTGTTAAAAGAAAGGTGATGGTCTGGAAAAGTGCCCCCTTTCTTGGACCCACGCTGGATCAGCGCTTGATACAGCATCACATTATTATTTCTTATTTTTTTTCTTAATTATACTTATAAAATGCAAAGTTAACTTGGTGATGCAATCATTTTACATAATCTGCGGCCCGCCGTTAGCTTCTTCTTTAATAAAGTGGCCCCCGAGACAAAACAATTGCCCACCCCTGGCATAGACCAATTAGTGACTACTTTGTTGCCATTTGGTTGGTCTCCAGTTCTTGGCAACAAATCAATCTCTTTTCTATGGAGGACCTGTTTCGAATATGTTCCCCAGTTCTGTTGTATGTCGGATCATGTGCCATAAAACACCAAATCAATCGATCAATCTGTTGTATGTCATGCATAATATTGTCCAATTGTTTTGGTCGTTAAATATAACTGTGTGTTCGGTTGGTTGCAATTTTTTGTGGGTATTTAATAAACTAGGCTACATTAAACGGGGCAGATAATGGAAAAGAACGTAATTTGCTTATAAGAATGTGATTAATTTACAATACCTATCCCATTATATTAAATTGCTAATATAAGCATGGTCAAATAACTCAAGCCTGCACAGCGGGCTATCTAAATGCAGCCCACCAGTCCTCGACATTAATTTGATTTTTCTTTTGGATGATTCATTAAAAATTCATTTATCCAGATCTCAAAGTATATTTAATAAAAAAATTTCCATTGAAAAATTTGGAACTTTATAAAAAACAGTCATACAAAATATGCCTGTAAAAAATGTAGAAACTTCAGTACTTTACAAATAACTGGGCTTAAATCTTGCTTATCAGACAGAGATCATTTACAAATTACAGATGCTAGTTGAGATTTTAATTGTTATTTGTTTTTGATATTATTCTGTCAATTTATTAGAACACTTAGATGTTTGTACCCATCTAATCCTAAAGTGTTGAAACTTCTTTTGGTACTTACTTACATATTATACCGTCGACCGTTCAGAGGCCGTTTAATTCAGTGGCACATCAATAGAAAAGTCAATGGGTTTTGATGACTTTTTTGATTAAGAGGTACGGTCGACGGGGTAATACATAAGAACCCTTCTTTAAATTTATAGGTGTCTGCAGCTTGTTGTGTACTTAATCAGAGACCAATCCAGGATTTTAAACTTAACCTCCATTTTTGTGAAACATTTACACTGCATTTTAATTTTTATAAAAAAAATGTTAACAGCTTTTTAATTTATATGAAAATCAGGCATGTGATTTTTCCGCTAATTAGCGGAAATCCGCTAATTTTAGAGTTATTGAGAATCGGAATTCCGCTCAATTGTGTGCGGAGTTAATATTTCAAAGGGAGAAAAATCTGAATAGTTAGTTTCCTGAGCGGACATAGAGTGTACCAAAGCGATAAAACCCCTGGTTTTTAGGCTCCAATTCGAAAAATTTCTGAGATTGAGTTTAGTAAGATGAGAATCCTATCTAAAAAATATTAAAAAGCTTAATTGAACCTATTGTAGGGGATAGGGATCTGAATTTGGTCCCCCCTTAAAATAAATTTCTATACCACTGTAACTTATCTAGACGCTTCTAAAATATTTCAGATAATTTCTTTCTTGAGCAATCACATGCCTGTAAAATTTTTTAATAAGAACCATAAATTTAACAAGCTACATTAAATTTTTTTTCAGATTTTCAGCAATTTTAATACTTAATTTATAATGCAAACAATTCACACGTATCATTTAATAATAATATTGGTGTTTTTGGATAATTGTATGGTTCAATTCAGTTAACTGCCCTTTTATATATGATCAAGCTGTTTTGGAAGCCAAGTATTCAAATACTGCGAAGTTTTAATGGTTTTTATTGATATAACTGTGAATTTTAATAAATTAGTTTCCAATTTTTGGCATCTAATTTGCATTATCGAAATTTGATTAGTGCAAATCAATTTAAAATGATGAAAAGCTACCAAAGAAAATGTTTAGGGCTCAATATTAAAATTTTTTGAAGTTGTTTTATAGATCATTCTTTTTAAATAAATAGTATTCTATCTGATAAGTTAAGTATTTTTCAAAAAATTAATGATTGATTTTAGACAACATTTTTCAATTTTACTTAAGAACACCTTCTATACCCATTTAATTTAATAAGAAAAGATGTAATTATATTTTAAATTATAGGCTGTGAGAAATATGCTTTTTTCACCTTTATTAATTTTTCCAGTTAATGAGAAATAGTTTATTACGATATTTTTACTGTTATTTTTCACAGATTCTAAATGTAACTACTTATCCTATTTTTTAATTTAGAGGAAACTTCAAGCTCTGTGCAAATACCAGAACCTCTTAATCATCCAGACTTTTTCCAAGTACGGAACTTGTTCACAGTAAAAGACCTATTTGATGCTCGAGTTCACTATGGTCATACTAAGGGAACTCTCAATCCACATATGAATCAATTCATTGTTGGATCTCGTCTTGGTACACTCATCTTTGATCTTGATCAAACTGCTGAACTTTTGAGGGATGCTCTCAACTTCACAGCTCACATAGCCTTTCGAGGTGGAATCATTTTGTTTATTGCTAGGTACAAACAGGTATGTAACAAAATTTCTGAAATATAAAGGGTTTAGCTTCTTTTACAAATACAAATACAAATTAAGTCGACCAACTACAGGCAAGCGCCCAACAAGGTTGGTCCGGTCCATTTAACTCAAACCACCCGATTCCCAGTATCTGTCAATTTTATTCTTGAATTCGTTTACCCCACTTGAGTTGATAATCGTTTCAGGTAACCCATTCCATCTGTCCACTACCCTGTTAAAAAATAATACTTCCTACAATCCCGATTAAAATTTTCCGTGTTCAATTTAAATATGTGACCCCTCGTTCTATTACCCGTATTGAAATCTAGTCCCTCTGTGTCCCCTTGTTTTATCATTTTGAAAAGTTGAATTAAATCCCCTCTAATCCTTCTTTCCTCTAAGTAACAAAATTTCTGAAATATAAAGGGTTTAGCTTCTTTTACAAATACAAATTAAGACGACCAACTACAAGCAAGCTACCTTAATAATGTTGCTGTTTTTTAAAATAGTTTAAACAATAACAACAGAGTTTTGAAAAAAATTTAATGAAGAAGGTAGCGTACCTAAATAATATGTATGTGAAAATATATGTATCTGATGAGAAAATAAGAATTTAAAAGTAATAAGTAATACTTTTTTAGACCTTGATAAAATTTTCAAAATTATTTGAACCCAATACAAAATGATTTGCTAACCCCTGTAGCTAGTCCTTTCTTAGTGCTTTTTTACAGAAAATTTTCACTTGAATACAAGTGATTTACAGTTTGCTTTTACTAGATTATTATAACATAATGGAAACCGTTATTATTATGTATTTTATTTATCTTCAGAATGCTTACCTGATAGAGAAAACAGCAATAGAATGTGGAGAGTACTGTCACACCAAAGATTGGCGTGTTGGGCTTTTCACAGATCCTCGTCGTTTCGGCATGATGACCAGATTACCGGATTTGACTATTTTCCTCAATACTCTGGATAGTGTATTTGAAATCCACAAAGGAGTGATTGAGGCAAGCAAAATGCTCATACCATCTGTTGGCATAGTAGACACAAACTGCTTTCCCAACTACATCACATACCCTGTGCCTGGAAATGATGATACACCAGAAGCTATTGAACTATACTGCAAACTTTTCAAAGAGGCTGTCTTGCGAGGCAAGGCTAAAAGGAAGGAATTTATTGAAAAATATAAGGATGTGCTGGACTATACAAATTGAATAGAATAGGTGTATGCTGAATAAATTGTTTGATTTAGATTGTTTTGTATCATTTTTTAGTTTTTAAATACATTTATTTAAAATTTATTAAAAATAATTTTTTTATCAAGATCTTTGAAGTAAACTAAAAAATTTTTGCTTGTTAAGTTGTTATCAGGTAATTAATTATTTCTAGTACTACACGAGAGAAAAAATTATACTGTTCTCGTATAGTGTTAACTAATTTAGACCTTAAAAACTAGTAAGATAATTAGACCCTAAAACTAAAAAGAAAAATATTGGTGTGATGAAGCATTCAAGAAAGCACTTTAAGTTTACTATAGTTTTGGAAAAAAAAAGGGGGTTTAGGGGGGATAGTAGATTTTATAGGTTGTTAAAATTTGATCTTAAGTGTATTTGATGAAAAATTATATTTACAATCAAAGCAACTTGAAATTCTTGACTGTCAGTCAGTACTTTCCAAAGCTATTGTAGAAATTTTATTTCTAGTCCCAACAATTTTCCCACACAATAACACATTTTTATTTCTTCTGACAACTTTTGCCAGAGCTTTCGGGATACCCTTCTTATATTTTTATTCTTAATTTTCTTTGGACAGTCTTACTCACTAGTAGTATTAGCACATGTACTTTTTCCCCAATTTTCTTCAAACATGGCTTTTAGCCTTATTTCTTTTTTCAAACTGACAATTCATACAATCTTTTATTTGTTAGAAAAGGGTTTCTTGTGCCCCTAGGCATGTTAACTAGAGCTATAATCCATTAGTGCTAAAAATTTGCTCACAGTGCTAATCTGAACTGTCGCAAAAAATATTAGTCTAGAAAATTGCAAAACTACCAGATGATCAAAAACTTTTCTTACGAGAAAGGACTCCACCCCCTTACAGTGTTGTTACCGATGAAAGTTAAGGGTTTTAACCCCTACTCTAAAATCAATCCTAAGAAGAGGTTGAAACCTTTTCCCCAAAATTTTGACACCAAATTTTAAACTGTTTTCTCCTGATTTATCATTCTGCAGCTTACAAGAAACAGTCCTCTTGGGGTGTAACTAACGTAACCAGAGGGGGATTTGGGGATATACTCCCATCTGAAAGTCCGGAATTTTCCTTTTTTGATCCTTTCTTTTTTCCTTTTGAAGAAAAGGAATAAATTTACCACCGATCCCCCCTAAAGGGATAATTAAAACAAATTCTGTATAGAAGCTGTGTCCTTTTTTTTTGCAGCTTAAATATCCCAAAATGGGCGATGAAAAATGAAACATTCATCATATAACCTAAATTTATTTCATTTTTAGTACACGGGAATTAAAATTTTCTCAATTTCAATCGAAACCCGTATGGGTTGAGGCTGAGAGGTTCGCGTTTTTACTACTTGAATATTCATTTTTTTAAGCACAAGTGAAATCAATTATGAATAAAGTAATAATTTGTAATTAAATTAGTTTCAGACAAGGGACAGTCCTTTTATGATATAGTATTAATACAGGGCCTTATCCAAGGGGGGCTCCGGATTAGGTGCACCAAAACCAGTTGAAAATCTGCTATTTATACTTCAATTTCCCCAGACCCCCCCTTTAGGACATTAGAAGACGATTTTGATATTGAAAATTCTTAGCCCCCCTCCAAATCCTGGATCCGCCTCTGTCTTCTTACCCCTTTTAATCCGCCCATGCCTGTTTTTTAAAGTATTATGAGCAAAATTTAGAATGGTCGTTTCATTCTGTGTATACAACTGGGCTAACAAATGGGGAAAATTAAAAGATGGAAATCCTTTCCGTGGTGTGATGCGGTTTCAGCACGCTCACTAGTCACTCCAGTTTGTTTTATAGCTCAGAGGTTACGGCATTATCTTTACTGCCGGCCGCAGGAACTTCAGGTCTGCCGCGCCGAATCCATGCACTGACGGCACTGACCGGCGCAAGTTCAGAGTTGCACCTGCGCCAAGTTTTTAGCGTTAAAGATGACTAATATGGTAACCCTAACTCATGTTAAAAGAGTCATTTGGCTTCTAAATGTGCCGTTAAACAGCCAAAAATCGCCAAGCAGGTGCAACTCTGAACTTGCGCCCTGACCGAGTCCGACGGATGATAAAATGAAACTAACTGCACAACATAAGAAGACAATTCTATGAATCGAGATTGAGAATGATTTTGCTCAGTAATATATTTATTCGTTTGATGGTTGAGCAATTTTTTATTTCATTTCTTAGACCGAGGCTATCGAGCCGTAAATGTAGATCAATTAGGATGCTCTCATTTTCCATATTAGCAGACGAAATTCAAGGCTTTCGTCAACCGCAGGGAACCGAAGCGGTAACCGTGACTAAAGTTTTTAGAGATATATTTGTTTATCGTAGATATTTCTGTTTTATTTGTGTGTAAACTTTTTATTGTAGTAAGGATTTTTTATTCTTTCACTCAATTTTATACTTGTGATTGTTTTATTTTGATTCCAAATGGTTTGGATTTGTTTGAGTAAAAGGGTCTTGAAAGCCTAGGAAAGTGCTATATCAGCATATTGTGAAATGAAACTTGTAAGTATAGTTTTAAAGGATTTTGACAGCTGATTCATATTTTAAGTTTCATTATTTACCTCTTATTCACTCTTTCAGATTTAATTCAGGAATTATATTTGCTGTTATTTAATTAGTAGAAACTTAGGGTTAGATTTAAAGGATAGTCTAAGGCTAAGGACAACTGAAATCTGAATATAATGTTTTTGTGCCTTTTTCGTTTACTCTTTTCTCTTTCTATGAATCTTAGAACCTGGTTAAATGTTATATACTTATGATTCACTTTATATATCTTTAAGAAGATGTTCTTATCAGTTCCTGAGAAGATCATTATCTCTCTCTGAAGAACTCTGAGTCATATCCATGGAACTAGGAAGATAGGGAACTGCCGTAATACACTTGGCCACGCGCCAGTGGAGAGACAAATAGAGGGCGCCACGTGCGCGGTTGGTTGGTTGGATTGGTTAAACCGCGGCTTCGTCTTCTTGAAATAAAACAGCAGAAAAAGTGAAATCGCTAAGTAAAAAATATGCTGAAACATGTAACTAACTTAGGAACGCGCGTGAGATCGTTTCCTCCACTGAGCTGTTTCCTCCTCCGCTCCGCATGTAAACTTATCAACCAAGCACCATGAAAAAACTAAGACAAAGCGGCTTTTAGTGAGCAAGCATATGTCTCTACCCATCGACTTCTCTCCTCTGATCAACCAAATATGCACACGTAGCTCCCTCTATGTGTCTCACTTTTGGCGGATGTGAAATACATTGGAGAGATAGACCACGGCAGTTCCCTATATTCCTAATTCCATGGTCATATCCTATATTTTGTTTGTTTATAATGTATTGTTTGGATGACTAAGTTAATGTCTGTAACTACCATTTTCTGGATCATCATTGATATTTCATACAGTAATTGGTATTCCACTATCATTCAATTTTAATGTCATGCTGCTATCAGTATAAATGTGTGCTTACAATTTTTGATTCAAAAAGGTTTTAATGGATACCTACTTATCTTTAAATCTTTATGAAATGTAAACATTTTTGGAAATTGATCTAATACAGTTACCTTTAGACAATTATTTTAATTGGCATTTAATCTTATTGCAAAATTTGATTTCTATACCAAATTACTAGAAAATTGCAAACTTAACTTAATAAGTGTACTTGTTTTATTAAAAAAAACAAGAAAAATTTGGTGATGTTATAATTAGTCATTAAAATATGTCACTTTGATATAGTACCTTATTGACCCTGCTGCACGTAGAAACCAACATTATTTTGATGATTTTTAATTGGATTGAAAACGGAATTGAACTGAAATTGCCATTCCCTGTTTAAGGCTGACACATTATGAAAGTATATTTCTTTATCCAGTTTGATACAAATTTAGTTTACAGTTCTATGCACCCTTTCAAAATAACCTAAAAACAGTAAGTCCAGTCAAAATAGACATTCAACATCGGAAAAATTCGCATAGAGCTGAAAATTGGTACAGACGTAGATGACATCATTATAAGTGATGTACCAAAAGTCCTCATCGATCCGATGTGTGCGATTTTTTTATAACGGTTTTAATATCGCCTCGTTTCAACTTCGAACTCCTACGGGAAAACGGGCTGCGACAGTGGCGCCGCGCGCTACTGACTCGTAGGAGTAAGGAGTGCCGAGGAGAGGGAGATGGTGAAAAACAGCTCTTTTTTGAGATATTTGCTTAGGGATTTGAACGAAAGTGTCCACATTTTTGTGTAAAAGCGTTTTTAAGAGTTTAGGAACGTGGGAATAATGAAAGAGTGACATTTAAGTACTTCGCGTGGTAAATTTGTTATTTTTTCCGAATCGTTTCAATTCATAAAGTTTTAATAAGCTCGGCTCTAATTTATGTCCACCTTTAGGATGTGAAAGCGATTAAGATAGGGAGATCGTGAAAACAGCCTCCTTTTTGATATCGCCTTTGAAATGATTGTAAAGCCAAATCCTTTTGAGAAAATGTAGAATTTTTTCGAGTGTACATCTTGTGACATTTTACATGAATTACCACGGATGAAATGTCGCTAATATATGCCTCGTTCCCATTATTCCTTTCTATACTAGAATAAGTAATCAAAGATTGCATACCTTGCTTAACAACAGCGGTTTCATTTTCAGTTAAAAGTCCTCCACAAATGAAGCGAACTTGAGACATTTTTGGTAAATGAAGCAACAGGATTATAAACACGTTCACAGCATGGAAATAGCCAATGCTACTAACTGCAAATATGCATACGGTTTCAAAGAAAATTTTCGATAATTTGAATCATATGCCATGAAAATTAAAGGGGTAGATAAGGGCTTCCCGTGCGTTCGGTCCCCAAGTCGGGGGCAATTCCAAATTACTTCTGTCGGCACTTGGCACTTCCGTGTAGACATAGCTGTCAATCAACTCTTAATCGGATCCATAAAACTTCTGTTTTTATTTGTGTTAGTATTCTTCTAAAGTACGCTGCGTTTGTTTGTTATTTTTGAAACCCTGCTAGATGCGGAGCAAAATAGTTGGTGTAGTTTTCTAAAATAGCTTGAATTAATATCGGGTAAAAAATAATTATGTATTCTTGGGTACCTTACTAAATACATTAAAATTATGTAAAATTTTTCCAAAATTGACTGACTAAAATAGAAAAATTCAACTATTTTTAAATCAAAAGTATTAAAGAAAAACGTATATAGTAGTTAGGAGCCAATTCACACTCAACTTGCACTTTCTTCAAAAAAACTTTTAAATACTATTTTTTATCAGTATAAAAATGGTTATTATAATTGTTACTAAAAAATTAGGTCCAAACGGCGTACCACGTAAAAAAAGATGCCGGTATTTTCCCTAAAACTCAATTTTTTGAATTCCGGAAACTCAAATTCATTTTTTTACTCAAATTCATTTAAAAAAAGTAATTACTCATTCATGTTTTCCCTTGAGAATTCAATTTTCTATAAACTTACTACGAAATATTTCCCTTAAATTTTTGAAAGGGAAAGAAAACGAGAAGATATTTTTCCAATTTTGAACTCGAATAAATGAAATTTATGAGGCTGTTTTCACGATTTCCCTATCTTCATCGCTTTCACATCCTAAAGGTGGACATAAATTAGAGCTGAGCTTATTAAAACTTTATGAATTGAAACGATTCGGAAAAAATAACACATTCACCACGCGAAGTACTTAAATGTCACTCTTTCATTATTCCCACGTTCCTTAACTCTTAAAAACGCAAAAAATGTGGACACTTTCGTTCAAATCCCTAAGCAAATATCTCAAAAAAGAGCTGTTTTTCACCATCTCCCTCTCCTCGGCACTCCTTACTCCTACGAGTCAGTAGCGCGCGGCGCCACTGTCGCAGCCCGTTTTCCCGTAGGAGTTCGAAGTTGAAACGAGGCGATATTAAAACCGTTATAAAAAAAATTGCACACATCGGATCGATGAGGACTTTTGGTACATCACTTATAATGATGTCATCTACGTCTGTACCAATTTTCAGCTCTATGCGAATTTTTCCGAACTTTCGCCTTTTTTTCGTCTATTTTGACTGGACTAAGTAGGGGAGAACAGGGATGAATGGGACAAATTTCACATTTTTGCTAAAATTGAAAAAAAATAAAAAAATTTCAATCCTGTAACAAGTTTAAAAAAAATAATTGAACTCTTGGTTACATTATAAATGCGTGTATTCAATCAATTACCCATTATTTAAACTCCAAGAAAAGTTTTTATAAGCGCATGTATTTTGTCCCATTCATCCCTGTGGTGGGGATGGATGGGACACCGAGTGGGGATGAATGGGACAGTTAAAAAAAGTTTACAAATTTATAAAATAACAAAGTTATTTTAAATATTGCACAACGTTTAGCTTTTAAAGGAACAACACACTTCTATTTTCCTAAGAAAAAAATTAAAAAGCATTTAAAGGGCAAAAAACAGCCTACATTTATTAGACTTTATGACGAGTAAAATTAACACATAAACTGAAGCAAATGCTTTTGTTCTTTCAGCTCAGTGGTTGAAGCTGGTGTTATTTCTATTTTAATGCTAACCGCTTTTTATGGGTTTTTACTTTTAGGAGTGGAAATAGATAATTTTTGATGCCTGGACCTAACCCCCAAAGCCATTCCTCTCCTGCAGTAACATTCTCCCTGCCATTTTGAAGGAAATTTTCATAAAAATAGAGCATAAAAACCTAACTTGTTTGAATAATTGTTTAACCATAACATATTTGAGATGACAGTTGCAACTATTTGCTAATTAGGACTTTGAATATTTACACATGAGTTTGGAACATAAAACATTCTCCCTGCATAAATAAATTTTTGCACACTATTTTAGTAAACTTTATCAGAAATTACTTAAATGAGTAGAATATAGCAAGCTATTGATGGAAAGTTTTGGAAACGGAAAATGAAGTGATGATGGAACTGTCTCATTCATCCCCGCAACTCTTGTCCCATTCATCCCCGTACCCACTTATTTTTGAAAAACTAAAATTAGACTAGGAAAAAACCATGGATTTTCTTCATTTAAATTGGAAACTATACTAATATAAGTACTCTTTCAAAACACAGTAAAATTTAAAGCTTTAGTTAAATTATTTTTTAATAAATAATTATAGTAAGTAAAACGATAAAAGTTACTTTTGGTATGGGAAAACACATTTAGTTGTCCTATTTATACAAAAATTGAACCTGATGTCAATGAACACAATTTTTTGAATAGGCTAGGTACTACTATCTTATGGCTGAAATAACAAAAATTTAAAGTGAAGTTAAGGTATAAAAAATTGAGCTGTCCCGTTCATCCCCTGTCCCATTCATCCCCGTTCTCCCCTAAATGAAATCCTAAGTTGAGTAATTTTCTTATAACCTTTCTTCTCATCTTAGAAAATCCTGTGAAATGTTAAAAAATGAGTTGAAATCTGTGAGTACTGTGTGTTCAGAGACTTCTGACAGTGTAACAGTTACCAAACAGACTGAGCATGTCGAGATTAGAACCCAAGTTTGTGAAGAAGAAGAGAAAAGTGTGTTGGAAGTTCCTGGAGGTTCCATATCAGAAAGGTATGCTGAATAAACTGACGGATAGCTCTGCATGCTTTCACAAAAATGTGCCAAATTCCATCAGTTTTTTCTTCAAAGTAAATTGTGTGTAAAAGAGCTTTATAACTTAAAATACTCAAAGGTGTATGCATTTTTTTCAATATTTTTTATGTCCTATATTTTTTGTTGAAAGAACTTTCTTTTTTTTTAATTCATAATTCTTAGAAGCAGTAGTTCCAGTAGAGGTGCAGTAATTCTTAGTATTGTTGCTTCTAAATGATGCCCCTACTTTTCTACCAATACGTTGTAATTAATCACTAATATATCTAATTTCTTAGGCTAGCTGCTCTTCAGCGTAGTGGTTCTGAAAATTGGAAGAAAAGAATTGGGGGTAAACCTCCGATTCTCCTGAAACCTGATGGCCCGGTTATGCGTGTGAGAGATGTATGTTTCTTTTGTTTATTTGTGCATAAACTGGATGGATGTTAACTGGTCATCATGGGGTGGCGCTTTCTTCTTCTTCGGGGTAGAAGGAAAAGAAAACGACTTTAGGCAATAGGCTGTTAACTGGTAGTCAAACCTCTGAAATAGCCATTATATAGATAAATTTAAAAGAAAGAAAAAGGCAGTAAAACAACTATAATTCTTAAAAGAGTAGTTATATTGGTTCCTTTGAACAATCTGTGATTAAAGCAAAATTAGATTGGAATACAAAATGCTCTTAATGTTTTTAGGGTGCCAAGTTTTTAAACAGTAAAGATAAAAAAAAATTAAACAGAATGGGGCAGTTTTTTTCTGAATTACCAAAGTATTTAAGCTACCAAAGATTAGGTTATTAATAATAAATATTCTGTAGCTGCTAGTACACTTGCTTTCAAGATAATTTTATGTTACACACCAGTGATGACAAAGAACATTTCGTACCTCTCGAAGAAGACTGCTCCAATATCAAAATCTAAGAGTTTCGGTACGAGTTCTTCTTGGCAATCATCTGCATTTTTCACCACTTTGGCGCACTCATTTGGCTGATATAGTTTGACCAAATCCACCAAGAAGAGTTGAGAGTTGTGAGTTTACACAAATCCACCATGTTTGACCATGGTTCAAATTAAAACTAATTTGAATTTAAAGTACTAATCGGGAAATATTTTGGTGTATACAGTACCTTCGAAAGTTTTTTCAATTTTGACCACAAAATATAAATACAAATACAAATTAAGTCCACCAACTACAGGCGTAAGCCCAGCAAGGTTGGTCCAGTCTTTTTACCACTTTTTATGACTAAGAGTACTTATTAAACCATTTTCAAAATCACAGTATCTCCTCCAAAAATTTTCCTAGCTACCTAGACAGCAAAATGTGATAGTATCATTTGAATAATTAATGAATTTTATGTATTCTAATCTCTATAAGGAAGGATATAGAAAACATCTTTCATGTAATTGTTATAAGGTGAAATCAATTGTCCATAAAATAATCCAGGGATTTTTATTTGAGTCTTGATTTAACATGACAGACATGGACAAGCTTGATTAGGCATTAAAGTTCGCCAACTCACTGACCCGTGTAGACGATGGCCAAGAGGAACTGTTACTCTTACTCAAACTTTTATATTTTGATATTGGAGCAGTCTTCGGGAGGTACGATTTGATTTTGTATTTAGGAATCGATAACTTCAGTTTTTTTTAAAACTTTCTTATTTGCTTCAGTAGCCATCAAGCTTTTATTGTTTTTTATTTACAGCAGTTTAATCCGTCAGCCTCATTTAGAGTTTTTTTTCAGAAACCAGCTGGTGAGAGGCCCCATAGTCTTCTGGATCGCATCATGAAGCTTGGGGAGGCACAAGACCAATGGCGCAGCAGGGTAGAAGACAAGGATGCCAGCCAATTCACCGTTGCTGGGAAGATGGTGCAGATGCAATATTCTCCTCACTCAAGTCCTGTCATTAGTAGGAAGAAGTATAGCCCTAAGCCAGTTCAAAGTCGCAGCAAAACAAGTAAACACACACTTTAAACTTTCTTGCTCTTTGAAGCTCATTTTTACTGTATTTAATTATATTTTATTTCAGTTTTAGCTAAGACAAGTCCCATTTGCTATTTGCATGTTTCTAAAGTCTTTGTCGAAGTAACAGAAAGAATTATGAGTGTAGACATCTTTACAAAATCTATGTTCCATATTTTTTTGTTTGATTCATGATTATGTATTTTAATATTTTATGTATTTTTTTTATTGTAGCCAATATTCAAGAACTTTCAAGTTATATTAGTCAGAGTGTCCCTTCATCTCCCTATCATTTAAGCAAAAGCCAATCTTCTTTAATTACTTGTAGTAAGTAGATATTGTATATTCCCTTCTGCCTTCCATCCTTTTTAGAATGTTTAATGAACCTTCCCAGACATTTTACTTTTCTTATTTACTGAATTGTTGCTAGGCTGCCATGTATAAGATTATGTCCCTAGAAATTTATGTTTGTGTGAGTCATACTATTTGATAAGTACAGTTAAGATTAGTTCATCTTTAACAGTTCTTGTTACTTTACTTACAGTCTTTCAAATGTGCTGTTTTCTTTTTGAAGCTAGTAAAGTGCAATAGGTAAATCAGTATATGTTTTTAGGTAGTTCTTCAGAACTTGAAAAAATTGTTAAAACCAACACAGTATCTGTGCCCAAACTGGATGATGAGGGTTTTACATCTTTCTTCAAATCAGTCAAAAACCGGATAAATAGAATAAGCAAAAGCAGTATTGACATATCTGATGAAGTGTTTGAATTCTTGTCTTCAGAAACTCATGAGTTGTAAGTTGATGTTAGTTATCAAAAGTGTCTTTTTTTTTCCTGACTATTATCATCCTAGTGACTATAAGTTTAATTAATGAAAACAATAACTTTGCTAGTTCTTTGTTAAGTGATCTAATGGTCTTCTTAATTACAGATTAAGCCAGAGGAGAGAAAAGCTGAAACTTCAGAGAAAGCATGCTGCTTCTGGGAATCCCTTGAGAGTGCTTGCTGCACGTTCTGACCTGAAGCAAGACTATGAAGAGATTTACAGAGGTGTTGCTGAGAGAGAGTTGGAAAGAATGAAAATTGAGAAATGTAAGCAGGGGATTTCATTTGACATTTATGATCTGATGGGTAGTAGATCATGTTCTCTTAAAAAATTCTTAAATTTTCACTAGTTTTTACAAATTTGACGAGGTCCTAATCCTTGCAAAGGAAATCATCAGGGTTTTTTTTGGTACCGCTTTTATTTGTTGCGTAAAGTCTAAAGAATTTGTTTTTAAGTATGTTTTGCATTCTGACTGTCTTTATATACATTAAAGTCAAATTATTTTTCTTTTCTAAACTTTTAAAATAATTTTTAGTGGCTAAAGGTTCTAGTTTAGCTATGTCAGCGTTGGCTGGCTTAGCTAGCACTGAAGATTTCAAGAATGTGGCTTTGAAAAAGAGCACTTCAATTGATACATCTTATCAAGAGAGCCTCTATCTTCTACAAATTAAAGGTACAACTATTTCCTTACAGTTTAAGTATAAAATTTTTGCTCTGTTCAATCAATATTTAATTTATTAGCTTTATGAACGATTTTCACTGAAAAAAGTTTTGTTGCTGTCTAGGCCGAAGAAGAGCTCAAGTGAGATTGGTTGAGCCAAAAGTAACTTCTCTGAATCATGGGGATAGCTATGTTTTTGTTACTCCATCTCAGGTGTATTGTTGGCATGGTGAATTCAGCAATGTGATTGAAAGAGTCAAGGTATTTTACAAGCATTTTTTTTATTTGCATCCTTAAATTTTATGTATTGTAAAGTATTGCTTTGTTATTCCATTGTGCTCAAAATAAGTTGATTATGTATGGGATGTAAGCTCATAAGGATTTAGTTAACTGCCACCTTGTTTATTTTGGAACTTATGTGCACAATATTCCTTGATGAATTTTCATAACTGTTAACTAGGGCATATATATTTAGACTTTCTCTTCCCCAGGCTTCTGAGGTGGCTAGCTTAGTTCAAAGCTGCAAAGACTTGGGATTTAAAGGGCAGACAGAAGTCATGGTGATTGAAGAAGAAAGCAGTTCCCACGCGTCGATGCAAGAAGAGTTTCTCAAGGCACTGTCTATCAAGTTTGAAGACATTCGAGCTGCTGGGGCCCCAGATGAAGATGAGGTACATTCTCTTTTTGTGTTATCATCATTACATTATGTTTAAAGTTATGTCTTATATAATGTAAAGTATGTTTTTCAACTACTGATACTTGTTTGGCCAATGCATAACAGTTTTAATGTGTGTCTGTGATGCTAATTTTTAAAAATGTGACGATGTTATATAAAAACCTAGTTATAAATCTCAACACTAATATCTAGATATGTATAGTTTCTCTGTATACATAATTTAGTGATGTAAATTTTTTTATCGGTGTGATTTTTTAGAGAAAAGAATTTGAAATAACTTTAACTTTTACCAGTTTTAAATGTAATATACTATATTACTGTCTAACAATATAATCTTATTTTGTAGTTGTATGAAATAGCAATTGTCAACACAAATGCTGTGTATAAACTGGAGGACAATGAACTGAAGCCTTGTGATGAATTTTGCGGTGTTGTGCCAAAAATTGAAATGCTTAAGTCAGACATGGTTAGTAGTTGATAGTTTATTTTTCGCTTCCGAAGTACCAACCTTTTCTCCCCATTATAAGTTTATAGTTGAGATTGTAAGTAATTTGTTTGGTTTATAGATTTATGTTTTTGACTTTGGTGCTGAAATGTACACCTGGTGTGGAAAACTAGCTTCTACTGAACTTCGTAAAACAGCAACAGCATTAGCTAAAGACCTCTGGGATGAAGGTTATAATTACTCTGAATGTGATATCAATCCTTTAAATGCTCTCTTTGGTATGTATTTGTTTTTTCTGTATTACACTTGAACCAAAATAGGGCACTTTATAAAGCACTTATATTTGTTATTAGGGGCCGTTCAAATATTACGTAAGCACTTTTTTGGTCCTTTTTAAACCCCCTCCCCCCTTATCAGCAAAGATAAGCAAACCTCAAACCCCCCCACTATAATTACGTAAGAATCTGCCGGACCCCCCCCCCCCCCCGAAATTTTGACATCTTTTTTAGTAGGTAGTTTTTTTCTCCTTAAAAATTAGGTGACATACAGTGAGCAGTCTTTTTGGGGTGTAAACCAAAACGAGTCGAAACACTACTTTTCAGGATTACAATTTCAAAATGTTTGGGTGGTCCATCTCCAGAAAAAGGTACTTACGTCAGATTTCCTAATTCAATTTTTCGTTACATTTATTTTTTGTTATGTTTTGAAATTATTTATGCAAGAAACAAGATATTTTCGAAAATGCAGCATCTTACGTAAGCATCACTCATATCCCCCCTCCCCCCTTGTCAGGAAAAATAAGCAAAGAGCAGACCCCCCTCCCCCTTAGGTGCTTACGTAATATTTGAATGGCCCCTTAAGGGATATTGTGTCTTTTTAAATGTACAATTGAAATTGAGATACCTCACTTTTTTTAGTAATAGTAATCAAATTTTATAGTTTATAAAAATTTGTGTCAACTCAATAATGGAATGTGATTGCATGGATCAAGTGATTTTATATCCTTCAGAATGTGTCGGTTGGTCCTCTTGCTCTGGTTTTTCAATAAGCAAACAATAAAGATTTTTAAAAACATTTAATTATTTACACTATTTATTTACATTCATAAGATCTCCCATTGCACATGAGGCCTCCAGCTCTACCAAAACTAACAGAAAAACCTGTTCTGCTATTTTCCTTTTACAGTAACCCTAGCTGGGTTATCATAGTAAGGAGAACTTCACAGAATGTTTTCATCTAATTCAAGCAAAAATATGGATACTTTATTCCACTTTCTAATTTGTTACTGTTAGATTTGTTTAGTAAATATATTTTTCTCATGATAGTAAGGTACCTAAAAGTGATGCATATTAAATTAAATTAGAATCTCATTTTTCGGTAGTTATAAAAATGTCCTTGGTGTAATTTATAAATAATTTGAATATGCTTGGTTTGTGAAATTTATGTTTCTTCTAGATGGACCCCTCAAAATTCAGGATGCAAAGCGACCTGAGTGGACTATATTTATGAAAACAAGCCAGCATCGTGAACCTGTTCTTTTTAAGGAAAAGTTTTTTGATTGGCCAAATATTCATCCTTTAATATCACAGAAAAATAATGGAGATAACAAGGTAAATTGTAAATATATTTTAATTACTTTACTAGAGTATTGCTTAAAACAAAATTTTATTCTGGTTTCTCTTTATTCAACAAATTTATATAATGAAAGTCAGTATATTTATATAGTCCGACTGCCCTGAAAAAAACTTTAGACATTGTACATAATTGTGGTGATTGTTAAAGAAACAGTTTTCCCCTTAATTTTCGGGGTGATGGTAATTAATAAATGTTGAAGAAATGTTTAGTGCCAAATCTGTGTGACTATTTCTTAAATTTGAGCTTCTTTTCATAGTTTTGTTTTCTGTTAAAGATTTTGTCAAGGTGGTCAGACTACAAATGTTAGGGTAGGTAAAAAAACCCCTCATTTTAAAAATTCGTTTACAGGCAGTGCAGATTTTTGGCCAAATCAGTTTGATTAAATGTATAAAAATTTCAAATTTCCCCCAAGGAATTTTTTAAAATATACCAATAAAAAGTCATGTTTTAACTCATTTTTGGATCAAAGTTTCCCTTTCAAAACCTTGAGCCAGGCTCAAAGGATCTCAGAGCCACACTTTGCCCAATTCTTACCTAACTTAATGTGAGAAAGATGATCAACAAACCAAACATTTTTACCATGTTATTTGAACCTTATTTCATTTCCTTTTTCAATATTTTGCAGAATGGGAAGGTCCCTCCTGCATGTATTTCTGACCTGAAGCCTTGTGACCCTTCATCCATGCTGAACTGTGAAGCGGAAGAACCAGACATGATACTGGAGAACAGCCACCTAGGCAGGGGCCTGGAGTATCACGACGAAGTGGAGAGGCGCCACTTCCGCATCACCTCTGTGGCACACCGCATGTGGCACGTGCAGGAGCATGGATATGAACCCATGCCGGAAGAGAGCTGGGGACAGTTTCACAATGAGGACACCTATGTTATACGCTGGCAGTATATGATCAGTAGCACTGGTAAGTTTGACTAATGTATAGGTTCCCAAACTTTTATTTTACCGCTGCCCATTTTAGAGACCCAAATGTTCCGACTTCCCTCATGTATGTAACAGCCTTCTTGATTTCGATAAGAATAAAAACTAAAGATTGTTTTATCATTTAAAAATTTTCATTTTAGGTCTTTTTAAACAATTACATAACAATGATTACATTTATAATAAAACAAAAGGATGAAATATGCTATTGCTTTTTTTAAAACTAGGTAAAACAGTACTTGGTGCATTTCTGGTTTCTCATTCATTTAAAAAAATTTTTTCTACAAGCATTTATTTGTATTTGTATTTTTTTTAACTTTTACTGGATACTAAGCTGTTCTAATAAATTTACTCTACTTCATCCACTATTTAAGTCACCCAATTGTAAAAAAAATCGGCAATATGCATTTTCTTTGTTAATTTATTGATCCTTTTAAAAAGTTGGGGCAAAAGTTTTCCTTTAACTGTGCTTTAATTGAATCACAGCAACTGATTGCATATAATTTTTTTGGTAAGAATATTTAAAAAAACAATTTCAAAACGTATCAGTGGTACCATTCTTATTGTTTTTACAAGGAATGTAAAGAAAGAATTTTGTTCTTATAAACAGGTCGAACTCTGAAGGGAGGAACTTCTCGTTACTCTTTTGTGGGCCGGAAGCGATTGGTTTACTTCTTTTGGCAGGGAGAAAAATCACCCATAACAGAGAAAGGTGCCTCAGCTTTGATGACTATTGAACTGAATGAAGAAAAAGGCCCTCATGTAAGTACCATCAAATTCTATGTTTCGTGGACTGTTTGTTAGTTTTGGTAGAGTGCATAGAAATTTTTTCAGGAACTGAAAAAATTTTTTTTGAGTGAGTTCTGAACCCTTTGATCCTATAGAAAGTTCAAGGCTTTGTTTAACAGCACTTAATGCTAAAATTTTAAGTTTGAAAAAAAAAAAAAATTTTTATTCAAATTATGGTAAAAACCTTTTTGTTTGTTTATTTAGGAATTTTGATTGCTTAAGTTCCATGTGATTAGCAGATGTCCTTGTTGGTAATAGAACAAGATGTATTTTTTATGTTTAAGTAAATAATTTTGACTTAATCTGTAAATGTTTAAGTTTTTACAAATATTTTCTGAATAACTAATCATTTTTAAAATTTCTTTGACAGAGACTGAAAATATAAGGTATGGTGTTCTAAATATACCTTTACGACAATACTATTATTTGCTTTTGAAAAAGTACTTTTTATTGTACACAGTCAAACTGTGATATTGTGAAGTTTTTCACTCGTACCAATTCAAATCTAATTGGTCTTGTATTCCTAAAGCTTTCAAGGGTTTATTTGTAGTGATTTGAAGTTGCCCCTCCTTAAGTATATTTCTTGATTTTAACGAAAATTTAACTCAGTAAGAAACCAGCAGATAACAATTCATTTCTCTGTGTACCAAAGCTTTTTCTTCTTTTTTATCTTTGTGCTTTGTGGTTTCACTCACTCAATCACTTTCAAAACATATTTTTATACTATTTTGCTTATTCTGCTGCACTTTTACTTATCCAATCGAGAAGGGAAATTTGTAAACTTTACACAAATTATTAGTGATTTATCTAACCAGACAATGTACGGTGTAGATTTTTCTACAAGCTGGGTTTTCATCTGAAAATTTCAGAAAAAATCACTTGTTTTTTTAGAATATTTTCTCAAGAGAATCAATTTAATCCTCTAACAAATTGACTTTTGCTTAGCTATAGTATTTCTTAGTCTTAGAAAGTAATAAGCATTATTTAAGTTCAACACAAAATAAAAAAATTAAAACTATTTTCCTATGATCTCAACTCTTTATCTGTAATCTGTTTTTTGTTGTGGATAGGGGCTAACCTAAACCCCTCTTTCAAAAACTGTCTGGCATTACTTTAATCTGCAAGTTTGTTGCGTAAAAAAACTAAGATGAAAAAGTTTACTAATCAGTGAGAAAAGCATTTTATCAGGTTTTTTTGTATATTTTAAAGAGAGAAAGTTTTGATGGGAAGTGTATCTTTATGAATTTGACTCACAACCAAAGTTCTCTAGCTCCCTTTGGGAAGAAAATAAAGGCAGAATGTTTACTATCCTTGGTCTCCCGAATGTTTGTCTCTTTAAATAAAACATTTCTTACCTAGTTTGTAAGTAAGTAAACAATTATACTTTTCTTGGACAGGTTAGAGTTATTTGTGGAAAAGAACCACCTTGTTTTCTCAATCTTTTTAGAGGCCAGATGGTTGTGTATGACAGCAGAAGGGCTGAAAAACAATTAAATGATATAGGTAAGGAAAGATTTTAAGTGTTTTCTGTTTTAGGCCTTAATTAGCTTAAATTTTTGATAATTTTTTGTTCTTTAGCTTCATTTTGTTATTTTAATGCATTTCAGAATGGAAAATGTTTATGTTGCGAGGAGACATGAAATCTGAAGCTGTCTTACATGAAGTAAAGTTATGCAAGAGTAGTTTGCGAAGTCGTTCATCTTTCTTATTTGCCAATCGTCGAACTGGAAAAATATTTATTTGGCATGGCTGCAAATCAGCTTCTCATTCAAGAGAAAATATCTTGAACTCTGCCCATTTGTTTGTTGACAAGTAAGAAAGTATTTTTACTATTTTAGGCATTTTCCTTCAGTTATTAATTAGATTATGAATACACGAACTTTAATGAGTGAGACACATTGAATAGGTAAGTTAAAATAGAAAATGTTAGCAAAGTTAGTTCATTAGTTTCTAAAAGTCACTGGTCTATAACACAGAAATGGAAATTTTCGGATACTAAGACATAAATATTTATTATAGCAGATCTAAGTAATTCTTGAAATATCATTTGAAAATATTTTCAATAGTTCAGCCTTTCTACTCAGTTTATTATCTTTTATTGACAGCATTATTATTACTAAAATTGTGTTGTTTTAATTTCAGCTCTCCTCTTGAAATGGATTTTCATAATAATGCAAAATTGAAAATCACTGAAGTAGAAGAAGGATCGGAACCCGAAGAGTTTTGGGATTGGTCTGAAGAAGAAGATGATGATGATGAAGAATATCATTCTCTTTTAAAAAGTAGGCATTGCTAGTTTTAGTGTCTCACTACAGGAACTCAGTGTAAAAGAATTTGCTTGAATACATCACTTTAAAATATTGAAAGTATTTAGGCCCATTATCTTTTGCAAAATGAAAGTAAAATTCTAAAACTAGTCAGAATTGGTCAATTAACTTCTAAATAACTTAAATAATATACTCATATTTTGTTTATTTTTTTGGAAAGTAAAAATTTGTTAAAATATGTAAACTCCTCATATTTTGATCCAAACATTTCTATACTTATCTTTTTTCTACTTTTATTCTTTTCATATCTATTATTCATTTGGTGTTGCATTTGTTATTTTCAGGTGACTTGTCATATAATTTTACCCCAAGACTGTTCCTAATTGACAGCATGTCAGGCAGTATGTGTGCCAAGGAAATTGTGTGTCCTTACTTCACAACCACACATTCTTGCCCATTCCCTTTACTGCAATCGGATTTAAAGAAAGCCTCACAACCTGGTTAGTAACAGTTCTTTTTGATTACTCAAATCCTGTGTTTGATGGGGGTCATGGGATCTCATGACATCAAATTTAGCTACTGAAGTATTGTCTACTGGTTCCCATTTTTACCTTGGTCTTTATCACAAAGCAATATAAATCTAAACATTCACATAATTTTAAAAAGGAAGAAGAGGGAATCTATATTTAAACAATGCTTAGCTTTGAGCTCTACATCCAAATTATTTATTTCCTAAGCGCCTTAACAAAGCAGAACGGGATCTCCCCTACTTAATCTCTGGCTAAAAAATAAATAGCAAAACAAGCAGTCATGGGCTAACAATGCTGATGATTTCCATTAACATTTTTTAAAAATAGTTATTATTTCTCATACACAAATCTTTTCTAGCACTCTTTCTACTTGACAACCATCATGAAGTGTTTGTGTGGCAGGGTTGGTTGCCTAGTGATGATCTTGATAGTGAAAACAGCACCACTGGCTCAGCTAAGCTGAGGTGGGAGATCAGTAGGCGCCTGGTCATGGAAACTGCCCTCCAGTATTGTCAAGGTAACCAACATTCTATTTTTTTCTCTAATGAGTTTTCTGAATGATTTTTCACCCATTTTATTTTTCTCAAGTTAACATGGTTTCTTCAATTCGTTTTTAGGTAAAAACTGTGACGAGAGCCCAAAAGCCTTTGCCATCCATGCTGGTCATGAGCCTTTAAATTTTACTAACATTTTTCCTCAGTGGAGTGAGTGGGATGTTAAAAGTTTATTGGATGAGGTAATAAATATCTCTGATTTGCTCATGTAATGTAGTGTTTTATTATTTGTTTTGTTATTATATGATGTAAGATAATTGATTGTTTTGGAACTTTTTTTTACCTAAAATAGTTTGAAAAGTGTTTTGATTGAGTTGTAAAACAATCCCTTTCTGATTTTAAGTTTACCCCTTTTGAGCGACCCCCTCTTGAAAACCAAATATTTTTAGAACTTAAAGTGGTCACTCAGGAGAGGTTTTTATTGGTATAAATGTTTTATTGTTGTAATCAATAAAGTATAACAAATTTAAAAGCTATCATTAGGATTGGATTTGTGTTACAACCTTCACTACTAATACATCCTTGGTTATTTGGTTCAATAATTCTTTTAATATTAATAACTAACAGACTAATTTTGATACTTTATGATTAGCTGTGTGCAAATTTCATCAATCAAACTTAATTGGCACAATTTTTCAAAGCACCTGGCTAATCTTAAAGTACCCTTATTTTGGTAGTTCGTGTATGTATATAAATAACTTTGTAAAAATAATATGTGAAGTAGGAATGAATATTTAAAATTTGTCAGATCTGTTTTAAAGTTAGTATAGCTACAAGTTGTTTGTATTTTTAATCACTAATCATTATTTTGCTTTTGTTTTAAAAATGCAAAATATTATTAAATTATTTGTTGCCTTTTGTTTAACTTAACAACGATTTAAGTATGGGTAACTATGAATCACCTCTAATCATTTACATTCAAATATCTCTGTAAAGCTTTGAAATTAAAACTGGGCTTGTGTTCTTAGGAGGAAGGAAAAGTAATGTTTGTGCAGGAAGTTCTGTCCCAATTGTCACGGGACAGGTACAGCCTGAAAGAACTTCAAACCAAACCTCGTCCCCCTGGAGTGGACTTACTGAGATTAGAATCTTACCTCACTGACCAAGAGTTTCAGGTATTTCACTCCTTTTTCCCCCTCATAAATGTGATCTCAAATTTTTTTATCCAAGAAATCAAAGATCTATTATAATTCTAGATAAGTTTGTTTTGGAATTACAAAGATGTATTTAATTATTGTAAGGAAGCTAGCTCTTTATATTTTTTAGGCTAACATCAATTTGACTCAGTATGTACAATTTAATGACTACTAAAGGCCATGTCCATCCTTTTTGTTTGTTAATATGTGCTCTTGTTCTTCATCAAAATTTTGATTACCGTATATTTCTGCATCTAAGCAGAGATCACTCGGAAAAAATTTCGATGCTAGAGCAGCAGGGCTGGCTTATACTCAGATCTCAAAATTCTTTTTATTGCCCAATGCCACAGAGAAATCTTCTCATATGTCTATATGGCAATGGTCATCACTCATTAATTCATTACAGGAAGATGAAATGGGTTGTCTTTTTTTATTGTCTCGTTCCGTGCTTGTCGCAGAGTATCAATCCAGCTATCACATTTCAAAGGAGCACCATCTCTGTACCCTGATAAGGTCTTAGTTGCCATAAACTGACAGGGGCTTGCTCTATGGTGGGAAAAAGCATTTTGACTTGACGCTGGTTTGTGTGGCAGAATCCCTAATGTTGTCGATTCATGCAAACAAAGGTGTAACGTTATTATTTTGATGTTTTGAATTCTTGCTCAATTTTTCATAGGAAAAACCCTACTCACAGCTTATAGGTGGAAATATATGATAGTTTTTAAAGCAAATTTTGTTGTGCTTTGTAATTAAATTTCAGATAAATTCAGGCATGTGATTTTTCCGCTAATTAGCGGAAATCCGCTAATTTTAGAGGTCTTGAGAATCGGAATTCCTCTCAATTGTGTGCGGAATTAATATTTCAAAGCGGGAAAAATTGGAATATTTTGTTTCCTGAGCGGACATTAAGTGTACCAAAACGATTAAACCCCTGTTTTTTAGGCTCAAATTTCAAAAAATTTCTGATATTGAGTTTAGTAAGATGAAAATCCTATCTAAAAAGCATTAAAAACGCTAAATTGAACCTAGGAATGGGATAGGGATTTGAATTTGGGCCCCTCCTGAAATTAATTTCTTTTCCACTGTAACTTATCTAGTTGTTTTATTTTAAATTATCTAGACGCTTCTAAAAAATTTCAGATAATTTCTTTCTTGAGCAATCACATGCCTGTAAATTGCACTCTATTATTTTTCTGCTTGATCTATGGTTTGTTTTTAATGATTTTATGTTTTTTCATGTTTCATTAATTACAGCCATAATAAAGAAATCTGTATTATTGTCTAATTTATTTAGGATGTGCTTGGAATGAAGAAAGATGAATTCTACAATATGCCATCCTGGAAACAATCTGATTTAAAGAAAGCAAATGGATTATTTTAAAGTATTTTTAACTGTGCCACTGTGCCTTTAATTTTAGACATGCTGTAACTTAAGCTTGCAAAGCTTTTTAACATTGTGTGACTGACAAACCTAAAGGTACTTCTATAATCTTGAATTGTATGGCACTGATTTTAAAGTAATTGTTAATACCATAATAGTATTTTTTGTTTACTTTAAGTACCTGTGGAGTGAGCTTTTAAATTTATATCCCATGGGGATTTATAATTTTGAATAGCAATTTTCAATGACAACTTGATCATATAGTTTAACCTAATCAATTGATAAATTTTATTTTCTAAGCTGTTTAAGAAATCTTGCAAACGTTTTACTTTCTAGAGATTAAATTAAAACTTACTTGATTTTTTTGCATGAACAGTTTGCAAAATCATTTAAAACTTGCATGTAATTTATTCATATAAACGTCCTAATCAAGAGTTGACAAGTTTTATGTTTCTCTAAAATGAATGTCATTTTAATATTAATATCTGTGATTTATACATATTTTGTAAAGTTCAAGGTAATATTTAGCCTGCATTCATGACATTTATCTATTTTAATTTCTTGATAGTGTTATAAAAATATTATTTGAATGTAAATGTTGTATCTTTATTTTAAAACTGTTGTTTTTATTAAATTTTATTTTATTCAAATTAAGATAGGTTGGATTTCATTTTAATATTTTATTATATTTCAATTTATTTATTAAAGTTGTGATAATGACTTGGGCTTTGGTAAAATGTGCTAACATTTTTATTGGTATTTATGATAGTGCTGTACAATATTTTTTTGGTAAAAATATTGAAGTAGCATATATTTGTTTTTAAAAGAGTTTTCTGTTTCTTTATGAAAAGAAAACTTTTAATCTCAATAATGTGAAAATTTAAAATATTACTGGAATAACACTAAGTAAATTTACCATTCTTGTGCTAGTATTTTCCTCATTTTAAGGATTTAAAGTTTGAAGGAAATAATCGAAATTGCATTTATCATGATTGGTTGTTTTGATCCTTATTGTTTATAATTTGGCTTGAATTAACTTGGTATATTTATATTGTCAGTATGTTCGGTACCAATTTTGCATTGCAGGAAGTTTAAAGGATTAAAAAGGATTGATAAATAAATAAGCCCTAACATTGTGAAATGCTTAAGTTCATTTATTGTGATAATTATTTATTTGTTTACAAAACATAAATTGTTTTCTTTTTATTTATTTTACTTAAAATTTCAGTTTAGAAATATTTCTAAATGTTTAGCATAATAACTGGTTGCTAGAAGAAAGAAAATATTTTATGGCTAAAAAACCATGTACCTGAGGTTTCATGAATACTTTTTATCCAGTAAATTTATGTATTTATATACATATTTCTAATAGTTTTTTTTGTAAAACTTATCTGTATTTATTGTATGGAAAGAATGAAATAAGATGAAATAACAGTTTTCTCCCAAGTTTACTAAATTTGATTTCTGGAATTTTGTCTTCTAATACTAGTTTTTACCAAATTTCATTAAAAGCAAAAATATTTTGCTTTTGCATGAAATTAACTCTGTGCCATGCTACCTTTTCAATCAATTTATCCTAGACTAGTCTTCCACTTTTTCATCAGAAATCTTCCCTTTATTCATAGTTAATTTTCTTTAAATTTTTTGTGGATATCTTTGTAACTTATCTATTCTGTTGTTCTCCCGAGCTCATATATATTTGGTCAAAATATCCAGTTTTTAAATAGTTTTTTAGAAATTCAACAGTGCCAAATTTTATCCAACTTGTTTAGCCATGATTATTGGTTAGATGAGTTTTAAATCATTCCTAAACTTGTTTAAATTTTAACATATTGATTCCAATGATTAACTGTATATTCTGAAAAATGACTATTCAAGTTAAATTTATTTGTAAAATTAAAAAGTTTCAAGTTCTTCACAAAACATTTGATCTAAGATCATGTTTTTAAATTTCATGCAATTTAATATAATAGCAAAGTAAACTTAATTCCAGTATTTGTTTATATTACTCTTTAAAATTTTTTAACTGATTCTTTATGGTTTTATTTTTTGCCTGAAATTTCTGTGACTTAATGCCATGGCGAGAAAGAATCCCTTAATTTTTATTTTAAATGAAAGTTATTCTCAACCTGCATTTATATTTTTCTGTTGTAATTTAGTATATGTATTCCCCAAGTTTTCAACAAACTTTTAAAAAATATTTGTTTTTATCTCTAGTATTTTAAGACAGATTAAGCTTACCTTATATTTTAATAAGCTTTATTATAATATAATACATTATTTAAGTTTTGAGAGGATTTTTTGGCAATCCTTTCAATAAAGAAAGCCAAGATGAAATTCTTCCAAAGAATATGTGTAGCTCTAGCTTATTTTAAAGGAACTTCTCCCTGATTTCTGATATTTTAAATTTAATTAATTTTCTAGTAGTGTGGATGTTGTTTCTCTTTAGTGTTTTGGTAAATTATTACAATCTTAAAAAATTGAATCAATTGTGATAACTTTTTAGATTTAGTTCAAAGAATCAAAATATTTTTACAATTCTACGAAAGGTTTCTAAAAATATTGAACTTTACTAGATTTACTTTTATTTGTGTGTCCATTTTCTAAATGTTTTGTTTATATTCCTATAAAGGTTTCGCATTTATCCTCTGAACATGCCATATTTATGCTCTCTTATTTTATACTTCTGCTTTTTCCTTAGTTTTTTTAACTATCCTACATAAATATAAAGCTTTGCTAGGAGGTGGCTAACTATATAAATACTGTCCAATATTTTTTCAAAACTATATTTTGTGTAATGCTTCTAAAATGAATTGTAATTTTTTGTGTGATCAGTGTTTGATCATTTATTTCTCTGAATGCAGTTGTAACTGCGTTAATTTCTAACATCATTGAAGATATGAGCATGCAGATTAAATATATTTTAGAAAAATAAATACTGTATTCTGTGCCATTTTGTGAAAGTTTTGCTACCTCTGATAAGTTCATGTACAAAAAGTCCTTGATTCGAAGTACTTTAAGAGACTAATATACCCATGTGCTCCCATTTTCTGAGATTATTTATGTCTCATGATTTGTGTCGTCCTTACTAATCTTCTAAGTGCCAGGGTTTTGATTCCCTCCAAATATTTTGCTCATATTGAAATATATATTTTAAAGTGTGTTTTTGTATTTAGTGTGGCTTTACATTTTTTTATATGTAAAAGGCTCAATGCATTCATTCAAATTGTTAGTCTATTTTAAATGTGAAAAGTTTTTCATATAGATAATATGTATCCACCAATGTGTATATTTTTATGTACGTTATGAAGCATTCTTATCTTTCCTAAAATTGGTTTTAATTCAAGCAATGTAAATTGGATGAATTTCTAAGCTCTCTTTTTAAACTAATAGTTATTAAGAAAAATAAAGCATGTATTGTAGCAGTTCAATTCAAGTTATTGATGGAAGTTTGCACCATGATT
This sequence comes from Tetragnatha versicolor, assembly GCA_024610705.1. NCBI lineage: Eukaryota > Metazoa > Arthropoda > Arachnida > Araneae > Tetragnathidae > Tetragnatha > Tetragnatha versicolor. The sequence goes on from JANDEH010000006.1 coordinate 47,157,859, forward strand.
TTTAAAGTAGCAATTATAGCATCTTATAAGAAATTTTGTACTAAGTAATGACTATTCCAGAGCTTTAGCTTATTTCCATTTCTTTATAGTTTGTTTTTTCACAGTGCATAATTTTAATCTTCAAGTGTTTGAATTGTTTAATGTTTGTAACAAAACCTTTACTTTTCCTTCATTTACTACCAAACTATGGATTCTTTGATTTAAAAGATTTACTCAGAAAAATATCCTTTAGTTTCCGTGCTTTACAAAATGTGAATGTTTTTTATCCACTGCATAGAAGAAGTTAAGCTTAAGAAGTTAAAGCTCTGTGAACAATGATTTTTTATGATAATACAAATTCATTCAGTATTTCGCAATTTCTATGTAAAATTGTGCGTTTGGAAAAATACAGATTATCTGTCCATTGCATTTACAAATATTCTCATTAGATATGTTTAACTAATTTTTTAAGCCTGAAAAAAATGCATGAAACATGTTTGTTATACTGTCAGTACTCAAATTTTCTGGTTGAATGTGGTAAGAAGAGTTCTTAAGTATAAATTTATCTTTGTACATTTAAAGGTTATTACTAGTGTTTACGTTCAATAGAATAGTAAAAAGTATTTTGCATAGATTCGATATGCTTGTTTTTAGGGTGATAATTGTACTTGCTCAGTTTTAGAAAGCTATTATTTACATAAGAGTGAACTTTTTAGGATTGTTTTAACAGATTTATATTATTGAGTATTTTCTTCAGTTCCTTTAGAATATATACAGGGCAGTGGTAAAATGTGATGTCCTGTGGACTGAAAAGTGTAGATAAAAAGAGTGAGACTAGTTAGCTGGCTAACATGCATATTCCTTACAGGCTTTTGTATTACATATTTTGTATATTTTAATAAAGTGCAATTAAAATTAATTTAAATAAAATGTATTCTTATGTATTATTTTTATCAGGGATGTTATGTTATCTGTATTGATTGTGGTGTAAGGAATATGAATTATATTTCTATAATTTTGATTTGAATTATAAAAATAGCTACCTGGTTATAAGGGATGACTTTAATGAGGGATCTTTTTATATAAGAAAATTTTATTAATTGGTAGGTATATAAGCTTAAAATTATAATTAATATTATATATTGGCTTTCCATGCTTTTGTATGTAAATTTAGTTACTTTACTTTAGAAATTGTTGGAACTGGACTAATTTTAATAATTAAAAGTAATTTATAAGGAAGCTAAAATAAGCTATGCACTTTAAATGTAATAACAATAAGGATGCTTTCAATTACCTTATTGTTTACTAATAGTGCTAAATAGGACAAAGGAGTAATATCAACTTATCTGTAGTTGTTTTTTCTGCATACTAACAAATATGAAGGAAAATCTCGTTTTACAGAATTCAGCCACTTGTCTTAGCATCGGAATTTTTTTAAAATTATGCCTAACTTTTTGCTTCCAACTAAAAACATCTGTTACTCCCATTTTAGTTTTAAAAAGATTAAAATAACAAGACTGAACTTATTTCTAATTTAGTAAATTTAAAAAAAGGGGTACCTTTTTTCTCCAGAAATTCATTTATTTTCTTCCTGTCCTGAATCCAACTCTGAATTTATTTTGTTCATACTGTGAACCACAAAATTCCCTCTTATAAAAAGTGTCTCTTCTACAAACTACTACCTACTTTTCACAGCTTTAACCGATTGGAATTTAGTGACAGCATTCATTTCCAAATAGCGAGCCCCCGATATCCATTACTCTGAAATCGGAAATTCATAGCTATATACGCGTGCGGAATCCCTCGGGATCACTCGGAAAAAGGACGGAATTGTATTAAAAGGGGATCGGTCAAATCCGATCCACAACGAACGCCTTTCACATTAATTCCGGGAATGGATAAGTCCCAGAACGCCAGTTAGAACGACGATTGATTTTCAGCTTGGTGTGAAAATTTTGTCCCAAGGAAAGATGATTTTTCTCTCGGAAGACTGCAAGGATCCATCATGAGGTAAAGTTTTTCCTTTTCATTCTTTGATATACAGAGAGAAGGTATAATATAAAGTAATGTTTTTAAAAAATTGATAATTTCTAACACATCTAGAGATGGAAAATTTCGGGAAAGTGGAAAATTAGGGGTTTTTTGGGAAAAAATGGAAAAATGCCTTTTTTTGCTTGTAATAGACTGCTTTTTGTACACATGTTTTTTTAGATACTAAATAACCATTCATTGTGTGAAAAATAAATCACTTATCATTAATTCAATTTTTTCCCAGGGGAAATAAACCCGTTGCGTTTGATTTTAAAATATGGTTATTATATGGTAACAATTTTGCTTTTTAAGAGTACTGGATCAATGTTTAAAATATAAAGTTTAACATTTTTATTCTTTCTCTTTGAAACTCTTCCGCGTTCACTAATATAATTTTGCATGCATTTTTGCTTTAAGTATTAAAAAACATGTTAAAATAGCTAATATAACATACATACATGACTATTAATTAATCTTCAGTGCAACTTGGAATGTTCGAAGCTGAAGGAGTTCCATCTTAAACATGTAATTCCAGATTAACTGAATGATTGAAAAGAATATTTCATTTGTTTCGACCTCTCAACAACCTTTTTTCTCAGAAACATCTACGTTCTTTTTGTGATTCCCTTAATGGTTTTAAATCTGAGAAAAACTTCGATTTATCCACGAATTTTGTAAGCTAAGTTTTGATCGAAAGTTCAAGGAACCTAGAGAAACCCTGAATTATCCACGACTTCGAATTAAAGACTTCGAGTTATCAAAGTTGCTGTGAAAGCTACAATATAAATCTGATTAGAACATAATTTAATTTTACTGAAAATTTTGATTTTATTGAAATATATTGATTTTTAAATTACAAAATACACATTTTAGTATTAAATATTACATAGTTTTCAAAGTTATATGTAAGCAATAATATTCTTTTCAAAGCGTGTCTGTTAAGCTACCTTTTCTTATTTTTTTTATCAAATCTCCTTTACTGAGGGAGATAGTATACTGTTCTTCCTTGGATAAAAACTTAACACAACTTTTGATTAGAATTTCAAAGAATAAAATTTTCAGTCTTTGACTTTTCAATGAAACTAGTATTTTATGGTTTTGAGACAAGAATAATCTTCTCTTAGATTAGGACATAATTCTGGGGACAAGTTTCTCGTGAGAAATTTCTGTGAAATATCTGTTTTAGGTCATTCTTTACGATAAAACTAACCTTAAGTCCTGGAATCATCGTAAATCTTTTGTGGAAATATTTGCCTTTGTAGTTTTAAAGGAATTACTCACACTTATTTTTGTAATAAAGACATTCAGAAAATGAAAAGTTTCATTCATAACTATATTAGTGCCGTTTTGTTAGTATTATCGGTCTTTTCATCAAACCAAACCTTATTTAATTAGTAAACTACACTTAGTGAAATATCGATTGACTCCGCTAAAGTACACAAAAATGAAAAAAGAAAGCATCATACAAGCTCATTTTCTTTAAATATCCAGCTTTGTATTTATTTTAGATGTTTTAGGAATCTAAGACGAGTTCTTCCTTTAGAAACAAAAAATGTTTAAATTGATGACGTTTAATGCTCTGTTTAAGGAGTAAAAAATAAGATACGATTTCTTTTAAATGGAAGTAATTATAAATGCATTTTCTTATGAAATCAAATAGAAACATTTAAATGATGATTGAAAATTGATTTAAGAATTTGGCCACATAGTCTTCACTTCATAGTCACAGCTGAAAAGTTTACTGAAAATTTCGGCTAAGAAACTAAGTCTTTTTTGGAATTACTTTACTTTACCCTAATGACCTATTCCTTGAGTGCCTGAATTCGAGTCTATAGGTACTACCTAAAATGTTCGTGCGACACTTTCTGGCGTCCTTGACACGTTCTTTAAGCCTATGAAGTGGGGCTTTAGCTCGACACGAAATCCTTTAATGAATTCTCTGCACATTCCTCACTAACGATATTAATGACCAGTAAAATCCATGTTCCGGTCCCATTGGCTTGTTTCCAATCACAACACCGACTAAAAAGACCCTAAAAATTTCTTTTTCAACCACACACTAAAAGTTTCCCTTACTTTAGAGGATTTTGTATGTTAAAAGGATAAAAGGCATCATACGAGTTGGTGTAAATGAAGATATTGTGGTATCTTAAGATGCGATTTAAAAGGTATTAAGTCATTAATTCTTCTAAAATGTATAAAGCAATTCACGAGGAAAAGATTCTACTTCCTTCAAGTAAGATAAATATTTATATGCTTGTGGTCCAAACCGTTCTTCATACACCTCTATTTTAAATTAAAAGACCGCTAGGAATTTCTAGTAAAATGTACTTGCAATGTTTAAACGGCTTAGGAAAATTTAAAAAATTTTGGTATAACTCGAATTTTTCAATTTTTCTTGCAGTTAGTTATATGAAATAGTAAAATGACAGGGAAATGCAAAACTGTCCTCAAATTGTAAAAATATTTATAGTACTTTTTATCAAGCAATGTATTCTCAGCATTTTAGATTGTGATATCATGATTCTAAATTCCATTGTAGCACTGTGACACCTTATAAAACGCCTACACCATTTTGGAGTGTTGCAAAACAACAGATAAGCCTAGCAATTGGAGCCATAAAGGATTAAAACCGAGAAATAAATTTTATTCCCTCTTTTATAGAGAATTAAATAAAATTTAAATTACTAAATATTTTATGAAAACAAATGGATTTTTTTGACAACCAAACTAATGTAATTTTTTCTGTGCTAACCCGCCAAACACTTCATTTTATCAAGCTACTCAAAAATCAAGTACTTTATCAATGAATTCCAATTTTCTTACATTTATTATCTCTTCTAAATGTCTAAACTCTAAACATTCTTTGGAACATAGTTTAGATGATAGGTACACTTTAAACGCTAAACGGCATGGAAAAGGAAAACATATCACTCCCATCGGATAAATATCACTTTTTGATTTTTAAAGAGTTACAAAACGAGTAACGTAAAACGTAAGTATTATTCTTCATCTTATTGTCCTAAAAACAATCAATTGACGGGTTAGAATAATATCAAAATTAAATACGTGTATTTTGAGTAAAAGAATCCACCGTGCATCGTGCAAGGATATGAAGAATTCAGAGAAAATTTAAACAACGTTTACTGCACGTATAAAAGTTTTAAAAAGTACAGTGTTTTGGGGATGCTTAGATCCCCTTCGCCCCTTTTTACCTGTAATCCTGTGACTATATATGTTATCTTGTCAGAATGTTGGAATTAGCTGACGAAGGGGATCTAAGCATCCCCGAAACACTACTTTTTAAAACTTTTATACGTGCAATAAACGTTGTTTAAATTTTCTCTGAATTCTACGTGTATTTTATTTCGCAGTCCATTTCATGTCATCTTGGTTTATTCTGTCCACAGGATGATAATAGCCATTGGTGAGATTGCTCGTCAGTGATATTCCATCATCTCTTGTTGTAGTTCATTATTCTTTATCACACACGAAACTGCTAGAATCCCACTCGATTGATCCTTTATTAACTCGATGTTCGTTTAATGGTCAGATGGGTGTCTCCAATATTAATCTATTTCCTCGAAGGAATGTCAGGGTAGTATTGGAGCTCTCAGAGTGCATTATAAAGGGGTCAATTGATTGCTTTTCTTAAGTTTGGCGGTATAAGAACCTTTTGTTTCCCTTCTAATGGCGGAATTATAAAGGAATCGACAGTTTGAAAAAGGGAATAAGTCCAAAATATGACAAATTGACTTTTTGTGCTCAAAAATATCTCCAAGCTTTGCTCTAAACATCAGGGGAAAATTATAGGCAGATATATAGCCCCTTGAATATGGCGAAATCAATGCCCAATCCATTCCTTGTATTTTAAAATAAAATTTGAATATTAAGTTAGTTTGTCTTTCTTTTCTTATTCTTTGTACTCTAAACTTAGCCAAAACAAAATTTGATTTTAATTTAAAAGTGTTTTCTCTTTTTTTTATCAAATGACTGTTTGACTCCATTGAAATTCACCTACTCTATTGATAGTGCCCAAACGACTATGTTTCATTGTTTCATAATAATCTTTAATTTTATTTGTCTTGCTCTTTTTTATTTTTTACTTTTGTGCTGTGAACTAAGCAGAAATATTTAAGTTGTCGATTTAAGTGGTTTTAAGATTTTTTTTCATCTAATATGTCATAATAAGGTTGAAAAAGGGAGTAAAAGTCCAACTTCTTGAACTATAAAAGTATTTTGGATTTGGATGATATGCTTATATATTTTTGAATTTTCAGTACAAATTTTGTGGTTGTACAATGATAATTCCATTATTTATACAGTTTTTTTTTCGATTTTCTCAAAACTTAGTTTTTGGACTTACTCTTTTTTAAATGAGGAAATGTTCTCAATCATCATAAAAAATTGATTGTGCATTGCTAAACATTATAGTAACTATGCTCTCATACAATTAAACTGCCCCGACACTACTAAAATAGGATTAATAATTTATTAACATACCAAAAAATTGTCTTTCTGAATTGGGGATCGAATTATAAGAGGATACATCATTACCTTTATAAACGAACATTCTCTGACTTCTTTCCAAAAGGTGTATAAAATTTTTGAGATAATATAAAGATCGAGGATGCATATTTTGTTTTCCGATAAATGGAATCTCGAATCAGTCTCATAAAATCATACCAATTATGTAGAAAGAAAGCTCATCTTTTAACTTTTATAAAGTTCAGAAAAACCATTTTTATGCAAAGTAAATTTTTTATTGACCCAACACTGACCTCACTTTTCCTAAAGGTTAAAGTCTATATTATCTGGATCTAGCTTGAGCAAGAGTAAAAAAACAACAATTTCAAGTTTCTGTTCATTAAAAAAATAAGTAATATTTTTAATTTATTAGATATTGTTCTCATACATGTAGCAATTTTTCATTAATAACGAAATGTGATAGTATTGAAGTACTCTGCATCACTTCAAAAAACGCATAGAAAAAACTCAAAATTCTTGCTGCCTCTTCAGCACTTTTTTGAACAAATTTCATTGATTTTAAAAATATAATTAAAAAGTTATTGAACTTACTACTGTTACCCTTTCTTACTACGACCCTTTCTTACTGTTACGTATTGTCCTTACACGGTCGGATTCTAAACCTTTTTTAAACCTTTGTCCCCATAACAAGAAGATAATCTCCTATATGAATTATTTAGAAAGGAATAGTTTTGATTGGAAACAACAAAGGAATTTGTCAGTTTAAAAAAGGAAATAAGTCCAAAAACCAAGTTTTGACAAAATTGGGAAAGAAAATTAAAAAATAAATAAATAATAAGTAGTGGAATTTTTAATGTACATATAACCACCAAATTTATACTGGAAGTTGTTGTCGTGTACCACTTGGAATACTCAAGCTCCACAAGGATTCAAGGCAAAGGGCTGCTGAGAAAGTGAGGCCCATAAATGGCAGGAGTCCAACTTCTGCCTCATGAGATGATAGATGCTGCCACTATCTATCGCCACCTCCACAATTTTGCCATGTATCTGAAGGGAAGGGAAATAATACTGAAAGTTCAGGACCCTAATTGGAATACAGAAAAATGGAAAAAAGTATATAGACGTATCAAAAACATTTTACTGTTGAAAAAAATGATGTACTTATTCCAAATTTCCAACACAATAAATCCTATGATTTCAAACTCATAATATTTCAGATGCAAGAAAAAACCTTAAAAACCATCTTTAATCAACAATAAAACTATGTTTCTGCTTTTCACAGAACAAGAGTGAAAATTGAAAAATAGAAAGACTGCTTAGACAAAAATGTTAAAAATTGTTGTACTTATGTCAAATATTAACTGGATAGAAAAAGTAAAAACACTCTTAAATTAAAAAACTAGTTTATATTTTTGGATTAGATCACAAAAAATAAGAAAAGAAAGCCAAATTAACTTAAATTTTAATCATAAAAATAAGATGAATGGACATCGATTTCTCCAAATTCATTCCAAATTTTTTGAGCACAAAAAGTCTATATGCAAATTTTTGGACTTATTCCCTAACTCAGGGGTTCCCAATAAAATTTTGCCGAGGACCCCCTTTACAATTAATTTACTGACGAGGACCCCTTGAACTTAAAGTCTTAAATTTAAAATAAAAAATGTAGATTATATAGAATCTACTACAAATTATTAATGTATTCAAATCATTATATGAATACTACACTCATTGTAATTTGAGTTAAATTATGAAGTAATTTTTGGAGTAAGAATAATGGTGAAGAATGATGTGGAAAATGTTTATATACAAAGGAAATTTTATACAACACAAGTTAAATGAAACATACAAATCAATCAATATAATTTATAACTATACAATTTTAGTGAGATAAGTTGAATCTTTCCTTCGTGCTCATTATTTCTGAAATATTAGGTTAAATAGTTGAAACCTTAACTCTAAAATCCGATTCCAAGTCAAGTCTGTTTCTATATTTGTTTTTCATGAAACACATAAATGAAAAGGCCTCTTCACTTCGGTAGATGGTCGGAAAAGGAAGAATTACCCGAATTACCTTTAATGCCTTCAAATTAAGGAAAATAAAAAATACTTAATTTCTCGGTGACATTTCGCGGACCCCTTGGACACAGCCCACGGACCTCCAGGGGTCCGCGGACTACCTATTGGGAACCCCTGCGCCTAACTGATTCAAATACTTAAAGAATCCTCTCTTTTTTTCCTACAAAGTGAATTACATTACCGTAATTTCGAGCATATAGTCCGCGGACTATCTGTGTTTAAAAGTCAAATTTTTGAAGCTGCGGACTATCTACCAGTGCGGATAATACGCTGGTTTTTCACGGTTAAAATCGTTGAAATTTAAAAAACACGCTGTCCTGAACTGCCGATGGATCAAATATAATGTTAATGTAATGGTTTTCGTTAATGTAGTAGAATTTGTGATTAATTAAAATATGATTAATTAGTAAGCACTGTTTTTTATTTGTATTAAGCGTTTTATTTCTGAAGGTACATTAGTAAGTATAAGTACTTTTTTCTATTTATACTTAGTTCTTTTTTTCTTTTCCATTAATATTGCCGTATTATAAAATAACGTAATTTCGGACGTATAGCCCGCGGACTATCCGGTGGTGCGGACTATCTGACTATTTTTGAAAAAAATTTTACATAAAATCGTGTCTGCGGACTATACGATGGTGCGGACTATATGCTCGAAATTACGGTACATATTTTTTTCTTGTCAAATTTCTAAAAAAAAAAAATTAGTTTACGAAAGAACCAAAAGGGAAAAAATCTCAGGTTGAAAGGACCCAAATCGAGTCGGGGTTTCAATTTGTACCTTTCTCACAGTTCGAAATAGACCGGAACGAAGTCCTTTTTATTTACTCAATTACGCAAAACAACATAAACGTGTGCTACTTGTTTTTAAACGCCAGGGAGTTCGCTTTTCCAAACCCGATTGCAATGATGAATGAAATGTAACAACTCTTTGTGGGGGGATGCTACGATAATTGATTCTCTTGGCTATTTTGGCCACCCATTTGGCATCTTTGAAGAAGCGCCAGTTCCGAGAAACGTGTGGCAACTTGAAAAGTTGAGTCATCCCCAAAACTCGCTGGATCACATTGTTTTGGTTGTTGTTACGGACGCGGGACATTGAAAGTATATTTACAACGCTTACGCCAAATTGAATTTTTCTGCTGATAAAAATCCCCGAGTTGATATTTTGATCTGATATTGACGTAAGTTGATTACCCAATACATCCTTTTACAGGATTTCCTGAATTGATTGCTATTTTGTTGGTAAACAACAGGTAAATTAACGAAAACGTGTTGTTCAAACTTTTCATTGTTTATATTTATATTTTAGTTTTGTATCCACACATTCTTGATGTTTCACGCTTCTCAGGGTTGGAATTTTTAACAAAAAATCTTGATAAAATAATTCAAAATTTAACTATATTTAGTAAATACTACCATGGAATAACATACTTTTAGTTGTTAACCTCGTTAAGGTTTGTAAATTTGACACTTGACAGTAAATCCTATTACATTTCAGTGTATAGAAATTTAAATTAGTTTGAAAACAAGTTTTATCTATTTTTGATCATATTGTATATTTTAAATCATTTGCTGAAAATATAGCTATAAATTTTGATATCCTTATTTCTTTATTAGTTGTGTGTAATTTTAATTTTTTATTATTATCTGTCAGTTGATAGCATTTTCTTTGAATATTGCTGTTGGAATATTAATTACCTAACTTTGGCATTAATTGATTGTTAATTTAAGTTGATCTTTTGTAACCTTATTTGCCTTATATAACCTTTTTAAATTGAGAAAATACAATGTTTACAATGTTAAGATACATCCATTATTTAAAATTCCCTTACAATTATTATTTGAATTAGTAAGATACTCAATTAAGAATATTTTAGTAGGTACTGTCATACCATGAAATTTATCCCTTTTGATGAATGAATTCAATTAATTTATGTTTAATGCAGCTGTTATTCTGTTTATTTAAGTATTCTGTCAAATTTGACAATTCTATGACTATCAACCTACTTCAAAGTGATGATCTATTTTGAATTGAAAATATTGTTTTCTTTATAGTTTTAAAAATGAATCATTATACAACACCCTCGACTTATACAGAAGATGGAGAGGACCAAAATAATTGCAAATACAATATGAAGGAATTAATGTTTAAGCTTTTAATAGTTGGGGACTATGGAGTTGGTATGTATAAATTTGATTGCAGTAGTACTTATTATCCCATTGACCATGCCACTAAAACCAAAGAGTATTACTAAATCTCATAGACTACCGCTGAATGGTTGATGGATTAATACACAAGAACCTAGTTTCCTTTGCTCTAGTATGAATTATATTTACAAGAATGTACACTGCTGTGCATAAATTAAGAAAGGAACAGTTTTTTCAAAGTAACACCTAGTAAAATTATTGCTCATCCATAAAAATCATACCAAAAGATGTTTATTGGGTGAAAATACAGGGCCCGGGAACAAATTTTCCCTATCAATATATTAAGGGGGTAAATGGACCCTCCATTGATAATAGAGTTGCATTACACATTTGGAGCAGTGGCAGAAACGTCTATGTAAGAGGTATCTAACCGAGAAATTTAAGTTTTTTGCAATAAATATGATTATTCCTGAACTCAATGCATATTTTTAAACGTTTGCACTGCCTTTAAAGGGTATTTTTTAGGTTTTATTGAGAGATATCGGTCTAATAATCATTTATGGCTTATTTTAGCTTCTGGGTCATTTTTGGCAAGTGGTATCTTAGCGTTAACCATGTTTTTAGTAGGTCTCACATGTGCTTAATTGAATTTGGGTCTAAGGACATGAAAAGTAACTTTATTCTTTCAATATCGTTACTTATGAACAACTTTGAGATAGTGAAATTGTGATTTTCTGCAGCTTTTTAACTAATAAAGAGAAATATTTGACCCGAGAGGTCTTCTAAAAGATTTAAAAGGGACATGAGAACACAGGTACGCAATTGCAGATATCAGAGAAAATTTCTGTGCTGTCTCAGGGGTGCTGAAACGGCACAAATAGTTGCATAGTTTCACAGAAATTACATCTATAATTAAGGCTAAAGTATTTTTAGTGTTTATGGACTTACACATGTCTGAAAAGAAAGATATACTGTAAAAATATCTCCATTATCATTAAAATGAAGTTTTAAGAGATCAAATTTATCCTTTGAGTCTGTACTATCCTTATAGACATTTCAAAACCCCCTATACTCAAAAGAGATTTTCTCTGATGTCTGCAATTGCATACCTGTATTCTCACAGCCCATTTGCTTCTTTTAGAAGGCATTTCAGGTCAAGGATTTCTCTTTATTAGTGAAAAAGCTGCAGAAAATCACAATTTTTGTTTCATAAGAAACAATATTGAAAGAATAAAGTTAATTTTCAGGTCCCCAGACCTAAATGCAATGGCATATTTGAGACCTACTAAAAACATGGTTAACAGTAAGATACCACTTACCAAAAATTACCCAGTAGCTAAAACTTGCCAAAAATGATGATTAGACCGATATCTCTCAATAAATCTAAAAAATACCATTTAAAGGCAGCACAAACGTTTAAAAATATGTATTGAGTTCAGGAATAATCATATTAATTGCAAAAAACTTAAAATTTCTCGGTTAAATTCCTCTTACATAGAAGTTTCTGTCACTGCTCTAAATGTGTAATGGAACTCCATTATCAATGGAGGATCCATTTACCCCCTTAAAATATTGATAGGGAAAATTTGTTCTCAGGCCCTGTATTCTCACCCAATAAACATCTTTTGGTATGATTTTCATGGATGAACTATAATTTTACTAGGTGTTATGTTGAAAAAACAGTTTTGTCCTTAATTTTTGCTCAGCAGTGTATAACCATATATCCATAGTAATAAAATAACTCATAGTTTCAATGAACCTTCTTTATGATTTTCCTGATTTTAAATTTAAACACTGGTTCATTTATTTATGTAATTACCTTGTTTTGTACTATGTGTTCTTAATCTAAAGGCCATTAGAATTCGACATAGGGAAATACTTTAAAGCTGCAATTATTGTAATAGCAAGACAACATTTCTTTTGAGTTTGAAAGTTTCTAAGTTTTAACCATAGAATTGTTAAATTTCTTAAAAATGGGTATTGTTTCCAATTAGAATTGTTAAGTAGAAAAGTTGAGTTGGTTGTAGTATGAAATCATTATCACCATACTCAAACCCCAATTTGCTTATTTTGTTATTTTTGTTCATTTTTGAAGTCACTGAGCATGGGTCATACCCTATGTCTGAGTTGATATTGTGATTCTCAATAAATTTGTTGAAAACTAAACAATCCGTTCTTGATTTATACAGTGATATCTCTGGCAAAAAATGAGTTTTTCTTGTAACTAGAAAAAAATTTACTGTAGTATAGTGATAACAATGTGTTAAAATAAGATTATGAGCTTTCTATGTTCTTTTTTTATTAGAAAAAAATCATGATTGTTTTATAATTATTGTAGGTAAAACTGCCATTATAAGAAGATATACTGAAGGTAAGTTTGAATATTTGTTTTCTCAAGTGAATGTAGTGAAAATTCAATGAAAATTTGGAAAAATAAAGTATGTTATTGTTAAATCTTGTTAAGAAACTTCATCATACTTTTTCCATGGTGCTACTTTTGAAATAATTCATCTTCAATTTATACGAGAACACTTTAAGCACAGTAACTGTTACTTTTCAAGTTAATGTACCCTTGAAAAAATTCAATAATTTATTTACTTAGTGTGTTTTTTCCCAGGAACTTTTACTCAGAACTATAAAATTACAATCGGTGTTGACTTTGCTGTTAAGACAATACCGTGGGATGAAAACACCCTTGTAACCTTACAGTTATGGTAAGACTTCTAATTTCTTGTGTATCTTTAAGCTTTTTTTTGTCTGCATCTTATTTATTATCTGCAGATCAATAGTTTTCATTCTAGTTTTAGTTTGAAGATGTTAAAATTATTATTATAGTTATTAAACAATAGATTTGTTTTTGTGAAAAAAATAACAATAAATACCTTTTACATACAAAACACCATTTTGCTAATTGCTGAATATTGGGAAAAACTGTAAGATTTATAATTGAATCGTCAGTTTGAAGAAGGGAATAAGTCCAAAAATCAAGTTTTGAGAAAATCGAAAAAAAGTAATGTAATTTTCATTGTATGGACATCGATTTCACAACTTCAAGGGGCGATATCTCCCTATAGGGGTTAGTTATTTTCCCCCTCTTTTCACCCATGTGTAGAGCAAAGCTTGGAGATTGTTTTGAGCACAAAAAGTCAATTTGTCATTTTTTTGACTTTTTCCCTTCTTTAAACTGACGATTCAATTCATGTAACAGCTTAACTTACTTGTAGTTTAACCCTTTCAATTCTGGACACCCCAAATTTTTATAGTATTTAACAGAAATCTTGAGAGGTCTAAATTTAAAAGGGTTAAGTGCTGCAGAAAGGGACTTAAATATCCCTCCAACAAACATTTATCAAAAGAAAGCTATTTATAAGCTCAGTTTTGTTTTTTAGTCATTAATGATACTATGAAATTTTATCACATCAATAAAAATATGAAAAAAAAACATATATTTTTCACTAATTGTTGTTTAACCATTTCAACCATTTTGTTTGAGTTCATTATTTTTTAAAAAATATAACATAATAATAAATAAATTTTTATTGAATAAACAAAAGACAAACGAACAAACACATTTTAAAATAAATTGTTAAACAAAGCAACTACAAATGCGATGTAGTTAAAAGAATATTAAGAAAAATATACTGTTATTTATCAAATCTTTAATACTGCCATATTTGTTTTACTTAAACTGTGTTTTTATTTCTATTTTAAGGGATATTGCTGGTCATGAAAGATTTGGATACATGACTGGAACTTACTATAGACACTCGTAAGTGAAACAAATATTCTCAAAATAACAATCTAAATTATTTGGCAGTTATATGATCCTTTTATTTTCTATTTTAGGCAAGCAGCTATTATTGTGTTTGATCTAATAAGGTATTTTATTTTTGAAGATTTTTAAAACATTTACTTCAAACGTGAAATGTTTGTTACTTTGTGGTTGTTTTTTTCCCAAACTAACAAAAGTTTAAGTTACAAAAGCAGCTTTTGTAATTAATTGTGTGTATAGGGTTAGGTGGGGGAAAGTGGTTATAAAATAGGCTATTTTTAACTTCGCAAGGCTGTCATTTAAAAACTAAATGGAATAATTTTACTTTTGAGGCAAATGTTTTACATTGGACTATTCAAGAGTAGCCTCAAATTTTTTCGATTTTTTTTGTTAAATTATAAACCGGTTTAATTACATTTTTTTAAAGCTTGTTTTTGTAGCCACTTTACCCCACGCCTGGGATAAAGTGGACAGTCCGTGGGGTAAAGTGGACATAGATTGAAAAAGTGATTCAATTATTTTAAAAATATTTTTTATCATTGAAATTAACTAGAAAACAAATAAACTAAACTTTATTGTACAATAACTTAGTTGCACAAAAACATAATGCACAGTTTTTTGTGTTTTTAAATGAACATTAGAAGTTAAATTATTAGACACTCTATTATCAGACATTGGTTCGATTACTTCTTAACTTTCTTTTGAAAGAAGAAACTTTATTTGAAGCTGGTGTCTTGTTCTTATTTTTTTGTTTTTTTTTCTCTTTAGATTTAGTTGTGAATTTTTTTTTAAAGAATTATTAGCTCTCTTCTTTTCCCGTTCATCTTGTTCTTCTTTTAATCGTTGGGCTACTATTTCATCAGTCAGTACCTCGCCTGTACTTGCCTGTACTCTTCTTCTTTTTGCTTTCGAATTCAATAAAGCAATTTTTGTTTCCCGCGTTTGAGGTGGATTAAGCGTTGTGAGGATAGCTAATTTTAATTCACTCATTGGAGAACCCAGAGCATTATAAATTAGTATTAAAAACATTGCCTTGGAATGCTTTGATAGCTAAGCCTAACACTATATCCACTTTACCCCACTTCAGTTAAACTGCTCTAAAATAAAAAGTAAGACAAATAAAACTTACCTAGATGGGATAATTTATTGTTTGTGAGTCAGAGAACCTACATAATGTTTAAAAAAATCCAGAAGTTTTATTAGAAGTTTTTTGCAGGAAAGTTTATTTTACTGTTCTAAAGATCGAGTATAACATAAATACAAAAGTGTTGCCACTTCATAAATAAAAATGTTGCTAAAAGAAAAATTATAGATGAAAAATATTCCTCATGAAGAGGGTAACCTATAAAAAAATCATGAAGATAATCAAATGATAAATTTGAAAATTACAGCCTGTTTTATGCAGACTGTCCACTTTACCCCACCTATCCACTTTACCCCAACCAACCCTAAGTTACAAAATTTTGCGTAACAAATATCATGAAAAAGTATTAAAAATTATAAAAAGGGCATTTTGAAAACAACTTCAAGTAAAAATACTTCAATACATATAGTAATGATTTGATACACATACTTTTTTTGCAGAATGGGCACAATGGATTCAATTATTAAGGTAAATGCTTGTTATATTATTGTTTATGTAATAGCATTTGAGATTTAAGCTACTTAATCAAAAGCCATTTGATTTATATTTCTCAAGTTTTTGTTTCAAATAGCAATGTAGTATTATCTTTATTCTGAAAACTAATTGCAAAAATTTATTTTAGTGGCATGAAGATATCAAAGAAAAGATTGTTTCTCCCAGTGGCAAGCCACTTCCTGTGATAGTGTTAGCTAACAAAGTATGAAGGTTTGATCAATTATAGAAGTGTAGTTCATTATATAACATTTAAATGAGTTACAGTAAAGCACCGTTTATGCGTTTCTCATTAATACGACATCATTTATACGTCGTTTTCCCAATTCATTCCTATTCATTTTAATGCAAAAATTCTTCGTTTATACGACGGGCAATATCGGTTATACATCATTTTCGGCTGTCTTAAAATTCAAAAATATCCAGTATCAGTTGTTGCTTCCGTGGAAAAATTTCCCCAGGGAAGGTTGAAGGGCACTGCATTCCTTTCATTCCTTGGTTATTGTATGACCAATGGTGTGGGGGTGAGTAAAAGGGCAATTCCTTGAACTGATAACGGGATGTGCTACACTACAGTTTTATGGCCCTTATCTCTGGTTAGGGGGTTGCCAGCACCCCCTGCAGAGGGAGAAGAATTTTTTGATTGCTAAATGACCCCACAAAGAAAGGGGGACCATGAAACTGCCGTTCTAAAAACCCTAGCCGTTGATAAAACCCTAGCACTATAAAGATAGGGTTTCTTTCATTTTTATGTTAAATGTTTCATTTAAAATTTTAATTATTATTTTCAGTTTAAAAACTGTTTTGAAGTAATTTTTTCTTTAGAAAAACCTTAAATTTAATGTACTTATGTAAATATGCATTAGGAGCATTAAAAACCTAATAATTAAAGATATTTTCATTTATATATCGTTTTACGTCAGTCCCTTGAAAGACGTATAAACGGTGCTTTACTGTATGTTGAAAGAATATTTCTCCTAATTTTGTGGTTGAAATAAATACCATAAAACGGGTTGAATCAGATCACTGTTGGAAAAAGTTTTTTTATCATAACTCCCCTTACAAGAGTTATCAAATCAGGATTCCCTTGTAGTAATTTATTAATACTGGCTGTTATCTATTTTATACATCAACTTGTATTCAAAAATTAAATTGCTTTTGTACCATCTTTTATTTATTTCTGTCAAGTCTTTAAAAACAATTTTTTATTTGGTTTAACTAATTTTCTTCTTTCTTATGCAGTGTGATATTCATGGAGCTACAATACCAAGTGATTTTTTGAATCAGTTTTGTCGAAAAAATAATATATTAGCCTGGTTTTTTACTTCTGCTAAAAGGGGCATTAATATTGGTATGTATTACTATGCGTTACTGTAAAAAACCCTTCTTTTTTGGCTTTTAAGTTTTATTTGTTGAAATAAAATACCATTTAAAATTTGCATGGATTTGACTTGTCAAGTCTTACCCTGATATTTTTAGTTCTAATATTCTGAAAATATTCCTACTCACTTAAGTTTCATCATATGAACCAGTTTTTTTAGTGCTGGGTAGATTTTAAAAATACTGTGATAATAGGTACTTTTAATATTTTTTATTTTAAAATAGTTAACAACTTAAAGTGTAGAATTTTAGATCTCTTTCAATATAAATATACAAAATTATAATTTTGGAAAATTGTTTCTTGCAGATGAAGCTATTCAATACCTTGTAGGCAAAATAATGTATATGCAAAACGACAACTCACTAGATTCTATTGATGCTGCTAATGACTCTTTTCAGTTATCAAATAAAAAGCAAGCAAAGAAATCTAAAGTTAAGTGTTGTTGAAAGGTATATTCCTCCATGTTATTGATCAAAGATTGTAATGATACCAAAGGATGCACATACCTTGAAGGGTTGTGTAGGTAGATATTCATTCTTAAGATGCATCGCATGAGAAATATTTCGAACAAAGTGTAGCTGGATTTTGTGCACTAGATTAAGTGCAGTTTCAATGAATAAGATTCTGTAAGAACTAGTTTTAATTTGAGTGCCATTTTCTTGCACATGAGTACTGGACTTTTTTTCTCATGAAGTTGTTTGTTAAGCATTTATTTGTACTTATTTAAATATTGTTTTGTATTGTTTTAGTGCCTTTTTTACATTTTTAGTATCAGCTCTCAAGCTTCAATCTTTGATTATAAATTATGAAATATTTTAAGATTTTAATCTTTTATATAAAGACTGCTTATCAAACATGCTTACAGCTAAAATATGATAACCATTACTTTACTTTTTAAGTTTTATTCTCTTGCTAGTATATTTTTTACAGGCATGATGACTACACCAAAAGAGTATAAACATAGTATATAAAGCCAGCACAATTTTCATGATGCCCTTGATTGAGCCCGCTTTTCTTAAAAGTTCTCACAAATCTTTTATAGATATCATTATTTAGGAAATTCATTTTAACCCATGAAATAGAACAGATAAAAAATTTTATAAAAAACTCTAAAACTATCTTGGTAGAACCACTGTATCTCATCACTTAAGAAGCAATAGTGCAGTGATCGTTCAGTGACGTTCATTCCGTAGGTCTGTTCAGTGACGATCTAATTCAGCGGTGCAGCTATAGAATTGTCAATCTGATTTTAGAACATTTTTAGATTAAGCAGCATGGTTGACAGAATAATATATAAGAACTAATTTTTCTCTTATCTTCCATTCAATTTCAAAGATAGACTTTAGATTCATGATCAAAGATAGACGTGTGAGAAACGCATGGTTTTATTGGTTTCCAGGATCTTATAGTCTATCTTTAAAATCAAATTGGAGATAAATAAACAATATTGATTTAACAAAGGGATTAAATTATGTGTATTTGTACACATGCATTACTTTGGGTAGAATAACCATGATGATAAGTAGATCCTCTCCTAAAAAGTTGGCAAATCTTAAAGATGAGAAAACAATCAGAATACACCAATGCTGGTGGTTACCCTCCCAAGTACTGTCTGCCTGAAGATGTTTCAGTAATGAATATTATATGTGCAACGCTGGTTAATCCACAATTTAAGCATTAAAGCTGTTGCTGGCAGGTTTTTTGTCAACATTTGAAATCATGTATCAAAAAGAAACTACTGTATCTGATTCATATATTAGATGTGCATTTTTGCTTCTTAAACTACAATATATTTGCTTAAACATATTTAATACTAATTTTAATTTATTTGTGGTCAAACAGGTAAAGCTATGGAAACCGGTTTTTTAAATCTTAAGTGAGAAAACAAGTTTGAGAGCTGTACTTACTGAACATTTACTCAATTTACATTCCATATTTGACTTCTGTTTATAGTGTTAGTCTTTACCAGAATTTTCTCCATTTTTTTTTCTTAAAATGTGTGCATCAACAGTATATATAGTACAGTGTATACATTTTCATGTCTCAAAATTATATTAATTGTTGAAAATTCTGGTTTAGGCATTTGTTTTCAGTGGCGGCTCGAAGGTAAAATTATAAGGGGTGCTGCTCCGGTGGTACCAAGTTGGCGACGTATTTTAAGCGATATAATGCCAAATTATATTTCTATTAAACAAAAACGTGGGAAAAAATCAAATAGAAAAGATATGGGAACAACATAAAATTTCGATTTCACACTAATAAGCATTCAAAAACTGTCACTTACCTATGTTTAGCTGATTATTACGAATATGAAGAATCTAAGATGAAGTCTGTTTCATTTAGTATCTCAAAAGCAAATGAAACTAAAATCAACAATTCGAATTCAATTTGTTCATTATAAAAAGAAATAAAAACTTGGCTACAAATGAGTAAACATAAATCTTTATTGACTTGCCGACACATCAGAAAATATTTGTTCTATCTCTGTTGAAAAGAAAAAAAAGAAGCTATAAATAAAAAATTAAAACGGCGTTGGAGTGAGAAAAAAGTTAAAAAGCCAATGTGATTTATTACTAGTAGAAATCGTTTATTTTTCTTCTTTCTCACAGCTCTCTCATGAGAAAAATCTATCATTCTTTTGGTCGGGGCTGCTGAAAAGCAGCCCCTTTTCTTCTAACAGATTCGCATGCTAAATTCTTGATATTTTGATTTGATATGATAGAACTAGGGTTTTTTATACCACGATTGGTATACCTGCGGGGGCTGATCGCCCCGGAAAGAAATCTGTTGGCGAGACGGCATAGCAGAGAATTATAAATTAAAAAAGGATAATAAAGGACAAAGATTAAAGGGGGAAATAGATATTTTTTTAAATATTGTAAAGCAAATAAAAATTGGAATTTCGGGAAATTTTGGTTGGGGGTGCTGCAGCCCCGCAGCCCCTATGGATGAGCCGCCACTGTTTGTTTTTATCTAGAGCTTAAGTTTTGTTTTGATTATTTTTTTTGTTGTAACGCACAAAAAGACTACTCTTAGCTGGTTGTAACTTCCACATAAAGGAACGATAATGTGCAAATTAGTACTTAAGAAGAAATACTCTTATTTTTTTAAAAGCTTAAAATAGTGATCGTGTTTTTTAATTTTAAAAATTTGTTGAAAAGGTTTTATCAATACACTGATAAAACATTTTTAAGAAAACAGACAGAGTTATTTGAATGGGACTAAATTTGATGAGATGATATTGGCAAAAATGTAGCTCTCTCTGAAAGCTACCACTAAATGGGTATCAGAAATTACATTTACCTTTTTATTTTACATACAAATACAAATACAAATTTTGTCGACCAGCTACAGGCTCGAAGCCCAACAAGGCTGGTCCATTTTTTATTAATTCACCCATTCCCACTGACTGTCTAGTTTTAGCTTAAACTCATATACACCCTTCGAATTTACTATATGTTCTGGCAATGCGTTCCATATATCTATTACCCTATTGAAGAAGTAGTATTTTCTTAAATCCCGATTGAAATGAGTCTTATTCAATTTGTACCCATGGCCCCTCACTAAAGTCTAAACCCTCTGTATCCCCTTGCTTTACGAACTTGAAGAGCTGAATCAAATCCCCCCTCCTTCTTCTTCTCTCCAGTGTATACATGTTGAGCCTACTCAAACGCTCATTGTAATCTAGGTGTGCCATTCCCTTAATTATTTTTGTAGCTCTATGCTGAACCCTTTCAATTACTTCTATATCCTTTCTCATATATGGAGCCCAGAATAGACAATATGCATGATTTTCAAATTCATTTTAAAAAGAAAGAGCATGAAAAATTACGTTGAAAAATGCTAATTAAACTGCAATTCGATCAAATAAATTCGATTTAAAACGCATTTAAAGTTGCTCTGACGTCACTATCAACAAAAACTTCAGTGACTGTGACTTTCTGACTTGTGACGTCATACTTCAAGTTCAAATTACGCGCGAAAGGCATCCATTGAAAAGCAATGGTGTTTGCATTTATGGTGGGGGTTTTTGGTAGCCTGTAGTTTCTTATTTCGGCAGCTATGGACGGCCCTAAACAAGTAAAAAAGTACTATAAAGGATGTTTAGTACCTATGTGCAAAAATACAAGTGTTAGAACACCGGATGAATTCTTTTTCTCAGTACCAAAAATTGAAGGAATTCGTCATAAATAGT
Source organism: Tetragnatha versicolor (assembly GCA_024610705.1). Taxonomy (NCBI): domain Eukaryota; kingdom Metazoa; phylum Arthropoda; class Arachnida; order Araneae; family Tetragnathidae; genus Tetragnatha; species Tetragnatha versicolor. Next base: position 47,179,571 of record JANDEH010000006.1, read on the forward strand.
GTAACTTTATGCTTAGAGACACAAAGAAACAAACAAAAACGTGATGCCAGCTGCATAAAATGTAATAATTCATAGCAAAAGAAAACTAGAATTTTTGTGATACTAGTATATTGAAATTGCTATAAATGGAATGCTTGATTATCATCAGTTTAAATTAATAAACGAAAGAATTTAATGAAGTCAAATAAATTATTTACTGTTGCAACAGTTCAAAAATTCAAAGATTTTTTGGTTTTTAAATGTGTTTTACATTTTTATTTTACTAGTGATATTTTAAATATTTTATACTGACTATAATTAAACTTAATATTGTGAGAAAAAACCTACGAGACATTCATTATTTATTTACAAAATTTCCAAAGTTAGTCCAAATGCTAAGAAACTGAATGAAAATACAAGAAATCTGTACAAAAGGAATAAAATTTTAATTCTAAAAAGAACATTTTTGAGTTTCAAGAACAGTGTTATCCAGTCTTAAACAGATGCATAACGGGAGAATTCAAAAAAGTAAGTTTTTATGCTCCATGTGCTCAAAACAGTATTGCCTGAAACAAATCCACTGAAGTATGTCGTCACACAAGGTTACGCCCCGTTTTGAGTCAGGTGACTTAAGGGCTTTTTTTAAACCTTTTTGCGCTTAAATTAAAACTTTTTGTGATTTTTAAAGTTGATTTTTGGGTTTTTCATGATCGAATTAGTAAATTGGGTAAGTTTTAGGATGTTTCGTGACATAGTGCATATTGTCTATTGTACAGCATATTCTAGGTGAGGTCTTACCAAGCCCTTATATAATGGCAATATTATATTCTTATCCCTTGAAGTTACAGTCTTTTTGATTAACCTATTTGCCTTTTTACCTGCAGCAGAACATTGGTGACCCATTTTAAAGTCACTGTGTATCATCACCCCAAGATCCTTGACCGTATCTCCCTCCTTAACCCTTACTCCTTGCAGCCAGTACTCGGCTCCATTATTCTTATAACCCATATGCAGTACTTGACATTTCCCCAAATTGAATGACATACCCCATTTTACAGCCCATTCAGAAATCCTATCAAGATCACCTTGTAAATTTTCAATTTGTGTCTTGGTATCCACTGTCCCATATTTTTAAATCATCTGCAAATATACTGATTCTATTCTTAATCCCCTGACCTATATCATCTATGAATATTATAAATAAAATTGGTCCCAAAACTGATCCCTGTGGAACCCCACTGAGTACCTCTGTCCACTGTGAATAGCTTCCTTTTACCTGCACTCTCTGTTTTCTACCCAATAACCAATTCTTAATCCAAACCAATGTATTCCCCTGAATCCCTAGTCTTTCCAATTTATACAGTAGTGCCTCATGAGGTACTTTATCGAAGGCTTTTTGAAAATCTATGTACATGATATCTACACTTCTCTTCTTATCCAGCTCCCCAGTTATATTCTCATAGAATTTTGGTTGAGATGCCTCCTTCCTCTTTTTAAACCAGTCCACCATAAAGTTACACCTGTTTGAAATGCATGATTTTGTGGTTAAAGTGTATTTACTTTCATACACATTTCTTAACAATCCAATATTTTATTCCAAATACGTCTTGTGTCAACCGGTTTTTACTATCGACAAGCATTTTTATTCTTAAAGTATTTGTTCATGGTATTTCAGTCCTAGAAAAAGTTCAGTAGAAAAAAATCACATACTGACTTGTTAAACAAAATAGTTTCATTTTCTCATAACAAAAAAACTTGCCAAGTGATTACACTTTAAATGTGGGGGTTTTGTGGCCTAATATCTCTGTAAATGGCCTACTTTAAGGGGAAAATGAAGTTGTATCGCATGAAAGATCAAAACAGGTGTTTTTATGCATGTGATTCTCAATTTTGTTCTTAAACAAGATAATTTATAGTGTAAAAAGGTGTAAAAATCTCAAAATTAAAAGTGCTAACTTATTGAGATTTGTTGAGTGTATTTTACTAAACATAAATAATTAAATCAAACAGATATATAAAGAGTAATTTTTAAATACTTTTTACATGAAGTTATTTTTAACTAACATATCTTTGGATAAAATTTATTTTTGTTATGAGAATTACATGTGCAACTAAAATGACTCATTAAGCTTTTATAATTTTAACTTTCCCTTCCCCTTTGTGGTTAAAAAACTATTCAACACTAGTACATCTTTTTAACGCATTATTTTAGTATTTGGTATAAAACGTTTTAAAGATGTGTTAAATGTTGAAAATATTGAACTAGTTTTAAAAAGTATTAAATATTTATGTTTAATGGGAATTTAGAAACCTGAAATGCTCATTCTGTAACTATGGTTGTGATTTTTTAAATTCCACATTTTTATGTTTGTAAAAGTATTTTCATTTTATTGTTGGTGGTTATCCATGTTTCTAATTATTATTGCCAGAATGACTCAATAAATAAAAGTATTTAAAGAGCAAATTTATTAAATGATATTCGCAAATAATTCAATATAATATTAAATCAAAAACATCATTCATGTTATGCGAGAGTCGTATAGGTATAGTGATTTAATCGGCCTTTGTTGCAGATTCAAAAAATAAATAGTGATTTCTATTGGCAATTCAGCTTTTGAAAGAGAAATAAAAATTTTGCTGCTGGTGCTACCATTAAATTATTAAAAAGTTTTCTTTTTCAATGTTTAAAATTTATTGTTAGTTTTCTTGTAATCGTAATCTGTTAATTTTTATAGCAATGTTATTCTGAAAACTAATTAAGTGCCTTCAAGTCCTGTAGTTTAATAGACGGCATTCCTATTTCAAATGAAAATTGACACAAGCTAAGTTGCTGTAAAGTTTTAGCAAAAATTACACCAATGGTAAAGTCATAAACTAGACCACTTTTTAAACAAATAGAACATCTATGCATGCATCATAATATGTAGAAAAAAAACATTATTAGAGTTAAAAATTAGCAATCAAAGTAGCATAGAAATATTATTAAAAAGAATTATTGTTCACAAGTTCAAATGTCTAAGCATCTAATGTAATGTGTCATAAACTTTATTTTCTATTAACGTATACAGGGTGTTTCAAAAGTCCTGTCTACATCCTTAATTTTTTATAACTCCTAGAGATATGGTCATAGAAGTTGTGTCTAGGTAAAGTGACATGTGCTTGCTATCCAATGCAACCACTTTCAATGCCTCTTAGCAGCAATGTAAGGAAGTAGCATTTCAATCTTAAAAATTAACTAGAGATTTTCTAAATTAGTCAAATCAAAGTTGTAGAGCAGCTTTGATTGAGCCTAACAGGACACCCTTTGAAGATAAATAATATTAAAACTGACAAAATACACATTTATTTGAAAATTCTTTGGGCGTGACTAGGACTTTTGAACACTGTATATACCTTACTAAACAGTTACTGAAGTAAATATATTTACTTTCATTAAAAAGGTTATCAAGAAAACTTTTGTGCCTTACATTCAAAAAAATTTTTTGGTCAGTATCTAACTCATCTCTCTTGTAAAGTCAAACTTCCTATGGCTTCCTTTGGCTACTTTCATTCATTTGTTTTTTTATCATGATTCTGACAACTTTGAATTGTATTGATGATTTAGTCTTCCTTACATCTATTTACAAGTCTTTCCCTTCAACCCTTAGAAATTCATTTCATATGCATCATCTAACAAAGAATTTAGAATAAATTGAATATTATTTCATACTTCATAAGTTAATAATAAAAATGGTATAGCAGTTAAATAGTAAAGAAATGAATAAAAATTTTTAACTTAAAGCAAAATAAGTAAATGGTTTTCTTTCTGAGAGCTCTATAATTTTTTTCTAGATAGTCTTACTTTTGCCTGTTTTTCCAAATTTTAGGCCCAGATGCAGCTTTTCAAAGACAATCGAGAAAACTACCCAATCAACTGAAATATCATCAACCAAATAATCTATCTATGTAATAAAAAATGGGATTTCGGGACCACTCGTTTTCTTGTATACAAAGTGGTCAATCTCGGTTTCTTGTTTATTTGGTTGATGACGTTTTAGTGAAGCTGCATCTGGTTCTTAACCTTTTTGAGATATTAAGGGATTTAAATATAGTATGTCCAGTAGAAGTCGTTTTTGCTTTCTTGAAAGCTTTTCCTCAAAAACTTGACTATTATACGTTAAAATATATTTAAAGTTCATATAAAGTGTGTTAAATAGACATTAATTTGACTGTTATGTTTGGTGCACAAGTTTTATAAAATCTGCATGTTTCAGTACATTAGAATTTACATCATTAATATGATAAAAAGAATGTACTCCAAACAATTTTCAGATGACTGTTATGTCTGTGTGATGATAAGTATTGTTGGGTATTGGTTTTTCCCTCTATAGATTCTATTGAAAACTTTTATAGAATTGCTTGTTTTTATAAAATCAGTTTATATTGGTTACAACTTGAAATCATATGCTTACAAGTACATTCCATATTCCAAATCAAATTTTATGATTCCTATTTCTGTTGATGTGCATTGTTACTGTGAAAATTTCAAATGTGTGTTTAATGTGTTGTATGTAAGTTCTAAATCACTTAAGTGTTTGAGTATTGCAATCTGCCTTATCAAAAGTGTTAGCTTGATTGCAAGAAAAATATCTCCGTCCATTTAAATATTCATGCAAAATGTTTGTATCATTTGACACAATGTATTTTAATGTAATAAATTTTTAATTATACTCAACATTAGCAATAAGAGCTCTTAATTCTAATTCCATTTCCCCATTTTTCTAATACACTACAACGGCTGCATTCTGACAAATCTTAAGCTCAAAAAAGACATATTTTATCTATATCTACTTGCAATTAATTATAAATTTATTTTAAAACGTGTGAACTCTAAGCTAAAGATATTCCACCCCTTAAATTACACTGTTCAACAAATTTGACCTTTAAAATTTTTTCCTTGATGAAAATAGTAATTTCTTAAAGATTTTGGGTCGCTGAATACAAAAATCGCCATTAAAATACTCAATTGACTCAGGATTTTCGGGGAACAGCCCCTCCCCCTTTTTACGTTTTTCGACGACTTTATAACTTTAAACTCGATTTTCAGGGTCAAAAAGCATTGCTTTTGACTTCAAATTGCCCCCCAGGGAACAAGAAAGGTTCAAATTAATAAAGTATGATAAAATTATAACAAATGGATGGGTTTAAAGGGTAATTACCCCCTAAATACGCAAAAAAATCGTTAAAAATATTAGGGTTTGTTATACCCTATTTATTTTGCTTATTTTTTACGCAATTCATCTTTGAAGGGTCCTAACCCTTCCCCAAGGACCCAAATTTGATGACAATATGCAGCAATAATTAGTACTAAAAGCGGTTGATGTGTTAGCGTCCCAGAAGCCCCCGCGGAAGAGTTCGGAAGACTCCCAGAATCGCGAAGGCGCTCGCGAACTCAGGAATTAATTTCGATGATTTTGAAAAGATTACAAATGACGTTTTTCTTATATTTTGGGTCTATCCCGAATAGAAACTCTTCAGTTCTTTAACAACTGACCGGTTTTAGGGAGTGAGGATTCCATGTTTCAAGATGTTAATATAGATGCACGGCTGTGGATAATAATTAGGGGTCATCCTCTTAAAAACTGAGGGTGATGGACGAAAATGGGTGTCATATTTGACTTCAGCAGGTCATTTTACACAAGAATCAGCTGAAATTCAGTCCGTGGCATTTTGACTTTTATTTTGCACATCAGTTTAACTCTTAAGTGCGGCATTGAACCCTTCCGTGGGTGCTCTGGGGGCGTTAACACCTCAACCGCTTTTAGTAAAAATTATTGCTGCATATTGTCATCAAATTTGGGTCCTTGGGGAAGGGTTAGGACCCTTCAAAGATGAATTGCGTAAAAAATAAGCAAAATAAATAGGGTATAACAAACCCTAATATTTTTAACGATTTTTTTTTGCGTTTTTAGGGGGTAATTACCCTTTAAACCTATCAATTTGTTATAATTTTATCATATTTTATTAATTTGAACCTTTCTTGTTCCCTGGGGGGCAATTTGAAGACTAAAGGAATGCTTTTTGACCCTGAAAATCAAGTTTAAAGTTATAAAGTCGTCGAAAAACGTAAAAAGGGGGAGGGGCTGTTCCCCGAAAATCCTGAGTCAATTGAGAATTTTAATGGCAATTTTGGTATTCAGTGACCCAAAATCTATAAGAAATGACTATTTTCACCAAGGAAATTTTTTCATTGTTGAACAGTGTTATCCTACAAATTTCAAATTCTTTCCTACTATATTCAACTATTTGTCAAATAAAATTACTCGAAAAGAAATTTTTGTAAATCTAATTTATTTATCCTATTAATTTTGTGGGTATATGATACCCCAGGGGTGAGCAAGTAATTTTACTTGGGGTCAAAATTAATTAAAAATTTTTATCGAGGCCTGGAGAAAAATAAAATAAGTAAAAAAAAGATTTTTTAAAAAACGCTTTTATTGAAGTGTTCTAAAAGGTCAAAAATAATTTTTTCGGTTTGACAAATAATTTATTGGGAAGTAGAAAATAACTTTTTGGTAAGTAAAAAAAACTGATTTTCTAATCACTAAAAATAAAAGCGTGGGCGCTAGTAATTTTTAATATTTTTTAAATTTAATTTTTTTTACAGGACAGTGACACTAACATCCTTGCCAAACAGGGATTCGAACCCCAGACGTACGGCTTTGCATCAGTCAGATGTTCTAACGACCAGGCCATTACGTCGGCATTTATGTATAATTTTATATAAATAAAAATACCTAACAGAGAATTTAAAGTGAATCCATCCCACTCAAAACTCATGAATGAGAAATTTGTAAATCTAACGTCATAGAATAAAGAAGTTAGAATATATAGTGAATTAAGAATGACTAGCGCCCACTCTTTTATTTTTAGTGATTAGAAAATCAGTTTTTTTTACTTACCAAAAAGTTATTTTCTACTTCCCAATAAATTATTTGTCAAACCGAAAAAATTATTTTTGACCTTTTAGAACACTTCAATAAAAGCGTTTTTTAAAAAATCTTTTTTTTACTTATTTTATTTTCTACTTTTTAGTCATGGTACTTTTTAACAAAAACTCACAAGAAAAAATGTATTTATTTCAACCATATTTAATGTTATGTTAGGATGGAATTTTAGTTTCATGTATAACAAAAAATTTTCACATATCTGACAAAGTAGAACAATCCTCTGACGACTCAGCAGGACAATCAACTCCAAAGTTAATTTTAAAATCTATTTAATTTTGCTGGGTACGTTATAATAACAGAGCTGAGCAAGAAAAATACCTCGCACAAAGAATATATTCCTCGCATCCGCTCAATCACCGATGAAATCCATCCATATCAAAAAGATTCACAATAAAAAGAAAGCATTCAATAAAATAAAAAAACAATCGTAAGAAACTCAGAATTAGTGTGTGTATCAAGGAGCAAACAGTACCATCCAGTCTTTTCAGCAGTCAATAAATTATAAAAGAACATATTTTTCTTCTCGGCGATTTTCGGCGATATTTTCGGCGATTTCTCGCTCTTCTGGCGATTTCTTTCTCGCTGTTATTATCTTAAATCGCTAATTATCTTAATTGTTAATTGGAAGGTAAAAAATCACGTTTTGAAGATTAAATATTGTAGATATATACTTAGTATATTATCTTACAGGTTTTGGGAGCCATTGGCTTCACGGAATGTCTCAAATATGAATTAAAAGGATAACTAAAAACTCTCGTTAATTACCTAAATTACGGAGGTTTTGACTAGTTGATCATTGAATATTGCATTGTCATCGAGTTTCCACCACGGTGCAAAGTTTCAGAACTTTATATCATTTGGAAGTGCCTGAAATATTATGTACAAGCATCCAGAAAGAAAAAAGTGATTATTCGTCTATAATTATCGTAATTACTGGGCAATTCTCGTTTTGACTTTTGAATATGATGAAGTTATGCCTTATAAACAATTGTGCACGGTTTAGGGAGAATAGCCCCTTGGGAAAGGTATCAAATTCTGGTTTTTCTGTTAATTAAAAATACCCGTTAATTAACTTAATCCTTTGGTTGTTTGACTATATAATGGTTGGATATTGGAGTTTCATGAGGGTTACACCGATGTGTAAAGTTTCGGGGCCCTGACATATCGGGAAGTGCCCAAAAATCGAGTTTTAAAATTCTACGCGTAAAACGCCGCCAAAAGCAAGTAGAATAAAAGCGTTTAAAAATAGGTTCAATTCTTATCTTCAGATACAGATATTTTTTTCGAAGTTGTAAAAAATGGGGTCTGTGGGTTTCCCTCAGAAAATATTTGGAAATATGACACTTAAAAAGCGAGTCAAACTGATATTTTTTTGTATAAGAATACTTATTAATAATAATAATTTTTAAAATGTTTTTGCGGTCCAGAAAATATCCTCACGCAGTCCAGATGCGGTCCGCTTGTTTCCGACCCTTGTTCTACACTCACTAATTTTTTTTGTAAATCTCCATGAGCAAATAAAATATGTAAGTAAGCCCTACAATTACGGTATCAAAGCAGTTGATTTCGGATACAGAATGCGATAAAATTCCCTTCTAGAAATCGTGGAAACAACCGGTTCTTGGTCGAGTCCGGAACAATTGACCTGTTGCCCAATTTCGTCATATCCATTGCGGACCCCCTTGAAAAAGGGCCTCTATGACTAAGTCCGCTTCATTTGTTTTCATGAAGACAATGGAGGGATTGTAGCCTCCCACATGAGTAGGATAACTGTGAATTATTCTTTCAGTGTGAAAGAAAAGTGTTATAATATGTGTGAGATTCCTTAAGCTAGGGAAGACGTTTTCTTGCATCTTCTTTTGATATTTTTTCTACTCCCCTCTATTATTATATTATCTCGAATATTTTGTTGACACTGTTTTGAAGCAAAATTAATCCCTACCTTTATTATTATAAAAAATGCTCTGGTAGGGAAAGTCTTCGAATTTCAAAGAGAAACAAAACTTATTGCGCAAAACACCTGGCAAATGCTGAAAATCCCTTGAGCATAATTAAAAATTGAATTGCTTGTTTTACGAAGTATCTGTATTTTTGGTATTATTGAGTTCTGAAAGAACCATCATGAAACCAATTAGGAGAAAAAAAGATGCGAACTTAAGCCCCTCACAACTACGCTGTCTTCTTAAAGTGGACCTAAGATATTTTAAATGGCTTCATTTGTAAAGGATCCCCGATAATAACAGTTAATTGAGAAATCCAAGTATTGTTAATTGTATCCAAGAGCCTTCTTGAGCAGTGGCGTAGCCAGGATTTTCCTTTGGGGGGGTCCAGTGCGAAAAATTTACCATTGGATATCAAAAAGTTTCTACAATTAGTGAAATAAAGTTATAATTTTCACATTACTTTTAATTTCTTCTCTGTGTTTATTAATATATAGTTAATAATTTATTAATAATTAGTGAAATAATTAAGATTAAGTACTTATTACTTCGATTGAAAGTTCTGATCCACATAATTTTTTATCAAGTACAGAGACCGTCAAGAAACAGATTAAGAGTTTTTAGTTTTTTTATTAAAGAGTAGGGTTTGGGGATTTTTGGAAATTTGATTTTTAAAAGGAGTTTTTTTACCTCATTTATGAGGTAATAACCGAGGAGCACCGCTCCTTGTAAGCCAGATAATTTTTAAGGAAAAAAATTAGAAAATCTGACGTTTCTGAGGCAGTTGTTGATCCAGAATTCGGTTTTGGGGAGTGCTAAAAGTTTTGAAAAGAAAATTTTTGGAAATTCAAGTCTAAAAAGCAGGTTTTCAACTCGTTTTGGTACACCTAATCCGAATTTCGAACATTATATTTTCAGGAATTTATTATTTGCTAGGAGTTTTGTATTTGAAAGAACTCATCATAAAAAAAGTTTTTTATAATAAAGTTCCAAGTCCCAAGGGGGGTCTGGGGGTACTCCCCCAAAATTTGTTTGGAAATGTGATCCTAAAAACAGGGTTTGGTTTACTCGTTTAGTAAACTTTATCACCCCTTCCCCTTATATCGTCCCTCAACTAATACGTTTGTTATGGGGAAACCGGGGGTTCCCCCGGAAAATTTTAGATTTTAACATGCAAAAAGGTGGTTTTCAGACACTTTTAAGTGACATAAGACGCCCTCTTTTGAGTAGGCACTGGAATATTTAACTCCTAAAAAGGGTTCAAAAATTTTGGGTCGGTCCCAAGTAGGGTTGGCAAAAACCCGGGTTTTTTTGAAAAAACCCAAGTGGGTTGGGTTTTTTCGGTTTTTTTCAATAAAACCCTGAAAAAACCCATATAAAACTGGGTTTTTTCGGAAAAAGTGTGGGTTTTTTCAAAATTAAGTGGTTTTCTCCTATTGTGTAAGTGGGTTTTTTCAAATTTTAGTGAGTTCTTTCTATGTTAAATGTGTTCTGTCAAAATAATGTCAGTTTTTCCACAGTTAAGTGGGTTTTTTCAAAGTTTTTATACTTCGAAAAAACCCACTGAAATTGTAAAAACATCCCTTATTTACTGAAACCTGGTTTAAATTTTGAAAAAACCCACTAAAATTTAAAAATATCCTAAACTTTGAAAAAACCCACTGGAATTTTAAAAAAATATTCCTTATTTTTTATATCTAGTTTGAACTTTAAACGTCCTAAATTTTGAAAAACCCCATTCAATAATGAAAAAACCCACTGAGAATGAAATAACCTATTTAACTTAAAAAAACTCTCTGAAATTGAAAAAACACCATTTAATTTTTAAAACCTAGTTTAAATTTTGAAGAAACCCATCAAAATTTTAAAAATATTATAAACTTTGAAAAAAAAACACATTAAGTTTTGAAGGAACTGCCAAAATCTTGATTGTTCTTGAAAAAAACCCAAAAATGGGTCCAAAATGTGGGTTTTTTCACATGGGTTTTTTGAAAAAACCCATTGGGGTTTTTTGAAAAAACCCATTGGGTCCAACCCAATTGGGTCCAATCCAGCCAACCCTGGTCCCAAGGGGGGGGTCCGGACCCGGGGACCCCCCCCTTCGCTACGCCCCTGTTCTTGAGTCACCTTAAGAAAGAGTTTAAATTCCCAAATTGTACGAAAAAAATAAATTTAACCGCAAATATTTTCAGTTTGTTATTATTTATAACAAAAAACATGTTTTCTGACAGTTTTCTAGAATAATAACATTTAGTCGATTAAATAAGCTGACAACCCTACGTGCTTTCCATTTATCAACCAGTCTTTCCCATTAAATGAAGAGGTTTGGGATGTTCCTGAGGGGAAAAAAGTGGTCACCAATAATAAGAGGAAGGTTATAGCCCTCGAGCCATAAACTTCTGATGAAGCGTACGGGTCCGAAACAACCTGGAAACGGCACGAACTCTCCTGGTTACCCCTTCCCACTCACTCCTATCAATCTGGTAACTCTGCTTCCTGCTCATAGATGTCGCCACTGCAGGGAAGGGGGACGGCACATCGTTCGATTGGACTAATTTCAAAAGTTCCAGGGAAGAGGGAACGATAGCAGAGCCCAGAGCAATTACTACGAAAGAGAAAAAAAAGTAGCTAGACTGGATAGATGACACATGGTTGGAAAGGTCTGGTTCTCTTTTTGAATAAAAACACACAAGATTCCCTTCTTTCTTGTTTTGCGGATGACCGGTTTTTTACTCTCTTCGTGTGGAGCCCACGGTTTTGAAAGAAAGGAAAGTTTCGTCATACTATTGATTGGCTATGAGAGATAGCTTCCAGCTTTTACCTTCCTTAGAATATACCTTGGGTTTCCACAGGGGCTGAGTGTTCAAAGAATTTTTTAACATAACAGTAATAGTTTTTTTTTCAAACAAGAACATTTATTTCTGTGGAAAACAAGAGGTCTTACAAACAACATGGCTAATTAGTAGGAAATGAGAACAATATAATTAAACAGCAAAAAGGAGGGTGAAATTCAAGCTTTATATAGGTTGTCGAGGAGTCCCAGGCTTGTACTGGGCGATACACCTCTTTTTCGCATTTCTAATGTTGTTGAAAGGATGAGGCACCAGGCAGGGTTTTTAATACGAATTCTTTAACAAACCCAGAACTACAACAACTCAACAGAAAATAGAGTTGAAAACGTATCGAGAACAAAATCTTCCATCTAATAATAATTCTCTACAAATCCCAACTTTTGGTCTTAAACAAAACAAGAAACTGCGCCTTGCTTTTGCATAAACAAAAAAAAAGTTTATCTTCTTCCCGATTCAAAGTACTTTTCACAACCAGGGGTTCATCAAGACTAGAGAGAAAATGGATCCGTTATAGGTCCCTTCACAAAATTATATTCACCAAAACAGAACCCTTCACAAAATTTCGATTCCCAAAAACTGGCTCTTTTAACAGATCCAAAGATCAAAAGTGGTGTGAAAATGTTCACAAAATGTGTTTTATCATTTTAAACTGAAATTTGCCAGATTTTGGACCCATTTTCAAAGTTATGAATGCTGTGGTTTTTCTACCAAAAGCCCTTCGTTTTCACAAAATTCCTGAAACAGGACCATGGCAGAAAAACCTGGATGAACCCCTATTAAACATTTGTTAAAAACTTTACATTCTTGGTAATTTAATTGAATTGTATCTATGGATTAAATGTTGCACTGAACTGATTCTTATAAAACTTCTTGAAGTGTTTTCTCATTTTCGAAATATTAAAAAAAAAGCTTCATACAACTCTATAAATCATATAGTCTGTGTGATGACCTGACCATCAATCTTTATTTTATTTTGGAACTTAACCACAAAAAACCGTTATCAGTTCGGTTTAGTAAAAATTGAACTTGAGATGAGAAACACAAACTGCTTTCTCTATTACAAATAATAGTCGAAATTAACAAATTTCGAAATAAGTGTTAACGAAGTAAGTAAGTGGGTTTTTTATGCAAAACATAAAACCGGATTTGTTTAATGACTCGACAATATCTCTATCGTAAGACAATATCATAGAAGTCTTTAATTGAGATATCACTCATACAAAATGCTACTTTCAAGTTAAAATCATCTTAAGATCTGTCTTAAGAGAAAGTGCATATATTCAGTTGGGACGAAAAAGTTATATGGTCCGACGAAGGCCGACAGAATGAGAATTCTCCTGAAATGAGATGTTGCCCATCACCTTACAGGTTTTTTCTATCCGTTATGACAAAAAACTACATCCCACGTACTCATAATTAGCTAATATCTTTCTTCATTACATTATCATTCAGATTACGATCTCCCTGAAGGCCATGCTTGCACCCTCTCTCGAAAGACAGTTAACGCTTTTGAGGCTTCCAACGACGACGCTACATGGATGTGTACGTGAGCTGCTGTTATGCAATGACCTCAGAAAAGTGAAGAATATTAATAAAATTGTCGGAAAGAGTATACTTACTATCATTTTAAGTGAGTCACGGTTTCCTTTCGCCAGTTTTCGATTTCTTTCTTTAAAATCGGTTAAGATGGCTATCTGTCTTAATTATTGTTCAAAAACTATACCCCTACAACTCAGGAAAAATCTTTACTTAGAAATAGTTTGAAAGGTGGTTTTTCGTAAGAAGGAATGGAGTTACTATGCTAAGGATGCAGAAAATTTGAATGTTTAGAGCAGGTTTTTTCTAGGTATTCCTTCTGGTTATTATTCCTCTGGTTCAAGTTACTGGTCAGACTTGAAAGGACTTGTTTGGACTTTAAGAGACAACATTTCAGGACATTTTGTTTGAGATGTTTCGCTAATTTAACATCTATGAAACTTAATTATTTACAAAAGAGTACGAAGTATTGACTCGCGGATTCAAGGGAGGGGGCACTCCGGAAAGTGTCCCCTCCTTGGGCTGAAAAAGAAAGGGGACGAAGGGAAAATAGAGTGCAGGTGTAAAAAGAAGGAAAAAAAAGTTTCTGAAAGACCAAATATTTTTTCAGACATTTAAAAAATTTTCTTTCTGCCCCTTTTTTCTCTTCTTTTTCCCTTCTTGGCTCCTTCATTTAAGCTCAAGGGGTCACTTTCCCAAGATTGTTCCAACTTTTTTGTTCATTAAGTACTTGTGCTGATCAAAAATGAGTTATTTAGGTTCAAAATCCCTACAATTTTCTGCTGGAGAAATATCGAGGGAGGTGCAAAAATAAATTTCATGGGGGGAGATCTGTAAAGAAATGAAAGCAAAATTTTGGATGGTTGAGTCTAAAGCCAGGGGTGATCCTCAAAAAAGTGCTCTCCCCTTGGAGCCCTGCTGGATCCGCGACAGGTCAAGACATGGAGGTACTTTAAAAAAAGGTAATGGTTATTTTCCACACAGAAAGACATAATCTTTCAAAACAATTTGTTTTTAAAATACTCAAATGTTGACGAGTTTTCCCCTAAACCCTTCAACCAAGGATAACTTTCGACATCCACCCAAGCTCATACTCATCATGTAGGTGTAGTGTGCCGTCTGATGTGTTTGTTCAGCTATCTGCTTCGAAGAAGGTACCTGTGCTCTCGTGAAAGTGCATCAGGTCCCGTTCGTTCCACCGGCCGGACAGTTCTGGCGGGAACGGACCGGAACGGTTCCGGTTCTCTGGCATCACCGGTGCGAGACGAACGTAAGGATCCGTGACGTCACTAACTTCCCACAAACCACCACACACACAATCGCTGTTTCAGTTTAGTGAGTAGGAATATTGTGTCACACATATCGTCTTTTAATCTGCTGAAGAGGATAAAACCACCTTGCATAATAGTGCAGTGGTAGTTCTTGATGGAGTTGTTAAAACCTTGGGACTTAATCTATTAGTATTCGAAACATTTTCTTCGTTGCCTTTTATTGGGAAAGGGCACTCGTAAGAATACTCAGTTGCAAGATGGTATCTTGTATTCATCTGCAGGGTGGGCAGGAAATCACGTGCCTTTAATCTTCTGAAAACTCTCGCTCCTTTTGAGGTAGAAGGAAACTAATTTGATGGTCCGTCATGGGTTGGTTGATTACTGGACTGGGAGTAAGCAGGTTTGAGGTGCTAGGGGCTAGGGGATGTGCCTTCAAATTTTTCTCAGTCTCATGTTTGTCTCTATGATATTTTCTCTCTATTCGGATAAAATTGGAATCGACTCTCAATAATAGCAATGCAGGCAGAACAGTATAGGTCAGGTCGTTCTGATGTCAAATCTGTAAAGTAGTGGTTCGAGTTTAAACTAAGGCTTCCACAAATTCAATCTGTTGCAGCTTGAAAATATAGTGAGACTAATAGATGAATCAAGGAGATACAACAGAGTCGTCATTTTAATCTTTCTCACAGTGTTATAGTAATTCTAATTGCTCTCCAAATTGCCGTTCCGCAACAAATACGGGTAAGTAGAAACGTTACCTAAGGGAACGTACCCATACTACGTGACCCATTTTTGACCCCCCTCCCCCCTTTGGTGACCATACGTAGTATATGCCATGACCCCCCCTCCCCCTCTAGTTTTCACGTAGTAATTTATAAATACGGTTTGCCATCATTTTTTGCAAACAGAAAGTTTAAAAAAATTAATTTTGCTTAATTTGTCTAATTTTAATAATTTGGCTTAATTAGTCTTAATTTGGCAAATTTCAATAATTAATTTGGCCTAATTTTGTCGTATTGACTAGAAGAAATTGACTACGTGACGAAACCCTAAGCCCCCCTTCCCCCTGTGACTGAGCGTGGTATATTGAAGACCCCCCTCCCTCCCCTGAATGGGTCACGTAGTATGGGTACGTTCCCTAAGGCAGATTAACTGATGAAGATGTAAGTAATAACTTAGTATAATATTAAAACCATACTAGCATTTATTAGAGTATAAAAAACACATGAGCTGCCACTCACACCTATTCCATTTATCATGCTCAATGGTCATTGCTCAACCTATAAATATTAGCAAAAGGAGGGTAATGATAATACGAAAGCGGCGTTTATTTTAAAACTTTTTTTTAAACGCTTTTATTCTACTTGCTTTTGGCGGCGTTTTACGGGAGGAATTTTAAAACTCGATTTTCGGGCACTTCCCGATATGGAAGGGCCCCGAAACTTTGAACATAGGTGTAAACCTCATGACACTCCAATATCCAACCATTCTCTAGTCAAACAACCAAAGGATTAAGTTAATTAACGAGTATTTTTAATTAACAGAAAAACCAGATTTTGAGACCTTTCCCAAGGGGCTATTCTCCCTAAACCGTGCACAATGTTGTATAAGGCATAACTTCATCATATTCAAAAGTCAAAACGAGAATTGCCCAGTAATTACAATAATTATAGACGAATAATCACTTTTTTCTTTCTGGATGCTTGTACATAATATTTCAGGCACTTCCAAACGATATAAAGTTCTGAAACTTTGCACCGTGGTGGAAACTCGATGACAATGCAATATTCAATCATCAACTAGTCAAAACCTCCTTAATTAAGGTAATTAACGAGTGTTTTTAGTTATCCTTTTAATTCAAATTTGAGACACTTCCGTGAAGCCAATGGCTCCCAAAACCAGTAAGATAATATATTAGGTATATCATTGCAATATTTTATCTTCAAAACGTGATTTCTTACCTTCCAATTAACAATTAAGATAATTAGCGATTTAAGATAATAACCGCGAGAAAGAAATCGCCAGAAGAGCGAGAAATCACCAGAAGAGCGAGAAATCGCCGAAAATTGGTGCCCATCGCGAGAGCAGAAAAATACGCTACTTTTATAATTTATGGACTACTGAAAAGCCTGAATGAAATGCTTTTTCTTTTTCTTGTGAATCTTTTTGATATGAACAGATTTTATCGGCGAGTGAGCGTGTTATATTTCACCATCATAATATTGTAGAAAACTAAAATTCCATTCTAACATCAGATTAAATATGGTTGAAATAAATACATTTTTTCTTGTGAGTTTTTGTTAAAAAAATACCATGACTAAAAAGTAGAAAATAAAAAAAGTAAAAAAAAGATTTTTTTAAAAAACGCTTTTATTGAAGTGTTCTAAAAGGTCAAAAATAATTATTTCGGTTTGACAAATAATTTATTGGGAAGTAGAAAATACCTTTTTGGTAAGTAAATAACAACTGATTTTCTAATTACTAAAAATAAAAGCGTGGGCGCTAGTAATTCTTCATTCACTATTTATTCTAACTTGTTTATTCTATGTTCTATGTAAAATTATACATAAATGCCGACGTATTGGCCTAGTGGTGAGCATCTGACTGCAAAGCCGTACGTCTGGGGTCCGAACCCTCGTTCGGCATAGATGTTAGTGTTACTGAACTTCAATTTACATATACGGGTCCTTACCTTCAGGTGAATTTGTACAAATTTTAAAAAATAAATAAACAAAATTTTAAATTAAAAAATATATATAAATTACTAGCGCCCACGCTTTTATTTTTAGTAATTAGAAAATCAGTTATTATTTACTTACCAAAAAGGTATTTTCTACTTCCCAATAAATTATTTGTCAAACCGAAATAATTATTTTTGACCTTTTAGAACACTTCAATAAAAGCGTTTTTTAAAAAAATCTTTTTTTTACTTTTTTTTTGTTTTAAAGTTTTAAATTACATGTGCAAAATAAACGTTGTTTTAGTATTATCATTACCTATTTGCACAGCTTGCTGCCAGTACATTAAAAGGAGGGTATTTTTAAGAAACAAAGGGAACCGTCTATTTGTAAACAAACTATTTAAACCAGTGTTTCCCAACGTGGGGCGCACGCCCCACCGGGGGGCAATATCATTATCTAGGGGGGCAATTTAAAAATTTTCTACCAAATTGCCCCCCAGGTGGGGCCAATCCAGGGTGAAAATTAAAAAAAAACTTTTTAAAAAGAAGTTTATCAAAATATCCTAATTATCCTATCTGAGAATGTATGTCTGAAATCTGGACCAGTATATCGCCTCTTCCGTGCAAGACTCACACAATTGCAAAAACTGAAATGTCTACTTTACGGGAGCTTGGCGTGGAAGAACTTCTTTATTGGTCGCCAAGTCGAAAAAGTCGAGTCAAGAGTGTAATCTTTGGGGATTATTTCCATTGGCGCTAAAAAAAATCGCCAAAAACGACTTTATATGCTTCACTCTAAGACCGTGGTTTAGCTGGCAAATCGAATATCGAAATTTCTTCACAGAAGTTAAGCACCTTCGGGCGCAGTCAGTATGTGGGTGGGTGACCATATCAAGCCTTAGTTTATCAAGCATCGCTGCGTTTTTTCTCTTTCCTTGCGCACACTTGTTTTTAATTTTCAGGAGAGGATCTGCCTGTTATCGAAATATTCTGACCTAAATAATGAATGAACCTAGAAATATATTTGTATTTTTAATTAAATTACGTTTCTTTTATTACCTCTTTTTTATGTAGACTATATTTCCTGAGCAAATTATCATGAAAACCCCTTTTTTAATCGACTATCGGTGGATTCCTCGTGAGAATTATGCTAACAGGATCGTGAAATACCTTTTGATTGCTCTGAAACAATAATTAGTCTTTGAAATTAAACTCTGACGATCAGAGAAAATTTTAACTCATTAAAAAAGGTGATCAAAATTACGTGTATTTTACTTTACACGGGGCATATAAGTAATAGGTAGATACTCTCCTGAAAAGTAGGCAAATTAAATTTTTCGCACTTAAATGTCTTATAACTCCAGTTTTATTTGTTCAAGAAAAATCCATCACCCCTCGTTTTAAAGATAATTTTGCAAGCTTTAATTTGATATAATGTTTGACTATGTACTTGAAATAAAATTACTTAAATGGTTTTTTAAATGAAAAAGCTTTTAAAAAACAATGCTGGTATTCTTCAATTTTTTTTAAAATTATACATAATTTTTGCAACGTTATAAATAATGATATCTGAAATTTTCAGAATGAAACCGCCACGGGATCAGGAGTTATTATAGCAAAAAGAGTTGTTTTTAATCACTTTTGCAAGTTCTTTTTAAATTAAAGTGGCCAAATACTGGGTTCTGCGCCATGTTTGGTCACTCTAACCTCCGAAATAGTACTTCAAAAAAACTCTTTTTGCTTTAACCCCTGATCCCGTGGCGTTCCAACTCTTTAAATTTCAAATATAATAAACTATAACGTTGCTAAATATATGTATAATTTTCAAGGAAATTGAAGGATACCAACGTTGCTTTTTTAAAGATTTTATTTAAAAAATCATGAACGTAAATTTTTTTCATGGGCATAGTCAAACTTTATATCAAATTAAAGGTAATAAAATTATCTTTACAACAATGGGTGATAGATTTTTCTCGAACACATATAACTGGAGTTATAATACTTTAAAATGCAAAAAATTGCATTTTCTTCCTTTTTTCAAAAATATTTAATAAAGAAATACTGGTGAAGTTGAATAATAAAAGCTTTTTCCCCTGTATTCTGTAAAAATTATTTGTGCAGTAAATAAAATAATTATTATTATTTTCTCATTTATATCATAGAAGGGAACAATTCCTGAAAGTTTCATTAAAATCTGACAGGGTCAGGTTGAGAGCCGTGTTGAGATTTCACATGGAATGACCCCTAAGAATCTCAAGTAAAATTATATATTTCGGATAAAATCCAAGTATTTAAAAAACTAGTCTTCTAATAAATTGTGTATTTTATAATACAATTCATTAATACGAGCTGAATAATTTCAATGACAGGTTTAGGTCCATTCCAGAAAAGTATTTAAATATGAGATCGAGAAAGGGGGGAAAACGTGCCGATACTTGGTGGTCACCCTCCCAAGTACTGACTGTGGCTGAAGGTGCTTAACTTGAGTTAAGAATATAAGAAGATGGGCGATGCTGTTAAGCCGTGATTCACGCGTTAAAATATAAGAAGCCGTTTTTGGCGATTTATCTCAGCGCCAATTGAAATAATTACGAAAGATTAAACTCTTGCTTCGACTTTATCGACTTGGCAACCTATCTAGATGTATTGCCACGCCAAGCTCCTGTAGAGTAAAGATTTCGACTTTTGCAATTGTGTGAGTCTTGCACGGAAGAGGCGATATATTAAAACCAAGTTGAAACCCTGTTTTTAGAGTCTAATTTCCGAACCTTTTTTGGGGGATGACCTAAGATGTCTTTGTTTTTAGAACTCTTATATTTGATTTTTTTACATTAGGTTCATCAAAATACAAATCTTACCTAAAAATTTATATGCGAAATTTCCCAACTAGGGGTACTAAACTAGTTAAAAACCTGCTTTCTAGAGTCAATTGGTACTTAGAAATTAATTACTCATAACATGATTTAGTTCTTTAGCATGCAAATTCTACCTAAAAATGTTCTGAAGAGCTTCATTAGACTTTTATTTAATATACATAGGAGGGAGGGGCTAAAAAATAATTTTGGCTCCTTCTCAAAATATATTTCTATATATGCCACTGAGACCGGGGGGCAGGGAAAATTTAGAAATGCTTTAGTGGGGCATGGACCGAAAAAGGTTGGGAAACACTGATTTAAACCATCATCTACCATGTATTACCACAAAAAGATAAAACCTAAACTTCTATGGGTAGATGAAGTTGTTTATGTTTAATCCTCAAAACTAAATAGTAATAGAAGGAGTTAGGCAGCTAGCAGGAGAGTAGTTGGTCACATCTGATGGTTGAGAATGCTTTTTGGCCCACCCTGGGGTGTCACGCCACCATGAATGATGATGAATATGATTATGTTGACTTAATAATTCATCTTAACTACTTTTAAAGAATCTTGGAAGAGTAAATTGATTGTAGCAAAAGAAAACAAATATTTTGTTGAAATGCACGCCATTTTAACAGAGGGATTTTGATGCCATCTTACTGATTCCGACTCAAAGTGATAGAATACTGTACTACATAATTTTCTCTGCCACAAAAAAGTGGCAATGCAAGAGGATTTGTTCCAGAAATATCGTCACGTTCGGTGGACTATTGATTCCTACCTGTACAGAAGCTGAGTCAGCGATGGCGTGGTGGCCTCAGCTGAAGGCGAGTCATTCACACACCTGTTCCAGGGCAAATAAAAGATGATTCTAGAACAACGTGATGCCATGAACGTACATGGAGCATTGTATTACGAGTTTATGAAATCCGAAGTCATCAAAACCGGTGTCGAGAAGTAAAAATGCCTAGAATCTTTCGAAAATACGTTTATGAGCAGCTTTAAAACTCAGATGAGTACAGATTGAGTTTAGGAATACTTCTTATTCCAGATACAACTTTTGTTTTATTTTATTACCTCTTAAAAAATGGCAAAAAGAATTTAGGATGGTAATACCTTGGGGGTGATGGTACACCTTGGAAAGATGAAACGTTGGTAAAAGAATGTTTATTTCTTTGATTACTGATTGCCTCTTGCATTTTTAGAAAAAACGTACCAATTAAAAATCTTTATTATTTGACGAAGTCCTTTCTGTCTATGATGACTATTTTTACCTTTCCTTAATACCGGGATCTGGTTTTGTGAAAAACTAGTTGTCTTTATTTATTCTAAAAGAATTATTATTATTTCACCCGGCTTTTTTTTAGTAAAAAAATTATATAATTTAGAAAAAATTCATAATAATTAATACTTTTATTGAATCTTTTTTAAGATTTCAATCTTATAAAATGCTTCACTTGTAATTTACATGTAACCAAATTACTCTCTGGTTTGTATGAACATTGAATATAATACGATGCTGGGAATGGGATACACCAAATTTTACATTCTGTGTGGCAGCCATCAGGTGCAGTAGCGGATTCAGGGGAGTAGCACGCCCCTCAGAAGGGTAATTCAATAAAATGACATCTGAAGCAAATTTCTTTAAGTTTTTAAATGCTTTAATGTTAAGATCTATGGCAAAAAAAGCATATTATCCTTCAATATTATCAAAAACATCGCAGTTTCTAATGCTTGAGATGTTTTAAAAATCCCAGTGCCCCCCAAACAGGGGCGTCATTTCAGTTTCTGGTTGGGGGGGGGCAAGTATTTTTTTAAATGGGTCTGAATCACGCTGTAACTAACTTTTTTTGGGGGTTGCCTTAACTTCATTTTTAAGGTATCCCCTAACGAGCACATTTATAGGTTAAGTGTTAGAACACTGAAAAATAGTATTTGAATGATATTACATATAATGTCAAAATTTGACATGAACTCCAAGGAAAAAGTGGGTCTGGGGGTTCGCCCCCAGGAAAATTTTGAAAATTTGCCTTTTAAAGTAGTGTTTTGGCTCATTTTGAGGCCCTATGGACTGCATCCAAAGAGAACAGTTTCTTGTAAACCACAAAATTTTTTTGGGAAAAGAGTTGTAAATAAACGCCAAAGTATCAAGGGGCCTCCCCCGGAATTTTAAAAAAAAAATTATAGTAACCTTTAAAAAAAGACCTTTAAAAACCTTTAACCTTTAAAAAGGTTTAATTAAACTTAAACCTTTAAACTAGTGTTTTATCTCTTTTTCAAACTCTTTGGGGAGCTCCTAAAGGGGACATCCATAAATTACGTGAGGTGTTTTTTCCAAAATCTGGACCCCCCTCCCCCACGTGAGATTTACCTTTAACCTTTAAATTATTCTCCTTCCTTCTTATATATTACTTTCTCCTACTTAAAAAAAAGAAAATAGTATAATTTCTAACTTAAAAAGTTGACGTGAGATTTTAATCGACCCCCTCCCCCCTAGGTGAGATTTTTCCAAACCCCTCCCCCCCTTTTTGACCTCACGTAATTTATGGATGTCCCCAAAGGGAAAAGCTTTTTGAGAGTGGCAGAATTCTAAAGGGAAAAACTGTGTAACCGACGTAAAAATTTTTGAGGGGAGCTTGGGATCCTCCCCCAAAATTTTTTTTTTGATATTACCACTTTAAACTCGTTTTTTATCTCTTTTTCAAACTCTTTGGGGAGCACTTAAAAGGAAAAGCTTCTTGAAAGCGGCAGAATTTTCAAGGGGAAAAACACTGTTTAACAGAGGTCAAAATTATAGAGGGGGGCTGGGGGTATGCCCAAGAAAATGTTTTGAAATTTCCCCTTAAACTAGTGCCTAATCTCTTTCAAACTCTTTGTGGAGCTCGTAAAGGGAAAAGTTTCTTGTAAATGGCAGAATTCTAAGGAGGAAAAATCTGTATAACCACCGACGTAAAATTTTAGAGGGGGGCTGGGGATCCTTCCCCAGAAATTTTTTTTGAAATTTAACCCTTTAAGGTAGTGTTTTAACTCCTTTTGAGACTTTTTAAGTTGCACCCAAAGCTCCTTGTGGAAGTTACAGAATTTTCAATGGACTAGCAGCTATTTTTCACATAACAGTAGAAACCTAAGGGGGGGCGGTTGCCCCCCCTGCCCCCAATAGTCAAACCTGGATCCGCCCCTGATCCTGGCGTGGATCTTAGGGGGGGGAACTCTGGACAGTGCCCCCCTTGGACCCAAAAAGGTTCTCAAAATCAGTTAAAACCTTAGTTTCACAAGTAAAATTTCAAAATTTTTTCTGGGGGAGGACACCCATAAGCCATAGCGGTACCAGGTAATATAAGGGGATCTTGCGTGATACTTTTTTAGAACGAGAGACTCCATATATTACTTTCGAGACTCCATACATGATATAGCAGCTCAGCTTCATGGTGCTCGGTTTCATCAAGTAGTTCAGCCGACCGGTATCCGAAACCGCTTTTTTTATCAATAGGTGGATGGTGGGTTTCGCAAGTGGACTCCTTACGTCATGGTCCCCTCGGGTCCATTCACTCTCCCATTCCACGCACGGGCTCCGTCATTTTCCTGTTTCGAAAAGAAAAGTCGCGCGCGGTCGAAAGTAGTGTCAAGGCCGAGCGTTTCTGGTCCTGCCACATTCTCTAGCTCCGCGGCCACAAACACGCGCAGACCATGCAGATATCTCACTGCATTTTCCTTTGTCAATACTTTCACTAAAATCACTTATATTCCATTGCTCACAGATTCATCTTTTTTTCTTTCTCCTACATTCTTTCTTCTTCCTACTTACACATTCATTTTTTCTTTTCTCTCTTTCATCCCTTCAGCTTCTTCATTGCTTACACATTATATTTTTCCCTTCTCTCATTCTTTCTTCATCCTTGCTCATAGATTCATCTTTTTCCCTCTTTCACATTCTTTTCTTCCTTGCTTACACCTTCATCTTCCCCCCCTCTCTTTCACATTCTTTCTTCTTCTTCCTGCTTACACATTAATTTTTTCTTTTCTCTTTTTCATCCCTTCAGCTTCTTCATTGCTTACACAATTTATTTTTCCCTTCTTTCATTCTTTCTTCATCCTTTCTCATAGATTCATCTTTTTCCCTCTTTCACATTCTTTTCTTCCTTGCTTACACCTTCACCTTTTTTCCTCTCTCTTCCATTCTTTCTTCTTCCTTGCTTACAGATTCATCTTTTCTCTCTTTCATTCTTTCTTCATCCTTTCTCATAGATTCATCTTTTTCCCTCTTTCACATTCCTTTCTTCCTTGCTTACACCTTCACCTTTTTTTCTCTCTCTCTCTCTTTCATTCTTTCTTCTTATTCCATGCTTACAAATTCATTTTTTCTCTCTCTTTCATTCTTTCTTTTTCCTTGCTTACACATTCCTTTTTCCCTCTCTTTCATTCTTTCTTCTTCTTCCTTTTTCACAGATTCGTCTTTTTTCTCTTTCTTACATTCTTTCATCTTCCTTGCTTACAAATTCATTTTTTCATTCTTCCCTTGCTCACAAATTAATCTTTTCTTTTATCTCTCTCATTCTTTCAAAAATTTCAATGTGGGAAATTTGAAGAAAAAACCTCTAAAATGTGAATTTTTATCCCACTTAACCAAAAGAGGATCATAAGTATATTATTATTCATCCTACCCAGATTTGGGACCCAAATCTCATGATTCGAGTAATTCAATAAGAGTAATTTTAACTATTGTAAGTAATGATAAAAATTATTTTTTGTTAATTAGGTTGGTTACTCTTGCATTCCCTTAACTACGCCCTTGACTGAATTTCTGAAAAGAGAGGGCAAAGACAATAATTTAATGAAATAAAGCTATAATAAAAATATCTAAAAATTATCAACATTTTCTACAATTAAACTGGGTTTTAAACCGAGAAGCAGTTTTTATAGTTTAACATCCCAAAAATTTGTAGCTATACCTCTTGTTAGCGTGTATACAACATACTCCCTGGCATACGCTAACGCTAACCGTATATGATTTCGGGGTGACTGTGATAGTTCTACTTCTAATTACCTACAAGTCAAGGATGGGCGTTGGCTTAAGAAAGTTCCATCGAAATAGGGGCGTCTTCAGAATGATTGACTGTCTTATTGTGAGATTCCTCTTAACCCGTACGACAAGTCATTAAAGCGTATTCAATCGCTCCTTTGTGATGTAGAAGGACCAGAACTTTCTCTGGCAGCGCCGATAATAGCTTTGACATTGGATGCCGCTCGGGCACTAGTAGAGAAAGTCGACTCGTGAGAATTCTGTTCTGATGAAAGTGGAGCGTACGGATCTCTCTGCTCAATGATTCATTGTTTAATAGTCGGTGGGCACGCAGGCGATGGAGACCGGATCCCGTGATCGAGGTTTTACGACGGGACGTAAAATAACCCCGCCAAAACAACCGTGTGGAATGGGTACGATAATATCTTCCTCCGACACGCAGACGATATTGTAGGATCGGGTGTGGTTGTGTTGCCAAACCGCAACTTGAACTCAATATCTGTAGTTGTAGCCGCCAATTCTATAGAGGGGTAATATAAAACAAATTTAAAACAAATCCAAAAGGGGTAATATAAAACAAATTTAGTGATAAAAAGTCCATAGAAATACTTGAAACTTATTTCCTTTCACTGTCATTATACTATTATTAGATTTCTATTGGAAAACAAACACAAGTTCTAAAAATGTTGAAAGGAAATGTTCGTTTATTATTATTCGTTATTAGGGGCTGTTCAAATATTACGTAAGCACCTAAGGGGAAGGGGGTTTGCCGTTTGCTTATTTTTCCTGACAAGGGGGAGGGGTGTATGAAGGATGCTTATGTAAGATGTTACAAACAATGCATTTTCGAAAATATCTAGTTTCTCGCATAAATAATTGACCAAATAAAATAAATTTACCCATAATAATGGCCAAAAGCATACTTACGTAATATTTGAACGTTCCCTTATTATACCTATCTGAAGTAATAAGAAACAAAGTAGATATATATTTAATAATAAGAAATATTAAAACTTAAATGGGGGAATTAATATAATTCTACAAAAAATGTATGATATAACCCTATTTTTTTAGATTTTTCATTGAAAATCTACATTTGTGTTGAGCTTAGGATAAAAGAAGCAATTAGGATAAAAAAAAGTTAGAATCTGAGAGTGTTACGGGGTACTCTCTACAAATATAACCCTTGAAAATCGTTGTAAAACTATACGAAACGAAGGAAAATATTTAATTTTTCAATGTCACTAAACTCCGATACTTTTTGAGTTTCACAATAATGGGCAAAAGGAGGATTAAGGAAACTTAACTTTTTAAATTGATGACAATAGTGACATAGTAAAGGAAAAAGGCCCGAATAAAAAAATGGTCAGTTGAAATTATACTAATTTTTAGAGTTAAAATAAATAAAAAGTGGATGATATTGACAAAATTAAAAAATAAATATTAAATCTAAATTAAAAAAACTAAAAGTAAATTATTAATAACTTAAAAAATAATTGGTCATAGAGTTCTACATAATTTTATACGTTTGTTGTCTATTGAACGTTTTCGTATTTTATATCTTTATCTTACTATTAACATAGTCCAGCTTTTTAACTATCTTTAAATAAATGTTGAATTTTTAAGTACTAAATTATGTCATTCTTTAATCATTTCAGTTATAATTATTTTCTTCTATGAATTTTATTATGTAGTTGTAAAAGTTTTTATTTTGCGATCCTACCCCCCTAACATTTACTCATGTTAAAACTTATTATAGTAACTACATATTCATATATGCAGTTATCATTCTTTGTATTAAATTAAGCCAAATTAGGGCAGAAGACTAGCACATATTTGGAACTTTCTCAATTTGGCATTATAATATTCGTGGAAAATAACTGCCCCTACTGTACTGGATGATGTGTAAGTTTGTTTTCCTGTACACTGCCTACATTAAAGGAAAAACAGTTTTACAGAACTCATTTTTCAAACCTCGTAACAACTTACTAATCCTAATTTTGCTTTCTATAGATAAGTATTGCGAGTAGCCAACGGGTTATCAGTAATGAAACATCATCCAGCAGTAATGATTTATGCTTTGTACCTTAACTTCCGTTTCTGGAACGGCTCCAACAATGAAAACAGTTTTTACAAATGCGAAGTAACACTTTTTTTAAACCCATGTTTTGCTCTGCTTAAGTATCAATTTTCGGGGATGAAATTCTAATTTTTTAATTGTTATTTTACTATGCGTATCTTAGTTTTTAAGGTTCTTCATTATTATTTAACAAGAGGGCTCCACCCCCTGTATTATCAATGTGCGAGACTTTCGGTTATTTTGAATTTTACTATATTGAGAATGAATAAGAAGAGGCTTGTGTATTTCATATCAGGAAAGAAGAAATTTTGATTTCAGAAATTATTTTTTATTACCTATGTTTTGGGGAATAAATATTTCTTGAATCTTCGTCATTTTTTAAATTTATTTTCTTTCACACACACAAAAAAGACGCCTAAAAGCTTTCTTAAAAATAGCCTTAAATGTTATTGTTTTTTTTTTGCCATAAATAATACCTACTGAGAAAGATGGTTTAATAAAGTGTCTTTAAAAATACTTCAGTAATCGTTTCATACAATTATTTTGAATACTTTTTTAGGGCCCATACACGTTTGCCATCCCTTGTTTCATGGCTCCAAGAAGGATAATTTTATGTCAGTAAAGATAATTACTTTTATCACAACTTCTATAATTAAAAAATCTTTTTAGCATCCAAAAAACTACAAAGAAACTTCTGTACTAACACTACTAGATTTTACGAAATGAAAGTAGAATTCGATTATTTAGTTAACAATAAATATTCAATTGTACATTGAAGTGTACATTGCTCTGATGGAATTTCAATAGAGTAGGGTGCATGGGGTGCCGTGGTGCACGTTGACGTGCCGCATGTGGCAACAAGTGCGCGCTGGCACCGTGCCAGTAGACCGTGACGCGCACGCTTGGCATCGATCTGGCGGTGACGTCACGTGCCCAGTTGTTTTCCGCTCTACCTCTACCGTTCCGTGAATGAGGCGCTCAATCGTCCTCCACCGCAAATCAAGGTCCCATATCAAAAATAATCTTGTTGCTTTTTCAAAAAAATCATTTTGAACTTAGAAAAGGACCAGGTTAAAATTTGTTTCGCTTTTTTTTTCACCCGTTGTCATTATCATTGGGAAAAAGGTTCATCTCAAAAAGAGCATGTTCCACATGGTTTTTTGTTTGGCAGCTCTCCACTTTTTTCGGTATGCCCCAATGGGGTTTTGTGCCATTAAACTCAAATCAAATCAAATAAACTTTTTTACTTCTTCCTTTTCGCCTTCGCTTCAATCAGTTACTCTTATCATAGTTTTATAGAAGTTACAGTGCATCTATGTTGTACAACAGGGTGTTTCAACAAGTCCCCCCAAAATCTTCTCAGCCAGATTCCTCACTTCGAGTTCTTCAAAAATACCTATTGAACTGTTAAATATCTCTACGGCGCGTACTTTTCGAGAAAATCGCGGCAGGAATGATGTCACACCTGGTTTTACGCTAAAAAAAATTATGGAAAACGGGTGAGATTAGTTATTTAAGATATGTTTGCATTCAAAGAGATGTTAATAATATCCATAAATGTTTGCGCACGGTTGAATGAAATAAGTTTTTTTATCGGGTATGATGCTATATTTAAAAAAAATAAAAGTTCTCGTTGTGATAAAAGTTTTCAGGGCAATTTTTTTCTATTAAGAGAAAAAGTGTATGAGAAAAATAAGCACAGTGGAAGAAGTTTTGAAAACAATTGATAGAATGGAAATTTAGAATCTGTATCAAAATGAGAAAAAGTTGCAAAATGCTCTTAATAGTAGAGCTTAAGAAATACCATACAAACAAGAAGAACATTCTTGATGGATCTGAAGAATATTTGTATCTCTCCTCTTTAGTTTTAAAACGAATAAAATCTGTAACATTTAAGCGTCCTTCAAAACAAAAGAATTTGTTAGTGTACAATAAACTTCAAAAATGTTTTTTTAGTATAACGAAAATGAATTTTCATATTAAAGTGCTAGGAAGAATTATGTACTAAGATATATCTAAGGGTAGAGAATAAAATACTATGAGTTGAGTTGGACTTATCTGAATGAGTTATAAAAAAGATTTAGCTTACATTTGTTTGATTGAATTGATTTTTTTTTCAATTTAACTGGTGCTTCATTTTGAGCATTAGAATATTAATTGTACTATAAAGAATGTTACTAACTTACTCTGAAGCTCAAATTTCATAAAACACCTGTCGTGCTTTTTAAAAATATATATATACCTATATAAACTTCATTACAGTGCATTTTTGGAAAAAAAAATGTAAGACGTTTTATTCTATTAAATATTTAACAGAACAGCTTCACACAAATATTTTTCTAATGAATATGAATATATGAATGAAGATAAATTAATTACAATGTCAAAAAATATCATAAGGTAATCTTTTTAATAAGAATTTCAGCCTTTCGACAGTT
Source organism: Tetragnatha versicolor (assembly GCA_024610705.1). Taxonomy (NCBI): domain Eukaryota; kingdom Metazoa; phylum Arthropoda; class Arachnida; order Araneae; family Tetragnathidae; genus Tetragnatha; species Tetragnatha versicolor. The sequence continues at coordinate 47,209,211 of JANDEH010000006.1, forward strand.
TTATGCGATTACATCCGTACGAAAAATAGATGCACTGCACATAAAGACTCACTCGACTTCGATTATCATAAGTGTTCGAAATTTATCTCATTAAAACCTCTACGTTCTGAGAATAATTTTCCAAAAGAGAGTTCCAAATTGACCTTCGGGTCTGTCTGTGACGCAGTTTCTCGGACCACTTGCTCATCGCTGACGTTCTTCAAAACACTTTTGCTGTTTTCCAATGTTTGGCACGTACAAATGCTTTTTGTCCGTGTTTGGGAGGGAGGGGTGAAGATTTATATTTCGTCAGATTCGTTTGTGTACTACTATATATTATTTCTCATTAAGTTTGAACATAATTGCCCCGATAAAACAATGTTGAAGAATCGTTTGACTTTTATGGCTTTAACAATGATAAAAGGAACGAGTTGTGTAGTTTGTTACTTTTCAGACATGCAGCGACACAGTTTAAATGCCCATTTAGATAGTCCAGTTTACGGTGTTTCTCGTTATTTATGATTGTGGTGATTTACTCTGACGCTGATTGAATTTATTACACATTTTTCTTCCAATAAACTGATAATGGCAACTTTTTGAAATATCTATTCACTATTCAGATAAAAGGATTTCTTCTCTAGAAAATCTTGATTTGGCACTTTAGGATTATGCAGGTGCAAAACTCACCAATTGGTCTACATTATTAATAACGTTTTATAAACAACACAGAAAATATTACAAAAACTGAAAGAAACACTATTAGTTGTGATATTGTAAACGTGTTTTATTTTGATATTTTATTATTTTTGGTGATTTGGCATGAAACGTAACGCTTGCGCTCGACCTAATCCTTAAGTACAGTTGGGGAAATAAAAAACGACTCAGTTGCAATTTCTGGCGAACCAATTGGGTTAGGAAGACGAATGAGGTGTCATTTTTCATTGTTTAAAGTATTCTTCAACCAAAAAAATTTTCGGGTCCTTAGGGGGTCGTCTTCATATTAAACGAAACACTAACTTTTTTTTTCCAATGGGGACCCCCAATTATTATTAGTTTTTCTGAAAGGCCACCCCCCCAAACCCTTAAATACCAAGTTTCATCCAGATTGATTAAAAAAAAATTATTTTTCAAAAATAAAAAATTTTTTAAATCGTGAAATTTTTTTATGATAATCGATTCTTTAAGTAATTTTATGTAGGAAACCAAAATTTCAATCGATTTTATCCAATAGTTTTTGATAAAACGAACTATAGAAAGAGCATTTGCGGTATGCATTCGGCAACGGTATACGGCCCCTTAAGATATTAGGTCGTTTTTATCAAAAACTATAGGATAAAATCGATTGAAATTTTGGTTTCCTACATAAAATTACTTAAAGAATCGATTATCATAAAAAAATTTCACGATTTAAAAAATTTTTTATTTTTGAAAAATAAATTTTTTCTAATCAATCTGGATGAAACTTGGTATTTAAGGGTTTGGGGGGGTGGCCTTTCAGAAAAACTAATAATAATTGGGGGTCCCCATTGGAAAAAAAAAGTTAGTGTTTCGTTTAATATGAAGACGACCCCCTAAGGACCCAAAAATTTTTTTGGTTAAAGAATACTTTAAACAATGAAAAATGACACCTCATTCGTCTTCCTAACCCAATTGGTTCGCCAGAAATCGCAACTGAGTCGTTTTTTATTTCCCCAACTGTACCTTTAATTTTTTTCAAGCACATTTGATCATTCTTGATGAACCCCCACCTCGAAAAGTCACAAGTAGTAAAGGTATATAACTTTATACAATTCAAGGAAGAATTAAAATATTCTAAAACTGTAGGTATGTATTAGAAAATTTACAGAATTAGTACTAATATATTTTTATGATCATAAACATAACTTTGAGGGAGTTATACTTGAATCTTTAACGAAATTACTAATTTATAAATATTCAATACAAATAAAACCTTTATGCCAGGATTCTAAATCGTGGTCACTTAAAATAGTTTCTAAACTGCGTGTATGATTAACTAAATTGAAAGCATTTAGTTTGGAAATATTTTGCCAAGCATTTACTTTTAATTAATAATGAGGAGCTTTTAAATACTCTTGTTTTGTCGCATCTACTACTAGCTCCACTTGCAAAGCACTTCTGAAGCAGTTTTCAAAACAATAAAGTCTATCTTCAAAATTGAATACATAACTTTCTTAAAAAGGATACTATAAAAATACATGAACAACAACAATAATAATTAAAAACGAAATCTTTTTTTCTGAAAAGGACCGTATTTACGATAGAATTCTAGCGTTAAAAATAACCGGCATATAATATATTTGACCAATAGTACAGTATACGCCCTTCAAGAGGAGCAAAAAAAAGACAAGTTAGACCCAAAAGCATATAAATTCCGACCTTCATGAAACTGACAGTTTAATGGAGTTTCATCATTAACTGCCCTAGTTGGTTGACCTAGTTATACGTACTAGGGAGTTGCAGAGGCAGGTAGCTAGATAATCAGGTTATCGAACGGTTTTCTGTTGCTGAGTGTGTTTCACAAATCTCAACGAATTGTTCCTTGAAATCATCAAAGTGATAAGGGACCCTATAGATGTATTTATTGCCATTTGAAGTGGATATCAGATGACTTATCAGTTTCATTTTGATGAAACGTCATGATTCACGCAATTCAATCCTTCAAAACACGTGAGACGGTAAATGCTAATATGCAGATTGGGCTATCGCAATTTTCCCAAGAACTTTTAGTCGAATTATCATGTTTTTGTGATTATGATAAATGTGTATTTTTTATGCATCTTAATTATTTCATCGTTGCTAAGAGTGTTCACTATTTTATATTCAGTTTTTGATTACATAAATTATCGGAATTAGCATATTTTTAAAAAGAGTTGATTTATTTTGATATTTTATAAATTGGTATGGATTTTTTTAATAAAAATGCATAGTGGAATTTAGCTGCGCTTGAATTGATTAACTTTTATTTTTCAATAAATTTTAACTCTTTATAAGACAATGAAACTTGCAACTATTACGAAATAACACTGGAAAGGAAATATTTTTTACTTTCCACATTTTAGTTGTTATATTTCTATTTACTGAACTTTTTTTATGAATTCCTTACCTCTTACATCAGAGAGTGAGAAGAGTTCCCTTAACTTTATCCGTTTATTAACTTGATTGTAATACAATAGTCTTCAGAAACAAGGTGCATCAAAAGTCCTTGAGAACTTCAAAAATCAACAGTAAAAAAACTAAAAGAGATAAAAAATGTGTGTCATCTGCTGCAATGTGTTTAGGGGACCTTTGGATTTTTGTACACCAAAGTTTGAAAAACCTTAGGTCATAGATTTTAAGGTAGATTACCGCATTGCTTTTAATGTGCTTTGGGGAAAAAGCAAAAGCCAAATACCTATTTTTACTTTAGGGATACATCGAATAATGAAAACAACACTATAGATAGAAGAATAATTAAAATATTAAAGTGCAAAAGAAAATGTAAAAAAAAACTTTTGAGTTACATTTACAAAGTTTAAAGAATTCATAAAAAATGTTGTTAGATGATGTAATAAAATATAGTTAAAATTAAATAAGAATTTCTTCTAAATTTAAATTACATTAGAATTACATAAATTAGCAAGTTGATTTTAAAACCTTATTTGATTTTCACAAATATAGAAACAAGTAAAAGTCGACTGATTCTAAAACTTAAGATTAATATTAATGACCTGCTAAAAATATTATCTTTACAAAAATGTATGCATGGGGTATGTTTTTTTTAGATTTAATAAGAGGACAATAGGGATTTAAAAAACAATTGAGAACTATTACTTTACAACACTGAAATGTGATTTCTTGCTTCTTACAGAAAAATAAGAAGAAAATCAGTATATAAAACTTATACCCAAAGTTATAGATATAGTCTTGAACTATTTTTATCCTCAATAGGTGGAATCAGAAATGAAAGAGAAAAAGGGCAAATGCGAGATAGTACTTCGCGAGTGATCCATTGGCTATTTTTTAAAAATCAAACACGGCTACAAGAACCATTCTTTAACTTTTTAGCTCTCTGGAAACTACTTGATATTTTTCAAGTAATCCTCTTATTCATTTTAAAGTTAAAGATAAGAGTTCATATATCTCACAGTGGAGTTTACTGTCACTCACGTAGGAGCGCATGAGCACGTGAACCCTAAGTGAAAATAAAATAAGTTCGTTAATCAAAATAAATGGAAAAAGTAATAAAAATATCTTCCAACTCGTACCTTATGGAGCATGTGATTTCAGTCACCCTATTATTCAAAACATCAAAAAGAAAATTTCACTACACAAATTTTGAGAGCTATCCGCATACTTGTGTATCCGAAAATGTAAAAAGTCTTCATTTGTTTGTCTTTGGTTACCAAAATGAAATGCCACTTTTTGTTGAGTGAGTTAATTATTCTGTGAAATGTATTTTCGTAAATTGTGAGAAAATATAATTGCGAACACCCATTTATTTAAACTGTCCAAGTGCCGCCTCTGCACACAACCATTATTCTTCTCTTCGCAGCAGCGTTCAACTGTGGCATTTACAACGACATTTTTCGATCGGACGGAACGGATATTGAACTCAATATTCATCAATCACAATTCCAACACAGAGTTCAGTTCGAAACGGGCAAACACGACCCGAGACCTATCGATTTTGCAACGCCTGGAAAATCAAGAGGTGGAATAAGCTTATCCACTCTCACTCTTTATCAGCTGCCAAAACTTATTCAATTGTACTCCAGCAGAAAGAAATAGGTTGTGGTTAGAACCTAAACCGCCTTATCTAGAGTAGCCAAACAGTTGCTATAAATAAATAATGCCTCATCCTGACTCGTCTTCGGAATGAATATCAAAACCAACTTTTGAACCTTCAACCTTGAGATAAAAGAGAGGTCAGATTGTTCTTAGGGTCATAAGTGAAAACGTTCTTAATTGGACATGAAGAGTCTTTCATTGAAGCAGAAATTAATTTTGATGTTTAAGAACAGTATCAAACTTACTACGAGTCACTGAACACTTTCAAATTAATTGCTGACTCCTGGTAGACATTGCTGATTTTGATCTCTTACTGTTCAGAAGGTTATTTGAAGTTATTAAAGTTACTTGTTTCTCTCAAATAGAATGTGGGGAAATTTTCCTTAGCCTGTTTGTAACACATAATGATCATAATGGCAGCTTTAATTGTTGGAAGTCATTGCCTTAATCTTGCATTATATAGGTATTCTAGACATTTAGCATTTGTGGGAAGAACTAGGTTCTTACACTGTTTAATAGGTTTATTCAGTTTTTAATTATCTTTTAACATAAAGATCATTGTTGCCCCATTTGGTTGTCATTCTTTATTGGGTAGGTGCATAGTATGTAAAAAGTTGTGTTAGAATAACAATTATTATGTTTACTGTTTTTAATACTCTACAGAAGTGAATTTTTTGTCATGAATGTTAAAGTTTAAAATATATTTTTGCTTTAACAATAAATATCTAGGTATATATTTATTTCAGAGAAGGTAAACAGTGAAGGTGATAAAAAAGGATAGAAGTATAACAAAGGATAAAAAACAAGAGAGAGAAGAGACAGAGGAAAATACTATAGAAAAAAACAGTTATCTTGCGATATGAACATAGAGGATATAAAAACACAATTGAACAAAAGTTTGCTAGATAAAAAGACCTGTAAATTTTTGAAAAAAAAACTGAGAAAAAAAGTAAAAGAAGAAATAGTGTTAGTGCAGATAAATTTTAAATGACATTATTAAGATATGATTTAGCCACACGACTACAAATTATGATTTCCCTTCACAAAGTAACAATACTAAATTCCTTTAATTCCAGCAATAATGGACAATTTACTCAAAAAAATAAAAAAGTTTTTAGATTTCTGGAGAAAAATTTCTGTCAAGAGGTAAAAATATAAAAAGATATTTTTTATAATTTATTTAAAGGGCGTTTTAATGTTTCCCTACAATATATTCTTATGAAATTGTGTAATAAATGTTGATTGCATAAAAATTAACAACATTGGTAGAATACAGGATGAATACATCCATTCATTGTATTTTTTTTATTAAATTTGAAATTAAGTTAATTTGTATTTATTTTCTAACACTTTGTGCTCTAAACTAAGCCAAAATAAAATTTGTTTTTATTGTAAAATGTTTTTACCATTTTTATCCTGTGAATCTTTGACTATTGATATCCACTTACTCCATTAATACTGCTTTAATGACTCAGTTTAATGACTAATACTGCTTTAATGACCATAATAAATTTTAATTTTATTTGTCTTAGTCTTTCTATTTTCCCCTTTTGTGCTGTGAATTAGGCATAAATATAACTTAATTTCCATTTAAAGTGGTAAATTTTTTCAGCTGAAATTTAATAAGTTTGAAAAAAGGGATAAGTCCTTTACTTTGAAATATTTTTGTGTGAATATTCATAAATTCATTTTGATGGTTCTCTTGCATTTTAAGTTCGTCCTGAATATCCAGTAAAAATTTGGTAGTTATACAACGAAAATTCAATTACTTATACAGTTTTTATTCAATTTTCTTAAAACTTGGTTTTTGGTCTTAATTCTAACTGACTATTCAAATAATGATAATTTTTAAAACAAGTTCATTTCCAACAATTCTACTATTTTCTTATAAATTTCAATATGGATAAAAACATAAAATGCAAATTTATAAATGTGTATTTTAAAAAAGGAATTCTAAACGGACAACAAAACTCAAAGCAAACTGAAAATATATCTTGAAAGTAAAAGATTATATTTGTGGCTTTAATAATGAACTTTGGGTTCATCTGATTTTCGTCGTTGCAACTGTAACCGTCTATTATTCGGGTCCAGGTATGTGTCATTGAATGCGCTCTGGAAATATCAACATGCGAGTACAGCTGCACAACCTTTCCCTACGACTATTCTCAGAGGACGAAATGCCAGGATCAAAATAACCCGATGTGCAGAGGCAGCTGTTTATTCTCTCTCTCTTTTCTAGGAAAAATGGAACACTCGCTTTTTGTTTATCGCGTCTGAGGATGCTGTACAGCTACACCACGCCGAGGCTGCAGCAACCAACGTGCACCGAGTGCCAATCAGCCGAGAGTTGCACTTGCTGCTGCACTTAGGATGATAGGTCGGGAAATTTAGAGATTTTTTCTTCATTTGAATTATTCAAATCGAAGAGGGTAAATGAAGGAAATCACTTGTGAAACATCTTTTACTATTTTATTTTTGAAAGCTATTTAACCCTTATCAAAAAAATGTTGTTGTAGTAAAAAAATAAATTTTAATAATAAATACCTTAAATAAATTAAATGAAAGTATTATTTATTTAACTATTATGGTAACAAATTACAAATAAACATTTTATTTTACTTCAGAAACAAAATTCAAATCAAAAAGAGTAAATGAAATCACTTCTGAAAAATCCGTCACAGTTTTATTCTTGAAAGATATAACCCTTTATCAGAAAATATTGTTTTTTGTATTAAAAAAGAAGTTTTAGTTATAAATACCTTAAATAAATGAAATTAAGGTATTATATATGAGGTATAATTAAGGTATAATTATTATGGGTAACTAAATTTAAAAAAAATTTCATTTTACTCAAGCAACAAAATTACAAAAAAATATTATCTGTCAAGGGGACAGCGGGGGAAAGACCCTTAAGGCAAAATAAAGATTAACATTCAAATTATGAAAAATTATTAAAAATGCATTAGAATGTTTTTTTAATTCACTTGAAACACATAACACATAAAAGTAAAATAAAATGTGAAAAAATAATAACATTGAATTAAAATTAAGAAATAAAAAGAATTAAGTAAGTTACTATCTAAATAAATAATATAAGTATGTTTAAGGGCAAAGTTAAGGTTTTTAGGAGTTTTAAGGGCAAAATATCTTAAAATGATTAATTGTAAAAAAAGTATAAAAGGAATAGTTCATTTAGGTTATAAGACTCCTATAAACTTAACAGTTTATAGAAGTCTAATTATGATTATAAAATAATATATTTAAAACAATATTTTACTCAAGATGAAGTTGTTAGTTTAAGAAACACTGATCACATTTTAAGTTAATAAACAAAACCATCTAATGAAACACCTTCAGTAATAAATACTATATAATTCAAGTTTGTTTCTTACGTTAAAATTACGCATCGAAATTGAAATCTTGAGCTCGAACAAATCATTAAACCAAATCGAGTAATGAAAAAAGGAAATATTATTTTTTTAAATAAGGGAATGTAAAACAGATGGGATGTTATAAAATCAGAAATTAACTCTATACATATACATTCTTTACAACATTTTATAATATCCCTAGAAAAAGTAAAATCAATTATGTTACTTAATGCAACATAATTGATTGCAATTACACGAAGGTGTAATTTATTTGATCCTTTATTTAAGAAAAATTTAAATTAGAACACTGAATTAAGTGAATTCTGCTTAATCAACAATATTATCTTGTAAGGTATTACAGATACAAATAAGACGATAATATGATTCGAGGGGGGTGATATAATATTTTTTTCACATGAGGGGGACTTGTTTGGGGAGTGATGCTGGAGTTCCCTAGAACCGGTTTTCGGCGGGAAATCTGATTGATACCAGAATTGTAAACAGCGGCCCTTTCTCACAGATTTTCCCCATTGTAAAGGTTTTCTTTCTTAGATTATCTTTCACAATTTTGTACACTTTTGTGCTTGAATAGATAGACCATAAGAATACTTCTTCTGCAGAATACTACAAGAAAACAAGGATATAATTATTTATTGCATACACTCTCACATACTTTGATTTGGAGTACTATAAAAGAATAATAAATTGCGATATTTTAATATTTACTACAATTACTATTAAAATGAATAAGGAACTTGCATGTGTCAGATTTTCATAAACTTTCAAGTGTTCCGTATAGTTTTTTGGAAAACAAAATGAAATATTTTGTCAATTTTTCAAAAAAGTGTACAAGTAATTAAATATTTTTTAAAAGTCGAGAAAAAACACGTGACTGAAAACGCGAAGTGTGTTTGCATGCATAGTGACGTAGAATGCCATCGGGCAAAATTGCAATCAAAATTGAATTTCTATGTTTTAGAAATTTGATTTCTTTTTTCTGAAGTGTCCTATATGAATGTTTTAATTAATATTTACCTTCTAGACACTTCTAGTGACGGTCAGAAATCCAAAGCAAACATTTTAGGCAATGTCAATAAAATGTGACGTCACTATGCATGCAATTAAGCGTTTTCAGGTGCTTCGGAAAAGACGATTTTTGATAATTTTTTTTGCAATCAAAAAATTTCTCAATCGGCCTCAAATTTTGTTTAGTGGCTGATTTTTGCGTGAAGAATAGATTAAAAAAATAAAAAAAATCATGCAAGTTCCTCATTGTGTGTTTTAATATTACATTATAGAGTATATAGTATTTTTTATTATGTAGTATTTTACTGTAAGATTTACCCTTACACAAATAAAAAAATGTAATTAAGATTATAAATTTCATAAGATTGGCATTAATCCTAATATGCATACATAAATGAAGTTTTTCAGATAAAAAGTATGTTTTTGTTAGCACAATTTAAAACTATTTTGAATTCCTCACATTGCATTTAAAGGAAATGTGAGAAATTAAAACAATTTTTTTACTATTATGATTTAAGATATGCAAAAATCTATGCACACTTTATCAGTTCTAAGCTTATCTCTCTCCAGACATATTTTTTACTACGCGTTGCATAATTGACTTTACATAAGCGTTTTCATAATGCGTTAATGATGCAGATGTACCCTAAATTATTTTATTCTGGCAATCATTTCGATATTTATTCACATAACAGTTATCTTCTGTCATAATTCGTTGGGAGCTCATGCCTCTCTGTCGCCAATACAGACAGACAGCACGATGCATTACACGTGCGTGCCAGAAGAAGTGATCAAATAAAAAAATGAAGAAGCCGTAATGTTCACACTATCACGATATGAAAAAGTACATGCATAAGTTTGCGTACAAATGGACATATTCAGATTACTACATAAAAAAAGTAGATAATTTTTAGAGTCTAGTATAGGAAAACCACCTCTATCAATGTCACATTAGCGTTTCCATTGGATGACTGTTAATGTTTAAGATATTTTGTCTTTCATAATTAGTGATAAATAGTCATCGATGCTTGTAGGATACAAAAATTTGTACATACTAGAATACCAGCCGGAATTTCGCAGGTTCTCTATAAATTTTTGCAGACTGCTAATTTTTCTCGTCTCCTCAAAGAAGTTAAATTAAAATGTAAAAAAAATCTTGTATTATAGCATGTTGTAAAATCGATGTACTAGCGGAAATAAAAATCCCAACACCAAGAAGGAAAGGAGATATCAAAGTCAAATTTATTTCTATGATTGCACATAGTATCAATGTGAATTACTTAAAAAATCAGCCTTCCTGTGTATTAGGGGGCCGAGAAAAACAGGGAGGAGTGTTGTCTCCATAGGTGTCCATTACCGCCGTCACACGTCATGGTATTGAGTGACAGGAGCTCTAAATGGCTTTTGAGGGATTGGAGGACCATTTAGCCTCCTCAGGTAGTCCAAATTCATATGGTGCACCAGCGGACGTTGCATACCGGGCTAGGTGATTTCTCCTCATTGACCGGACTTGTTTTGTGGGTGTTGGTTGTAGAGAACGGGAAAGACGGGGTAAAAATGCAACCTAGGGGGTTAAGAAGAGAGCTTGGACATTGCATACAACATGTGGTTGTGCATGTTTCTCTTGAAATTTTTCCCCAGGACAGGTCTGAAGGTAAGGACGGTCTACCGGCTAAAACACCTCAATAAAGCAGCACTGGTTGGCCTAAGTACCGGTGGATCATACTGAGGACAAGCGGCAGTGGGATCGATGTCGTTTGCAGTACCGCGGATTGCCCGTTTCGTCTGCCTAGCTTCTTACATCTTGGTCTATAAACAATGGGCTGAAAATGGGCCTTTCTGTTTCCAATAGTGCTCGAAATAAGGAAATGAAAATCCCAATTTCATGACATTGTGTTCATGAGCGAATCCTGCTTCAGTTTGGAGCACCACTACGGTTGGGTATGAGCTTGAAGACACAATGGAGAAAGGGCACTCAGCTGATGATTTTCTATTCGTTCCACGGAGAGATGATGCAGTGTAACGGAGTGGGGATGCATTGGATTCCATTTTTGCAACTCCTGAGCATGATTCACCAGTACTTTTTTCAACCAGAGCTGTGTCATTGAGGTTTTGCAGCCGGTAGACCTTCCTTACCTTCAGACCTGTCCTGGGGACAAATTTCAAGAGAAACATGAACAACCACATGTTTTATGCAATGTCCAAGCTCTCTTCTTAACCCCCTAGGTTGCATTTTTACCCCGTCTTTCCCGTTCTCTAGAACCAACACCCACAAAACAAGTCCGGTCAATGAGGAGAAATCACCTAGCCCGGTATGCAACGTCCGCTGGTGCACCATATGAATTTGGACTACCTGAGGAGGCTACATGGTCCTCCAATCCCTCAAAAGTCATTTAGATCTTCTGTCACTCAATACAATGACGTGTCACAGCGGTAATGGACACCTATGGAGACAACACTCCTCTCTGGCTTTCTCGGCCCCCTAGCATCCAGGAAGGCTGATTTTTTAATCAATTCACATTGATACTATGTGAAATCATAGAAATAAATTTGACTTTGATATCTCCTTTCCTTCTTGGTGTTGGGATTTTTATTTCCGCTAGTGTATTTACTGATTATTTTTTAAACTATTTAAACTATTTTTACTATTTAAGTTAAATTACTACAAACCTTTAAATTGAGATAAGCAACAACAGATTGAAAGTATAGAATTAAGAGATAATAACTTCTTAATAAACATATAAAACAGTTTTAATGCATTTGAAACCACTAATATGAATTTACATCCGTGTCTTCAATTTAAAACAAATTGTTACTTTCTTACAAATAATAGATAGTAGAATTTCAATTTCTTGATGCGATTTTCATAGTTTAGTGAACATTTCACTATGAAAATAAGTAAAAGTTTACATTTTAACATTTCCTAGTGTTTATTCTAAAAATACTTAAGGAATAAAAAATTACATTCATTAAATAGTGATTATTATCTCTAGATTTAAATTTCATAAACTTTCTCCGTTTTTTCATCTTTTCTTCGGTATACGAGTATAAACCTTTCTCACTTAAAGTTTTTCAATGTTTCCCCCCATATTATAAAAAGACGTTCTTTTTCCAATTCCTTTACAATAATTACTTTTTCCAGGTTTTCCTTATTTTTCTTGGGAAATGCGTTTTTGAATTTGTAAGCTATGGATATTTGTAAAACTATCATCTTATTATTAATTAGTATGCAAAAAAAAACAACTTTACAATCCACTTCAAACCCTTCAGTGTAATTTAAAACAAAAATAACACGTTTAAAAGAAGTTATTTCTGTTTAAGAGTTACATTACAACTTTCATTTAAAAATCTCTATTCAAACTGCAGCAGAGAATCTATATAAAGCCTGGTAGCTCGATGTGTTTCATTCCATTAAAATATCTCGTTCCGCTGTATATTCTTCGCAAGGTTCCTGCGATGGAAAAAAAACTATCAACTCCGCCCTTGCAACGACTGTGAGGAGCCAATGCCTCCTCCCACACTATTTTTATGGAAATGACGTCATCGGACGAGGAACCGGCAAACTTCCTCTACACGTGCCGCACGCGACTGTGATCATTTATTTCCCGCGCTCTCCACACCTGAGGCCGCCGCCATTACAATGAGAAGATGGGCTAAAAAATTAAGAAAACGAAGGAAAAAATACAATCAAACTGATCTGAGTGTTGCCATTTTCTTTGTTGAATTGAATCGTCAGTTTAAAAAAGGAATAAGTCTAAAAACCCAGTTTTGAGAAAAAAAACTGTATAAGTAATGGAATTTTCGTTGCATAACCATAAAAGTTTTGCTGAAAATTCAGGACCATATTTAGAAAACAGAGCAGACGTCGAAAAAATATAAGTACATTCAAAAATATTTTAAAGTTGAAAAAAAATTGATGGACTTATTCCCTTTTCCAACTTTATGAAATTTCAAATAAGGAAGAATCTTAAAAATAGCCTGAATTGACATTCAAATTATGTATCTGCTTAGTTTACAGCACAAAAGGGAGAAATAGATAAATAAATAAAATCATTATGAAACTGGGGCATTAAGGAAGTATCAATGGAGTAAATGAATATGAATAGAATCAAACATTCCATGGATAAAAAAAAAGTTGAGTATCGTCTAATGAGTATTTTTAAAAAGTTATTCTTTTTCAAACTGCATAAGTTTTTCTAAAATTTCTTAGAAGAAACAAAAAGAAAACTACATCGCCTTACAGATACACTTTAAACAAGAATGTTATTCCCTTTTTTGTGAACTTTTTCGGTGATATATTTAGAATAATTTCTTACACGTCAATAACATGTTTAGTTTACATCAAAGAAGATAAAAAAAAGCTTTACTAAAAAGTATTTTCTGACATGTATTTTAAACGTGGAGTTCTTAATTATGTCAACCCAGAGATCACATATCAGCGAACGATACCAATAGAATTAATTTTGTGATATATAACATGTTTATTATTATTATTATTATTATTATTATTATTATTATTATTATTATTATTATTATTATTATTATTATTATTATTATTATTATTATTATTATTATTATTATTATTATTATTATTATTATTATTATTATTATTATTATTATTATTATTATTATTATTATTATTATTATTATTATTATTATTATTACTATTGTTATTACACACACAAAATAAAATACATTGAAATGACAACACAAAAAAGAACAAATATTAAACATTAAAAAGACAGATATTACAAAAAAAATAATTATTATTTTTGTCATACTAAATAGGCAACATTTTGCCCGTATAACCGTATTGATTTAAAAAATCCCTTATGTAGAATGAATATGTCAGACTCTACCGCCTCAAAAACGTTTCAAAAATACGTAATCAGGGTATACAAATCGAAACCTTAAATGCGGTTAGAAAGAAAGCCAATTTCGCAATTCTTGTCTGTTGCAGCAAAGAAAACTTGTATGAAATAAATAAAAAATACTGAAGAAAGCTTCGCACTAGAGAAGGCAGTGGTATTTATTCCCTGCGGTACCTTGGGAAAGAGCTTCGAGTACGTGCTCTATTTTCGAACCGGGCTTCGAAAGGTCACAGGTCAGGCGCCCTCAATAGGTGGCGCCCCTTACAAAGTGCCTCCCTTGGAGAAAACCACTGGCACGGATGATTTCGAATGGAAATCTAGATTTCGAATGTATTTGTGAATGAAAATGAAAATGAAGGATTCCATGTTTAATATCCAGAGAAGATTTTGTACACGTCTTTTGTTTTAATATAAAATTTTCCAAAAGAGCACTACAATGAATAAAATGTAAAAAAACTGAAAGAATAAAATCTTATGAAGATCCGTATCCAGCACAGGGCCTTGGTTTTTATACTAAAACCAAACTTTTGGAAACTTCATAAATCAATACCTGATTTTTCCTTCTCTAAATACATGAAACTTCGAGTAAAATTTTTGTAGTTAATTTTCTTTTTTAAAATAGAAAGGATAGTTAATTCCTTTAAGAAAAGATTATTGAATTAGTATAAATATAGCCCATTAGAAATTTTGATGCAATGTTTTTCATTAAACAAAATAAAATAATAAAGAGTGTGAATTCGTCTATGAAGAATACCACCATATGAGCATTAACAAATACTTTTCAACCTTTTGTTATTGCTCTGAATTCAAATACTTTAGCATAAAATAACAATTTTTAATTAAGCTTTCACATTGAAATTATATGCTACCTCTATCACGAAATAAAATGACTTTTTAAGAGATGGTCAAAACACCATATGGTATATATAACCATATTATCCCTCCAATATGATGCAACTAATAATAGGATACTCTTCCCACTGCCCACCTTGGTTTATAGGTATCTTTTCTAGGTGATAAGTTCCGGGTCATAGAGCAGCTGATGTCTACTCGTAACTCAAAGCCTAAGTCGGTTCTACACCCTTGTTTATGGAGCAGGTAACCTCTGGACAGCAGGTTTTCGCAACCCTGGACCTGTTCTGGTTTCTCTTTTTTGGTAGTTTGGTTTTCTTTTCGCAACACGTGGGGGCAAGGATTGAAGTTTTCCTGTTCTTTGAAGGAGAGAGCCCCCCAACGTGAGGGAGGAGGTGGAGATGAAAAGGTCACCCTCGCCCTCTGAGTCGATGACCCTCTTTCCATTGTTATCATGCGGCGCTGAATGATCACGTTGAGAGACTATACACTTCAACGATTGGACTCATGATTTTTTGAGAGATCCTTCCTCAGTGAGACGATAGTTTGAGAAGATTATGACTTTTTTGATGGACTGTGAAATTTTGTGACACTGTTCAATAAAGATTACCTTTATCTGTAAGGATCCTGGCCATCTAATAGCCATAAAAAATACAAGAGTATACAAGAAAAGACTGACACTAGAAGTAGTACACTAAATAAACTTTTGGAAAATGTTTGAAACGGAAAAAATATGTTTGTCGAGTCATTATTTATTAGAGTACATGATAAAATCTACCTTTATTCTGTCTTCAGACCATATATAAAACGAAAATATGCAATTTTCTGCATAATAATATAAAAGAATTTGATGACTTCAAACCCAAATTCCCACAATCCAAGCAACACGTTATTTTAAATTATTCCAAAAGACTTATTAGACCGTTAGACCGTATATATTAGACCTATATTAGACCGTTTTCTTTAATGTTAATCTGTAGAAAAAGTGATATTTTGTTTGGAAATTCATTTAAAGCATAATTCTGAAAACAAACAGATGACCGTTTCACCAGCCATTGAAGCCTTATAAAAGTTTAACCCTGACGCATTAACACCTCGTCAGGCGCTATGGCAAGGTATAACATATTTTTGCAACATCAATGAATAAAAACTCAAGTTTAGCAGCTGGGAATCTCCAAACAAACTCTTCCAGTTGATCTTTCAAATTAATGAAGTAAGTGGTTTATGTGATCTTAAAAAGACAATTCTTCCTCAATGCACTTGCACAGTTTCAACGAAAAATTAGACTTGCAATATACACAATTAACAAACAAGAAGAGAACACCTCACCAAAGTATAACACCACACACACAAATATACTCTTTTCTTACTCACTTCTCCCGCTCACGTGGGGGATAATATAGTATAGTAAAGAGCGTAAACAACCCAGGCATAACGAAACCATTGCGGTGACCCCCTTGACCACCACCCTTTCGGTTCCGGAGGGGTCCTCCCACCTGAGAACAGCTGTTCTGCGCACGCGCATTCCTTTCCCACAGAGCACCCCCCGATCAACACTTCCCCCGATGGAATGCTGAGGCCAGGGGATCTCAGACAGAATGGAGAGAAAAATGCAGTGAAAAAAACTCGCGCCTTGTTAGCGAGGTACGGTATAGGAGGGAGTTTCACGTTTCGTGCTGTAGGCAGGGGATGGAAGAGAAGGTCTAGGTTCTAAGATACCTTGACCCTGGGCCCTGGGGATAGGCATATAAAAAATAGTTCGATTCGATCTGAACCTCTAATCGATTCCTTAGGGCCAGTATCGAGAAAGTAGAATCGAACTTATCTAGTTCAATCACAAATCAAGGATAATTAGTGATTATTATTAATTTCCTTTAAAACCAGCAAAATATTAATTACTTATAAAAATACTAATTTATTAGAGAAAAAAAATTGTTATTTATCTGTATTAATTAGAAAATTGAGTTCGATTCCTATTCCTAAGATTCGATTCCTGCTGGAATCGATTCCTTCAAGTTTTTGATTTCTTGTATCGAATCCAAAGCATTCGAATCCAGGAATCGATTCCTTCAGAAATATTTAGAATAGAACCCTATCTGCGGGGATGGCGGGATTTGTTGAGTTCCGAAGAAGATTTTAAAGGGATTTGATGTCTTAAAGATTGGGATTGGAGATAGGTTGATAAATATTTAAGGTTACTGAGGGTATTGATGTTGTACCAAGAGGAAGTTAATAATTTCCTTTGATGATACTATTTGATATTTTATGCCTTCTTTTATCCTTCTAGAGTTGGAAATTGGGTTCAAAATTACAGCTGTGTGATTGGATGAAACTCTAAAATAATTTGAACTAGTTTCAACATTGCTCGATTAAAAAAGGAAAATCCCTGTTAAGTGTAAACAGTTTTATTTTTTCTAAAAGACTAAATTATTTTTGCTATGCAAATCTTGAAAAAATGTAATATCTGATTGAAAAAATATTTTATTTTACGGTATTAATAATGATAATAATAACAACGAAAAATATGGTAATAAATCTCATGGTATAAAAGTTTTATACAATAAGATTTTATATTATTACTTTACAATAAGAAAATCTATACCATATGATTTTCACGTAGTTTGAGTTACATATTTCACCTTTAAAATTGCATTAATATGCAATCTTAAAATCTTTTAATCAGCATTGAATTTATTACGCAATTCCCTATTTTTATATCCTATAAACTTTCAAATTATATTAATAAGAAATTTTTAACAAATCCTATCTTATCCTTTAAAAAAATATCAGATTTACTAATACTTTTCTAATATTTGAAAACTATTTGCATTGAAACAATTATTTTATGGTCTTAATTATGAGATACGTATTGTTAGGTAATGAACATCTTGAATTTGGGATGATTTGAGATGTTTTTATTTTTTAAATTTATTTTAAGATAATTTCATTAATATCAAAAGATACATATTATATTAATACACATATATTGAAATTTGAACTATTCATAATACCGCTTCATATATTAATAACATTAAATATTTATAATAAATTAAATGTTAAATTAATTTAATAAAAATATTTTTCAAAAACACCAAAATATTTCTAAATGAGAAAGTTCCTAGAAATCAAACATTTACGAAAAATTCTAAATGAAACTGCATTATTTAAATGCATGTAACAATTAATGTGTGTAAAGTATAAAATTACCCATTATTAAACTTTTATTCCCATCATAATTTTCTTGAAATGAGGAAGTTTCATATTTTTTAAATTTTCGATTTTGGGGTATAATTATACAATATAAGATGTGAAAAATCCAAATCTGCAATCCAAATTTTCCTCAAAAAATTATTTACTGAGATACAGAAGAAATAAAAGTTGAAAAAAGTCGTAAACAAATGATGCAATCGCAAACGCTCAAAAATCAAATTTGACGTCACTCGACACCAAACAAAAGGCATTGTTGATGTTTATTCATTATTAAAATAAAAGGTCTTTATGACCTCATGGATCTGACTTAGTTTCACTTGACCAGATGAAGATTAGTCCCACTTAATAAAAAATATTTAATTCTTAAAATATAATCTTAATAAATAATTCATCTTAAAATATAAGAATGTAATGTTTTAAAATTAATTATTTGATTTTATTTTGGTGTTTTCATAGCTGATTTAACTTTTAAATTGGCAATTATAGAGCTTTTCTTATTAAAAATATTTAATCCTGAGGTTTTCATATTTAAAATAGCGAGTCAAGCAGATCCACATCAGTAGAGAAATGGAGAAATAAGCGTTTTTAGCCATAAAATCGTTAATTGCTTGTTAATATTCGATTTTCGAACTTAGAAAACTTGGTAGTGATCGTCCTCGCCTCGAGATACGTCTATATACCGAGTTTTGTCTACGCCGGCTGCGTAGTTTAGGAGGAGATGCGAGCTGTAGTCGTTTTGACATGCCGAGTGACATCACGAATCTGAAATCGCTGTTTTTCCCGCCTTTTCCAGAGCGCAAACTTTAAGCCGCAATAAAAAAATAAATAATGATCAGAATTAAAAAATATCTCGGTTTCAGGGTTTTCTCGTAAGGTTGGATAGATTTAAAAAATAAAAAAAAAATTATGAAACTTCCTCATTAAAGGTGTTTTATTTTGATACGTGAAATTATTGGGATTTGTATTTTTTTTATAAAGTTAGCATTTTTCTAAAAATTTTCTTTCCTGGACATTAAGATGATGTATAAATTTAAATTATATACGTAATTAATTTCTAATAGTTATATAAAGGGTATTTTTTGTAATATAGATGGAACACTTAGAAGATGGGGTTAAATAAGGTTTAGTTAGAATGCCGAGGTAAAAATTATGTCCCATACATTTCTTTATGATTTAGTTGCATCTAAACAAGTTGTTAACACTTCATGACATAATTTTCTGATTGAAATAGGTAAATAGAATTAAATGATCGAGTATATTTAGATAATTGAAAAGAAGAGTTCTTCACCAGTAACCTCTGGTTAGAGGAATGTGTGAGAAAACTCCAGCTCTCAAGCGTCGCCTCCAACCGTGGACCGGTTTCGCCCTTGTTAGGGCTCATCAGCACGGTATAGGAAGGTAACGCAAGAGAGCGGAGGGAGAGCTTTTATACGCAAGAGAGCGGAGGGAGAGCTCTCCCTCCGCTCTCTTGCGTTACCTTCCATTTAGATAATTGTTAACTTGGTTCAGATAACTATTTCAACTTTAATAAATAGAAGTTTTCACAGACGGTATGATCCAAATTTATTAAAATTTTATTTTAATAAATATGGATCATACCGTCTGTACAACAATATTACAACTTTGCAACCTTCAGAACTCTTTTTAATGTTGTTTCAGTATAATTATAGGCATAATTTACATTTTTTGTATCAAATCTGTTGAACTGAATTTTGGTTATAACATTTCGTAATAAAAATGATTATTTTATTTTTTTTTTAAATTTATTTTTTTATCAGAGATTTATAGATAACTTCTTTTAACAATTTTGCAGTTAAATATTTAACTAAATACACTGATAAAGAGTTTTCCAAAATTTTAAATTTCTATATCATGATTTTTATATCAAAATTTTAAAATCAAAACAATGATACAATTATGTTTTACATAACTAACATCTAATTAATGTTTTAAAATATTACCGAATAACTTTGTACCGGATTTATGAAAAGAAATTACTTTATTTCTATAGTATTTTGAGAATTTAAAATTTTTGTGAACAATTTCCTTTCTATTAAATTCAGATTAAAAGCAATCTTATTTAAAGATAATCTCAAGTGCTATATGCTATGTACTGCAAGCTATTTTTTTTATACTTTTGCACTTTTTATGTGGAAAATCCAAAGCATATATATTTTAAATATATAAATAAAGCTTCTATATTTTTAAGGTCTTTGGAAGGAAGAGAAGTTTCCAACTGTGCGTTTCGCCAGTCTAGGGCCGAGTCTAAGAACCTCTAGCAATTCTGGGGCCCACTCACAGGAGAGGAAGAGACAAATCAAGCAATCAAGCCGTTTGGCAGAGAAAAGTTAAAAATTGTTCCAAGGGCGTAAAGGAATTCGCTGAGGGAACCGGATCCACTGCTGCTGACCGTACTACAGCTACGCGTGCGTGTAGGGGGAGGGGAGGGTGCAGATGGTGGTCGGGGTCGCGCCCTGGAATGCAGCATCGTCTGGCGAGATGGAAATGGCGGGAAAACTGGGTTCTCACCAAACGACAAGTGCCTCGTGACGCGTTCTCTCCCGCTCCTTTCTTTGCTGCACGTTTGGCGAGCAGGTTTTGTTGGGGGATCTTTTTGGAGAAGAGACGTTGGAGAATAGAGAATGGAATGTTCTTTTTTATGGGGATTTTTGAATGTGATCGGATGGAGTTATTGTTAATGAAAGTGAATTATGTAGTTTTTTATGAGGAGGATTCTGTTTAAATAGAATATGAATTTTAATTCTAAAGCGTTTTTAAGGTATCCGCCTACCTTTGAGATCATTTTTTAAAATACTTGATTTAGAAAATTAGTTTTTTAATTTTTAGTTTAAATGTACATCAAAACATTGATTAATGCTAAAAAACAAAATTAATTATATTATTTTCTAAAATATGGGATAATTAGTGTAAAATTTAAGTGAATTTTTATAAAACAACTCTCCCTCTTGCCCAAAAACTATTACGCCTATATAAATTTCCTTTGGACACAAGTATCGTATAACACTTATCTTCAGAATGGACTATTGTCTAAGACATATTTTGAAATGTAATTGTTTTACAGCATAAAATGTAAAGGTAAGTGAAAAATATCAAAATTTCTACAACCATTTAACATCAATAAAACAAAAATAATAAACTTGCATAAAATTCTGTAGTCCATCTGGTTAATAAAAGAATGATTAATATACTGTTAAAATTTAGAGTGAATATCTTGGATAGTTTTTGAGTAATCATGTAAATAGTGGAGGGTTTTTATGCAAAATTTAGTTATGAGAAAATTAGCTTCAAAGTTTATTTTTGTATACGATCGCAGACGACTATCTGTTTTTAAAAAAT
This sequence comes from Tetragnatha versicolor, assembly GCA_024610705.1. Classification (NCBI taxonomy): domain Eukaryota; kingdom Metazoa; phylum Arthropoda; class Arachnida; order Araneae; family Tetragnathidae; genus Tetragnatha; species Tetragnatha versicolor. Next base: position 47,230,665 of record JANDEH010000006.1, read on the forward strand.
GCTGTAATTTCTTTTCTAATTCACCTACAAGTAAAATGAAAACAGTTTTGGAAAGATAAAAGTCTAAACTACTTGAAAATATAAGAAACAAATTTTCGAGGAAAAGCCGAAAATCGTCATTTTAGGGGTAGGCGGATACCTTAAGCAATTTTAATCTTTGCACATCCATGTTATAATCACATTAAATAATAATGATTTAAGTTCTAACAATTGTAAATTGATATTACTCTAAATAATACCATAAATAAGAATTCAATAAACAATATTCATAATAATTATTGTAGCAATTGATTATATTTAATAATTGTGATAGTATCTTCTTTTTATATTTAGTCGTAATGCTATTGAATAATTACAGTAAACGTTTTAAAAATAACAAAATTTTTTAAATTTTATTTAAAAATAATATGATATTAAAATAATCATTTAATATTAATTTTGAATAATTGGGTTCATATAAAATTATTTTTGTAACACTAAATTTAATAAAATTATAATTTTTCTTATTACTGATTATAATTATAGGCAATAGTGTCAGTTTAAATGTTATTAAATATCTCGTATTCTTTTTTATTATTGTTCTATAAAAATATTAAGCTATAGAAGTAAAAATACGATAGTTACTTTAATTTTTTTTAATTTCGTAATCTATATAATTATTATACTTTGTAATTCATAAAAAAACTGTAAACATAAATAATAGAAACCTTTTTCACATGTTATAAACATAAAACTCTTTCTTTTAATAAGATTCAGGTAGGTGTTTGATACTTAATCCATATAGAATTATTTATATTATTTTTCATAAGATGTGGAATTATTGATTTACAACATAGATTTATATTAACATACGTTATGTGTTATTTTCTATTTTCTTCGCACCGTTCAAGTTGGGTTCACCTTACTTCATACATATAATGTTATTTAAGATAAAGCGATATTATTTTTGATATGCAATGTAAAATAATGATTAAAAATATATCATGTGACAATTATAAAGTTAATTGACATAATTTCTGTCTGAGTTATCTAATAGAATTGATTTTTCATGCGTACCAAAAGAGCATGGAAAATAAGTTTCTATCAGTCGTACAATTGTCAATAAGCATTGCTACTGTCAATGTTTCACTCAGTAGTCACGAATTGACACGTATACGTTTACGCTTCCTGGTCATAAGATATGTCAAAAGCCTATCACAAATAGAAGATATTGCAGCCGCATCCAGACATTTTGTTTTTTTCCGGTATCGGATGATTTATAAAATTCAGTAAGAAGGTGATGATGAGTGACAAGTCACTTCCCTGTTTGCTGAAAAGAGAATCGTGTCAGTTTTAAAATGTGAAATAATCTTAATCATCTCACTTATTAAAATTATGATTCCCTCAATAAAATTCAATTCCTTTACAACTTAAACCGGGTAATCATTTACAATTTATTTAATAATCATAACATCAAATTGGAAAAAAGAGTTCAAAAATAGTGAATGTGAATATGAAATCAATTTTCCTCCAGATTAAAACTAGTTTATATTTAATATAGTTTTTTAAGTTATGAAAGTGATTTCAACAGAAAGATTCATGTAAAATTTTTATGTAATGAAATCTTTAATTTATACATGAAAGTAAGCTAGAAATAAAAAAAAGAAAGTAATAATAGTTTGAAAAATAATATTTCTGAAAAATAACAAATTTAATTGGTCAAGCTTTTATTTTTTTAAAAACCAGACAGACAGACGCGAAGCACATTACAGTTGAATTAAAAACCTGTTTTGGGAACTCATCGTCTAATAACACCAAAAAGTTCTAAACAGCTTTACGAAGGGGACATCATTGATTCATCTAGGAATTTTGTGTCTGGGGAAAGTCTGTTGCTGACACTCTTGATTGGTCAAAAAGGGATGTGGATTTCCATACCTTCAAATGTGAAACATCCACACTTTTTTTTGTAGCTGATACATTGCAAAAGGTATTGAGATATTTTCTAATCGGTGTAATAATATCAGAAAAACTTAAGTTACTATATTTTTGATTTTAAGAAGAATTGGCATCTTATAGTAAAATTAAATGATTTTTGATCAATTACTTGTAAATAAAATTCTTAATGAAACATTTTATCAAATTAGTGGAATTTCTTCATTAACTTTTATTATGTAGGATATGCATTTGTTTTGTTGATAAACGCAAGAACGGTTCATTTTTAATGAACAATAATTAAGAGATTTCTGTAAAACACAATAGATAAAATATGTTCATTATTTATAATTACATTATATTTTTAAAAATTTATGTGCATGATAATCGTTGTTTAAGGTGATCAGTTTACTAAATAAATATAACCTGCAAATATAAAGTCAAAAGGAAATTTAAAAATATGAAATTATTTATGTAGTAAAATGACATTTTTTACTATGGAAAATAAATTCTTCATATTTAGTTGATGAGAAGTAGGTACCTCATATAATTTCTGACATTTAGTGTAAAATTTAAGAAGGTTATCTTATTTTTATATACCAGCCCGAGCATTTTATTTTAAGTTTGTTAATAGTTAACGGTCATGAAGGGTCAAGGTAGATAGGTAGCTTGTAGGTAGATTTTTTTTGTTTCCCCTTTTTTACAATTCTTGCGTATATAGTGTGATAACTTAAGTTGGCAAAATATATTTGGAAATTTTTACAGTTATAATTTAGTTGTGTAATTCTTAATTAAAATTTAACTTACCTGTTAAAACAGGTAAGTTAAAACTTTTTTCACTTAACTTATTTAATGTACCTGTTTTTTTAATTTAAAAAATATCCAGTTACAGTTAATAAGATTGAATAAAACTTAATGAAAATTTAATTTTTGAATAATTGAAATTTTAATAATTGAAAATTTAATGAAAACACAAATTTTTTACACTTCCTATTCTATAATTTCAAAATTTTTGTACAATGAATTATTGTTGTATTATTGTTATATTATTTTTCTTCAAGTAATAGAATTTTGAAACATTTCTAAATTTAAAACAATAAAAAATACAAACTTTTTAAATTAAAAACTTCATCTAGTTGAAAGTTAGTTTTCTTTCTCATTGCTAATCATTCTTTGCTCACATAAAAGTAATCTCCATTCTTCTCCAAATCATTCATATTTAAACAAATTTGTGAATCGTGTTTTTTGTTTTAAAAATAATTTAACCCTTTAAAATAGAAAGAAAAATTCACTTTAAATGAAAGAAACAGTTAAAGAAATTTAGAAATCAGCAATATTTTAATAAAGAAGAATATTTGAAATAATTAAAAGTTACAGTTACAATTTTTTTTATTCGGGTACATTAAAAAACCGGTTGATTTGTATTTAAATAAGATTAATAAAGAATCAATGGGCATTTTTAAGACTTGTCTTAAATGGTCACCTCACGGAATCTAAACCAATACATTAAAATTGTTCAAATAAGCAACTTTTATGGCATCTAGCTCTTTATGTCTGTTGACGTTTCAGATATCCAACTTGAATAAATATCAAAGTGCATCTCCTTCCGCTCCTTGGGACTGCATTGACGTCAGAGGAAGCCTTTCCCGGGTATTTCGCAAGAGTGCCGTTGATGGGCTATGGTTCATTGGCTATAGAAGCATTATCTGCAAAATAGTTGTAGAAGAAATGTATTTGGTTCATTTGAAAAAAGTGTGCAGTTTTTACGGATTCACACACCAAAACTTCTGGAGATTTATTGATATAAATTTGTTACAAGGATAGTTTAAAATGAAATGATTTTCACAATAGATTGAAAATTCATCTTTGCATTGTTACAAATGAAGATGAGGAATTGATAAGTTCATCTTGTGCCTTTCGTAACTATTACATTTCAAAAAGATGTTCATTTTATTTTATCCATCTAAATAAACAATATTAAATTGCGTTCTACTTTTTTATAAATATTTTGTTCACTGCCTGTTAGAAGAATACCATTGTCTAGTCATAAAATGAAGTCTCAAGATTATCCTTCAAAATTTTAGTTAAGTGAATAGTTGTTTAATAAATAAATCAAACTTTTTTAACTTTCGATTTCTTTTGGGGGGGGGAACTAAAAAAATTAGGTGTAAGATCATATTTTATTCAGATACCAACTTATAAAATATAAATAACATTAACATATATAACGACGTAAGAAAAAGGACGTTTTAAGATATAAAGGACAATTGTGTGTGTACTTCACAATTAAGAAATTCTTTAATCTACTTAATAAAAACCCATATATTTTTATCCATCTTAGAAAATACCTATATTAAATTACGTTCTACTTTTTACAAGTGATTTTCCAACTGTTAGTAGAAAATCATTTTTTAACAGAAAATATTTTTGTAATTATTACAGTATTTACTATATTCGTTATGCAAGTTGTTCGAAACATAAAATGATGAAATAATAACTATAAGAAAATTAAAATTTGGAGAAAGGGTAAATAAATCGAATAGAATGGGTGATAGAATACTTTTAGAATCCTAATTTCGAATTTATCTCATGTTTTAACCATTGTCAAGTTAAACGAGTGAGTTGGAATCGTTTGAAAACAAAGCATTCATAAATAAATGTTGGTGCTCACATATTTCTATAAAATTCTTCCTTCAATGAATATTTCAAGGCTTCTTCTATTCATTTGTAAAGGAGAGAAGAGTTATGAAAAGGGCGGAGTTAAAGAGATAAAGGAGTTTCCATTTTTCTGTGGAGAGATCTTTTACCAGAAAATGTCTGCGTTCGTAACGGATTGAGAAAATATTTTTTTTTCTGCTTGAAATGGATTAGAATCCTCCGACAGTGACTGAGGAACGACAAAAATAATCCGTCGTCACGGCGAAAGGGAAAATTCCTATTAAAAGCCACAACTAATCCCCATTAGCACGTAGCCGTTGCATAGAGTAAGCTATTACTCTTGCAGAAGCACTGTGACGTCGAGTGGGCGGAGCCTGAGCCCGCCTATTGATTCCGCTACCTCTGTGACGTTACAGTGATGTCACGATGTAGTAGTATCCGTGTACCGCGCTTGCGTGAGTGAATGTATTCTTAAATCAGGGTTGCCAGATTTGGCCGTCTGTCGCTCCATAGATAGACTTTTACTTTCCAGCAGATGTGAATGGGTTGTTTTCAACGATTAGCGATATCTGTGTTTACCTATGCTCCGAAAAGTAAAAATTTAACTCCTTTTTTCCTTATCTTCTTCGTGGCGTCAGCGTGATGTGCGGTTTTATCCCGTATCTGCCTTCGGTTCAGAGGGAGTTTCGGTGTATTTTTATCTTTCTTTCTTGCATAACGTTCCATCGAATGGAAAGGAAGGAATACTCGGTGAAAGTGCGCGATAACGCGGACCTAACTGTTGCTGAGATGATAAGGCCATCATAGAAATTACAAATAGTATAAGTAATCGCCGACAAAGTATTCCTCGTTTTATAATGGGTGATAAATGGGCAGTTTTTACAATAGAACAAGAGATTTTAAAATTTTATCCAAAACAACCTGGCTGATAAATAAGAACTTGAAGTAGATAAGAGGAATGACGAAACTATGTAGAGCAGCTATTATCATGGGAAAGTTTTCTATTTTGAAATAATTGAAAATTTTAGCCAAACAGTTCAGTCAACTACTCGTAGAAATTTTTTCAGAACACTTGTAAGTCCGTGGCAAATCCATTGACGTTTGGGGCGTCGACTTCTTTTAAACTAATGCTTAATGTCATTTTTATGGGTAAAAAACATAAAAAATCCAGGTAAAAACAGCTTAAAACCCCTTTTTAAATTGTTAAAATTAAAAAAAAATTCCTGGAGGAGGACCCCCAGACTCCCCTTTGGGGCCGTTCAAATATTACGAAAGCACCTAAGGGGGAGGGGGGGTTTGCTCTTTGCTTATTTTTCCTGACAAGGGGGGAGGGAGATATGAGTGATGCTTACGTAAGATGGTGCATTTTCGAAAATCTCTTGTTTCTTGCATAAATAATTTCAAAATTCAACCAAAAATAAATGAAATAAAAAAATTGAATTAGGAAATCTGACGCAAGCACTTTTTTCTGGAGATGGACCACCCTAACATTTTGAAATTGTAAGCCCGAAAAGTAGTTTTTCGACTCATTTTTGAACGATTAGGGTTACACCCAATAAGTACAGCTCCTTGTACGAGTCACCTAATTTTCAAGGAAAATACAGTACTTACTACAAGAGATGTCAAAATTTCGGGGGGGGGTCCGGCAGTGTCTTACGTAATTATGGTGGGGGGGTTGAGGTATGCTTATCTTTGCTGACAAGGGGGGAGGGGGGGGTTAAAAATTACCAAAAAAGTGCTTACGCAATATTTGAACGGCCCCTTTTTTTATCTATGAATTGAGATGTCATTAATTATGATAACATTTAAGATGTTATAGGAAATTTTCAGTAGGGTATACCGAATTTCCTTTAGACGTAAACAAAGATTTAAGTTCATTTAGAATTGGTTAAATATAATTAGTTTTTAGAATCAAACCTTTTTTAAAAAGGTAGAATTATTACGTAATTATTTCAAATTAAATTTTAAGGTTCATAGAAAACTTAACTTTGTCTAAATTTTTCCATTTCTTTGTATAATTTTCTTTCATAACTTTATTGTCCAGATACCATCTTTATTTTTTTATTTTGTTTTGTTATAAATTGAAATATTTTTAATGCAAAACGTTTGTATAAAATTTTATAAAATCTAAGCAAATAAAAGGCAAAAATATGTAAGGGGGTGCTGGAAAACTTTCTTCTTGAAAAAGGGGTGGTGATCCCGAAAAGTTTGGGAACTATGCTCTAACAAACCTATACCGATTCTAGTTCGTCTTGATTGTTCGTTACCATTTCTTGTAGTCGGCTGCAAAAAAATCGAAACAGAGACGATTGTGAGCGATTGGCTGGGGTTAGAAGGATACTGTAAACTCCAATTTTCATGATTTAATGTCCTCTTTAAAACAAGCTATAATTTAAGTCCTTAAGGGGCCGTCTACATAATAAACAAAGCACCACCATTCGTTTTTTCTATGGGTGACAACAAACATTATTCCTGTTTCTGAAAGAGCACCCCCTAAAACCCCCAAAAACCAAGTTTTATATTGTTTGACCCACAAACAAAGCCAGGAGTGGGGGTTGAAGTTCGTCGAATTTACGTTGAAATATCGTTCTTTACGTTGAATTCTGGATTTTGATCCTTACAACCATCAATCCCGCGTGATCAAAATCGAGAATTCAACGTAAAAAACGAAATTTCAACGTAAATTTGACGAACTTCAACCCCCACTCCTGGATTTATTTGGGGACCAAATGACATGAAAATTGGTTTTGGGGGGTTTTAGGGGGTGCTCTTTCAGAAACAGGAATAATCTTTGATGTCACCCATAGGAAAAATGAAAGTTGGTGCTTCTTTTAATGTGTAGACGGCCCCTTAAGGACTCAAATTATAGCTTGTTTTAAAGAGGACAGTAAATCATGGAAATTGGCGTTTACAGTATCCTTCTAACCCCAACCAATCACTCACAATAGTCTCTGTTTCGATTTTTTTGCAGCCGACTGTACCCTATACGCCTATACATCCCTTAAAAGTTATGGAACACTTAACTAAAACACCCTGTAAAATGTTAAGAAATAAATGATTTTAGTAAAAATCGTGTTACTGAATTAATTTTTCAACTACATACTACTTATTTAAAGTGTTCGAATATCGTTATTTGAAATTCTAACACGTGAACCCTACCGAAAAAGACTCGTTATTTCTGTAGTGCCCTCAACAAATGAGAAGCTGAATGTGATATTCTCAGAGAAATCGATATTTCTTTATATCTGATTTTTTCTCCTGGACGTCAACAGCCGTGACGACGGCCGAGCGACCCCGTTCACTCACCGCTCAGCTGATGCACCAGGCAACCGTTAAACCTCCTTATCATCGCCAAGCGTTGGCAACCGCTTTGGCGCTCGCGCTGGCAACCCGCGCCCCAGGAATTTTGGCAGCGGACTCATTTCCCAAACCCGCCGTCCGCGGAACGGATGCAACTCAATTTGTCGTTGTGCGAGAGGAAGGATCGTAACAACAGAGGATCAAAACAATAAAAAAAATAAGATTAACCCGATGGTGAGGATGTCGTCCGGGTCGCGCAGCCACCGCCAGCACTGCTACCTGTGCGACCTGCCGCGCATGCCGTGGGCCATGCTGCACGACTTCTCAGAGCAGGTGTGCCGGGGCTGCGTCAACTACGAAGGCGCCGACCGCATCGAGATCGTGCTGGACAACGCCCGCCAGATGAAGCGGGCGCACGGCTTCCAACAACAACAACAGCAGCAGCAGGAGGCGCCGCGGCCGCTCAAGAGCCTGCCGCTGAACGGCGCCGAGGGCGCCGCCCTGCTTGCGACGCAGCACGCGGTGTCGCGCTCGCCGGCGCCCGTCGAAGGGCGGCCGTACGGAGAGCAGCGGCGACTGCTGGAGCAGGCGCGGCTGCACCCGCCCCACCTGTCGCGCCCCAAGCGCCCCGCCGCTGCGCCCCTCGACGACGACGACCCGAGCTCCTCGGGGGCCGACCAGACCCCCGCTAAGCAGCCGCGGCACCTTGTGGTGGAGGAGGGCGGACACCGGCCCCCTCTCACGCGGGGAGAGTCGCTCCCTGCGGCGGTCATGGGGGTGCCCTTCGATGCCAGGTACAAGAAGGAGCATGCCATGGTCGGGAGGGTCTTCTCCTTCGATCAAGCCAATGCTGCTAGCATGAAGGCCGGTGAGTACCTGTGATCTTATTTTTCCCGTGTGGATTATTCTTCCAACAACATTTTAAAATCTGATTTTTCCAACCTATGTGATGTACAACTTCGATATAAATTTTTAGATTAAATTACGATATGCACAATAGGCGCAGCATGACATTTCTTAATTTTCAAGAAGCGGGAAGAAACAAGGAAGGCAACCCCCTAGTATGGAGCCTAAAAAAACTGGGGATAGTAGTAGTTCTAGTACATTTAAAAAAAAGCTTTTACTTTATGTGTTACTGTGTTAAATTTTGAATATTAATTGTTGAATAGCTTCCTAATTCTCTCGTAAATGCCTCCTCCCAAAATTAGGTATGTCATGCTGTGCCTTATTTGACCAAATAATGCTGTGATAAAGATTTGAAAAAAATATGGAAATTTAATAGTTAAAGGAAGAAAATTTTACGTTTTGGAAAATAGACCTGATTTTCCCAGTATATTTTAAAATACCATTTAAAAATATTTCTTTCTTTCTATCCTGCTTGTTTTTAATTTTCTTAGTTTTCTTTCCATGAAAATAACATTATTTATAGAGCTGTAAAATATTAAATTCTAAAGGAAGAATATTATTAAATAATTATCATAGTTGTACGCTAGGATTTGTAAAGCAGTGGGTTAACAAAGGATTTTTTGGGCATTCTCATAACATTCAAGGAATTCTCCAAGATAAGGACAAGTATTCAAGAAGGAAAACGCTGTTTTCTCCGATTATGTGTAATTGCTGTCTCGATATCTTAAAGAAAAATATTTGTATTAAAGCTGAATGCGTGCATTTTCTAAGGATAATGATTGCACGACGCTTTCAAGAAGTTTTATTTGTGTACGCCAGTATGATTTCAAAATGTGTAACTGATAAAAGAGGGAGGGTTTAGAGCCGTAATCTCTAATTCTCTTATCCCTGTGAAAATTTCCGTGGATTACGCATTTGTATGCCATAGCAATCATTTGTAGGATTCACTTGAAAACAAACTTTTTCAGTGTGTGACGCACTTTATTTGATGTCATGTTAACAATCTCAAAAACAGTTGCAGAGAGAATGGTTTGTGGAATGCTAATTATTTCTACGTAATCTTCATAAATCATTCAATTTTATGTTTAAAAGAAAAAATGAGTCAACTTCATTTATAAATAAATCTCTGTCCTAATATAGCAATCGTTTATTTTTTTATCAGCCTTTCTTATACGTTTTTAAATCCATGCGAATGCGTTGTAAACGTCGTAAATGCCGCTGTTGTTGGAATGAGGCGATCACGTGGTGCGTTGCAATCGGAAACAGATCTCGTCCCACATGGGAGGAAAAACCTCTGCGCTCTTTGGAGCAGTTGGTCCAAGGTTGCATCTCATTGAAGCCATTTGGAAACGCGATACGTGTGTAAGAGTATTTATTCGAGACACGTGTAATATCCGAGCTATATCGTGTGTCGAAACTACGAAATCTTTGAAAAACAAATATAGGGATAATTTTTGCGGTTTCCTCAAAAACGAATGAATCATTGTTTCCTAACGTGCATTTCCTTGGAACAGTAAAACAATAGAGTTTATTTGGATTTGAAGCATTTGGTCAAAGAAGACTTGTGGGGCAAATTTGAAGAGTAAATTTACCTAGTTTTTCAGAAGAGAAATAGGGACATTTGCTTGCTGACTATGGAGCCGCTTCTTTCGCTCATTTTTCATTTTCGTACTTGTTATTTCGCAAACTTAAGTTGATTTAGAACTTACTAGTATCTTTTGTTTTCAAAGGAATTAACCTTTTAAAAAAGTTGGTTCTTTGGAACAAATTTTTCCATACAAAAGTATGAAGCACGTCTTGATTTATCAAGTTAGCTAAAAACATTATATGCAAGCCATATTTGTAGTACCGAAAACGAGACTCACAATCCGATCGTCTTAAAAAACGGGAAACGCGAGTTCCGCGTCCATCAGCGTAGTGTTAGTTTTCCCGCATACTAAGTCCCCTAACTGTAAAACAACTTGTACAGAGCTTTTCTTCCGCTTTCACCTCACGGTTCAGGCTCACGATTCTCGCGTTGAAAATCAGTTAAATAATATTTTAAAGACAATGTTTTGCTCGAAACTCTTGTCAATCGTAAGCTGAAGGTCTGTTTCATGGTTGACACCCTATTGATTATACTAATATTTTTCAGTGTTAAATGGCAATAGAAAGAGAAGCTAAATGATAAGTTTGTTTTCCCGCCGATCTCAGAAGTGAAATTGTTGGGTATGCTGTTTAACAAGCATTTTTGCGTTATATATTTTTAAAATCCTGTTTTTAGTAGAAGGTTTTTAACAGTAAATATTTTGCAAGATATAGGCTAAGTAACGTTAGAATTAGAAACTGCGGTGTATTCTTGGCAAAGAAAATGTTTTTTTTAATAAAATGTTTTTAAGTATGATAAGTTTTCATTTGATTGGTATAATGTTTTTAAAGTATGATGTAGTTAATGTATTAAATAAGGTCATTTAAAATAGTTATATGAAGGAAACCTATAACCATAAAGGGTAAAGTTTCTGTGAATGCACGATGGCACTGTTTTCGAAAACCGTTGCCAAAAAATGACTCATAAATAAAAAACAAACGCGCAACAACGTACTCAAAAAATGACGAAACCCATCAGCACGTTTCTTGGAGGTGAGGAAAGAGGAAAACGAATTCTCCCGAAGCACGTAGAGTAAAGGACTCTTCAAAATCACTTCTCGGATGCGAAAAATACCGAAATCGTAAAAGCATTACGTTTATAAAAAACAAACAAAAAAAGAAGCGAACAAGTGCAGCGCGAGGAAAAGAAAAAATAATAATAGAGATCGAGCAGCGCTACGTGTTGCCACTCCTGCTTGTCAGGGCGGCTCGGGGGATGCAGACGTCGGGATACCTCTACATGACCGTGACGTCATTCGTGACGTCACTGTTTGGCTGGGAAAGGTCTCTGTTGAGAACGGAAGCTGTTGTTGCCAAACTGCTGTATTGAAATAGCTGCGCTCCTCCTACGCTGCCAACTCGAATGTCGCTTTTATTTTAGTTTCGCCATGCTTGACTCACTTCCAAGTGGATCCGAAACAGCGTATTTAATTATGCGCGGTTTTTCGCCGGGATTTTTTGGCGCATGTGAAAGCGGTCTTTGTTCCCTTGTGAAATAAATGGAACGTTTTATTCGATGCGTGGAATTTCTTTCTTGTTTTGTTGTTTTTGAGCAGGTAGTTGAAAGTTATCACGAGCGATCGGTTTATGGGTGAAAGGAATTCTCTTGCGAAAATAACGTAGTTGTAGTTTTCTTGAATCGCAAGCTTACCGGGTTGTGGGAATTAGCTTTTCATGCGTAAAAGATTACGTGAAATACTTAGGTGTAATATTTTAATTCTTCGTATCACAATGACTTATTAGTTTAGACAACATGAACGTTATTTTTCCAATTTAAAAAATGTCTTTATTTAAGGACATCTGAAACAGATAACGTACCGAAGATATCACTGTCATATAATTCATCCTAAACATAGGATATACGTGTTTCGGAAAAACCTTTTCGATACATTAGTGTTTTTGCATTCGTATATAGTTATCCTTAACAGCATCATGAAGTAAACAATCCAAGTATCCAATTTTACAAAAGAAATTTAACCTAAAAAATACCAATTAATTGATTTTACAATAAGTAAAAATTTTACTTTGGATCAAGAATGTATGTTGTTTGTGACAGTACGGTTTTGTAGTATCAAAATAAGCCATTATCTGTGCAATAAATAAATCTCATAAACTGATTAGAGAGGAAACGTGCTACGGGTTTGTTTAATTAAACGATGCGATCTCCTTTCTTATCTCGGGTTACGATCCCTTAACAAGTTACGTCATGGTTTCAAATTTGGACTTATTCGTCTACTAAATCTTGTATTTCTTATCGTAGATCATCAATATAAGTAATCTCTTAACTTGAACTTGAGTAACAGAAAACCTTGTTTATTCAGTCGAACGTAGGTCTAATGGATTTGTATTTCAAGAAACGGTGTCTCACTTACGTTCTTCTAGTTAATGCTAATTGCTGACGTGCTTGATAAAATGACTAACTAAACTTAATTTAACTTGTAAAATAATGTACGCAGGAATTTGATTAAAAACTTCTCCCATTTGTAATTTTATGACGTATTCTGTTTTTTTAAATGGAAATTCCTTCAGAATTTTTATATTTTTATTATCGTGAAAATGAAATTGATTTATTATAAATTGTTGACGCTTTATTTATCTAACGTCCTTTCGATTCTGTTTCCATTGTGCGCCTAAATTACTCTTATTTATCGGAGTTAACTCCTAATTCCATTAATAGTGTGTCTTCTCTAAGCATTACATCAAAATATGAAAAATAAAGCTACAAGTTTTATTCAATCGAAAAATACAGACTTCAAAGATTGTTATTATTATTAACCCGTAAAACATCGAAATTTTCGATGTAATTTTGAGTAATGAAAAAAAAATTGTGCAAGTTGCATGAATGCAGTTTTTCTCTTGCATTATTTATAGCCGATTTCACGAAAGCGGTTCATTTAACAAGCTTTTCCGGTTTCATCATAATAGACATAATCCTATTTCAAGTCAGCATAATTGACTGAAAGAAAAACGAGGGTACTACTACTACGCGCGCAGGATGTAGGGCGTAATGTTTGCTTTACTGCGTTGATAGTGCACTAGCGGTAAAAATACTTTTACGTGTTCTTTTATACGCCGTTCCTCTGATAATTTCAAAGCATTAGTCTCGTTAAAAATACCGACAAATAACATTTCAGCGTTTTGTTTTTCTCAATAAACTTTCCTGGTATGGTAGGAATTTGTTTTAGTGATGTATTTAACTTATATTTGTAGATATCATTATCATCAGACTTGGATTATGTTAACGCACACGTGTACGCCTAGGGCGGAAAACATTTCGGTTTTGGGAATTTTTTTAGTGATTTAATATTTTGATAAATAAATGAATCAATCCCTTTTTACAGGAGTAGTAGTAGTAGAATCATTATCTATTATCCCAGTATTTTGGTCAATGCGTAGGAATTTTGATTTTTAGTTAATTTTTGTGGATTTAAAAGTTTTTGGTAGAACCAGAGACTTACGGATTACAGATTGTCCGTAGTTTCTACAATGACTCTTAAAGCTATCAAATTAAATGAAAGTTTTACAGGATTTTCTAATTTTAAGAACGTGATTAAAGTTTTTAAGGGTATGAAAAATCTTCATTAGAGGTTCGAGTTTCTGATTTGACCCTAGTTTATACTTTGTTGATAGAAAATACTATATTTTAATACTTAGGGGGACATACAAATGGTTTAAAACCTTCCAATATTGAACAAAGAAATATAATTTTTTTATTTTTTTAGCCATCTAATGAGTTCACCCTATAACTGTTTTACTTTATGCATATCCCTTTATCAGCCAGTTCTTTGCAACTTTCGTCTAACACTTTAACCTTCTACTGGCCATGGTAGCAAATATGCTACCAAAAGTTTAGCTTCAATTTTCAGCATATTTTTCAGTTATTGCAGTAATAATTGCACCTTTGGGTGCTACAATTTATTAAGTTTCCTTTTTACTTTTTCTTAACATTTTTACTTTATTTGACTCCAAACTTCTTGAATAAGGCAAAAAAAATTTCCCTTACTTATTATTGGTGTGGTAGTGGGCATTGGAAGGTTAAATAAACCTAACCCTTAATCCAAATAAAAAATAACCTAATATATAAAGTAATATCGTTCATTTTTAAATAAATACCTAAAAGCTTCACTAAATACACTGAATACACTTACACTAAAAGCACGGATCAAGCACAGCTCCAAAGGGGGGGCACTTTACCAGACAAGATCCCCTTGTGGTACCAATGGGGGTATGGGGGTCCTCCCCCAGAAAAAAAAATTTAAACTTGACGTGTAAAAGTAATTTTTTAACTCATGTTTAGAAACGTTTTGAGCCTAAGGGGGGTACTTTTCAACACTATTACCTTTACTTTTTGACACATAATGTCAAAAATTTGGGGATTTCCTAAAAATAAACACTGAATACCCCATTTTGATACTAATGGGGTGTATGGGGGTCCTCGCCCCAAAAGAATTTTGGAATTAGACCTATAAAAGTTGGGTTTTTACGCATTTTGAGAACCTTTTTGGGTCTCCAAGGGGGAGCACTTTCCAGAGTGCCACCCCCTGGATCCGCCACTGCACTGTACTCATTCATACGGCTGAAATCATGTGGTTCAATATACATTAATAATAAACAATAAATTATTTTCTCGCTCTCTCTATGTACACAAGAAACTCCGTTACTCATTCCTTCTTTCTTCCGCAGCCTTCAGCAGCCCGGTGAGCTCCGTGCCGACGGCGGTGACCAGTAGCGCTGCCGGCCGCACCATCAGCCCCCCTGAAGGAGCGGTGGTGGCCGTGCAACAGCCCACGAGCGGACAGACCCCCATGGCCGCACTCATGTCGGTTGCAGACAGCCTGCCCCCCGGATCGCCGCGCACCGAGAACGGGGGGTCCAGACCAGGATCCAGACACTCACCCAACGGCATCAACTCGACCACGCCAGCCACAGGTACTAATTCAGAAGTGATAGCTTCATATTGTCCTACTGCCGCGAGAAAAACTTTGACGGAAAACCACAAACTATGGAGAGAAGTTCAAATCTAAATAATAGTCACACAGATTTGACAAAAGACGTTTTTTGTAAATTACCCTCGCCCTCAAAATTGAGGGGAATAACCCATTTCCATTACAATTGCCACAATATTGAACGATGTCAAAAGTTTTTCTCGTGGTCGGACGTGATGATGAATAAATGACAATCTTTAACATCTATTACAGTAGTGCCCCGATTATCCGCGGAATTGGGTGGCAAGGGTACCACGGATAGCGAAAATCGCGGATAACGCCGATAATAATAAGAGACTAAAAATGAGGTGAGAACAGGAAAAAATATTTCAGCATAAAAACCATGCTTTATTGTACAAAAAGCATGATATGTAAAACTTATAAAATATGTACAGCACAGCAGAAACCTTTGTTCTACATCTAAAATATCTCTAATATCTAAAATTTGCTCTCATCATTAAAAATTTTTTTTCGTGAAACTCGCGGATATTCGGGGTTCTACTGTATATGGAGAGGCATATTTTTTAATTTTTTTGCTAGGCAAAAACCGTTATGGCAGAAGAAACTGGGTATTTGTTCTGGCCTCCCCTAAAAAAGGGTTTTTGCTGTGTTTATTCATTTAATTTCCTTATTACTTGTATATTTTTCTCTTTTACATAACAAGAAAGATATTTCTAATTTTGACCTTCTAAAACTTATCTAAAAATTTGATTTCTGGAATTGAAATTTCTGGAATAATCTGGTATTGATCCCTTGGGGGGGATTCTATCCTCATGAATCTACGTATAAGATAAGGGTGTATTCTGTATACAATTTAATGGTTCTAATAATTTTACTTAAAAGATATTGGGGTTTATACATGGTATGTTTTCTTACAAAGAATAAAGTGTCTTAGTTTTTGTCTAAATGAGGTGAGGACAGTGTTTCTCTAGTTTGAAAGATAAAGAAATATTTGCTTTAGAAAAATATTTTTTCAAACAAATTTTGTTGTTGCTGAATGGATAGTGGTTGGTTTAATAAATGAATTTGGTGAAAGGTTATTCGTATATCCCTTTGCTTAGAGAAGAATATATAGGCATCACCGAATCTATAAGAAACTCTGAAGAATAACGATATCAGGGACCGTCCATTAATGACGTCACGCTCAGAGGGGGGAGGGGGTTAGGGCCATATGCAACTCCGTTTTACGACGATTTGGTTGACGGTTGAAGCTGGTCGAATCCTACTTCCAAACAACTCAACTATCGTTTTCTTGAGTTATTTGCCCAGCTTGCCGCTGATTGGTTGGAATAAATAAATGGAGCTACGTCATCGGGCATTTCAACCAATCAGAGGAAAACGGCAGCGGATGAAACGGCCGACGCCTGCTCCTGACCTGACGTTACCGTTGTACGGTGGATGACGGTGAAATACGGTTCCTTAGAACGTAACGAAACGGAGTTGCATCCGGCCCTTAATCAATTTATGACAAGGGGGAAGGAGGGGGCTCAAAAGTTGTGACATTCACAACCTGCAGCTAAAAATCAACCAAAAAATACATTGAATTTGTTAAAATGACCATATATTGTTGCTCTTTAAAGTCATCTGAAGGTTCTTCTTCATAACTTTTCAAATGGGGTGGGTTTCTGAAGGTATGTGTAATTAGCATGTTTTAATGTAGTATGTTTTGTGTTGCAGTAGCGGCGAACTGCAAGAAGAGCGGCGCCCCACCGCGACCAACGTCCACCTCAGAGGCCGACGCCTCCCCGCAATCGTCGGTGCCCACGAGCAGCAGCGCCCCTGCTGAGGCGGCCGCCCCGCCCCTCAAATGCACGCTCTGCAACGAGCGGCTCGAGGACACGCACTTCGTGCAGTGCCCCTCCGTCGCCAACCACAAGTTCTGCTTCCCCTGCTCGCGGGACTCCATCAAGGGGCAGGGGGCCGCCTCCGGGAACGAGGTCTACTGCCCCTCGGGGGAGAAGTGCCCCCTGGCCGGCTCGGCCGTCCCCTGGGCCTTCATGCAGGGCGAGATCGCCACCATCCTCGGCGATGAGGCGCTCGGAGCGGCCTCCAAGATCAAGAAGGAGCGCGAGACGTAAGGGGTCGTCGCTACCCCCGCAATTTCTCTTTTCTTGGGCGGCCAGAAGTGGCCGCCTTCGCCGCTGTATCGATATGACAGCCGCTCAAATTTCTTGTTGGTCGTCGGCGCCGAGCACAGGTGAGGAGACGGAGACCTGCTCGTTTTGATAAAAGGCCGTCTGAAACATAGGAAATTATAATAATAATAATAAAAAGTGCTGTTGTTTGTACATTTCTCTGTATATAATAATACCACCACGGATGGATGTTGTTTTAGTCGCCATTGCTCATTGACTCGCTTCTGTTGATTGTTTTTTTGGCATGTTGTTGTAGTTTCCTCTAAAGACGTGCCGTTTTTATGGTTATTATATGGACGTGTACTTTTTAGTTCTTGTTGACTCTCGTGTGAAGATGATTGTTGCTCCTTTTTCTCTCGTGCCATTTCGTGGAACGTGGCCATTTTGTTGAGTACTTTTTTCGTGTCGTTGTATCATTCATTGCAAGTAACACTTTTTGTGCATATCATTCGTGTGTTAGGATAGCAGTTGAGTTCCTACGTTTAAACTTAATTTTTTTAGTGCATGCCAATTTGTGTGTTTAACGATATATTAATAACAAGGCACTAAGACTTGCTCATCACTGAATATCTTTCTCAATGTGGGCACATTCTTCAAAGTTATCATGTATATTGAGTTAATTCCTATGCAAGAGCTTTTATTCTCTGGAGAGCATGTTCTTGTGCTATCATCTTCTTTTCTGTACCTCAGAATCACTTGTTAACATGGAAATACTGCTAGGAGGATATGTTAAATAGGGTATATGTG
This sequence comes from Tetragnatha versicolor, assembly GCA_024610705.1. Classification (NCBI taxonomy): domain Eukaryota; kingdom Metazoa; phylum Arthropoda; class Arachnida; order Araneae; family Tetragnathidae; genus Tetragnatha; species Tetragnatha versicolor. Next base: position 47,248,933 of record JANDEH010000006.1, read on the forward strand.
TTTGTATAGTTCTCTAGAACTCTTCTGTTAGAAAATATGGATATTAGACCACTGTACATTTGATTTCTTTTGTTTTGCCATGTGTTGTAGTGGTTTTGTTATTGCATTGTTACTGTTCTCTGCTAGTCGCTGCTTTTGATGTATACCATTTCTTGTAATCATGTTATTTCATGCCCATGTTCATTAGCTTTGTATCATTATTACCAATTGTTTGCTTTTTGAACTGTAAATAAAAATGTTCTCATTTTTGATCAATAACTATTCTTGTTCTTTTGAGCCCCTATTTACACTTATAAGCCAGGGTTAAAATTCAGTTTATAATTACTTTAAAGTACAGTTTTTAGAAAAGATCAATTAAATTTTGTTATACTTGGTAAAAACATTATCAGGTAGTGATGGTTTTCTGGAGTCTTGAAATGAGGAATATGCTAGATCAGATTTAGATAGCTTTGAAGAGATTTTCCACAACCATAAAAATAATGTCTAACCATTACTTACTCTCCTACCTAAAAATTAAACAGTTCACAATAATGGATGCAGTAACTAAACTCTAATATATTTTTCTGGCCTAGCTACTTGCAGTGTCGATAAAGAGAAATATGCTTTAGTAATCCTTTGAATCTGAATTATCTAACTGTATAACTATATGAATATTAATAAATTGAGATTTATTGATTGACTACATTTAATAATTCATAAATAAATTCATAAAATAACTCATACTAAATGCAGAGAAAAAATAAATACTACGGCTAGTTGGTTTCAATTTCAGGTTTGTATGATGAATTTTTCCCATGAAAACTAAGTTTCTCTGTATACATTTTTTTATCAGTAACATGAGTATATTTAGGCAAAAATCTGGACATCAACTCAGAAGTATCGAGAATGAGGCTTCCTAGAATTAAATTAAAAGCACAAAAATTTGTATGGTATTTAATTCACTATCAATTTATTAAGTTACACGAAAATTAAATTTAAGTGAAAATTTTTGACGTTAACTCAGAAGTATCAAATGAGACTTTGCTTTAAATTCTGTACTGTTTAAGAACAACTATTTCCTCCAAGAACGTATATTGTTTGCATGGGAAACCCTCTTTTTAAAAGAATTCAACTGAAGATAAAAAAGGGTGGCATACATTAAAGCGTAGAACTGAAATAGCGATTGCTATTTAAATAAGTTTTATTGTTTTGGATTCCCTATTAAAATTACTTTCATGATACTAATATTAGTAATAAGTCTTTACCTAATTAAAAAATAACTTCAATTAAAAACTAACTAAAACCTAAAATTGACACCCCCAAGAATTCCTATCGTCCTACGATACTTACTCATCGCCAGCACCTTATACACCATATTGACCTATCTGGTTTTACTCAAGAACATATCTACTCAGCATATCACCTAACAAGGATAGAATGTCAGACCTCACAGGCCAAAATATGATCATCCACCCATAAACATAATCGGAGAATAAAAATTTGATCGCATCACCTTATGTCACCCTGTCACAGCTTTCCAGGCTGACCAACGCGTGGCAAGGTCGCTCTACCCGTACTGTGCATCTTATTTATAGCTGTTGCAGCCTCCTTGGCAGTGAGGCACAGCTATTTGCTATTCAGAGAACAGAGCCAGATCCATCAGGGCCACGGGAAAGGGCACCGACTTTCTGAAAAGGGAGATTTGCATGCGACGCCTCTCTTTTTTGCAATTCTTGTTGGCAACGAGTCTCGTTTGGACCGCTTTCTGGGAGGCCCAGAGAAGTTGTTCCCAACCGTCGGATATTTTCGTTTGAATGTGTTTGGAATTTCAATGCTTTCGAATTGAGGATAAGCTGAGAATATACTTGTATGAATAGCTTGAAGCTTTCTTCTCGTTTTAAAAGGTGTTGTCTGTGAAACTGATATTAGTTTGCCATTTCAGTCAGAGATCCTAACTCCTTTTACTCTTTTTGTGGTATCCTTAAAATCATTTGAATCTCATTTAGTTTGAGGTCGAATGGTATGAAGTGAGATCATAACATTAAAAAATCAATGTTCGTACGACTATTTACAAAATTGCATTTACCCAAAATTCTAAAAACTTTTAAAGTGTAACGTAATCACGAAAATTTTTTAAATATTTTTACAGAAAGAATTATGTTAACTGCTTTTTAAACCAAAAGAAACAAAATCTCAATAGCTTCCTAACTTTACTATGAAACTAATCGTGAAATAATTTATTTGGAATAATAATCTAAAAGGGTACGAAAAAAGGGAAAAAATTCTAATTTTATTTGAGCTCAATCAAAAAATATTAACCCATGGATCAAATGCCTTAAAATTTCAAAAAATGCTGATTTTTTTACAAAACAACTAAAATACCAAAGAATCCTCACATTTTGTTCATGATTTTTGCAGGCACGGCTCCAAGGGGGGGGCACTCGCACTTTTCCAGACAAGATCCCTTTGTGGTACCATTAGAGGTATGAGAGTCCTCCCCCAGAAAAAATTTAAATTTGACATGTAAAAGTAGGGTTTTAACTCATTTTTGGAAACGTTTTGAGTCTAAGGGGGGCACTGTTCAACACTATTACCTTTACTTTTTGACCCAAAATGTCAAAATTTTGGGGATTTCCTAAAAAGTAAACACTGAATGCCCCACTTTGATACTAGTGGGGGGTATGGGGGTCTTCCCCCAGAAAAATTTTGAAATTAGACCTGTGAAAGTTGGGGTTTTACTCATTTTGATTTTAGAACCTTTTTGGGTCTCCAAGGGGGGGCACTTTCCAGAGTGCCACCCCCCTGGATCCGCCACTGGATTTTTGTGAGAAACTAATTTACTAGTTATAGATATAATATAATGTTCCAGGTTCCATTCTTCTGTCACCCCGCTTTCGGTAGTAATAATTTTTTAATGTCCAAAGAACTTTTGTTCAGTTGTTTTTCCAGCATATTTAAACAACTAATAACTCTAGAACTTTTCTATTTTCCACTTAAAAACCTGAAATCAGTCCCATTTTGTTCGCAATTTTATTCCTTTTGATTTGGTGTGTATCATAACCACCATTTTCAAATTTTTTTTCAAATTTCAGAAAAGTTGAATAAAATATAAATAAATAAAATTTATAAAAAAGAATTTTAAAAAGAAAATTTAAAGAGCTTTCTAACTCTTAAATAAACATTTCTACCAAAGTTCAAGTTAGGGACTTGCCCAAATTTCAAAGATTTTTATTTTTTTCTACATGATTAAATTTTATTTTCCACTTGAAATTTTTCATTTTCTTGAAATTTTGAGCAGAATATTTAAGAATGGTGGTTATGATGCACACCAAATCAACGGGAATAAAATTACGACCAAAATGGGACTGATTTCAGGTTTTTAAGTGGTATAGTTCTAGAGTTATTAGCTGTTTAAAAATGCAGAATAAACAACTTCACAAGAGTTATTTTGACATTAAAAATTTATTTATTTGACATTACTACCGAAAGAGAGGTGAAAGAAGAAAGGAACCTGGAACATTATATCTACAACTAGTATATAGTTTCTCATAAAAATCATGAACAAAATGGGAGGTTTTAATAATCTTTGTTTTTTTAATTTTGGTTTCTTAAATTGAGTTCCCTTCTAGAGTATGTACAATACTGCAAAAAAAATCGACTCAGACCCTATATCTCCGGAACGGCTTGTGATATAAAGACAAATAAGGTATCATTTTTCATGATTTGAAGTATTCTATATACAGAAAATTTTTCAAGTTCTTAGGGGGTCGTCTTCATATTAAACGAAGCACCAACTTTCGTTTTTCCTATGGAAACCATCAAAGATTATTCCAGATTCTGAATCAGCACCCTCTAAAACCCCCCAAAACCAGTTTTCATGCCATTTGGTCAACAAATGAAGCCAGGAGTGGGGGTTGAAGTTCGTCGAATTTACGTAGAAATCTCGTTTTTTACGTTGAATTCTCGATTTTGATCCTTTCAACCATCAACCCCGCAGGATCAAACTCGAGAATTCAACGTAAAAAACGAGATTTCAACGTAAATTCGACGAACTTCAACCCCCACTCCTGGCTTCATTTGGGGACCAAATGGCATGAAAACTGGTTTTGGGGGGTTTTAGAGGATGTTCTTTCAGAATCTGGAATAATCTTTGATGGTTTCCATAGGAAAAACGAAAGTTGGTGCTTCGTTTAATATGAAGATGACCCCCTAAGAACTTGAAAAATTTTCTGTATATAGAATACTTCAAATCATGAAAAATGATACCTTATTTGTCTTTATATCACAAGCCGTTCCGGAGATATAGGGTCTGAGTCGATTTTTTTGCCAGTATTGTACATAAATAGTTAGAGTGTGTATTCCATATCATTAAGACAATTTCATACTCTCTAGAGTGAGAACTTGCTACGATTATTAAAATCCTTGCTTTTTTAATCATGCTAATTATTAATACATAAAATTTTATGAGTTCGAGAAATCTATCTCTGCAGTTTTATTTTCAGCGCTACGATACAAGAAACATTTGACATTGATACCAGGGATTGTGATGACAGCTTGATTCTTCAGGCTTTAAGTATTCTCTGATGCTACGCATTTAAAATGATGTAACTGAAAGTGTTGAATTCAAGGGCACTAAACATCCAGTAATGTTATGTGAATGGCTCCTTCAGTCCATTCAAAAGTATTTTATTTACTTTCAGTGCTTTCCTGAATTTTATCAAAATCATTGTCCTTTATTCAAATTTTTAAAAATAATTATTCACAGAAATTATAGGTAATTCTTAAGTATTTTTTGCTGAGTATCAATACGGATTTGTAAATGCTTTAAATATAGGAATGGTAAATTTAAGTTTCCCTAAATTTATTTCAGTATTTATTTATATTTTTGTATTTACTATTTATTTATTTTAGTATTTACGATCATGGGAAGACAGCTGTTATATTCTTAGATTAAACTTTAGTTAAAATTAACATTTAATCTTAATTTTTAAAAATTGGATAATGCTGAATTTTGAGATTATTTGTTAAATTGGTTTAGTTGTTCATATCCTTTTGAAATTTACTACAAACTACCCTATAGTCACAAAAATATAAATCAAAAACATATATTCTACATTGCCTCATTGTTTACCATGTGATTTTCAGATCACATTTAACGTGAATTTTCATTTTAATAGAAGCAATAGTATTTTTGTTTGTCTAAGCTGTACCTTTTCTATTTTTTATTTATACTTAACAGCGCGGTGATGACGTACGACACAGTTTCGGACGAAACGTAATTCTTAAAACAAAGCCACGGTACTATTGCCCGCAAACTTTTGGGTACTATTGCCAGAAAACACGGTACTATTTCCCGAATACACACTTTAAAATACTACATAAAATAAACCAATTACTTTAAAGTACACAGAAATATACTTTTCTTTTATAATTGCACAGTCTGACTACAAAATCTCGAATCTCATTAACATCATAATATGAGTATTCAGAAAAAAATAATACCAATACTTTCACCAATACTTTTTCAAAATTTTTTTCATACATTTATTTTGTATTAAATTTTTACATTAATACTTAATTAATTAATAAATACTTTTAAACTTAAATCATACTATTTAATTAATAATAATTAATCATTAATTTTCTCACTTGATTTTTCTTGTATAAACTTGAAAATTAAAACAGTTTTTCTATCAAGCTTTTTATCGTAAATTGTATCATTTTTTATTTTTAATCCCCAAAAGCTATTTTAGGGGTGAAATTACAGTTATTAGATATTAGTTTTTTATTTATCCATTCATAAGTAAGCGAGCTAGCGATTCATTAGTCTAGGAAAAATGAGTTTTTAACAAACTCAACCAACTACTGGGCAATTCCACGGGTAACTGACTGACATTTTTTAAGAAAAACGCTTAGTATTTTGTAATTTTCTTCCCAAAAATAAATGATAAAAAAATACTTTCCACCCAGATTATTGCTTTCTTGTTAGCTTAATCTAATGGCACAATTAAATTTTCAAAATATGTTTTTTATTGATTTTTAAAAAATTGAAAACATATTTTGAAAATTTAATTGTGCCATTAGATTAAGCTAACAAGAAAGCAATAATCTGGGTGGAAAGTATTTTTTTATCATTTATTTTTGGGAAGAAAATTACAAAATACTAAGCGTTTTTCTTAAAAAATGTCAGTCAGTTACCCGTGGAATTGCCCTACTACAACTTCTCGTATATTTTATGCTTCATTCTCATGAAATATGTATCAGTATTATCTTTTTGTTGGAAATAAGCCAAGTAAAAATTACTGACAGAAGAAATTCTTTCAATTATAAAACGGCTTTTCAGAAACGATGCATAGGTTACATAATAAGCCTTTCAAAGCAGGGATAATTAATTGTATCAGATTACCAAGAATAGAGTATCATAACGTTCCGAATAAAAATTTGAAGCGTAGAGATATAAGCGGAAATTCTACTTTTTTTCTGAAATTAATTGCACTAAAGAAATGGTTTAATGAAATAATAATTTAAAAACTTTCTACCTTATCCTTGATTTTGTTTGTAGCCATACGTTGACTGGGCTCAAAATGCTTAATTTATCAGCAAGTTCATCCGATTATCTCCTGGTTATTTAAAAATTTTACACAAAAATATTTTTATTAAATTTTTCTATTCATTATACTACAAAAATTACTTTTGAGTCAAATGTGAATACATTTAAAATGATTTTTATTACGATTTATTTTATATAATAAAGATTAATTTTATTTGCACAATAAATTAATGTTGGAGAAATATTAAGATTTGAGCCAATATTTGATTTCTAATTTTTCATATTATTGTTTGTTAATTAAAGCTAAGTAAAAATATAAAAACATAACATACGTTTTTTGGACATTATTATTGTACAAATAATTTGATATAGCATTTAAATTTTCTTTTATTTTTTTATGAAGTCTTATTTTCATGCAACTACAAAAGGTTTTTATTAATAGGTAAAAAGTAACAACAACATATGCTTATTATGAAAAAACTTCACAAAATTTTGAAATTTAGTTATTTATTAGATAAAAATTAATCATTAGGGCCCTAAGTATCATTATTTTAATAACACAAATACATATTTGGATCAATTCACCCTTGTTCGTTCTTATAAGTGATTAAAATAAGTTTGCTTCAATCAAAGTTGAAGTTAAAATAAATTCCAAGATCCTTTTAAAATTAATTTATTAGGTGCGATATCGATAGTTAGTAAATTGCTAGAAAACTGCCAATTTTTTACAATGGCTCCTAAATGTTGCTTTGTGGTTCGTCAACATATATTATGAGTTTGATTACCATTTCCCTAAAATTTTTTTTTTAAAATCTGATGTAATTTAAATGATTAGGATTATTTTCATTTCAATCTTAAGTACCATGCAATGATTTAAATCTAAATAAAATAATTATGAATATTTTTTTGTTACTATCAGATATCTGTTACAAATCAAAGAAATATGTAAACTTTTTCTCACAGTTTAATAATAATTTTCTTTTTATTGTCGTGTAATTTTAAATATTTTGATTAAAAAAGAAATATTATCCTCTAAAAATTTTGAAAACATGATAAGTAGACTAAATGGAAATTTTTTTTAACTGCATTAATTTTTGAAAATTTGAATTAAGATTTGAATAAAAATTTTCTAGTTTAAGTCCCGTTTGTAAAAATAGGGTTCTGTTTTAATGACATTGTAAAGCATTACGGAAACTCTTCATTTTTTAAGAGTTTTCAAATTTAAAATGTATAATAGACTAACATTGAAAATTTTAATAGAAAGGAACAATACGAATTTGTTTTTCAAATGAAAAATATTGCGAAGATCCGATTTTAAACCAAAATATTTTGTATATAGGGTTCGATCACAAAACTACGAATTTCTTCTAAAGGTTCCCCTGGATATTGCTTATTTAAAATAAATCAAAAGAAAGAAAAAAGGGAAATGGGGAGGGGTTGTCCTCTAAATCAAATGTTGAAAATGGAGTTTTATGGAGTATCTTTAGACTTCAAAGAAATTAGAAATAAAATGAAATGAAAGGAGAAGAAAATTAAAAGAGGAGGGAGGGAATGTCTGAATAAACAGAAGTATCACGGTTAAGCTATATTTTTAAAATTAGTAGAAAATAAATTATAATATAAATAAGAAAATGAGATCAGGAAAATTATTCTAGCGAGGAGACTTTCGAAGAAAATGTTCTGAATTAGAGAAAAATTACATTTACGAGACCAAATATAGTTTTATTAAAATTCCTACACCCATACAAACACAAAACATTCTTTGAAGATATTTTGTCAATCTATCAAGGTATTTGAAGTATCTTTCCTATAAGCATATCCCAAATATCTTCGAAATATTCTATTGGCAAACAACTTTCGTACGTTTCTACCTTCAAAACCCACGGGCAGACATTCTTTTTCAGACACAACATGCACTACGACTACATTTCGAAACCCCAAAGGCGCAGTTTTCGAGCCGCCAGCAGCCAAATGTGGAACGTGCACCACACGGAGCGAACAAATTACAAGTTCCAAACACGAAATTCGGGTTTCTGAGCGCCCATCGATATACGGATCTGCCATGCATTCCTGCTCTCCTGACGTCACAGAACCCGCTGAACTCTGATATAGCTCGGTGGTTCACGTGCTGTCGTTTGCCAGGGCCTCGTGAGTCACCGAAGCCGGACAAAACCGGTTCCTCTGGCCGGCCGTTCGCGGAGGCACGTCCGCAACTCCCCCCTCCGAACGTTTTTTTTTGGGGCGTTTGATGTGGGATGGATGGAGGGACGCTCGGGAGCGGGAGGGGAAACGAGTTCTTTTGCCTGGCGGGGAAAGTAGTTTTACAGGAAGCTGGAGTGTATGGCAGCAAAGGAAGCCTTACATTGGTTGCGAAAAGTGTTACTAGCATTTCGGACCAGAAATTTTGGAACTATTCCATTGGTGAAAGCTAAACCTTCCAGCGTGTCTGTTTCCGCCTATTTTGTTACTGGAAGGTAGCTTTTTAGCTAAAAAATGGTTCCATCTCAGTCTTATCCTAAACATTCAGCACTGTTATTAAAGGAATACTTATATAATCCTAAATATTTAAAACATGAAATTAGTAACAAAATTTCATTTTTTTTTCGATAAAATAATCTACCTTTTCTTCTGACAATCCGATACGACCTTGAAATTTATTAAAATGTGACCCTTCATCTCGCCCCTTTTTAAAAATAAAAGGAATTTAACAGATAATAAGACTATTTCTCCCATAGATTTGGTAATATGTTTATGATTAGTGTGTCTACAGGGGTTTATCCAGGTTTTTGTTTTTGCTAGTGTCCTGTTATAGGGCTTTTATAGTACAACTACAGTGTTCATAACTTTTAGAATGTGCCCAAAACTGGCAAATTCTATCCCAAAATTATATAGAAACACACGCTGCAGCAATTTTCAAACCACTTTTGATCTATAGACTTTTGTGAAGAGTCCATTTTGGGAATTTTGCGAAGGGTCCTTTTGTAAATAGCAGTATTTTTGAAGGGTCCTTGAATGGACTCTTTTTCTATCTAGATCTAGATCAGGGGTTCCCAAACTTTTTTGGCCCGTGGACCCCTAACGGCATTTTTCGTACCCCGTGGACCCCCTGTTATGGGGGTCCGGGACACGAAAATCGTCAGATTTTCAAAAAAAATTTTTGCTTTTAAAATGTAAACTAGTTTTTTCCTGCTTAAAATGATGCTTTTATTATGTTTCTATCATAAATAGAACCAGAGATACAATCCTTTGTTGCCGGCTGCTTTGGTAGTCTAGCATTATATGTTCTGCATTCAAATCCGTTTTTCTCTATGATGCGTTTTTTCACTGTTTCTCATCTTTAAATTGATATAAGTCAAGAACAGTTCAAGATAGAGAGTTGAAATTTGAAACACATGCTATTCATACATTTTACTTTAATTGTGATTCAGCAAATTAAAAAATTTTTTTTAGTTTTTAAAATATGAATTTTTTAAAAAAGGTAACTTAAAAATTTCAAGAATTTTTTACATAATTGTTTATATTTTTCCAAATTATCAATATTTCTTAAAATGCTGAATCTTAAATGAAGATAATATGTTTCTGTTTGATTTAGTGAAAAAATTTTGAAAATTGATTAATAATATTTTGACTTATATCAATTTTAAGCTACCCCTCTTTTTTTGACAAAAACGGAATTTAAAATTTTTCAAAATTTTTCTGAAAAGTTTTGAGGAGTGAATTTTACAATGAAACCGATGTTTTATCTTCACAAAAAATTTCAAAATTTTAAACTTATAAATAAAAATTTTTTTCTGACGTGTCCCGGACCCCCTTATAGGGACCATTCAAAAAGTAGCCAAAAATATTATGTTTATAATAGATACTTCTAAACCACACATAAATTTTGTAATTTTCTTCAAGTGTTGATAAAAGGTTGTTGTTTCAAGTTTTTTAAATTCCATTGATAGGGATACACAACATTTTTAATGAAACTATAAAAATCAAACTTTTAAAATGTATGAAACTAAAAACAAATCTAAATATTTAATATCATTTCATTTGAAGGCACAAAAACTTTTAGCTTTAATAAAAATTTTGGTCGCAAACTTGTAAAAGTTAATGGCTTATGAGTGAGTTACTCATTCAACCAAATCATAAAATTTCAGAAACAATTAAACTTAATATATGACATGTTAACAAACAATATTTAATTAAGTTCAACTATGAAAAGAAATCAAATTATATGTTATGGAAATTGAGTTTTAATTTATGAAATTGAAAAGAAAATGTTTTTGCATTAAAGAAATGTGTTGCTTTTTATACATAAATTAAAAACTAAATCATTTGCATATAACTTGATTGAACAGCATTTATAAATTTTGAAAACAATTTCATGAGTTTTCCATAGGAGAGAGAAATACTTATAGTTAGGTTTCACCAAAAAGAGAACTAAAATGAAAATATTCAATTGTAAAAAGCGATTATAACATTAAAATATAAACAAACTTATATTTAAAAATTAGATAATTTAGGTTTAGCTGGGTTCAAATTTTTAAAACACGTCTTTATTATTGACGTTTAACAAGTTACACCATGAGAAAATGACCACCAATGGCTAAGGCTAAATGTAAGAGAAGTAAAATGATAGTGTGTTGATTTGAATATTTTAATTTTTTATTAATATATAACATTTATTTTTTGACAATTTATCATAAAACTTTCCGCTAGACCCCGGTTAATCAGAATATATAAAAAATTATTTCAAAGGTTTTTAAAATGTGAAAAAGCATAGCCTAAGCCTAAGCACCCTTTGTTCATCAAAACCCTCCTTATAAAATGTTATTGCTAGAAACAAGTAATAAAATCCACATCCACAATTCAATTTTAACTCATTGAATAATTATTTCTAAAAACATAAGTAGGGAATAGGAATTATGTGAAGATACTATAAAATATTCAGAGAGGGAAAACTGGAATATATTCCAACATGCTTAATGCGAAGGGATGAACCTGGTGATTTGACATTAGGTTTTAAACTAATCAAAATTTTTCATCTTTATGAATTTTTTCCCGTGGACCCCCTAGAAGTTGCTGTGGACCCACAATTTTCATTTTCATGCCCGTGGACCCCCTGGAAGTTGCTGTGGACCCCTGGGGGTCCATATGGACCACTTTGGGAACCGCTGATCTAGATGAACCCTTGCCTTTAAGATCCCACGCATTCGACGACATTATATTTGCTTTGTTCATGTTTTGTTGGAGGGTAAATGTTATTGTTTATGCAATTTCAGGGCCGACGGCAGTGTTTAGCCAAATTTTTATTTATACTTGCCTTAGATAAAGAATTTCAGTTCTCACCCAAAATCCTACTCGAACAACGCGCTGTGGAAGTAATCATTGCAATCAG